>OX638368.1:24124572-25464062 GCA_951812925.1 Calliopum simillimum
AATTTTGAATAAATTGTTTGTTTGATAGTTAAAAAGTCAAAACTGTATGAATCTACCCCACCATACCCTATACCAGTGGTCGGCAAAGAGAGAGAGTAGATATATGAGAGAAGATAAATATGAGATAGAAAAAGAAAGACCGAGATAGATAGAAAATTAAGAGCTCAATTGAGCCATGGAATGCCGATCACTGCCCCATATATATGGCAATACAAGAATCACTATAGAGTGGTTCATTATACGGAAGTGATTCATTAAAATGGGGTGACACTTAATTTTGTAAAAATAACAAACATTTGATACTACATAATTCCTCAACAGGGGACAACGGCCGCTATAAATATACAAAAACAAAACAATGTACATTACTGTATATAATAATACTTTATAACAATAGAAAGTCTTTTTTAATGTGTCTATGTAGTTTTTCGAAACAGCTACACTTTTAGCAGCGCCACTTTGTCTACTTTTTTACTGTTAAGTTTTGTTCGGCTCTGAAGCTCATTTTTGCCATGGTGTCTTTTTCAATAAAGGGAATCGTAGCAAATGGTGTTATTAACAAACAGAACAGATCGAAGAATTGGTGCTTGGTGCGGTCCATTGATTGGAGGTGGCATATCGGCCCGAAAATTCGACTTTTAGAATGCAATTCCTGAGGCTCACTCATGTTAGCCATATGCTCGAAACTATTTTTCATTATTAATGGGACAAAATCATCTCATATATAAAATAGTCTCTTATTCGAATATTTGTTGTGCATTTTGTTGCAATTCGAAATCTTTCTTTTTAATCATCACAGACAATACACCCTAAACAGAGAGTTTCAAATGTTTTTGTGAATAGCAAAATTTGCATAATTTATGTTAAAAATATGTTATGTAATTATAATACTTGATAGATTACAAGTTTTTTTTTTTATTCTAAAACAAAGAGAACTTTCGCTTATTTCTGGCTAAAACTGGAATATGGCTAATTGGAAATTTTCCACAAGTTGTTTGTAAGAAAAAAAAAAAACAAAAAAAAACTATTTGATTTTGGCTAAAAAAAACAAATGTGATACCATGTAATATTTGTTATTGTTATCTACTGTTTTTCTTGTTGTTGCTGTTGTTGTATTTGTTGTAACTTTGTTTTGTTTTTGCTTTTGTTGTGTGCTAAAATTTTAAGATAAACAAAATAATAAAAAACAATAAATTTGTTGTAAGTTAATTTTGAAATTGTTGATTTTGTTTTAGTTTCAGTGTTTTATTTTTTTTTTTTTTTTTAGTGTTTGCTTTGATTGTTGTTGTAAGCACTAAGGCAGCAACAACAAAAACCATTTACTTATTTCCCGTTGTTTTGTAAAAATAAACCAAACGTGATGTTTACATCAAATTCGCGCCAAGTCTGGCGCTTTCATTCTCTACGGTTTCCAAAAAGACAGACAACAGACGGTTTGTGTAATCAAACCAGGGATGAATAATTTTTTTTAAACTTTTTATGGTCGCTCTTGGACTAAAATTTCAAGGCATCGACACACTTTATTTTGGCATCATAACCGCTTATATCTCAAAACTATACAAGCTATTTTGATTGAAATTGGTAAGTGTGTGCCAGATATACATACCGTCTACTAGTCGAAAATTGGGCGTAATCAGATTGGTGGCACGCCCATTTTTTACAAAAATATGTATAAAGTTTTTACTAAAGAGAAACTCGTACATGCACAAAAAATGGAATGAACTTTTTATTTCACATATCCAGTCTTATGAACTTTTTACCGCTAAAAACGAATCCGACGTCAGAATTGTTAACTTACCTGCAAGATTTCGAGATATCTTTGCTTAAAGTAGGAGAAAAGGCTGCTTTCAGGATTATAAAAACATATGATATTCTTTTTTTTTTTTTTTAATGGCAACAAATAGCTCCACTTTTCCTTATCAAAAAAATACCTTCAAACTTGTCGAATACGACTCTTACTTTACGAGTTATGATACTTTGAAGAGAAGATATTTCAGCCCCATACAAAGGACGAAATATTTTGGGGGCATGGCACCGCTCAGTTTTTTAACTTCTGCAAATTTTAGCTAATTTTGAGTGTTTTTGCACATAAATTGGTTTTTCGATACCAATATAATTTCGCCCTTCAGGTTTATGTGGGCTGGAATATCTTCTGTTCAATTGGAAAGGTTCGAAAGTATATTTTTATAAAGATGAGTGTGGCTATTCGATGCTATTAAAAAAAATGGTTGCACCTTTTCGTATAGCTACGCCCGAAAACCGCGTTTTCTCCAACTTTCGTCATAAAATACATACAAGTAAATGTCTTAAATACTTTTATGCTACCAAAAGATATTTTGGGAATCATTACTAGCTTCAAAAAAAAAAAAAAAAAAAAAAAAACAAATTGTGGAATCACTTATGATTATTCTAAGCCGTTTTCTTTTTGGAATTTCTCCCGCCAACGGATCAGTAACGGATGAAAAAGCGGAGATTTGAACCGTCTGGCACACTGGGTATTGAAAAACCGTTATTGAAGCCATCAACTAAGGATATCAATAAAAAATCACAAATGTGTCTTCTACGCCACTGATTGCATTAGAATCAATAGTGTCAATCAAGCATCCAACAGTATTAACAAAGAATCACAAATGATTACTCTATGCTACTAAGAAAATCACAGAAGAATCATTATTGACATCATGGTTAAGCCGAAAGAATTAAGGAGAAATCACAAATAATTTCTACACGCCATGTCGCACCAATGAAAGAATCACAATAAGAGTCATTATTCACGAATTATTCCTCTATGCTATTGAAGAATCGCTATGAACGACCAATTAATGAAGAATCACAAAAGATTCCTCAAAACCAACGAGGAAATCTCAGAAGAGTCATGTTCGATGAACAATTTTTCTAACGAGAGAGTCACTGAAGGATCGTTATTGTTGGCATCAATCAATCAACAGTTTTTCTGAGGAATCACTGATGATTCAACGGCGCTATTGAGGAAATCACAGAAGAATTGCTATGCAATCAACCGTCAAAAATCCAAGAATATCAATAAAGTAATACAAATGAGTTCTTTTTAATACAGAGATAATCACATCAAATCAAACAACCAAGAGTCACAAAGGATTCTTCTACACTGCCAAAGGAATCATAAACAATATAAGAGGTGAGGCAAAAGTTATGTCACAGTGCAAAAGTGCTATAATTTTTGCAAATAACGTCAAATGTGATGTGAAATTTCTAGCCTTGGTTTTCCCACATTTATAATTAGTACGCACAGTTCCCTAATTGGCATCCCTGACAACGACTTCACTATACACCCACCGCTCTCTTCTGGCTATTACTTTACCATCTACATTACATGGTATTTTTTTATTATTTGCATTTATACATACATATGTATGTATGTTCGTAAGTATGTATATTGTGTTGTTTCACTTTGTTCTAATTTTTCTGTTTTTTCATATTTACGACGCATTTTCGATACCCTTTATTGACCTTGAAATACTTGCCACAATATACGTTGCTACGTTTCCATAGACAAAATTGTTGTTAATCAAATCTGCTAAAATTTTTAAAAGAATTCTTTAGCGAATAAGTAGTTTAAATAATTCTATGAAAGATTGCACATTGAATTCAATCCATATACGGCTACATAACATAGTTTCTTGTTACTTTTGAGGGTATTTAAGAGGACAAGGTAGTTTTAGTCAAAAAAACCCTCAATGTTAGTTGAAAATTATAGTTTTTTGCTTAAAAATCCAAATTGAATCATATCACTGTCTTTCCCCTTCCCCTGAAATAACGCTACGTAGCATTTCTATAGGAAAGTATTGAGAAAAAGGTTTTGCTTACAATTCTGCTAAGTATTTCCATTATTTTTGTCCACTTATTTATATTTAACATAGCACTGTGCGTCAGCTGCCGTTGTGTATTTATGTCAATATGTGGTTGTTTTCGAACGTCTGAGTATATGTATGTCGCATCAACATCTGCACCGGCTGCAGCGACATTGGCTGCAACGACGACAACGATGGCAACAGCAACAGCGAACAACCCCTTTTGCCGCCAGCGCACAAGAGCGCATACCAAAGCAAATGCAAGAAATTGGTGAGTTAAAGTGATGAAGTAAAGAGGCAGCATAAACAAAATCTGGCAAAATATTTTTGTTTTTTGTTTGTTTATGTTTTCTCATTTGTTTTATTGCATTTTCGTTTTTTTGTTTTGTCACGTTAATCGCGTCTTTTATTTTTATATATTTGGCGTCGAATGACGTCCATTTTTATTTTGCTTTGATTAACCCATTTGTGACAATTGTTTGCCAAAAAACGTTTTTTTTTTTTCATTAATTTAAAAGGCACTTTGGATATAAAACTCATGTTTCGTATCGACAAAATGTGCGCCTATAACTATGCAACACAAAATGTTTGAAATTTCTACAGGTATTGACAGCAAAAAGACTAAGTTTGCATATTAAGTAATTGTGCCTACTTTTAGGCGCTGCAGAAAAAATTTTAGAAGTTTGAATGATTTTTGTGTGTGAATTTATACACTCACCGCGTAATATCTAAACAATGGTAACACTGTGCTGCTCGAAACATTTTTTTTTTAGTAGTGCTGGGTAATACAAACAATTCGAGTACGCTGAATTTAGTCATAGCTGTCATTTTTATGGCGTAGCTTCAAGATATGCGGAATTGAAAATTTTACATACATATTTTGCTATGCACTTTGATTAAATTTCTTCGTTTCGTGAAATCATTTAAACATTTTCTAAATTATTAAGAAAAGAGTTAATGGGAAAATTTATTTGCTAAATAAATCTTACTCATACGACATGTTGTACGTGATTATAAAGGAAATAATAAAGAAATGGCTATAACTTCTGCAAATATTAAAATAAATTATTCAAAGGAAAAGAAAAACATTAGATTTTTAGAAAAAACAACGTATTTTACGTATGAGAATTACATTGTAGCATGTATTTAAAAAACTTGGGACTAATAGTATCTATAGAAAAAAATCGGAAAATAACAGAAAAACTCGTTAGTGAAATTTATCAAACAAGTCTACTAAGCAAGGGCAGAAGTATTTAAAGTAATGAAAAGGTCAATAATAATCCGTATTAATTAACTATTTAAAGTTTGAAAAAATTCGATAAAAAATAATTTCAGAAAGAAATCTATGCGAAACGTAAAGTTTCCAAAATATCCATAAAACCAGATAACTAAGGCATACTACAGGGTGGCTGATTCGAAGTGTTACCAATTCAAAAGACTATATTTTTAGTTTTCATGCACAGATTTTATTGATCAAACGCTATAATTGTTGAGAAATGTTCAAATTTTAAGAATCTACTTGAGATTTTCGATATGGCCACCTTTGGCCTTAACTATGGCCCGTAGACGGTCGAAGAACGAGTCGCATGCTGCACGAATTTGATTTTGTGGAAGTTTGCGCCATTCTCGTTGAAGGGCCACTTTTAGCGCATCATCGCTCTGGTATTTTTTAGTCAAGACCTTCCTGTCCAACATACCCCAGATTGAGAAATCCAGCGGATTCGCATCAGGCGAATTTGAGAGCCATTGTTGAGCAGAAATGAAGCGAGGAACGTTTTTTTCTAACCATTCTTGATTCACACGAGCTTTGTGTGACGGTGCCGAGTCTTGTTGAAATGTCCATGGCTTGCGACCGAAATGTTTGCGTGCCCACGGTAGCAAAGCACCCTCCAACACTGATTCACGATACACCTGGGCGTTTACTTTGACGCCAGCGGGCAAAAAAACGAGTGGTGAGCGCCCATCAGCAGTCACTGCAGCCCAAACCATCACATGCGGTGGTGCCTGCGTCCTGGTGGCCAAACGAACATTCAAATTTTTGTAGGACCTCTCTGTCAAGTAAACCCGATCATTTTGTTCGTTTACATATTGCTGGATACAGTAATTTTTCTCATCAAAGAAGACAATTTGTGACAGATTTCCGGCGGCGTGCAAGCGCAACAACTCCTTGGCTCTATCGAGCCTAACTTTTTTTTGAGCAGGGGTGTGATCATGCGCCTTTTGGAACTTGAGGGCCTTTAGTCCGAGCTTGTTTGACAATATGTGTTGCATTCGTTCACGCGATATTTTCAGCTCGGCAGCCATTTGTCTGCCACTGCGTCTCGGATTTCGCTCAATTCTGGCCTTCACCTTTCGAACCATTTCTGGTGATGTTGCAGTTATTTTCCGACCACCACCATGTCGTTTGGCAACGCTGCCGGTACCATTGTAACGTGTTATGGTCCGATACACAAACATTTTATTCACTTTTAAATGTTTCAGCTCACGAACAATTGCTGGTTGCGATTTTCCAGCCAAATAAAGAGCAATCACACTATTACGTTTGAATTCCATTTCAAAAATTTTGTATTTTCAATAAATTGACGCGCAAATGCTTTTGGTTACTTGTTGGCAATAGAATGAACTAACATCATGCCAATTTTTAGACAGCTGTCATGTTCCATCTGTCAGATAAGTCTATCTGAAGTTGGTAACAGTTCGAATCAGACACCCTGTAGTAAGCAAATCAGACTGCCACGCCATCTCATCTTTTTGATGCTGTATAGAGAATTTTATTTGAAGTCTGAACAAAGACTTCTATTTATATGGATTTTTTTTTTCGTTTACTTAAAATGACACAAAGAATGAAATAAAAAGTGTATGTATAATACAAATAAAGTAATGAATAGCAATTAAATTTGATGATGAGTCACTTTTAGAGCTGGGGCAGGCTATATGTTTATGTCCAACCTCAAAAAAACAAAACAAAAATATAGTCAACTGAATTTTAACTAGCTAAAGGTGAAAGAAATAACAAAAATAAAATTACAAAAAAAAAAAAAAATAAAGTGTTTAAAATAAAAAATTCACCGGGAACGCTGACAAAAAAAAAATAAATGACTTAAAAAAATTATGCGCTCGAAAAAACAAAATTGTGTGATAAATATGTTTGTACAATTACTTAAAGAAATCATAAAAATGAGACAAAAAGAAAACATAGAAAATAACGTGAAAAAAAATACCATTTTCATAGCCACATTTTCATGTAACATAAAAAAACATCAAAATATATTTTTTGTACTTGCATCATTTATTTAAAAAAGTGGGGTAGGGTACATTTAAGGGCAAAAGTTATGTCATACATATTTTTTGCCATAAAAATCGTTTATTTCAGCGACATTATTTTTATACCCTACACCAAAGGTATGTATATTCACTTTGTCCTTCCGTTTGTAACGCTGAGAAGGAGGCGTGGCAGATATAGCAAAGTATATATATTCTTGATCAGCGTCACCTCCTGAGTCGATATAGCCATGTCCTTCTGTCTGTCTGGTTGGGTGGCTGGTTGGCTTGATTGAAAATGAGCGAAATCGGTCAACGGACACGCCTACCGCCCATGCCAAAAAAATATATTCAAAATGCAATAATAAGAGCATTATTTGCGATAACAGAAGCAAAATACACATAAATACTAGGGAAAGTAAGCAAAAGCTCTAAACAAAAACTAGGCGAACTCGAAGTAGAGGGCGTGGCACCTCCCATATAAACAAACGTTTCAAAATGTTATGCGGAAAGCGTTTTTTGAGATAACACAACCAAATTTCACTCAAACACGAAGAACATTAATTGTAAACTCTGAGCTTAAAGTAGGCGAAGTAGGATTAGAGGGCGTGGCACCTCCTATATACGCAAAAGTTTCAAAATGCTACACTGAAAGATTTTTTTAAGAAAACCTAACCGAATTTTACTCAAACACTCAGAACAGTAAATGCAAGCTCTACGCAAAATCAAGGTAAGCTCGGAGGCGAGAGCGTGGCACTTCCCATATAAGCAATTTCTTCTTATACTCTCCTAATAATATACTTGAAATGCAGTGTAGGGTATTTAGTTTTTGGCCAGGCCAAAGATACCGCCCTTACTAGTTTCAATTTAATGACATCAATTCCACACCATCAAGTTTACTTCGCGCGAACACAGCAATCAATTTTATACATTTCTAACAAAATGTCAGCCAATTCATATTAAGACATTACTTCTGTATCTTCAAAATGAACGCTTCTCTTAATGAATAAGATATTTTTCATGAAAACTCATAAGTTTGTTGTATTTTCATTAATAGCAACTACAAACTTATTTTTTCAGGAAAATATTGCTGAATCCTTACAGATTTTAGTTATTTATGAAAAGTTTTTTTAGTTGTTGCAGAAGTTTTAGAAAAAAATGCTTTTTAAAGGTATTTTTTTAGATGGTGCTGAATTTTTTGGTATTTTTTTTTTTTTTCGACTACAGCGATTACAAAAATATTTTAACTGGAAATTATTCTTGAACCTTTAGAGATTTTAATGTATACTCAAAATACATTCTAGAAATTGCAGAAGTGTGTTGTGTTTCAGACTATAATGACGACACACACTGGTTCAAAAACCCTAAAAGCTTGCCAAAAGTCGAAATCATTAAAGTTTCGAGACGAAATTTTTTACATGGGGGTTTTTGAGGTCGCTGATTACGAATCTGACATTAGATTTTTAAAAAAGAAAATGGCGGATTCAAAATCGCGGACGATTTGCATAAATAATCAACTAAATCTAACCTAAAAATTTTCTCGGGGGTTTTTGGGGTCACTGATTACGAGTCTGATATTAGATTTTTTAAAAACAAAATGGCTTATTCGAAATGGCAAAAAACAACACCTGCACAATTTTTATGTCTAATTTAAAAATTTATTTCAAAACCTTTATTTCGACAGAGTTGTGAGCACCGGTAAATTGATCTACATAAAATTGGGTTTTAGATTCCTTTATCATGGAGTATAAGCTGTATAATAACATAAAAATTTTATCATCTTGGGCGAGCAATACATGTTGGCAATTGGCAAGCAATATGAGCTAAATTTTCCTATGGGCGCTTCAGAAAAAAACGCGTCGAACGAAAAAGGCAAAAAAAGGCAACTCAATTTTTTTATATGTGTTAGTGAAGATATCAATCTTCTTAAATCCAAAAAATCTAGGTGGTATGACGTGGTATAAATTAGTTCTGGGCTTTTTTCATAGCCCTTGCAAGCTGATTTTGTGAAATAATTTGATTTTAAGTTAATCACAATTATCAAAAAAGTATAAATTATTGCAAGTTTTGAATGTAAATGTTCGATAGTATTTTCTTTTATGAAGAGATTCCATGCTCAAACACTAAAATCGGTTCAGTTTTACAGTCACCATACAATTTTTACAGTGAACACTAAATTTTTATTTTTAACTCACAGAATTTTGCGTCTGAGAAGCGTTCTTTTGGATAGATCCCAAGAGCATTGTAGGAATACCTGGACCTCTCTTACAAATTTTTTGAGGTCTATAAATATGTGTTAGATAATACGGTACAAAAAAGTTAGTTCAAAAAAACTTTTTTTTTCGACTTTTGGCCAGCTTTTAAAGATTTTGAACCAGTGTCCGACACCAAACTGATTTTTGCAGAAAAGTATACTGGAAGTTTTACACATGTTATTGCTAAACAAAGACAGTGCTGTTTCTTTCACACCCAGATTTCTTCTTTTTCTTCACTGCAACTGCTGCTCAAGATGTCTAGCATATTTCTCAAAAAGGCAGTGACCAGCAAAATAATCAACCGTCTATCCACATTTGTTAACAAATTTCAATTTGAGGAGGGTTACTCGATTTCCAAGGTACTGAGAATTAGATGATTTGAGCTGTTATACTTTGATCCATAACAAGGCAGTTTTTGGATTGAAAGCTAAATTTGTTGCCGCTTTCTTGACGCGTAAATTTATTAACCTGCCAATTTTCCTACTTTTGTCAAAAGGGTTCTTTCAGAAGTAAAGTGCTTTTAAATCTTTTCTTGATATAGTTTTCAAGAATAATATGTACTTAAGAATTTAAAGTTTTATGAGAAAAGTAGCCAAACTCCCTCTTGTGCAAGAGATTGGAAGGAAGGAGTTTTGAGCTAAAAATTAAGCTTGCAACATACTATTAGGGATATGTCATGAGATTTCTGTTTCTTGTCTAATTAGGAAGCTTTTAACCAAAATGTGACTTTCTGTGACGTATCATTGTTTAAAAGCCAGTAACTTGAATGAATGATTCTATATATGAGCAGAGAATTCTGAAAGCAACAAAGATATCCTGTAAAGAACAGGTAGGATGCCTTAAATGCCTTAAATTCTTCCGACTTTTCAATCAAATAGGCATATTGAGCGGAGTATATTATCTATGGATCAACATTTTCCTTTAGATTACAACCATATAGACTTTCCAAAGTTAGGAAAAAGATTAGGAGTGAGATAGGCTTTAAGACTTTAAACTTTAAGTTCTACAAAGTTGTGTGTATTCGTTATAAAAACTACAGTGGCGTGCCTCTAACTGGAAGAAACTAACTGGTACAAAATACTATTCTATTACTCAAATGGTCAATTGAACTGAAGAACAATAAAAAATCATTACAAAGTAAATAATTTTTGATCTGATATGAAAACTTTGCAAAATCAGAGCTAAAAAAAGGATTTTACATCACAAAAGATCTGAGCACAAAGACCTTTGCCCGGCGCTAAAGATCATTATCTTCTCTAAAGTATTAGTAACTAAACTAAATAATCACAATGACTAAGACAGTGACCCTCAAATGGGTTGGCAGTCGCATAAAAAATTAAGTATTGCTTGTTTATAGTTTTCACAATTCACTTTTTTGTTGTTTTTTTTTTTTTTTTAATGAAACCGGTTTTTCGTGATTAATTATTTAGTTCGACAGACAGCAATTTACAATAAATTTTTGTAAGTATTTTTAATGTAATTAAAAATAAAAAAAAAATAAATCTGAAAAACAAGTTCTTTTTTATGTACACTATCGCTGATTTAATAAATGAGCCCTTTTTATTTATTTACTTTTTGTTTTTTTTTGTTTTAACACGATCGATGACTAGAGCTGGCAAAAATTTTAATTATTTTTGTTTTTGTATTTGAACAACAATTCAATGAACGCGCCCTTTTTGTATGTCAACAGCGTTGATTTCGCACCCAGTCAAAGTATAGGCAGCGCAGTAAAAGAATGCTTTCGTACGGCGTGTGCGTACTTCTCAGCAGTGAGTCTTTATTGTCTAGTTTTATCTAACGATTCTAATACTACACAATGAGACAAACAAAAAGTACTATATGAATTTTTGCGATATCAAGTTTGGTTTTCGAGTTATAACTTGTATAATTTATAATAGTGACCAGTTTAATATCGAACAGTTTTAACACACGATTCTTGTAGTATTCAATGTGTTAAGCAATATATGTTAGATATTTTTCTTGATAACTTGGCTATGAACTAAGTTACAGTACGTGAAAGTTTTAGTTTTAAGCCTTTTATGTATGTTAAACTTCAAATAACTCGGAAACTAAGAGAGATATCAAAAAATTATATATAACATTTTCTTTTTGTTTTATCGAGTTTTGCGTGAATCTAGAGCTCTAGAAACTAATTTATCTCGCAAATTTTGGGGAAAGCATATTTTATGCTTTTCACTAAGACACTTTAGTTAAACAACAAATATCTCATAAACCAACCGTGGTATCAAAAAATTTTACACAAAATTTTCTGTTTATCACATCGAGTTTTATTAGAATCTGTTAACAATATGGGTGTAGGTAATTCTTTCAAAAATTTTACTGTATGTATTTTTGTACAACTCTGGCTGTTGACTGTAGTTTGTTTTCTTTTTAACACAAGTTTTCATCGGTTTTTTTTTTTAAATGTTTTCAAAGTCAAGGCTAAGCTTAATTTTCGCTTTTTTTTTTTGTCTTATTTTACAGTACATAAACATTGTTTTGTTTGTCTTTTTTATTTTTATGTTTTTTCACTTGTTGTTTCTTACATATTTGTTTTCTTGTAATTCAACACTTGATGAATTTTGTGATAATGTTGTTGTTGTTGTTGCTGTTATTGTTGGTGTCTTGATTTTTTGTATTTGGACACCGATTGACAACAACATTAAATTAGCAAACAAAAGAGCAACAAAAAACAAAAAAAATCTAAGGCGCGTGTAAGAAGTAACGAACTTTAATGCTGAAAATGTTAATGTAAACAATACAAATAGAAATATTTACCAAAAAAACTTAAAATTTAAAAAAATTATTAAAAAAACTAAAAAAATAAAAATTTTGGGGAACGTTTCTGTGTAAAATTTATTTTGTTCAATAAAATTTTGGTCAAAAATCAAAGACTAATCATAAGACTAATTCATGAAAAAACTAGTAAGGGTGTAACATTTTTGAAAATGTTGTTGGTATGGGAGGTGCCACGCCCTCTTGTCCGAGTTCACTCTTCAGGTACGACATGTTAAAATCTCTATTAGATCATTTTGCTTAAGCCTTCACGATTACAACAAGAAATTTAATTTTTGCCGATAATAATAGTAACAATAACTTTAAAACAAGCACTGCACTGCAATCAAACCAAGAGTGAGCTGCTATAAGATGAGCAGCGCCCAGCTGGTTGTAATATTAAGCTCTGCTCGACGTATCTTACCTTTGCTTTCAATGCTACACAAAACTCAACGTCGGTTTGCTAACAGTTGTAGCTAGTATAACAGCTGTTCTCGTTGTTTCTTTTCCCCTCATTCACAGGGTGCACTGAAATTTATTTAGTATACCGAAAATG
The DNA here is from genome assembly GCA_951812925.1 of Calliopum simillimum. Lineage (NCBI taxonomy): Eukaryota > Metazoa > Arthropoda > Insecta > Diptera > Lauxaniidae > Calliopum > Calliopum simillimum. The sequence continues at coordinate 24,137,250 of OX638368.1, forward strand.
CATTGCATGTTTTTAGGCATTTAGTATTTTTGTGCTTGTGCAACACTATATTCATGTATCATGATGCATTTCATAGTTTGGACGAGCAAGGCTCAACTCTTTGAACACCACCTATAACACAATGAATGCTATTTATTCATACACTCCAGTTCTGCATTGTCCTTATGAAATATGATTGTACTCAATACAATTTCTTCTGGATGAAATATACTGTATTAGAAAATAGGTACTTATTTTACATAAATAATAAAAACTTTAACAACTTAATAGAAATAAAAATTAAATGAAAATAAATAAAATACAATTTTGATGTGAATTGGTACTTGCTGTCATATACGAGTATATAATTAAATAAATACATAAAAATAATTTTAAAAATAACGAGATTGACATATAAAGGGGTACTCACTTTGCACAGCTAATTGTTGCTGATGCGCCGCAGCTCGCTGAAAAAAAACAAACCGGGAAGAACATTATTCAAACTGGTGAATCTGAGAGTATTTATTTGATTTAAAATTATATGTAAATATATATTTGCAAAATGATTATGTCAACAATAACAATAAATCACCGAATTTCAATTATTACAACTGGCTTCATAATTGATAATTTTGTTTTTCTTGGTAATTTTTTTTTACTTTGAACAAAAACCGCCCACGCAAAAACTCCTTGAAAATTCGTGCACAATTTTTTAAAACATGAAAAATTTCATACTTTAAGTTGTGTAAATAAATAAATTACTTAAATAAATAATAAATAATGAAAATTTGCATTTTATTGATCTATGTAAATAAACAACAGCAGCGTAATTGCGTTTTGCGCAAAATTTTGTAGAGGAAAAAAGGATCATTTCATTTCACATTTTCAAAATACATATTATAGTTAAATATTAAATTTAAATGTTTCATTTTAGTTTTGAAAAACAACAAGTGAAATTTTGAAAATTTTGGTCGAAATCCAATTTTTAAAATTAATTTATTATTTAGCAACTTGTGCCGCAATTCGTATGTATGAATTATCTTATTTATTATTTTATTGTTTTCTTTTTTTTGTCTTCTGTATAATTTGATTTTAACGCCAAAATAATGCATTTCTTTGTGTATTTATAGAATTGTTGATTTATAAAATAATTCTAGTGACGTCAGTGGCGTGACAGCTGTTTCATTTGCCAAGAAAGTTGTTGTCTGATTTTTATTGTTATTAACAAATAAAATATTTAATCAACATTTTTAGTAAAAGTATTATGATACTAAGCACACGAGAAAATCCAAGAAATTTTTGAAATAGACGCTGAAAAAATACCCGTGTCTCGTTTCCTGAGCACGTCAGATCGATTATTGAAGTTTTTGAACCCACTGTACATGAAAAAAACAAAAGTAACGCATTCTCGTGTTAAATCGATGAATTTAACTATATGATCCTTACATCTGAGGTGTATCATGTGTTCAGCAAACTTATGCAGGGTATTGCGAGGAATATTTTTGCAGAAAATATTAACCCTCCACATCCCCCACACATGGGTCATTTGTACCCTTTCCTTAAAAAGGTAGAAAAATGACACCTATAACAGGGGAATATTAAGTCAGTATGTACTACAGAAATATTTGCCATACAATTTCACTTTTAGTTGCTGAATACTAAAAGGTCAAAATTTCATTCCGAAAATTGTTAAAACCAATAAGGACTTTTAGAGTCAATATTTTCCAAATTTCACCCCACTGTAAAACTCTAAAACTACATTTTAGATAAAACTCGTTGTCACAAGATCATAACGAAATCACACAAGGACAATTTTTCTAGAACATATTAACCCATTATATCCTGTTTTAATGGGTCTCTTAGACCCCTTTTTCTAAAAACTGGGCTAAAATGGGTCAAAATATTCTACGGAAAATTTTACTAGGAGTTACCACAGACGAAAAATTCTTAAAACGGGAAGCGCCTCAGAGATGTAATAAATATGCAATGTGAGAAGTCCTAAATGGATTTTCCGATTTTTTGGTTTTTGGGAAAAAATTTCGAGTTTTTAGTGTTCAACAACTAGTTTTATAACAAATATTTCTGTTGTACTTACTGACTCAATATTCTCCCGTTTTAGATGTAATTTTTGTACCTTTTTAAGAAAAGGGTAAAAATTACCCATGTGTGGGGGATGTAGAGTGTTAAAATTTGCTACAAAAATATTCCTCGCAATGTCTTGCAAAAGTTTGCTGAACACATGTTACACCTCAGATGTAAGGATCATATAGCTAAATTCATCGATTTAACACAAGAATGCGTTATTTTTGTTTTTTTCATGTACAGTGGGCTTAAAAACTTCAAAGATCGATTAAAAAAATCTGACGTGCTGGAGCAAAACGACGAGCTACGGGTAATTTTTTTTCAGTACCTTGTTTAAGGATTTTTTGGCTTTTCTCATGTTTTTTTTTTGTCTCAGACCGTGTTATATAAATGCAGCCATATATGCAACTCTGAAATTTTTGTGTACATTGTTAGGCGAAGAAAAGTTCCATTTACCACAAACTTCTAAGTTGCATCCGTCTTTAGATATGAATCAAAGAAATATGAAAAATTAACATTTTCATATGTGCTTAGTGCAATAATTTAATGTTACTCATAAGCCACGTATGACTAAACAAATCATTCATATTAAATATAAAAAGAAATTAGTTCCATAGTGTTGAAAATTTTCAAAGTTACTTCTCAATTTCATTAGATATACCAGAGTAATGCATTATTTTAGTAAACAAATCATGTAATTCTTCATTAATTACTTTTTTTTTGCGTTATTCAAGAAAATTATGTACGAAATTTTATTTGAAAGTTTTTAGTAATTTTTATTGTCATTTATCTGCGGAAAACTGACTTTTAGTCTGTGATACGTCAAGATCTGTTTTTGCTTTTGAAACATGTAATTTGTATTTTGTGTCACTTGAATTGTGTGTCAAAATAAATTATAGAAATAAATTGAATTTATGAATTAATTTTTTTTAATGTTGTTATGAATGTAATTTAACTTTGTTTACTTTATTTTAAGAAATTATACTTAAGCTCTAATAAAAAAAAAAAAAATATTACTATGTGTGGACTACACACGAAACCATTGGTTGAAGACTAGTTGTCAAAAGACTACTTCATACTACATCTAGCCCTTCATACTACATCTAGCCCCGGACTGGTGCAAACGTAATGTAGAAGGGGACCGTTGAAATTTTGTAGGACATCAATACACAAAAAGGAACAGTTGCTTGCATGAAAAAGGGATTGAAGTCGGACTAGTAACGGTTGGTAGAGAACTAGTTATTAAACTACAATTGCACTAGTCCGTTTGACTGCAGGGTATGAATAGAAGTGGAGGGTCTTATTTATCTCATCAAAACAAAACTGGTTGAGTTTTTTTAGGTTTATGGTCTCTAAAAGTCTGGAGCTTTTCGGTATTTTCATCAAAATGAAATAGGTTTAGTATCTTTGGGCTTATAGTTCCTAGAAATAAGCCATGAGAACCTTTTTTCTCATCAAAATTAAACTGATGGAGCTTTTTTGGGTTTATGCTTCCCAAAAGTAGAACCCGAGGACCTTTATTTTGCATCAAAATGAAATTAAAGGAGCTTTTTTGGGTGTCTAAAAGCAGAAATCGACGTTTCTTTTTTCTCCTCAAAATGAAACTGATGGCGCTTTTTAGGGCTTATGGTTCCTAAAAGTAGAGCTCGATGCCTTTTTTTCTCACCAAAATGCATTTGTTGGCGCTTTCTTGGGTTTTTGGTTTCTAAAAGTTGGCACCGCAAATTTTTTCGACCACTAAATTTCAAAAATCTAATGATGTAGTAGTTTCATAGAGAAAGATTTTCCTAAGAAAATGCCATTAATACATTTTCTAAGTCATATTTTTTTCATCAAAACAAAGTCTCTTTAAGATTGTACGAATGAGACTGATTAGCTATTCCATACAGCTCAGTGGTGTATTTAAGTATATAAACTCGAATCACCCACAAATGTATTAAATAAGTTTGGTACTTTTTGTACTTATAGTACTTTTTTTTTGCTATTTGTACGAAATAGAAAAGCTCATTTGAGGATTGATTTTTCAAAAGGGCGTAACACCACTTCCAACCTCGAATAAACTTAAGAATGCCATCGCCATAACCATGCTAAAATGCATCCTCTGGTTCAAAATTCATCACAAAAAAAGCATTTTTCCAAGATCAAATCGTGATCAAAAGTCGCATTTCAGAACAAAAGGGCTTATTTCCATATAATTTCATAGAAATTTTTAGAGTTTGATACAAAAAGACGTATTTCGAATAGTGGACAAAAAAACTTTTAATATTTTTTATATGCCCCATGCTATATAGGTGCTTACATGCCATGCCTATAGACATCAGCATAAACTTCCAAATGGTGAAATAAGAGTGATTTCGAAACAAAAGAGCTTATTTCCAAACGTTTCAGAACAAAAGGGCTTATTTCCAAATGTTTTTTATTTTGCAAATATATAACAATAAAAATGTTAAGGGGACTAGAATCTTTAGTCAACTCACTATAACACTGGAGACATTAAAAAAAAATAAGTTATTGTAAACAGCCCATAAAAGTTTTTTCTCATTACTGAAAATTTGTTTAACATGGTTTTACGCCCTTTTGAAAAATCACTCCTCATTTATCATCCGTGGCATAACTAAAGCGAAATATAAGCAAAACAAAAAGCATAAAGTCAGTGCTATGCTTTTTGTCTTTTTCTTTGTGCTTTATCTATTGTGTATAATTTAAAGTCGTACTCCATTTCTAACATATGTAGTTAAAAAGGTAGGACAAATTTTTGTCTGGCGTATTAATATATATATTTTTTTTTATTACAGACAATTTTAGGACATCCCAAAATATTTCTCCATGATGACTATGATTTTGGACATTGGCTGGATGGTCAATAGTTCAAAGCATAACTGATGCAGAGATTAACGTTTTTTAAAAAAAATACTTCTTGTAAAAGATCTCTCGGGCAAGTTTTTGGAAAATGAAGCCCCAAATATGATATGCCGCTTATTTGTCATATTGATTATTGAGAATAGAAGAAGCTGCTTCTAAAGAAGTTCTTGTATTACCACATAGTTAGCCTAAAGTAAAATTTTCAAAATCATTAAAAATCGTTACCACATCCTTGCTGGAAGTTTGCGTTACCAGCATACGCACGCCACTGCGTTCAAGCGCCTGCACATCAAGTGACTGACTTCGGCCACGTTGTGTTTTCGGCTGCGATGAAGATGACGTTGAATGGCGGTAAATCCAACGTTTGACGGCAGACATTTTGGTGTTTTATTTTTTGTATTTTTTATTTTATTTATTTAATTTGTTGTTGTTGTTGTTGTTGTTGTTGAAATAATAAACGTAGAGCTTTATTTACACTTGAACTTAAAATTAAAATTGCACTTAAGGAAGAAATATAGAGCACAGCCAAATATCAAGCAATTTGCATTTGTATTTATTTACATTTTATTGAAATTGTTTATTTTTTATTTAATTTGTTTACATTTTCTTTATTTAAACTGTAAATAAGAAAGAGAAAAGCGCGCGCAAAAGAGCGACGCCAAACTGTAAATAGAGAGGGAGAGAGAACGTAAATTAACAAAGAACGCGCGCGTAAAAGCTTTCGGTGCAAAAAGCTCACTCATTTTTTACTAACTACTGTTCGTTCCCAGAATTTACACAAAGATGGCGCACGTAACGGTATGGTGAATGTCATTATATTGCGCGCGGCGCTTCCGTTAGGTTCGTCATTGTATGTGTATTATTTTAGCTTGTGTTTGTTGCATCATATACATATACACGGCGAAAAGCTTGATGATCAAACAAAGTCATTTTTATCACTTAAACTTTATCTTTGCTGATAAACTGATAAGTTTTGATTGTCAAAAAAATTCTGCTTAATGGAAAATATCTAGAAATTATGTTTTATAACGCAATAACCAAAGTGTGAATAATTTAATTAAAATACGCACGCAACAACAATTATGTTGTTGTTTTTTGTAATGATAACACAAGACAGAACAATGACAAATTAAGCTACGGTAATGCGATATCAAAATAAACACATGGGATATTCTTTTGCAAATCATACACTTTTAAGGACTTTATAATTTGGATTTGTTCAGTTTATTTTGTCATCTTATATGAGCAAATGTGTCAGGACTACGTCTTTTATAATACTAATAGTGGTCAAAATTCTACCACGAGTATATTAAATAATTTTGATATTTTTGGGACACTTTTAGTACTTTTTTTGCTATTTGGCACAAAATAGAAACATTCATTTATCATCAATGGTACGATGTAAAGCGAATTACAATTACTTCATATTTTGCTTTTCATCTTTCTCCTAGGCTTCATCCCATTTCTAGCTCTGTGTGACTGCGTATTTTGTTGCTGTTTATATCGAAAAATTGGTATTTTATGTTACCCGGCTTAAAGGCAATAAATTTAAAAAAATTTAACCTTGTGCACATCTACACACACATACCTTTCAAATGGTATATAACTCAAAGTCCTACTCCATTTCTAACATAGTAAAATAAGTAAGACAAATTTTTGTCTTGCGTATTAATATACAGACACAGATTTGGTCGGAATTATTGTGAACTGAGCGAAGGGTAAGTCAAATTAGATCATTTGATCAAAACGCAATTTCGGTAAAAAGTGAAAAAACGTATCACAAGATTTTGTCTTGCGTATTAATATATAGATGGGTCATTACATACCGTTTCGGATAGCATTTCATAGGCTGAGTATTATTTTGCCGTAAACGCCACTTCGTTGTAAAAGCAAAAGCAGATAACTCGTGCTCGTCTCTACACAAGTTATTTGCTTTTGCTTTTTCAACGAAGTGGCGTTTACGGCAAAATAATATTCAGCCGACGATTTGACTTTTGCACTTCCGATTTTTTTGAAACTTTTTTGTCCTATAGTACTATTTGAGAATAGCCTCCTTAAGGGGTAGATAAAACGCGATAGTATGTTGGAGAAAAATGTTGCGGTGAAAAAATTAATGGGGGTGAGTGAACATCTTTTTCCTCCTCGGAATTATTGTGAACTGAGCGAAGGAAAATCATATTAGATCATTTGATCAAAACACAATTCCAAAAAAAAAAAAAAAAAAAAAAATGCGAAATCTTTATTTGGTCAAAAGACAATTAAAATTTCAAAGATGTTTCATAGCCGATCACAGTCACAGCAATCATGCTGTGCTTGCGATTGTTTCTTCTCTATAGCCGAACAAACACAATTTAGTTAAAAATCAAAAGTAGACGAAAAATTTTTAAAAATTGCATGATTATTTTGATCGTGACATTTATGTAACATTAAAATTATCCAGTTTCTTTTGACAAAACAACTTTTTTTAGAATTGCATTTTAATCAATTGAGTAGCGAAAGTATCAATTGCACAAACCAAAATTTTACATACTTAGTTTTAAGTTTCAAAACGTTTTATGAACCATTATCGACGATTCTGAAAAAGTTACAAGCACTTTCCGATTTTGTAGAGTTTATAAAACATAATTAACAGATGGCGCTTTGCCTTGTGTGTAGATTATTTTCCCTTAATAAAAAACTATTATGGTACCAATGCCTTGAAAAAGGGTTTTGAAAATAAAGCGCCAATACAAAATAGAGTGTATGAGTGATCAAAGAGTTTAAGCACGGACGGACTTCACTCAAAGACGACTCACGAAAAGTTTGTTCAAAAACAGTTTTTTTGCCTGAAAACGCTGATCCTGAACAAAAACCAAATCCAGTCATGTCTAGGGATTAGTAAGACCAGCATACAAGCAATATTGTATGAACATTAAGTGATGCGGAAGCTGAGTGTGCTCTTGAAAACCAAAAGACCGTTAATTCAGCGTGCTCAACGACCATTTGTTTGCCAGACGTTTTCGGTAAATTAAGAGGTACCAACCCAAAACGACAAAACATTTTGCATCACGACAATGGAAGTTCTCACACAGCAGCTAAGGCAAGCGAGTATTTGAGCACTCAAAAGTCCGAATTCATGGATCAGTACTTCATTTTGTTTTCACGAATCAAAGATCAGATGCGTGAACAACGATTAACATCAGGCGAAGAAGTGGTTGTGGTGTTTAAAACTAATGTTTGCGAGCTTTTTTCTTCGAACTGGACAAAATGCTTCGAAAAATCGTTTGAACGCATGCAAAAGTGCATAGATATTAGAGGCGAATATTTTTTAAAGTTTAAACAATCCGTTACATATGTCAACTTAATCAATGGAAAAGTGTCAACAAAAATCTTTTATCCTTATAAACACACATTTTTTTTATTCAACGAAATCCATATAAGTAATTTGAAAAAGAATGTTCCACATGCGCTGCTTTGATAAAAAATTTAATAATTAAAAAAAAATATTGTTTTTGTTGTTGTTGTTTTTTTTCTTCTTTATTTATTATTATTTTGTTGTTTTTGTTGTTGCTGGTGTTGGCATGTTATGTGGAGTTTCAAAGTTTGTTCAACTGTTGTCATTCAATTCAACTCAATTGAATACCTAACTAATTAAATATTATTCTTCTGTTGTACCATTTCTCTTTGCAATTCTTTTACTTAATTTTTTTTGCAATTTTTGTGTCATTTTCTTTAAGAATTTTTTAATAAAAACAGCTGATTACCATTGAAAATTATTAAATGTTTTGTAACAATTTAATATATTTTTACACATGACTAGAATTTCAATTTCGTTTACTTTAAGATGAGCTCATTATGATTATCATATTTTTGCTTAAACAACCCTTGAAATTGACTCTCAAAAACGTTATTTCTTGTTAGTTTAAGCCGGGCTTTCATCATTTTAATTAAAAAAAGGGAAGAATCAAATTATAACTTTTTGGTCATAATTTTTTTTTTCATAAGAAAATGGACACCCATGAGTGCTTTAGAAATAAAGACTTGTAAAAACTTTAGTGTTTAGAAATTAAAAATTTTTATTGGGGATCTTTTTACGTTTTGCATTTACGCGATTAAAAAAACAATTTTTTACTCAAAAGCAAGGCATCTCACGAAAAAAGTGTATATGGCAAAAATTGTTTAGAATTGTTTAAAGAATTGGTGTTTTTTTTTTTTTGATATAATAGAGTTTAGCTACTACAGCTATTAGCCTTCTTGACTATTTAGCTTCAAGCTTTAAATCAAGTAAAGCTTATTAAATATTGTGGAAATGAAAAAATTATGAGTTTTAATGTGTTATTTTTTTATAATTTTTTCTTAGCTTTTTCGCACTTTCTCAACATACCCACTCAGATCACGTTTATACATAACTACAAATGCATAAATGCAGTTGTATGTATGTAATAACATGATCCAAGGAATGAATGTTAGAAAAAATTAACCCTGCATGCTGTGGGGCTCGGACAACACAAACATAAATAAAAAACAACCAATAACCAACAAATTTAATTCCAATAATTTTTTAATCTAAGTTTGAGTTGACCTTTTGACAAGCTAATACTATATACTTCGCAATGATTTATAAGAGTTGTCATGCGATTAAAAGGGGCTGAAGCCATATAATTAGTTCTACTAACCGGTTGATAAAATAATTGATTAGAGTTACGATTACTTCTTCGGTTAGTATTAAAATAAATATATTTAAGAAGCTCTGGTGCGGCAAGAGACCCTGTTATAAGCTGATGCAGATAAAGTATATCCGCTATATTTCTACGCGTACTCAAAGACTGCATACATAACAACTTCAAACGATCCTCATAAGGAGGAAGGTTTGAAAAATCCGTCCAATTAAAGCCTTTAAGGGCAAAACGAACAAAATTTTTTTGAATTCTTTCAATTCTATCAATATGTATATTATAAAATGGTGACCAAACTTGGCTAGCGTACTCTAAGTGAGGACGCACAATTGTGTTATATAAAGTCACCGTTACTAAAGGGCTATTAAATTCTTTTGCCCATCGTTTAATAAAGCCAAGCAGTGATGAAGATTTTTTACAAATTTGATTAATATGTTCATTGAACGTTAGTTTAGCATCAAAATGTATACCAAGGTCTTTGACTGAATCGACACGACTGATTTGTTTATCATTGAATTTATAATTGCTCTCTATAATATTATTCTTTCTAGAAAAAGTCATTGTTTGGCATTTATCAGAATTAAGATGTAAGCTATTTTTAAAACACCAAATTTCAAAAGATTTCAAGTCAGACTGAAGTGGGAAAATGTCTTCATCACCCTTCAATGTGAGTAACATCATTTATTGCTAAAATAAACAGGAGAGGTCCCAAGTGGCTTCCTTGCGGAACACCTGAAGACGCAGTAAATGGAGGTGACAACACCTTCCGAAATCTTATTTGATATGAACGATCAGACAAATAAGATTCGATCCAACTGACAAAATTTAAAGGAAATCCAAGCTTTTTTAATTTAAACAAAATTAAGTTATGTGGTAGTTTGTCAAAAGCCTTACTGAAATCTGTGTAGATACAGTTAACTTGCCCACCAGAGTCTAAAGAGTTTAATGTAAAAGAAGTGAAATCAAGAAGGTTAGATACTGTAGATCTGCCATTAACAAAACCATGCTGACGTGTTGTAATGACTTCACCACAGCACACCTTGACTTGATCATATATAATTTTTTCAAAAAGTTTCGGTATTGATGATAGCTTGGCTATGGGCCTGTAATTTGAAACATCATTTTTACATCCTTTCTTAAAGATTGGACCTATGAATGATTCCTTCCAAAATTGAGGAAAATAATTATCGTTAATAGATTTATTAAATAAAAAGCTGAGTGGATGACTCAAGTTAGAACTACAATTAATTAATAATGTTGCTGGAATGCCATCAGGTCCACTTCCCAGGTCGTCATCAATAGATGCGATATATTTTTCCACGAGTTCAGGAGAGAAAGATATTGCATTGAACGAAACTTTCGGGTCATTTTCCATGTATTCAAAATAGGGGACATCAGGGCTGAATAAATTAGTTGAAAAGGATTTTTTAAATAAATTAGCAAACAACCCCGCGATTATTTCAGGGTTGCTGGTAAGCCCGTCACCAGTCTTGAACTCAGATGGAAAACCATCCGACTTTTTTTTTGAATTAATAAACCCCCAAAAATTCTTGGGGTCTTGAAGAATGTTCAGCTTAATTTTATTCAAATATTCAGAATAAACAGAAGCAGATTTTAACTTAAATTCCTGAAACAGGTTATTATAATTAACCAAATCATTTCGGTTTTGGCTACAGATGTATTTTTTCCAGGCCCTGTTGCGACTGTTACGAATTTTCTTTAAGTCTCTTGTATACCAAGGGTATGAAGAGCTATTAATGTATTTAAAATTATATGGCACTGCCAAAGCTATAGCTTTAAAAAGTTCTTTATAGAAAAATTTAATACTATTATCTAAAGAATTATTTTCAAAAAAGTTTAAAAAATTATTAATATTGTTCTCCAAAATGTTATTCAATTTCAAAAAGTCAGCTTTTTTGAAATTAAATTCATAAGTTTTCATAGAAGAGCACTTGTCATTTAAATTACTATTATCTGACTGAAACAAAATATTTAAAGGTGGATGATAAGTATCAACCACACTAAGGGCATTGGAGGCGTTATTTACAACAACCTTACTACTATCTGTAGCCAAAACTAAGTCTAGTTGTCGTCCGTGAGAATTCATTATACAACTAACTTGTTGTAAATCCGCTAAAATATCGTCAACAAATATTTGTTGTTGTCGGGTTTTAGGACAAGACGCATAATAATATGTGTCATCGTCCGACAATGTCCATTTTAAGTCAGGCAAGTTAAAATCACCTAGCAATAAAATGTCGTCATTAACGTCAAGTTTTTGAGTAACATATTCTACAGCCTGTGCAAGACTATCGTAGACTTCTGTGCTACTATTAGGGGGAATATAAGCGTTAAGAATATAAAAACTTGACTTACGGATAATAACTTCAACGCATATTAGTTCAATGTCAGATGCACAGGGAATGTCGAACAAGGAACTAGTCAAGTGATTTTTTATGGCTATTAAGACGCCTCCACCGACTGGAGAAAGATCGTTTGTGTATCTGTCTCTTCTAAAAATGTTAAAACTATTGTCAAATAACTCCGAGTTAAGTATATTGGAATTAAGCCAAGTCTCGGTAAAAGCGATAACATCGTCAGAAAAATTCTGAGTTGCTAAAAATATATTATGCGTCTTTGAACGTAAACCCCTTACATTTTGGTAGTAAAGGGATAGCCGATTTAGTTTTTTGAATTGAGTCTATTATAATTTCGAGTAGCCTTCTTTGTTTCCTTGAACTCAGAAATGAAGACATTATCAACCCATGCTTTTGGATTGCAGACGGCAGCGAAATGACAAGAAGCCACCGATAATTGTTTTTAGAATTTTTTGTATTTTTTTTTATATATTATTTTTTGACCAAATTTTCAAAAATTATAAAATATCTTAAAAAATTCTTAAGTAATTCACACGTATTTTTTGGACAATTCTAAGCATTTTTTGCCTTATACACTTTTTTCGTTTTTTTTTTTGACTAAAAAATCGTTTTTCCGACCTCGTTATTGAAAAACGTAAAAAAATCGATTTTTGGAACCGAATATTATCTATACCCAAAGCAAAAAAAAACCAATAAAAAATTTTTGTAATCACAAAATCTTTATTTCTAATAAAAAAAAAAAGAACCTTTTCTTAATTTTTAAAACGATTTCAACTTTAAAAGCTAAAAAAACTAACGAAGTGATATTTTCAAGAAAAAAATTGTTATAAACTTTTTTTAAAAAAAATGTCATGTTCTTTGCAATGTAGTTGTCTTATTTGTTTAGGTTTTTTCTTTTACTAGATATAGTATACTCAAAAGAGTTAAGAAAAGTAGTCTTTACCGTGCAATTCTTACTAAAATCGAAGAGAGGATGCGCCAGCAGTAAATATTGAAAAGTTGGGCTCTCCTTGCACCAGAATAATTATTTTCTATTGTTTCAACTACAAAACCTATGGCCCTATGCTCCTCCTAGGAGTTAAAGGAGAATACATACATACATACAACTACAAAACCTGTTTAAAAGCAAAAAAAAAAAAAAGATTATGAAGCAGTCTAATGTATGCATGTGAATATTTATAATTTATGCATCAAAGAATAGTTTCAAAGATAATTGGAATTATGGTAATGAATCAAGTTTAAAGCGTTTGCATAAGTTTCAATTAAATCTTAATTATAAGATTTACAACAATAGGATATAAAAAGAAAGTCTTTCAGTACAAATTTCGTACGATCTGATTTTGATGAGTGAAGCACTTAATGTCTACCAAAATTTATTTCTTTAATAATACGCCTACTTGTTCGGTTTACTTGTAAAGATTTTGCTACTCTACTAAAATATAATCATATATTATTTTGTCAAAAAAATTGGCCATATATCTTGCTAGCAAACAAAAGAAAAAAAGTGATACAATTAGCACAATGACTTCCCTTTACTTTAGATTGTTCATTTTTAAATTAATTTATCTCATTTATGGTTGGCGTCACGTTTGCGTCGGCAAAAATTTCTCAGATTCTTTTTAATTAATTTTTATCATTGTTTTGTTTAAAATTAATTAAAAAGAAATTGCGGCTATAAAATGTAAAAAAAAAAATAAGATTTCCCTTAATTTATTTTTATTTTTTTTTCAAGATGTTCAACATTTGCCAAAATACTCAGTTCCGTTTATGGTATAAATTAAAGCATTATAATACAAGGGAACAAACTAAGTGGTAAAATATAGTGAAGGGATTAACCGAGTAATAAATTTTAGCTGGCACGCCCACTTTGTTATTTAATGAATATGGATTGTATGGTATGTGTTTATGCGAAAACGCATAATCCCCAAAAGTAGGGATGTATTCCCCATAGTTGGCAACGCAATTCCATTGCTAAATTAAACAATGCCCTACTGATCACAGCTGTCAAATTTCATTCTTGTTCTTCTTCATTTTATCTTTCGTTTAAAAACTACCTTTAAAACAGCATTGGCTGCAGCATAAAAAGTGAAAGTTTTAATTCTCATACTGAATAAAGATTAATTGTAAAATCAATACTCAAGAAAGGGTTCATCATAAAATTTGTAAACCAAAAATAATATTTGTTTTCTTTCGTGCGGGCGCTACCCAGTGTGTGTTTTTTCCTGTTTTACGTCACGTGGCTAAGCATTGCCGAACTCTTCGGAACACCAACGATCCTCAGTGGAGGAATAAGTACGATGTGCAGGCGATTTATCTCAAGCAAAGTATCGGCAAGGTGTTAATATGTGGAGAGGCATACACAGCAACTTCTAATAAGTACATTTTTGATCAAGGACCAGTGCAAAGTCACCTTTGACATTTCTGCCACATTTCCCCCAACAAAAAATAATTCTCTGGCTACAGGTTTATAACTCAAGCCAGCGGCCAGAACAGTATGTATACAAGCAATTGTTAGACCAAGATATTGCACATAATACTTTTTGCTTATTTCATAACTTGCTATAACAATATCTGCAAATATTTTCTTTACTCATTTGCTTATGAAAGTGAACGAGACGTTTTATATTTGCTATCTCTAACGCATTTTATAAACTATCACAGAAGACAGTAGCGACTTTTATTTTTATATTTTGTATTTACATATTTGTTCAATTAAGAAGAAGGTCAAGGATTAATTTGTTGTTTGTTATTTTTTTTTTTTTCTTAAGTGGTTGCATTATTTTGTTTATTCTTTGTTTATGTAAAAAATTGTATAAATCTCTAAATAAAAAGGGCAATCTACGAATATTTTTAGAATTGAAGTATTTTTTTGGGTTTTTTAATCATTTTCTATAAAAAAAATTTTTATCTTATCTCGTTAATTTAATTAAAATTTGCACACTTAATTTTAATTGTCTATTAAAGTGATAAAAAAATTGGGAAAATTCCCACAAAAAAAAAAAAAAAAAAAAATCGCATGCGATAAAAATGCTAATAGCAATATTATATATGAAAATCGCATGCGATATTATTGCAATCAATTGAATACAGTGATGGAAATTAAGGCGCGGAAATATTAATTGGATGGGTTTGGCACCAAGCATTTGGGCGGATCTACAAAAGAGCAGTGGATATGGCAGCCAGAATCCATCCAAAAGTAGTGATTTTAGTTGAAAATCCAAAAAACGTAAAAAATGTGGAGAAAAATCAAAGTTATCGCAAAGGATCGCTGGAGAAGGAAATGATTTATTTTGGAACAATTCTTCACCTAGGAGTTACATGGTAATACATGCATACCTGGTAAAAATCTATAAAGAATGAAAAAATCGCGTGCTATAAAAAACCTAAAAAGCTACATATATCAAAAATTAAAAGGCGACAACAGTGAAAGGCTGAGTTTTCCAATATTTTTGTATGCCGTGGGACAGGAGGCGATTAAAAATAATGATTTTTAGGCAAAATTTGCAAATAAATTATGTCGAGCTGAGGTATAAAAGATGCCTTGAAAGGCGAAAGACAGACAATTCAGTCAGAATGGGAAGAGTCTGAAAAGTCTATGGCCAAAAGTTTGCAAGTGAGCCTAAGAATTTAAAAGTGGAAAAGGCTCTGAAAATAATGATTTTTTTCAGCAATTAGTAATGATTTTGGAAAAAAAATTTTTTCTAAAATATTTAGCATAGACCATGGAACAAAATGATATTTTTTTTTTTTTGGACTAAAATTTTTATATTTACTATGGAAAGTCCCTATTTCAAATAAATATATTAAAATTCAAGCCACTTCTCTGCCTCTGAGAAAATTATAAAAATATGTGGGCGCTCTTTATATGTCAAGGGACTATATCCCAGAAAAAAATTGGGGTAATCGATATTGGTTCAAAAGTTATTAACAATATAGTGACGTCTTGCAAGTCTTTTTTTCGAAAAAGTCTTCGAAAAAAGTGCATAAGACATAAAATGCATGGAATTATATTAAAAATACGTGTGATTTTTTTCAGAATTTTTTGCGACATTTTATAATTTTTAAAAAATTGGTCCGAAAAAAAATGTACCTATTTCGTTTCAAAAAATTCATAACGTATTCCTAAGGCGATGCTAAGCATTTTATGCGTTGTGCACTTTTTTCGTAAGATGTCTAGTTTTTCTCTACTACTCATCACAATATTGTTAATAACTTTTGAGCCAATACGTAGGCTGCTCGATATATTTCTGGCCTAGGCAATACTAACTGTTGCCAGGTGCAATCTGTCATTTTTATTGGAAAGTTTGATATTTTTTGGCATGAACGTACTCAGAACGTTTTGACGTACGACCATCATTTGTGTTGTTTACAGTTACTTGAAAAAATCAATTTGGCAAAAAAATGGAATTAACTCGTGAACATTTTCGTGCGATCATTTTTCACAACTTTCGACGTGGATTATCACGACAAGAGTGCATCAATGAACTTAAATCTTTGTATGGCAATGAAGCACCATCTTGTAGCATTGTGAAAAACTGGTTTAATGAATTCAATCGTGGCCGACGCTCCCTCAAAGACGAATACCGTGAAGGTCGTCCAAAAACGGCCGTTGTGTCAGAGAACATTCATGCCATGCGTGAACTGATAATGCAAGATCGTCATGTGACATACCGTGAGATAGAAGCATCCTTGGGCATTTTTCCCACCAGCATACATTCGATATTGCATGAACACCTGCCCGTAAAAAAGGTGTGGGCCTTCGAAGATAAGCCAAATCCAACGAAAGTTGTTCGTGGAAGAAGCACTTCGAAGCAAATGGTCGCCTGTTTCTTCGGCAAAATTGGTCATGTGGCGACTGTTCCGCTTGAACAACGTTAGACGGTCAATTCTGAGTAGTACACTATAATTTGTTTGCCTGAAGTCTTCGGAGAAATTCGAAAAACGAACAAGAGAAGACGAATCATTGTTCACCACGACAATGCGAGCTCTCACACATCGGCTCAAATCAGCGCCTTTTTGACTGGCCAAAACGTCGAGTTGATGGGTCATCCATCGTACAGCCCTGACTTGGCACCCAATGATTTCTTTTTATTCCCGCACATCAAGAAAAAAAATGCGTGGTCAATGATTTTCGTCGCCAGAAGATGCTGTTGAAGCGTTCAAAAACCATGTTTTGGAGGTGTCTCAATCGGAGTGGAAAAAGTGCTTCGACAATTGGTTTGAGCGCATGCAAAAGTGTATAAATCATACTGGAGAATACTTTGAAAATCAATAAAACCATTTTTGATCATAAATATTCGCATTTTCATTATTAGGCCAGAAATATATCGAGCAGCCCACGTATTAATTACCCCAATTTTTTAATGGGATATAGTTCCTACACATGTGGACAGTGCATACATATTTTTCATTTCTCAGAGGCGTAGAAGTTGCTAAACTTTTTCATTTCCGATACAGCACAACGCAGAACAAGTCGAGGACACCCGGGCACAATTTTTTTTTTGGGAAATTCCACAAAAGCAGGGCCAACTTCACGCTTTCATAGAAAAATGATTTCCACATAGAATCTATATCCTTGGACTGATTTTGATTGTCAATACAGCATAATGCAGCACAGGTGGAGCACACTCCGGCACAACTTGCAGCAGGGTAATGCTCCGAAACATATCTTAAAATTGTTCGAGGAGCACTACAAACAGAAGGAAAATTAAGGAGCTTTGGTAATAGGTCATGAACTACGATATTATGTACTTAACCTTAGAACTATCAAACTTTTATAGAAAAAGCTAAGCAAAAATGTCTGAGAATATTGGCCTTTTTCAAGAGAAGCGCTGTGGACAATGTGTTAAGACTGCTTGGGTAGTATATTACAAAGCGATATCAAAAATTTATTGCCGGAATGGCTGGAAAAAAATAAAAGTAGTATGAAATGTAATGAATTGACGAAACAAATATTTTATTTAATTTAATTTTAGAATCATAACGTTTTACTATTTAGTTCATAGCTTAACACGTTTGTTTGAAGAAACAGAGAAGAACACAAAATTTCCGTTGCCAATGTTTATCGCATGCAATAAATTTATATTTACGATAAAACACAAAGATTTTCTCGGAATTTAGCAATTCATTAAAAAAATAAATGAATGAAAATATTTGTAAAAATAAATAATAAATTGCAAGAAAAAAAAAAAAAAACAACCCAAACTCACTTAATTGAACGCACCCATTTATGAATGCAGCAAGTAGCAAGCGGTAGCAGCAACAACAACCTAAAGTTGCTGACCCTGTGAGAACAAAAAAAGCAACAGCAACAAAATGCTGCTGGTCGGTGATGGTGTCAGAGTGAGTAGTAGTTGTCGTACGTACTTACGTTAAGATACAAATCAAAAACAATTGGCATAAAATTCAGAAATTCACTTGTATCTTTTTTTCCTTTCAAATGTTGAGGCGTTGCGTACAATTAACAACAGCAACGGCAATTGACATCAACAATAATAACAACAACAATAGCAAAAAATCTAGCAATAAATTGTAGAAATGCACAAATGTTGCTGGCGTAAAAGAGAAAGCAATTAAAATTATAATTACAAATTTAACTTCCGATTTGATTTTGAGCGATGGAAATCATTGCTAACTAAATAAAGGCGAGATTAATTGTCTCTTGAAGTAGGAAAACAAAAAAATTATATACATATATTTAGACATTTATGTCAGTAGCAACAATGTTGCTCAAAATTGAAGAAATACTATTTTGTAGAAATTAAGTAAACTTTAAATGCCGACAACAGCAACGCTTAATGTTTGCGGCCATTTATAAAATTTTATATTTTTGTTGTTCACAATATAGTTAATGAAATGAAAACAGAATATACACGCTAAATTGCATCCGAGCTGAGATATTGTAGTTTTAATTAATTGCAATTTTCATAAAAGTCAATGCATATGACGTCTTTTACACAACAATAAGATGAAACGTAAAATCAAGAAATGCAGACCTATCTACAGGATGTTACCGTTAAGGTTACGAAGTTTCTGGGAGGTGAAAGAGGAAGGCTAGACTAACAAAAAATTGTGCTTGAAAGAGGAGTCTAAAATCTACCCCTGAAGAGTAATAGGAAAAAAACTGATTTGCTTGACTTTTAAACAAAAAATTTCTTGGGTCACCCTAACGTTAAAAGAAAACTTTTCAATGGGAAACTTTTAGCTAATTGTATGAGCTTTCTAAGAGTGTATTTCTTTTATAAAGTTTAAAAGAATTTCGCAAAGTTTTGGAACTTTAAAGTTGATGTTTTAAAGTTTTGTTCCTGCTTTTTGACTTTGGCGACCATTTTAATAAGAAATAGGTTCTATTAACATGACCTTTTATAATTTTTTTTTTCGAATCTTCAATAAATTTCCTTTAATTTGGTAATATGTACTATCGTCATACCAATTTTTTGATTTGAAATTAGAAAAAAATACGTGTGAGCCAAAAATTGGTAGATTAGATTATGTAATGTGGGCACATAAAGGTCAAAGTTAAAGAAAATGTGGTGATGATTGACAAATAATCACACAGCTGCCTAGGTGTCACCCTAAGAGGCATTAAACCGAAGGCCGACACTCGTTATTTTTTCCCCTTAATATTTTTTCTGAACTTTTCTACCACCTATCTCTGCTCCTTCTGGGGCACCCTTTCAAAAATAATGTTTCTATGTACTTTTTTCCACCGCTACCAGGGCTTCCAGAGAGTCCTTGGTGGAGTAGAAGGTAAGACCACCCTGCATTATATATTTCACATCCACCCTTAGAGGCATAACTCTACAAAGATGACATTTTTAAGAAATTTTCACCGCCGACCTCCTCAGGTAGTATGGAATGTGAGACAAACCTCCATTATTATTTTCCCCTAAATGTTTTCGCCAAACATAATAACCCTCTATCCTCACTCCCCTGTAAAAAAAACGTTTTTTATGATGCTGACTCAACCACTTCTAGGGTGCTCCTGGTGAGAGTAAACCGTATGTTGGAACTATATTATTTTTGCCAATTCAACATTTTCCCTGTTACTCTCTAAATTTATCCTATAGGGAAAAGATAATCTTTTAAAGGGTGAGAATAGATGTTATGGAAAGTGTTGAGGGTGAAACAATAATTTTACCTCCACCATGGGCCTCCTTCAAGTGAGCGGAGTCAAACTATTGAAATCATAATTTTTGCAGGAGGCCCCATTAAGTGGTGAAGGTAGAGGGTAATTATGTTCAGGGAAAATGTTGAGATAAACAAAATAATGCCCCACCTGAGTCACCATGGAAGTGGGCGGAGGCAAGTTAATGTCATGTTTGCAGGGGAGCAGCCAGAAGTGCTGTCCATAAGGAGTAAGTGTATTGAAGGAAAATGTATGTTTGAGAAAAACGTTGAAGAAAAACAAGTAATGGAGGTTAGTCTTAGATTCTACCACGCCAGGAAGGCCGTGAAAGTGGAGGGTGTCTGTTTCATAAATTCCATTAAAACGCAGTTTTTGCAAGGGAATCCTCCTAATAAAAAGAGTTAGAGGGTAGATACTCGAACTGTCTGTTCGTGCACGAACTTTCTACCGTACGTGTTCACGTGAGTATGAACTTCGTACTTTAAGAGTACGAAATCACGTACTTTCAAATCACAAGAATTTGAGGAGCGCACAGACACGTGAATTTGGTAAAGTTCGTACATTTGATACGAACTTTGTAACTTGTACTATTCGTACCTTGTACGCCGTACAATTCTTACCTTTTCGTACTCATACTTTACTATTCGTACCTCGTACCGCGGTTCGGTTTACGAACTTTACCAAATTCAAGTATGCACAGATCCTCAAATTCACGTGATTAGATACGTTCAGAGAAAATGTACATAACCATAATAGTAAGCTTTAAGGAAATATGTAGGGCAAGGGAGGGAAATATAGACTACGCGGGTAATATGGACCACACGGTTATTTCCCACTGCATACATAGAATTTACCGTTATTCATGTTCAAACTTAACGCTAATACCTAAAGCTTATAATAGGGCGATTTTAGCGTTCGGTGAAGTCGTATGTTTCTGTAAAGTTGATTTTTCTAAAAAAAAAAGATCAGTGATAATTTTTTTCTAGTGAGTATATTTCATTATTTCACTTTAAAGACATCGCGTTTTTAATTACATGGTTAATTATATAAAGTCAGTGAATACCATTTATAATTTATCAGCACAAATTAGTTGATTAACCACAAGAAAAAACCATTTATTTCACCAACACTTGCTGTGGGTAATATGGACCACCAAAGAAAAAAGCCTCAAAAACAAATGTATTTATCATCTTTTTCAGATGGGGAATCTAGTTGCAGTTTTCATGACGAGTCTGATTGTCATGATATGTAATTCGTTAACTACAAAGGAAAAAAAATGATAAAAAATGCATATATTGTAATACCCTTTACTCAGAAGATCGACGTGGCGAATTTTGGGTTGAATGTGTAATCTGACGTTCTTGGTGTCATGAAAAATGTACTGAATGTGGAAGTGACATTTTTATATGCAACTTCTGTACCAAATGGACTATATGGTCCATATTACACTACACTTTTTTTTATCTTCATTTTGAGTATTTTCAGTTTTTTAATTTTTTTTCTTTATTCTGATGAGATATTTATCTAAAAGTGAATCAGAATAAAGGTAAATTGTTTCCTTTACTGAATGACATAAAATTAATTGTTTTGTTTTATGTATTTTGGGTTTTATTTTAAAAAGAAAGATGGGTGGTCCATATTTCCCTCCCTTACCCTATTTGAAAATTTTTTAAGTTATGAAATTTGTTTCTCTTAAAATTAATACATGTAATTATTGAAAGTTGAATGTTATTTTTTTATTATGGAATTTATTGTGAGTAGGTAGATTGGTTTGTATGGGCATAATATGAATTTTATATGAAATGGTTTAAAATACTTTCATATGAACTTCTATATGAACTTCAATATAAATTTTATACAAAAAAAGTATAAAAGATTTTTTTATAGTAATACCATAAAATTTAAACCAAAATAGTTTAAATTTTATTAATACTTTATGTGCATACATTTCATACGAACAAACATAAACGGTTTGTATACCAAATTGAAGCATAGATTTTATACCAAATTTGGTGTGGAAATGTATTCATTCCAATTTGGTTTGAATTTTACACCCAAACTATTTTCTGTGCAGTAAAACACGGAAAAACATATTTTCAAAGAGGTCTATTTAAACAAAATAATTTGAACATCCGAGTAATTTTTGTATAAGTCTATAACAAACAATTTTACATTTATTAAACATTTTGTTATTAAATTTTTTTACGGCCACGCATCAAATACTTAAAATATTGATAAACAAACAAAATTTAATAAAATGTTTTCATATTGGTATTCCTAAAACGCATCTGAAATGACTTATCAGTTTCTATTTCAATTTAATTTTGGAATTTATTTGCACAAAATTAAAAATGTTACGCATACGACATGGTTAATAAAATAAAATTTTTAATTTCATGCCACTAAATAAACAATATATCATTAAATATTCATTTTAGGCAATAATATTTACAGCATAGTGAAAGCTTCACGTAACAGAAAACACTTCTGTTTAGCCTCATTAAGATAAGAATGGCGTTATTGGAATTCCTGAAATATCAAATAAAAAAAAAAATATGAATAATTGCTTCTTTTCTTTGGAGCTAAACTTTTTCCACAATTTTTTGTCTTATTAGGGGTTATGCATAAAAGATGTTCGCGAAAATTTCTCAGTGTGTTTCATTAGTGTTTTACTATGTTTTTGAAGCAAACATATTGGGGATAGTCCATCTTGGCACCTGTTGTATTAGCTGCGAAAGTGGCGACAGGAGAATGGAAAAGTTCTTAACCTCCCCTCTCTAAAAGAACATTTACCAACACCCTTTACTTGATTTTTTTGTTATAAAAAAAAAGAAAAAACCATGACCTATCACTGCTTTTTCATATTTGTCTAATTAGCTATGGTTTTTCAGTTTCATACTTTCACTATAACGTATGAGTGACATTTAGTTTGAATAAAAAATTTTTAATTGTTATCCTACTCAGCTCGGATGCAAATTGTAGCTTTATTTCTATATTACTCTAGTACTTTTTTGTATGTTTTACATAAATATGAACATCTTATATACGGCTGCATGCGTTTGCTACTTTTTGGTAACCATGTCGTTTGAGTAACATTCAAAAAATTAAATTTTGTTAAACTGTGGTATTAAAAGTACTAAAAATGTGTAAGCTGTATAACAAAGTAAGTTATTTAAATTAAATTGTACCTTTTTAAATTACAAAAAAGCACCTTAAAATTTACTTTTATCATCAAGATAACAAAAAGTCTTTGCTGCCTAACTTAAAAATGGGAAATTTCACCGTTTAACAAAATATTTATTTACATTGTTGCCAATTATTTTGCCTATCTTATCAAGTGGCTTTAAAGTAAATATCTTGTATATATTATTGGATATAGTAGGTAGTACCCGCTGTTATTGATTTCATATAATATTTGATCAATCGCGTCATTTTGTATAAACAGATCATACAAATAACCCCGTAGTAAGTAATGGTAGTTCATCAAGGGCCTTAATTGCTAAATGTAGCAAATAGTACGTACTAGAAATGTTACAAAAAGTAGGCACTTTTTTCATAAGTTTATTTAATAAAGAAAGCTTTTACCTGTAAAAGCTAAAGCAAATATTTTTTCAAGTGTGTTTTTAATATACATACATACAATCCTATGCAATAAGAAAATAATTCAAGTGAACTATTGCCTAAAGGCATGTACATATGCATAAGTATTTACGTAAAAGCGCTCGTTTGAATTTATCCAATTTATTTCCATTAATAAGATCGCACACTTTTGTCTTAAGTTGAACAATTTTTTTTGTACTTTTTTAACTATTTGTTCCACTGTAGCGCAAATTGTTGGTTTAGCAAAAAAAAAAAAAAATCTTTATATAAGCGCATGTTCTGACAATTTTCAGCAAATGCTATATTTCAAAAAAAAAAAATAAATAAATAAAAACAAAGTTAAATACATAGCACTTTTGCCTTAAAAATATAAATATTTGTTTGCTGTCTGAACTTTCTTCAATATTTTTATATTTTTCCTTTTTTTTTTGCAATTTCTCAATTGTCAAAATAAAATAAATAAATTTTGTAGTTATTTATAGAATATCTTGAGGTTAGTACTCTACACTCAGAGTAGACACCTATGGGTAATTCTACTTAATTTGTCTGTTCTTTATTGCAAAAGTAGGCTTGACAATTATTTTGCTATATATATTTTTGAAATAATTTCAGTGCATATCTTTGCGTAAATTATTCAAAAAGTTTTTCTCTTCAAAATTATAAAGACTAGAATCGCTCAATGGTTAAAATTTGACCACAAGTGTATTAAATAATTTGGTACTTTTTGGACAGTTTTAGTACTTTTTTTGCTATTTGGTACAAAATAGAAAAGCTCATTTATCATCCTTGGCACAATGACAAATGTGAAACGATAAGAATACAAAAACATGAAGTCAGTGTCAATCAGCTTTTTGTCCTTCTCTTTGTGCTGTATCCTCTTTTCAGCTAATATTGAAAAATTTGCATTTAATTTGGCAGGATTAAGGGCAAAATATTAAAATAATTTTAGCTTTGTGCACATCTACACACAAATACCTTTCTAATAGCGTCTAATTTAAAGTCGTGCTCCATTTCTAACATAGTAAAAAAGGTACGACAATGTTTTGTCTTGCGTATTAGTATATAGATGTCAGTCGATAAAGAAAATTGCGTTGGTTTTAAATCTAAAAACGCTTTTCCAATCGATGTGATATTTTTTATTTTTTACATGATATCAGTATTTCCGACATTTCAATGCAAAATCAGCAATTTGCACAAACGAAACACATAAGTATTTGAAAACGTAAATCTCGTATAAAACAAAAAATTATCTCAGCTTCATTTCGACATAAAAAACTTCAAGATTAGACTATACATCAAAAACTACATATTACCATTTTGAACGAAAGCTAGTACGGGTGCTATTTTTGACTTGCTTGGGAGTTGTTGAGCCCCCTTAGTTTTGTATAGAGATTGGGGGAGATGCCACGCCTTATTTTTTGAATGCAGCAAGTTTTTACACAGAGTCTTTCTAGTATTTATGTGTATTTTGCATGCATTATCGTAGCGGCAGGCGTGTCCGTTGACCGATTTTGCTCATTTTAAATCCCCTGAGCAATCTTTGACGACAGAGCCAGTGTACACAGTTTAATTGAATTATCTTGCTCCCAGAAAATGTTAAAATGATTTCAATGGACAGGCAGCCAGCTAGACGGACAGATCAGACATTGCTTTATCGACTCAGGAGGTAACGCTGATACTATAAAGAATATACATATAAATATTAGGGTTGTCCAAAAAAAAAAAAACACTTTTGTTTGAATATCAATTGTAACCTCTTTAAAAGTTTCTGTTGGAAAAAATAATACACTGTGCAAAAAATTAGCTCAAAAAAAAATATTTTAAAGATCGCGTAACTTAAAAACAGTGATTTTTAATATAAATTAATTTTTTATAAATTATTACTTCTTCATAAAATGTCCCAGAACTTGGGTGTGAACGATGCAAATAAGATCCAACTTATTTCAAATGAAAGTTTATGATTTACGAAAAATAATTAAAAAAAACCCTTTTTTTTTGCAAAGTTATAGCTAGTTTAAGAAAGCATCATGAAACCCTAATGTTGACCTAATGTTCAATGGTAACAATGCTTTTTGAAGTGAAAAACAGTACTAATGTTAATAGGGGGGAATATTTTGAAACGCAATAAGCCCATTTTCAATGATATCTTATTTCTTATAACTGTTTCCCGACACTTAAAGAGTACCCCTAATTAAAGTACTAAAATTGCTTAGACCACATTAATGAATACTAAAATATGTCCCATACAATCGATAAGCTAAAATTAATTTAAGAAAATTCGTAAGTAGTTGACAGTTTCTTGATATATTGCCAACATATGTTTAGTGGAAATGTTTTGATGTTCAATACAAATAGTCATAAATCTTAAGTGAGCTTATACAAGCACTTATTGTCTTATTGAAACCATAGCAAATTACGTAAGTATTTTTGAAAAATTTTATTGATTTAAGAATAAATGCCTCAAAACATTTTTTTATATACGTGAAAGTCCATGGAAAATGAACTAAAATTTTTTAAAAAGTTACTCATACGCAAGGTTAAACTTAATGGAATGGAAATTATTTATTGAACTGGTATAATTTCTATAAATTCTGGGTCTAATTAACTACATGCACACTCCTTTCTTTATTAATTCGATAGGTTGAATTTTTTTAATTTTATTAATATAAACATGAATGATAAAAGTGCTCCCTTGTTATCACATACGGAGCGCAACATATAATACTAATTTGTACTTTCATACACTTTTTCTTAGCAAAGCTTAAGGAACAAATAAAATTTTTTCTCATTCGTGTGTTAAACATACTATTTATATGTTTCAGAAGACAATTACTAAATGATAAATTTATATTTTTAGTAAAATTTGAAAATGTGACAAACAATTTGTTCAGTTTATTATTACCTATTTGCTGCATTAAGCAAAATTTGTTTGACACGACAAAATAAGCACCCGTTTAAAAAAAAAAAAACCAACAAGGAATTATATCTTTTGCGCAATTTTTCATCAATTTATTTTGAAAAATTTTAAATATGTGAAGACCTATGGGTATTAACAAATTTCATATACCCAACAAAAATGTGGATGAAAAATATTTGATAAATCAGCACGAGAAACAAATGTGTCTTTACTTAAGAATACACTATCAATTTCTATACGAGGGGCTATACTTATATTTCGGGAACTGGCAACACTAATGTCAATAGCTAAAATTTGGCAACACCAGAATAAAGTTTGACATTTTTTAGCATAAACGTACTCACAACGTTTTGAAGTACAAGTGCTATTTGTTTTGTTTCCAGTGAGTTAAGAAAATCAATTTGGCCAAAAAATGGAAATTTCAAGAAAAGGTTTTCGTTGGATTATTTTTCACAACTTTCGACGTGGTCACCGACGAATTCCGTGAAGGTCATCCAAAATTGGTTGTTGTGCCACAAAACATCGATGCAGTGCATGAACTGATAATAAAAGATCGTCATATGGCATATTGTGAGATAGAGGCAGCCTTGCACATTAGCTCCACTTCAATACATTCGATTTTGCATGAACACTTAGTTGTAAAAAACGTTTGTTCTCGTTGGAAACCCTATAATTCATCAATCGCTCAAAAAAGGGCTCGCATCGTTTAGTGTAAGAAAATGATTAAAAATTTCGACCGTGGTGCTTCAAAAGACGCGTATAAGATCGTGACAGGTGATGAATCATGGATATATGCGTATGAGTCGGAATCAAAACAGCAATCGACCGTGTGGGTATTCCAAGACGAGTTGTTTGTGGAAGAAGCACAGCGAAGCAAATGGTCGCCTGTTTCTTCGGCCGAATGGGTGATGTGGCCACTGTTCCGCTTGAACAACATAGGACGGTCAATTCTGAGTGGTACACGACCATTTGTTTGCCGAAGATGAATCATTCTACATCATGACAATGCGAGCTCTCGTACATCTCGTGAAACAGGTTAATTTTTGAGCAGTCAAAACATTGAATTGATGACTCATACTCCGTACAGTCTTGATTTGGCACCCAATGACTTCTTTTTGTTCCCGAACATTAAAGGTAAACTGCGTGGTCAACGATTTACGATCGCCGAAGAAGCAGTTGAAGCGTACAAAAACCCTGTTTTGGAGGTGTCTCAAGAGGAGTGGGAAAACTGCTATGACAAATGATTTGAACGAATGCAAAAGTGTATTGATCATTAAGGGGAATATTTTGAAAAACAATAGTCATTTTCAATTAAAAATGTTTTTTTAATTATATGCTATTCCCGAAATATAAGTAGTGCCCTACGTAAAGCCACTTTACGAAGATGCCCCGCGTACGAATCTTCCCCATTTTCCCCTACTCTTTACTTCCGCTCAAAAAATCAAAAGAATAAATACGAAAAGATTTGAGGAGTGGGCTTATAACCAAAACGAGGCAAAAGTAATGTCATACACATTATTTGTTATTCGGTTATTGGATAAATATGATTTTTTTAACTAAAGGTCATTAATTCCATGCCATTTGTGAAAACAGAACCCAATTTTATTAATTTATAACAAATTTTCAGGCAATTAATATTATGACATTACTTTTGCTTCGTTTTGGTTATAAGCGCTTTTGAAAAATCATTCATTTCTGAGGGCTAATAACTTTTAGCCCCAAATGAAAAATGTTTAAGACGTGGTGAACATAAGTAGTTACATTACAAAACGATCACCTATACACCCTTGGTGTAGGTTATGAAATGCTAATGTGTGTAAAAATATATAAAACTTTCAGTTGTTATCGACATACAAGTGAAAATAACGTAAGAAATAAGTTTGTATTTCGTAACAATGTGTGAAATACTTAGATGCTCCATATTCTTGGCTTAGATACAAATGTGCTATTTGCGGCAAGGCCAAGGTAACACCCTTACTACTTTTTTTTTCATTTTTGTCTTCAAAGGGTTAAAAGAAATCATGTGTTTTTTAATTAATTAAATTATTATGTGTATATTTTTTGTTTCAAATAACATTAAATTAAAGGGTTAATTTTCTACTTTTTTAGTTAATGAAACTATTCTTACTTATCCTTTTCGTATGTATTGGCTTAAATAATAAAGTCATCTTTTTTCATTTTTGTCCTTCAAAGAGTTAATGATTCAAATAGCATAAAGTTCATTTGCTCTTTTAATCTAATGTGCACTGTAAACAATACAAAAAGCTTTCGAGTGTTAAAACTTGCTGAGTATTTATACCGTAAAGAGTGTCAAACTATATAATGTTTTTGACAGATGACAACGAGTGCTCCCAAAATTTATGGAATGATTTACGTAACTACTCGTACGTAAACAATGCAAAGTTTTTCTTTTTTTTTTTTGTAAATTCACACCATTTTTTAAAATTCTATAGCAATTATCACATAATTTTTAAACTTTTTTTGGGATTTCGGCTATAAGTATATTAGTAGTAATTATATATATTAAGCTTGATTACAAAAATAAAGTTGTTTAAAGTTTTTTTTTTTTTTTTTTTTTTTGCCATACACTGTTTATTTATTTAGTTTTTTTTAAATTTTTTTTTTTTTTGGTATGGGCATACAAATTAAGTTTTTAAAAGTGACATGTTAATTAAATTATTTATATCATTTTTAACTGACAAAGCGCTGCGAAATTGAAAAAATTTCACTTTTTTCTTTTTTTCGATTATTTTTATTTTTTTTTTTTTGTGTTTTTCATATCATTTCAATTGATTAAACTTTTTTTTTTCTAGAGAACAACGAAGTTTCTTGACTTGTTTATTTTATTAAGACAATAATTAAATTATGAATTTATATTTTTATAGTGTTGACATGTGGGTTAAAATTTATAACATATTATTTTTTTTTTTCACTATTTTGCGTGGTTTTTGAACTTCTTTACACACAAACTCGTTCATTGAAGGCACACAAGCATTAAATTATATAATTTGGGTGTTCACAAAGTGCCAGATCATAAATTTTTTTTGGTGAAATAGAATGCCCTAAGATAAATAAATGGGATTTGAAAAAAACTCAAAACATTTCATCTTTTGTGAGGGAAAGGATATTTTGATAAGGAAGAGTGTGGATATACTGCATATAAGAAATAAAAAGTTCATTCCATTTTTTTTTTTTTTTTTTTGTGCCTGAGTTATTCAGGAATATTTTTATTTTGGTAAAAGGTTAGAGTGGCAATTTTTGAACAACGCCCACTTTTTGTTATTCTTTAGATACTAATGATCCAGATCCGTACACCAAATTTCATCAAAATATGTTGTACATACCATTAGCATTTAATGCGTTTTACTCATATTTTTATTAAAATTGTTGTAGTCGTTTTCGAGTAATATTGAAACAAAATCTTCAATGGTTAAAAAAGGGCGTGGCACTTCTTCGATACCGCCCACTTTTCGACTGTTACAAGGCATTGATAAGCAGTACCTACATAGCAAATTTCATCAAAATAGGTTGTACCATTTGCGGAAAATAGCATTTAACGTATTTTGCTTATATGGGAGGTTCCACGCGCAACCGCGATATATCGCCCACTTTTAGATCAGAGATGTCTATATTAACTAGGCTCCTCACAGTTAATTTCAGATTGTTTGCTTCATTAGTTTTCTTTTTATATCACATTGTATTTTTGTGGGCATTGCCACGCCCTTCAACAAGTTTTCCCAATATAACGACATATCACATATTAATCGCTGTTTGCAGAGGTAACATCTCCTAAATTTTCATTAAAATTGTTTTCGAATAATATTGAATCAAAATTTTCAAGGGTAAAAAAGTGGGCGTTGCATTTTTTCGATTCCGCCCACTTTTCGTCTGCTACAAGATATCATTAAGCCGTTACTACTCACCAAATACCTTGTATGATTTGCGAATTATGACTTAATCAAATTTAAAATTTAGGGCGATTCTACGCCCCGAGGTGAATATTTACAAAGTTCAAACCTAGCGCATTCTCCAATGTATGCTAATATCTAACACTATTCCAAGTTTCATTAAAATCGCTGTAGCCATTTTCGAGAAAAAAATATTGGCACAGAAATAAGTACAAAAAATAAACATACAATTTTAGCTCGTATTTTCTGATTACGAACACTTCAGTCCCGTCAATCATGAAACCCAAGCAGAACACTTCTAGAAATGTATCGACTATCTACGAAGTCGACTATGGTCTATAATCTACCTTTAAGGTCTTTGGTTCATAATCTATGGTCTATGATCTATTCGTTATGGTCTTTGGTCGATAACCTTCGGTCTATAATCTGTCCTTTATATTCTTGGGCCCATAATATATAGTCTAAGGTCTTTCGTTTATGGTCTTTGGTTCATAGTCCATAGCCTATGATCGATCCTTAATGGTCTTTGGTTCATAATCTATAGTCTATGATGTGTCCGTTATATTCTTGGGCTCATAATAAGTATATAGTTTATGGTCTTTCGTTTATGGTCTTTGGTTCATAATCTATGGTCTATGATCTATCCTTTATGGTCTTTGGTCCATAGTCTTTGGTCTATGTATAATCTGTCTTTTATATTTTTGGGCCCATAATATATAGTCTAAGGTCTTCGGTCTATAAACTATACTCTATGATCTGTCCTTTATGGTCTTTGGTCCATAATATATAGTCTATGATCTTTTCTTTCTAGTCTTTGTTCCATAGTCTATAGTCTATGATCTGTACTTTATGGTCTTTTGTCCATAACCTATGGTCTATAATCTACCTTTGAGGTCTTTGGTTCATAATCTATGGTCTATGATCTATTCTTTATGGTCTGTCATCTATTCTTTATGGTCTTTGGTCCATAATCTTTGATATATATGATCTGTCCTTTATATTCTTGGACCCATAAATATTGCCTTTGATCTTTTCTTTATGGTCTTTGGTCCATATGATCACTAATATGTCTATAGTTGATAATCTTTGGACTATGATCTGTGCTATTGTCTAGGGACCATAAACTTACATTATTTAGAATAAAATAAAAAAAATTTACACATTACAATATGTGTGCCTCTTAAATCCGTGAAAGTTCCGGGACATACATGAAAACCCGGGATATTTCCGGGACATTGTTGAATTCGGAACATGAGGCCAACAAAATCAAAAACTGACCAGCAAAATCCGGAACTGTTGGTCACCCTAATCTACAGAGAATCAATTTGGAACATTCAAACCAACATTCATTTTAAAGCAACAAATCATAATTTAAGCACAAATTGAGAATGCATGTTAGAACGCGCAGCGAGCGTAAATGTGTGAATAGCATAGGCAAGGCGCCTATGTAGCGGCATTTAAGTACTCGTAACTTCTATATTAATGATAAATTCCTCCAATTTTTCATAGAAATATTTTGCAGATTTTAGAGAACAATTCTGTATAAAAATTTTGATTTTATTTATGGGTAGATATTGCTCTAATAATTTTTTTGTTCATTAGAAAGTGCATTATTTATATGAAGTTTTTAAAATTTGTATGAAAAGTTTATTCATATAAGTTTTGAATTATTTTTAGTCCTACCACAAAATTATCATAAATTTAATTACAGAGAAATCGCAATTTAAAAAAAAGACGTATATAACAGGTCATTCAATAAGTTCGTAGGATGACACATAGATGGCTTTAGTAGAATTTTTTCCAAATAATTTTTATTTAGTACTAACCTTCAAACGATACGTGTATAAATTTGACAGCAATCTGACTATTGGTTCGTGAGTTATAGCATTTTGTGTAAAGCAACTTTTGTAAGTGAAATAAAAATGGAAAAAAGTAAATTTCGAGCTTTGATAAAGCATTGCTTTTTGATGAAAAAAAATACAGTGGAAACCAAACAATGGCTTGATAAACCTTATCTGAACCCTGCTCCATTGAGACAAATGGTAGAAAAGTGGATTGCTGAATTTAAACGTGGTTGTGCCAGCACAAATGATGCAGAGCGCAGTTGACGCTCAAATGAGGCTGTTATTCCAGAAAACATAAAAAAAATCCACAAATTGGTTATGAACGATCGCAAATTGAAGGTACACGAGCTAGCTAACATTGTAAAGATAAGTATCAGATGGTAGTGTTTTTACCATTTTACATGAACATTTGGGTATGCAAAAGCTATGTGCAAAGTGGCTGCCGCGTGAGCTCACAGTAGACCAAAAACAACAACGAATTGATGCTTCAGAGGAGTGTTTGGCGCTGTTAAGCCGCCATAAAATCGAATTTTATCGTCGATATGGACAATGGATGACACATGGCTTCACTATTATACACCAAAATCCAAAATACAGTCAGCTGAGTGGACAGCAGTCGACGAACCGAATCCAAAGCGAGCAAAGACGAAAAAATTTGGCAGTAAGGTGAGGGCGTCTGTATTTTGGGATGCGAAAGGAATAATATTCATCGACTATATCCAAAAATGAACCACCACCAACAGCGACTATTACTGTTCACTTTTGGATCGATTGAAGGCTGAAATCGCAAAGAATCGGCCACATTTGCAAAAGAAAAAAAGTGTTGTTTCATCAAGACAATGCACCGTGTCACAAATCGATGAAAACGATATCAAAATTGAATGAATTGGGCTTCAAATTGCTTGTCCACCCACCGTATTCTCCAGATTTAGCCCCCAGCGACTTTTTCCTGTTTTCAGATTTCAAGAGAATACTTGCTGGAAAGAAATTTAAGTCCAATGATGAAGTTATCTCTGTAACTGAGGCCTTTTTTTGACGAGAAAGAAAAATCGTACTATAAAAGTGGTATCGAAAAGTTGGAAAATCGGTATACTCATTGTATCGCCCTCGAAGGCAACTATGTTGAATAATAAAATCGAGTTTTGTCAAAATTTTGTTTTTTCTTACTTATCCTACAGACTTATTGAATGACATGTTACATAAAAATTCACATGCTTATAACTTTTAAAAAAATTAAAGTTTCAAAAAAAAAAAAATATAAGGCAATCATCCTGGTCAGAAACTCTTCCAAGAACCACCAAAAAAAAAAGTTTGAGTTGAGCAAGTTAGTTTTTACTGTGTCCGTTTCAAAAAATTGAACTAAGTAGCAGTATTTTCCTGAAGAAAAATCTTCGCTTGGCTTTTCTCTAACGATGATGAATTGGAATGCCACTTTTGTTCGCGTGATTTCATTCTGAATTTCGAACGTAAGCAGAATTAAATATTTTAAAGTATTAGGACCTAGTGGACTTAATTTTTTGGCGGCACCCTAATCTATGTATTTATACATTTTCTTTTTTATACAAATATTTATATTTAACGTTCACATGGTATTTATTTTATTTATTATTTGTTGCTTTTCATGTAATTAGCACAATTTAAATAATTTGGCGTAAATAAATATAAGTTACACTGTAAATTACTTTTATTTTTGTTTTATTATTTGATAACTTTTATTTATTTATGTTTTTTCTTTTGATCAATTAAATTTTTTTATTTGAAAACATTTTTTCTTTAATAAGATTTTTATTTTTTTGCATAAATTTTGTTTTTTTTTTTCTTCTTAACTTCACGCTTGATAGACGCTATAATTCGCGTTTAACAAATTTTTATTATTTTTTTTAAAGCAAATTTGTAAAATCTACTTTTTCACAAAATTTTCTTCTACTATACCGTTAAAACAACATAAACAACGCGCACAAAACTCTTTTTTTGTAATAGATTTTTTTCTTTTTTTTTACTTTCAATTTATTTTTACGACATTAGCTTAGTTCGCTTAAAATTAGACTGAAGCGCCGCCAGATGCACTCGACTGGACGAACTCAATGTCGAGAGTTTTTCGCTCTCTCAGAATAAACAACCGCTAGCTATAAAGTTAAGTGAAAAATTAAAAGAAAATTTTCGAAAAAGCTTTTCCATTACGTAGTCTGCAGCTTGCACAAAAAACACGAATAAAAAGGCCTAGACGACGACGACGCGACAAATACGTGTACACCACTCTACACTCTAGAGTTTTTTGCGTAACGCAGAGAGCGCGCCAACAACCTGTTGCTGCTAACAAAATGATCACCTGTTGCTTTGCCAAACAACACAAACGCTAGCCAGCCGGTCTAAATATACGGGACTAAAAACGGCTAAACGCGCCAGAATTGTCAAATTATTAAAGTGGGCTGAGGGGCGGAAGCTTTAAAGAAATTCAATGCTTTATCGGTAGATTTTACGCTTTCAATGTAGCACTGATAAGGGGCGTATACGCTAGTATTATAAATTATTTAAATTATTGACTGATAGCGTGAGTGTGTGATAAAAGCTTTGCTTTATCAGCCTTTATCATATGATCAAAACAAAAGCAAATATCGCGTCGTGTGAGCGTAACAACTTAATCAGTCGGCGCAGTTGCATACGTAAGTAGAGCTTTTTTCCGTATACTTTGTTGTATTTTTCACAAGTTTTTCTTTATTTTCTCGGTTTTTGTTTTGTTATTTAAATTTATTGATTTTATTTCTTTCAACTTTTTTTGTGTTTTTGTTTTTGGCATCATAAAATTAAACGAAAAATCAGCTGCCATTAATTTTGTATGGTGGCTCGTGTCGTTAAGTTGGGGTGACGCATTTTGTACGGTTTTTTCGTTTTATTGAATGAGTAGATATTTTGGCCAAATTAGTGGCTGATAAGACGGGCATTTGTTTGCGGCGCACTATTGCTAATTGAATTTTATGGTTTTACTTTCGATTAGTTTTTGTTTTTTTTTTTTAACAAAAAAAAAGAGGGAAAAAAATCTTTTTGTTTGTGCCAATTAATCGGCAACATGTAAACATTGTCATTGCAAACATCTAATTTGGGCACAATTAGTAGCTTGGGATGATGATATTACTCTCGTGGCACTATTAAGACAAATAACCATATAGTTTTTTAAACGACTTTATTAAATAAGCTCGAACGAACAGTTTGTGCACGAAAAAAAGTAGTCGTTGGTTAAAAACCTTAGTCTTAACCCATTTTCTGCCGCTGTTCGAGTTTTCAAACAGCAAAATGGGCCATTTTCAATAATTTTTTAAACTATGAAAGTAAATGATATCAGAATGAAAGTTAGTGCCATATAATACTTTTATCTTTGGCTGTTTTTTTTTTTTTTAATATTAAAAATATAAAGAAATGACAATAAAAAAATTAAAGATGAGGCTTTATACCCAAAGGAGTAATCTATCATTACAATTTTTTTGTAAATGGAGTGCCCATAAGCCCCGTTACTCTAAAATTCACTAAAATTTTTCCCTTTACAACCCGTTTCACCTGTGTGAGGGTTGGATGGAGTAAAAAAAAAATATCATCACAATGGGGGGAGGGGCGTGGAAAAACAAAAATTTTTTTCCGAAAAAAAAAAAATTTATAAAAATTTTTTGATGACGGATTCGGAATCAAAAGGCGCTAATAACTCTTAAAAAACTATGTAACAAAAAATTAAATAATTTTTACAGCGCGGCAGAAAATGGATTAAGCACAAGATCAAAAATAAAGGTTTGAATACAAAAAAAAATTAAAATGTGGAGCGCATAAACAGTGTGTGCACGAAAAAAAGTAGTTACTGTTAAAGAAAACCTTAATCTTTAGCACGTGATTAGATCTCAGGCTTTGAGTACAAAATAGAAACCGAAGATCTTGCTACATAGCAGATCTTCTTCGTAACAGAAATCAACGATTCAAATGCACTGCGGTTGGAGAATTGAAGCATCATAAACCATTGCTTAGTATCCTTTCCATAAGTGCCAGTGAAAAAATGCTTGAGTCTCTCCTTCTATTGAATAGTTAATCCTGATAAGTTAATCGGTCGATGATTTAACAAGTGAATCAGACCTTAATACCTTCCCGATGTTACCTTCAGACGGATGTGGTCGAATGAACAGTGTGTGCACGAAAAAATGAAGGCGGTAGAAAATAATACCTTAATCTTGAACACGTGATAAAAAGTCAAGATTTGAGTACAAAAAAAGAAAAAAAGGGGCCTTGCTACACATAAGCTCTATATTTTTCGTAACAACAGATTAAGGCAGTCCCAATACAGTGTTATGGTAGCTTGCAAGATATTTTCATTTATGACTTATTGGTGGCTTTGAACCTCATTAACATTTTTAGGTGATATTTGTTTTCTCCTTTGATCTCTTGCCACGTCTTTCCCAATTCTTGCATTTCATTTTCCAGCGACCTTTTCCTTTTTCCTTTTTTTTTTTTGGTGATATGCAATAGAAACAATGTACACAAAAAAAAATAAACTGATTCTAAAATTAAGTGGGAACGCATTTGATTTAAAAACATGATTGTTCTTAAATCGAATGTATAATATTTTTGAATTTAAAGAAAATTACATCAATTTAACAACTTTTTTATTTGGTTTAAAAGAATTCGTTCTTTAGCTTAAAATATTTTTATTCGCTTCGTGTTTATATTTAAAATTGAAGTCTGATGAATAACTCATTCACTCAGTAAAAATATATTCATTACTCCATCTCTCTTATTCTCTCTTATGCAGTGGGAAATTTAATTTTTTGACCAAAAAAAAAAGAAAGTAACACATTTTTTGAAGCTCAGGAGTATATCTTTAAGAAAATGGTAAGGTTTGCTAATTTGGTTGAGATATAATGCAAAATATCGTAACTTTGAATTAACACCTGAAATAAGGCTCTGCACATCACTTTGGGTGAGCTGGGACGATACCATGATAAATTTTTGTTTTAGTTTCTTTTCATTTTTGACAACTTTCTTTGTTTTTATTGTAGCAATTTCCTCTTCATTATAGCCCGGTATTTTTCAATCGCCCGAAGCTCAGGGCAATTCGGAGGGTTAGCATTTTTCGGTACAACATTGAACCCGTTCTCTTTATACCAGTTCATGACCGATTTGCCGTAGAACTCGCCAAATCTGGCCAAAATAATACTGGGTTTTCGTGAAGGCGTATCATATTCAGCAGACGTTTCTGTTAGCACTCTTTCACATAAATTTAGTGGTTAATTGTTCCAGTTGTGACAAATACTGAGCTCTTCAAACCGCATTTAGATATTGCTTGCCAAACCAAATATATTTTTGAAAAAAAAGTTGACCAGGAAGCTAATAAACCCTTCGAGGACCATAGGGACATATGTGTCCCAGGACAAAAATAAATTATATTTAAATAATTAAGAACCAGATTTATGTAATTTTGACATTAATCAGTTTCTAAATGCTTCCTTCATTTCTATTAAATCTGGCAGCACCATCAGAAGAACCGTTATTTTTGTATGTTCATTTTAATGTGACAGTTTGTGTGATGGATGCACTATTGCTATACTTTACAGCAGTATTTATAAGTGTTAAAGTGTTTTTAAGCATTTTGTAGTGTGAAATAACTGTTGTCAGGTTAGTAAATTGTTGTTTTATTCATTAAGTTGAGTATATTGATGAATCATAAAATTCAAAATGGGACACCGGTGTCCCTATGGTCGTTAAGAGTAACTTTTCAACTCACTTTTGTACTACAATTTTACCAATTTCACAGGCAATCAAAATAAAAAAATTTAATGAACCTGTTAGTAGACATATGTACTGTAACGTACTTTTTGACACTGAATTCGAATCCGAGGCCAAAATTGATCATATACTACAGGATTTTGTGATATCCGTGTTTGAAGCTGAGAAAGCGCTGTTTTGAATCTTACGGTGAAGTTCCAGGAGATGATGTTGTTTAATTCTTTTGATGGCATCTTATAGCCCTAATCTTATTTATCAAACCATACCTTTAAATTTTTTCAATTGGGACCCTTACTTTCCGAGTTATCACCCTTTGAAATAAAGGCATCTTTTCCCCATATAAAAATGTATGGGGAAAAAGTCTCCCTTAACGACCATAGGGACGCATTTTTTATCTTAAAATATGTTTTCTGGACGCCCAATAGACCATTATAAATAGCTAACATGGTTGCATAAACTCACAATTCCTTACGGTCCCGAAAGGGTTAAAGTCTGCTTTGATGTAAGTTGCGTCGTCCATAAAAATGAATTCAAAATTGTACACAAAATGGTCGTAGAGCTTTCGTGACCGAATTTCAGCAGCTGTGTTTTGCAATTTTAGCCACATCTCTAATGGAGAGCCCAGTATTTTTTTCATAGGCACGTTACACTTCTTTTGCTTTTTCCTCTGAGGTAAATCCTTTTTTTCGAACACTTCCAACTTTCCTTTCCGTAGTTAATAGTTCACTAAAGATTTTAAGTATGCAAGCAAGTTGATTTTGCATATTTATACTTTATGCAATGTTTTTGTGAGACAAATGTGGAAAATCGTGTTTTTTGCGCATAATTAAATCTAACACATTTTCTTTCAATGAACTCATTTTGAAAACTAATCAAAATTTCAAAATCAATGATGAAGAAATGTAATACAAAGAATTCTAAGACGATTTCATCTGTTACGTTCCGTTTTGCTGTAATATTTAACGTGACACATTTTGTTTACTGCGACTACTTTTTTTCGAGTACATACTTTACGTAACTAAGTAAAATATGAACGCATTGTCTGAAGTGTAACTTACTCATATGAATTTAAGTAGAATATTTTTTTATATTCGTTTTCGTAACAATCCATTTGTTTTCATTTACTCTCAGATAAATATGTATATGCAGAACTTTGTATATGACATACTTATATTGTATGTACTACGTAACCGTTTGTATAATATTGTTTTAGACATTTGTTTGCTTTTGGTGTTTTGTATACAAAATCACGTACTTCAAAATTTTATTTAAATTTAGTAAGTTAAACCGGCAAAATAATATAATTATTTAAAAAAAAGCCAATACCGGAATATCATTAATATTAATTAATACGTGATTTATAGTAAAATTTTGCTGTTTTCTTATTGTGCAATGATGTGTTACCACCAATGCGATATTACTCATTTACCTTTCAGAAAGTTATTTACTTTTCTTAGAATTTCAAAGTAGAGACATAGAACTAAGTGAAACATGCGACTAAAAGCGGCATCTCGTGCGCAAATATTAACGCATTTATTATTTGACATTTGAAGTCAGCGTAAGACTGTAGTAAGATACATAGCCTCAACTATATAACAGTTTGAACAGCACTGTCGCACACACGTTTTTAAATCAATTAATAAAAAAATAAATAATATTTTTTTTTACAACTTTTCTATATATTTCAATGTCAATCAAAACATTAAACTTGTCACAGTCACATAAAAATTGTCTTGTACCTTACCCGACCTTCTACCTCAGGTTTGTTTTTATTTGAAATTGCCTCAATTAGATTATTGTTTGTTGTTGTTTTTGTATTTTCTAATCTTGTGCGTCAGCCATTGACTTGAGCAAAATAATCAATCATTGTAAGATTTTTTGCTTTCTTTTTGTTCGTATTAATAAATTTGTTTGTTTATTTTGTAATAAAACAATTGGCCATAATATGAGTAAATTTTTAATTTACTTATTGTAATATATAATAATCCTAGTTGCCCGGAACCCACTTCGTTCGCCCGTTCCCGATACCCTTTAAAAGTGTATGTACCTAATATCATCCATATCTGCCAAACAGTCTCAGAAGGTCTTTTTTTATATCCCTTTATTAAATATTTTTCCAGCTGATGATATTTGTCCCGGTCCCAGAAATTTTTTAATTTTCCGAGCGATGCCGGGGGTATTTCAAATTAGAGTTTGTCATGGAATCTCACCTGATAGCTTGTATTCGAAAGCAAAAAAACATGAAAATCGGATATCTAATTTTTGAATTATGGGATTTTCCAAGAACCCGGACGAAGCCGAAGGTGTTTCGAAAAAAAATTTATCCTAAAACCTTGCCATGCAAAATATCTATAAAGGAAAGAAAAAAATCATACAAATCGGACGAATGGTTATCGAATTATGGCAACAGAAATAGACAGACAGACGTATTTTACATAGTAGTATGATATAGGAAGTTGGGTGGTTGGCATCCCTGAGAAACCGCTACTTAACTCTAGCATACATATGTGAGAATAGGGAGTAAAAAATATATCTACCCATGTCACTAAAACAATTTCCAGTTTCTTAAAGCGTTCGAAAAAGTTAAATATTTCTAGAAGTCTGGAAAAAGAACTCTCAAAAACAAACATTCTCATATGAGAATTAGCCGAGTAATTTAAGACCATACGCCCAAACTCGTGCTTCTTAACACGAAATCGTAGGTCCATAAACGCGTCTGAAATTTAGCTCCGAGTTGAATACGTTTCCAGATCAGGATTGACTGAATTTTGATTTTAGTCCGAATATGACAACAAACGTCACATTTCATATGAAGCGGACCGAATTGGCCAAACATGTTCATAAATTGTTTTCAGGAGCGGACCAGGCTAAAAGATTTTCTGTTCAGAAAATTATAGGATATAGGAATGATTCATTTCTGAGAATTTTTAAAATATATTCAGAGAATTAAAACATTTGTGGAAAAAAAAGAATAACCTTAAGTTAAGTTAATTATTTACACTGTTAAAAAAAATTGCATTTTAAAAGCTCCAAGAGTTTTGAAATGTGTTTTAAATGTACTTTGACCTCCTAAACATGAATATGCTAACCGTTTTGTTGCGACAGATCAGGTTTTCTGTAAGCCCGTCCTAGAAGTTATGAAGAAACCGGTGATAAAAAATAAATAAAAAAAGTGCTTCTATTTTTATTTTTATGTTCACGTTATAAGGGTTTTAGAGAAGATTTTGCCTAAGTGTTAAAAAAAAAATAAAATTTGACCAGATGCTTTTCTTTTAATGACTTAAAATTAGATTTTGAAAGCATTTTCTTCAGGTGTCAAAAAGACCCCGTAAAGACATGAAATGACCTAGAAAATTTTCAAAGTGTGATTTCATTATGACCTCTGAAAAAAAAAAAATCATTATTTATGAGATCTGGCACATATGTAAAATGGATAGGGCCAAATGACATCCTTTGGAAAAATTGGTGAAGTCACCTCAACTTAACAAGAACAGGTGAATCAACATTCACTGCGAAATCCTGGTTTTTTGTAAGATTTTCAATTTAAAATTTGTATGGTGGAAAAAATGTCACGTTCATATTGTCGCGTATCGATTCAGATTATGATCAAAACAAAGAAAAGTACTGAAGATATTTAAATCAAACAAGATACATTATAAAGTAACATTATTGCATAAGATTCTAAAACTAGTCGCACTCAAAAATTCTGACTTGTTTCGCTGAATTCTGACTTTCTTTGAATAGGCAAGAAAACTATTTCTATTTTTGTCACGTTCGTTTCGTGTCTTGTTTTGCGTGTATGTTGGAACCAGGACTTCGCCTGCTATTAAAGTTGGCACTAATTATAGTGCTACCTAAGAGCTATAATGTTATAAAGTAAAAACCAAAATAAAAATATGTTTTACTTCTACTTTTTTAGTACTTTAAATGTGTACGACGGTCACGTTCGTCACCTGGGAAATGCCCATATGCAAAATCAAGGGTTGATACGGTATATAATTTATTTCGTCCTAAAACATGTTCGGAGTGATTCGTGCGATGTCTCAAATTTTTCGAATTGGTTCGAGGTATAAAAGAAAATAATATCTCTAACTTAACATTAGCCCTAAATTGTTTTTTTTTTTTTTTGTGAAATGCGGAAAAGAAATGTATTTTTGAAATTCCATCCAACAGTAAGTCGCTAAAACTAAATTTCGAATGAAATTGTCTCAAGGTCATAATCATATCATGCACAGAAAATTTTTCTAGAACATTTTAACCCATTATATCCTATTTTTATGAGTCATTTTGAGCTCTTTTTTCCGAAAGCTGAGCTATAATGGATTAAAGTATTCTACAAAAAATACTCTACGAAAATTTTCGATAAGAGTCTTCAAAGAAGTATTTAATCCGGGCCTGATCATGATCCGTTATATCTGATCTAATTTCTAGTGGGGTATACACGTCCATATCTATAAACTTACAAAGTACATTAAGATCTCATGGTAACTACAATGACCGATGTCCCAATAAATTTAGCAAGAAACTCCGAATAGCGAAAGAGATTTTTGAAAAGAATAACAATTTTTTTCAAAGACCATCATGGACCTAAAATTCAAGAAGAGATGAGAAAAATATTTGATTGTTCGAAAACAAAAATAGATGCCTAGAATCTTGATGTCAATGTTTTTCCTATGTCCTTTCGTTGTGTATAATAAAGAGCGCTTTTGGACATGCTTCTTTTGATGAAGTTCCTCTACAAACATTATAAAAAAAGATAAACTAAAAAATACTTGTACCATCATTCCTGGTCGTTCAAATTATGAAGAAATTTAGAGCTTTTTCTAAAGTTCAGCGCCATAGAATGGCCAGTAGCGAAAGTAAAGATGGCTTTTTTGAGCTTTCACAAAGCTTAATCGAACTTTTGTTTATACATAGCGTAGACAATAACCATAATGCATACAAAAGCTTTAAAAGCTCTTCATCAAAAAAGTGATGTGTATAAAAAAATTTTAAAGTGTGGTGAAAATAGCATAAAGAAAAAACTCAAAAAAACTTCAAAAAATTTTAAATTTTAAATTTTTCTTTCAGATTTTGGGGCGTAATCGTGGAAATTCAAGTTTTTTTTGAATAAAGAAAAAACTCACCGCTTTTCGTTTATCCGCTTCTGAAGCCGCTGAATTTGAACGATGCCTAAACAGATCCATTACTTTGGTCATTGGGGAACGTGTAACATCTGCACGCCGCACAGCAGTCACTGTGTGATAGTACTGTAAAGAAAAGTTTTAATTTATATTTCAGATAATATAAAAAAGTAAATTAACTGTTGCAAAATTAGTGTTGCCATTCAATTCGTTTTATTTTATTTTAAAACATTGCAAGCCCTATAATTTGTGCCTCGTCAAATGTCCGGATTGAAGCACGATCTTTATACGGAAACCTTTTTATTTATCATATAAAAGATCAGGTTAGGTTAGATCTGAAAGATGACCATTACGCCGGATCAATGAAAAAAATATTCGAAAAACCGCCCCCATTTGA
The DNA here is from genome assembly GCA_951812925.1 of Calliopum simillimum. Lineage (NCBI taxonomy): Eukaryota > Metazoa > Arthropoda > Insecta > Diptera > Lauxaniidae > Calliopum > Calliopum simillimum. Next base: position 24,180,883 of record OX638368.1, read on the forward strand.
AAGCTTACATTGAGAGTATGTAGGAAACAAAAATAATATATTTTTTGAATCACTCTAAAAACAGCCAAAATACTCTTTTTTCTATAACTTCGGCAGGTGAAGAAACACTTCGCCACTTCCCCTTTCATAAAATCACTTCACTTTTTCTTGAATACAAAATTTGCCTTAAAATTTGTCTATTAATTTTATGAGAGTTCAGAAACATACTTTTTTGTATGCCCGAAGCCTGTCCTGACTGAAAAGTAATTTGTTTTTTCAATATATCAAGCCAACAAAGCAAAATTTCGATATACTAAGGAAACTTTTTGCTGCATACACTTTTTTCATAAGATGCCTTGTTTTAAGTAAAAACCGTTTTTTCGACCGCATAAACAAAATTTCCATGTTCGAGTGTATGTATTCTCCTTTAACTCCTAGGAGGAGCATAGGGCCAATATGGCGATCTCTTGCCATGACTTTCCCGATTCTTAGATTTCCTTTTCAAGCGACTTTTTCCAGTTGGTTTTGGGTCTACCATGTGCTCTACTGCAGTAGACTTGTGGATTCCACTCAAGAGCCTGGCGACAAACTTCGGTGTGTGGTTTCCGGAGAGTGTGACCAATCCATCCCCATTTGCGCAGCTTGACCTCGTTTGCTTGCATTTTTGATGTAGCTTGGCATTTGATATAGTGCGAGGCTACCAAATCTTTAGTATACGTCTTAAGCATTTGTTGACGAATACTTGCAGCTTGTTCGTTAGTTGTTCAGTAACAAGCCATGTTTCGCACCCATATAACACGTTCGAGTGGCCGAACATATTTCGGTAAATTTTTGACCTAAGAAATTTTTTATTTATTTTTTTCATATTTTTTAAAATATATTTTCAAATTTTGTTACGTGTAGCATAAAAATGAATGAATTGAATAAATAAAATTGTGATTTTTGTGATCACTTCGCTAATACTTCACTTTTTCAGAATTTTACTTCGCAACACTTCACTTTTTACAAAATTTCACTTCGCTCAAACTTTTCAAAACGACAGCACTGATATAGAGCGTTCTTGTACTGTGGCATTTTACCTTGAAGTTCGTTCAAATAGCTAAGCACCGCGTTCTCTTTAATTAGAAACATGGAGTCAAGGGTTCGAGTGTGGCTTCTGAACAGAATGAACTAAAACTGATCTGATGAGACAGTATACATATTTATATATGAAAACATATAAATATGTATGTGGAAATGGCCGAAATATATGTAATCAATTTCCATGTTAACACTTGTTTAATAAGTTGAACATACTTAAATTTATCATAAAACAAAGACCATTTTGACTTCTAAGAGTGATCCAAAAAAAATTTATTTTTTTTTTTGTTTCCATCAGTTCTTGTCATCATTAGCTTAGGCCTCGAAAGTGGGCCCATTGTATACCCGACACTAAGAGTTTTGGCAAAGAAAATCTAAGAGAACCACTCAGATGTACAATACATATATACTTCCATATGGATTTAAGACTCACTCCAGAAATAATACGAAACATAAAACTTCTATCACCAAGCCCTTATAACATGCGATTGAGTCAAATTAAGTTGGGTTCTTGGGTATTATTCTTGGCAGTAAGTTATCTTAGTGACCAAATATGAAAGAAGGTCAAAAAAGGCATTAGTATTATACGAATGCTACTAGCTTTATAGTCAAGGTATGTAGAAAAACAGCACCAAGCTCAGCAAAAGGTATGATCAGAGCAAAAAAGCCCAATTTTTTTAAAATTGACTAACGTACCCAGTTCATGCTTTCAGAAAAACTCTCTATCAAAAAGTATTTATATAGAATAATGTCAGAAAAAGTATAAATTTTAAACTATTTTAGAATAAATTTTATACTTTTTTGGAATAAATGTTTAAAATCAAAACAAAAAGGAATCAAAACTAAATAACTAAACTAACTATGCAGGGTCGCACTACCATATAGCCTAAAAAATGCGTGAACCCGTGGACTATTATATTTGTTTTTCTCGAGTAAGGTAAGCATGAAGGAACTTCTTGAATTGACAATATAATAAGGTACATTTTTGAAGGTACATTTTCTATAGAGTTTCAACGCTCTAAATACGTGACAACGACAACACTTCCCAACAAAACATTTTTAAAATTATTGCACTTACTTGTGCATCACTGCCCTGATGCGGATGCGCCGATCCATCTTTGTACCTTGTCTTTGCTGATGTAGTATTCTCTGCTGCCGTAACCGTCACTGCCGGATTTCGCGGCTGCTGATGATGATGACCGCCAATGAGACCCGTATTTTGCATGGCAACTTTCATTGAATTCATTATGCCACCACCACCGCCACTGCCACCGCCGCCCGAGTGGCCACTATGCGTGCTACTTGTGCTGCTGCTTTCGCGTTCGGGTCCTTTTATCGGTGCCAATGGATCAAGTAAAATTTTATCTTTCTGCTTTTTAGCATCCGATTTTGCGCGCGGTCGGAATACATCAAAAATTGTTGGTCTTCGATTCGGACTCGCAATCCCATGAACAGTTGATTGATTTAACACAGGCGAATCTTCACCGCTACGACGACGTTCCAATGAACCCGAACGTGGCGCTACACGTTCCGTGCTACGTGACATTTTCTCTGTATTACGATTGAGTTTCTCCAATTTGGCTGCTTCACGTTCAAGACGCCGCGCAGTTTCACGTTCCATTTTGCGGGCTTCTTTTTCACGACGACTGAGTTCTTTCTCTTGGCGTCTGAGAGAGAAAGAGAACAAAATGTTAAAAATGTCGGATAAAAGAACTAAATTACGACTTACCTCGCTTCCTTTTCCATCTTTTTGGAAGCTTTTCTCGCAGCTTTGGCATTGGGTTCCGCGGGTGCACTTGAAGGTCTCGAACCAGGTAGACGACCATCTTGTTCCTGAAAACGAACAAGACGTTTATTATTTCTGATGCTACGTTTCATTGTGGTTTAACAATTTGGAAAGTAAAATAGAACTATGCGCTCGAACTCATTGAATTTGTCTGATAATGTTTAAACAGCGAATGGCAACGACAAACTTGAAATTTCCAGCATAGCCCCGCTGTCATCATATGGCCAGTTAATAAGACAATTTGGCGACACTTTCTTAATTTGCTTCAATTAATGCAATTTTATTTTTGGCTAAGAAATTGTTGTTTCATTAAAACTAATTAATAATAACATAGAGATAGCGCAAGGACTTTTAAGGATACTTCCAAACTAGGTTAGGCAATGGTTGGGAACACGACATAACCGCGAACGAGCGAAATCAATCAATTAATGATATACTTACGTACTTATGTACAAAAGCAACTGATAGGAAAAGATATAAGATAAAGCAAAAATTATTGTATCAAATTTCAAAGAGTGACATGTAATTGTTCACGGTGCTCCTGAACCAACTTTAAATGCAATGTTCTTACACTTTAAAAGTTCTTTCAGATTTTGAATTCACAATGTTCATAGATAATGAAAAACGGAAAATCGTAATCATCCTCGGATAACTCTTCAGGAAACTCGACTTTGGACATTGTCCCAAAGAATTTCGAAGTTTCTTCGAGAATAATGTCCCCAATAGTGAAGGTCAGTGAAGACGTCAACTATATAGAGTTGTATACTACTGGCCTTTTACTGATATTTCCCAAACCAAAATCGATAAAAACCTATGAAACCCGATCAAAACCAGTAAAAAAGAAAACCACGAAGCGCGTAAAAAGGATTGAGGAGAAACTATAACCAATAAACCAAATTAAAATCGATAAAACGTATGAAAACGACGAAAACCTGCGAAATTCTGCGACAACCAATCAAAAACTAAACTAAAATCGATAAAAAACCTATGAAAGCGACCAGAACTACATAGCAACGCTCTGCGACAACCAGTCCAAACCAAAATAAAATAGATAAAAACCTATGAAAACGACCAAAAGTTTTTTGAAAAAACCAAACTGAAATCGATAAAGACCATTCTGGCCATTTAGAAATATTTAAAATATTTTAAGATTTATGGTTTCAAACTCAAAACTGTTTTCTTGCTTAGTCATTCGGAACCCCTTGTCTTAAAATCGCTACACCATTTTTCTCGAATAGACCTTGATAGTTTTGTGAACCATTTACATATTATGGCCGAATACTTAAAAAAGTCCTTATTAATATGCTTAAAGGCCAATTAGCAGGCGGTCGGGGAAATTGTCGTATAGAAGATAAGTCTCCCAAAAATGCACCAAAGCATGGCTTTTTTTGTCCAGACCTATTTTTTTGTTTTTTATTTTTCAGGGCACCGTATGATGACTTTACCATCTGTAACATTTTTAAAAAATGAACATTATTTTTCAGGGATGCCATATGTTTTTTTTATGTTTTGCTTAAACAATATATTTTAAAAACTAAAACAAAATTTTAATCTCAAAACACTTAAATAAACTTCAAAAAAAATCAAAAATGTTTGAGGTTGCCAGATGGTTGCTTTCGCAAATTAATTTTAAATCTTATTTTTTTACGTTCGCCATTATAATTACAAACTAAAAAATACTAGTTTAAATCATTAAAAATTGATCGACGCTTAAATCGTTAAAAACTCATCGAACCAAAATTTGTTTTAGACAAAACTAAAAATAAAAAATCGGGTGGAAACCCTGAATATTTTTGTACCATTTTAGAAAAGTTTATATGAGCGGTTATGAAAGTAAAAATTTTAATTTAGTCAAAAAACAAAAGAATTAAATAAGATTTTCGAAAATAACTGGGTGGCAACTCTAAAAATTTATGTTGGATTTTCGAAAATTTTATATAAGTGTCTTAAGACTAAATTTTTTATTTTTTTTTTTAAATAAATAAATTAAGCAAAAGTTACAAAAAAACCGGGTGGCGACACCGAAAGTTTTGTACAATTTTGAAAAAGTTTACCTAAGCGTTTCTGAAATCAAAAATTTCAATTTAGTCAAAAAAAGTAAGAGTTATGTAAGATGTTCGAAAATAACTACGTGGCAACCCTAAAAATTTATGTTAGATTTTCGAAAAGTTTATTTACGTGGGGGGTTACTTAACGGAGAGTGACGAAATGTTGCTAAAAAAACGACGGAGAATGATTAAACGGAGAATGACAAAATAGTGAAAATAGCAATTATTTTTAAAAAAATTGTTACTGGTGGACAGCCCCTCTAATTGTTTATTGATTTAGCTATATAAAGATAAAAAATATTTTTAGTACTACGCGGGAATGATACACACTTGCGTTCTATGAAAAATTTAGTCAAAAAAAGTAAGAATTATATAAAATGTTCGAAAATTACTATGTTGGATTTTCGAAAAGTTTATTTAAGCGGAGGGTTTCTTAACGGAGAATGATGAATAGTTGCTAAAAAAAGCGACGGAGAATGATTAAACGGAGAATGACAAAATAGTGAAAATAGCAATTATTTTTAAAAAAATTGTTACTGGTGGATAGCCTCTCTAATTGTTTATTGATTTAATTATATAAAGATAATGTTTAGTATTACGCGGAGAATGACACACACTTGCGTTCTTTACAAAATGGCTTGAAAAGGTTTTAACATCACAGGGCTAATTCTGTTGTTAAAAAGATTGTGTTGTACAGCAACATCGAACACTCTGCAAAGAATTATTCCTTTAATCAAGCAAAGTGCATTTTTCATGACAATACAATCTAGAGATCGATGTCATAAAAAAATAGACGATAATTTTCATACCTAAATATCACAACTAACACCATCTTCAAGATTACTAGTATACCGTTGAATAAGCACGATGTTGGGTTTCTAAGGCTGCGATCAGACTGCGCGCTATTAGCAAAGTTATGCTCAAGGCAAAGTGTAGCGAAGATCAAGTTGCGTAACGCGATCACAGTGGGCACTTGAACAAAAGCGTAAAGCAACGCTTGGAATATATCTTTCTCTTTTGCACTCATTGCACAGAGTTGAATTTGTTTTTTTAGTTTTCTTTATTTTGTTTTGTACTAGAAAAAAAAAAATTAAAGCAAAGGGAAGACGGCGATCAATTTCTGTTGTTGCACACATTGCTGCTTGTTTTGTTTTGTTTTTTCATTTGAATTTTTTCTGTGTTTCTAGTCGAACAACAACAAGAGAGAGAATAGATAAAATTGCTTGTATTCTTTGCTTCTCTCTCGCCGTTTTTTCGCACTTGTTTCTATTTTGCACTCATTGCAAAGGATCACAGAACCAATCATTTGTTTTTTTTAACTTACTCAATTTGTTTTGCCTTTGAAAATAAAATGAAAGCAAAACAAAAAAAAAAAAAAAAAAAGAACAAAAAGCAATGAATGCAACAACACCAAATAAGTAAAAGAGGCAAAGCAGCGATCAATATTTGCTTCAGCTTTCTTCAGCTGTGATCCTTTACAAAGAAGTTTGCATTGCAATACCAAAAAGAAACAAGGAAATGCTTACCGTTATAGCTTATAGTAGCGTGCAGCGGCGCTTGGAGAATAAATATGATTGCGAGTTGCTGGTCTCTGCAACGTAAAATTCTTTGAGTGAATCAATACAACAACAACAGTAAATGATCGACACTTTGCTTTCAATTTTCTTCATCTTTCGTTAACATTTCTTTGTTTTCTTTATACTTTCTGAGCAAATTACATTTTTACATACAAATTTGGACTAAATTACAATATAATACACCTACATAAATAAAAAAAAATTGCATTTGTGACTTTTTGCAATTAAATGCATACTGTAAGTTTTAAATAAATTGTAATAATTTGGTTCAAATTTCTATGTAAAAATGTAATTTGCTCAGAAAGTTTAAAGAAAACAAAGAAAAGTAAACCAAAGATGAAGAAAATTGAAAGCAAAGTGACGATCATTTACTGTTGAATTCATTCATTCAAAGAATTTTGCGTTGCAGAGACCAGCAACTCACAATCATATTTTTTCTCCAAGCGCCGCTTCACGCTGCTATAAGCTATAACGGTAAACATTTCCTCGTTTTTTTTGGTATTGCAATGCAAAATTCTTTGTAAGGGATCACAACAGAAGAATGCTGAAGCAAATATTGATCGCTGCTTTGTCTCTTTTATTTTCCATTTTTGCAGTTGTTGCAATTGTTGCTTCTTTCTTATTTTTTTGTAGTTTTGCTTTCATTTCATTTTCAAGTGCAAAACAAATAAAATAAAAAAAAACAAATGATCGATTCTGCGATCCATTGCAATGAGTGCAAAGAAGAAGCAAGTGTGAAAAAACAGTGAGAGAGATGCAAGGAATACAAGCAATTAATAAAAAAATCAAAACACAAAGCCGCTTCACGATTTTATTTGAATTTTTATGTATATTTTCTGCTATTGACCTCTGTTTTATCTATTCTTTCATTTTCCTGCTCAGATTCCACTGGAAATATGCAAATATGCCACGCTTTCACTATGACCGCGCTGCCATTTTTTCATACAAATCGTTCTACACTGTTTTCAAGGTCAAGCGTTGCCTTGAGCATAACTTTGCTAATAGCGGCCACTCTGATCGCACACTAAAGTGCTATAAGCTTAAGGTGACATGTTGTATTAAATAAGGGTAATGGCCGATTTTCTAGAGATACTCAAAACATACGAATATGCTCCATATGAGGGGCATAAGCAATGCATACAAGAGCGGGCATGCCAATAATTTTTGAATAAAGCCACTGCATGAATTTGCCTCTTGCACGAACGTGCTCCTTCTACGAATATTCCCCCCGTACGAAACTACCCCATCTTACTCTACTGGTAAAAAATAAATACGTCTTTGTATATTGTACCTTTTTTGCAATGAAAATTCCGCTGAATTCAACCCTTTTTGTATCGCACTAAAGTGTGCCAGTGTGCTGTTTTTTTTTATCCCTTTTATTAATTTTTTACAAGCAAAGTGCATTGTTTCAATAAAAAAAAAATAAAGAAGACCGACTACTAACAGACAATGATGTCATAACAACAACACAGTCGACCTGTTTTAATTTTTGTGTTTTTTTTTTTTGTTAATTTTTTTACCGTCCCTGTTTTAAATATCTTTTGTTGAAAAGTTCTTTAATTTTTTTTTTTCTTCTCAAATTTTTTGCTTAACCTCCTTGAGACTGCAAACCTTTTACGGCAAAAGTATTTATATTGGTGATAGATTTCGTAGAAAATTGATTTTGAGTGGTAGGTAGAGAAATCAAATTGGTCGAAACATATACAATGGCTCATCAGTTGTATACATACATATGTATAAAGTTTTATCATAATGGAAGTTTTTGAAATATCGCCAACCAAACATCTCAATCGTACGAAATAATGTTAAATGTGGGTAAAAATGAGCCATCGATTTATAGGGATTCTTAACCACGAAAAACGACGGCTCTTGGCCATGTTGGCTTATTGAAGTGACCACTACAGAACTTATTCAAGAAATGGATATACTAATATTGAAAGAAGCTCAATTAAAAAAAAAATAATATCTCAAACTTTAAATCAACAATATATTATTTTTGAGCCAAAATCCCCAAAGGTAACGTACTTTCGAAAATTCATCCTACTGAGAAACTACAATTTGAACTATTCTTGTTGTTATTGCAGATCGTAATAAAGTTATACAAAGAAAATTTTTTTTAACCCATTATCGCCTATTGTTATGGGTCTTTTTGATAAATTTTTCCAGAAAAAACTGTGTTAAGCTATTAAAACCAAGTAAAATAGACTTATGACGAAACACGCGCATGTATGTACTTAAGTTAGAAAAAACATGACATAAAAATTATAAAATTTTATCACTATTCGTGATATCTTATCGCACTGAGCGTTGACAGAATGATTCAAGTGATGCTATGACTGGTACTCTGGGTGCGTGTGTTCCAATCACATCTTAGTAGAATAATTTTTTTTTTTAGAATTCTTGATAGGGTAAGCTCGGTACACGTGGCACCCCCAGGTGAAATGCCACCCCACGTGAAGTGGCACCCCAGGTTAAGTGACACCACAGGTGAAATGTCACCCCTTTCAATTTCAATACGGACAGCTTTCGAATATGAACAAAATTTAAATCAAATGCGCGAAAGACTTTGAGGCAAATAATTTGTTAGGTGGAGTTGCTATCCATACTTAGGTACATTATTTTGAAAAGAAATGTAAGCGGCAGACTTTTCTTTTGCATATGCTTCGAGAGGCACCGCTTCACCGCTCTGGTGAGTATTTGATACAATCGTTTTTATTTTCGGATGAATACGAGCATAAGTGAACATGTTTATTCGTTTGGTGGCACTTTTATTCGGTACAAAAAAAGCGAAATGGCACACAATCACTGAGGGTGATATGGTTCCGGTACCATTTCTCCATTTGCATGTTATAAGACGAAGTCACTCCAGAATCGCAGAATTTTAGTCAGTTAGGACCTTCAGTTAATTTTTAACTGATTAATTAGGAGTTTTTATCTTATATTATAAGAATAAACAGCAAGAATTCTAATGATATGGTCTATCAAATAGAGAAAAACTTGAAACGGAAAACACAACCAATGCAACGTTTGGCAGTTCCAAAGAATAGGACTTATAAACGTAAGTTCCGCGTCTTCCGATCAAAGTGAAGAAAATATTTTATTCCAAGATGAATCTGATGGGTGCGTTGAATGTAAAGAAGACTATGCACAAACCTTATTTTAATTTTAAACTTTTTTGGTATTAAATCCAGATTTTTTCCAAAAAGTTCAAAATTTATACGATAAAAGTATAAAATTTATTCCAAACTAGTTTAAAATTAATAATTTTTTTGGGATTGTTCTATATAAATAATTTTTGGTTTTAAAATTTAACTAAAATTTTTAGTGTGGAAGTATTTACAATAATTTTTAATTTAGTTGAAAAATTTTTTTTTGTTTAATTAAAAATTAATTTGCAGCATATTAAATGATAAAATTATCTTAAAAATCGGTACTTCTTGTTTTTTTCAGTGAAAAGTTCAACATCCACTCTGAATTGCTCTTTTACAAATTTGGGACTCTAATTAAGATCGAAGTGGTCCTGAATATGGAAAAATTTTTTTTTTTAATTCAAACTGCACGGCTAGGTGAAACCCATTTTAATTTTTAATGATGCCACGCGTTTTCTTCTGAACAAGTATCTGGAGACCTTCAGGTACATTACTCCATTCCCCATAAAATCGTACGTGTGGCCGTTTTTGAGAAATCATAATTTAAATGAAATTTTCAATATCAAACGAAAAAACCAAAACCCACAAATAAAAAACAGATTATGCTGAATCTGAATCCGGCACCAGAATTGCACTAGCTTGTCTGGATTTTGAGATATCCTAACCTAAAGTGCAAGAAATTTCGTATTTTTCACCCTGTCAAATTTTTTATATAGATTCTGAGCCACTAAATTCGAATCTGCAATTTATTCCTCCATATGTTCGGTAGTTTTAAAGATATTGTCCATTCATGGTGGACAATAAAAATATGAAAATACTTAAATGGCCAATATCTCAAAAAAACCAAAAACAGAACTTATGGAGAAATAAATTGCAGATTCGCATTAAGCGGCTCAGAATCTATATATAAATATAAGCAAACGAAATCGGTTTCTATAAAAAAATCTCATCATATTCGCTTGATTTTTTTTATACCCTACACCCACCCAGGGTATATTCACTTTGTCCTTTCGTTTGTAACGCTGAGAAGGAGGAGTGGCAGATAAAGAAAAGTATATGTATTCTTGATCACCGTCACCTCCTGAGTCGATATAGACATGTCCGTCTGTCTGGCTGGCTGTGCGTGGAAATATTTTTTACGGGAAAACTAACCATGATAATTCAATGAAATTTGGTGCGTTGGCTTTGTCGCAAAAGTTAGCTCGTATACCGCCCATACAAAAATATATTCAAAATGCACCTTTTGGAGTATTTTTCACGATAATGCAACCAAAAAACACATACATACTACGAATTGTAAGCGGAAGCTCTGAGCAAAAACTGGGCGAATTCAAACAAGAGGGCGTGGCAACTCTCATATAAGCAAAAGGTTCAAAACGCTATGCTGAAAACATTTTTTGAGATAATCCAACCAAACTTGACTCAAACATTAAGAACTATTAATTCAAACGCTGAGAAAAAACTGGGTGAATTCGGACAACAGGGCGTGGCACCTCCCATATAAGCAAAATTTTTAAAATACAGCTGTGTAACCAAAGGTAACACCCTTACCAGTATTTTTTTTTTTGTTTTTAAGGTTAACCCTTTCGACCCGGAGAAAAACTGTGGGGTACACAATATTTGTGAGAGGTTAATCTTAGAAACAAAATTTAAGTCAAATGTTTGACCGTCTCTAAATTAAAATTTTCACCACCAGAGGCGCTTCTGGACTATACTCCCAACCAATGTTTTTGATTTGCATTTTCGGGATACAATGTCCTTGGAGTGGTTATAAGAAAAAACAGTGGTTACTAAAAATTGCATTCATTTTATTAATTCATTCCATTTAAGTGACGCTAATAACCGAGTTATATTATTCAAAAGTGTTCATTCAAAAATGTTTGGGATATATTGTCCCAACCGCTTCGAAAGGGTTAAGAGAAGCAGTGCATATGATTTTATTTTTTTAAGTGAGCGATGCCACGCCCTTAAAAGCAAAAAAACGCTCTTATGGCTAAGCCACTGCATCGATTTTTATGAAATTTGGTATGGTCATGGGGTTCACACTAAAGAACGATAATATGACCATCATATTTTTAAGTGGGCGGTACAACGCCCCTAAATAGAAAAAACGGTCTCACGGCTAAGCCACTGCATCGACTTATATGAAATTTGGTATGGAGACAGGGTTAACAGCAAGGAACAATAATATGACTTTATGTTTTTAAGTCGGCTGGATTTCTGCCACAAGGCAAATCTAGTCCATATAAAAAAATTTACATCTTAAATTTTAAAACACAAATTTTTTTCATATTCCCGACTACTTTTCGGTTTTTAAAATGGTTTGAGATGCATCCAATATTTTCTGAAATGGACCAAATTTTACTTAGTGCTTATTTGCATCAAAGAGAATTTTTAAGCGTCTTGGGAGCGCAACTCCAAGTAGCTTTTTGTTTTTCATACAAATTTCAACCAGTCTAGTCAAAACTTTTCAATCAGGCGGTTTCAATAACATTTTACTTAGGAGGCGTTTTGATGAAAAGGGTGAGTCACATGATAAAAAGTATTAGAATCTTTTTTTGTGGAGAATTACAGGTTCTACAAATAATATTGATTTATGTTTACGAAAAAGTAACCGTTTTGGAAATATTTGATATAGTCGAATTTTTCGACTTTTTGCGGTTTTTTTAAGAATATTTCCTAAACGGTTACTTTTTTGTTAATGCAAACCAATGTTTTTTGTAGTAAATGAAATTCTCTACAAAAAAAAATTTATACTTTTTATCGTGTGACTAACCATATTCAGCAAAAAGCCTCCTAAATGAAAAGTAATTGAAAACACACGAATTACGGAACAGGGCTGATTGTTTAGTTTTACGATAATAAAGCCCATTACCCTATTGAAATTGTTTTCTTCCTTTTCTTCTTTTTTGCTAATTTTTTTGCATTTTGTTTTTGTTATCAGCTTATGTTTATTTACAATTTCTTCGCGTTATTTCAGGCATTTCGTATACCTACTGGTTGCTCGAAAACAAATTCCAGTTTTTTTTTTTTCGTTTTTTTTTAATTTCAATTTTTAATTTTATGTTTTGTATCTTTCAAGTGAAGTGTACGTATGGATGTGTACGTTGGATGCACGTGACCAGTGGGTAGATGCGAAAGCGCGTGTTTTGTGCGGCGGCACACATTTCGTACTTTTTGCTTCCACCTCTTTTCTTGACCAGAAATGACGCAATTGTCGAAAGTGGATTTATTTGAATTGAAGTTTATGAAGTTTAATGAAAATGATTATTGGATGCCACTAAATTATTTTGATTTCGCTTTCCATGAATCATAAATAAAAAAGGATAAAAAAGGTGACATAAAAGTTTGTGCGTTCCGTACTTTCTTTTGTCATGCCGGGCTTTTTTAAGAATAATTTTTATTTTTTATAAAAACTTGGAACTTTGCCAAACTATTTTTTTTTTAAATAACTTCCAAAATAGCACACATATGATTAATATCCTTTTTTTTTGTATTTTAATATAAGAATTGTTTTTTATTTTGTTATTTTTGTATTTGTAATTATATTTTTTCATTTCACAGCTATAAATTATTAAGTTATTTTTTTTTTTTTTTTTTTTTTTCTTTTTTGTTGTCATTTCGTTTATGTTCTGTCGAATTTGTGGAACGCAAAAAATTTTAACAACAAATTTTTTAAACTCCAGTTTATTCCGGAGTATAAAACTTTTAACTTAACACATTTTATCTTTTTTTTTTTATTAATGAATTTCTATCACACAAGATATTTTTCTTTTTATAAACACCGACGATGACATTATTTGTTTTGTAACAAAAAAAAAAAAAAAAAAAAAACTACAACAAAATCTAAAAATAATTTCGAAAGAAAAAAAAATGTACCTGAAAATTGCGTAGAAAGCGCGCACGAGCGTTGAAAATTATCAGAATTTTCAAACAATAAAATTTCGTTTACCTTTTAGTTACATTTATAAATACTCGTATATGGGCATTTCTCAGGTGACGAACGTGACTGTCGTACACCTTTAAAGTGCAAAAGATGTGAAAGTAAAACATATTTTTATTTTAGTTTTTACTTTACATCATAGTATGTATAGCTCCTAGGTAGCACTATAATTAACTCATGTGAAGTTGGCTCCGTGATTTGCGAAAACCGAAAATTTTTTTGATTTTTCGATTAAAATGAAAAGTACAAATATTTTGCAAAAATTTTACCTAATATTTTTTTAAGAACCCTTCTAGCGCAACCTAGAACTCTGATCAGAACTCCTCTACAACAAAATTTTAATTTTCGGATACTTGGAAAAAAACCGAAAATTTTTTTGATTTTTCTATAAGAATGAAAAGTACAAATATTTCGGAAAAATGTTACTAGAATTTTCCTTAGAACTCTTTGAGCCCTATCCGGAACTCCAATCAGAAATCCTCTACGAATAGTCTTTTTCGGATACTTAGTTAAAGACCGAACATTTTTTCTAATTTTTCAATTAAAATGAAAAGTACAAATATTTTGCAAAAATTTTACTTAATATTTTCTTTAGAACTCTTCGAGCGCGACCTAGAACTCTAATCAGAACTTTTTTACAACAAAATTTTAATTTTCGGATACTTGGAAAAAAACCGAAATTTCTTTTGATTTTTCTATTAGAATGAAAAGTACAAATAATTCGGTAAAATGTTACAAAGATTTTCTTTAGAACTCTTTGAGCCCTATCCGGAACTCTAATCAGAACTCCTCTACGATTGGTCTTCTTCGGATACTTAGTTAAAGACCGAACATTTTTTCTAATTTTTCGATTAAAATGAAAAGTACAAATATTTTGCAAAAATTTTACTTAATATTTTCTTTAGAACTCTTCAAGCGCAACCTAGAACTCCGATCAAAACTCCTCTACAACAAAATTTTCATTTTCGGATATTTAGAAAAAAACCGAAATTTTTTTTTTTGATTTTTCGAATAAAATGAAAAGTACAAATATTTCGGAAAAATGTTCCTAGGATTTTATTTACAACTCTTCGTGCACTATCCAGATCTGCAATCAAAAAAAAAAAAAAAAAATTAAAAAAAAAAGTATGAAGAACTTCAAAACTCTTTCCTATGAGCTCAAAAATGTTATCATAACTCCTCTCCGATTTTTGGTCCAATTTCGCAGAACTATTTCGAATTATGTGAAAGAACTCCAAAACTATTCCCAACGGACCCAAAACTCTCAAAAAAATTTTCGGTTTCGAAAATCACGGAGCCAACTTCACATGAGTCTATAATTAGTGCCAACTTTAATTACAGGCGATGTCCTGGTTCCAAGATACACGCAAAATGTGACACCAAACGAACGTGACCAAAATAGCAGTAGTTTTCGTACCTATTCAAAGAAAGTCAGAAATCAGCGAAACAAGGATGAATTTTTTATTGCGACTAATTTTAGAATCTTATGCAATAATGTTACGTTATAATATATTTTGTTTGATTTAAATATCTTCCCTTCCTTTTCATTGTTTTGATCATAATCTGAATCGATACGTGACAATATGAACGTGACCTTTTTTTCAGCATACAAATTCTAAATTGAAAACCTTTCAAAAAACCAAGATTTCCCAGTGAATGTTGGTTTTCCATACTTTGTTAAGTTAAGGTGACATCACCAATTTTTCCAAAGGATGTCATTTGTCCCTAACCATTTTACATTTGTACCAAATCTCATAAATAATAAATTTATTTTTTTAAAAGCCGTGGCATCGCCTATTTTCCAAGGGAACATTATTTGTTCTGGCGCTCTGTAGACATGAATCAAATCTCATTCATGTGCGATAAATATTTTCGGAGATATGATGAAGTGATTTTTGTGGGGGCGTGATAATCCCATTTTTTCCCAGTGCACATTATTTGTCTTGGTGCTTTTTACATAAGTGCCCAGTCTCATCCATTTACGATAAATAGTTTCAGAGATATGATAATTTAAAGTTTGAGCTCATGGTTTTCCCTTTTGACGGAAATGCCTATATGTGTCTTAAATAATTTGTATGTTCACGCTACTTTATGTTATTGCTTTCTCATTCTACGCTTGTATCTTTCCATTTAGAAGTTGAATTTTTTTCTCACTTTTTTTGGTTATTAATTTTGCCGGTTTTAACAAGAAATTTGCCACCAACAAATTGCGGAATAATTTTTTTTGATTTATTTAAATTTCATTCATTTTTTCTACTTTTTTCATCATCTTCTTTTTATTTGTTTAGTCTTTCTTTATTATTTATTTCGATAAATAAATTAAGTGCCGTGACGTCAATGTGTTTTTTTATTTTTTATTTTATTTAATATTTCATTTTTGGTCTTAAAAATACAAAATTTTTTATTTTAATTGCATTAATTAAGTGCAAATCATTAAAGTGTCAGTATAATTCAAAGTAATCTGAGCACTGAGTTATACAATTAAATAACTCACGTTAAATAAGCCAAGGGATATCGTTGTCTATATGAAATGTTTCGGTTTCGCATGGTATTCCTCCCCATATAGAAATCTTCCGATTTCAACGAAACTGAAACAAAACAAGATTTTTGAAAGATTTGAAAATTTTATTGGCTCAACCAAAATCATCGCCGATTTCATATGTAATCGATAAGGTTTTGAAGATTTTGTGATGCAATGGAGGAGGCCTAAACTAACAAAAAATTCCACATTGAGGGTTTAATGTATCCCTGAGGAGTTATTGCGTTGAAACTGATTTTCTGACTTGCTTTACAAAAACAAAAAAATAAATTCTTGGGTCACCTTAGCGTTGTAGAGAAAACTTTTTTATTGCAAACTTTTAACTAATTGTTAAAGCTTTCTAAGAGTGTATTTGTTTTATAGGGTTTTCAAAGGATTTCGCAAAGTTCTGTACCTTTAAAGTTGATGTTTAATATTTTTTCCTATTTTTTGACTTTGGCGGCCATTTTAGTATGAAAAAAGTCTCACTAACCTACCTTTTTAGAATTTTTTTTGGATTCCTTGTTAAATTTCCTTTAATTCGGTAGTACATGTGTCATAACAATTTTTGATTTGAGGTCAGTAAAAAATACTTTTCAAGAACCATCCGTTTGAAGGCTTCAATCATATGCAGCGCAACGCATGCGAGTAACTCGTGTGTTACATAGAAAAGTATTTTTTTCTGACCTCACATTAAAAAGTTGGTATGACAAATGTACTACCGAATTAAAGAAAATTTAACAAGAATTCCAAAAAAAATATAAAGAGATATGTATGTTAATGACCTCTTTTCATACTTAAATGTTCGCCAAAGTCAAAAATTAGGAAACAAATTTTAAAACATCAATTTTAAAGTTTCAGAACTTTGCGAACTCCTTTTAAATCTTATAAACCAAATATATTCTTAAAGTGCAAATACAATATCCTAAAAGTTTTCTATACAACATTTTTCTCAAAAACGTTAGGTTGACCCAAGAAATTATTTTTTTTAACAAATCAGAAAATCAGTTTTAACCTTATTGTTATTATTTCTTTCAAGTTCTATGTTGTACAGTGTATTTAATAAGCGTGCACAATATATATAAATACCGATCACGTTACAAATTATTTAACGACTGCACTTAGCAACCAAAAGTATAACAGATACGTTTATATTATTCAAGTTGAGGCACAGTGGGCTTGGAATTAATATTTGCATTTAAAAAAAAAAAACAGTTTTGAGATAAATATTTCCAATAAAAATAATAGTACCTACTGCTAACCAGGGCTATTTCTTAAACATACAATACAGTGCAACAGCGTTTTCATAAAAGCCATACGATTTTAGGGGCTTGTTTAATTACTGTATTGATGAATATTTGGTTGAAGTACTATTAATAACTAACTCCTAAAACTATGCTATATTTTTTACGAAAGTGTTTTTCAATGCATTGCAACTGACGTTTAGGAAGGTCGTTGCTTTACTAAAACTTTTCCGAATATTGACCCAATTTCAGTGGTAAAAAGATTGTTTTAAAAACAGTAAGGTCTTTGGGCACACGTTCCGCAGAGAACTTTATAAAATGTCATTGACAGCCTTTTAAAAATAGACATAAGTTTCGCAATTTTTGAAACAACGTCAAATGTAATGTGCCAACTTAAATTGACATAAAACCGGGCTATAAGAAATCATGTAGGGATTAAAATTATTGAGAAAAGTTTAGAATGCTGCAATCCGAGCTTGTCGTAGATGTTTTGCAGCAAATGCCTCGTGTAAACCTAATAGAAATTTGGCTATCTTACTATTTTGTATTTTTGCTCAAGTAAAAAGAGGGAACTGCCAAGCTAATTTTTGCACAAACAGTGAAACAGTGTAGATTTTACAGTATACATATTTCGAGGTTGCCTAAAAGGTAAGTTCAGAAAAATTAAATAGCAAAGTTTAAAGTACAATAATCCTGTAAGTATTAAATAGTTCGAGCTGGCAACTCCTTGTTGCTAACGATAGTTAATATCTCAGAGAATCATAGACAATTTTTACCCACTGACACTTTTTCATTATTCAACTGTTTTAACGTCATTTAAATAAGTGAAGAATCGGAAAAAATTCGTTTCATTTTACTTTATTTCTTCGAAAAATCCTGTACGGCCGCGAAGGCTCAAAGAAAAATTTGTGCACATTATGGAGAAAGTACTTTATCGGAAAGGACAGTTGAAAAATGGTATTATCGATTCCGCTCTGGTAATTTTGATATAAAAAACGCACCTAAATTTGATCCACCATGCACCGAAAAAGTGGACGAAATTCTTGAAAAGATGGAGGATGACCGACACATAAGCAGTTGTGACATCGCTGAGTGAAAAAATTTTACTGACCGCATTTCAGTATGTGAATCTCTTCTGAAACGGAATGATCTCGAACCACTTTTGCACAGATTGGTAACTGGTGACAAAAAATTGATAACACATGATGATAAAGTGCGAAAAAGATAATGTTCAAAACGAGATGAGCCTGCCCAAACCGACGCAAAGCCGAAACTGATGAGAAAGGAGTTTTTGCTTAATATTTGGTGGGATTGCAGGGTCCTGTGTACCATAAGCTACTTCCGCGTGGCCAAACGATTATTTCGGAACTGTACAAGATTGAATGAAGCACTTAAGGAAAAACGTCCGGAATAAGTCAACAGAAAGGGCGTCGTATTTCATGATGACAACGCTAGACCACCATATACTTTTTTGGTGACCCACCAAAAGGAAGTTTTAATGCTTCCACCATACAGCCGAGACCTTGTCCGAGTTTTTCGAGCAGAAACCTCAGATATTCTTTAAGAACGGTATAATGGTTTTGCCCGAAAGATGGTGAGATTAACTCACTTTTCTGAACTTTATTTTTTCGCAACTTTATATATCATAAGATCTCAATAAATCAGACATTGATATTTTAAGGATTATCGGAGCTTTCCATAATCCATACTTTTTTAATTACTCTTCTTTTCGAAAGCTTTTGGGTGAAAACTATGAGTCGCATGATAGTAATGAATAGAATCGGTTTTTTGTTGAGTCAAATGTGAAGGTGTCCGAATGTTTGGGGCGCTGAAGTGTTACATTGGAGATATGAAATAAATTTCAGATCTTGGAGCTCGCTATTTTCTTTTAAAGGAAAAATAAAAGAAAAAGTTTTTAGGCCAACTGAAATTTTAAAAAATTACTTTTTGTCAGTAATCACGGGTCGTTTGAACTTAGTTATGCCTCGAGGTCCTCCCGCTTCATGTTTTTTTTTATGTAAAGTTGTTCACTGGTTTCCAAATATACAGACAAAGTTTTATTTTTAAGTCGGTCAACAAACTTTCGATTACCAAATGGTCTTCACATTGTTTCTGTATCAAAAAAATAAATGTTTGGCAAAAACTAACTAAAAAACTTAGTAGGCAGTTAGTTTCCCGTTAATTTGTAGATTGAAGAAGAAAAAATAGGGTAAGGGAGGGATATATGGACCACCAATCTTTCTTTTTTAAATAAAACTCAAAAAACATAAAACAAAACAATTAACTTTATGCCATTCATTAAAGGAAACAATTCACCTTTATTTTAATTCAGTTTTATATAAATATCTCATTAGGATAAAGAAAAAAAATTAATAAACTGAAAATACTCAAAATGAAGATCAAAGAAAAGTGTAGTGTTATATGGACTACATATATAGTCCATATTGCCCCACATGTTTATTTGGTACAGAAGTTGCATATAAAAATGTCACTTCCACATCCGACGCATTCCTCATGACGCCAAGAACGTCAGATTCCACATTCCACCCAAAATTCGCCACGGCGATCTTCTGAGTATAGGGTATTACAGTGTATGCATTTTTCATCTTCTTTTCCTTTGTAGCTTATGAATTACTAATAATTACCATCAGACTCGTCATGAAAACTGCAGATGGATTCCCCACCTGAAGAAGATGATAATACATTTGTTTTTGAGGCTTTTTTCTTTGGTGGTCCATATTACCCGCAGCACGTGTTGGTAAAATAAATGGTTTTTTATCATAAACTCTTGTGATTAATGAACTAATTCGTGCTAATAAATTATAAATGGTATTCACTGACTTCATATAATTAATAGTTTATTTAAAAACACGACGTCTTTGAAATGAAATAATGAATTTACTCATTAGAAAAAATTAATCACTAAATTTTTTTTAGAAAAAACAGCTTCACAGCAACATGCGAATTCACCGAACGCTAAAATCGCCCTATTATAAGCTTTAGGTATTATCGTAAAGTTTGAACATGAATTCCTATGTAGGCAAAGGAAAATCACCGTGTGGTCCATATTACCCGCGTAGTCCATATTTCCCTCGCTTACCCTATATCATATAATTTAAACTGAGTTTTGGAGTAAAAGACAGGGGCTTTAAGCTGCATTATCACATTTTGTGGCTAAGGATTTTGTTATCCTGATATATAAACTCAAAAATCTCGAAAAATCAAACTTTTAAGTTAGGATTAAACCATACGGTTAGGTCGAAAGCCATACGAGAAATTGGGAACGCTTTTGGTGGTAAACAATCTACTGCTGTGAAAAAAAAAAAAAATCTGGAAGAGTGAAAAATGCTAGTGGTCATTTAACAGTTTTCCCTTGTTTATATAAGTTAAAGAATAATTCTATAGATTTTATTTAAAATTCCAACCATTGCCCAAGGTATAAATAGTACAATTTCCAGCACGTGACACAAAAACTATAAAATTGCTGAGTAGCAACAAGCTGTATAGAATTTAAAATAGAAATGAAAAAAAAAGCATAATAATAAATAAAAAATTCTGAAAATTATGTTTGCACGCAATATCCCTGCTATATATTACGTAAGCAAATACATTTTGTTTATAGAACTTATGTTGTTTAAACAGAACAAAATGAACTGAAGTAAACTCCGGTAAATATGTGAAATCCGATATCAGAATTTGATTTGATTGCATAAATATTGACATTGGGTTATTTAGCCATAAATGCACATAAATTGTTTAATATGATTCTTTAACGATATGCTCTAAGGGAGATTTACTAATTAAAAATGATGAAAATTTTCAGAGAAATTTTCATGTTGTGCAAAAAAGTGCCTGAAAAAATATCAAAAATTTCACCAGAAGAATTTCGTTATATTGTTGGCTCTGCCCTAAAAATTCATTCGATAAAAAACTTCTTCAACTTACATCTTCCGAAGGTGCTGCCGTCGTCGGCACCGATGAATCATCATCAACTGAAGATGCAGCTTTCTTTGGTAGTGTCGATCTGGCCATGCCTATACCTGGTGGACGTTTTATCCAAACCTCATCCAAGTGACCCATATATCCAGCTTTTCCTGCTACACTAGTATCACATTTTTGACTTTGGTTGTTGAGGGAAGCGGGAAGCATGCTATTTGGCAATATCTTTGCTGCTGCGCCATCTTTAGGCGCTACATCGTTACTATTCAATGTCGTGTTACTTGCACGTATCTCTACGAGAGATGTATCGAAAAATTGTTTATCTAAATGTGGCACAGCATTAGTTGGCAGCTTGTGACTACCATAGCGTTGTGAGAAAATACCCTGCACCGAAGAGTAACCACCAAAACTGCTGGGAAAACTTATAGTATGCGCATTGCAGCTGACATCCAGTTTACGCAATTCAGCAGCCTCTGTGCGTAGCTTGGGAATTTCGGGTAGCTCTGGTGCCTTGGTAACGGTAAATTTACCTCTGACAATGGTGGGTTCAGCACCAAAGCTACTTGTGGTCGGATATATCATTTTGCTAGTTGTGGCACTTGCTGGCGTTGCTGCAGGCGTTGGCTTAGCTATTTCTACCTTGACAGGTGGCGGCGGCGTTTTCTGTACATATGGTACTACTGCTGTGCTCACCGCATTGCTAGAGTTTAACAAATTTTGCAACGATACTGGTAAAATTGTTGGCAGTATTGGTGGTGGTGGTGGCGGCGGTGGTGGTTTCGACTGTGCATCTGCTGGCACCTGACTAATATCCTCAATATTGCGTGTATTGATGATGTCGATCTTGTGCATAAACTTCTGACGCAGTCGTTCCAATTCTTTAAACTTCTCCGCATTCGCTTTGTTATGACCAGGTGGTGGTGGCGGCGGCGGCGGTGGTGGCGTATGCATATTTATTTTCTCAAATTTTGGTGGACTATTTTCGCCGCCAATACCATGCGGTTGCGGCGACCTATCGCCAGTACCGTCTTCTTCATCTTCTTCCTTACATTGCGAGAGACGACGACGTTCGGTAAAGGGTAACAAGTAGGGACGTGATAGAAAAAGCTCCGCATTGCGTGCATCGGATGGAAAGAATTTCGGTGATAAATTTATAGCTGAGATAATTTCATCATGTGGTTCATCATCGCTTTCACTGCTGCTGCAGTAATCAAAGTTACTGGCGAGCGGGAAAATCGCATGCATGGGGCTTGATAGACCAATGGAGCGTGTTAAATCATCGCTACATTTTGTAGAGAATAATTTGCTGAAGCCACTAGCAGTGGCGCCATCATCATCATCTTCATTACCACTCTCTGAATCAGATTCATAGCCATCTATAGAGGCTGTTTCCAAATCGGCCATCGAAGCATCGAAAACACTTTCGAAAATGTCATCACTGTCATGATGAAGAGCATCAATAGTGGCGGCGATTGCTTCATCACATGATGTTGTTGTTGTTGTTGTCTTGGCATCTGTGTTGTTAGAGGATTTCTCATTACAATCCTGCTTTTCTTCGTGGGTCGTCATTTTTTGTGGAGGTGGTGTGGATGAGGTGCTGGTCAACTTAGTTTTTTGGTTTTTAACATTTTCAATGTATTTACAATTTGTGGCCATTTGATGTTGGTGGTGGCTGGGAGTTTCTTCTTTAAGTACGTAGTTTTTAAATGGAGGTTTTTGCGTTATAAACATGCAAAGTTTTCAATTTTCAGTAATTTTATTTTAATCAAAATGTTTTACTATGAACTATGCCGCACAATAGTATTTTCTTTTGAAAGACATTGAATTAGTGATTTCGAGGAGCGTTGAACACCGGAAGTGTGACACAGTACAAAAAATTCACGTTACTCTGCATAAAGTTGTATATATGTTAAAAACCTGAAAAAAAGATTCAACTTTTCATTCTTTTGTAAAATTTGCAAATATTTTGACCTCTGCGAAAGTTGATATGATTTGAAAATATGCTTTTGATAAATTAGAATCGACTTTAAATACTTGCAAAGATCGATTTTCATATAAATTGCTGATGGTCCAAAAAATGTATTCAATTCAATGTCCCGGGGCTCAAAACCATTTTTAAATTTAAAATTTGATATATGAATTATTTAATACAGATACTTAACCAGAGCTCCTATACGAATTGTTTCAAAAAAAAAATAATAATATTTAATATTTTGCTATGAAATTATAACATAAAGTATGTAAATGTCATTCTCCGTGCTGTTCCTAACCGCTTCTTAGTACACTTAATTTGTCCGTTTCGTATTTAACGTTATTTTCTAAAAAAAAAGACTTATACGACATTGTTTCTTTATAAATTTCAGTTACTGTTATCTGTCTTTATACTTAGAAAAAATAATTTTTATATAGAATTGACATACATGTGGGATTGAATGTGACGAACTGACAATACGGTGACCTGGGATATGTACGGATAAGACGGTTACCTGGGTTGCTTCACTAATGACATAATGGACAGAGACAAACGTATAGACTACTCAATAAGAATGAGACATGACTCGGCATACAAACGCGAACAAACAGGAAGAACGAGGAGTTGGTTTTGAACGATATTCGAAAACGGAGGTATACTCGAGTGCGCATTTTAGAACTTTTATTTATTATAAATGTATTGAATTAAATATCTTTAATTCTATTTTAAACATTAAATAAACATTATTAAAAATAACTTGAGTGTTAAATTTAGTTTGAGAGTGTGATCCTACATACATGGAAGTTGGTTCCTCATTTGAGACTAGTTCCGCTCACTTTTTTTTATTCTAGCTGCACATTTTTTAAATATTGCGTCAAAAGAGAACTGAAAGTGAAGAGATAGAGTAGATTCAGTGCATTTTCAGCTCAGTCAGTTTTGGTTTTTTCAATAGTGGGAATTCTTGCGTTTTTTTTTTTAAAAAGTTCAAAAAGTGTGTGTCATTCTCCGCTTCGGTTTTTTTTTTATATTACTAAACATTCTTTTTTACTTTTATATTTTTAAATCAATAAACAATTAGAGTGGCTATCCTGCTTTCATTGTGACATTACTGTTTTTGCAACATTTTGTCATTCTCCGTTTAGTCACTCTCCACTTGGTAACTCTCCACTTGGTTTTTTTTGTTAGTTTTGATGAAAAGTTATGACGTTTTAAGTACAATAGAAAGCATTGAAACAAAAATTAAAAAGTTGACGCAAGAAATCACTAAGAAATCGACAAAAAATATGTGCTACTGTAGCTCAACTGCTTAGAACGTCACTTACAAGCACCAGCGTCATGAGTTCGATGCCGCTGTGAATGCGAAATTTTAATTTCATGCATTTTTTTATAGCTATTTTTCTATTTTCTCCAATAAATAAAAACAGAAACGTGTGTTTAAACTTTAATTATTTCCCATATTTAAGCCCTAAGCGCTAAGAAAACATTTGCACTAGAATACTTAGACCAGAAACATCTAATTTTGAATTCAAATAAAACTTTTAAGGAAAAATACAAATGAAGCGCAGTAAATACACAAAATAAAATCGAAAAATAAGCGACAAAACAAAACCCATAAAAATTAGGAATTGTAAATCAGGCAAAGGAAAAAAAAAAAAAATGTTTGTTCAATCAATTAAATACAACGAATAAACAAAAGAAATGTAAATAGCTAAATTTTAACAAAAATTGTCGTTTGATCAAAGCATGTACTGGGTATTTTTTGTATGTGGGTACCCTAGAAATGTTGCATGAAGGTTATTGGCATGAAAAAAAAAACAAAACCCGAACAAGCAAAACATTTGCACTTTGGAAAATAAAAAGGCATAAATGGTCGACACTATGGAGACATTGCACAGTGACACGTGTTTTAGTTTAAAGTAGTCAAAATCCAAATAATTGTTACAATAACCCTAACTCAATTATTTGCTGAACATGGAACTTTTCAAATTAATTAAAAGTAATTTTGTCAAAAGAAAAAAAGGTTGCTATTCTCAAGTATTGATCATTATTTCTTTATTTTTAAGTTTCTCTCGGACCTTACGATTTTTTTAACATTATATTTTTTCAATATTTTTTTCAAATTTTTTAAAAGTTTTGCATTTAACTTTACCTGAACTTGATGGCAAAATATTAAAATAATTTTAACTTTGAGCACATGTACACGCAAATACCTTTCTAATGGTATATAATTCTAGGTCCTGCTCCATTTCTAACATAGTAAAAAAGGTAGGACAAATCTTTGTCCTGCGTATTAATATATTTATAGATTCCAATATCCTAGTACATTGCTAGTGCAGGCAAATTACGTAAATACATCCAAATTTCGTTGAACAAGCACCGATTTTGTTCTTACATGGCACATTTTGTTTGCAATTGAATTTAGAAAAAAAAACCAACAAGATTAATGCAGTTTATGACAAAAAATGTTTTTTTTTGAAAAAAATTTGTAGATGCTTAATCTGAGTTCGGCCTCAGAATCGTTCTATCACGAATGGTTTTTGGTATATCTTAACCTTAAAGTTAAAATAAAAAAACACGATTTTTGAGGTTATATAGAGGTTTCGAAAAATCAGTCCTTGAAAAAAAAAAAAAGAAATACCTTTGAGATTTCACAAAACCAGTTTAAGGAATGAATATCTTTTGTTTCGAACTCTTGCGAACCAAACTCGGATGATAAATGACAGCTCTATTAAAGATTAAGTGAATGAACAAATGAATTCTTTTTTCTGTTTTTCGAGACGGCAGTAATCAAGGAGTCCATTGAATAGGTCCTTAAAAACATGCCAAAAACGAACTAAGACATTAACGGTTTTTTATTACAGAAATCGGTAAAAAGGTAATTTTTTTATTAAATTAAAGAGTGCGAATTGGAGGGGGGAGAGTGTTTAAACAAAGCAAAATTTTGGTATTTTTTATAGAAGTCTTTTGTAGAGACTTAAAGATGGGCATTCCCCAAGTGACGAACGTGACCTTCGTACACATTTAAACAGCAAAAAAAGTGGAAGTAAAACATATTTTTATTTTAGTTTTAACTTTAAATTGCAGCTCTTAGATAGAACTATAAATAGTGCCAATGTTAATAGCAGGCGTAGTTCTGGTTCTAAAATACACGCAAAAAGAGACGTATGATGAACGTGACAAAAATAGAAGTAGTTTTCGGGCCTATTCAAAGAAAGTCAGAATTCAGCGAAACAAATCAGAATTTTTTAGTGCTACCAATTTTAGAATCTTATGCAGTAATGTTACTTTATAATGTATTTTGTTTGATACAAATATCTTCTGTACTTTTCTCTGTTTTCTGAATCGATACGTGACAATACGAACGTGACATTTTTTCAACCACACAAATTTTAAATTGAAAATCTTTCAAAGAACCAGGATTCTTCGATGAATATTGGATCACTTTATCTTGTTGAGTTGACGTGGCATCACCAATTTTTAAAAATTATGTAATTTGTCCCTCTATCCTAAGAGTGGAAATTGAAGAGGGGGAGGGGGGTGCATACAAGGCAAAATTTTGTTATTATTTATATCTCTTTTATAGAATCTCTTTTATAGAATGTTAAATATTGGCATTTCCAAGGTGACGAACGTGACCGTCGTACAAATTTAAAGTGCAAAAAAGTAGAAGTAAAATATATCTTCTGTACTTTTCCTTGTTTTGATCATAATCTGAATCGATACGTTACATTTTTTCCACCATACAAATTTTAAATTAAAAATCTTTCAAAAAACCAGGATTTCCTAGTGAATATGGCCACTCGAATATGGAAATTTTGTTTATGCAGTCGGAAAGACGGTATTTACTCAAAACCAAGGCATCTTACGAAAAAAGTGTATAAGGCAAAAAATGCTTAGAATCATCCAAGAAATACATTAGAATTTTTTTTAGAATTTTTGGAACTTTTTTTTATCGATATGACGCTTAAATATTCATTAGATACCACACAAATTACTGTATTGAAATGCAAGAACCCCATTGAACGTGTTAGGAATGATGATAAAAACAAAAAATGCAAAAATGTAACAAAAAATATTCTGACAAGAAATAAAAAAATATATAAACAACCTAGACATACATATACAAGCATAAATATCCATATTGGAGCAGATACAAAGTATTTATACATACGAACATATGTCTAGCGCTACTGGTACTTGAAAGTCTGAATGCTAAAGAGCTTTTTTTAAATTCAGTTTTCTGTTTGAGTTTATTGTTTTAAACACAAAAGGAAATCAATAAAACTTTGCCGCTTATCAGCCAAGTTAACATTTGAAATTTTTAAATTGTATTTGTAGCAATGTGAACAAAAGGCTTAAAAACCTTTTGTTTTTAATCATTCTTAAGCTTAAAATTATGATTCACTTTAGTATGTACAAAATATCTACAAAATTAGTTTTGTTATATGGACAAATTTTGTTAAAAGCAAAATTTCAAAAAAAAAAAAAAAAAAAATCATGTTTATAAAGTGTAAACAATTAGGTGGCGAAAATTCAAAAGGTGATAGAGGACTAACAACAAAATTACAACTGCAGGCGGAAGGTCTAAAATGTACCACTGAGGAGTTGTAAACAAAATGATTTTTGACTAGTTTTACAAAAAAAAAAAAATGAAATTTCTTGGATCACCCTAACATTTTAGAGAACATTTTTTAAAAGAAACTTTTAGCTAATTGTATGAGCTTTTCATGAGTGTATTTGGTTTATAGCCTTTAAAAGGATTTCGCAAAGTTCTGGACCTTTAAAGTTGATACTATAACTATATTTGCTTATTTTTTGACTTTGGTGGGAGTTTTAGAATATAAAATGTTCCATTAACGTATTTTTTTTTTATTTATTTTTTTTTTTTTTTGGAATCCGCGTTAAATTTTCTTTAATTTAGTAACACATTTGACATAACAATGTTTTGTTTTGAGATAAGAAAAAAATACTTTTTTGTAACAAACATGCGTTAATTGCATGCGTTGCGCTGCATACATTGCCCGAATTGTTCTTGAAAATAATTTTTTCTGATCTCAACTCAAAAAAATTGGTATGACAAATATGCTACAAAATTAAAGGAAATTTAACGCAGATTCTAAAAAAAATATAAAATGGTATGCTAGTAGGACCTTTTTCATACTAAAATTTTCGCCAAAGTCAAAAAATAGGAAAAAACTGAAAATATCAACTTCGAATTCGAATGCACAGAACTTTGCAAAATCCTTTAAAACCCTATTAGCCAATTTGGAAACCTAATGCTATAAGCTAAAAGTTACTTGCAAAAAATTTTCTCCAAAACGATAGGGTGACTCAAAAAAATGTATTTTTTTTTTTTTTTTTTTGTAAAAAAATTTTTGTTAGTCTAAGCGTCCTCTATCACCTCCCAGAAGCTTCGTAACGTTATCGTTTAGACTCTATATAAACTTTATTAAAAGAAAAAATTTGGAAAAGAATAGTGTTTTAGGTGACACAGTTTTACAAAATTTCTAAAATATTTAATAAAATAAAAATGCTTTGAAATTTTTTTATTTTTTTTTAGTTTTATTTTTCTTTGCTATCAAACGTTTTTTGTCTCCATTCCAATTGATATCTAAAAAAGGGTCTTTTATGTTTTCTATTGTCTTTATGTACTTATGTAAATGAATTGTTTGTGGTCTGTTTTGTTTGTTTACTAAATAATGCCCACATATTTAAGTGATTTTTTCGTTCTTACTGCAATGCGATACTCCGATTGAACTGAGTAAACAACTGAGACCTTAATAACAATTAAGGCTAAACACACAACTTTGTAAACTTTAAGCACTATAACAGTTAAAAGTAGATGCCTTAAAAGCTTAAGTGTGTCCCCAAAATAACGCAAAAAAAAGACAATTCAAAATGAATATCCCTGAGAGAGAAAGAGTACCCCGATGAGAGTTAAACTTAATGTGGTGTCCCATTGAATTGAAACTGTCATTTCAAAAACCTCATAAATTAGAATTTTATAGAAATAAAAAAAATCGGTTTCACTCTGGGCGCATGAGTTTGAATCCAATTGTAGTTAAATTTTTTTTTTACATTTTGGTATGTAATATATTTTTCGAAAAAAAGTTGACCCAATGGAATGCTACTAAATACTGAAATATGAGAAAATTTTCTACACTTTTCATTTAAAGAAAGCGTACAATTTCCTCAGTGAGCTTATTTATTTTGAAGATATATATTTTATTTTTCTTTTTATTATTAATTTAAATAAATAAATTTGTCTAAGCGAGTATAACAACAAAACTGCGTTGGTAACTGGTAACCGCTAGCATTGGCAACGCCACAAAAACCGCAACGCTTGCAACAAAACACAAGTGATCCGTCCGTCGTCATAGTCGGCGCACTGGAATATCAAACAGATGTCAGTCTTAATTGGGCGTATTATGGTTGTTACTCTTGTTGTTGTTATTATTGCCCCGATGGTTGTATTATAGCGTTAATTGCGCGAATTAAAAGTTATTGAGTTACAGCCAACTAACGCGTGTTTAAATTACGATAATTTTTTTTTTTTACTATTTTTTATTTTTTTTTGTAACAATTAATTAAAATTGACTCATGAGTTTGTAGAAGAAACATTAATGCCCAGTTTTAGTTTTCTAGACAACATGACGCGATCATCGGCTGTTTGGGTTTTTCACGTTAAATAGATGAATTAATACATTGTATAAGCTGAATGATCTCAATTATTGAGTAGGGGGTTAGCTGATTTAACTTAAGCTCGTTATTGTGTTCAAGTTTTCCCGAACACATGCCTTGAAAATTGAAACACTTCAAGATGCTTTTAATGTAGATATAACATTCTCAAAACCAATCCAAAGTAAATTCAAAAAGTTCCGGCATAAAACTTAACTTTCTGTATTATAAATGTAAAGTAGTAATCATGCTAATTAGCTAATACACCGACAAAGGTGTCATAACCGCTAGCTTCAATAGTAAAATGATATTACAAACTGTTGCTATGTGTTTTATTAATTAAAAAGGAAAAACTAATTACATTGAGCTGCTGCACATGTCATTTGAAATCATGACTCTTACATCATCCGTAAACCCCACAATGATGATGATGGTGGCGGTGAGTCCGCTCATTGATGGTGTCGTTGATGCGCAAGTTAAAGAAAAAAAAGAAAATAAAACCGTGTCGTATTCAAATGTTGTTAACACGTCCATCGGCCCACATTTGTTCGGTCGCCTATCAGCTGTGTTGTCCACTTCTGATGTTGACAACGACGACGACAAGTTCTATAACTGCAATTCAATACGTTTTGCTCTATTCAAGGTGACCCTTTTCCTACGATACCATGTTTAAACATTTTCTCTAATTGTTTTATATTTAACCCTTCAGTGATACATAGAAGAGTTGGAAAAAGCACACGAAACTTTTTTTTGACAATTCTTCTTCAGAGACTAAGAAAGTTTTGCAAATTTTAATTTCCATTTACAACATACCCAATGTACACAAAATCGGATGAGGATCCGTTAAGAACCCGTTACAAGTTTATAAAGGCATAAAAATCGTAATCCGCGGTAACGGATCCATTTCGAATCCGTAACGTACATCAAAAACGAATTCAAAACGGATTCGCTTTTAATAAAGTTAATGCTGAGTTTAAATAAAAAAAAATAAATAAAAAGAAAAAAAATTATCGATCCACCTATGGTAGAATTCGAACCTGGGTATTCCGCAGTGCAGACTCGTTTCGAATCCGAAACGTATGTAAAAACGAATACAAAACGGATTCGCTTTTAAAAATGTTAATGCTGTATATTTACGGAAATAAATCGTTTTGATGCGCTTATTAACAATTAAAAAAGAAAAAAAAGGAAGAAAAATAAAGGATAAAAATCCACCTGTGGAAGGATTCGAAATCCGTTTCGAGTCCGTAAATATTTCATATACGAACTCTAAACGGATTTGCCTTTATTTATGTTAATGATGATAAAAAAAAAAACATTTTTGATTTGTTTTTTTTATCTTTTTATTTTATTGCTTGTGATTTTTTGTAAACTTTTCAAACTCAGTTTGAAGAAACGTTTTTGATTTCAAATTTGAGTATGCAATATTTTTTATCAAAAGAAGGGAAGAGAAAGAACACAGAATACTTATAAAAAACAACAGAAATTTGTTTAATAAATGAACTTTAAATCTCAATATCAGATACGTCCACATCATATAGGCCAATAGCCTAGTTGTTTAACGTCTAGTGTTTGAAAAGTGATAATAAAAATAAGCGCTTCACCATTTTTCTTTTTTTTTATAAGCAGCATTAGCATTATTAAAAGCGAATCCGTTTTGAAATAGTTTTTGATGTACGTTACGGATTCGAAACGGATCCATGAAAGTAGAAAAAACGATTCGCTTTTTTTAGGAATTTCTCCCGCAAAGGGATCAGAAACGAATCCGTAACGGCTAAAAAGTACGAAAATATGAACCCGTTACGGATTCGAAACGAGTCCGTTTGGCACACTGGGTATGCACAGTACAAATTACAGTTTAATTTTAAAACCATAAAGTATTTATATAGAAGAACACCAAAAAAGTATTAATTTTAAACTATTTTAGAATAAATTTCATACTTTTTTGGAATAAATTTCAAACTTTTTTGGTATTAAATTTTTTTCCAAAAAAAATCATCCTAATCCATTGGCACGGAGGTTAAAAAATTTAGAAAATTTCTCCAGACTGAAAAGAAAGGATCGCCCTTTTATGAATATCGTTAGCAATTAGCTATGTTAAGCTGACTGAATTCTAAATTCTAAATGCAGCCGGTGGTATCTGGCGCGTACTTTTTTCTATGCAGCCGGTATCTGGCGCATTCTTTCTCTATGCAGCCGGTTTCTGGCGCGTACTCTTTCTTATATTTCCTGTTCCTGCTACACATGCAGCCGGAACTACTGACGCAAATTTGCATGGAGTTCTTTTCATTCAAACATCCTGCTAGGCGGGCAGCATGTTTGTGAGAAGACTGATCGTACAACAACTGCGTTCTTCTGCGCGTTTATCGAACTCCTAGGATGTACAAGTCCCTATCAACTCTGGAGACACATTGAACACTAAATTAAAGGGTGTTTTTTTAGAGGTATAGAACTTCGAATTGAAATAAAACACAATTTGGCTTTATTGGAAGGATAATTTTATGCCATTAATGTTTAAATATGATTTCGGGCATGTGGCCGCCGCGGCTGGCTCGAATAAAGCCAATTCTACAGGTCCAATTTTCAACCACTTTTTCGAGCATATGGGGCCGTATGTCGGCAATAACGCCACGAATGTTGGCTTCCAAGTCCCCTAACGTTTCTGGTTTGTTGGCGTAGACAAGCGACTTCACATATCCCCAAAGAAAATAATCCAATGGTGTCAAATCACACGATCTTGGTGGCCAATTGACAGGTCCATTCCGCGAAATTATGCGCTCATCGAATGTTTCCTTCAATAAATCGATTGTGACGTGCGCTGTGTGGCATGTAGCGCCGTCTTGTTGGAACCACAACTCATCCACATTCATGCCATGCAATTCGGGAACGAAATAGTCGGTTATCATGGCTCTATACCGGTCTCCATTAACGGTTACTGACTCTCCAGCATTATTTCGGAAGAAGTATGGCCCAATGACTCCACCAGCCCATAGAGCATACCAAACAGTCAGTTTTTGTGGATGTAATGGCGTCTCAAGGGTCTCATATGGATTCTCTTCACTCCCAATGCGGCAATTTTGCTTGTTGACGTAGCCATTCAACCAAAAATGAGCCTCATCACTGAACAAAATTTTGCGATGAAAATCAGCATCGAGATCAACCTCATTTTCGGCCCATACACCAAAATCACGACGCATTGCATGGTCTCGCGGCTTTAATTCTTGCACAAGCTGGATCTTGTAAGGTCGCAAGCCAAGATCTTTGCGCAAAATCTTCCATAAAGTTGATGGACAAAGCTCCAATTGCTGTGCACGGTGGCGAATCGATTCATTCGGGTCCTCTTCAACATTTTGCTCTACAGCGGCAATTGTTTCTTCGGTGCGCACTGTTCGACGTCTCTGCGGATGCGTATTATCACATAGAGTAAACGTAGTGCGAAAACGATCCATGGTTAACCGAATTAATTGCTCTGATGGACGATTATGTCGACCATAAAATGGACGGAGCTTGCGGTAAACTTCGCGAACTGAACCATTATTTTCGAAATAAATTTGCACGATTTGCAAGCGTTGTTCTTTTGTCAACCTGTTCATGATGAAATCGCAAACCAAACTGAACAAAAATGACATTAGAGTTGCCAGATTTGACCACAAAATGCCAGTTTTATCTCTATTCGAAAAACAAACCTCTAAAAAAAACACCCTTTATATATAGTATAAGATTAATTATGTATAATAATGTTATTTAGGATTAAGATTTTTAAACTTATTGTTAGTCTCCTAAGATGAGAAGATTCTATAAATGAATTCAAGTATTAAAAAAAAAAAAAAAAAATTCCAAAATAGTTTAAAATTGATACAATACTTTTTTTTGACTTTAAAAAGTTTTGAAATTTTGAAAGGTTCGATAGAATTCGAGACATATCTTAAAATTTTCTAGTAGTCTAGAATGTATTAGAAACGTTGCCGCGAAAAACACTCTTTTAATGAACTAAAGCATATCATAGCATAGTGTGTTTCGAGGGTTAAGCGTATATGTATAAAGCTAACAATATTCAAGTTTCAATTTCAATTGCTATGCAGCAACAAACACTCGATATTCTCAAACGATATATCGTAGTTCCCACTTGGTATTGTTGTTGTTGCTGTTGTTGTTGTGGCATCATTTCAAGTATTTTTCCCTTCTAGAAATTTAAAACAATTTGTTACGAATATTTTTTTTTTTTTTCTTTATTTTTTATTTTTACTTTGCCTCTGAACTGACATATCTTTATTGTTGCTTTTGCATTTTAATTAAATAAAGAATATTGCAATTTTTCTTTTTTTATTGAACGCTTAGAATGCAATTTAATTGTGCTAAAATTGTTGTTGTTGTGGATGATATTATTTTTTTTTTTTAATTTTGTTTTTATTATCGAATCATGCATGTAAATTATAAGAAAAAAATAATTCTAGTTTTTGATTACCGATTGTTATTGATTACAGTACAATGAGTTTTATGATAAAATTTACAATTTTACCGCACATTATAAAAATTTAACGACATGATGTGATCTAATAAAATGATAAAAGTTTTTTTTCATTTGAATTTTTTATAAATGTAACAATAAAAATGGTATTTTGTTACAACAAAACATTACACATAAGTACTATAGATGTTTTCTCAAATGGTTAAAAAAATCAGATAAAATATTGAAATGTTAAAAAACTCAAAAAATCTCGTAAAAAATCTCAGAAAGTTGAGAATTTTTGAAAAGCTGATAAAACTTTGAGAGTTCTAGTAGACTATAGAGCAAGACCTAACTCAGAGAAGGTATTCTACCACTTATATGGCTTCCATACATTATGCTGGAAAAGCTAATAATTTCCGGCTTTTTAGGACACTAGAAGAGTACAGTAACAACCATGGTAGACTGTTGGTAGACTATTAGGTAATACGGACCCAAAGTGCTACTTGTGTTACGAAAGAGCACCGGGTAATCTGTTAGTTTGTGTTCAGAAGTTTCGTCGGCATCGTCTGCAAATGGTACCTCTGAAGATATGGGCATTTCCCAGGTGAGGAACGTGACCGTCGTACACATTTAAAATGCAAAAAAGTGGAAGTGATACATATTTTTATTTTATTTTCTACTTTACATTACAGCTCCTAGGTAGCACTATAATTAGTGCCGACTTTAATATCAGACAAAGTCCTGGTTCCAAGATACACGCAAAAAACGACGCAAAACGAACGTGACAAAAAATAGAAGTAATTATCGTGCCTATTCGAAGAAAGTCAGAATTCAGCGAAACAAGTCAGAATTTTTTAGTGCAACTAATTTTAGAGTCTTATGCAGAAATGTTTGTTTATAATGTATTTTGTTTGATATAAATATCTTCTGCACTTTTCTTTGTTTTGATCATAATCTGTATCGATACGTGACAATATGAACGTGACATTTTTTCCAGCATACAAATTTTCAATTGAAAATCTTTAAAAAACCAGGATTTTCCAATGAATGTTGGATCACTTTATCTTGTTAAGTTGACGTTGCATCACCAATTTTTTTCCAAGGGATGTCATTTGTCCCTTTCCATTTCAAATGTGAACCAAATCTCATAAATTACAATATGAAATTTTTTTTTAGGGGCGTGGCATCACGCATTTTCTCAGGGAACATTATTTGTCCTGGCGCTCTGTATACATGTATCAAATCTCATTTATGTGCGGTAAATATTTTCGGAGATATGTTAAAGTGATTTTTGTAGGGGCGTGATACCCCATTTTTCCCAGTGCACATTATTTGTCATGGTACTTTTTATATATGTACTAAATCTCATCCATTTACACTAAATAGTTTCAGAGATATGATGAATTAAATTTTTGGCTCAGGGTGGCGGAAATGCTGACCTACAGTGAGTCACAGATGTATTTTGCATACGAAAAATATTCGAAAATTCGAATTAATATTCAATTTTTAGCCGTTTCATTCTTAAAAAAGTAATATTTTTTTTATAAACTTCGAGTCTATGGATCGTTAACTATGATACCACATCATAAAAAAATTAAAATGATGCGTTCTAATCACTTAAAAAGCAAAGAATTGATTTATTCATCTTTTTTATAAGGTCACAAAAGTATTTTGCTTTTTAGTAAACTTTTGCTTTGAGATTATTTATCAAGTAAAAGAGGCTTTTTTAATAATATCCATGGTAGCTATTACTTGAAGAGACATCATCTAAACCTCTTTGCGAGGATTCTATCCCTTTACGACATTTTCGGTCGGTGTTTTTTCCCATTTTTCTTGCAGTACTTGTTTGAGCACATTTTTTTGATAAAATATGGTATTTTTTGACCTTTCCACTTGATAAGACCAAAAAAAAAAGGATATCGCGGTGGTGTTTTAATCTCTTTGGTGTTGTACAGAAGTTTCCCAGGATGTGTATTTAGGGTCATTGTCTTTTGAAAATAAGAAGTCATCTTGTGGTTAACCCATTTTTTAATTACTAGGTGCAAATTTTTTTTGTGGAATTGGACTGATGTTTATGTCTATCCATATTGCCACCGTTAAGTTTAAGTTTTCCCATTCCATGAGCCAAGAACAGCCCACGACACTCCATCATGTAAAACTGTTGCTTTTAAGTTATAAAAGTTTAGGGTTTTATTTGCCTTGTGCCAGACCATACGGCGTCTATCGATCCGATGGAAAGCAAATATTATATTATTGGATCCAATAGAAAGCAAAAATAATATTTTCGGATTCGATGGACGCCACATTATCTGGGATAAAGCAATAAAACGCTAAACTTTTATAACTTAAAAGCAACAATTTTACATGATGGTGTGTCGTGGGCTGTTCTTGGCTCATGGAATGGGGAAACTTAAACTTAACGGTGGCAATATGGATAGACATGAACATCAGTGCAATTCCATAAAAAAAAATTTGCACCCTGTACTTAAAAAATAGGCTTACCAGAAGATGACTTCTTATTTTCAAAAGACAATGACCCTAAATACACATCCTGGGACACTTCTGTACAACACCAAAGAAATTAAAACACCACCGCGATATTCTTTTCCGAATCCAATAGAATTTTTTTGGTCTTATGAAGTGAAAGGTCAAAAAATACCATATTTTATCAAAAAAATGTGCTCAAACAAGTACTGCAAGAAAAATGGGAAAAAACACCGACCGAAAATGTCGTAAAGGGATAGAATCCTCGCAAAGAGGTTTAGATGATGTCTCCTCAAATAATAGCTACCATGGATATTATTAAAAAAGCCTCTTTTACTTGATAAATAATCTCAAAGCAAAGGTTTACTAAAAAGCAAAATACTTTTGTGACCTTATAAAAAAGATGAATAAATCAATTCTTTGCTTTTTAAGTGATTAGAACGCATCATTTTAATTTTTGTATGATGTGGTATCATAGTTAACGTTCCATTGACTCGAAATTTATAAAAAAATATTACTTTTCTAAGAATGGAACGGCTAAAAATTGAATATTAATTCGAATTTTCGAATATTTTTCGTATGCAAAATACTTCTGTGACACACTGTATATTCATTTTATTGTGGTGGCCAAGTAGTTGGATATCCCCACTTACATAGTATTTTCTAACAAGTATCTTAGATGGTTTTTGTTTTATTTGGAGGGAATAATTACTAAGTAGGTGTCCCAAAAGTAAGTTTATATTTCTTAAACTTGCTGCGTGAATGAATCTAAAGGGTGCGGGGTATGTCAATAGTAGGTAGCATGGCTGTTGAGAATTTAGTGCGTATAGAACTTTTATCGGGAGCGAATAGTACGTTCTGCGTGCGAGAGTTTTACGCAAACGATGATTCGGCGTTTGCGGTGAAAGAAAACGTGCAGTTACAGTCAATTCCAAGGGATATAAGGAGATGTTAGACAACTACTTTGTGCCTGAATTGCAACATTTTCTTGGCTTTAACCAGAGAACATGGTTTCAGCAGAACGGAGCAACGTTACACACGTCGAAAACACGTCACTGCAACGAGCAGCCATCACAGACGATAGCTAAGAGTCCAATTGATTATAATTTAAGGTATAGTTTGATAAGGAAGATTAGTAAAATTTGATGCCATTGAAAAAATAGAACTACACACTAAAAAATTACAGTTTACTTTTCTTGCTTTTGATTCTCTTTTGTATTGACTTAAAACTATTTTGGTATTATGTTCCAATTTTTTTTCCAAAAAAAATTTAAATTTATTCCAAAAAAGAATGAAGTTTATACGAAAAAAGTATGAAATTTATACAAAAAAAGTATAAAATTTATACCAAAAAAGTTTAAAATTAATACGTTTTTTGGTATTCTTCTATATAAATACTTTTTGCTTTTTAAATTAAACTAAAATTTTTACTTCGTATACCTTTCCTGGAACTGCCTGAAAACAATGCTTTCTGTAATATCAAGCAAGAATATTTCGAAATCTTGAAGGTACATGAGTAAATCTGATCTTGGATTCGAATTAAGTGCATCAAAATACATGTTGATAGGTGGGTTTGGTCAAATACATATATTTTTTGTGTGCCTTATACTGGTTCAAAATCCCATAAAGCTGACCAAAAAAGTCGAAAAAAGTTATTTTAAATAACTTTTTACAGATTATA
Source organism: Calliopum simillimum (assembly GCA_951812925.1). Taxonomy (NCBI): domain Eukaryota; kingdom Metazoa; phylum Arthropoda; class Insecta; order Diptera; family Lauxaniidae; genus Calliopum; species Calliopum simillimum. Next base: position 24,219,411 of record OX638368.1, read on the forward strand.
TTGTCTTACTGATATTCACAGATTTCGAAAAATCTATAAGAAAGTTCCAGGTATTCCTAGAAGGCTCTTGGGATCCCTCCGAAAGTAAGCTTCTTAGACGCAACGTTCTACGAGTTTAAAATAAAAACTAAAGTGTTCACTGTAAGAATTGTGTGGTTACTGTAAAACTGAACCGATTTAGATGTTTGTAATAGTAAGCACTTCGAACCCCTAAACTCGCTTTTCGAAATTCCACGAGCCGCAGTAATTTCTTCTAGGAAGATAAAACTTTTTCTAACACATACAAGAAAATTGAGAGGCACTTCTTAACACTTTTTGTTTAACGCACACTTTTTTGAGGCGCCCATAGGAAAATTTAACTTATATTGCTTGCCAAGTCTTAATATGAATTTACATCAAAAACCAACAAGACAAAGGAATCTAAGGCCCGTTTTTATGTAGATCAATTTACCATTGCACACAACTCTGTCAAACTTGAAGTTTTTTGCTTCTGATAAAATCAATCTAAAAATTTGCCACTTTGGTGCTTTTGAGTCATAAACGAGTAAGTACATATCACATGAATTCTGGTACATTTCCCATCCGCACTGTTTTTTTCAAATTATTTCATTTCCGTAAATGCTTTCATATCGTTACGATTTCATTTCTAATTGATGTTATTAGCAATTAGATAATAAAATGTGTGAAATTTCAATTATATTTAAATTTGGTATTATATATTAAAATATTTAACATATTTTGAGCGAAAAATTATTGAATCTATTTGAGTTACACATTAACAATATGATCTATTTAAATCAATTGTAATGAACTTGATAATGTTCCATTACTAAATACATTAGGAAGATGTTCGCAATTAACATTAAAAAATTTATAATATTAAAAGGTGTTAACTTCCAAATGTGGGATCATTCTTGTGTTATCCTTATAGGAAAATAACTTCTAAATTCACAGTTGATTAACTGTTGCTTACAGGTCCATTTCTGAAAATAATGTTTTCTTACTTTGCCAGCAGCATGACATATGTATATCATTTTTTGTTGAAACCAAATATCTTCTGGACCATGTAATTTGTTTTCAAAAAACCGTTGACAATAGCGGTAACACTCCAATCTGTTCTGTTAAGGAGCCAGTATGAGGCAATTTGGCTGCCGAATTTCTTTTTAGTACGTTTGGTCTTATAAGAGAAATTTACAACAAATTCGCTACTATGAGAGGGTTATCCCCCCAAGTAAAATATTTGGGAAACCAAAAATTTTTAAAAAAAAATTTCAAAACAAAAAAACAAACATAAAAATGACATTGAACTTTTTATTCTTAATAACAAAAGTTTCACGTGAATCACTTTGCAAATGCGTTGGAGTGAGTGTACAAAGAAGATGTATTGACGACAATGATGACAACTATTTTCATATTTTAATTAAAAATATGTGACAAAACTAAGTAATGTCAAGAGTCGATGAAAACAGAATAAAGAGACAGAAAGAAAACCACACAAAAACAAACATAAATTAATAAAAAAAAAAAAAAATGGAAAAAACCAGAGGATATAAATAATGAAATACTACATATTTAACTAAGGCCGCGACCAGAGTAAGTATGGCTATAGGCGCAAATATTTTGTTCTTTTTCTATGGAATTATAAAGATTTCAATCAGAGCTAAAAAATACTAGTACGGGAAAATTTAAAAAACTGATTAAGTTATGGCACTTTAAAATTGTAAAAAGGAAAATATCAAGTAGTGAAGATATCAAAGTAAAATTAAGACCCTATATATGAGAAACGTATTAAAAAAGCGAGAACCTCCATTTTTTCAAGAATTTGGAGCATGTGTAGCGCATAAAAGTCAGAAAGAACGAAATTAAATTAGAAACGAAAAATCAATTCATGGCTAAAAAAAAAAAACACTCAAAATGAGTTAATGCTTCAGGGTATGAATTGTGTAAGTGCTAAAAAGGCGAAGACTCTGAGATAAAAATATGTACAATGCCGCGCCCTCTAAATATTTTACATTTTGTACGAGGCTGAAATACTTTCTCTTCAAATGATCATAACTCGGAAAATAAGAGTCCTATTGGAAAACTTATATTTTGATAAGGAAGATTGTGGCTATTCGATTTTTTTACAATTCTAGGTCCGTTGGGAATAGTTGTGGAACTCTTCCACAAAATTTGGAATAGTTCCGCAAGTTTTTTTTTAGAACTCTTTGAGCCCTATCCAGAACTCCAATCAGAATCTTCTTCGAATAGTCCTTTTCGTAGAAATATTTTGCAAAAATTTTACTTAATATTTTCTTTAGAACTCTTCGAGCGCAATCTAGAAAAAAATTGTATTTTTCGGATACTTAGAAAAAAACCGAAAATTTTTCTGATTTTTCAATTAAAATGAAAAGTACGAATATTTCGGAAAAATGTCTCCAGGGTTTTCTTTAGAAGTCTTCGAGCAATATTCAGATCTGTAATCAAAACTTTTTTTTTTTTTTTGTAAGAAACTTTTTAATACAAATATTTTTTCAGAAATATTGTTCAAAAAAATTTTTTCACCAAAAAAAAAAGAAAAAAAAAATCAAAAAAAAAAAGTATGAGGAACTCCAGAACTCTTTCTTGTGAGCTCAAAACTGTTATCAAAACTCCTCTACCCGAAAAACATGGCACATTTTGAGGGGAAAGGAATCTGAATTTGATCTCGATAACTGTTTTTGACTAATACAGGGTCGCTAATTCCGGACCTGAAAACCGTTTTTTTTTTTTATCATGTCTGAGATCCGAGTTATCCTTGATTTGAAGTGCAGAAAAGGTTTTTCTCAAACATATGGCGTACATCCAGGAAGTAGTGCAGTTCACTTTTGTCAGCGTTATTTAATAGCCCAAATTTTCTTCTATAAACTATAACTTAAACTTTTCCAATTGGATCACTTCTTTCTGAGGCATCAGCAAAGGTATCGCAAGTCCCTTAAGAGGACTATATTTAATTTGTATTCATACATTTACTTCAATGGATGATATCTCGAAAAGTAATGATCCAATTGGAAAAGTTTAAGTAAGGGTTTAAAGAAGAAGATTAGGGCTGTTAAATGCCGCTGACAAAAGTGAACAACACTACTCCCAGAATATACACAATGTGCGTGAAAATATCGTTTTTTGCAGATAAGATAAGATAAAACGGTTGCCATATTCGGAATCAGCGACCTTGAATTAGTTAAAAAAAAGTTATCTAGATGGAATTCAGATTTTTGTGTTGCACAGTGTAATAAATCACTTATTTCAAAACAAGTTGTCTTCAAAATTATAAAATTTGCTGACCACAAAAAATCATCACCAGACACATTTTTAGAAAAAACAATTTCACAGAAACATGCATCTTCTCTGAACGCTAAAATCGCAATGGTATAAGCTTTAGGATTTGGCGTCAAGAAGTTTGACAATGAACAATCATATTTATGTAATGGCAAATAACCCTGTGGTCTTTATTTCTCGCGAAGCCCATATTACCCATTTTTACTCTATATATAATACAAACTAACAGTTTTATCATGTTAAATTAAGAATTATAGCATGCTAAAACTGTGTGAGGACTCAAATAGGATCCCTCATTTGCGTCCACATCCTATTACCTCAGTATTTAATTAATTATAATTAAGTATAATTAATATAACTTTCTTTTTAAGAATAAAACCTGAATTATTAGCGAAATGAGACAAGAATTAATTTAAAAAACTAAGGATTTTTTAGTAAGTAGATAGTTTTAGGACAATCGCATCAAGCGGGCTTGATAAACTACCGTGCAACTGTTTGGTATACAGTTGGGCGAGAATTGCAGGATTATCGCGTGCAGCAGCAACCCTGGTCTCAAAACAGTGAGTGCCAACTATCAAATGATATCGATAAAAAGAAAACAGCTGATCGTGGATGTAAATGGAATGGTGGAATGTAAGTTCCGGTGATCCTATCGGTTTCTAGTTACATAGCCTGGCAAGAATATTTCAACCAACCTTTGGACAAAATGAAGACTTTCAAGGAAAATCCCAAACAGACGTATCAGTGGACAGTGACTGGGACCGTAGGCTTTATTTTTTCGGAAAAATTCCAGACCTGACGCGATAAAATAATAGTGGTGTCACGGGTTCTCGCGAGACTAACCAGATAGACGAGTACGGGTTAGCAGAGGATAACGGGAGGCAGCGGTGACATCTGGACGGAGCACGGGGAGGCAGTGGTGGCACGACTCCTGGATTGGTTGATTTATTTCTCCATTATATTCATACATTACATTCATCCATTCGTCAGTCCATTGGTCACCCGTAGTACTAAGTGTATATTCTAGATATTTTAAGAGTGTTTTTCAGGTTAAGAATAAAGTGAACAATAAAACCAGTGACAATAAAACCAGTGAAAATCGTGATAAGTGTTTCTCTCCAAGGCGGGGAATAAATATTTGTATACGAACCCTGGACACCGACGGCTACATTCCGGCTAGCGGCAAAAAGGTTTGTTACAACTGTAAGAATAATATTTTCAAGTTCATTCCCATCCAAAGTAAGTTTCTTGAGACATTTTGACTGTTTAAACGATTTTTTTTTTACGAAATTTTTCATATTCTACAACTTCTGCGATAACTATTCGACGCTGAGCGCAACCTTAAAATATTGACTTATGAACTGACATGCGGCAGTAGTAAAGTGACAACAACAGCAAATATGACAGCACAAACAGCAATACAACACAGAAATGTTGTTAATTGCCTGTCATATTAGCAATTGTTATCTTAATTTGCAAATGGATGTTTTTTGTCAGTTTTTTTTTTGCATAATGCAATTTTCCATATTTTTTATTTTTTCTTTAAACTTCAAAGCAATATTCATAAAGTGAAAATTGAAAAATATCACGTTGTTGCGAAATAAAATTTACAAAACAAAAAATTCACACAATGACGACGCGAAGTTGCGTTCTCAGTCATTTCTTTCAAAAGAATAAAAAATAAACTTAACAAATTTAATATATGAATGAAATCTTTAAAATAAAAGTAGAAACCACTTAACGCTTTGAATTTAAATAAAATTTGATTTACTTTACTTGGAACCATTTGACAGACTGTTCCTATGGCTTTCGATACTTTTTCGTTATTTTTTCAATAGAATAAATTTCTTGGTACCATTTCTATCAATATTTTTCTATATTATTCGATCATCTAATCAACTTAAGAGGTGTTAGGGATTACCCATAAAACTCGCGACATTTCAATGAATAAAGGGGTCTAGACAAGCATTCCGCTTTGTGTATTTTTTGCTGCTGCCAGGAATGGGGAATCAAATATGAGATTATTACGCCCATATTTTCGAAAAAAAAAGAATTTTTGAAAATTAATGTCGAAGAAATCTTTAAGACGCGTTCATAAGCCCCACGTGGCTATGCCAATTTAATCTACATGTTTTTACATTTTTTGCTAAAATCACGTACAAATTTACGAACGAAAAATGTGAGCAAATAAAAAAAACTACTAGAGTACATTAGTAACGATTCATAAATCATTGAACCGGTTACTAACAGATACTTTGTTCGTACATAGATTTGCTTCTGGCATAGCACGTGCCAACAGCTTGCAATGACCTTGTAATTCAAGAGTAAAAACGAAAAAAAAAACCAAAATTTGCGACAACTAGTTTTCATTATATATTGAGGTAATTTTGTCGAATAAATGACACGATTTTGTGAATTTTGAAAATAACAATTAATGTTATATGTTCACTTGCATGTTTTCTACTCAATAAATCATTTATGCACACAGGTTGTATCGCAAAAGCTTACGAAGCTTCGGGGAGGTATTAGAAGAGGCCTAAACTAACAAAAAATAGCAACTGAGGGGGGGGGGGGCGTTTTTAAAATGTTTCCATGAGGAGTTAAAGGGTTAAAACTGATTTTCTGACTTGTTTTACATAAAAAATTTTCTTGGGTCACCCTAGCGTTTCAGAGAAAATTTTTTTTTGCAAAACTTTTAGATAGGCTCAGACTTGGAAGCTTAGGAGTGTTGTTCTATACTCAATACATGAGTCTAACCAATTTCCACGTCGAACAATTATCATCCTCTTATTGTAACACATGGCTCCCACGCTTGGGAGGATCTGAATTCTTACAATTCAATTCAACCCACGAGTTGGACGCCTACGTTTTTTTGTATCTGGTTTTTTTATTTAATGTAGATAATTAAAACTGTTCGTAACTTTATTGTCTACCTGGAATGGACAATATCTCTTAAACTACAGAACTTATGGAGAAATATATTACAGAATCGGAAAAAGCAGCTCAAGGTCCATATAAAAAATTTAATTTTAATGCAAAATATTTTTCAATATTTAGGAGAATTTTTTTACAGTTTTCAGTTCATCAAATGTTCTCTTAAATGTTACGAAATTGTCATGGTGGCTATCTATACAAAAACAAAGCGGGGAACAAAATTTTAAGAAACTTTTATGTGTTAAAATTCATTACATCCGCCCTTTTCACATTTACTGGTTCAAGTTGCTGTATAGCTGTCAACCACGTTTTAGGTCAGATCTACTTAGAAATTTATGCGGATAGAAAATACTTATATCGTCCTTTTTTTCCGACTTAACTTTAAACTTTTTAGATTTTTATTTTTAAGTGCAAAAATTTAAAGACACAGTAGTGTTATACACTCATTTTACCATTACCGATTTTTCCCAAACAATTTTCAACAGTTAAAAGAAAATATACGCTTTAAGTGAAAGATATCCTTCAGCCAAACAGGTGTTTTTTTCCTAATTATATGAAACAAAAAAGACATAATATTCTGCTTTATATTCATTCTTAATTGCGAAAGTTTTTCATGGTATTTTTTCAATGCAAAAACATTGACGATGACATTAAAATGTCAAAAACAAATGACTGCCGGACACGGCCAACTTCGTTTTCATGACCTCAAGTAGAAATGTTAAACCAAGAACTTGCGCCATATGTAGTTACGCAAAGAAACAAATTTGAATTTCAAATGAAACATCACACCACGTATGGTATTAAGTCAAAGCAAGGACTCATCAATTAATTTTAGCAAAAATTCTATTACAAATGTGTGCTTAAATGTACATTTGATAGTATCGACCCCCTTACAAAAAAAAAAAAAAAAAACATTTGACATTTCAAACAGCATGCAAATAATAATTCGTTATATTCGAGATATTCGTTTTTGCTTTTAGATTCGTTGAAGAAGTTCAACATCAAGAAATTGTGGAAACTTTGTAGAGATGAATTTTATGATTTTTTGTGGTCTTCAATTTTATAAGGTGTCCTGAGATAAAAATGTTGAGACATTTACAACGATATACTATACTTGTTGATCGGATCAAATTTCAATTGAGAATGTGCCGAACTAAAGTTGAACGTAGAGGTATGGTTCCTTGGGCAAATATTCATAGAATTGAATGAACTTTCAGCCTAGGTTGGTGTTTTGTTTGAAAAAATTCATCCAAAAATATGAATCGTTTATTTTGAAAGTCGGTCATAATAATCGACTATTTGACCCATATCACTTTTTTAAATATATAGCAACAATTCCACACCATTAAGTAAACTTTTTATGTAAACAAAACGCAATTTAATTGATTACTGACAGAATACCAGCCAAATCATATAGTGACATTACTTTTGTCTTTATAAAAATTTTTAAAATTTAGTATGAAAATAAAAAAAAATATATTTAAATAATGCTGAAATGCTTGGGCTTTTCGGTCACAGTTGATATTTATGCAAATAAAACGAAAATTTCTTTTATTTCATAATTTTCTCGACGTTTCGCCTATGGATTTTAGGCTTCTTCAGGAGAATTTTTATTAGAAGAAAAGCTACACAAATGAAAAAATATATTGTAAATTAACAAAAAATTTAAAATAGAGCACATTGTCTTGCTTGTCTTACAATTTTTTTATCTACATAATTCTGAATTTCGAAAATTTAAATGAAAAATTATTTTATTATTTGAAAATTTATTTTTTAATTGCACTAAACTTTTAAATCACTGCACTGTAGTATAGACTGATGTTGTCGTTGTCTTCTTTTCGGTTTACAGCTGTTTTGTGGTTTTGTCTAATTCGCAGGCTCTCTATTGTAAGTCGTGTATTTTCTTTTTTCTCTCTGTCTAAAATCAGAGCATTGTCAAAATCAGCTGTGTGTTGCTTTTCGCATGGGTGTTTAGCTAAAGCTGTTGTTTGTTTTTTGTATTTTGCGTCTGCTGTGTGTTCTGAAAGTCGTGTCCCAAAAGCTCTTTTAGTGGTCCCTATGTAGATCGCGTTCTTTCTTCTCCCTCTTTTCCATTGCAGTTGATTCTGTATACGATGTTATGTTCTTGTAATTTATCTGTTTTGTCTTTTGTATTGGTGAATAGTGAAGTGAGAGTTTGATTAGGCTTGTATGCGAAAACTGTGTCTTCTCTCCTGAGGTGTTTTAAAGATGTATCGTCTGTTAGTGTGGGTACATATGGTATGCTGAAAAAACGTTTAGGGTGACCCTCCGTATCGTTGATTAGTATTTGTTTTTCGGCGTTGATTGTATGTAAGTTTTTGTTGATTAAATGGTTTATCAATTTTATAGGGTAATTATTTTTGTATAAAATATCACGCAGTTTTTCGATGTTTTGTTGTTGGGAAGTTTCGTTACTAATTGAAAGTGCAGTTCGTACTAAGTTGCTGGCTGTGTTGCGTTTTTGTTTGTAAGGTTGTGTTGAGTTAAAATTCATTATTCTACCAGAAGCTGTTGGTTAGGAATACCAGTTGAACACTATTTTATTGTTGAGTCTATGAATGGAGGTGTTCAAATACGGAATGCTGTTGTTTTTTTCCTCTTCGAAAGTGAATTGTAGCTTGGTGTGATATTTGTTTAATATTGAAAGTATAGTGAGCAAATGGTTTTTGTTGATGATGGCAAAAATGTCGTCTACATATTTTGCTAAAAATGTGAATTTTATTCCTATTTTATCTAACTCTAATATTGCACAATGGAGAAAGTCATCGAGAACGATATCTGCCATTGTTGGTGAAAGGGGGTTACCCATGGGCATACCAAAAGTTTGATGATACAAAAAAAAATATTGATGAAAGGTACTATTTTCGATCAAAAATGCGCCGAACTAAAGTTGAACGCAGAGGTATAGTTCCTTGGGCAAATATTCATAGAATTGAATGAACTTTCACATAGGGAGGTAGCCGAGATCAGTTTTCAAATCGGCCCACCCTAATATATATATATATGTGTATGTGGTAATAGCCGAAACATATGTCACCAATTTCCAAGTTAATATTTGTAGCGTCGGTTGTTGTTCATTGCAAATTTGACTGTACAAGTTCGTATTAATGGAATGTTCAAAAATAGCAGTCTTAAAAAGCAAAATTAAAATCATTTTAATTTGTGAAAAATCATTTAATATCGAAAAACTTCTAAAATATCGGTAAAAGTCGAAAAGTGTAAAAAAAAATCAATAATATGGGTAAAAATCTAAATGTATAGAAAAACATCTAAAATATCGTTAGAACTCGAAAGTATCGAAAAACATTGGATATGTCTGTAAAACTCCAAGGGTATCGAAAATATCTGTAGAAGTCTAAAAGTATCGAAAAACATCTAAAATATCGGTATTGTCGAAAAACATTGAAACACATCGGTTAAAGTCCGAAAGTATAAAAAAACATCTAAAATATCGGTATATTCGAAAATTACGAAAAACATCTAATGTATCGGTAAAACTCGAAAAGTACGAAAAACATCTAGTTGTGTGACCAAGAATGCTCACGCTCCGAAAAAAACAACAGTGCATGGCATGTTCTCGTAAGCTGGTGGGCTTTAAATTCTGAAATTCCCACCCTATAGTAGTGTCTTGACTCTCAGTGATTATGATCTATTCCAAAAACTAAAAAAGGAGAAAGTTTCGAAGTATTTTTTGAGCAAAAAAAAAAACTTTTTTTACAAAGTTGTAAACAAGATCGGAAAAATGTTTCAGGGATCCAGCGAAAAATAATTTTTTTTTTTTTATGTGCTCTTTTTCTGCCCCATATCAACTGTTTTTCATATGTGTCGTACTTTAGCTAAAAATAGTTACCACCTATAACTCAAAACAATTAACTCAATAAGACAGTGTTTTAACAAAAAAAAAATCCCACACACTCGAGCACATAAATTTGCTTAAGCTATAGTCGAAATTAAAATATTGACGCATTACCATTCCAACAGAAATGTCTGGGAAAGGTCACGAAATAGAACCTTAATAAGTACTAACACAGACTGCTGTTTGCAATAAAATAGAATCTAGAAATAAAAATGCAAATTAACAAATCAAATATCATTTAAAAACAGAAAAAAAAACAACTCAGTTGGACTTGAAAATGGACTTCAGACAGTGTCGTCTTCAAACGCCAATACATCATATCATAGATATCATATGCGTGAGTTCAGTGGTGTGGAAATCAAAAAGTGGGTGGGTGTTCGAATGGGAGACGTCATTTGCACGTCGTCCACAGTCAGTTCGATACATTTCAAAAAAAGGTAATGCAACAATTACAACAACACTAACAACAGGTATTGGTAGCTACATACAATACGAGTAGTAGCAACAATTGCTAATAATTTATACGAGAAATGATGTTAATAATCATTTTGTTCTCAGATTGTTATTAATTTTTTTTTTCCTTTGTACGATACGATGCCTATTTAAATTTTATTTTTATTTTTATGTTTTTTAACGATTTGAAAAATTCGCATTTTTTTTTTTTCATTTTCATTTTCATTATTATATTTTGCCAAAGTTTGCACGTCCGCAACAAAACGTCGTTTAGTTCGTTGTAACTTATCGGAGAGTTAAGTTGGGGGTAACAAAAAACAAAAAAATAAAAACTTCAAACTTCAACGCGTCAAGTAACTGAATTTTCGGAGGCTTTGATTTCTTTTTAAACGCCTAAAACTATGCAAATAAATCGCAATAAATTATTAGCAGTTTCGAGCGGTACACTGCTTTTTGCCATCATTTTCGGCTGGGTCGGATTTCCAAAAATACTTAGATTTATGCTCTCAAAGGTGGTTTCGACAAAAAAAAAAAAAAATTATTTTTTTACTAAAATATATTTATCAATAAATTTTATGGTTTAAAAAAAAAAATTATAATTTCCTAAAAAAAATTTTTTGTTTTTAAATTAAAAAAAAAAAAATATTTCAACAATTTTTTTTTTTTTCTAAATTTCAAGCAAGTCACGCTTAAACCTGGCACTGATATACGTGATCTCTGGTCAAATACTCCATTTCCATTGCATTTTTATATATACGTCTTTAACATAACAAATCCGGATGAAGTCATCAATGGTGGCAAACCGAATTTACAAGAAATTGGTCCTTTCGTTTTCGAGTGAGCGCTTCAAATTATGTGCATTAATTGTTGCGGTTTTTTATTAAAAAGAAATATTTTTTCTGTATTTTGTATTTTCAAGTGAATGGAAAGATAAATATGATCTCGTGGATGATGTCATTGAAGATTCGGTGTCCTACAATATGCGCAACACATTTTACTTCAATGAAAAAGCCAGCAAGGGTTTAACTGGCGAGGAAATTATAACAATACCACATCCGTTGATACAAGTAAATTTATGAAAGAAAACATTACAATAAAAATAAAACGTAACAAAAGTAGACAAAAGACTGAGCTACTAAAAAAACAATAAAATTGTTCTTTAAAGTTTGTAAAAAAAAGGCAAATCAAACAAAAAGCAACAAAGAAAACAATTTTTTTTTTCAAGATTCATAAAACCTATACCAGTAGATAGAGTAAATTCCCCTGAACAACATATCAAAGTTGCTTCCCGCAATTTCTCCGGGAAATTATGTAAATTGGTGTTTTCCACATGAAGCACCAAGTAAAAAATTTTTATGTTTCCAATTTTAGTAATTATTTGATTATATACCTATATATTAGGGTGGGCCAAATTGTATGGAGGAAATTTTATCGACCTCGGCTACCCCCCTATGTGAAAGTTCATTCAATTCTATGAATATTTGCCCAAGGAACCATACCTCTACGTTCAACTTTAGTTCGGCGCATTTTCAATTGAAAATTAATGTAAAATTTTCGATCAAAAATGCGCTGAACTAAAGTTGAACGCAGAGGTATAGTTCCTTGGGCAAATATTCATAGAATTGAATGAACTTTTACATAGGAGGGTAGCCGAGATCAGTTTTCAAATCGGCCCACCCTACTATATATGTATCGATCCAGATAAAAGAAATATTTTTCCAGTATAAAGTCTGGTTAACGAACTAGAGGACTTTTAAAATTTGACTCGAAGTAACGCATACCGGCTGATTAATCAAATTTTTTAAGCCCTTTAACTCGTTAACCAGACTTTATACTGAAATGATATTTTGTTTATCTGGATCGAGGACATCTAAAGGTATAACATAATCAAAAATTACTAAAAACCAGAAACATCTAAATTTTTTACCTCTCGCTTCACGTGGAAAACCCCAATTTACATTATTTCCCTGAGAAATTGCGAGGACCCATTTTGACAAGTAGTTCAGGGGAAAATTTTCTATCTATTGAGGTAGGCATTATGAACCTTGGATTTAGTGCGAGCATCACATATATAGCCAATCTCTTATTTGACTGATCTTATAATTACAAACTAAAAATTAAGAAAGAAGCTTCAAGTTCTAAAAAAAAATACTTAAGAAAAATGTTACTCTCATATGAACTGGAATTCTACTTTAAAAAAAAGACAGAAAAACTATTACTATGTAGATTACATTAGTTAAGACGGTTTGATGACTATTCTCATCAAAACTAAGGCTGGTTTATGACTTCATTTTCAACTAATGCAAGCAATTTTGGAACTTTTATACACTCCAAGCCTTTGTCTCTCGTGTTGTCTTCAAGAAAGTTGAACTTTGTTTCAGGTAGATATTTTAGTTTAAAAGTTAACTGAGAAGATAAAAATGTGGAAAAAGTAATTATTAGGTGCACTGCATTGTGTTGCCCCTAGGAAATTCCACAACCAGAATTCTTTTTGAAATACATACAGATCCAATGAAAGGTAACTTTTCAGCTCCTGAATGTATGTAGTATATTCCAAGATGAACTGCACAATTAAATCCAATTCGGTATTACGATGCTACGATTTATTTCAAGTCCACGGCAGTAAATTTGTTACACACCTCATCTGTGCACACATTAAAGCAGGGTACCTCATATATGAGGAACTGTTGAACGTAACATACACGCAAGAAAAATGATCCACAAAAACTGATTTTCAAATAGCACTATGTAATAATAATCTCATTAAAAATTACGTTTTGTTCGAGTAATTCAATTATTTTACTGAATTCTCATAAAAAAGTAATGATACAAAAGTAAAATATACGATTTAGATTACAAAAAGTACTGAGACAAACTGTAAAAAATATTGAATAGAAAAGTAAAAAGTTGCTACAGGAAAAAATACCAGAGAGCTCTGCAGTATTTGCCTAGAATACATTTCAATCATTACGTTTTGACATTGGTAAAAATTTTATTGAAAAATAATTTAAATAAAACAATAAGCTATAGAAATGAAAGTGCCACAGTAGTCTCAGTGGTTAGAGCTTCGCCTACAAGCATAGAGGTCTTAAGTTTGATACTCGCATCGTTCGTCAACAAGAGTTTTTTTTTTATAAATTTACAAATTTTACTGTGTGTTAACCTTAAAAACTACGGTTTTTCTTCACGCTACTTATATAATTAGCATTCTTCCACACATAACTAGCGCGCACATTTACTGAAAAAAAAAAAAAACAGTAAATATTACTGGGATATTCAATGAATTTTTTCGGTCTAGTTTTTTCCGTGGAATATCATATTTCAGAGAGAGCTTTACAGTGAAGCTAACTTGAAATGGACTAACTCAAATACAAGCAAAATAACCAAAAATTTTTTCCCAACTTTCTCCAAAGATAAAAAAGACTACCTTATCTATCAAACTTGTAAAAAATTTAGAAGCGCTGCAGGACCACGGACTATTCCAAAAGATGTTTGTAAATTACTGCATGGGGGCGACCAACTAGTCCAAATTCTGGTCCCATCACATATAAAGTGCTATTTACGCTATGTATTGTTTGTCATTGGACGTACCAATTGTTTCCTTATGCATTACATTGAGACCAGAAAAAGGTCAATTGTCTCCTTGTATATTATATTCGGACCAGAAAAAAGACAATTTTTTTTTTATTTTATTTATAAATTTTAAAAAATTTATTTTAATATAAAAATTTTGCACAGAAACGTCGAAAGGTTTCATAGACGAATGTGCTAAAGAGTTTGTTATATATTTCTGAGCATTTCGTTCCGGTTTCAAATCGCAGTTTGTAAAAAATTTTTTTTAAAATTTTTTTATTATTTTATTGGACACAAGTTTCATTTTCTGCTCCGAAGCCTCTTCAGATAAATTGTGTGATAAATTAATGGAAATTTAAAAATTGGAATTGAAAATGACAGAGTGTAGGATTTGAACCCGGGTCTCTTTATACCGCGCAAGTCATTAGACCGATATACTATCGTTTTCTATTGTTCACAGTCGACGAACTTGCAAAAAGTACATACATACGTAGTTAGTGACGATATAATTTCACTGACACAATCAATACACAATTGAACCATTTTTGTTACTTATGATGGATTATGTACTATATTCGGACAAATGACCGACTTTGCATTACATTTGGACCATTTGTGGTACAAATGATAATTTAAGTGAACTTATTCTAGTTTAAGGTGTAGTCCGTTTTGGTCTACTTACAAAATAATTAGACCAAAGATGAGACAATTGAGCAAATTTTCTCCGCCGGATCTACAGAGACTATTGTAGGAGCTATAACTATCGGATATCATGCTCAAAGAATCGGCTTTTTGGCGCACAACATATGTTGCTGGTGTTATGATGACGATGAAAGAGAGAACTTGGTACATTAACTCTGTAACTATCCTGCCCACGGCAGAAGAAAATTTAAAACTTTTGCACAAATGTTTTTCTACAATATAGAATATCTGAGGTCAATCTTAAATCACTCAAAGACTTCGCAATGGCTTCCGAAGCCTTTTCGATCAAGCCAAATGAGAACTATTCACGGTCTAACTAATCAAAATAAAAACGAATCGTTTGAATCACAAGAAAGTTTTTCAAATATGTAGACCTTTGCCGGAGAAAAATATAAAAATTCAGAAAAATTTTAATTTTAACAGATTCACTTAATTGGTTATTACTCCAAAATTTATTTATAAATTTTCTTCATACATGTATACTTAAATATCTGCTCAAAAATAAGATTTATGTAGTTTTTCCAAATAAGAAACAATTTTTCATAATTTTTTCTATTTTTGCTTATTTATTGAATGAATTCTTGATTTTTATTTTGACCAAAAAATCGGATTTCGTCATATATTGTGATCCATTATGCTTAAAACACTAATCCGCTTAGAAAATAATGTATGAAGCGATTATTGGAAATTTCTTTAGTTAAAAAGTAAGTGCGACCAAATCAGACATTAATGATATGAGATATGACTTAAAATGTGAAACCACCTTCGATAAAAAATTTATCTCTCCATAAAAAATTTTTTTTTATGGTTTTGGAGTTGAAGAGGCTAAAGTGCAACGGAAAAAAATAGTGCCACTTCTTGTACTGTAAACTATTGTTATCATTAAAAAAATCAAGAGTATAAAGGTTTTGACTAGCTTTTTAGATTAAGGGACCGGTATTTAGAAACTGGGAAGCCCTGGACTACAAAATATTCATAAGATTAGGTAAATTCGAGAAAAGGACTTGAAAGTTGTTTTTGCTTGGAGATAAAGTTTTAATCGGGCTTGAATTTTTTTTTCTTTATAGAGCTATGATTTGGAGCTTTTTTAAAGTTTCGGACTTTTTGCTTTATTTCAAACAATATCAATGGAAAAACGTTATAATTTTAAATTTCTCTATTTAAACTCTATTAATATTACTACCAGCAAATTACTTTCGTCATTAATTATTTTCAACATTCAATCTAGACAAGCTAACCTTTCTTTCCATATACACATGTAGTCGCGTCAGTATAAATTACTGCTAAAAATAGCATTATAAGCTTCTTGGGGAATAATAAATTTCTTACTTTTTCCAAGCTTGAAATCAAAATTGCTTAATCTAATAGCAAATTAACTGGCATTAAATTTGTAGAAAATTGTGAAAAAGCGAACATTGAGACATACGAAACCAGACTAAACGTACAAATTCACAGACGACAGCAATAAATTTCTCAACAAACAGCAATTAAATGCTAAAATGACGAGCAAGATTCATAAAAAAAAAAAACATTATAAGTACATATGTATAAAATGGAACACACCCTGTTGCTAAACCCAAGAAAAAAAAAAAAACAACATATACGTACATAAATCTATATATTTTCAGTCAATTTCCATAGTGGTACAACGTGAACGCGCCGCCATGATGGATTTAGTATCGCGCGCTATAAGCATTGTATTTCCCAATGAGAAAGCATTATTGACCACCAAATTTATGGATATATTTTTTCGTGGTTTCATGATCGACTGTTCACCGGATGAATTTGCGGCAAAGGCACTCTGTACAGCATTCTATACGGGTGAAGTGAAACAAGCGAAACAAGTCAATGGAACGCATTTTTTATTCTCATTTCTGGGCACGGTATGTTGATGATATGAATGTCATATGATCATATATCCGTATATAAACTTATTTACTTATATGTATATTATGTATGCATGTTTTTGAATGATGCAATTTTATTGTAGGCCAATCATAGCGATGCCGGTCGTTTTACTGTCTGTCGTGGTGTCAAGAATATACACAAATTGGGCAAGGTCATACGTTTTGCCGATGAACCAGAATTAGATAGTTGGCCTGGTGATGAGTGTAATCAATTTATTGGCACGGATTCAACAATTTTTGCACCATTTATGACCAAGGAGCAAGGCTTGTGGGCTTTTACACCAGATTTGTGTCGTTCTTTGGGTGCGGTGTATCGAAAAAAGAGCTCCTATCATGGTATGCCAGCGATGAAGTATTTTATGGACTTGGGCGATATAAGGGTAAGTAGGAAACTGTATAACATACATATGTAGGAATCGTAGTAGTTATCACATCAATATCGCAATGCTATTTCATTTCATACTGTCATAAATAATATCATAATATGTACCATAATATCATAATATCGTATCATAAATCATATGTATAAATATATCATATAACATTATCATAATATCACAATATCATAATTAGGGTATTCCTCAAAACATGTGAAAGTTTTTATTGATTTTGGCAACTGTTACGAAATGACTAGGTTTTCGAGGCATTTACACATTTTAAGGAATACCCTCAATATAATAATATCGTAATATAATATCATAATACTTATTACAATATCATAATATCGAAATATATCATAATACTTATTATAATATCATGACTAATATCATAATGTATAATATCATAATATAAAAATATCATATCATGTCATCGCAATAAGGGTATTCCTGATAACGTGTAAAGACTCGAAAACTCATAAAACTGTTTAAGTTCGTATTGATTTTGACAACTTTTATGAATTTACGAAGTTTGCATGTTTTGGGAATACGCTCAATATCTTAGTAAGTATAATAATTTTATATGTTATATCGAAATATAATATTATATTACGTTTTATAATATAATTAAGAAGCAGTGTAATTAAAACTATTATCCATAGGCCGATAAAAATCTACACTGCTTCTGCGATGATCCTGAAGATATTGAAACCTGTCCCCTCAAAGGTACCATGAACTTACACCCCTGCGTTGGCGCACCAATAGTTGCATCGATGCCACACTTTTACAATGGTGATCCGAAACTCTTTGAAAATGTCAATGGACTTTCGCCCAATGAAAAAGATCATGCTGTCTATATAGATTTTGAATTGGTGAGTTATGTGTTTGATTTAAACTCACAACATACCATATAGCATTAAATTTTTTTGGATTTTCTCCAAACAGATGTCTGGCACACCATTTCAAGCCGCAAAGCGCCTACAATTTAATCTGGACGTTGAACCGGTGGAAAAAATTGAACCAATGAAAAATGTACGCAAAATGATATTTCCAATGTTTTGGGTAGAAGAGGGTGTGGCGCTGAATAAAACATTTACCAATATGCTAAAATATACATTATTCTTGTAAGTTTCCACCATTTACAGATGTAGTTTTCTGTTAGAGTAATAATTTGTTAATCTCTTTTAGAGGCCTCAAATTTAATGCGGGACTACGTTGGACTCTTATAACATTATCTCTAATTGGCTTTATGTCATTCGGCTACCTTATGTATAAGAAAACCGAGAGTTTGGATATTACCATACCACCAAAGGCAACGAAAGAAACAAATAAAGTTTCCGATGTTAAGCATGTCGTGGAGAAACCACCAATACTGCAGGCAGATTTATCTAATCAAAGGATTACGGTGGAAAAGTATTAATACATAAGTAGAAGTGGAAAGTTATACAAATTTCTTAAAATTTCATATTAAAAATTATTTATTGATGTCAGCGCACTGAAAGTTTAAATAAACGACACATGACTGTAGTTGAAAATAAACATATTATTCTGAAGTTTAGCTTTCCAAGAGCTTTCAAGCTTTGTTTAATTGCAATTATTTAAAAATCTTCACAAATTCGATTCGCACTTTAACTTTCACTTCATTTTTCTACGCTGTAGGCGCTTTTCCAAGACAATACCAGGTTTATACTTCCCAAGTTTTTAAGTAAGTAGATCGTTGTTTCTGCCATGGGAATGAACACTTTCCTCATATCAGATCAATCAGTTGATCTATTTCATATGTTATATTTGTAAAAGATTCTTTTCGGAGCCTGTTCTCACTTATATTCAACAAAAGTGGCTATACACCATTCTAGTGGCCACTGTGTATGCGTGACTCGTTGGGAAAACTCTTAGAAAGAATCATCGTTAACCTACTACAGAAGACCCATGAAAGCCCAGAGCGCCTATCTAATGTGCTATTCGGTTTCCGACATGGAAAATCGACTTTTGTGGATAAGGTGGATAAGCGGAGACAAAAAAGAATGCGCAGTAGTAACACTTGATATTAAGAATGACTTTAACTCTGCAAGCTGGCGTCGAAGTATTAGAGCACTTCGAGATATCGGAATACCAAAATATCTACTTCGAACAATAATTGTAATTATTACAAGTTATTTTGAAGATATAATAAAACTACACGACACCAATGATGGCGTAAAACAATACAGAGTCTCAAGAGGTGTACCGCCAGGACAAGAATTAAGTCCTACATTATGGAACGCTTTGTATGATGTCATATTGAGGATCTTTCTACCTACTAGGTGTACATAAGGGGGCTACGCAAACGATATTGCCCTATTGGTGGTTGAAAAAACCACAAAAAGTCTTCAGGTGCATTGCAGTGGAGCAGAAGACAGGGTCACTATGTAGATGTCTGCGTGGCGCAAACTTAGAGTTAGGAGCTGAAAAAAACGAGGTGATTCTTCTAAGCACTCGAAAAGTGCATGAGGTCTATTCACTTTTAGAGTAGGCGATCAAAAGGTTATCTTTCAAACATACACAAGGCTAGTGATGAGCAAACTAAGACCGAGACCAGGACTATAGCAGGCATTAAGTTTTGGTGTCGGTCTTGGTCTTGAAAAAGTTTCTAAAGATTGTTGAGCATTCAAAATTTCCAAACTTTATTTTTTCCAAAGCAGTTGGGTTTAAGATGCGAACTTTGAAATTTAGAGATGATTTTATGCTTGAATGGAGCATGACACACCGAATAAGTTTAAATTACCAAGACTGTAAAGCAGTTTTGGACATGGTCACGATATTAGTCGTGGATTCGAAAAATTACCAAGACCAAGACTTATTTTGCTTATCATTCTTTAAGGTACCGCGGGTCACCGATTAACACGAGAATATCCTTTGAAGGCTGCGATTGGTGATAAAGCAGCAAAAGTGAATAGAGTTCTATCGTTTATCATGGCAAATATGGGTGGACCACTAGCAAAAGGCGGAACTTATTAGTAAGGTGAAACATATTTGTCGGTAATTCAAGTGCCAAGTGCCTTCCGGACAGTTTCGGAAGATACTATCGGAGTGAATGCTGCAATGGTACCAATAGATATTCTGGCATGTGAACTGCATCACATATCCTTCGCAGGCACAAACGCATTCAAGGTGGATAAGAGAATGGGCAGAGAAGGAGAGATGGACATTTCCATTTTGGAGCATGGACCGACCGTAAACATAAAGAGGTTGATTTTTACCAAACACAGCTGGTCAATGGACATATTATTATTTTAAAGGCTCTAGATTGTACTGCGACCTGAAAGATCTTTTGTACAGCCTCTTTCCCTAATCAAAACAGTTCCAGACTATCTATAAATCTTGTTACTGCTATGGGATTAATTTTACCTATGTCACCTGGATCTAAAATCTCAGCTCCTAGATACTTAATTCTGCGTCTAAACGCAGCAGGGCATGCACATAGTACATGCTCTGCTGTTTCCAAGTCCTCTAAGCAGAGTCTACAGGAGTCATCGTCTACCAAACCCATCTTTTTTAGGTGATAATTAAGTTTACAGTGGTCAATGGACATGGATGTTGTAAAAAATATCTTCATCGTTTTAAGTGTATGAAGAAGACCCCTTGTCTGACTGCCCTTGCAAAAATGAAGTGTCCAACACGTTTTGTGGAACATGCCCACATGCTAGAGGCCTTTGATCAGCCTGTCACAGTGTTAAACCTCGTGCAAGACATGTGTTAAACATGAAGCAAATGACAAACGGTTCAATCATTTGTAGCGAGAATAAAGAACGAAACTACGGTTTGAACGTCGAAATGCTTTGGAACGCAAACACTTCCAAACTGAAAGTATCAGTGATTTCGCTACATCAAGAACTTATTCGGATGAGACTGACCAACTGACAGATTATTGAGCAGTAATGCTCTAGACAGCCTCACAACGTAATACGTGACGGTAGTTCCAGGAGGAACAATCCGTCCAGACACGAGAAGAGGTTTTTAGCGGGTTTGAGTCTCTCACGCAGGCTTAAGATGCTTTACTCCTTTGTGATTGCTTTGATTTTTGCCCAAGACTTAAGATTTTCAGATTTGCTTTTCCAATGAAGTTGTGTTTTGATCAATTATGATCATTAATACCTTGTGGTTTCCACTGAAAGGCTTGGTGGCAAAGTGTTCTGTTCTTACTCTACCTTTCATAGAGATAATGCTTCCCAGATAAATCAAGCTTACAACATTTTTTAGGTTTCCATTGCCAGTTTTGAAAGTGAAGTTACGTCTTTCCTACTTTTAGTTTTCGATACAATGATTTTTAAGTAGTCTATTTGCAATTCGAAGACAAGTTCTTGTATATTAGGGCTGTTCAAAAAAAAAAAATTTTCCGAATTTCCAAGATATACTTTGGCATCACGATCTACATCATGACAGAATATCCCAAAAAATTTTTCAGATTTTTAAATTCATATTTAAAGGTGGCTCAAAACAGAAATATATTTTTATTATTTTTTTTTAGCATAAATTATAAAATGTTGTCAAACAATTTGAAAAATTTGTTTTAGAGTAACTTAAAAATATTCATTTTGTTTGTTTTTTAATGAACTTTAAAACCTACGTTGTAATTTTGACAAAAAAAATTTTACACTTCTTAAAAAACGAAAAACTGCCCTAAGAAGGCGAAATTTAACGGTTTTTCAAAGAAAAAAGTCATCGTGCTTTAAACGAATTGAACATTTTTTAATTTACAAGATCTCATTCAAAAGAGCTCTTAAAAACCTTCAAGACAAGACATGTTAAGACTTTTTTGGGCCAGCAGGCTCGATGACATAACGTTTGAAACACAGTAACGCAGCCCTGGGAAGGGCAAAACGCTTTTTACTCAAGAGGGAGGCATCGTACAAAAAAGTGCCCATGGCATAAAATGCTTAAAATTATCCAAGGAACAAGTGTAAATTGTTTTTTTTTTTTACTTAAGTTTAGAAAAAAATTTTTTTCAACGTCATTTTTAATAAACTTTTCAAAAAAAAAAAAAACAATTTACACTTGTTCCTTGGATGATTTTAAGCATTTTATGCCATGGGCACTTTTTTGTACGATGCCTCCCTCTTAAGTAAAAAGCGTTTTGCCCTTCCCAGGGCTGCATTACTATGTTTCAAACGTTATGTCATCGAGCCTGCTGGCCCAAAAAAGTCTTAACATGTCTGGTCTTGAAGGTTTTTAAGAGCTCTTTTGAATGAGATCTTGTAAATTAAAAAATGTTCAATTCGTTTAAAGCACGATGACTTTTTTCTTTGAAAAACCGTCAAATTTCGCCTTCTTAGGGAAGTTTTTCGTTTTTTAAGAAGTGTAAAATTTTTTTTGTCAAAATTACAACGTAGGTTTTAAAGTTCATTAAAAAACAAACAAAATGAATGTTTTTAAGTTACTCTAAAACAAATTTTTCAAATTGTTTGACAACATTTTATAATTTATGCTAAAAAAAAAATAATAAAAATATATTTCTGCTTTGAGCCACCTTTAAATATGAATTTAAAAATCTGAAAAATTTTTTGGGATATTCTGTCATGATGTAGATCGTGATGCCAAAGTACATCTTGGAAATTCGAAAAATTTTTTTTTTTTGAACAGCCCTATTGTATATAGTTCATTTTACAAGTGTATGAGAAATTGGATACACACTAAAAAATTATAGTTTACTTTTCATAGGTTTGATTCCCTTTAGTATTGGTTTTAAACTTTTTGATATTAAATTTTGATATTTTTCCAAAAAAGTTTGAAATTTATTCTAGAAAAGTATGAAATTTATTCCAAAATAAAATAAAATTAATGCTTTTTTGGCATTCCTCTAACTATATAAATACTTTTTGGATCAAAATTAAACTTAATTTTTCACTGTGTATACAACTTTTTTATTTCGAATACAGAAATTCAAATGAATGACATTTAAATTAATAAAACTATAATTTGCCTAATTTCTTAAGAAGTTGCTACATTTTCAATATGCTTTGGTTTTTCTTTATTTTCTGCAGATTATATCAAACAAAAGGAATAAATGTTTTCACAATCAAAAAATCTTAGTTTAACTTTTTCTTTCATTTACACAATATATCGCATCAAAATCGCAAATTAATAATGTAATTTGCCATAAAATTAAAATCTTACAAGCCTTCAACAAAAGAATTTTTCATTTACAGAAAATTAATACTAAATGTCAATTCATTTGCAGGTGTGTCATTATTTTTAAAATTTACGTAGAAGTATAATATCTATACATAAATAATAGTGGATTAGAGCAACTAAAATTGCTCACATGTTGTTTGTTTGTTGTCAGTTTTTCTTGAAAATTTGCCAGAAAAGTAAAAATTATTTTAAGAAAAATCGAACGAATTTCCATTTCTTTGAATATGTTTGAGAATTTTCACAATAATAGACAAAAAGTGAAATTAATGTTAATCGTACATGTGCATGTTAAATTTTCGGTGAATAATTAAAAATTTCCCCCTTTTAGTTTCGAAAATTTTATACATTTTACAAAAAATTACATTTTTCCTCAGTAGCACAAATTTGAAAATTTTCACTTAAAATATGCAACAATTGACAATTTACATACATAATTTGCATCACGTGTTTCCTTTTACTTATTGCCAATAAGCGAAAATTTAAAATCTATTTCCGGTTTGAGAGCGGGAGTTGTGCTCAACTCTAGCATTATACATATACATATGTAGTAGGCAAAAGAGCAGTCAAATAGACATTATATTAGGTCTTCTTTGATTGAAAGTAGCTCTGCTGTCTTTCCTTCTTTTTTCCTTTCTTTCTTACACAATTCATTGGGTACCAAGGACTGACACGCATGCTTCTACAAAGAAGGCAGCAATGTAGGCCTTCTACGAACTCTTCTTATATGAAAGAACAGAAGCAGACAGGCTTGAACACCCTTCTTTCTTTCTTTCATTTTTCTTTAACATGACAACATCGTATTTCGATATTCGCTAATAATGACATGTCCTATATTGGATGTTATTAATATCTACTCTACCACATTAACCCAAAATATCTACCAAGTAGTTTTTTCATTAAATATATTGAGAATCATGATGATTGAAATAAAATCTACAAAAAATATCGCTTGTCATAAAAAAGGAAAGAAGCAGGCATGCTGCCTTCCATTATTCCTTTCTTCTTTTCTTACAAATATTGTCAAGGCCTGACACGAATATTTCCACTAAGAAGGGGCTATGCAGGACCTATGCGATTGCTTCTTGTATGAATATATAACACCATGCTTAGATATAGTAAAGCAAATGTCAAGCTGTCAGGCTGTTTTTTCAAGGCATCGGAGCATGTTTTAAAGATATTAAAGAAGGCAAGAAAGAAAACATTGTTATGAGCAGGCATTGTGCATTCTATCTACATAGAGCAAAAAATTACCCCTAAAAACAAGAAGATAAACATATTTTACTATTAATTCCTATTAAAAATAGAAAACAATATGCATTTTCTATAGTGAAATCTCTATGAGTTAACTAAGAAAATCTATATATTTATACACAAGACAAAAATGTTTTTCAAGAAAATTTCTCATAAAATTAAGATGATTTTCACATTATTTTCAATAGAGTGAAAACATTATTCAAGAAAAAATCGTAAGTATTGAATATTCTTAATATTACAAGGTACATATAAATGGCAACAGAAATTTTAAGAAGATTTACTACATGGTTTTAATGTGACTTTCTTTTTGGATGAAAACCATAGCGATATCTTCTTGCATTTGTTCTATTTTATGTGGTCGATTGGGCTCTGTGTACGTCTGGGATATACTAAAGTACCATAGTCCCCGCTCTTCCCTTAAATTTAAATTTACAAATTAATGTCGGGTCTCCTAAAAGTTAATAATGCACTAAATGATTCAAGTAATTTAATTGAAATCTTTTAGCAATTTTTTGTGAAATTTATTGCTTGAAGGCATATCCATACTTTGTCTAGTTTTTATGCAAAAAAAAAAAAAAAAAAAGAATCAAATACATTCAAACTTCCCCATAACGAACTTCTATATAACGAATTCTATTACGAATTGATAAACAGGCTTTTTTGTTCTTTTTTTAATGTGTTTCGATTTTAAATTATAACGAAACTCTCTATACCGAATTTTTCTCTACAACGAACAAATTTTGTCGGAGGAAATGGAACTATCTTTTTGAGTTTTTGATATAACGAAATATTTCGAATACTTCTTTTTAACGCATATTAACAAAACAACACATTGAGAAAAAAATAAAATAAATATACAGGATTGTCAAAAGTTTAAAATAACGAAAGGAGACAGAAAACGAAGAAAACTAAAGTGTCACCATTTCTGTATAACGAATTCTCTTTATAACAATGTTATTTTCTTGTCCCGTGTGAATGGTACCGTCTCGTATGAACATATTTTAGCAATCTTAGTAAAATTTATTGCTCAAAAGCATATTTTGTCTTGTTTTTATTTAAAAAAAAGAAGTACCTTAAAACTTTGCTTTAACGAATTTCTATATAACGAAGCTTTCCCTATTACGAATTAGAAGTTTGAAGCACAAACAGGCTTTTTTTATTCTGCTTTTATTGTGTTTTGGTTTTTAATTATAACGAATTTCTATATAGCGTTTTTTTTTTTCACTATAACGAACAAATTTTTCTACGGGAAATTGTACTTTCCACATACGATTTTCATTTCTATAAAACGAATTTTTTGAAGTACAATAAATGAAACATCGTACATAAAACATTTAAACGGGTTCCTCAAAATTTGAAAATAACGACATGGGAATGGTTCCGATTCATATGAGCTTTTAGCAACCCAGATCAAGGTTTTATTATAGAACAAGTCAAAGTAATCAGTAAACAGTGCGAGGCGTGACAGTTTAAACGTATAAATTAAAAACTGGTACCTACACTTAACCCGACAAAACAGTCGACGTGACAGTATGAGGCAAATACTTAAGTAGTCTACAAATGTTTGAAAATGTCACTCCAAAGTCTTGTGCATTAACTTACAAAACGAATTATTTTTATGATAGTCATAAATATTTAAAAGTGAGAAAAACCACAACAGCAAAATCAAATTTAATTCATAACCGTAAAAAATTCGTTTTAAAAATCGCACTAAAATTCATTAAAACTTTTAATTACTTAATAAAAATAAACTTAAGCCAGAAAAACTCATCACAATTATGAGAAAAGCCATTTGGCAATTTATATGACGCATATAATGTAGATTGATTTTGTTATAAGCACAGGAGCATCCCTTGTAGAAAAAGGTAGACGAAAATTAAAGACCTCGCATGATGAACCTAGGAAATTTAGTGATCTATCAAAGCGATTGATTTAAAAAAAAACGGTTTGGTCTGACCCAGAATGAGTGGATGAATAACCGAATCAACAAAAACAAATATGGCAAAGAAAAAGTTATTCAGAATAGTCCCAGAAATCTTAAATTTTTCGGTGTTTTACCGATTTCTACCCACCCTGTATACGAAAGATTGTGAAACAAAAATCTTATCATAATTTTATATTGAACTAATTAAACAGTCATTTTTGCAATTTTTCAACAACAGACGAAAGCAAGTGTTAACATGGAAATTGATTACATATGTTTCGGCTACTTCCACATACATATTTATATATTTTTCATATATAAACATGTATATAGCCTCATCAGATCAGTTTTAGTTAAATCTTGCCAGAAACCGTACTCGAACCCGTGACTCCGGTTTTCTAATGAAAGAGAACGCGGTGCTTAAGCGATTGTGCTATAGGCCACGAGTAAACTCTCTGAGCAGGATCGCCATTATGCATAACTCATAAGGCTCACTAGCGCCGTCTGTTGTGAAAAATTGCCAAATTGTTAGTTGGTAACACACTCTGGTTTTGAGACATGCTACGCTAGCTACAATTAAATTTAGAAAAAGCGCGTTGGTACTTTCATTAGTACTATACAAGCAATAAAAAACAGTCAATAAACTAACTTCAAAAATCTTATCATTATATCATTTTGCACGTATTAAATGGTTTTTGCTCCACTGTGCAATGTCTGCTGTAAGAGATTATGTACAGAATTGTCGTTAAAATGATAAATTGCTATCCGCACGACACTCTTTGTACCATAATTATATAGCTGGTAAATGTTGTATTTCTTATTGACGTTTATGAGTCCAAGCGGGGGTAAACAGATTCATGTACACTGAAAAAAAAAACGCTTTCAGACGCACTTTCTAAAACAACACGAATCTATTGTATTGTTTTCAAAATAATGATAGATGATGTTCACTTATTTAAATAAACTACATAGAGTTTGCCCAAATTCTACCATTTCGATATGATTCTAAAAAAGCCATGCCTTTAGAGTTGCAACCTATGGCCTTTTTGTCATTAATGGCACTACCCTCTTAAAAACAAACAGTTTTTAATGTTCTTTCTTAAAGTGCATTCTGTCTTCATAACGAATTTCAAAAAAATTGATGCAGCGGTTTAGCCGTGAGAGCGTTTTTTCCATTAAGGGGCGTGGCACCGCCCACTTCAAACATAAAGTACCACTATTGTTACTTATTGCTAAGCATATCTCCATACCAAATTTCATAAAAATCGATGCAGCCGTTTAGCGGTGAGAGCGTTTTTTTATTTAGGGGCGTGACACCGCCCAATTTTAAAAAAGGAAAATTTTGTGCGTTGCTCCTCCTTACGATCTTTTCATCAAAAAAAAAAGAAGCGAGTATGTTGAGATTAAGGCATAGGAACAGTGACTGAACGAAAAATGTCGGCAAAATTCCGAAAGTGTCGAAATACATTGAAGAAAGCGGTAAAAGTCGAGTGATATTTAACATTTAAGTATAAGTTAGAATCCAAAAATATCAATAACATCCAAAATATCAGTAAAGGTCCAAAAGCATTGAAAAATATAGAAATACATCAAAGAAATCGTTTAAAGTCCAAGTTCATGGAAAAACATTTCAAATATGTATGGGAAAAGTCCAAAAATATCGAAAAATTTGAAATAAATCGAAGAAATTGGTAAAAGTCTAAGTGTATCGAAAAACATGAAAAATATCGGTAAAGGTCCGAAAGTATCGAAATACATCGAGAAATCGGCAAAAGCCTTAAAGTATCGAAAAACATCTAAGATATAGGTTAGAGTCAAAAAGTATCAAAAACATCCAAACAGTCCAAAAGTATTGAAAAATATCGAAATACAGCGAAGAAATCAGTATAAGTCCAAGTGTACCAAAGAACATTCAAAATATTGGTAAAAATCAGAAAGCACCAATCGACAAAGATTGAAAAACATCTAAAATTTTAACTTATCTATATATAATAATACGCAAGACAAAAACTTGTTCTCCCTTTTTTACTATGTTAGAAATGGATTATGACTTAGAATTATACACTATTAGAAAGGTATTTGTGTGTAAAAGTGCACAAAGTTAAAATTATTTTAATACGTTGCCCTTAAGCCTGCCAAAATTGAATATAAATTTTTCAATACAAACAACAATAAAATACGCCGTCACAGAGCTGAAAAAAGGATACAGCACAAAGAAAAAACAAAAAGCAAGGCACTGTTTGTGTTTTTTGTTTTGTTTACTTTTCACATTTGTCATTGTGCCAGGGATGATAAATGAGCTTTTCTATTTTGTACCAAATAGCAAAAAAAGTACTAAAACTGTCCAAAAAGTACTAAATTATATAATACATTTGTGGTTAAATTTTGACCATTGAGTGATTCTAGTATATGTATATAGCTGCCCCAAAAAAGCAACTTTCTAGAAAAGAACCGAGGTTAAAAAAAATGTACTGTTTTATCAAAATCTTCTTTGTTCTTCAATTTAAAAAGTTTTCGTAACGAATTGTAATTTTTATAGTGTAAAGAAATAAATTACAGTAGACCTGTTGGCACCACAATTTGAATTTTTTTTTTTACATCACAATGTTAGTCACGCGATTACAACAAAAATGTGAAAATTTTTTTGGCAGCAGAATAAAAAAAAAAACTGCATCTGATTTGAGAAAATTCAGTAGAAACTGAATTTTTGTTTTTAGCATGAAATAGAAATTTAGACGATGTCATATGGCCAGAGTTCTGTAAAATAAAAAGTTTCATGAAAGAAAATATTTCGAAGAATTTCTTTAAATTACACATAACAGTGCGATGTATTAGGCAAATTAGATTTTACATGCATAATGGTGGCAATTTGTTGAAAAATAGTTTTCTATTATTTTAAAAATATAAAGGTTTTTTTATGAAGTTAACGATTTAAAAGTGCGAAGAGTGAAATGTTTTCTATTGGGTTCATTATATATGAAAACTGATATCGGAGCACGGTGGCGTCTTCGGAACTTTAATCAAAAAATAAAGTTCAAGGCATACACAAAAATTAAAATTTTTCGGAATGCATCCATAGTTGTTCCGTCAGTTCTAATTAGAAGTTGCACCATCTGCAAAGTGCATCCAAGTTTAATACAAATCCGGCTCTAACAAGTATTTGCAATACGAAAAAAAAACCTACTAAGGAACAACTTTAAGTAAATGTTCGCCAAAAATAATTATCTTCCAAGTAAAATGAATTTACTCCAGCAATAAAAATTAAAATTAAAAATTTAATGCAACAATTAAACGTTATCAAGAAAAGCAACAAAAGCCACAACAACAACAATCGAAGCGGCAAACAAAAAGAAAAAGCAACAAAGAAACGATCAACAAAATGAAAAGCGTTGAAACAAAGGCGGCACATGACGTAAATAAAGCAAATAGTCCAGTTGCAGCCGATTGGCAACAATGTTTGGCATCAATAATTGCCAGAAATTATATCCAACCATAAGTTTTAGCAACAACATTAAAAAGCAATGCTTATCATTTAATACATGTTCCGAAATAAACTTCTGGAAAAATAAGAAAATTTATCATATTGTATATAGTAAGTAAGCTAAAATGGGTAGCCAAAGAAAATTGTCTAGTTTCAATTGAAATCTGTTCCTTGGTATACCTATTGTAGGATATTTCTCTGGTGAAAACTTCACGTGTGTAAGAACTTTTTTGTATAGAAAACTTTTCTGTTTGGCTACATAATGCGGAAAAAAAAGTTCACAAAAATAGTACATATATCAAAAATGTTTAAGTTCTGAATCAAATGATTTTCGAATGGTACTGACCACGGCTCGTTTGAACTCTGTTTAACCCAAAGGTCCTTGCATTCCATTTTTTTCATGCAAAGTTATTTACTGAGGTCCAAATATACAGAAAATGTTTTTTTTTTTGAAATCGTTATAAAATGGTATTCACATTGTTTCTGTATAAAATAAAAGGTTTGACAAAAACTAACTAAAAAACTCATATAAGGGGGAAGCCCGGGACACGTGGCACCCCAGGCGATATGACACTCCAGGTGATATGGCACCCCAGGTGATATAGCATCCCAGGTAATTTACCACACTAGGTAATATGGCACCCCAGGTGATATGGCACCCCAGGTGATATGGCACACCAAGTTATATGGCACCCCAGGTGATATGGCACCCCAGGTGTTATGGCATCCCAGGTGATATGGCACCCCAGGTGATATGGCACCCCAGGTGATATGGCACCCCAAGTTATATGGCACCCCAGATAATATGGCACCCCAGGTGATATGGCACCCCATTCAATTTGAATGCTTGCAGCTTTCGTAGCATTCAAATATGGGGACAGCTTAAATCATTTATGCGAGAGACTTCGCGCTAGTAGTTCCTTTGGCTGAAGTTGCTATACATTATTAGGGCGCGGCTTAGACAAAATTGGGAATATTACGGGTAACTTTTTGTTGCATATATTTTGAGAAACAACAGAGCGGTGAGTATATGAAACAGTTATATAGCGCATATATCAAAATAAACAGAATTGAATGTGATTTTATTTTCATATGAATATGAACGCGAGTGAACATGTTTATTCGTTTGGTGGCACTTTTATTCGGTATATACGAAAAAAGTGAAATGGCACCCATTTACTGAGAGTGATATGGTTCCGGTGCCATTTTCCCCTTTGCATGTTATAAGATTTTTGGGAGTACAAATATGAAGCGCTTGAACGTACAGTCACTCCAGAACACAACCAATGCCACGTATGGTGGTTCCAAAGAAGAGTACTTATAAACGTAAAGTGATTAGGTACTTGTTATGATTCTTCCGATGAAGTTCAAGAAAATATTTTGCTATAAAATAAATCTGATAGGTTTTTTAGAATGCGAAGAAGATTATGCACAAACCACTAAACCAGATAATTGTATTCAGTGCGCATTGCGTTATAAATTAAATAAGGAATTAATTCCTATTAAGTTTCTTTAAAAAACGTCTTTTAATTTTGGTTTTATAGCAGTTCAACAAAAAGTGGCAAAATCTGCTTAAGTCATTCTGTGGCATTTTGACAAAACAAACTAGCTCGAAATTGACATCTTTGCAGGAGAGCTAAAAAACTGTTTAACTGCTTTTCAGTAATGTGGCTCGATTTCATTGATTTAGCGTTAAATCTCCTCTTTCAAAACATTTTTACATATCTTCAACTGTCAGCTGTTAAATTATTTTCTTTTTTTGATTAGCAACACCTCACCGCACGAATGGCGCTAAGTTAAAATTATGGGACACCCTTAAATCTCTGGAACTGGAAACCATAGAAATATGTTATACCAAAGAAAGCGTATTTAAATTTCATACGTATTACAAAAATCCTGGAGAATTATCTTATCTCGAGTTGTCAAAAGTCCACAGAATTGATAGCTTCAATCTTTTTCTATAAATTTTGCCGAACTCGTGAATCATCACCAATTTTGTAATTTTACTTTGTTTTGATTATCTTCAATGTAAGTTTGATTCATATATTTTATCTTTTTCGAATGGAAAATAACAGGGCTCTTTTTTTGACAAAAATTGGAAGAACAAAATATCCCTACTGAAAGGGAAATTTCCATAACCGAAATATTAACGATTGCAAATGCTCCGTTTTGAGAAGGGAATAAATTCTTGAGAGGGAATTTCTCGACTCGCTGATGTGTGTCAAATGAAAAAAAAAAACTTTTTTTAATTTGTTTTTTTTTTTTTTTTTTTTTTGTGCTAATGCCATTTTACGCGTCACAATGACTGGACTATAAGAAATGAAACATTTTTTGTTTGGTGCATGCATTATAATTGAGGAAGCAATTTTTTACCAATGGCGGTTTACGAATATTTTAGTTTTTTTCTTCTTTTGTATGCCTACTTAATAGCGTTTTCAAAGAAAAGCCGTCGGCTTATGTCAATCTGACAAGCGTAACTATCTATATATATGTAGTACAACAATAAAAATACATAATATTTTTAATGCAACAACAAATAGTACAACAATAACAATTATATTAATTCAGCTGACAATAAGATCGTGAGGTTTTTCTATTTTTTCATATGCAGTTGATGATGAAGAGCCCAAACAATACGTTGCTTATCTGCGATAAATATGCTATGCGGTTTTTGAGTTGAACAGTTGGCAACACTTGAAATTATTTGCACTTGCACTGATAGTAGTCAACATTATTATTATTGTTATATGTAGTTGGCAGCACTTATGCTGTTGTTGTTGCTTAATTAATCATCATAATCGCTGAATGCACTTTTTTGTTGTTGCAATTGCAACAACAGCATATGGTATTATATGACCAATTTATGTACACTCTGTCAATGCATTAGTAATGCCAACAGATAAAACCTTTTAATTGCAAACAAAAGATTTAAATAGCATGCGTTTAAAATCGCATTTGTGGTAACATTGTGTGAGAGAAAAAAAAATTGTATTTAATTGTTGATTATTTTATTATGAAGCAATTTTAATTAAACAATGAATAAATGTAAATTTCATCAAGTTTTTTTTTTTTTTTTTTGCTTTTACTAACTCGGTAAGTACATCAGACTGTCATAATTAAAAAATAATAATTTCTGTGATATGTAAATACGCAGAAATAACTGGCAATTCATGTTTTTTTTTTGTGTAAAAGGAAATCATAATGATATCTTATGAAGTGACGTCATGAGAAATCAGGGTGTATCGCATATGGCTACGAAACTTTTAGGAGGTGATAGCGAAGGCCAAGACAAACAAAATATTGCACCTAAAATGGGGCCTTAAATGTACCGCTGAAGAATTATAGGGTTAAAATTGATTTTCTAACTTTTTTTTAGAAAAAAATAGAAAAAAAAAAGAATTCATGGGTCACACCAGCGTTTGGGAGAAAAATTTTTTAAAAGAAACTTTAAGCTAATTGTATGAGTTTTCTAAGAGTGTATTTGTTTTCTAGGGTTTAGAAGGATATCGCTAAGGTTCTGGACTTTTAAATCGGTAGTGCATTTGTTATATCAATTTTTTAATTTGAGGTCTGAAAATATTACATTTCTATGTAACATACAGGTTACTCGCATGAGTTGCGCTGCATATGATGTGCGCGCTGCCTTTTATCTACTGGGGCGTTCAAATGGATTGTTCTTGAAAAGTATTTTTTTCTGACCTGAATTAAAGAAATTGGTATGACAAATGTACTACCGAATTAAAGGAAATTTAACGAGGATTTTAAAAAAATTTATAGAAGGGTATATTAATAGGACTTTTTTCAAACTAAAATCACAGCCAAAATTAAAAAATAGGAAGAAATTAAAATATCAATTTTATAGGTGCAGAACTATGCAAAATCCTTCAAAACTCTATAAACTAAATACACTCCAAGAAAGCTCATACAATTATGCAAAACTTTCCTGCAAAAAAGTTTTCTCTAAAATGCTAGGGTGACCAAAGAAATTTTTTTTTTTTTTATAAAAAATGTCAGAAAATCAGTTTTAACCCTATTTAACCCTCAGGGGTATATTTTAGACCGATCTTTAAGTGCAATTTTTTTAGTCTTGACCTCCTTTATCACCTCCTAGAAACTTCGTAACCTTATGCGATACACCCTATACAAGGTAGTTGGTAATCGGTAGAACACTGGAAAATGTAAGATTTCTGAAACAATTCTGAAAAAATTTTCTTAGATCCGTTTTTCGAAATTCGCAAAACTGACGGAGATGTAGCCATCGGAAGATCGGAATACAGCTTTATGAAAACCGAAACTGGAAAATCGGAACCCCTAGATGAATTTTAATAATATTGGGGTCATATGAAAGGTATTTTGATTGACTACAAATCCTGGTTTTCGAGATATGGCAAATTTTCGAAAATTTTGAGCAGTTTTTTTTTAAAGCACTATTTTTCCAAAAACTGTTTTATCAACACATAATTTTGTTAACAAATTATAAAAGCCCAATTTATTCCTTTCATTTAATATATAATTTGTACCTGATTTCCTTTACTAACATATTTTTTTAAAGGAAAACAAATAAGTATACCAAAGAAATTTTCATGCAATTGACATAACATTACAATAGCACCGAAAATTTGCCATATTTGGAAAATCATGACTCGGATTTCAAACTTTGCACCAATTTTGTAGCCAATTAAAGTACCTTTCATATGACACCAATATTATTAATATCCATCAAAGGGTTCCGAGCTTATACCGGTTTTCATAAAGCTATATCCCGATCTTCCGATGGCTATACCTCAGTTTTGATAATTTCGAAAAATGGAACTAAGAAAAGTTGTACAGAATATTTCCAGGAATCTTGCGTTTTTCGGTGTTCTACGGAATCCCAACCATCCTGTACATTCATTTTATGATATCATTGCAACCTAATTTTAGATTCTTCTTAGGCATAAGAAGCTGAGCATAATTGCCGGTTCTCACATTTTCACATAGTCATCGGTCTAATACAAAAACAACAAATTTTAGTTTTTTAAAATTTTTACAAAACTTAAAATTTCTCTTACAGTCAGGCTCTATTAAAAAGTACCATTAGTTAATTGTCTTCTAAGCTCCATTATTAAAAACTTTATTGACTGTGTACTAAAGAATATACATAAATATTAAACATTGAAAATATTTACCATAGCAGCCTTTGGAGACTAAAATGCAGCTCAATTATTTGAAAGGGTAAATTAAAATTCTTGCACACCTCGTTGATTTTGGCTTATATCATTGACAGCTTGTAACAGACTTGCGCTCTGTTCACAGAACGTGTCAATTGTAAAATAGAGTAATACCACCTAATTATGCATAGTCATGGAAAATACAATAAAAACTAATTATACAAATAACTTTTTTCTAATTATTACTTAACATATATACCACGTTCTAATTTTCGTAAGCTCTTCAGTTGTTATATTTTAATTCAAAGACACAATTTTAAGAAAAAATAAGCTCAGATTTATCACAGAGAAGATGAAAGTGATGATTCTTTTATGTGTTTAAAAATTTATTTATTGAAGTGTAACTTCTTTGGCAACGTTAGGGGTAAAATAAAAATATCAAGGTCGCGACACACTTTTCGTTACATCCCGTATATCACACAAGCTATACAAGCTATTTTGATGAAAATTGGTAACTAGATAAGTAACTGTCGATAACTAAAATATTTCTAAGCCAATAATTCTCATGTACAGACCAATTGTGACCTTCCAAAATATTTTTCACGAAAAGAAATCAAAATTATCTTTCATATAAATCTAAAATCACGATAGTATGTTTAACGGTTTAAGAGTAATGATCTTTTAAATATTTCAAAACATGAAATCGGCAGATAAAGCTTCACAAAATTGTCTATAGCTTGAACATTTCTTAACCGATTTTAATGTTCAGACTTTTCTTTAAAAGGTAATTAATCAATGCTATAGCTTTGTAGATTCTAAATATTTTTGCGATTTTAGAGTCATTCGCTTCAGAATTTCGTAATTAATCCGGTAGGAGTATGGTTTATGGAGCAAGAGAAAACTTTTCCCAGACGTTAAAATTACTCTGGATATAAACAAAACAAAAAAACCCCGGACGCAACTAAAGCACTAAAAAAGAGGACAGTGTCCGGTTAAAAGAGGACGGCACTCAATGGTACTATGCCCGAAACGAGGAAACGAACTAATAAGTAGTTCTCTGGGTTATAGCAACACAATAGACACTACCACTAAGCCAAAAGGATATAAACTTTTCTTGTACCATGCATTACAAAAGTTGTACTTTACACAAGAATTAAAAACCATTTCACATTATTAATACTGATGTGTCAAAAAATACTTGTATTTATTTGTGTATATTTTTTCTGCTTCTTTTTTTCTTCTCGCAATTCCATTAAGGAACAATATCTGTTTACTGTTTCTTTTCTAAACAATTTGAGTCTTGTGATTAATTTAAATCATATTTATTTGATTGCTTTAACTAGTTTGCTGTGTAAACAAATAATTGTAAAGTTTATTGAATGCTTGGTGTGAAGCAAATACTATCAATTGACTTAAATTGCAGCTAAAGATGACATTTCAATTATTTGCTTATATACATATATACCAGAATATAAAAGCAGCTACGAGTATGTATTATGTGTGCACGGCAAGGAAAAATCGTCACTTATTAAGTAGAGATGCACGGAGAAAAATGCCATAATTTTTTTAGATAAAACCTAATTTATTGGGAAGTTGTCACTCTATTGTTTTGTCACTATATTTTCCTGAAATTCTAGTAAATTTTGCTAGAAATAAAGTTGTACGAACTATTTTTTTTTTTTTCCGTGAAGTTGACAGGGGGATGATGATGGGTTCTGTAATATAGCGACATTTTTTTAAATGTATTTCGAGTGTAAAAGATCAGTCTCATTTATCACATGATAAACTAATAGTACGAGATCCGGCAGTAAAAAAAAGTATCGATCGAATTTTAAGTCAATATCTAGTTTTTACTTATATTTATGAGTGGGGGAACATATTTTTGGCGGGTTGCCTTTCAAAATGTGGCCGCAAGTATTATCAAATTGCGATAACTTATGAACCGTGAGTCGCACGAAAAAAAGTGCCCAGATCTTTTTTATGGAGAGTCATATGCTCTACAAGTAATTTTCATTATATCGTCGCCTCAATTCTCTTTTGCCCCATGCGCATGTTAGTGTATTTCGAGAAAATCGAAAAGAAAGTTTGAACTTAAAACAAACAAAATTGGTCAGAAAAAGTACCATCGAAATTCAAACAAAAGAATTTGTTGATTAATTGGCTAACTCAGCACAAAATTTCAAAAATGGGACTAAAGTACTTTTCGCGATATTTGATATTTTATCAGATAAGTCAAATGGACACTTTGCTCCACACAATACAAATAAATTAAAAACTGTTTTTTTCATGCATATAGAGCAAACTGGCCTTTAGAAACTATGACAATGGAGCAAATAAGAACGTTAGTTTTTTAACTAAACATACATAACAGTGTTAATAGGGCAAATAAATTAAAAACATTATTATAAAGAACACGTAGAAGATATAACTAGTTTCTTTAAATAAAAATTAATAACAAATAGTAAGGGTGTTAACATTGGCCTAGCCAAATATTAAATGCCCTGCACTGCAGAATTTGAAATTTTCGATTGCATGGGAGGTGCCATGCCTTGTCCGTGTTCGACTAGCTTTTGCTCAGAGCTTTTACTAACTATTCCTGGTATCTTTGAGAAATTTTATTACATTTCTTCAAATAACGCTTGCTCTAAAGCGTTTTGAAAACTTTGTGTGTATGTTAGGTGCCACCCCTCTTGTCCAAATCAACCAATTTTTTAATCATATCTTGCATTTTTTATCATTGGTGGATGAGTTAAATTTGGATTGTTTATATCAAAAAACGCATTCAGTTAAGTATTTTAAAACTTTTGCTTTTATGGGAGGTACCACATCCTGTTGCCCGAATTCACCTAATTTTTGCTCAAAGCTTGTAACTATTATCCCCTGTAACTGTGTGTATTTTGGTTGCGTTATCGCTAAAAAGGCTCTTAATATTGAGTTGTGAATATTTTTTTTGTATGGCTGGTAGGCGTGTCCGTTGACCGATTTTGCTCATTTTCAACCCCACGAACTATCGTTGACGATGGAGGTAATGTACCAAATTTCATTGAGTTATCTTTCTTAGTTCATAGGAAATTTTTAAAAGAAAAACGATAATGAATGTTTTCTATGTCTATAGAGCAAATAAGAATTGAGAATTTAAAACTTTTTTTTTTCATATAAAACTTGCTCCATAAACCCAAAATTGGCTTTTGGAGCAAATAAGAAATAAAAAAATGAAAAAACATGGCGTATGGAGCAAAGTGGACACTGCATATCTCAGAAACTAAAGGAGATAGATGCATTCTGACAACAGCGTTAGAAAGATCATGTTTCAAAACCTATGGAACAAGTTTTAACTCAAAATGTCAAAAAGTGTCGATGGGGCAGAAGAGAACTCAGGCGACGATATGTAAAAAAAAAATTTACCGCCTTGGAGTTATTTATTAAAAATCGATTTTTTTTACGTTTATTGTTTATTGCGTAAAAAAAATCGGCTCTTAATAAATAATTCTTAAAAGGTAAATTTTTTTTAATTATATAATAAAAATTACATGTAGAGCATATGACTCTCCATAAAAAAGATTTTGACACTTTTCCCCGAGAGACTCACGGTTCATAAGTTATGGCAATTTGATAATACTTGCGGCCACATTTTGAGTGGCAACCCAGCAAAAATATATTTCCCCATTCCTAAATATATATAAAAATAAGATTTTAACTAAAAACTCGATCGATACGTTTTTTTACTGCCGGATCTTAGACTATAACAACTTATGATTTAAAATCAGACAGAGGAGTGTAAAAAAAAGGTAATACAACTTCATACATGACCTAGGGTCGAATATACGTATATCTTAAGAAATATACCAGATTGAAGTTAACGAAGCAACTAAAATTAAAAAACAATAAATAAATAAATATCGAAATGGGTTTGAGATCATTACACGGGAGTGACGATAAGATAAAAAATTGTTGAAAAAAAAGATAATAAAGATTTTGATATTTAAAAATCATGAAATGTTTCGTATTTTTACTGCTTCAGCATTGAGCCAAAACAAATCGTTTCCATCGAATACACTGAGAGGATTCCTGAAAACGTGTAAAAGCCTCGAAAACCTTGTAAACTCGTAAAAGTTGTCAAAATTAAGAGTTTACGATGTTTTCGAGGCTTTTACACGTTTTGCGAAATCGCCTTATTTTTGATTTGGGATATTTGGGATATCACAAAAAATTTCGTCCCATCACTTCAGCTGCACAGCAAATAGTTTGGGTGCAAAATTCAAACCAAATTGGAATGAATACAAATCCCTACCAAACTTGGTATAAAATTTATGCTACAAATTGGTATACAAACCGTTTATGTTTGTTAAAATAAAATTTATACAAGTAAGTTATTATTACAATTTCAATTAAAAAAAAAGAAACGACAGCAGGAGGATTCGAACCTACAACCGTCCCGTGTGATAGATAGAAACACTTTATTTTTACTTACTAACCCCTTAGACCTCTACACCATTGACCAATATGGTGAAGAGGTAAAAAATTTGTACATTAAGCAAACTTTGTTCAAACAGAATTTAAAATTAGAATTATACAATTTTGGTATGAAATTTATAGAATTTAAACGTTTTTGGTTAAGAAAAAAAATTTTATAAATTATATCAAAAAATTGAAATACGTAAGCTTATAAAAACAAATAACTATGATAGTATAAATAAGTTTATACTTTATTCTCAAACTTTTTGCTGTGTGGTCTTAAGCGAATTTAAAAAGATTTCCCCTTTTTTCTACAAGATATACTGTCTTCATAAAATGTTGAAGTTTTAATTGTCTAGGTAATTAGATTTTTTTCAACGAAATAATTTTAGAGCCCAGACAAGTACACACTTTAAAGTATTATTTGTTATTTATGTAAGTCATTGTCAACTCGAGCGTAACAATGTTTATCATTTTTAATTAAATATTTTTAAAATTTTTTTTTTTGAGAACTACACAAGTAAAAGTACCTACTTTAGGCCTGATTACACATATGACTGACCAGTCGGCCCATAGTTCAATTTTACATAAGACAAAAATAAAGGTTTTTTCAATAAATGTGCCGTTCAAAATGACAACGGTGCAACTCCAAAACGAGGCAAAAGTAATATCTCATAAATTATGTGCCATAATGATCGGTTATTTGAGTGATAACATTTTTTCAACTTAATTTCAACAATACCATATCATCAAGTAAATTTTTTGTGAAAACAGAAATCATTTATTCATCCCTAACAAAATGTAAGCCAAATAATATTATGACATTACTTTTGCTCGTTTTGGAGTTGCACCATTGTCATTTTGAACGGCTCAAATATTGGTTTAAATTTTAAGAAAAGAGCTATATCTTGAAAACGGCAATTCAGCATTAACTTTATATATTGGATCAAGAAGTTAGTTTCCAGTATCCAGTATCACGTGAGTACGAACGTTCGTACACAAACAGACAGCTCTAATAGGTATCTGACCTCTACAAACTTTTTTCATTGTTTTTAAAGTTCTTATGTCAGTCAGTCTGTCGACTTTTTCGATTTTACACGAATCTCTTAGTTTGTTTGATTTTGTCGATGTTTTTCTATGCCTTTGAATTTTCTTTTTATTTTTCGATGTTTTTATGATATTTCTAAACCTTTGATAATTTTCATGTTAAGTCAACTTTTTTCGTTGTACTCATTTATATTTAATTTTAGCTTAAGAGCGAGTTTTTTCATCAATCTCTCAATCCAGCACTCTATAAACAAAATCAAAACCTAAATATTTCGCCTACAAAGATTGTGTCCATTGTATCTATATTACGGCAGTTTCACTCAATATACATTAAATCTATAAGTTTCAACTCAAAAGCATATTTTGTTATCAGTGTCCTCGAAAAGTTATGTTTATGACCTCTCCCCGTACTATAAACACATAAAAATAACCATTTTGCAAACTTGTTGCGTAGTGTTATGGTTTTTTTTTTCTGATTTTATGAGTTCCTCAACATTTCATTAGTCACTGACTAAAGCAAAAATAAATAAATGACTGTCAGAATGTATATCTAGACTTGTTCATCAAGTGTTAAGTAGTAAGTTTTGTTAATTAAACATTTTTATTGATAATGAAAAAATTTTTTTCTTTTATTTATTATTTTTTGGCGTTATTTTTTTCAAAGGGAGTTCATCTTTTTTATGACTGTTGCTGTCCCAAAAAAAAAAAAAGTTTATTTACTTATTTATCAGTTTATTTTTAAAACTGGAACTGATTACAGACATATGCGAATTAATTTGAAAAAAAAACGTATTAGGCGTTATACATCATTTTAGACTTTCAAACAAGACTTTAGGAATATAAAAATTAATAACTAAAATCGCCAAATTATCGAACATTTAAGAGGCTGCTAATCAAAATACATATATTTTATTATATGAATTTCAAAGCGTTGTAATTAAAATGTTAACAAAAACTAAATAAATAAATTTGTTTATAAGATTTTGTCCGCCAAATTGATTAGATATAGTATGTATACTGACGAACTTGTTTTGTTTAGTAAATAAAAAAATTTGGAATGAAATATGTATTTTTTTTTATTTACAATTATTAAAGTAAACAAAGTTTATAAACATACTAGCATTTCCCGGTATGCAAAGGGCGGGGCTTCTCTAATGAATTTATACCAAAGAATGTTATTTGTCTCATCTAACCATGTGGGTTAAATCGTTTCAGAGATATGACATTTTTTTTAAGGGCTTGGTACCTCCCATATTTCCCTTGGGCATTATTTGTGCCGAAACTCTTAATACATATACCAAATGTTATCCACGTCCGTTAAATATTTATTTTGGAAACACAAAAAACGAATTATCCAAGAGGGGACCCTAACTAAAATGTTGTAAAAAGTCATGAAACGCGTAGAAAACACAAAAAAAAAAATTTTTTTTAAATTTTCGGTTTCGACATTCTTGGACCCTTGGATGAAAAATTTTGTTTCAACTAAAATGTTGTAAAAAGTCATGAAACGCATAGAAAACAAAAATAAAAAAAAAAACTAAAAAAAAAGTTTGGTTCCGACATACTAGGGGCACCCTTGGGTGAAAAAAGAAAAAAACCGAAAAAACTATAAAATAAATTTTCACGCTGATCGGTCCAGCTGTTTGGGAGTCTATAAGGAACATACAGGGTTATTGGGGGTTATCGTGAATCAATATTTCCTGGGAATTTTTCTCAAACACTTATTCACGATAACCCCCAAAAGGGTACTTAAAAAAATGTTCTTTGTCAAGAACTAATATCACCAAAATATAAAATTTGATTTATGCAAAATATATCAGTGAACTTTTGACAAAACAACCTACGTCGAGATAAGACAATTCTCCAGGATTTTAGTCCTAAATATAAAATTTAAAAACGCTTCTATTCGTACAATTGCCATGTCTCTATGATTTCTTGTTTCAGAGTTATAATATTTGAACTTAGCGCCGTTCGTGCGGTGAAGTGTTATGAACCAAAAGAAAGAAATGATTTGACAGCTGACACTTTAAGATTAGTAAAAATTTATGGAAAGAGGAGATTCAACGCTACATCAACGAAATTATGCCACATTATTGAAAAGTAGTTAATCAGTTTTTTGGCTCTCCTGAAAAGTTGACAATTTCGAGTTATGTTGTTTTGTCAAAAGTTCATAGATATAATTCCTTCACAATATTCAATGGAAAACTGTGTACAAGTGATTTTCAAGAATTGTCAGCCAAAAAACGTTGGCACATATAAAAAAACGGAACGTACTTTTGATTCCACAAAAGAGTATTTACCCTTATGTACTTTTCGACGCTAAATCTGAATCCGAGTTCAGTATTTCCCATATATCTTACCGGTTAAGGTGTAATTCTTTCTCAGTAGCTGTACTAATGATGCCATTAAACAACCAGAAGAATCGATAAAGAATCACAAGTGATTCTTTTATGCTACCTACTGACAGAATCACAGAAGAATCATTATTGATACTTTGAAGAAATCAAAGTAAATAAAAAAATAAAAAATGATTGATAAATGAGCTTTTCTATTTTGTACCAAATAGCAAAAAAAGTACTAAAACTGTCCAAAAAGTACCAAAATTATTTAATACATTTGTAATCAAATCTTGACCACTGGGCGATTCTAGCATAAGTAAAAGAAGATAAAATTTCCTTTAAAATGCTTTATTAAAAAAATTCTTAGTTCAAAAATTGAACAAAATAAAGCCACCCGAACATGGAAATTTACAATTTTTCAAAAATTGGTTAAAAAAAAATTATAAAAGTTTCATTCATTTCCATTCAAAAGGTCTATTTTCAAGCAGAAATCATACAAGACCAATTTGTTGCTAATATTTAGATGACGAAAAAAAGTACAAAGAGCAAAACAAAGTTGTGTTTTTGAACTTTTATGTAAAGAAGCATTTCTAAAACGTTAAAAAATTCTAGAATCTAGAATCTATACCCAAATATACTTGTTTAGCGGGATTTCTGGGTTTTTTATCTATAACCTTTGTTCTTTTTTCCAAACCTAAGTTGCAATACCTAATTTTGACTTAAACTTTACGTGCTTCTACATATCAGGCGCAAGACTTATCGTTATCAGACATTATCTAAAAGACCAACGTATGTTTAAATCTTGAAAAAAGAAAAGAAAAACTTACTACGACTATTTATGAGACAAGAATAGAAAATAGAAAACAAAAATTGTTTGTCTTTTTTTTTTTAATCAACAAAAGATATAAATTCAAAAGTTGAGACAACAAAGTCTAATATCACATACTAAAATCAAACAAAACTTAAAAGCAAATCAACACTATTTAAAAAGGGGAATACTAAAGTACTATATCAAATTCATTTCAATTATATTTCACAATCAATCAACGTGATAAGACGATATCACAAAAAAAAAACGACAAAAAAAAGAAATTCGACGACGACATTATGTCTCTCTAATCAAGCGCTAATTAATAAAAATAAATAAAACAAAAAACGAATGTAATTGACTTCATTCAAACAGAACAACTAACAAGTAAATAAATTGGCCACGACTGTAATTATTTTTTTTTTTTTTTCTTTTTTTTTTGCCAATTTCAAAATTAGCACTCATTAAGTTGGCACATGCGAGTACAACGTCTATGTACCTACAATTAAATG
The DNA here is from genome assembly GCA_951812925.1 of Calliopum simillimum. Taxonomy (NCBI): domain Eukaryota; kingdom Metazoa; phylum Arthropoda; class Insecta; order Diptera; family Lauxaniidae; genus Calliopum; species Calliopum simillimum. The sequence goes on from OX638368.1 coordinate 24,263,672, forward strand.
GTAATGACATAGCACCACCATCTACTCCACACACTCAGTCACTTTATAGGGGCGCGAGGAGGAGTAGAACAATCGCCTTATCTTATAATGCGAGCAATTTGGTCATAATCAGGTGAAAGCCGCGTGGGGATTTTTAATAGTTTTTTAATTTAAATTTAAACAAAATGATTTTCGCTTTGTTTTATAATTTAAAATTATTTATAGTTTTATCAGTATTTGCGTTTTTATCTATGGTAAGTTGGTTTCTTGCAAGCGGTAGCTTAATCCCCATACCCCAGGTGTGCACAAGTGTTGTTCTTTCAGTCGAGAATATAAGAAAGTGAGAGTTCAGGGAGGGACTGAAAAATTTGTCTCACGAACGCAGATTTTCTGCCTAAGTGAAGTATAAGAAACAGTGATAGATGGATAGATAGTAAAATTGTTGTTTGACCTTGAGACAAATGCACCTAGAAGCCCAATAAAAGAAATAAACATTTCTTTATGAATACAAAAGTAGACACAAATGTTAGTAAAGTGATTATTTACTCAAAAAAATTTAATTTATTTGTTAGTTAGATTCTTTTACGTTTTTATTTGTTCGGAAATGATTTACAAAGACCCGAAAACTCAAAAAACTGTTGCAGCGTCGCTAGCTGGATGGGTTAGAGCTGATTGCTTAATTTATTCAAAAGGCAAATTTCAGTCGTTGCTAACTATAAGAAGCGATACGGTAGTCGATGGGCTTCAGTTTCTCAAAAATATCATTCTCCCTATTTATACGACGCTTTAATTCGGATTAACTCGAACCATGTTATTTGAGTACACACGTATAATCTTAATCCGTATCGAAACTTCGAAATGTGAATGATATTTTTCGACAACCTGTAGCTCATTCGAAGTTTCGATACGGATTTAAGTATCGTTTATGGGTAAATCTCTGAAAAATATACCAAAACATGTATTTTTATGTCCCCGCCTATTTTTTATATATTTTTTATTACTTTTATTAGTAGCTATAGAATATCATGACTTCAACTTCTAGAAAATATCTAAAAAATTAACATAAGCTTTCAAGGTTGCCATATTTATTTTTTTTTTTTTTTTCTTTGTTGAAAGTTTCGCTAAAACAATATATTTCAAAAATTAAAATAAAATTTTTGTCTCAAAACGCTCAAATAAACTTTAGAAAAATCATAACTTTTTAGGGTTGCAAGATGGTTGCTTTCGAAAATTTATTTTAAATCTTCCTTTTTTATGTTCTTCAATAAAATTACACACTAAAAAATAATAGTTTAAATCGTTAAAAATTGATCGGCGCTTAAATTGTTAAAAACTCATCGAACAAAAATGTGGTTTAAGCAAAACTATTGTAACATTAAAAGCCGGTTAGCAACCCTGAAAATTTCAATTTAGTAAAAAAACGAAAGAATTATACAAGATTTTCGAAAATAACCACGTGGAGGGTTACTAAACAGAGAATTATGAAATGTTGCAAAAACAGACGGAGAATGATTAAACGGAGAATGACGAATTGTTGCAAAAATAGTAATATCACAATGGAAATAGCAATTTTTTTTTGAACTGGTGATAGCCCCTCTAATTGTTTATTGATTTGATTATATGAAGATAAAAGAAAATGTACAGGGAGAATGACACACATGTGAGCTCTTTACAAAAATTTAAAAACTTTTTTTAAAAAAAAAACGCACTAATACTCAAAACTATCGACAAATAGAAACTGACTGAACTGAAAAAGAACTGAGGACTGAGAACAGTTTTAAATAAGAAAAACTGAGCAAAGATAGTCTAAAATGAGGGATCAACTTCTATGTACGTCAATTGAATATAAATTTTTTTTTTTTTTTAAGAGTTAACACAGAAAAACTGTAACTCAAATATATATACAAACAATGTTGTATAAAGTTTTTTTAGAAAATAATATTATATTCGAAACGGGCAAATTAAGTGCACTAAGAAGCGGACAGAAAATAAGTTTTAAACACTTTATGTTATAATTTCATACAAAAATATAAAATTTTTTTTTTCAAGCAATTCATATAGAAGCTTTGGCTAAGTATCTGCATTAAATAGTTAAAATATCAAATTCTAAATTTAAACATGGTTTTGAGCCCCGTGATATTGAATGGTTCTTTTTTGGAGAATCACCTTTATAACATGGTTCAAATTAATCCGAATTAAAGCGTTGCATAAATGGCGTGATTTCCTTTGCAAATATCTCGCAACGCTTATTTTAGTCATTATTTATTATTCCTCATGATCCAAAGAATATATTTTAGCAGGTTTTTAAAATATATCAGCATCTTCTTAAAAAATTTCGTTTTTTGAGGTCACCTAAAATAATTTTTTCTGAAAATCGTCATTAATATTGGTATTTTTATTTTTTTTTTTTGTTATAAAGGAATTTTTCCTATATAAAATATTAATGCTGCTTTATGGATATTCACCGGAAGACACTACTTTAATTGCAGACATTACAGTAGTTACTTTAACAAATAAAAGTAAATATTAAATAGCAAAGCAACAATATCAGAAATGGCAAACCTATGCCAAGTGTCTTGTTAAAGAAAAAGCAAGCATAATTTTAATACGCAAACTCTAAAAAGGTTTGCCATCACTGTACTATAAACTATAGTACATTCATTACATTAATAAATCATGTAACAATAGCAATAAAATATTGTTTGCGTGTAGTCTTTATTATAAATAGATATTTTGCTAATCAACAATTGTCACATAGTATTATCCCGAACATTACTTGACATGCGCGAAATTTTTTTATTATTTTTTATTTTTTCACGGTCTACTGATTAATAACAAATTAAATTATATTAAAAATAAAAAAAAATACTATTGGATGAGAAATTTTGTTCCAACACCAAATTAAAGTGATATACTTTAATCAGAGATGAGAGATGATAAGTTTTGGGGATTTTTGCATTCTCAACGGAAAAATTTATTTGACGGGAATACATATTAAAGCTTCATTTAAAACATCCATGCTTTCTGTTACTCTCCTGATCCAATTCTGAGAAATTTTGCGTGTCTTAAAATTAAAATTTCATTAGAAACATCAATATAATCTAACTTTGCTTTCTATTGCTCTACTGACCAAATTCCGAGGAATTCAGCGTCTCTCAAAATGAAAAAAAAAAAAAAAAAATAGATTTATAAGAATATTTTCAATATAAGTATAATTACAAAGAATATGTTTTAAGAAGTGCCAGACACCAGATTGATTATATTTTATATTTTGAGTTTTTGGAAATGAACAAGTTCGATGTTTATCGATAGTTTTAAACTTTTCCATTGTTACTTATCGATTTTTTGATGTTTTGTTTCCAGTTGCGACTTATATTCATGTCTATTCATAATTCCACCCATAAATTTAGGTTTCCGCATCCATTAGCAGACAAACAGCCCCAGAGACACTATCATGTAAAATTGTGGCTTTTAAGTTTTATTTGTCTTATGATAGACCGAGCGGCTCCCATCGGATTCTAAAAGATCCAATAATATTTGCTTTTCATTAGATCGATGAGCGCTACATGATCTGGGATAAGGCAAATAAAAGCCTAAACTTTAATAACTTGAAAGCCACAATTTTACATGATAGTGTGTCTGGAGCGGTTTGTCTGCTAATGGATGGGGAAACAGGGCAGCTGAAGGTAATTTCTGAAGGAACTTTCTGCGTAGAATCCAAATCCGAGGTCAGACTTGGCCCTTCAGCACTAGATTTTGAAATATTTGAGATATTTTACGAGCACGAACATTTTTGAGGTTCGATGCAGATTGCACAAATTGTTCTGTATTTTTTTTTACTTAATTCATCACGTAGTACTACTCTTTCTCTTCAAAATGAGATCTTAAGAAAGTCGTTTAATGCATTCTTCAAAAGTTATTGTCGATTTAAGATGACATCACGAAATCCATAGACTGTTTCGGGTTAGTCGTTATATAGGATTTCATGACAGCATCTTACTTAAATCGGCCATAACTTTGTAACGTCCCATATGACGTCACAAATACTATGTCCGTCTGCATTGGTATATTCACCTCATTTGAACATGTTCACCTTAGGCAAATATTCATTTCAAGCGAAATATTCACCTCAAATGAAATATTTACCTCAAGTTAAATATTCACATTAAGTGAAATATTCACCTCAAGTGAAATTTTCACCTCATTTGAAATATTCACCTCAAGTGAAATACTCACCTCAAGTGAAATAATCACCCCACCTAAACGACTAATAAAAAAAAGCACGACCGAAAAGGCAGAAGGCAGGCAGTCACAGGCCAAGCGTTCGATGCGACAATATCAATATTTTATTGATGTTTAAAACGTTGAAAGCTTAACGGTAAAGTGCAGAGGCCTCGTATTGCTTAGATATCACTAGAGCAGTTTGTCTTGTAAGCTGGGAAGGTTTTTCATACCTTCTGAAGGCTCCTGGACACCATCTGGTGTACAGTTTAGTAGTCTGTGCATGTAATACCTTTTCATGGTAGTGTCATAATTCTATAGTTTTACCGACACGACGTAGTCTACATATTCGATACGTAAGCAGCTATCAACTCAAACGGTCAAAGAGTATAACATCGGATGCAACAACCCCGATATATCCCGGCCGAGAACATCAATTCTAGAATAGTCGAAATACTGAAGAAATTATAAATAAGCCCTAAAGCACACATTTTTCTTGTAAATTATTATTAAGGAAAACATACTGTAAACTTAAAGAAATCAATTTCTCTGCTGAAAGAATTCCAGCAAATAAATAAATAAATATTTTTGTAAACTGTAAACTTTGGATAGCCTTTTAGTCTGACCCTGGACACCGCTGCAGCTTACCTCAGCCCTAGACCAAAACAATCGTTACAACTTTTGAAAGAAACATTGTACGACACTTTTTAAGAGCTCATTTTAAAGAAAAAGAGCAGCAATCCGCATCGAACCTCATAAATGTCAGTTTTTGTGTTTTTAACCTCAAATATTCCAAATTATAGACCTGATAGGTCTATTCCGACCTTGGATTCGGACTCTACTCGGAAAGTTCCTTTTTGTGCAGTGTTATCAGATTTTGAAACTTTTAAGTTTTAGAAATTTACGAAACTTATCAAATTCCAAAGTGACATTTTGCTCAATTTTGTCCTAGTTTTGTTATGGCTCAAATAACAGTCCCATACCGTAGTTAGGCAAAACATAATAAAAACAAACAAATGAATTGATAAACAAAATTTGACGATTATCGAAAGTTTAGGAAATACGCTATACCATATACTTAAAACTCATTAAATGCAAACAAATAGAAATTTCTATAAAAAAAACCCAACACTGCTCAGCTATATATTTAATAACCGACAAAAGGTAACCATAGAGGTCAATTTAAATAAATAAGAGAATCAAATACAAACAGAATTTCAAATAAATAAAAAAATCACAAAAAAAAATATTTATTTCATTCGCAATAATTTGCAATATTCAAATGTATTCCGATGAATTATATAGGGTTATATTAAAAGTATTTTTGTCAAATCAGTTTCGGAAAAAAATAACAAAAAAAGTACAACATTTTCACCCAACTGAGCACGGATTAGTCTGGCAGTGATCGCTCGCGTGTTGAGATCGCGTTTTATTTTAACGGAACGTACGGAATACATTAAAATTAATAATAAAACATTAAAAAAATAAAACTAACAAAATTCTAAAAAAACATTTCCAAAGCTTATCTCACAATGTCATCCAGAGATTCGCTATTAACAATAAAGGCCGCTATTTTCGCTGTTATCGCCTGCACAACAATCTGCGCCTATACGAATGTCAAGGCTCAAGCATATGCGGATACGGTGGAATCAAATAAACTGATTGAAATCCATAATCTGAAGGATCATTGCGAACGCAATATTTGTCGCAATTTTCATTTTGATAACGTCGAGGAAGTAGCATTTTTCGATTTGAAGGCAGAAGTGCGCATTGCCGATGATTCCACATATGATATTGGCACGCCAACAGATTATGATACGCTGATATTTGAAAATTCAACATTTGCGCAATTTCCACTACACTTTTTCTACTCACTATGGGTTAAAGAATTAGATATGCGTAATTGTTCTATGGAACGCATAACATGGGAGAGTTTTCTAATGGCTGGCGACTTGCGTATACTACTACTCTCGAATAATCATCTGCAGCGCATAGATGAAATGACTTTTAACTTTGCCACAGAGTTGCAATATCTATTTTTGGATGCAAATCACATCGAACAATTGGTCAATGAAAGTTTTCAAGGTTTGAGGAAATTAAAACTGCTGCATTTGCAAGATAATCGCCTGCAGACGTTACCCGCGGGTATTTTTGATTTAATGCCTGAATTGCAAGAAATTAATTTATCACAGAATCAATTGCGTACACTAAACGATGATATCTTTGCAAAGCTGCCAAATTTACTCACACTCGTAGTGCAGTCAAACGAGTTGGAGAGCGTTGGCGAGAGCACTTTTCGGCAACAGCACAAATTCGTCATATTGGATCTATCGCATAATCAGCCATTGGTGACGTTGGTCAATAATTTGAGCGTAAAATATCTTGTCGCCACGAATTGCTCACTGAATCGCATCAACATCTACGGGCAAGTGATACACGTCGACTTGCGTGATAATAAAATAATGGAATTATATTTTTCCGAACCAGATACATTGGAAGCATTAAATTTACGCAACAATGAGCTGCAACAAATTGCCTCACTTAATCGTGCACGCAATTTGCTAGTACTCGATTTGGCTAATAATCCGGCGTTGGGAGATTTACCAGATCCATGGCTCGTTGAATCGCTAGAACGTTTAGATCTGAGTAATACCGGCATGTCACAGTTGGCCATTAGCTCACTGGGTGATAAAGAGCATTTGAATTTTCTTAATATATCTCAAAATCGTATACGCGATATAAATCCACGCAACTTTCGTTATCTTAAGCAGCTGAAACATTTTTATATACACGCAAACGATTGGAATTGTTATAATTTGCAAATGGTCATGGATATGTTAATACGTCCAAATAAAATTTATTTTACACCCGATACTTTTGATTTCGATTTCCCGGGCGAATATATTAATGGTATCGCTTGTATGTATCGAATTGAAGATGAATCGGATGAAACGCCAACAACAACTCAAGTATATAGTCAGAAATATGTGTCGAATGCTCAAAATAACGATGCAATGGCCGAAGTGCAAAGTTTACGCAATGAATTGAAGGCCATCGTTCAACTCTACGAGACAAAATTCAACACAGCCTTTGATATGATTGATGATTTGAAGCAGCGTCTGGATAGGTATGAGCAAATGAACAACACTGTCTGGGAACATATCACCATCACCACTTAGTGTTTGTTGTTTATTTGTAAATTTTTTAATTTAGTTTGTTTAGTTAAGGTGTTTTTGTTGATATCAAAAAAAAAAAAAAAATATATTGCGGCTCAAGTATTTTAATCTTTTGCCTAATAAAGTCAGAGAACACAGAAAAAATTTGTTTTTTTTTCAGTTATTTATAAAATTCAGTAAGTAATCTAGATTTTGCATTATAACCATTTTTTCTCTACAATTAATAGTTTCTGAGATAAATGCATAAGGGTGATTCCTCCGAAAAATGTAGATACTATTAAATGTCCGGGGATTCAAAACCATGTTTTTTTGACTAATCTAAAATTTGATATTTTAATACAGATACCTAACAAGAGCTTCCATACAAACAGCTTTAAAAAAAAAACTAATTCTAAATATTTTACTATGAAATTAAAACATAAAGTGTGAAAAAGTCATTCTCCGTGCTGTCCCTAACCACTTTTAAGTGCACTTGATTTGCTCGTTTGCATATTACGTTATGTTCTAAAAAAACTTGTACGACATTTTTTCTTTGTTTATTTCAGTTACGGTTTGTCTGTGTAGATTCTTCGAAAAAAAATTTTTATATAAAATTGACATACATAGCAGTTAGTCCCTCATTTTAGACTATCTCCGCTCGGTCTTTCCTATTTTAACTGTACATTTTTTGAATATTGAGTAAAAAGAGAACTGAAAGTGAAGAGAAAGAGAAGATTTAGTGCATTTTCAGCTCAGTCAGTTTTAGTTTTTCGATAGTGAGTGTTCGTGCGTTTTTTTTTTTTTTAAATTTTGTAATGAACGCACATGTGTGTCATTCTCCGTGTAAGTTTTTTTTTTATATTACTAAACATATTTATTTATCTTTATGCAAATAAATCAATAACCAATAACAGGGGCTATCCACCAGTTTCAACTTTTTTAAAAATAATTGCAATTTTCATTGTGATATTACTGTTTTTACAACATTTTGTCATTCTCCGTGTAGTGATTTTATACCAGTATTTTTTGTTAGTTTTGCTTAAACCATTTATATAAAAAATAAAAATTTTAAAAAAACTTTTTAAAAATCCAACATAAATTTTTAGGGTTGCCACTTGGTTATTTTCAAAAATCTTATCTAATTCTTTTTTTTTTGACTAAATTGAAATTTTTGGTTTCAGAAACGCTTTTTTAAAATTGTACATAACTTTCGGTGATGCCACCCGGTTTTTTTTTTTCGTTAGTTTTGCTTAAACCATTTACTTAAAAAAAAAAATTTAAATTTAGTCTTAAAACACTTAAACTTTTCAAAAATCCAACACAAATTTTTAAGGTTGCCACCAGGTTATTTTCGAAAATCTTGTTTAATTCTTACTTACATATCTGTGGACTTTTGACAAAACAACCTAAGTCGAGATAAGACAATTCTCCAGGATATAAGTCCTAAATATAAAATTTAAATACGCTTCTATTGGTATAATCGCCATGTCTCTATGATTTCCTGTTCTAGAGGTATAAGGGTGTACCATAGTTCACGCAAGATTTGAATTTAACGCCATTTGTGCTGTGAAGTGTTATGAACCAAAAGAAAAAAATAACACAGCTGGCACTTTAAGATTAGTAAAAATGTATGGAAAGAGGAAATTCAACGCTGCATCAACGAAATTGAGCCACATTATTGAAAAGTAGTTAATCAGTCTTAAGGCTCTCCTGAAAAGTTGCCAATTTCGATTTGGGTTGTTTTGTCAAAAGTCCACGGATATGTTGAATAAATTAAAATTTTCGGTTTCAAAAACGATCAGATAAACTTTTTTAAAATTGTACAAAACTTCCCGTGTTGCCACTTGATTTTTTTGTAAAATTTTTATGCAATTTGTAAGAAGTTTATTTGTGAGTTTCTTAAGCAAAAATTTAAATTTTGACAAAAAATGTAAGATTTAAAATGAATTTTCGAAAACAATCATCTAGCAAACTTAAAAATTAATGTAAAATTTTATTTTAATTTTTTATTTATTATTTATTTTTTTTATTTAATTTTTTAGCGAAACTTTAAAAAAAAACATGGCAACCCTGAAAGTTTCTGTTAATTTTTTAAAAATAATCCAGAAGTTAAAGTCAACATATTCTATACCTTCAATTAACACAAAAATAAAAAATAAGGCATGTTTTGGTGGAGGGATAGAAATGTTAGTGTCATTAGCTGAAACTGTTAAGTCAACAGGCTTAATGTCAATTCAACAATAGCAGCAAGTTAAACTTTAAACTTTTTACCATGCTAAAATTAGTATGCTAAAATTTTATAAAGTCACTTTAAGACACTTAAAAGGTTCGGCTAAAGTTTAGTATGCTAAATTAACAGTTATAACAAGTAAGTAAGGACTGCCACAGAAAAATTTGATACTTTTATTCCTAAAGATGATGGTTTACCTGATGATCATGCAGGTCGAAATATGGGTGCTATTTTTTCTATATAACATGGCGATTACAAAAATATATAACACTTGGTAAACAAACTTCAAACGATATAGATGTCTAGCAATCATGAAAAAAAGCGCAAACTCATTTTGTACACTTACCTGCAAAAACCAGTATTAAAATATTCAGCCATAGCTAAAAACAGGTGCATCAAAAATCACTGTCCAAAGGGTTATTTCGAATTATAGAAAGGGTCAACTTATTACTCGGAAAAAGGGTTCAGGTAGAAAAGCCAGTATAGACCCACAGTTGATGAAAAAGGTGTAGCGCCTTTTTAAGCAGAATCCTAACACTTCAGAACGAGATATGGCTATAAACAGACTAAAGAAAAAACTTAAGCTAAAGTTCAAAAAGTACCAGACCGTTCCGATGAAAAGCAGTTAGAGGCTCAAAAGCGAGCTCGAAAGTTATATGTCGGTTACCTGACTAAATTTGACTGCTGCATAATGGACGATGAAACATACGTTAAGGAAGATCTTAAACAGCTACCAGGACACGAATTTTATACCTGCTCGGAGAAGGGGCAGGTACAGAGCAAATTTAAACAGAAGAAAATTACAAAATTTCCCAAGCAGTATATGGTTTGGCAGGCCATATGCACTTGCGGTCTGAGAAGCAGTTGTTTTGTAACACAAGGCACAATTAACTCAAAAATTTGTATTGATGAATGCCTTCAGAAACGTCTTTTGCCATTTATTCGTGAGCACAGGGGTACTGTAATGTTCTGGCCTGATTTAGCAACCTCTCACTACTCTAGAGCCACCATAGAATGGTACAAAAGCATGTAATGTAAATTTTGTTCCCAAAAATGCGAATCTACCTAACTGCCCACAGCTTCTACCTATTGAGAGATATTGGGCTCTAATGAAATCAGATCTTCAAAAGAGTAAAAGCACTGCAAAGAAATTAAAAGATTTCAAAAATAAGTGGCGAAGGTCGTACGGTACTGTGGAGGAAACAACTGTACAAAACTTAATGAAGGGTCTTAAGAAAAAAGTAAAATATTTTTATATAAAATAAATATTTGTTAATAGGTTATTTATGTACGTTAAGCCACTCGTTAATAAATAAAAAAATAATATTTAAAAAAAATTCATTACGTATTTTTTTATTGATGAAAAACAAAGTATCAAATTTTTCTGGGGCATTAATATTATACATATTGGTTTATATTGGGTGTAGAGCAAAAATTATGAGAAATTCTTATTGTTATTGTCACTTTTAAAGTTCTGATTAGTGCCTAACCATATATTGCGAAAACAATTTTTATTGGTGAACAGTGTGTTGTACGTTTCTCTCAGACTGTTCGTGAGAATGAGCCTGAAAAGTCTACATGGGCATTTTTATACGATTTTGTTATGCTGAATGAACCCCAGAACTTTAACATAAATTATTTATAATATGAGTGTTGCTTACACATGCATTACGTTACAATTAATGTATATTAACTGAAATGCTTTTTATGATCAATTACATTAAGTATTTTTTAATTAGTTTTGTGACATTTTATACGCTTTAGTTATTGAGTAATAAATTATACAATTTTTAGCAAACCATTAAAAAATCTAACTGCGATGTAACAATTTAGAAATTTCTGAGCGAATGACATAATAAATAAATTTGAATAAAATTAGTGAATGACATCAGTGAAAACTTCAAACAAAAATAATATGTACACAATTGACAAAAGTTGACATACTTAGTAAGTGTTGATTTATATGTTCCATAAAATACAAAAGCTGTAGATCGATCTAGTACGGTCGAGAGCTTAACAATTACTTACTAGATGATTGATAAATGTGGAGGCATAAAAACGTGATATTGTTGATTTAAGCACACCAGAAATTGCTTAAGAATATAAGTTTAACCATTCCCATTGGCTTTCATTGTCAACAAAAAGCAGTGTAAGTGAATTCGTAAGGTACAAAATTGACAAGGATACAACCTCGTTTCAAAGAATGATAGCCCATGACCACAAAATTTTGGTAATTTGACGGTACATTGGGCTGCTCGAAAAGTTTCGAATGGGTCATCAACCTTAAAGTCACGACTTGGCACACAATGACGTCTTTGTGTTTCCAAGAATCTAATACGTGAAGAATGATTTACATCACCCGAAGAAGCGGTTGAGGTGTTTAGAACTCATGTTTTAGAGCTATCATCTTCGGACTGGTCAAAGTAACAACTTCGACAAAAGGTTTGAGCACATAACCTCTGAAGAAATTTACCATAAAAACAACCACCATTCGTATGATATTTTATTCTATAACTTTTGGTAGACTTCTTGTATATCAAAAACACTAAGTCATGATCTTGCTATACAAAAATGACTTTGATTAACTAAGTACTTGATAGAAATTCTATGAAAATTCACCCTATTTAATTTTTTGATATAAAGATTACATCATCAACCAAACACAATATTCAAAGTGTAGTATAATTCTACAATGACGTTCGATATCAAGCACCAAATACTTAGATGCAGTATATAACAATAAATTGAAGATCTTTTCATCAAGCATTTTATATCTAAATTGTAATGCAATTGTTTATTCAAAATAAAAAAGAAAAGAAGAAAAATAACCGCTTCCTTCCCCTCCCAAGAACTCTACCAACGTCGTCATTCCGTGTGGCCAACGTTGCTGCGGTTTATTGAACTTTTTCCCAAATTCAATGTATTTTCATTTTAATGTTGGTGTTACACCAACCAAGTACCAGTGTACACATTCGCCCCTTTTCTTTTTTTGTTTTTCTTTCAATCCAAGTACTTTTCAATATTTACACTACACATTTCTATTTTTGTTGCTTCTCATTGTTTGCAGTTGTTGAATGAATTGAACCATTGATGTTCCACTTTTTTGATTATCTACTGCCATAATCTGCTACTATTTAGTACGAGTACAATTTGTAAAGGCGAAAAAAACAAAAAGTACATACAATGTTTGTGTGCTTATGTACACAATTGCACAAACATTTAAAAAGAAAAAAGAAAAAAAAAATAATCAATACACAAAAAAAAAAAATAATTGAAATGAGCAACAAAATGTGCTGATATCGCGCTAAATACGAAGAAAATTTCGTATACAAATTGTATATATTCATAAGTACGTGTACATATATAAGTATATTGTACTAAAGCAACATCTGGCGATTTACTACAAATGAGCATGTATTGTTATTGTTATAATTATTGTTTGTTGTAACTGTAAGTGAATTATATACCCTCATATACAAATAAATCATTAAACTTATAACGAACAATTAATATGAATATTTTACATGCAAAAGCTGCATCGTTGCCATTCACGATTGACTTGAGAAGCGTTGTAAAAGATTGTTTTCGAACATCAAGCACAAATCCCCATTCTTCCAATCAAAGTAAAATCAAAAACAAGTTAGGATGTTTGGCCAACAATTGAATATAAGTAAGTACGTGAGAGGCTCTTGTTCACAATAGTTAGTTAATCAATTAGTTAACTAAAATGGTGACAAGAGCTTAACTAATGTTTCACGGCATAAATTGGGGATATTGTCAAAACATATGTTTATTGTTTAAGTTTGGGAAAGCAAATTAACAATAACAACAATAACAATAATGTCGCAGCAAATTTTATTCATGCAGAAGTGAATTTTCTAATCGAACTATCAGTAAGGCTCAAATATATAATTGAGTACAAAAAAATGACACTGTTACGGCTCCTGAAAAAGCTGTTGCGTGGCTGTTCACCAGCTGTGGGTTAACTAAAGGTTAAGCAATTAAATTTGGGGGTTAACTAATGGTTAACAAATGACTGAAAATAATCTGCTGTTGATTAAACCCTTGTTAATAGTTAACTAATGGCTGTGAATTTGTTAAGTTTTTTTCTATGGGAGGTACCACGTTCGCCTGTCCAAATTCACATGTATCAAAGATTTAATACAAAATCTTGAGTTAGTTTTATACGGCAATGGCTTTTCAGATCCTGAACCAAACATAAAATGATAAAAAACCTTCAGTTTTGTTTTAACTAAATTTGTTCTTAATAACATATTCCTGCAAAAAATTAAAAATCAGCAAATATTTGTAGAAAAACTGGCATAAGCATTGAGCAAAGATAACTCAGGATCCTGATGTGATACAAGAAAACTAAGTTCAGACTCATAATAAGGAAATCCTATTCCGAAAACCGAGAATGGTAGACCATGGTTGAACTGGGCAGGAGTAAGATAAAGAAGAAAAATGGGCAACTGGAGATCCTGGCAACATTCACTTTCTTATACTAATGTATAGTTGGTTCTGGAATTTTCGAAAACCACAATTTTTTTTAGAGTTCTGGATCCGTTTGAAATAGTCCTGATATTCCGTTTTTTGCTCAGCGCCGTAGAGGAGTTTTGATAACATTTTTGAGCTCACAAGAAAGAGTTCTGGAGTTTCTTTTTAAACCTTTTTTCTGTGAAAAATTTTTTTACAAAAATTTCAAAAAAAAATATCTGATGTAATTCTAGAGTAAGATTTTTCCAAAACATTTGTACTTTTCATTTTAATCGAATTATCAGAAAAGTGTTCGGTCTTTTTCTAAGTATCCGAAAATGAGTATCCGTAGAAAAGTTCTGGATAGGGCTCGAAGAGTTTTTAAGAAAATTCTTATAACATTTTTCCAAAAAATTCCTACTTTTCATTAAAACCGAAAATGAGAACAGATCAAAATTTTCTCTGATTTTTCGATTAAAATGAAAAGAATAAATAATTTAGAAAAATGTTGCCAGAATTTTCATTAGAATTCGTGAAGCACTATCCATATCTCTGATCAGAATTTTTTCTGAAAAAATATTTCACCTCAATTTTTCAGCTCAAAATTGTTATAAGAACTCCTCTATTTGGAAAAGTGACGCCGAGCAATAAACGGTAAACCACCCATTTTTTGGTTCAATTTCACAGAACCATTTCGAATTTTGTGAAAGAACTCCAGAACAATTCCCAAAGGACCCTGAACTCTTTCGGTTTTCGAAAATTCCGGAGGCAACTCACGTGAGTCTTTCTTGTTACTTAGGGTCTTATCTACATACAAGGAAAAAAAATATATAAGAAATTACCAGAAACGGGCTGTAAAATGCAATCAAACGATAGACTAAGGTGTTTTTAAAAAACATTAGGCAGCAGCATATCGATTTTTATAATAAATGATTTAAGAAATCTATATATACATAAATAGGCAAACGAAATCGATTCAGTCCCTGTTTCTATACCTAAATCTCAACCGATTTGCTTGATTCTTTCTTTGTTGAAAAAATTGTGAGAAGGAACAGTGCATAGGACTATTTTTTTTAAGTGGGCGGTGCCACGCCCCTAAATAGAAAAAACGCTCTTACGGCTGTAGCGATTTTTACGAAATTTGGTATGTAGATAGGGTGGGCACTAAGAAACGATACCATGACCATTACGTTTTTCAGTGGGCGGTGCCACACCCCTAAATGGAAACAACGCTCTCACGGCTAAACCACTGCAGCGATTATTATGAAATTTAGTATGGAGATAGGGTAGGCACTAAGAAACAATAACATGACCATTATGTTTTTCAGTGGGCGGTGCCTCGCCCCTTTATGGAAAAAACGCTCTCACGGCTAAGCCACTGCACCGATTTTTAAGAAATTTGATATAGAGAAAGGGGTAACACTAAGGAATGATAACATGACCATTATGCTTTTCAGTGGGAGGTACCACACCTCTAAATGGAAAAACGCTTTCACGGCTAACCCACTACTTAGATTTTTTTAAAACTTGGTATACAGATATACGGCTTACAATAAGGAATGAGAATATGACATTCATCTTTTTAAGTGGGCAGTGCCACGCGCTCATGGCATTGACTTTTGTGAATTTTGGCATGAGGGTAGAATGAGCAGGACGGAAAGATATCAAAAACTTTTTGCCCTTTAGTAGAACCCTAAGGAAGAATATTAAAAGCTTTTTTATAGACCAAGGAAGGTTATAAAAACTTTTTGTTTATAGTCAAGTGGTTGAATTTCGGCCACAAGGTGAACTCTAGTCATATAAAAAATTTAAAGAAAGCTGTGTAAAAGTTCCGACTCAATAATTTGTATGTGTACAACAAGGAATCTTCATAGCCGATTCAGTTATAAACCACATTTTTTCTATCAAACTTTGTTGAACGAGATAGTCAATTTTGTTTTTTGTTTAATAATTTTGTAGAAGTTAATTTTAAAATAAATAGAGCATCTGTCAGACTGTGTGTATTTACCACACGACAAGTTCTCCCGGTTCAAATCTCGCACAATGCTGAACAAAAAAAAAAAAAATGGTTTGAATTGTTTTTTTTTTTTTAATTTTAAAAGTTTTTTTTTTAATAAATTGGTTACAAAAAAAAAAAATAAAAAAAAATTATATTCCTGTTTGATAATTTTTACTATGCTTATATAGAAATATTTTCTTCTACACAATTTAGAAATTTTTATAAAATTTACAGCAGATTCTTACACATTTTACATAACATATTTATTAAAAACAACCTAGAAATTTTATAAAAATTTCAAAGAAGAAAATATTTCAATATTAGCATAGTAAAAATTACCAAACCCGATAGTAAAAATTATTGAACAGGAATATGTATAATTTTTTTTTAACAATTTGTAAATCAAAAGAAAAAAAATAATTAATACAAAAAAAAAAAAATTAAACAATAAGGGGATACATTTAATCTTATAAACTCGTAAACCATGAAAAACTCGAGTCTACGATCTTGTCTTCAGGAACACACATTTCTAAAAAAGTGTAAGCAACGTATCAGCTGTCATATAATTTGAAAAATATTCAATTCAAATTCAATTTTCAAAACAAAAAATATTTTTTCAATACACTTATTTGAAAACAATCGCTCTCGTATTTTTTCGAGGCTATTTACGCATCGAGGTTTTTACGAGTTTAAAGGAATTCCCTTAATTATAATTCTTTCTATTTCAACAACTATAGACCGCTTTTGAAAACATCGATAAACAGGTGAGGCGGTTTAAAGAGACAAAGTACTATACTTCACTGAACATTATTAAAGCTCAATGCGGAATTTGAAATCAAAATCACTAAAAACTGAATCGGATTTCAAGTGGCATAAATATAGCAGCAGCATTATGGAATCATGCATGGCATATTGAGGTTATTACTACAATATTATGTGAATTTCAAAACTAACAGCATGAAATTATTAATTTAAGTTGGTATGCTATCAAAATTCATTTGATATTTGATAATATTATAACTTCAAAAAATTTATCTCAAGACACACGTGTCGCTCAGTTGTTAATGACATCCATATCCTCATTTAATCTACTGCTCAAATTCTCAATCAAAAAAATGGAAAAATCACACATCCCAGTGTGCCAGACGGTTCATATCTTCGCTTTTTTACCCGTTATGGATCCGTTACTGATCCGTTTGCGGGAGGCATTCCAAAAAAAAAAAACGATTCGCTTTTTTTTTTGGGAAACGATTCGCTTTTTTTTTGGGAATCTCTCCCGCCAACGGATCAGTAACGGATCCGTAACGGATAAAAAAGCGGATATTTGAACCGTCTGGCACACTGGGATGACTCAGTTTTTTTTACATTAAAAACATTGTCATTTATTTTTTCAAGCTTATTAACTTTCTAACATTTGATATATGTACATATATATAAATATTTCAACAGAGCCGTTGGAATTTTTATTTATTTAAGATTGAATTTGATAATAATCTAAACATCGCAAATTAAACTTAAAGTACTTAAATATCATAACAATAATTTTTTTTTTGTAGATTTCAATTTTGTTTACTTCATGTGTAAGTACTTATAATAATGTTTACCCAGTGTATTGTTTACATAGACTGAAGCAAATCTAAACATTTGCATGCAAATATTAGAAATCTTTTTTCTTATTTCTTTTCACTGGTGTAAAATCAAAATAAATTTAATTTTTAAAGAAAATTGCTTGTAGTTTTATTAATTTTTAAAATTTTACAAATGTTAGTTGAAATGTCTGATTTATCGACTGAATTTACGCTACGGGAAATACCTGCAAATTGATAATGTTTGTATATATGTATATACAATAGACTGGGTCGATTTTGTATGAAGCAAAATAAAATCATCCTCAAACCGACTCAAAAATTAGAGGGACTCTTAAAAACGATATTTGCATAATTTTTTTTTTTATTCCAAGAAAAACCAATGGAGTACTTTTGAGTCTACTGAAGGCCCATTTTGGCTAAAAAAAAACATTTTTTTTTTCATTACAAAATGGAAACCGAAGGGTGCTTTTAAAATAAATAAATAAAATAAATTTTTTTTTTTGGAATATAAGTAGATAATATTTGCATCCCAAACTCGATTTTTTTACTTTTTTCAATTACGCGATCAAAAAAAAAATTTTTTACTCAAAAGCAAGGCATCTAACAAAAAAAGTGCATATGGCAAAAAATGCTTAAAATTGTCCAAAGAATACGTTAGAATTTTTTCAGAATTTTTGGAATTTTTTTTTTTATTTTTTCAAAAAATTTACTTAATTGAGTTTTTAGCTGTTAAGCTCACGTTTTCCAACTAAATGCTAGGTTTACTTAAAACCAAGGCATCTATGAAAAAATTTCAGATGACGTAAAATGCTTAGAATCTTTCAAAGGATTGGTGTGAATTTTTTCAGATTTTTTTTTATTTTTTATTTTTTTGACCAAGTCTTGAACAATATCTTAACAAATTCTAAAAAAAATTCACTCGTATTTTTTGGACAATTCTAAATATTTTTTGACTTAGACACTTTTTCGTTAGATGACTTGCTTCTGAGAAAAAAAAATTTTTTTCCTTCTATTTTGCTTCTATTATTGCAAATTTGCTCTTATTATTTAATTTTGAATATATTTTTTGTATGGGCGGTAGGCGTGTCCGTTGACCGATTTTGCTCATTTTTAATCCCCCGAGCTAACTTTTACGACGGAGGCAGATTGCCGAATTTCATTGAATTATGTTGCTCAGTTTTCCCAAAAAATTTATTTCCACGCACACCCAGCCAGCCACCCATCCAGCCAGACAGACGGACATGGCTATATCGACTCAGAAAGTGACTCTGATCATGAATATATATACTTTTCCATACCTGCCACGCCTCCTTCTCTGCGTTACAAACGGAAGGACAAAGTGAATATACCCTGGGTGTAAAGTATAAAAAGTAAAAAAATTGATTTTTAGAACTGAATATTATCTACACCCCAAAAAAAAAAAAATTAAACGCCAAAATATTTGTAAGAACATAATTTTTAGATCTAAAGTACTCCTGGGTATCTATTTTCTAATGAAAAAAAAGTTATGACCAAAAAATATGGTTTTTTTTAGCCAAAATGGGCCTTCAGTAGAATCAAAAATGCTCCATTGGTTTTTCTCAGAATGATGTCGTTTTTAAGAGTCCCTCTAACTTTTGAGTTGTTTTTGGGATGAATCTAAATTTCGACCCGGTCTACTGCACAAGCGAAAAAATTTGTTTTTACTTTTTCATCTCAGAAATTTTTGCTACAAAAACTGTGATTATGCGAAGTTGATGTCAAAATACTTATGTCTAATTAAAATTTTTTTATTATCGAATGAATTAGCGTGCTGCTGAGTGCAATGTGGAAGCCTCCACTTTGAAAGCTTTGTTTCTGCCAAAGGACACTTCGACGAACATTTTCAGACTGGGTGCGACAAAAAATTACGAGACCCACGATGTAAAAAGTAGAAAAACAAATGTAAATGGAAAAAAATCGTATTGCGCATTCACAAAAATTTTTTTATTCGTGACGAAAATATTTTTCAGGTTACAAGAAACAAGTTCTACATAGTCACCGTGCCTTGAAAATGCACTCATTTCGAATTATTCACGCCTGAAAATCATGAAAAAACGAGAAAATCGGTCAACCTAATAAACTGCATAGTGGATATATCGGATTTGGCGCAACCGATTGCCTGAGGAATTTGTATGGGTCATTCGAAGCTCTTGAAGAACACATTTCCGGAGTAAAAATCGACTTTTATTTTTCATCAAAATATAGCTCTAAATAAAGTCTTGTTTTGAGCAACATTTTCGCATCGTTATTTAACAGTTCTAAGCAAAGCAACGTTCGATAGTCACAAATAGATTTTGTCAAAATAATTATGCCGACTAGTGTTAGATTAGATTAACTAAAGCGATTTTCATATATATTTTGTACATTTCTCATGCAAACTTTAAGCAAGACGATGACGCCTCAGAGACGTCATTACAAAAAGAATTGGTTTCAAATAACTAATAAACAATATCTCCACTACAACGCATGTATAAATATATTCAAAGGCTTAAATATCATAAAATGAAGAATTTTTGTGTTCAAATCATATCAACTTTCAAGTAGGAGGTAAAAAAAATTTATAAAAAATATACAAAATTTTTATAAACAAACCTTTTTTTCCGCTGTACGTAATATCCAAAAAAAAAGATGGACAAATATAAATATATTCCAAGTAAATTGTTTGTATATTGTATATTTATCAGATTTCAACTGCTGTTGCTGCTATTATTGTTGTTGCTGTTGTTGTTGTTGTCATTAGTATTGCATTATTTGTTACTATCAGTCAGCAACACTTTTTTTTCGCTGTTGAACACTGCCACACACTTGTACAATGCGATTATTTCAACACTCAATAAATCAAAAGTTGATTAATAAAACGGAGTTTTATGCCACATACGCGAAAATTTATACGCAAATACTTGCAATGACGATAAGACAGTGCGACAGTGTGACAAACGACGATAATGACGTTGAAATTGACAGGGTAACAAAGTAATCGGGGTTGGAAAGCACAGAGACAGCACGCGTGTTGTAACAACCGGGGGGGATTTGGTGAGCGACGAACACACACGATGAATTTTTTCACACAAATTGAACTTTTTTTTTGGCAATTTATTCTTCGGTTTGTTTTTAATTAAAATATTTTTTTGGGTTAATTACATGTAGCTGTAAGTAAATTAATTAAAAACCAATTATTTTTGGGCTAAAAATAAATTTTTAAATTTTAATTTAAAATTTTTTTTTTAATTTTTTTTAAAATAATTTAATATTTTTTTTTTTTTTTTTTTGATTTTTTTACTTTCTTTTCTGTGTTGTTGCATATATTTTTATCACTTGCAGACTTTGGATTGATCAAGATTTTTTGCATGAAGCTAATATATTTTTAGCTAAGTATATCATACGATATGATATATTTTTGCTCATTTATAAACATTTATTCGTTTTATTTTGCTTTTTTTGTTTGTTTTACTGAAAGACAGGGGAAAAGTGCAAACAATGAGACACTTCATATTTTTATTGAAATAAATTAAGCGCTTCCAACAAGAGCTAATCCAAGTTTGTTCTTTATTTTAACACCTCTTTAGCCTAGTCAAAGTTTTCGACAAAATATGAGGGTTGATTTTTCTGAATTGAAATTTAGCAACAGCAACACTAAGCAAGTGATGGAAAGTTCAAAAAAGCCTTAAACGCGTTTTGACTAAGAGCGCTGCGATTCTCCAATTGAAAAAGAGCGGAAAATTAATTAGGATGGCCACAGAAACATCTGGATGATGTATCGCATTTAATTGATCCAACAGTTCCCTCAATAATTTACCAAAAATCGGGGTGATAAAAAATATATTCTCTTCCAACAGACAAATCATCATTTCCGCTCTACTATTGTTTAAGAACAAAAAACTCATTCTGGCACACATTGCGGCTCATTTTTTTTTTTTTTTGTGTACACTAGCTATGGGCTTAATAACAATTTTTCGATTTTTATACCCTGTGGTGGTTTTTTATGTGAGGTTTGATGAAAAAGTAAGTGAGCCAAAATTTGGAGGGGGTGGGGTGGGTCTAACCCTTGCCGGTTTTGAGTCAAAGTTCGAATTTCGGGGGTAAAATTTTGAAAAAACCTTCTAACTGCAAACCAGTTATACTTACAGGCATAGAAAGTATGACCAACCCCCATTATATTTTCTACCCCAACATTTTCACCAAACATACTTACCCCCTATCTCTACCCGTAAGGGTCGCTCCCATATAAGTCTTCATTTTCATGACATTTTTATAAAATCGACCTCCACCACCCCCAGGCTGCCCTTACATTGTTCAAATGTATGAACTACCCCCATTATTTTTTTCACCCCATAATTTTCCAGAAACATTCTTACCTCCATCTCCATCCCCTAGGGGTGCTCCTATACAAAAATACTCATATTTATGTTAATTAACAAACTTTTTTATGCTCTCATCACCCCTACTGCCCCCATAGTGCTACTTAGGAAGGTAAAATGTATAACCGACCCCCATTAATTTTTCCAGCCCGACAATTTTACTAATCAAACTTGCCCTCTATCTCCGTCCTTTACCTTTAATCGGATGGTACGATCGGCACACCCAGTAACTGCTCGTTTCCGTCATACGTGATACGCGTTTTTTTTTTTTTGAATTCAAAACCACTTTAACTGTGTCAATTAATTTTTGTAACAGTAACAATATTAGTACACCAGTATAAAGTCGCACCCCGGACCGCTTTTGTACGAGAGCACCCCTAGAGGGCGGAGATAGAGGGCAAGTATGTTTAGTAAAATTGTCGGGCTGGAAAAAATAATAGGGGTCAGTCATACATTTTACCTTCTTAAGTAGCACTATGGGGGCAGGGGTGATGAGAACAAAAATGTTTATTAATTAACATAAATATGAGTATTTTTGTATGGGAGCAGCCCTAGGGGATGGAGATGGGGGGTAAGAATGTTTCGGAAAAATGATGGGGTGAAAAAAATAATAGGGGTAGTTCATACATTTGAACAATGTAGGGGCAGCCTGGGGGTGGTGGAGGTCGATTTTATAAAAATGTCATGAAAATGAAGACTTATATGGGAGCGACCCTTAGGGGTAGAGATAGGGGGTAAGTATGTTTGGTGAAAATGTTGGGGTAGAAAATATAATGGGGGTTGGTCATACATTCTATGCCTGTAAGTATAACTGGTTTGCAGTTAGAAGCTATTTTCAAAATTTTACCCCCGAAATTCGAACTTTGACTCAAAACCGGCAAGGCTTAGACCTACCCCACCCCCTCTAAATTTTGGCTCACTTACTTTTCCATCAAACGTCACATAAAAAACCACCGCAGGGTATAAAAAGTTAATTTTTAAAAATGTCCGTACAAACTAGCCCATAGCTAGTGTACACTCATGCCTAAGCGGCCTACTTTCACACTGAAGCTTCCGACGCACTAAGGTTTTTTTTTGGACTAAAAAGTGCACACAAAAATAATTCACTACAAGGACCTTTTTTTTAAAAAAAAATCAAATGCAAAATTAAAGATTATACCTTGAGCTATCTGAAAAGATGCTCGCTTTTTCTAGCATTTGATCCACAAATTAGGGACAGAGGTCGAAATATCAAAAATTTTGAAAAAAACGGTTTTTCTGTTTAAAAATGTTAGTCACATTAAATGCAGGAGTGATATATGAATAAATTTATATGTATTCAATCATATCAATTACGATGAAATGAACTCAAAGTGAAAATGGGCGGTGCCACGCCCCAAAAACAAATTCGTCATATCTCCGAAACTATTAGACGCAGATAGATAATATTCGGTATGTTTGTAACCGGCACAGAGAGAAATAATATTTACTAGAAAAGTAGGCGGTGCCACGCCCCAAAAATATAAAACACATCATATCTCCGAAACTATTTGACTCATATGCTGAAAAAAATATGTGGTGCCACGCCCACAGATAGAGCTATATGAATGAACTTGTTTCCTATAGAACAAAGGGGCAAGTAATAAGGATACGTTCATTTTTGGGTGTGGTACCGCCCTTTTTTTCAACAAATGTTATTTGACTCACTACCTTATATATATATACCAAAATTCAGCCCGATAGCTCTAACAGTTTCGGAGATGTGATAAGTTTTATATTTGTAGGGAGTGGCACCGCCCATTTTTGTAGTGGATTTTATTACTTTCTGTGCCTGTTTCAAACATACCAAATATTATCTCTCTGCGTCTAATAGTTTCGGAGATATGACGAATTTGTTTTTGGGGCGTGGCACCGGCCATTTTCACTTTGAGTGGATTTCATCTTACTTGATTTGATTGAATACATATAAATTTATTCATATATCACTCCTGCATTTAATGCGACTAACATTTTTAAACAGAACAACCGTTTTTTTAAAAATTTATGAGATTTCAACCTCTGTCCCTAATTTGTGGATCAAATGCTAGAAAAAGCGGGCATCTTTTCAGATAACTCAGTGTATAACCTTTAATTTTGCATTTGATTTTTTTTAAAAAAAAAAGGTCCTTGTAGTGAATTATTTTTGTGTGCATATTTGTAGTTATGGGCTTTTTAACCGCGTGCACAAAAGTGCTGTAGTGTTCAACTAATTTAAAAAAATACCTCTGATTGAAAAGAAAATATACTTTGAAAAAATAGGATATAGGACTAATATGAGCTCAGGTGTCTATGTATATGTTTTTGGTCGGTAAAATTCTTCTTTCTAGATTGAAATGCATATTTTCGAAAAGCAAAAAATAAAAAACCGATGAAGTTTTTTTGGGCATTTAGAAGTCAAAAAAAAGTGATCTAAAAAGGTCAATTGGTTTAGTTAATAGGTCAGCGATAGGAAACTTTTAAAAAATCTTTTTTCAAATTTTCAAGGGCATACAAATGTTTTTTGACCCATTTTGGCTAAAAAAGAAACATATTTTTTCGTCATAACTTTTTTTTTCATTTAAAAATGGATACCCAAGAGCGCATTTGAAATAAAGATTATGTTCGCATCCCGATATCGATTTTTTTACGTTTTTCAATTACGTGGTCAAAAAAAATTATTTTTACTCAAAAGCAAGGCTTCTAACAAAAAAAGTGTATACGACATAAAATGCTTAGGATTGTTCAAAAAATACGTGTGAACTTTTACAGAATTTTTGGAATTTTTTTTTTATTTTTTAATTTTTTTGACGAAGTTTTGAAAAATTATAATATATCATAAAACATTCTAAAAAAATCACACGTATTCTTTGAACAATTCTAAGCATTTTTTGCCGTATACACTTTTTCCGTTAGATACCTTGCTTCTGAGTAAAAAATCCTTTTACCGACCTCGTTATTGAAAAATTTAAAAAAATCGATTTTTGGTACAGAATATTATCCATACCAACGGTGACCATTTATTTGAAACTGAAATACAGAACAAAAAAAAAGGAATACAATTTGTGATCGTATTTCAATGTATATGTCTACATTAGAGTGAGCCAAGTTTTCCCACGACCCAACCGTCTACCGGAAACGTTATCTACAGAATATTTTTCCAATAAACCATAGGTCTAAGACCAATATCAAATATCAAATTCTGATCAAAAAATTAGAGCCAGCAATTCCTTTAATTGAAATCGCTTTATTTTGGTGTTTAAAAACCAAGTCAAAAATCTACATCGAGATCACTGCCGCGTAAAAAGTTGTTCAGGCTCAAAGGTGACGAGGATATTTGCAAAAAAAAAAACTTAATGCGGAAGTGCTATGGGGATGATGAATTCTGACATTTGTTATAAAACACCAAATAAAGATTCCAATCAAAAAATTGTTGTCTCTAAATTTGCTATCATTTTTTAAAAAAAAAAAAAAAAAACCTTCAAAATTCATTCACGATAAGAACAAATTCAGAAAGTTGACAAAACCAATGATATTAATTTTCTTTTAAGATGATACAATAGTGTTTTCTAAAGAAGGTATCTTTTTAATATAAAAATGTCGTAGAACAATCTTCACGTTTAAAAACGGGGCCTCGATATTCATTTTAGACCAATGTTATACCGGTAAAATTTTCTTAGAATTTTCCGTAGATTACTTTTCCGTTAAAAGCTTTCCAATATATTTTCAATCCGAACAACTTGGCTCACACTTATATAGATTTGAGATTATTAGAGTAAACACTATTACCGACATCTCTTTTTTGATTTCAAATTTGTGTTTGTATGCAATATTTATATTCACGTTGGCAACATCATTTTGATTTTGCTAGTTTTTTTTTTTTTTTTATTTAATTTTTTGGTGGAAACTGCTTTACAAAACAATTTTGCGAAATACAGAACAAATACAGAACACTTTCTGAAATACAGAACATTTTTATGTTCAAAAAATTAAACAGAACAGAGGCCTCAAATACAGAACTGTTCTGTATAATACAGTACGGTTGGTCACCGTATCCACACCCCAAAAAAAAAAAAAAAAAATGACCAAAAAACATGTTTTTTGAGCCAAAATACTCCTTCAGTAGAATCAAAACAGTTCCATTGGTTATTTTCAGAATGAAAAAAAAAAAAAACTATGCAGATATCGTTTTAAAGAGTCCCTCTAACTTTTGAATCGATTTCGGGATGAATCTAAATTTCGATCCGGTCTAATGTATATGGAGATACGCCAAAGGCTGAAAGAAAAATAAGCTGTCACGGCTTAACAGTACTGCAGCGCTTTTCTGGAATTTAATCTGAAGATAGAATGAACCTTAGGAAGGAACAATTAAAAACGTTTTGGTTTTTTGGTTGGTTTTTTATGGGAAATACCATAGGGTGGTTAATTTTTTAAGAAGTTTGAAATTTATATTCTCCACGTGGCTAATCTTGATAATTAATATTTTTCCCAAATTTTAGCTGAATTGGACCATATTTAGAGGTCGCTCAATTAGAGCGCCTAAGCAAAATAATTTTTTAAACCAGATATTGTCATGCTATTTTGGTACAAACCAAGATTCGTGAAGATTATTGTATATGGACCTCTAAATATGGTTCAATTCGGTTGAAATTTGGGAAAGAGATTAATTATCATGATTCGAGCAAGGTTAGCTTTGTGGAGAATATAAATTCAAAACTTCTTAAAAAATAGACCATCACACAACACTTTATAGAATATTTCTCTCAATCAAGTATTAAATTCTCTCACTAATGTAAGTATAAATGGTGAGAGAATTTTATAGATTTCTGAGTGAAATTCTGTAAAAATTTAAACACAGTCCTTATGTGTGAAATTTCACATTGTGTTATTTAAAGTGTAGACTTACACACCACCAAGGAAAGATATAGAGACTTTTTGTTATATGGTAAAGCATTGCCACGCCCCTTAAGAGAAACAACGCAGACATGTATACTATTGAAAGTTCGCTTGCTTTAGTTGACAGTTGCTTGGTCTCTTTAACTCATTTTCGGCCATTAACCCATTGACAACTTTCAATAATTTTTTAAACAATGAAAGTAAATGATATCAAAAAGATTTCTAGTGCCTTATATTACTTTGATCTTTTGGCTGTTCGAAAATATTATTTTCCACTTTCTCACCCCCCTCCATTTATTTCAGGGGGTAGTTTGCAAATGCCTTGTCGATGGACCTTTTTTTAAAATATTATTAAAAATATGAAATAGTCACAATAAAAAAAATTAATGATGAGGTTTTATAGCCAAAGGACCAAGCTATGACTTGCAATCGAAAAATCAACACCTGTCATTACCTGATAGATGCCGGTATGAGTCAAAGTTAGTGTTCGATTAATCGAACATTTTCTGTGAAAAGGGGCTGCCCATAAGCCTCGTTAGGAAAACAAAAAAAAAAATTCCCAAAAAAAAAAAAAATCATAAAAATTTTTTGATGAAGGATTTAGCATCAGGGGGTGCTAATTACACTAAAAATATACTTTATATCAAAAAATAAAATAGTTGTAGTTTCTTGGCCGAAAATGGGTTAAAGTCAAATTAATTTAGATTTTTTTCTTAAAATCGGGGTTAGAGAGTTAATTCAAAGTTTTTGAACATGACGTTTACATTAATTTCGTTTTAATCAAATTCGGCATGCTCGCTACAACTGAAATATATGCGATAATCGCAATGTAGAGCAAGTGTTGCGCGCGCATACTCTTGTAACTGACAGATACAAGATATGCACAAGTAGCTGTCAGCATTACAAGCGAAAAAATCATGCGGGTTACACAATTTGTATCTACATATAATTATTTCTTCAATCTTTCAATTTCAGAAAATTCCACAAATTCCGATTTTATTAAAATTTATATTTTTTTTTTTTTTTTTTCAAATTCCTTATTTTTTATTATTTTGTTTATTTAACACAAACAAATAATATAAGTTTATATGTGTATGTATGAACATATATATACACATAGTTACAAAAATAAAGCACGCATGTAATTTACAATGTTGACGATGATGACAACGAGCAACGACGATGAGAATGACGAGCAAATCAGCTGCTCTGCAATAATGTCGATTTTATATAGACGTGTATCTATTGAATTAAACAGCTGTTCGTCGTTATAGGAAATTTTTTTTACAAAGACCTACTTTTGCTAATGCCAAAAATAGGCGCATCTTGAGCTAACAAAATTATATATGGGGCTTATGCGGGCGCTACAGTTTGTTGTGTGCATGGAAAAGTTTTGATATCAGCGCTACAGAAAGTGAAACAAACAAAATAAAGCAAAATATTTATAGATATGTTTTCACTACAATTAGGCGTTGTTTTTCAAGCGAGCTTATCTGGAAGTTTTTTTTTTTTTTTTTTCTTACATACATATAAATTTTGTATGTAGATATTTTTGTTTTTGGAGCACAAAAATAAAATTTATCTTTCGTAGGATACGTAATTTAATGTGATTTCATGAAAAAGGGCTTTTATTTAATTATTTTTATATTATATATATATTTTAAATTTAATAATTTATATATATATAATTTATTGTAATGATCATTTTTAAATTTTGCTTTTTTTTAATTATTTAAACAAAATTTTTTTTATTTTTTTTTTTTTTTTCTTCATTTGCACTTTACACTCATCGATTTCATCAGGCTGCCTTTCGCCCGCTGCAACTTGCTCACCCTTTTCCAAAATGTCAAAATCTACAGCACTTAGTGTTGTTGTTGTAGCTAGTTATATGGCGTGAGTGAGTGAGTATTGGCGCAACGTACTGACGTTGTTGACTGATCGTTTGACAGTCGTTGACACAATTTTACGCGTTTTTTTTTTTTTCTGATTGGGCTACTTTTTTTTTTTCTTACAAAAAATTATATATATATACAGAAAATTACGTCGCTTTCTTTTTTTTACCTTTTTTTTTGCGAAAAAAAAATTGATTGTACACTGCACTTGAAATCGTTTTAATTTTCTTTGAAATTTTTTTGCACGCGCACAATTTTTGTTAACAAAAAACCAATTTTTTTTTTCCAATATTTCACAAAAACTTTTCTTTTTAAGAATTTTGTTGAATTTTTTTAAAAAAAAATTACAAGCACAAACATTTAATTTAAAACAAAATGAACAAAAAAATAATTTTTTTTGTATTTTTAACAAAAATTAAAACGACGCGATCGTTCACTTAACTCATTCCCGTTGACATTCGCTAAAATACTGAACAAAGCTGACTTCCAATTCCATTTCCACAAAATTTGTTTCTCTTACAACAAATGTTAAGTTGCTACTGCATTTGTTGTTGTTGTTGTTGTCAGAATTATCGTTGTTGAACAAGAAATTTTATTGTTGATTTTTACCTTCACTTTTTTTTCTCTTATCCATAGAGTGAAGTAAAGAAAAAGACAAAAAAAAAAGAAGAAAAAAACCTACATAGTAGCCAACATTTGGAATTGAAACATTTTGCTTTACAACCCTGTATTGTTTACTCGTCCATTGGCCATATTTCAATGCGTTTTGACAGCTGCTGTTTGCTTACTCGCGCATTTACTCGTTACTTTTTTTTTAATTTACCTACATTAGGTTTATTAATAATTTGTTTATTGTTTTGCCATTTTTTTTTTTTTGTTTACTTCGCCGCACACATGTTAACCAGCTTATTCTTTTTGACAGCATTCTCAGGCTACAGCATAGCAATGAAGTATTGTTTATTGTTTTTTCTATGCCTGCCTGTGTTTCGTTTTCAAGTTGTTCCAACAGTTTCTCCAGCAACGAGTGGAAGAAATGTTAAGTGTATTCTATAGCAAATTTTGTGTGTAATTTTTTGATAAATTACTGTTTCATTTATTTTTGCTATTATTTCTTCAAAAACAGGCCCGTTGAGCTAAGGCGGTATGTAGCAAAGCAAACATTGGTGGATCAATGTGCTAATCTGATGAAATCTTGTTATGTTGTTACTTTAAAAGTTGTGTCAAAAAGTATCGACAGAATATTAAAAAACTCAAAGTATTCAAAATAGCTATGAAAATTATTGAAACATTTGATGACAGTGGAAAAAATTTGAGTAAAAACCGAGTATATCAGTAACAATCAATAAGGCTTACAAATCTGCGCATGATATTGAAAGTTTAAAGCTTAAAAAAAACAAAACACCCTGTGCCCAATTTTACTTACTCGTGAAAGTAGATTTATAAAGAAATTTAAACGTTTTCAAAAGTCAGAAAAATAATCAAGTAAGTACATGCTAAGTCTTTTCAATGCGTTAAGCTATTAAAAAGATGAAATTTAAGAAAAAAATCACACTCCTTTCACTAAGCTCCAGAGTTTCTTCTATTGTACAAAAATGTTTTAACTAACCAATCTATAGAAAATATTGCTTGTGCCAGTAAGTTTTTGCAACCTCCGAAATTCGCTCAAAACAGAAAACAACCCTACTCGAAAAAAAATTTTTTGGAAATTCTGTGTTTATCGCTGAAAATGTGTAAGATGTATTTAGAAAGTGAACTGAGAATTTTTAAAGGTTATTTTAGAATGACACCATAAGGACTGAGTCTGAACAAATTTTCCGTCGCAAACAGATTGTTAAAACTTCTTCCCATTTTGGGAAAAAATAAAAGCAGTTGAGAAATTTCGGGAAAATAAAACCGTTGGGGAATGGTTAGATAATGGTTTTTATAATAGAGAAATTCCGGAGTAAAAGAAATTTTGAGACGTTTTGTCATATACATTTAAAAAATAAATTTTTATATAACTTGGTTCGACAAAATGGATCCAAAATTCATAAATCAGCACTATGTTTTATTTTTTGTGGAATAACTTATATGAACCAATTCAAAAAAGAGTTTCAAAAAATTTAAAATTTTAGAAAATATTTCGTTATTTTCAATAAAAAAAAAAGGTACTAAACAAGGTAAGCCATACGTCACTGATAATGTTGCAGATTTAAAAGAACTAATTGGAGTTGAAATAATAGCGCTGTCTTGAACTAATAAAGAGTTCTCTTCTTAACACTCTCATTCCATGCAAACATGTTACTTAAACTATAAAGTCATTTTGTTTTTTCGGGAAAACTTAATAAAAGATGCACTAAAGTGTTTTTATCTTTTCTATTAAATGCATTGTTTAGTGCTATTCTAGCCTTTAAAATTAGCTATGGTTTTATAACATTTTTCTTTAAAAAGTTAAGATAATTTTAAAATGACATCATGAAAGTTCACCAGTAAGGATGTAACCTTTGGCCTGGCCAAAAAATTAATACCCTACACAGCAGTGTTTTGAAAATTTTGTTTATATGGAAGGTGCCACGCCTCCTTGTCCGATTTCACCCAGTTTTTGTTGAGAGCTTGCATTTATAGTTCTTAGTGTCTGAGTCAAATTTGGTTCGATTATCTCGAAAAACGCTTTTAGTATAGCGTTTTGAAGCTTTTGCTTATGTGAAAGGTGCCACGCCCTCTTGTCTGAATTCGCCAAGTTTTTTTTTTCAGAGCTTGCGCTTACAATTTGTAGTATTTATGTGTATTTTGGTTGTATTGTCGTGAAAAATACTCCTAAAGTTGCATTTTGAATGTACACAAAGTGAATGTACCCTGGATGTTGGGCTTTAATGAGTCAAAGTGTCTTACAAAAATATTTTATGGAAAATATCATTAGAAAATTTAAAGTAAAATATAGAAAAACTTTAATAATATAGCATTAGCAATATTTTGGTGCAAATTGCCAGCAAAACAACATAATAAAATAAATCAAGATTTTTAATGAAAGAACGTCCCAATAAAACTATCATTCGCCTGAAAATATTATAATCTCGTAGAATTTCAATTTAAATATTTTCCGCAAATGAATTTATGTAAAAATATTTTTTTATATGCCACGCAGAGTGCCACTGCGTTTATTCCTGTAGATTTAAGAGATTAAAACACCACAAATTGTGCACATTTCGTGCAATTTTCAATGCAACCGTTCTCTGCGTGTGCAGTTCGTGCTTAAGTTTTGGCGCGCAAAATACAAACAACAAAAAGAAGATGAAGAAGAAGAAAAATCAATATTTTTGCCGCATTTTCAAGTTTGTCGTTCGCTTGACGCTATTCAATATACGAGTAGCAAAACAAAAAATGGGGGAAAAACAAAATTAACTACGCAAATACGTATCTACACTTACCTGCTCAATGTCAAAATCCCATTCTGGGGATGGTGAACGTTCATCGCGTTCAGCATGACCACCCCGCACCGCCGCCAAAGCGGAAGGCGTACCTTGCGCTGGTGAACCAAGTGGTTCTTCGGGTATCACAGCAAAACGACCACGCTGCAAAATTGGCGAAATAGCACCATAATTTGCTGAAAGTAAAGATTTTTTGGTTGGTTTATTTGATGAGCGTTAAGTCCTTTGATTGGAAATAATAACGCAATAAAAATTGTATTTAAATACTTACCAGTAGGCATAAGACGAAAACGTCCAAGTGTTGTTTCAGGCGGTCCTGGTGGTGTTGAAGAAGTTACACGAAATCGACCGCGTCTTGCGGCGGTCACTTCATCGTAACCACCGCCGCCACCACCACCGCTACCTCCAGGCATATCGGTTGTGTTTAAATCTGAAATAATGAGAAATATTTTAGGTCAATGCACTGCGCTACACTTAAGTATGCATGTAGGTATACAAAAAGTAATGTAGCTTCTTATTAGTAATTAGTGTTAAAAGATTGATAGTAATTCTGTTCCTTAAAGTCGAAGTATTTTTTCACATGCGATATTTACAACACTAGCAGTTTATTGAGTTTACAACTTTTTCAGAAATTGTTTTCAAATTCCACCTATTGACCCTATGCTCCCTATGGAGTTCCAGGAGAGTACATGCATACTACCTATGAGCTATTTTTGCATTCTCTGAAAAGGTTAGACATTTCAGATGTAACAATCCGATTCTATTAGTCTATCTTCTCGATCCACAATTCCTGTATTCCAGAAATACAGTATTTTTCCAGGTAATTAAGCACAATAGTGCTTTCTTACTAGTATTTGAAGTAATTAGGTCTTTATAACAACAAAGCATTGACGCCGAACAAATAGAATCTGATATGTCAACTAGTAAGGGTGTAACATTTGGCCTGGAAAAACATTAAATACCTTACACTGCAGTGTTCCTAAAATTTTGCTTATATGGGAGGTGCCACGTCCTCTTGTCCGAGTTTACCCAGTTTTTCCTCAGAGCTTGCATTTATAGTCCTTAGTATTTGAGTGAAATTTAGTTGGATTATCTCAAACAACTCTTTCAGTATAGTATTTTATAACTTTTGCTTATATGGGAGGTGCCACGCCCTCTTGTCCGAATTCGCCCAGTTTTTACTCAGAGCTTGCACGTACAATCCCTAGTGTTTATGTGTATTTTTGTTGCATTATCGTGAAAAATACTCCAAAAGTTACATTTTGAATATATTTTTTTATGAGCGATAGGCGTGTCTGTTGACCACTCATTTTCAATCCCTCGAACTAACTATTACGCCAAAGCTACTGTACAAAGTTTCACCGAATTATCTTGGTTAGTTTTCCCGTAAAAAATATTTCCACAGACAGACACCTAGCCAGCCAGCCAGACAGACAGACGGACAAGTTTATATCGACTCAGGAGGTGACGCTGATCAAGAATATATATACTTTTCTATATCTACCGCGCCTCCTTCTCAGCGTTGCAAACGGAAGGACAAAGTGAATATACTCTGGGTGTAGGGTATAAAAACATCCCCGTAGTTCATGGTTGAATTTGTAAAACCGAAGCTGATGACGCTCATTCGTCGGCCGGTGTATGATATTCACCTTCAGCACCTACCCACCAAGTTTCATGAAAACAGTTTACATAGCTTGCGAAACTCAAGATGGCCCAAAGAAAGTTTATATTTGTTTAGCTTCCTACGCGCCAAGCATACCTCTCATTCGAAAATGGGTGAAGAAGTTTGATAAGACCGGTACAACATTGGAAAAACCAAAAACGAGGCGACCAACATCAGCAAAAACGGCTGTTCGTGACGATCCGATCCTTGCAATTCTGAAAATTTTACACCTAACGTGCCCAAAGTAGTTTTACTTCAAATATATATTCGTGCGGGCCCAGGCTTTTTTTCAAGTGCTTGTGGTCGTATTTGTGTCCGACCGGACCTCAAAAATTAGGCCCGTTGCCATCTCTTGATCACACCGTCCAATGTTCTGAAGCTGTAAATGATGTAATCCAACTCTTCTAAGCTAGAATCAACAATCATGAAACTATTACTGATAGTTTTTGGGATGTCTGTTAATGAAGATGGGCAAGTTATCTATTCGTGTTTCACATGACTTTGCTGAACTTTAATTGTTGCTGGGTGGGAGACATATAAACAAAAGTGTAGGTTAGGGCGACGATAATTGCGTAGAGCAAAAACCGCACATTCTACAAAGATCTAGAACCTTAATATTTTGCACTTTGACATCTAGGAATGAAAGAGAGTTGCTTTATTTCTCATTTATTTCTACTGCTAAATATATTTATTACAATACATAAGGACGTTACTCCCGGAATTGATTTTAAAAGTCGATTACACTCGGGTTTCTTTCATAAATATTTAACATAATTCTTACCTTCCTGATGAACTTTTAGCTTTTACCCTGTATAACAAATTTACACAATTTGAAATTACTAAATCATAAAAGTATTGGCCTACAAAGGCCAAAGTGTTCATTCTACGTTTTTAATGTGTTGAACTCATGCAATTTTCACTATATAGGCAAATGAAACAAAAAACGTAATACCAAAAAGGCAAGGACATGAACATGGTAACACTACAAAATGGCTTATAATAAATATTTACATATCGTCATGGTGAAAAGGCAAAATAAAGGAATCAGCTAAGCACACAATGCACATTTTCAAAACGAACTGTTTAAGAGGAAGTTGAGTAGAACATAGGTAGGCGTGTGAAAACTTTATGAAGCTTTCAGTTTTTGTGTTTAGAGGGCAACTCATTTCTTAACTATTGCTCCAGTTATAACCGGCCATTACATATTTAGTTTAGATTGTACTTAATAAATTGTTATCATCAATCACAAAAAAAAAAATACATAAAGGATATTGATTTATTATATCTTTTTATTTTGCTTTGAGGCTTAAACAAATTCGGTTCAAGCCTTCGGAAACTTTCAATTTCTATTAACTAAAACAGAAGTCGTCCGAAGATGTCTGATGGTTTAACAATTAAAACTTCTTTCACGGGATCGCTTAGAGGTTGAGTAACCAAAGCAGGGATTGAGGTGTGATTCAATAGACTCGGGTTGAAAATAGCTGAATACAATAGTCGTAGGCAACATCTCCCCTTACGCCATTTTGTATTCTGATTCTGTTGAAATGAGTTCATTCATGCTGTGGTATAGTAAAGACCATGACGCGAATAGTTGGATTGACGTTAGAGACGTTAACTGTCAGTCCAATAATCGTTTATGTCGAAATTGAACACTTGGAAACTAGCAGTTAAAATCATGAGTTACATTGGGAAAGTGTAGATTGCTATTATTTTCTTTGGCTAGCGTCTTTTGTCGACATAAAGGAAGAGGATAGGTTAGTTTAGGTTAGATCCGGGAGATGAACATGTTGGAAGGAAGAGGATAGGAAACCATTGATTTGGTGTGAACCTAATAATCGCGGAAATGTTCAATTGGGTGTCTACGTTATGGGCGCATACTGTTAAGCTCACTCGGCTGTTGAATATGCTAAGCCGATGATGACAATGCAAAAGTTACCAGCCAGGTAAGCCAACTTTTGAATTTTCCAAAACCAAACATATTCTTTAAAAGTGAGTTGAGAACAGCTTTTAAATGCAATATTTTTAACATGTAAAATAACTGGAAATTTTACGTTTTTCCACATTTAACAACAAAACTATTACATAGCTTAAAAAAACCGGGCGCTTGGCAACCCTGTTACCGGATAAAAGTTATTTCTAGTGCTAAGCTTGGAGACCGCTTAGAGGTAATGGCCTTTAGACTAGGCGTTAGTCTTTATATTTTAAAATACTTTCCGAGAACTTCCAGCTGTATTGTGAAGTACATTTCAAATTATCTCTTGGAAGAAAATTTTATAGGGTAAAATCTACACTTTAAATTTTTCTTATGTTACATACATTAAAGAGAGATAACAACCATAGCTCTTCTGCAGCTTTGTGAACATCGTTTCTTGAGAATTCCTAGTAGAGCTGGTAGCTTCTTTATCCAGTAATATACTCCAGCACTCTATTCGGAAATATAATTCTTACGAAAACAACGTGGAATATGTAAGTTTGCGTTACTTTTTATAATATCGATAAATCTCACTCTTGCAACGAGAGAAGCGGTGTATTTTTGCTAAAATTACACCTGGTCGACGAATAGAGTAGATAGAGCAAACGATACCCAGCTCAGTCAAATAATTATGCATTGCTTTCTGTAGCTTATTTGTTATAAAGTTTAAAAAAGATCTCGAAAATCGCGTGATGAATATCAATTCGTATCGTACTGGTTATAGCCAGTCAATGAACTGGACTGAAACAATAATTTTTCTTAACTATGCATTATTTAATAACACGAGGGTCGTTTAATAAGTGAGAGACTTTTTGCATTTCCCGCACAGTTATTTATTTTAAATCCAATACTGCTTTCGTCAACTATTACGTATTAATGGACATTAATTGGTGTTCTACAGACATTGAAAGCAGACCACCTCAAAATAGGCGTTTGTTTCAATAGTGACCTCTTCATTCGACCTCAATATCTTACTTCCAAGCCATTTTTGCAGGTTTGGAAACTGGAAATACTAACAGTGGGCTATGTCTGGAGAACTTGCTGGATGGGGTAGCAGTTAGTAGCCCAATTTTTGATTTGAACCGTTCCAGATCATTATCTATAAATTTCGACACTGCCGCGGGATTAATATAACCTAGAATATTTGAATCTTCAATCTCTGCACCTAGGTACTTAATTTTTCCTCACACCGCTGCGGGGTATGTGCATAGTAAAGCTGGGCACGGGCTTAATTTTTGAGGCCCGGCCCGGCGCGAACACGAAACAAGCACTTGAAAGAAAGCCCGGGCTACTATATTATTACATATTCACACCTTTTTATGATATCAAAAAATCAATGATTTTCAAATGAGGAAAAATCAAACATTGTATGAAGTGCTTATTTGAGATTTTTGGTCGAATATAATAAGAAGATTTGTTTGACTTGACTTACTCGATTGTCATTCTTAGCCCCACATTTATACATTATTTACATATTTTTATAAAAAAGCAGAATTTTTTCAAGTTTATGCTTTAACGGGCCTCTGGGGCTTTTGTGGTTAGAAACGGGCCCGCTCAAAGCCCGAGCCCGTCGTCGAAGAGTAAAGGCCTACGGGCCACAAAAAAAAAAAAAACACAGCCCGTGTCCAGATCTATTGCGTAGCACATGTTCTGCTGTTTCCAAGTTCAATTGACAGAGTTAACAAGAGTCGTTATCTACCAGATCTTCTTTAGCTGATAAGTAAGTTTAAGTGATCCGACATTATTTCACTGTATGTTTTTATATCTTTTTCTGCTGAGGCTTCAAGCAGCTTCCACCTTAGCACGTTTTGGATTGATTAGCCTTTTTACTTGCTTCATGCCCTCCTGGGCTGTCTAGTGGACGATAAGGCTATTTTCTTCTAATTCCCGAATTAAGTTATTTTAGAGCAACAGGCACGATGGCATTCGATGCAGACATTTTCAGTGACGCTGATTTTGTTAAAGCCGTTGAGCAGAATTTGTTGAATTTGTGTGAGTCAATTTTTCCAAAATAAATTAATTTTGCTTTTAAAAATTATCACTTCACTATTTTTTTGATATATTTTTTCCAACTGATGAAATCAATCTACTTTCTTTACCAGTAGTTAGCTAAGGTCTCTAGCTTTCCATTGATATGTCTGCA
Organism: Calliopum simillimum; assembly: GCA_951812925.1. Taxonomy (NCBI): domain Eukaryota; kingdom Metazoa; phylum Arthropoda; class Insecta; order Diptera; family Lauxaniidae; genus Calliopum; species Calliopum simillimum. The sequence goes on from OX638368.1 coordinate 24,301,667, forward strand.
TAACATACATTTAGTCACAAGTTATGAGTCGAAAACAAAAAGGCACTATTCCCCTACTGTTTTGAAGTTCGTCGACTGTAAAAAAGAGCAAACGATAGTGTATTGGTCTAATGACTAGCGCTGCATGGAGAGACTCAGGTTCAAACCCTCCACTTGGTGATTTTCCACCAATTGGTACACAATTTGTCTTCAGAGCGGAAAATGAAACATGTGTCCAATATAGCCGACGCGTACCTAGGTATAGAGTTTTTAAGATTTTGCTTGTATGGGAGTTGCCACGCCCTCGTGTTCAAATTCGACCTAATTTTGATGAAAGCTTAAGAAATCCATCCTTAGTATATATGAATCAATCCACGCCAAGTGTACCAGCTCAAAATTTTTTTTTCTCTGATTTCGCTCAAATTTGGCAATATGGTAGATCCGGTGTGCAAGAACAACAATCCGGAAGGATTTGGTCCTAGTACCATTTGTTGTAAAAATACAGGGTGCTGAAGTTGGCGTTTTTAGTCATTTTCATGAAAAGGGTGTTTTTTAAAAAAAATTATAGCTTACACTAAAATTTGTAAATTAATAAATCTAAGTTACTGGTCCCATTCATTTTGAAGTGTTTTTTTTTATAAAAAAAAATATTTCTTGGTGAAAAAAAATTTTTTACACTTAAAAATACTTTTGATTTTTTTTTTAAAAAACCCCCCTTAGATTTTTTTTTAAAAGAACTTTAAATTAAAGCATAATTTATATCATTTAAAATGATGTATGATTCAAGATGGGATTCGGATGCTAAATGGGAGTTTTCGGCTTTTGAACGCCCGCGGAAGGCAAAAATCTTTTTTTACTCAAGAGGAAACCATCTTACGAAAAAAGTTTACTAGGCAAAAAATGCTTAGAATCAACAAGGAAATAAGTGTAAAAGTTTTTGGGAATTTTTTGGAAAGTTAAAAAAAAATTTTTTTATTTTGAGCTGGTACACTTGGCGTGGGTTGCTTCATGTATGAAATTTGGTTGCACTGCGCAGCTTCGTTTATTTGATGCCACATACGAGAGCTCCTTGCCCCAGTGTGCGACGTATAAAATAATAAAAAAATTAATAAAAAAAATTTAATTTCAGAAATATACGTGGGGCCTAACAAAAGTTCGCTTAGTTGAATTGAAAAAACTTTTAAATTTAATTTTTTAAATTTATAACTTTATTCTTCATCTATTTGTATTTTTTCAACGTAATCGCCATTTATTTTGAAACATTTTTGAAGTCGATAAATCCATCTTGAAAAACAGTCTTCAAAATCGGCTTTTTGCAGTTTTGCAATTTCATCATTAACCGCATTTATTATCTCCTCATTGCTGTTGAAGATTCTCCCTCTCAAATTTTTTTTTATTTTTGGAAACAACCAAAAGTCACAAGGCGCTAGATCTGGGGAATAAGGTGCGGGACGAATTTCTTCGATGCCTGAAAGCGCAACAAAATTTGTCGTTTTTTCAGCAGTGTGCGCTGGCGCATTATCGTGATGTAGAAAGTAGCGGCGTAGCTCCTTTTTTTTGGCGTTTCCAAATAAATTTTGGAAGACTTCTGGTAAACAGGTTTCAGTATACCACTTAGCAGTAACCGTCCGATCTTTTTCCAAAGGAATAGGAGCTACAACTTTCTCTCTGGTGAAGTAAACTGGCATCATTACTTTTGTTGCTGACTTTTTTTTTGCTTTACTTTAACAGGTGGACTTGCACTTTCTGGGCTCCATACCATGGATTGTTGTTTGGTTTCAAGGTCGTACTTCTAAAACCATGCTTCATCACCTGTTACGATTTTCTTGAAGGTGTTAGACCCTCCGTTTTTGAATTTTTCAAGAAAATACTTAGCAAAACGCACACATGCCTCTTTTTGAGCATCACTTAAAATTCTAGGAACCCATCGTACAGATTTCTCCGCCTATCCAAGATCATTTTTTAATATTTGCGATACAGCCATGGCATTCAAGCCCAGTTCCTCAGCAATGATTTCCTGGGTCAATCTTGGATCTTCGTCGAAGATTTTGGGCGGCCTTCTCGAGGTTCGTCCTCCACAGAAAAATGACCTGTCTGGAATCTTCGGAACTACTTTGAAATAGTCACGAGGGATGGCGCATTAACTTCAAATGCTATTTGGCATTCATTAAATATTTCCATAGGCTTGAGCTTACCTCGAAATCCAAAAAGAATAGCAAACCGAATGTCTTGCTGCGTTGGCATTGGAATATCTGCTGACATTGTTTCACGAATTTTACGTTTTCTTCTCTCCATTTTGACCGATCTTTCTGAAAATTAAAATGATATATCGTAAGACTATAACAAATAATACGCAATTTTTTGATTTACTAAAAATTTATAACATGACACCAACTAAGCGAACTTTTGTTAGGCCCTACGTATAACAAATTCTTTAGCACATTGTGTAAAATTTGTATATTAAATTAAATTCCTGAAATTTATAAATAAAATAAAAAAAAAAATAATTGGATTTTTTCTGTTTCGAATGTAATGCATAAGGTGACAATTGGTTACGTCCAATGACAAACAATACAAAACGTAAATAGAACTTTATATGTGACGGACAGAATTTGGACTAATCGGTCGCGCCCATGGAGTAGTTTACAAATTAGTTTTGTAATAGTCCGTGGTCCTGCAAGGCTGCTTTCAATGGCTGTCAAATACAAACTAAATGACGCAAAAATAGCTCAATTTGCAAAGTGGTCTGTTAATAGATGACAGTTGATGGGAGCGGTGTTAGATTTAAAGTTACTGTGAGGGAAACAACAAAAACTCTCGAACTGCTCTCGTACTTAAAATTACATTTTTTTTTTTTAAAAAATTACACTTTCTTAATTTCAACTTACCACTCTGATTTGGTTGCCACTCTGGATACAAATAAGCCGTGTTTGTAGACGCGATTACCGCTTAGGGCGGCGGTTATTTCACAACAACAACAAAAAACCGGGAAGAGTAAATCGGAAAACGAGCGGAAACGGAAATTGCACTATGGGGGGGGGGCAGAGAATTAACGCGCAAGCCAAGCAAGAAAACAGCAATGTGCTCTGGCTGTTGCAATTTTACACTTTGACGATTATTAATAAATTGACACAATTTGTTACAGCGAAAATTGTACGCTAATTGTGTTTTAATTGCACACTTTAGTTCAGCATAAAATTTATGACATTTAATAAAAATAAATTGGAATATATTTATTTTTTTTTTTTTTATTTTTTTGCACTATTTTTATATTTTATGTAATATACTTAAGCAAATGATTCTTTGCTTTTTTTTATGTAAACGATTAAATTCGTTTAAAATTTCACTTATTCACTGCAGTTTTTCATCAGAAACTTGCGATAAAATAAAACACATGAAACAAAAAAACATAAATAAATAAATTGTGAATTAAATTTGAAATGTTTTATGCAATCTTTTTGCAGTCTTTAACCCTGCTACACAAACACACGCACAGAAACTAAAGCACACACGCGAAGAAAAGACTGCAAAAAATGTTTCCACTTCTTTGAAAGATTTTCGCAAAATGTGCAATTGAGTGTTGAGAGACACAAAAACAAAGAAAGCAGCTGCGAGAAAAAAGGAAAAACTGCATTTGCTGCAGTGCTTTTGCAAGAGCTTTGCAGTTTACACTTTGATATGCACTCTCACAATCTCTCACACACTCTCTCTCACTACGGTTTGCTGTCGTTTCGCGAGCTTTGTTGCAAGCATGTTGTTGTTTTTGCCGGTGAGGTGATTCGGGTGCATGCACCTTTACGTTGTTGTTGTTTTTGCTATGTGTTTATTGTTGTTGCTGTTTGGCTTTGTATTTACTTTTGTTAAAGCTTTAGCAAAGCTTTTATTTTAGTTTTACATACATATTTGTTTACTTTGCAGTTAAAGAGCTAAAACAGCTGTTGTTTGCTTTTGTGGTGGTGTAAAATGTAATTTTTTTTTTTTTTTGTTTTTGTTTTGTGTTGTTTGTTGTTTTGCCCGCTTTTGTGTTTATCATGGCGTATGCGTGACATTTTTAATTTATTTTTGTAGCGAAAAATCAATGTGCCATTTTTGGGTTCTATTCGCTTTAATTTATTAGGTGCTATGCATATTCTTTAGATCTTTAGATAAATTATTTTACGTCTATGAGTGACTTCATTTAAAATGCCATATTGTTGTCCTTGGACAAAAGAAAATTTTTCCTTAGTCTAGGCTTTCTCTATCACCTCCCAGAAGCTTCGTAACCTTATCGATAACAACCTGTATATAATATACAAACTATGACAAATAAAATAGGCAAAAATACAATTCGGCAATTTTTCATTCAATTTTATATAACCTTTCCATGTTTTAATCGAGGCATCGAGCATTTTTTGTGAAAATGAGCTATGTAGTCCAAAGTGTTGTTTTCGGTGAGATCTAGTTACCAGCTGGCAAACCCAGATTTGCTCTAGCACTTGTAGTTCCTTAAAAAAACAACTTGAAAAACCGGATATTTTGATTTTTCCATATCAATTTCAATTTTCAATTTCAATTTACAATTAAGGATATTTTTCGTACAATAAGAACATACTTAGTACTTTTATAATACAACACTGTTAGTCTCAATACAACATAAGCACATATATAAAAATATTAATAATACTTATAGAATACTTAATCTAATTCACGTGAGGATGGCAAGTAATAATAACACACGCAAAAATAACAAAAAACTAGTAAGGGTGTTGACTTTGGCCTGGCCAAACATTAAATACCCTACACAGCAGTATTTTGAAAACGTTGCTTATATGGGAGGTGCCACGCCCTCTTGTCCGTACTCACCCAGTTTTTTCTGAGAGTTTGATTTTATAGTTCTTAGTATTTGACTGAAATTTGGTTGGATTATCTCAAAAAATGTTTTCAGTACAGCGTTTTGAACCTTTTATATGGGAGGTGCCACTCCCTCTTGTCTGATTTTATCCAGTTTTTGCTTAAAGCTTGCATTTATAATTCTTAGTATCTGAGTAAAATTTAGTTCGATTGTTTCAAAAAACGCATACAGTGTAGCGTTTTGAAACTTTTGCATATATGAGATGTGCCACGCCCTCTCATCCGAATTCGCCCAGTTTTTGCTCACAGCTTGCGCTTACAATTCGTAGTATTTATGTGTATTTTGGTTGAGTTATCGGGAAAAATACTCTAAAAGTTGCATTTTGAATATATTTTTTGTATAGGCGGTAGGCGTGTCCGTTGACCGATTTCGCTCATTTTCAATCCCACGAACTAACTTTGACGACGGAGGCTGTGCACCAAATTTCATAGAATTATCTTGCTTAGTTTTCCCAAAAAATGTATTTCCACACACAGCCAGCCATCCAGCCAGACAGAAGGACATAGCTATATCGACTCAGGAGGTGACGCTGATCAAGAATATATATACTTTTCTATATCTGCCACGCCTCCTTCTCTGCGTTACAAACGGAAGGATAAAGTGAATGTACCCTGGGTGTAGGGTATAAAAAGAGAGTGAAAAGATAGATGTACGTACAAGGCAGTAAGAAAGTACTGAGGGTTAAACTTTTTGTGTTAAAACAAGGAAGTATAGAAGGATAAGCTTAGAAAGAAAAGGGAAGAGTGAGATAAAAAAAAAAATGGTTACATTTTTATTTAAAAAATGGTTCAATAGATTTGAAACGACTTGGCAAACTATTCCATAATCTAATTGCTTTAACGAAAAATAATCTTGAGGAGTTCAGATATTTTCTTTTTTTAAACTGAGGTATATGGTCAAATTTGCGAAGTCCTTAAACATACCACGTAGCATGATTAAAAGCTATTTGAAGCTTAAGTTGGTAACTAGAGTCGAGTTTGCTGTAAACTTTCTCCGAGCAAATAATTACAGGAACAATTAGCTAAACCACTAGCTTACTTCTTTTGCTAGATGGTGTAAAATCAGCTGACACTCTCAGATTGCTTAGAACATAATATATTTTTCGTACTACATTATTTATATGATCAGTTCATGTCAGCGAAGAATTTATATAAAAACAAAGACTTTTTGCACTACTCCCTAACTTTAGCCTCTCACTGCATATAAACAAATCAGGAATATCTTCGACAAAGATTCTATCTTTCGATATAGGTACAACAACAGATTTCAAAGCATTTAGCTGACGGCAGCTTCGTTGTGCCCAATCAAATCAAGACCCTCATTTATCCTAAAAGTTAAGTCATCTAGGAGACCAATTCTATTTATTAGGGAGATATATTTGCACGTCATCAGCATCAGGCATGCTTGGATGAGCAGTTACAGACTCTATCATTTATAAATATCGTAAATAGCAAAGAACCAAGAACTGAACCCTGGGGTACACCACTATAAACATTTTTGTACTCAAAATATTTTTCACCAACCTTTACTCGTTGAACTCGATTAGACAAATAACTCTTTAAGAGACGTACAGCACTGTCACTAGAACCATATATATTGTAGTTTCTGACACAGTAAGACGTGATTTACAGTGTCAAATGCTTCTGAGAAGTCAAGCAAGCAAAAAAGTGTTATATTTCCTTCATCATATAGTGATCTTATATCATCAAATATTTTAACAGTATCAGTGGCACAGTTGCAATGGAGATATTAAAATGTTTTCATTAAGAAAATTTACTATATGATTTGCGATAAGAGCCTCGCATGCTTTGGCCAAACAAGATAAAATACTGATAGGCCTGTAACCACTAGGTTCACTTGCAGCCGATTTCTTTGCCATGAGCATAATAAGAGCCACTTTTCGAGATAAAGGAAACAAAGATGTGGTATAGCAATGGTTTAATATGTGGGTAAGAGGGCTTATCAAATGTATGAGAATAATCTTGATGAATTTCAGTGAAATTCTATCCTCGCCTATTGCATCAGATTTAATATTTAACAATGACTTTTTCACATCATTCAAGCTTACTGTTGAAAATTAGAAGTTTGGATTTTCAGAATAATCAGTATTCGTACTTGGAGCAGAAGCAGAGTTAGAGAGAAAGAAATTGTTTAAAATATTTGGGTTAAGATCGCATTTGTCAAAACGTTTCTCACCAATACCTATTGCATTTAAATTCCTCCACAGCTCTTTAGGGGGAAGGGACGTATTTAATTTTGAAGAATAACATTGTCAGCGATATAATGAATTTATTTTTTTGAGGGCATGGTACCGCCCATTTTTCTGGTGAACATTATTTGTGCCGATGACTTTTACATATATACCGAATCTCATATACATACATATATGAGTCAAAGAATTTCGGAGATATGATAAGTTAATATTTTGGGGAGGCGTGGCACCGCCCATATTTTCAACCTATAGCTTAGCTCATTTTTTATACTAACAAATTGTGAAATTTTCTTTCAAATCGGTTAGTTAGTTTCCGTGCCAAAATGGAACAATTAACAATCAAACAAAATTTCATTTTCATTAAATTTATTATCTTTTTTTCTCATAACTTGAGAACAATAAAAGATAAATCTAAATTTGTAACATTTTTTCAGCGTGGTCAAGTTAATAGAAATTTTAAGCACAAAAGCTCAAGTGCCCACGGGCATAGGATTAAGACATAACTGATTTAAAGCTTTATTTGAGATAATGCAATCAAATTTCATGCAGACACTAAATAAAGTGGATGGAAGATTTGAGCAAAAACTATGTGAATTCGGATAAGAGTGTCTGGCATCTCCCATACAAGCAATATTTTTTGAAATTCTGTGGTCTCTATGATCAATTCTTATTTTATATGGTACTTATATCAACTAAGAAAAAGGTTTACTGCAATTCGTACTTTCAGCACAAATTAACTATTTTCCAATCAAATATCAACCAGATTAATTTTTTTAGAAAAATAAATGTGCGCCTTGAAATGCTTGAAAACTCTACAATAAACAACAGCTGAACGTTCTTTCTACTTGCTTATCAAAATTCTTATTTTTTCTGTTCATTTCAAACTTTGTTGTTTAACTTTAATTTTTTTTTTTTTTTTTTGTTTTTTTTTTTTGCAACTTTTTCATAACAAATTAATAAATATATAAAAGCGACATTTACTGAGAAGAATGAAAGAATGAAGCTGGTAACTACTGATCATCGAACAAAAGAAAACATGTTGCGAGTACAACAATACCTACGCGATATTTGTTATTGTTAAATGAAAGTAAGAAAAAAAAACAGCACGTGATTTTTATAGCAAATTGCCTGAAAATATGCAACGCATTCCACACAGATATACAGAAAAAAACATAGCCCAGTAGATAATTGCGGAAAGCTTTCTATCGGAGGTAGTGAACATGCCAACATTATAACATGCATACGCGCTTATATATGTGTTAGGCTGCGGTTACACTGCATAAAAATTCGTACGAAATTGCTGATGCAAACAAATAGACATGTTTATACCCAAGAGGAAAATAATCGCTTCAAAAATTTTCTGAAGTGTTTCTTTTTCACCAACAAGCGCTTTCGCTGCGTAAGCACTATTCTTTCGTCTTAACGTGCTATACGAAAAACGAATTTTAAAAACATAAAACGCTTTTTTCTCAAAACATGAAAAACGCAGACGTTTAGTTGAAGTTTTAAACCGACGATACAATATACTATTTGTACCTGAAATTGATTCACTAGAAAAATTGTTTATCGAAAAATAAAAACTGAATATAATGCACTTCACCAAAAACGATGTACGATGCACGCTTTGTACTTTTTTTCCGCCTCGCATATAAACACTTTGTTCGTGCCTTTTCTTAAGAGGAAATTCTTTGAGAGTTTGTAAGAGGAAAACTTCGTACAAATTCTTATTCAGTGTAACCATAGCCTAAGGCGTTCCTGAAATCTGTTGTATATTGAAATATCCTAGATGAAAAGAGAGCGATCAAAGGCCATCCGATAACACAATGGAGGTAACTCATATTTCTTTGAACTACACATATGGGCACGGCCACGTAAGGCGAAGCTACACAATTTTTTTTTTTCTTTAAATCTCCCACTCATTTGCCCATATTTCATAAGTTTACATCTAATGCTGTCCAAAAATACCATTTTCAAGTATATATGTAAGTTGATTTCAGGGGTGCTATTTTCATAAAAACTTACTCTTGCTTATAACCAACATTTTTTAATCAAAAATCATAAGGTATATTTTTCTACTAAAATTTCTTCTGAATCCACGCGATGAGCTGTGTTGAAAGGGATAGAAATTCCTTACAATAACTTAAATCAACCCATAAGAACCGGGGGATTGAAGAGGAAGTTATGGCCATAAATCACGCTAATTGCTATTTTGAGAGGAGAGAGAGTGCTAAGGATATCACAAAAATTTCATTCCTTATAGGCTTTTTGAAGAATCTTAGACAGCCTAATACTATTGTTGTTACATGTACCAAATTTCATGCATCTAGCTTAATCCGTTCGGCCGTCAGTCAGGGCTCAACATAAAAATCTGAAAAAACCAGGAAAAATTTAATTTCGATTTCAATTTTTTTGTTGAACCCAGACTGGTGGCCAAACAGATTCAGCTAGATGCATGGAATTTGGTACAGATAACGATTATATCACTAAGCTGCCTGAGACTAAAATTAGACGTGATCGGTTAATTTTCACGCATACTTCCCACACAATGTTTCAACTAGCCAATATGGGAGGTAGGCGTGAACATTAACCGATCACGCTCATTTTTAATCCTGATCAGAAGATGGCTCTCAGTATTATCTGTACCAAGTTTCACGCAGACAGCTTTATCCGTTTGGGAGAAATCGTAATTTAAAAAAAAAAAAGATGTATCGAGGTCTTGGAGCAAAAAATTTGTAATGTAGTGTAAACGGGAACCTTCCAAGGAATGAAATTTTCACATATTTTTCATCTTCATCGATGTTTGGACAGTTTGGCTGTATTCGCCCTCAACTTATTTATGAAAATTCGTATGCATAACGTTCCCAACGCTTTTGCATTACGTAACCAACGTTGCTTTAACGTCTATAAATCCATCAAAAATAATTTTTTCAGCGCAATTTTAAATTCAATCGTATCTTTGATCCTTTATATTCAAATTATAGAAGATGTTCGGGAAAATACATCACTAGATTCGCAGACTTTTTAGAAAATGTGCACTGACCTCGAAAATCGCTTGCAAAAAAAAATAACGTTCCCAACGGCACTTAAACTCTTATAACTCCAAAGCCTTAAGCGATAGACAAAAACTTTGTTCCTATGAAATATTGGCCTTAGGGAGCCTTATTATATGCACTTAAGATATCATGATGTTTGATCATTTTTCAAAGAGATATGGGCAAAAATGTGCGTGCGATCGTAACGTTGCCAACGGTGGCCGTGCCCATATGTTTTTTATACTTGATTAACAAATTTTTCCCATTTTTGTGTTTTCACTCGAATGTCTAAATAAAAGCATACTTATAGTAATTGGCTCTACTTCTTTTGTCTGCTGGGATATAACTGATGGAAAAGCACTGCAAAATTTATTGTGCTTAATTTTAATTCCACCAATATGGAAAACACCACCAGTGGGATTACAAGTTACAAGAACATGCGGGGGCGTATAAAACAAAACCTGCTAAGAGCATTTCTAACTATTGATCTTGTCTACTGGGATATAACTGATACACAAGCACAGAGTGGTTTTTTTTTTCGTTTTTAAATTTTAATTCAAATGAAATGAAAAACACGTGAGTGCAAACATTCTCATATGGAGGCGTTCAAAGCAAAACAAAAAAAGGAAAAAAGACAGTGGATTCATCTTTAAGCTGCAGGGGTTTAATTTAAAAGCAAAAGACCAAAAACAAAAAAGAAATTCAGAAATTTGTTTTCCTTTTCATTTGTTTCTCTTTAAGTATCATTCTAGCGAGAACAATGAGGGGATGATGATAGGCATAGTCATATGTTCATAGGCTAATATAAGTACTTACATACATATACACGCGTGTGGGTGTTAGGGGGTTGCAACTTGTGGGTTGTTGCATTTATTGAGACAGTACAGAAACAAACGCATGAGTCATCAGCTACATACTTATGTTTGCTTTACTGTGAATGACCGCATACCATTTTAGATATGATTTTTTTGTATTTGACTCGTGGAAGAGATATGATGTTATTTAATTTTGTTGTTACGCAATTTTAATTTTTTAGGATTTGTTTATTTTTTTATAAATTTAGTCTTTTATCTTCAGCTTTGATTATTTACTTTAATTGTTCTTTTAATATTATGCCTTCGCTCTCATTTCTTTTTATACCCTACATCCAGGGAATATTCACTTTGTCCTTCCGTTTGTAACGCAAAGAAGGAGGCGTGGCAGATATAAAAAAGTATATATATTCTTGATCAGCGTCACCTCCTGAGTCGATATAGCCATGTACGTCTGTCTGGATGGGTGGCTGGCTGTGTGTGGAAATACATTTTTTGGGAAAACTAAGCAAGATAATTCAATGAAATTTGGTACATTACCTCCGTCATCAAAGTTATTTCGTGGGATTGAAAATGAGCGAAATCGGTCAACGGACGCTGCTACCACCCATATTCAAAATACAACTTTAAGAGCATTTTCCACAACAATGCAACCAAATACACATAAATACTATGAATTGTAAGACCAAGCTCTGAGCAATAACTGGACGAATTTGGACAAGAGAGCGTGGCACCTCCCATACAAGCAAAAGCTTCAAAACGCTATATTGAAAGCGTTTTTTTAAAAATTGAACTAAATTTTATTCAGACAATAAAAACTATAACTACAAGCTCTGAGCAAAAACTGAGTGAACTGGAAAACAGGGTGTGGCACCTCCCATATAAGCAAAACTTTTAAAATACTGCAGTGTAGGGTATTTAATGTTTGGCCAGGCCAAAGATTACACCCTTACTAGTTATTATTATTTATACTGTTTCTATTTTGTTTTTTTCTCTAAGATAAATACAAGCGCAAATATTTAACTGTTAATCCGGGTTTATGTTAAATGCGCAATGCGTGAAACGTCCGACACGAACAGATAAATAGAATTCGCTTGCGACAGAACTGCAACATGTGAAGCATTCGCTTTAAGTACATTAAAGACAGTCTTCAAACAAAAAGGAACATAATAGAAAAAAATAAGAGTAACTTATTTTGGCAGCTTGCTTCTTATTGAAACGTCCAAACGGTTTTATTTTAATAGAAGCAAAGTCATCGCAAAGGAACGTGACAAATGGAGAGATTTCATATTGGCCCTATGCTCCTCCTAGGAGTTAAAGGAGAATACATACATACATACAAGTTTATTAATAAGTAGCTTTTTGCATTAACAAAGATTTCCTATGTTTTGTGTTAAAAAAACAAATCAGAATACGATTGGATAATTTTCAAATATCGATAACTGTTTTGAAGCAAAATGCGATCACTGATTCTGAATCTGACAAAAGTTTGTCTTGACCAGATGCAGAAAACAGTCTTGCAGTCTTTTTCTTTTTGACGCTAAATCCGAATCCAAACCAGAGTTGCTTATATACCTGCAGGATTTTGAGATACACAATACAATACCAGGAAAAGGTGTATTTGATTTTAAAAATGGTATCGAACAGCCATAGTCTTCCTTATCAAACAATACCTCTCTAATTGGACCCTAACTCGACAAAATATTACCTTTTAAAGTAAATTCAACTCGACCCTATACAAAGGACTACATTATATTTGTAGCGTAAAAAAGATTTATAGCTAAAAACACTTTAAAAATGTATGCCTTTACTTCAAAAGCATATTAATCGAAAAGTAGGGATCCAATCGGAAAAGTGTAAAGTTATAGTTCGATAAGGAAGATTATGGCTATTTGATGTCGCTAAAAAAATGGAATTATATGTTTACCTGGAACTGCGTTACAAACTAAATGCTATCTTTCTTTTGTACAGCTTATAGTTTGGGAGATATTTTTTGAAAATCCTAAAATTTAGAAAAACACAGTTTTTGCAAAATTTCTACGAAACGATGTGCCCTAGAAAAATTGTTTTTTATATATTTTGTAAAACATGCATTTCCCTACGAAAATAACTACGAATGCTTTTTTCGTCCAACTTACCGTTCATGAGATATCGCAATTTAAAAATCAACACATTATTTTTTTTTTTTGACGAAACAACGTAGTCGGCTTTTAAAACGACTTCAATTGCGAAAGGAATCGAAAAAGATAAAATAAAGAGACACTCGGCGTATGAGTGTTCATAAAAATATGTTGATTGCATAATAGGGGATTGCATGTTCTACAAAATGCATGAAAAAAATATTTTCTACGGCTCATCGCTTTGAGGATATTCTGCAAAAACATTTTTTTCTAAGTTTTAAGATTTTCAAAAAATATTTCCTAAGCTATAAACGGATATTTTCTATTTTTAGCTGCGACTCTCCATTCATGAGTTATTGCAATTTAAAAATCAACATATTTTTATGAGCGCAATTGACAAGTTTTGGCCACATTTTAATTAGGATAACTCCTAAAATATAATTCGTATACGAAAATAATTCAAGGATAATTTTTGAAGGAAATTTTAAGCCGCAACTTTTCCATTATGGCGGCAAAGGCACGAGATGGCAAAGTTGAAATTCAGAAAGAGCACATCGAAATCTATAAAAAAAACTTCTGTGAACAGATGATATTTACATGAGAGTGGACTTACTGAAACCTTATCTTATGCAAGTCATACAAATTCTATAGCAAATGCCTATGTTAACGCTATAGATTGAAATATTCGAACAATGAACTTTGCGTTCTTTAATTTTTTATGTTTTTATTTTTTTACTGTGATAATAACATTTTTTAAACTCAAGGAAATCAATTGGATAGCAATTCAATTAAATTTCATCAATATCAATAACGTAACTTAATCAACAAAAAATGTAGCAAAAAAACAAAGGGCAGACACATCGTTGCCAATCTGTGAGAAAAGTTTACTTTCCGTGATATTTTCGGAATACGTATGTATTTCTATATATATTTTTACTGAGATTTTACAAGAATTTTCCAGGTCTTTAGAAGCAGATTTTTATGATATTTTCACATGGCAGCTATGGCCAGACAATGAATTGTTTTTTTGAGCAGGGACACAATTATTGATATTTTGAGTATACGATAAAGGGACTTTAATGTAACGTGATAGCATTTCTAAAGTCTAATTTACATGTATAAATTTAATTGACATTCGATTGAAATACTCTCAAAATTTGCATAACACAATAACATTTTTTAATTGTAATAAAATATATATATAAAAGGATTTTTTTATTTAAAACTATACTAATTTGTATAAAACACCCTATGCAACATACAATAATGCCACAGTTACGTTGGTAGAATTCAAACACGCAATTCACCGTAGGTATTTTTAGAAGAAACAACCTCCTGTGGTGTGCCATCCCTAAATAATTTCGATGACATGTGACTTAATGACATCACTGGAAGTAAGACAAAGAACGAATGTTGCATGTGACTTGTACATCATCATACTTTATTCAATGTCACAGTTTTCAAATGCACGAAATTCGATACGTAGATAGATAAAATTAAAACAACTCAATTAATATGGGGTTTTAAATATTGTCATAGAGTTTAAGCAGAATCAGAGATTTTACCATAATTTAAATTTTAATTTGAAAAACTTAATATTTACTATATGTATGACAGAATACTCTTTTTTTTTTGGAAATGTCAATATTTATGCATAATGATTAGTGGAATTCGAAAATAAACAGTTGTGGTTCAAAAATATAATATGTACGGGAAATGACACAACATTTGTAGAGTTTAAGAGACATTTGTGGTGTTTACAGATTAGTTTTATTATTAAAGGCAATGCTCGGAGTTTAGAAGAAGCAGATTAAAGTAGTGGGCAGATAGAATTCATAGTTTTGATTCCTAAAAGCAAATCTGCGCTATTTCTTACCCTCAAATTCAACTCGCTACGGTTTTATTAAACAATTTTGCTAAAATTTTGACCAGGCAAATAGCATTGAAAAAATCTACTAAACTTTCCGCATAACTCATTCATCATTATTCAATTATTAATAGATAACTCATAGCTTTGGCATAATTTTAAAAATGTTTTTGTTTTGATTTATTTTTGTATACGCATACTATAGGCACCTACGCACAAATGTATCATTGTAATATAATTTCTTTATCTATTTTATTTATTGTCATTTTGTTTAATTAATACGAAAATCCAATGTCCGAGCGGCAAATGCTGAATGGTGAAACAATAATAATAAAAAACTAAAATATCAATTGAATCATAATTTATATTTTTACTCTAAATTGTTTTGTTGTTTAGCCATAAATCTATTTTAGATGTTTAATTGTTCAGTTTTTTTTTTTTTTCTTTTTTATAAACATATTAAGATAAGAAGTTTATTGAAAAATTTACAGCACACTATTATTGGGATTTTATAAAATTCTGACTAACTTTAGTGATTTACATATAATAAGTTAACGTTCATAAAAGAATTGCAGATCTCCAATGATTGTCCAACTTTGTGTGATTTTCTTATCCTTTAGCGGACGTTCACTTAAGAATATACCACTATCATGGATATCAAACAAGGCTGTATCTGTCCATCCTTATCCAATTTCCCCCACCCCTGGCTGAGAATGACTTTTATAAACGACACCTTATAATCTCTTTCTGAAAAAAGCTCTTCGTTTGTGTGAAATTCCAAAAAAAAAAATTTCTGATAAGAATGATGTCGTTGAAAACATTTGTCAAAGAGACAAATGTGACATGTATTCGATGTAATTGCAGTAACTTTGGGAACAAAGGCATATACTTTATTCAACAAAAAATTTAAATGTTTTTATCATATCAGCAGTCGACATAACATCAACTACAATAGCAAGATATCTAATATAATGATGATTATCGTTTTCTAGCCGAACATGATCTTTATTTCGAACTATTCTGTTGTAAATTTTATAACTAGAAAAGCTTCAAAACAAGACTTGAGCGAGTGAGAAGTGGTATAAAAACTCCACAATCATATATCAATAAATATTTGTTTCTAAAATCTTTTCATGACCATTTCGAACCACAAACGATTAATATCAATTCATAAATAAATTCTTATCAAATAAATTTTTATCTGTCTAATCAATTTCAACGGATACAATTGAACTTAATGACTTAATCAGCATTAAAAAGGTAACTTATCTTCTTAAAATCAAAATCCATTTTTATTCATTTTGTAAAAATTTCAGTTCATAGTAAATTTAGTTATATCTATGTTAGAAACTTGTACATTAACCTGCCTATAAAACCGTTAATATTAAAGCAAATGTTTTGAATTTCTTACAGTTTATTCCGTAATTATTGAACTTATCATGCAAAATTTTCATTAATAAAAAACTTCACAAAACTCAATTTTATCGAATTTTTGACTTTGTAAGAAAAACACTTGTTCTTAAATATTTCTCATTTAGTCGGGAGAGTATTGATTTTTTTACAGAACTAAGATAGTACATTGAAATATTTCAATTATGTCTAATTCATTGAACTAGAGTTTGCAACGTAGCCGAAATTCGACCATTTCGATTTTACTTTAAAAACACTTAAAACATTAAGGTCATATTATTGTTCCTTAGTGTTAACACTATCAACATACCAAATTTCATAAAAATCGATCCAGCGGTTTAGTTGTGAAAGCTTTTTTTCCATTTGAGGGCGTGGCACTGCCCACTTTGAAAAAAAGTTAATCCTTTGCACTGCTCCTCCTCACAAACAAGAGACAAGAAATTAGCCAGAATTTTACACCGGGGTGTTTTTTGTAAAACTCATAGCAATGATCTATGTAACTGTGGCTTCTTCTTTCCCCGCCCCACCTCCTACCCCTTTATCTTTTTTTTATTACACTGTGCCAACACGTCAGGTTTTTAAGATATTTGAGAATAAAAAATACGAAAAATGGCTGTTTTGGCTAATTTTGATGTGAAAATTTCCAGCAGACTCAACACTGCGGGTTTATTCTTACTAAAAAAAATGTTACAGCGCCGGCATAATTTTTCAAAAGCCCATGTAAATAAAGACATACATTTTTGAAAGAGAGTACTTTGGAGCGATGAAACCAAAGTAAATCGCATTGGACTTGATGGGATAACATTTTTGCATCACCCGAAATGCCAAGAGTTTAGCCTAAAGTACACTACCAAAACTGTTAAGCACGGTGGAGGTAGTATCGTGGTATGTGGCGCATTTTCTTGAAATGGAGTGGGACCAATAGTCAAAAATGATGTCAAATTGGACCAATTCGGATACTTCAACATACTCCGGAATACAATGCATTTAATTACATGCCAGTTAACTGGATAAAAAACTGGCTAGCAGCTGAAAAGATTGGTGTTTTGGACTGGCCAGCTGATCCTGATCCTGATCTAAACTCAATAGAGAACCTTTAAAATTATGCCACAAATATTATTTGGAGGAACTTTGGCCTAGAATTCAAGAAGCTTGATATTCCACTCCAAAGAGCTGATGCCAGAAGCTAGTAGAGAGCTTGCACGAAACTATCGACAATCGTGGTCACACCACAAGCAGTTTATTTTATATGGTTGCTTTCCTTTTCCACAGGTCTTCGAAAGTGTGCTATTTCTGTTTCCAGATGTTTGTGCATCTTGAAACGTTTAAACGACTTAAACAGGGCTAAATGCAAGAAAATATTTTAAGTTAACTACAGTAGACCCCGCTTAATTGACTTGATGAAAAATGCAAACTTTTCGGTTCAATTAACCGAGGAATCAATTAAGCGGAGCCCGATTAATTGATCCGACTGATCAATTAAAAGGATCCCGGATAATTGATCGAGTGAGTCAATTAAGCATAGAAAAAATTAGCATTAATTTAATGGTTTCTTATGTGTTCAAAGCATTCAGAATTCTTTAAGTCATAAGCTCCATAAAGAGATAACAAATACAAAAATATGTATGTATATTGCACATTAAAAAGTGCTCGTAGTTAAGTAGTAGACTTAGAGCTGAGCATAGTTTAGGATATGTTTACTACGAGTACATCAGTCTTCCGTGCTGAATCGAATACCTAAGCACATGACCGGCCTGAAAAGGTTGCGAAAATCAGTTTTTTTGCAAATATCTCGATAACGGTTACTTCTATAGAAAAACGTTGGGACAATAATTTCCAGTGGCATTGACTACTATATTTAAAACCTTTAAAGCCGTCACCTCTTTGGACACAGTATGTAAAGCACAATCCACTTTCGTCGGCGTTAAAAATATCACCTTAATCAAAACCCTTTAATAATCCGGGAAGAACTAAGTTATTGAAATCATTTGCAACTTTTGCGTTTTCTGAAGATTTTTCTTCTTCTAAGATTAAAATCTATTGAGCTGTAATGAAAGCTGTTCAGATTTTTTCATCAGCAAATTTTTTTTACTTTTAATATTGCTGATCTTTTAAAAGGGGTATTTTACATGTATTTTTCATTTGGAAACTATTTTCTTCCTATCAATTAACCAGGGAAACCAATTAAGCGGGAATCAATTAACAGGGGATTTGGATGCCTTTTTCAATGCGAACAGTTTCACTGGGTTTTTTTAGTTCAAATATCCGGGGAAGTCAATTAAAAGGGGTCAATTAAGCGGGGTCTTCTGTAGTTGTTTTTATGAACCCCAAATTAATATTTTACTTCAATAATCCAAACATATTAATTCAACATATTAAATAAATTAAACTTTTCTAAAAATAAGCTCAATCGTTCTATTTCATTTTCCATAACTTTTTTTTTTTTGGATTCTGTAAATATATCAACAGTCTCGTTCTATAGTGCGTTATTTTATACCCTCACACAGTGCCTAAGATAATTAAGCACTTAAGATTGTGTCTTGACTACGCATCTTCTCAAAAATTAACTTTAAGAGTTAATATCTAATACATAGTGACTCTTCAGACAGCTAAAATAGCTGCAAACTGTCAATCAAGTAATTTATTTTACACCATTCTAGGTCCGTAAATTTTGTGTCAGATACCATATCTATCAAAGTTTTATCACTATGTATATACTTTTAGCTTATAAAATCGTTAGTATATAATTTTTTTTTTAGTATGCCCGATCCGGTAAAATGATGCGGGATCCGGTAGATGTTAAAAGATGTAGGATTACCGGTTCCGGTTTTCCAGATCTGGTGTTTTTCGGATTGCAATCCCTACAAGAGAAACATGGCTACTGCCAATGTTTTTCATTTATTGATTTTCTTTCAACATTTTCGACCTTTTTAACATGTTTTTTTTTTCACTCACTTGGGCAGATCAAATTGCACTTGAAAGAAACGACACCATTTTTAGCCATAATTTCGGAAAATAAAACGTCAATCACCCACCCGACAAAGCGGCAAGATATGGGTTAAGCTTTAATGCCTTCTCAAATTCACCACAGTGGCAAATTTAACCTAATTTCATTAATGCAAAAATAATGTTTTTCTGCTCGTTATGATATCATTTTCATGTTAATTATTTTATGTAGATGATAATTTTACAGCACCAAAAAGAAAGATTGTTGCCTTAAATTTTGACATATTCGACAGTTTACCGACGCACCCTGCACAAACACACCGATGCAAAAGGGAGTAAAGCAAATTACCGGCATCCAACGGCAGAACGACGTCAGTGTTGCGTAGCGGTCTACGGAAATGAGAGAAACATGAAATTCGCGCTCATTTGAAAAAATAAAAAAAAACCAAACAATTTTTTAAAAAAAAAACAAATCGATTTTGTTTTTCTTTTGCGCATAAAAAGAAAATTTTGGCAAAAATTCTTCGATTACGTATTTTAATGTTTCATAAATAGTGAACACTTGAAATATGAGCAAAAAAAGGGGGGTTGCCAACACCAAAGTGTGTTTGTGTGCGTTCAGGGTGGCGGCGGTGGTGGTGGTGGTGAGTTTGAGTTATCGTCGTCATGGGGCAAGACAGCAACAACTTCCTTCACTAGCAAAAACAACAATTACAAAATAAAGAAATTTTCTCGTAATGATTTTTCACAAAGAATTTTCTTTCTTTCTTTTATTTTTTTTAATCGCAATTTCTTTTAAAACTTTTTGCACTTTTACGGTTTTATTTTTAAACTTTTGATTTCAACTCAACGCTCGCTCTAGCTGGCTGTTATCGCCGACCACATTTGTTGTTGTTGGTTGCACTTTGCAAATTTTTGCTTATTCTATTTTTGGATTCCTTTTTGTCGCGTAAGGAATTTTCACTTTTCATTTTTTAATTCAAAAATTTTTGCGTTTTTTTCAGAAACAACGAAATTTCGCACTTACGAAATATCACACACTGTGGGAAAATTCCTTTTTGACCGCACGACGGACGACACGATAAATGGCGAAATTGGTAAAAATCCTTTTTTTTTCCAAACGCAAACGATGTCGTTATGGTGAACACAATGAATGAAAATGGATTTTTCTCAAATTTCGGTTTTTCGGTTAATTCGCTACTTTGCTTCCTTGCTTTCGTTAACAACAACAAAAACGTACAAAAGTATCAACAACAACAATGCGAAGAAATGTCAAAAGAAAAATGCTCAAAAGAAAGCTTTTGCTTGACGTTTGTAATTGGGGATATTACAGCATTGCCAGATGTAATTTGTTAAACAAAGAATAACTGCCACACAGTGCGTTGAGCCCATACAAGCAATGGTCAAAAATAGAAGGAGTGGTTGGATATCGATGAAATTTGGTACTATAAGTAATTTGGGGTCGCTGAGCTCAAAAATGATCTCAGATTTGTTGTAAACTTTATAGTTTTGCTAAAAACCAGGTATTTAGGACGATTTTCTTAAGGTCCATATATAACGATGACGAAAAAGTAATGTTTAATGTTAACAAATGAAATGTACGTAGTAGAAATAATGTTTTTTGTACTTGTGAGACCATTTGTGTTCATAAAAACAAAAAAAAAATTTCAACATATATTTTATATTTCATACAAATTTTTCGTTTTAAGCATTTTTTAAAAAAAGAAAAAAAATATTTGTAGGACGAAGTAGGAAAAGTTATTTGCAGTTCTTGATTATATAG
Organism: Calliopum simillimum; assembly: GCA_951812925.1. Classification (NCBI taxonomy): domain Eukaryota; kingdom Metazoa; phylum Arthropoda; class Insecta; order Diptera; family Lauxaniidae; genus Calliopum; species Calliopum simillimum. Next base: position 24,322,719 of record OX638368.1, read on the forward strand.
AATTCGAACGAGTAGATTAAGAAAAAAAACGGCACTTATTTTTATAAGATTTGTTTTTTTTTTTTTTTTTTTCATCGAAATTTGTCAATTCCTGAAGTTTTTCATTTGATAATATCGTGTATTAAAATCAATACAATATACATCAAATTATATATTTTCCAAAATTGTTTAGTTTTATTTATTTACTCAAATAATATTTATAATAAAAAACTTTACTTCGCTTAGTTTAATCAAAGACAAATTTTTGATAATTATTTGTTTAAGAGAACCCAAAACGAAGTGAATAAACATGATTTTTTTTGAAAAATATCTCAACTTTGAAGTGTCACAGCGTAGCCAAAACTGAGATTTTCCCCTAAATTACCTGTCGATTGATACCAATTTTATTAGGTTTCGAGTCACAAAAAATTTTGATTTTTGCCCACTAGCCAACGCAGTGTGTGCCATACCTAAATTGGAGCGTAAGGCATTGCGTTATTTAACGTTACACAAAAGCGTCAAGCGCCATACCGAAATAAAGGCGCTAGTACACACAGGGCAGCGCGTGCAGCGCGCGCATCATACGCATCACAACACACGCGAGTGATGCTTGTGCCGTTACATAGAACGCGTAAATGCGTTTCCAAATACACTCAGAATGGCCTTTATTATACAGGCAGACTTGCTCCTGCACTTCGCTTATACGTTTTTCCTTCATTTTTATTTTTTTTCTTTTTTAATTTATATTTTCAACTGCGAAAATTATTTATAAATAAATAAACAAAAGAAACGAAATGTCAAACGCAAATGATGCGTTCGAAAAGTTGAAAGTTGGTCAACTCTACGCATTGAACGCAGCGCGTGCGTTGCTCGCTTTTCTGTATGTATCACTCTCCATAAGGAGCTATGTTTTTAAATCAACTGTCAAAGCCTATAATGCGCGCGCTGCACGCGCTGCCCTGTATGTACTAGCGCCTTATAGAACGTTGCGTTGAAGTCATTTGTTTGTCAAAATCATATAGTTGTTTCTTTTCTTACTTTTCTGCAGCTAATTCACTCCATAACGCTTTGTCAAAATTGGAAATTCGAATAGCTGAGCGTTGAGCGTTGGCAATTTCGGTATGCGCCATATAAATTGTATGTGCATGAGAAATTTTTGACAGTAAAATAACGCTGACGCTCCAATTTAGGTATGGCAGTAATTCAGTTAATTTTCTTAGATGGCAAAAGTTATGTCATAATGTAAAAGTGCCATTATTTTTGCATATGTATTCAAATATCATTATGCTTTGTCACGAAACTGTTGGATAAAGCCAACCGATTCGGAGCCATATATTTTGCAAGCAACAGTTCAAAATGTCATTAAACTTTCCAATCAATATACAAATTAACATTTTGGATAGTAGGTGCAAGCTCGGAGGAAACACTAGGTGAATTTAAACAAGAGGGCGTAACTTCTGATATATAAATTGGCAAACGAAATCGGTTCAGTCTCTGTTTCTATATCGAAATCCCAACCGATTGTTTTTTTTTTTTAAAGATTGTGAGCAGGAGCAGTGCATAGGATTATATTTATTTTAAATGTGGGCGGTGCCACACAGTGGTCTATAAGAGAGCGCTAGCCGGTCACAGCTCCGAAAATTTTTGTGTCAAAAGTAATAATTTTTTTGCCCAAATTTAAAGTAAATTTGGCCTGGCCAAACATTAAATACCCTACACTGCAGTATTTTTAAAATTTTGCTCATATGGGAGGTGCTACGCTCTCTTGTCCGAGTTCACCCAGTTTTTGTCCAGAGCTTGAATTTATAGTTTTTAGTGTCTGAGTGAAAAACGTTTTCAGTATAGCGTTTTGAAGCTTTTGCTTATATAGGAGGTACTACGCCCTCTAGTCCGAGTTCGTCTAGTTTTAGCTTAGAGTGTGCATTTATAGTCTTTATTCTTTGAGTGAAGTTTGGTTGGATTATCTCAAAAAACTCTTTCAGTATAGCATTTTGAAACTTTTGCTTATATTGGAGGTGCCACGCCCCCTTGTCCGATTTCACCCAATTTTTGTTGAGAGCTTTCATTTATGATACTTAGTGTCTAAGTCGAATTTGGTTCGAATATCTCAAAAAACGCTTTCACTATAGCGTTTTGCAGCTTTTGCTTATATGGGAGGTGCCACGCCCTCCTGTCTGAATTCGTTCAGTTTTTTCTCAGAGCTTGCGCTTACAATTTTCTGTATTTATGCGTATTTTGGTTGCATTGTCGTGAAAATACTCCTAAAATTGCATTTTGAATATATTTTTTGTATGGGCGGTAGGCGTGTCCGTTGACCGATTTCGCTCATTTTCAATCCCCCGAGCTATCATTGACGACGAAGGTAAAGTACCAAATTTCATTGAATTATCTTGCTCAGTTTTCCCAAAAAGTGTATTTCAACACACAGCCAGCCAGCCAGCCACTTAGCCAGACAGACAGACGGACATGGCTATATCGACTCAGGAGGTGACGCTGACCAAGAATATATATACTTTTCTATATCTGCCACGCCTCTTTCTCTGCGTTACAAACGGTAGGACAAAGTGAATATACACTGGGTGTAGGGTATAACTAGTAAGGGTGTAATATTTGGCCTGGCCAAACATTAAATACCCTACACTGCAGTATTTCGAAAATGTTGCTGATATGGGAGGTGCCACGCCCTTTTGTCCGAGTTCACCCAGTTTTTTCTCAGGGCTTGCATTTATAGTTCTAATTGTCTGAGTAAAATTTAGTTCAATTATCTCAAAAAACGTTTTCAGTATAGCGTTTTGAAGCTTTTTCTTATAAGGGAGGTGCCACGCCCTCTTGTCAGAGTTCGTCTTGTTTTAGATCAGAGCGTGCATTTATAGTCTTCAGTATTAGAGTGAAATTTAGTTGGATTATCCCAAAAAACTATTTCAGTATAGCGTTTTGAAGCTTTTGCTTATATGGGAGGTGCCACGCCCTCTTTTCCGATTTTACCCAGTTTTTGTTGAGAGCTTGCGATAATAATTCGTAGTATTTAAGTGTATTTTGGTTGAATTGTTGTGAAAAATACTCCTAAAGTTGCATTTTGAATATATTTTTTGTATGGGCGGTAGGAGTGTCCATTGACCGATTTCGCTCATTTTCAATCCCTCGAGCTAACTTTTACGACAAAGCCAACACACCAAATTTAATTGAATTATCATGGTTAGTTTTCCCGTAAAAAAATATTTCCACGCACAGCCAGACAGACGGACATGGCTATATCAACTCACGAGATGACGCTGATCAAGAATATATATACTTTTTTATATCTGCAACGCCTCCTTCTCTGCGTTACAAAGGGAAGGACAAAGTGAATATACCCTGGGTGTAGGGTATAAAAATCTAAATAACATATTTCAGAAAATGGTAGCATTTTCCAATAATCTCTTTAAATATGTGTATCTTTAAAACTGAGTGGTCTTACCTCTGAAACTTATGGTAAGAATAATTTGATCTATTTTCTGAAGATTTGCGTACAGTTGTGAAGCGTCTAGATTCTAATGGATTTATATGGATAAATAAAGTATTCATTTGAGTCTATTTGGATCCATACAATCCAAACCACGAAACCTCTGGATTGAATACAAAACCATTTTAATCTGTTTCATTCTAATGGATTGTATGGATTGAAATCGATTTGAAAAATAAAAAATTAACTTATTATTCGAGCAATGTTTTCACTTTTAAAATGGCATTTAATAAAGTTATGAAAAAGGTTTTCATTAACTTAAATAATTGCAGTTGGATTAAAATGGATTAGACTGGATTGACATTGATCGCGCTTTTTGAATCTGGACTCAGAAAGATGGATTGATTGATTTTAATCTCTCATGGTAATCCATTTTCTCTTGATGAAAATGGAATAGTTTAACGATGTTTCCAAATCTATATTGAATGTATGGTACACAATTCTGGATCAAAATCTAGATCCAGCCAGATTGAAAGATTGCGTCTTATCCTTAGTAACAATCCATATTCCCTGCATTTAAATGGATTGATTCGATTTTTAGTCCAAATCTATCCGAGAAATCTGGTACACAATTCTGGATCAGAACGGATTGTTGAAATTTCATCCATTTCAATCCAGACACGGCACAAGGATACTAAGGTATTAGATTATTTCAATATAAAAAGGGTATCCAGATAATCACAAAAAATCTCTTTTTTTCATTTCCCAAATTTACGAATTTTGCACTCTGTGGATTATAACTAAAAAGTTTTATGTATAATATGAGGTTCTCTGAAGGTGTTGTGCATTTATCTGCCTCCCCCTTCACACCGCCTACCTTCCATACGGCCAGAAATTTTAAATCGCCATAATTTTGGGAATATTTGATATATGACAGTAACATTTTATATCTAAGATACAATTAGTATCATCTAGTCCTTAGCTGACAATAGGAGTGATCGGATCAAGGACAGTTCCATATATGTAGTTGGAAATTTTCCGCCATTTTGTTTTCCAAAAATTTTATCCATAATTTCGAATCAGCGAGCTAAAAAACCCACCTAGCCATAATTTTGTCGTAATATAATCAATTTTTAAGAAAATTGGCTTACATTTTGTATCCACCACTACATTTTGAAAAAAGTTGATCCCAAATTTGGGATTAGCGACCCGAAAAACCCCCATTGGTTACAATTTTATCTTGATATAACTATTTTTTGAGAAAGTTATCCGCCCTTTTGGATCCGCCATTTTGTTTTAAAAAAAATATGTCTCGAATTTTGAATCAGCGATATTAAAAACCTCCGTAGCATAAATTTTGATATGATAAAATTATTTTATAAGAAAATTTTCCGCCATTTTGGATTCACCATTCTGTTTTCAAAAAAGTTGATTCTGAATTCAAAATCAGAGACTTCGAAAACCCCCCCAGCCACAATGTTGTTGTGATACAATCAATTTTTAAGAAAATTGTCAGCCATTTTGGATCCGCCATTTTGATTTTCTAAAAATCGTATCCAGAGTTAGAGTCAGCGACCCCCAAAACATAAAAGCCGATATTTTTTTTATAAAAAATAACCAGGAAAGAGTTAGAAAAGCATTCTAGACCACTATGGGCCATGCCCTAAATAGAAAAAACGTACTCACGTCAAAACCACTGCATCAATTTCGACGAAATTTGATATGGGGATAGGGTTAGCACTAAGGAAGGATAAAATGACCATTATGTTTTTTAGTAGACGGTGCCACGCCCCTAAATGGAAAAAACGCTCTCAAGGCTAAGCAACTGCATCGATTTTTACGAAATTTGGTATGAAGATAGGGATAGAACTAAGGAACGATAAAATGACCATTATGTTTTTCAGTGGGTGTGCCACGACCCAAAATGAAAAAAAAAAAGATTTCACTTCCAAACCACTTCATCGATTTTTATGAAGTTTGAAATGAAGATAGGGTTAGCACTAAGGAACGATAAAATGACCATTATGTTTTTTAGTTGGCGGAGCCACACCCCTAATGCTAAACAGCTGCAAGACTTTTCAAAATATAACAGTTATCAACGTATGTATCAGTATGCAACTTCAAAATCGATAAAAAATTATATTCAAAATTCGTAGAGTATTTTTAGAATTTTCCTGTTGAATTAACTTATTACAGTCAATCGAAAACCGCACTGTCAGTGGATACATTCCAGTGAAATACTTATTTAGCTAAACATTAACTAAAAGAAAGAAATAGGTTTTTGAAGTACGTATTAGTTTAAAAACTATAAAATTAAACTTTATTTTTATTTTTTGCACTTTTGAAAGAGTTACTTAGAAATATTTATTTTTTAGCAAGTTTTATGTCCAAGACGACAACATGAAAACATGAACCAATTCATGCAAATACTAGATAATTCAAATTTTAATAATACTTAAATATCTATAAAATTCGAACTTGCAAAAAATACATGTCAATTTATCTTACACAAAATAAGCAAGTTATGTATTTACAATGAAAAACTGAAAAAAATTTTCATAATCTAAACCTGTATTTGTTAGTTTTTGCTACTTATGCTATACAGCTGAACTGAAATTAAACTTAAAAATTGTATTTTGCAATTACGGAATGCAACAATTTTACTATTGTTAACATTTTAAAATTATGTACTTTACATATGCTTATGTAAAATGGAAGAAAACGAAAGCATTAAAAAAGACCACGTCGTACTGAGTAAAATCACAAGAAAAGCAATTAAACTAAATTCTCTAAATTCTATGATAGCAGCTTCTTTTTATCTTCAACACTATCCTTGGCTTTCTTAGCGCCACCAGCAGTTTTTCCCTTGCCATAAAGCATGTCAGCAAAAAGACCAGCAAACACGAGCACAGCACCAAACCATTGACGTGGCATTAAAACATTACCAAAGAGTACTACAGAACATAATACCGTAAAGAATTTACGCGTTGTAGTAACTACAGAACATGCGAGTGGACCAAAACCGGCAACCATTAAAAATATAAATAATTGTCCGAGTGCACCGCAAAAAGCTAGCATAGCTAAGTGTGTCCAGAGCTGTGGATGACGTGCAGCAAAGTTTATAAAGTCTTTGCCTTCACCTGAATTAATAGAGAGAATAAATATAAGATACAAAAATAAAAAAATTTAATAAACAATCACTTACCAGTTATAATCATTGCTGCGCCGGACATAAGTGCACTCCAGAAATTCATCGCTAACATCATTTGTTGACCTGTTGGTGAGCTTGATGCACGCATGCGATCTTGTACTGCACCAGTTAGTCCATCCATAGCGAGACTTAATACAAGTAACAATTCGCCTAAGCCGATATTCTCCGATGCCGCCGTATTTGTACGCCCTTCCTTGTACATAAAGAGTATAACACCCAAAACAATAGTAAATACACAAACGTAACGTGTCCAGGCATATGATTTACGCCCCAATAGTACGCCGAGTAATAAAACTGGTATTGGTTTGGCTGATTTGCCTACCACTTGTGTAGGATAGGGCACCCAACGTAAGGCCATATTGGATGATATCATAGCAAGAAGGTAAGTAAGTGCGCTAACAGCATAATAACCTGTGTGGGTGGTGTCTTCTTTTGCTGGATTTACGGTGAGCATACCTAAATTTGTTGTATAAATTAAAATAAAAACCAAAATGTATTAGATTTTATAGTCAATACCATCACTTTTACGCAATATCAATTATTATCTGCTTCTATATTGTGGAGACTTTGGTGCCATTTATCAAACTTATTAAATTTTTGGTCTACTTTACCTCTAAAACCATGCATATATAAACTTTTCAGATATCCTAACCTAATCAGTTAATAAAAAAGTGTAAACGTTTCCTCGTTATTTCAGTTTACGATATTTCGAAGGAAAAAAGAGATATTGATATGATTTAAATTGGGTTTTGAAGAAAAAGACTGGTTCTTTTAACTACCAACAAATCACTGTTTATGGCTGAGAGCTAACTTGTTGTGTTCCTTCAAAAATAGCATAAAACTATGTTTTTTGCACTTTGAGGTAAGGGGTCCTATAATTGGTCACAAAATTGACGGATTTAAAATAAAAAACTGAACTATTCTTATTAATGTTTAGTTTTTTTTTTTTTTTCTTTTTTTGAACTCGAAATATGTACAATGTACATAAATGAAATGTCTTTTTGGTATTAACTTTTTTTTTCGTGCAGCTACATTTTTGAAAAGTCTAGTTTTTGACGAAGTTTTATTCAAATCTGCATTTTGATATGGCAACACTTCCAAATAACGCGTTATCGATATTTTGAGCATTTGTTTCCGCTCTACGTAGAGCTGGTAAACAATCGATGTTCGCGACCATCGATGTTTTTAAAGCAAAACATCGGTATTATTGATGTATTTAGCGAAGTAAAAATTCCAGTACTTTTAGTAAAAAAAATTTAATTGATATTTATGAAGTTTGTTCAAGAATAGTAATTTATCTAAAATAGAAGGTCTTTGCTCACAGCCTAAGATACGAAAAAGGAACTACAGAACTTTTCTGAAATACGATACACAGTGGGCTCCTACGTGTTTTGAGTTTGACTTTGTTGACGACAAAATCGGGGTATGAGGATGTGTTCGTACACATTTCAGGATTATAAAACTGCTTCAAGTAAAATCGGAGATGATCGGTTTCGTAAGTTACAACCAATTACATGTTTTTTTCTTTTCTTTCTTAAACAGTTATTATTACCGCCCAGAAAGAACCGTATGAAGGAAAAAATGTCAAGCAACATTTACACTACATTGTCCTCTCCTCAACATTTGTTTTTAAAATGTCCATCCCTTATCTCAACCTCCTAGGGGCTCTCATACAAATTTACCTGAAAATGTAAACTTTATTGAAAACTCCCTTAGGGAATGGAAATATGGGGCACATATGTTCCAGGAAATACTGCGGAGAGGAAAGTAATAGGGGTTGGTTAACATTTTTTTTTTTTTTCACCCCAGGCACCCCTGGGCACCAGGTCACTTATTGTAACGAAAAACAATATGAGCCTATTTTATATCTTACTTTGAAGATTGAGAATAGTACTAAATAATTCAATTAATATAAAATAGCATAACAATTTCATTCGTCCTATACTTAACCCCAAATATAGGGGAAAACCGATTTTTAGCCCTTTTTCAACTTTTAAGGTTAAGATATCTTGGAAAAAACAAAAGATATTGATATAATTCAAATTGAGTTTTAAAGAAAAATAATGGATCTTTAATTCTCTGTATCAGGTTTTATGACATACAATCATCTGGTCTAATTATATATCATCAAAAATTAAGAAAAATCGTCATTAATTTTTTTTGTGTAAGGATGTCTTAAAAACTATATGCGATAGAGCAATTCTGTGACCGGATTCAGATTTATAATTGGCAAATCCATTACAAATGACAATTTTTCCTTTAATTTCTTGTTCTTTTTAAAGGCTATGGGCCAATTTATAAAAAATGAATTTTTTTTTACAAAATTGCAAAGAACTACAAATGGTTTGATTTCAGAACCCTGTTTTTTAGATTCCATTAGTGCTCGCGAGAAATTTTACATCATTTCGTGTTGAATCCATGACATTTTGATTTAAACTTTTTTGTTACTGTACAGTAGAAAATAAAAAACCTTGTAATTGGCTGTAACTTACGAAACCGATCAGCTCCGATTTTACTTGAAGCGGTTTTATAATCCAGAAAGGAGTACGAACACATCCCCATACCACGATTTTGTCGTCAACAAAGTCAAACTCAAAACACGTAGGAGCCCACTGTGGATAAACGAGTTAAGAAACAAAAAACTTTTATTTCTAATAAGTTTTTTTGTGTAGATTTCTGTAAGAAAAATTCATCCTAAATTTGCAGTTTCACTTCCTTCAATACATGTGAAGGAAGTGAAAAAAGTGGGCGTGACACTTATCTAATTACGTCCATTTTTCGGCCAGTATTCATGTTTGGTATCTACCTACCAAATTTCACACAAAAAGCTAGTAAGCTTTACGAGATATAATATTTATGATGGAAGATATGGTCCCTTTGCTTAAAGGGGTAGGATTTAGGGGTAACACCCTTTTTATAAGTATTTTTAATTTGATTATCTACCTTAAATCGGTTGTAAAAATTCAGAACATAATATGATATTTTCTAAGCACCGAATCACAACACAAAGGTAAAAACGGATAAAATTTACCCAATCTCTTAGCTTAAGCTTTCCTATAAATGTTGGTCAGTGAATTTAGGCCGTTTTTCTTGTGAAGGATCACATCTTAATATTATGAATTAGAAGAATTATGTTCCTTCCAGTACATCAAATTAACGCTTTCTTTTCATTCGTTGGCGTTTCGAAATATTAACGTAGGATTATTATGCCTTTCATTAAGTGCTGAACAGAAATTGACGTGTCCACCATTAAATCATTTGCTGACTTATTCAGTTTTTTTTTTTTGCATATTTTTGTTTTGTCTTTAAATGGTGGAAAAATGATCAATTTGACTAATCTAGTTTGGTAAGGCTTATTAGAAAACAATCGATTGTGGGAAAAAATATCGATGGTATTAACTTTTTGAAAACGATACTATCGATAATGCAATCGATTGTTTTCCAGCTCTAGCTCCAAGGAAGTTATTGTAATACTTTTCGAAGTGAACACTCAGTGCAATTGTTGCAAGTGTTTTAATTTAAAATCATCTGCGGAACATATCTCACTATAACCAATATCGCTGCTAGCACCAGGAACAATTAACGCAATTCCAAATTGATTCTTTTGGTATTTTGCTGTGAATTCAAACCTGTCGAATCAAAATCACAGAAGTGCAAATTTTGCAGGGAATTTAGATAGATCTCAATGACATACCCAAAAAATCAAGGTATGCTTAAAACAGAAACAATTGATTCATATCCCAACGGGAAACGGAAGCGCATTGAAACGACTTAGTTGCGCTTCTAGGGAAGCAAGAACTGCTTCCAGTGCTGATCTCACTGCTTATCTTTTTTAACACAGCATTTCTTAGCGGAAATGCACACATTTGGAAGCATATGATACGCTTCCGTGGAAGTTTTTCAAAATTTTAAGTTCCATTTCACAGAAATTACTTTTTTTCTGAAACTTTTGGTAGATTTCTTAACTTTTATAAGAAATAAAAAAATAGAATTTGAAAATTTTTTTATGCTACCAGAGATGTGCTTCTATTGTGCTCTTTTGGGAAGCAGCTTCATTTCTTCCCGTTGGGATGTTAATGTTGATGCAGCCTATGCTTCACCAAAATACTGATCCCAAATTGGTTAAATTACAGAATAATAGAACTTGCGTGCTTCCTGTAATCAAATACATGGCGGCAGACTGGTAATTTGCATACTGCCAAGTCAAAAACTAACGCTTTATTTAAACTATGTTATTCCCTAGATCCTCCCGCCCTGCAACTATAACTTACCTTTAGCAAATATAAAATTGCACAAGCACTGCACCCAAACAAGTGCTAGCGCATAGGTAAAACGTTCACCGACGGTACCATCATCATTCGCGATATCACCATAGCGACCCCGTGTAATCTTCTCTTGTACGATGCCAAAGAGGAAGTAGCAAAAGAAAATTCCAACAGCAAAAATTAGAAAACGACTCTTCTCCGGCAAATGCATGATTTGTGCTATGCGCTTTATATAGGATTGACAGGATTTTAGTTTCTTTCGTTTAATTGGAGTACATGTGCACGTTCCGTTTAACTGTGCGGTCTAAAAACTTCTTCACTTCTCAATATTTTTTTATGCCAACAACATAGTTTTTTTTTTTAAATATTTATCTCTAGCAAAATCAACGGAATTGACAAAATTTAGCGTCAAATTACACGTCAGTGACTTTTGGTCAACAAAAACGAAATGTCAAAAACAGCTGTTTGTGTTTGACAGTGATGCGTTGTCATTTGTAGCGCGACATCGGGCGTTGAATAGTCAAAGCCATATAAATTGCAGGGCTGCAATAAAAAAAAAAAATTATTAGGCCTGTTCCGTAATCCGTGTGTTTTCAATTGCTTTTCATTTAGAAGGCTTTTTGATGAAAATGGTGAGTCACACAATAAGAAGTATTATAATACATTTTGCGGAGCATTACAAGCTCTACAAATAATGTTGATTTGCATTAACGAAAAAGTAACCGTTTCGGAAATATTCTTAAAAAACTGCAAAAAGTCGAAAAATTCGACTTTATCGAATATTTCCGAAACAGTTACTTTTTCGTAAATATTAATCAATATTATTTGTAGAACATGTAATTCTCCACAAAAAAAAATCCTAATACTTTTCATCGAGTGACTCACCATTTTCATCTAAAAGCCTTAATGAAAAGTAACGGAAACCACACGAATTGCGGAACAGGGCTGTATCAAATATTTCCGAAACGGTTACTTTTTCTTATATAAATCAATATTATTTGTAGAAACTGTAATTCTGTACAAAAACATTCTAATACTTTTTATCGTGTAACTCACCATTTTCATCAAAAGCCTTTTAAGTGAAAAGTAATTGAAACCACGCGGAGTACGAAACAGCCCTGTATGTCTGAGATTTACATTTTCTAAATAAATGAACAGCCAGTTCTTATCGAAATCGGGTATGACAAATTCAGTGGAACTTCGCTCCCAAGTCTCCAAAAAATTCTCTATGAAGGAAATAAACGTCATGTAAAATTTGATCCATTTCAGAGAACATTTTGTGGTCATTAATATGGAAAAAATCTTTGTTTAAATTTAAACTGGTTAACTTGTCAAATGGATTTTTAGACGCTTAATTAGAATCTTCAATTTATTTCTCCGTAAGTTTTGTAGTTTTGAAGATATTGTGTATCAAGGTAGAAGATTAAGATACAAAATGGAATGGCCAATATCTCCAAAATTACAGAAAAATTTTAAGGTGTTTTACATAAACACAACGAACAATACGCTTTAACCAACAATGCATCTGATACATCATTGTATAAGTAATAGCTAATAATTACCCAACAGAAAATTTCAATGCGCATCCCCAAGATGCAATAGCGGTGCGCGTCCTTCTCTCATCTTAAGAGCTGATTTGTATGCGCATATTTTCTGCGCTATAGGTAGGCAATAGGCAGCGCTTCCTTCTCGCATCTAAAGAGCTGATGTTGATGCGCATATTTTCTGCGCTATAGGAAGGCAATAGGCAGCTTTATTGTTTTGTTTGTTTTTTTTTTAAATATTTTTTATTGTCATCCAAAAAGTATCTAAAGAGCATTTCTGGTAGCGAGAACGAAGCGCTTTCAGTCACAAAAGTTTTTCAACCTGCAATTTTTCATTTATAACACAGTCCTGCGACGAAAAAAAGTATGAGATCAGAGTAAGTGATTTTTATAGATTTTTGCTCGCTGAATCCGAATATGACCTCCGATTTGCTCCGTCACGTCAGAGATCCGAGTTATCCTTGATTTAAAGTGCAGAAAACGCTATTTTCAGACATATGGCGAACATCCTGAAAGTAGTTTAGTTTACTTTTGACAGCTGCATTAAATAGTCCTAAGCTTCGTCTTTAAAGTTTACTTTTATTTTTTCCAATTGAATCATTAGTTTCCGAGTTATCATCCATTGAAGTAAAGGTATACAAATTGAATATAGTCCTTTACAGGTTTTATCGATAACTTTAATTCAATCGATGATATCTCGGAAACTAATGATTCAATTGAAAAAGTTAAAAGTAAGCTTTAAAGACGAAGCTCAGGGCTATTTAATGCCGCTGTCAAAAGTAAACAAGACTACTTTCAGGATGTACGCCATATGTCTGAAAATAGCGTTTTCTGCACTTAAAATCAAGGATAACTCGGATCTCTGACGTGATGGAGCAAATCGGAGGTCATATTCGGATTCAGCGAGCAAAAATCTATAAAAATCACTTACTCTCATTTCATACTTTTTTAACTTTTTGAAAAACGGAGGACTGTGTAAAATAAAAATAGTTACAGTTACATCAAAATGATGAATCTTTGTTTTTTAAATATTTTTATTGTCATCCAAAAAGCATCCAAAGAGCATTTCTGAATGCGAGAGCGATGCGCTTCCAATGAGCATTTTTGAATGCGAGAGCGATGCGCATCCAAACAGCATTTCTGGATGCCAGAACGATGCGCATCCAAAGAGCATTTCTGGTAGCGAGAACGAAGCGCTTCCTTCCAATGACATGACAATGTTAATTTCAGCGCTTTTGGAAGCGAGAGAGATGCGCTTCACTGCTGCTTTAGAGCGCTCGATGCACTCCATTCCCCATTGGGTAGGTTTTACTTTTTCGGGAGATAGCCAAACACAAGCAACATTCCAAGCAATTAAAAATCTTCAACTAGGATAGGATATTTTGAAGCGCAAAGGCTTCTTTGAGTTTGTTAACATTGTGGTTTACAAGTACACTTGTACGGAATGTTATGAGTTTTCTACATGCAGGCGTTTGGTGGAACGTTTTTCGATGGTTGCCGGAATTCTCTGTATATCGTGTCTATGCAGTAGGGTTTTTTAAGAGGTGTTTTCACCGGAGTCGGAACCAAATATTTTAAATTTGATTTTTTGGAGTCGGAAATGGAGTCGAAGATAAAAAGAGAGAGCAAACAAACGTTAGAGATTTCCCGAAGCAAAATTTTTGAATTCAAACTTTTTTGTGCAGCGACACATTTTTTCGACGCTTCTTGTAAAAGTCCTATTATATCTCGCAAGCTATAAAAGCTAAAATACATGAAATTTGGTAGTTAGGTGCCGAACGTAAATATTAAACACTGGTCACAAAGTGGGCGTTATCAAAAGAATTCCACGCCCACTTTTTAACGATTGAAAATTTTAACACGTTATATCTCGCAAACTATACAGGCTATTTAATAAAATTTGGTAGGTAGGTGTCGAAAAAGGTCAATGAATGGACGTTAATAGTTTAGTTCCACGCCCACTTTTGAAATAAAAGTTTCACTTCCTTCAGGAATACTGATTAGCACGCCTAATTTTATACCCTACACCTAGGGTATACTCACTTGTCCTTTCGTTTGTAACGCAGAGACGGAGGTGTGGCAGGTATGAAAAAGTATATATATTCTTGATCAGCGTCACCTCCTGAGTCGACATATCCGTTTGTCTATCTGGATGTTTGTCTGTCCGTTGAAATAATTTTAATATTTTTTGGGAGCAAGATAATTCGATGAAATTCGGTACATTGTCCTTGTCGTCAAAGTTAGCTCGACACATTGAAAATGAGCGAAATCGATCAACGGACACGCTTACCGCCCATACGAAAAATATATTTAAAATGCAACTTTAGGAGTATTTTTCACGACAATGCAACCATTATACATATAAATACTAAAGACGGTGAGCAAAATCTTGACGAAATTTGACACGAGGGCGTGGCACCTCCTATATAAGCAAAAGCTTCGAAATACTATACTGAAAACGATTTTTGAGTTAATCCAACCAAATTTCACTCAGACAATGAGCACAGTAAGTGCAAGATTTGAGCAAAAAATTCGGACAAAAGGTCGTGGCACCTTTTGTACAGACAAAATTTTCAAAAAACTGCTGTGTAGGGTATATTCTCGCATTTGTCATCATTTCTTTTTTGTTTTAGGAATATCTGAAGTTTAAGATTATGCAATCATGTGTGTTATACATACCTCTCATGTGTTTAGCATTTATTTATTTAGCTATTGGTACGAGAATTTCAAGCAGCAAATTCTGTTTAGGCCTCATAGGGCTTTTAATACTATACATACGCGTTTTAATTTTCCAAACATCTGTTCCATAAACTCTAACTCAAAATAATTTTTCCGCAGTTAATCAATCAAAGATCAAAAACATGCAAAGAAAATCAAATAATTTAAATATGTTAGGATTTGTCTATCGAAAAAATCTACGCTCAGTATAAATCTACAACTTAATTACCGATAACCATCAGAATTAGCCTACGAAATACAATCTAATGCACCGATCTCTACAGAATGGAAAAAAACAAAAAACCGTTTATGAAGTGCAAATAGGGTGAAATGCGGTCAACTTTTAGAGACTCACGAGACTGCACTGCATTTATTTTGATAAAAACATTTTGATTTCAAATAAATAGAAATGAAAAAGAAAACAGAAATAAAAACAAAAATTGACATGAACTCATATTTTCCAAAACTTGTCGATATTTTTGCGCTTCACGCCATCGGAAGCAGTAAATTGTAGTTGCCGCCGGAAGACCGGAAACAAATTATCTACTACTCGGCGGCATAGTCGTATGTGGCAAGGGTCAATTTGTTTTTTGTTTTACACCACCCCCAGTAGAATTTAATTGTTTTGTTCCTTTTTCAATTTCATTTTTGTATTATTATTTCTAAAAAACCTTGTATATGTGGTTGCATTGTTAGATATCAAAGAGTAGGTATCATTAGGGGTGGGGGATGACAAATCCAGGTGTTCAATAAATTTGTTCATTTCTGATAAGAACTCAATAAAAAAAAATTAATGATTATGGAATATTTGTATGTTTGTGCATACTTGAACATATATGCATGTATACATTAAGTATGTATTCGTGTTTGTATTAAACGTATAATTTTTAACCCTAGTTGACATTAATTTTTTCCGACCCTTTTTGTATTATTGCACAAGTGCAGCAGTAACATTCTACAAAATAAAATACTTTAAGTTACCGGGGCTTAGATAGTGTGATAAACTTATAATTTTCTATTATTATTGTTAGTTTTTTTATTAGCATAAATTAATTTTCATAAAATTTTATACACCTCAAATTTTTTTCAATTTTCTAGTGATTAAGATGATTCCTCATGTTTTATATTCCTGAAACTGGAATTTTATATTCTGTTAGCCAAAGCCTTATCATACTTTTTATAGATTTTATTTTTACCATTTGAACTTTATCCATGTCATTAACAGCTCAAAATTTTCAATGTTGAATCTTTTTCATCATACATATGGGTGTAATCAATAAAAGTATGTTTCCACCGGAGATTTAAAATGAGATTAAGCCGCAACTCTTGTCTTGCACTCAATTCTTTCATAGGCCCAAAACCGTTCTGAGAAGTGAACAACAGCTTTAAAAATAACTTAATTCGGGAATGGGAAGAGAACTGTCGATCGACCACTGGAGAGCCCAGGAAGGCATAAGACAAGCGAAACCGTATTAAGGTAGAAGCTGCTTTAAATCTCAGTAGAAAAGATATAAAAACTTAAAGTGAAATAATGACAGCCCACTGTAAACTCAATTATCACCTAAAAAAGATGGGTTTGGTAGACGATGATTTCTGTAGACTCTGCTTTGAGAACTTGGAAACAGCGGGGAATGTGCTATGCACAACACTTAACGTCCTTGAATATAGTTAGACATCAGGCAACGCGGAAAAAATTTGTTTACCTATAACAGCTGTTTTCTCGAAAACTTACTTACGTACCCCTCTTTTTACAGAGCGGGTCACATATGATTGCGGGATACGTTTCTGTAAAGAATTAGGACAACAAATTCTACCTCGGATTCGTATAGTCAATTTATCGTAAAGTGTTCATAGTGATAAAACGATGAAAAATTGCATATAAACCTATATCGTATCGCAATTTAGCCTCGTAGATCGATTCTGTGGATGAAAAAATTATGTTTTTACTCAAACATTTATAACTCGAGAAAAAAGTTGTTTACGCGAACATGCATAATCCCCAAAAGTAGGGATATATTTCCCGTGGCTGGCAACGCAATTTCATTGTTAAATTAAACAATGCCCCACTGCTCATAGCTGTCAAATTTCTTGCTTATTCTTCTTTAATTTTTCATTCGTTTATTAACCACCTTTGAAACAGCATTAGCTGTAGCATAAAAAATAAAAAGTTTAATTCTCATACTGAATAAAGTTTAATTGTAATTGTTTAGTCTAAAATCTAATACTCAATAAAGTTCATCATAACATTTGTGCACCAAAACAGCTTTGGTTTTCTTTCGTGTGGGCGCTACCCAATGTGGGTTTTTTCCTGTCTTACATCCCGTAGCTAAGCAGTGCTGAATTCTTTGGGACACCAGCGATACTCAGTGGATGAATTTGTACGACGTGCAGGCAATTCTCCGTGGAGGAATTTATGTCAAGCAACGTACCGGCAAGGTGTTAAACTGTAGAGAGCCATACACAGCAACTCCTAATAAGTAGATTTTTGGTCAAGTACAAGTACAAAGTCACCTTTGACATTTCTGCCACATTTCCCCAAAAAAAATAATTCTCTGGTTCCTGGTTTATAACTCAAGCCAGCGGCCAGAACAAAAGTTTTTAATCAAAATTCTCATAGCATCAATTTTCAGAAGATTAAGTTTCCTACAAAAAAGATCTGAAATGCTCAATTAATTAAGTATTTGTAAAGGTACCTATGTTAGATTAAGAATTATCATTACATACGTGTATGTAGCTTAAAAATATGAATGCAAGCTGATTTTTGTTTTAAAAGTTCTTATTTATTTTTATATATTTGCGTGAATGTCTTCTATACTTGATACTTTCAAATCGCATTATGATTTTCGTATAATTTTTATGTAGAATATAAAGTCTTAAAAATAAATACCACAGAATTTTTCGATTTTTATGCAAATAGATCTCATGACTAGAATAAGTTCGCAAAACAATATAATTTAATATATACATAAATATAACTACGCATAAATCTGCAATTAAAACTATTGCACAACTAATAAGCAATTAAGAAAAAATAAAATAAATGAAAACATTATTTAAGGTTCATTAAAAATTTTTAAATTTGTGATACAACCCACACAGTTTACAATCCATTCGGCTGTTGCAAACCATAAATTGCACCATTTACTACGTTGGAATTGTTGCCACTGCCACTAGACTCTGTTAGACTACCAAATGTAATTGATTCATCACTCAGACTACCATTACTACTATTCAGATGAGAGCTAGCGCTGCTGTGACGATCACTCATCACAGACTGATGATGTGAAGTGTTGTTGCCGTGTGTTTGTGACTGCGATTGTTGCTGCTGCTGTTGATGATGTATACCACCATGATGATTATGTTGTTGTGCGGTGGAATGTACTGTTGATGCTGGTGGACGTGGATCTTCGGGAGTCCATGTACGTGCATATAATTTGCTACCAGGATAACGATCACCTTTGCGATACCAAGATAGAGAGTGAGAGACGCCACCAGCTGAAAATAAATATAATAAGAAGGTTTGAAATCGAAATTGCCGCGAAATATTCAAAAAGTCATAACATGTGAAAAAAGTTGAAAAGTTGAAAATATTAGGAAAATGATGCGAAAATTGCAAAAACACTTAAAAATAAAAAATAATGAAAAGTACGAAGGTTTTCAAAAAAAAAAAAGGAAAATGTTAAAAATAGTCAAGAAATGTGGAAAATGTTAAAAAATTTGAATAATATTGAACATTTAAAAAGTTTAAAAAATGTTTAGGAAGACGGGAATTCAAAACCATGTCAAAAACATTTAAAAGCTGACCAACGTAAATGCCAAAAAGAGGGTGTCATTCGCGAATAAATATACCCGGGGAATTTTTCTCAGACAGCCGTGCATTCTCCATTGCAATTTGAGATTAATTTGCCGGGAATATTTATTCACGATAAACCTCATAGAATCATAATCCGAAGGCAAAATCAGCACTTTGCTTTATGATTTTGAGGTATTTGACTTTATGAGCTACTTTTGAGTTTATGTACAGGTCTAGTATTCTAACAAGTGCAACGTTTAGTGCTACTTTGTTACTTCTACGATTTTTGTTTTAAAAGTTACGACACTGTAAGATGGCATTGTGAAACCTAAGCATTATGTGCATCTTATATGCAGGGTGTAAACGATAAGCTTACGAAGCTTCTGAGAGGTGATAGAAGAGTCTTAGACCATCAAAAAATGTCACATGGTCAAAATTGTATCCCTGACGAGTTGTAAAGAAAAAACTGATTTTCCGACTTGTTTTACAAAAAAAACTTCTTTGGTCACCCTAACTTTTGAGAGAAAACTTTTTTTTATGGGCTTTCAAAGAGTGTATTTGGTTTACAGGGTTTTAAAAGATTTCGCAAAGTTCTGAACCTTAAAAGTTTATATTTTAAAACGTTTGTTTCCCAATATTTTACTTTGGCGGCCATTTTAGTATGAAAAAGATCCATCAACATACCTCCTTACAATTTTTTTTGGAATTCTCGTTAAATTTCCTTAAATTTAGTAGGACGTTTGTAGTACCAATTTTTTGATTTGAGATCAGAAAAAAAATACTTTTATGTAACAACACTCGTGTAGATCGCATTCGTTGTGCTGCCTTTTCCTTGAAAAGTATTATTTTCTGACTTCAAATCAAAAAATTGGTGTAATAAGTTTTCTACCGAATTAAAGGACATTTAACGAGAAATCCAAAAAGTTATATAATGGTATGTTAATAGCATTTTATTCATACTAAAATGGCCGCCAAAGTCAAAAAAGTAGGAAAAAAATTTTAAATATCATGTTTAAAGGTCCACAACTTTACGAAATCCCTTTAAACTCTATAAAACAAATAAATTTTTAGAAAGCTCATACAATAAGATAAAAGTTTCTCATAAAAAAGTATTCTCTAAAACGTTAGGGTGATCCAAGAAATTATTTTTTTGTAAAACAAGTCAGTTTTTATCGTGAACCTCCTCAAGGGTACATTTTAGATCCCCCCACCAGGTGCCTCTTCTATCACTTCCTTACACCCTGTATAATCTCAAAACGTATTGTTTGCGAATACAACCTCAAATCCACAACGGTCAAAAAAGTTCAAAAAGTTTTTAAATGTTGTAAAGGTCAATAAAAGTTAAAATATCGAAAAAATTAAAAAGAAACTCTTAAAGGATGTTCCACGAAACATGTAAATTCCTTTGGAAATCTCGTAAAATATATTTGTATTGATTTGTAAAAAATTTAAAAAAATACAGAATTGTTAAAGAAATTCAATTAAATAAGTCTAAGATCTTTGAAAAAATCGAAAATGGTTGAAGAATTCCGTCAATTTGCGCCAGTATATATAGATTTTGATTCATACCATTATATTCTTTTATTTGTCAAAAAAAAAAAACCACGAAATATTGTGCGAAAAATCAGCCTTTGATAAGTTTTTCTTTTATTTGTTGCAAATATAATACCCCATTCTTCATTGCAGCATTGTATCAATTAAAACGTCAATAACGTCAATATTTAAATAATTAAAGGCGAATGTTTCAAGTCAATTCCGATGACGCCCGTACAATTAAAATTAAGAACATTAGGTACAAACAGACAGCATCATCACTAAACCCTTTTTTCCCGACGGCAACTTACTACGTACACAAACCAAAAAACCCATTAGCCAGCACATTACAATCCCATTATGCTGTAAAAGGGGCGATTTTTCCTTTGCGCTGTGTGGTGTGGTACCTTTTTTCTTCATCACTTGGCCGCTATGTTTTTGCAGCTGCATGCTGTGCGCACTGTGGATTGTTGATTTTGTTCCATTTGCCCATGCAGCACCCCATTCATGAAGAGATTATTTTCAAATATCGTTGTGTTTCAGTTTTTTCCTCAAGTGTTTCAGTGCAAAAAAAATAAAGAAAATCTTTTTTTTTTTTTGGGGGGGGTAGATAACATAAGCTTCCAATCAACACGCTGTTGAGTAGATAAAAATGCGACATTTATCCGTAATGCACAAAGGGAGGCGTTTTCTATTGGCATGCCATATACGAGTGCATACATTTACCAAGATACCACCCTCAGGCGCCGGAAAGTATGCACTTGTTTTTTGGTAATTTGCTAACGTCGAGTGGTTTGCGGGTGTCAAAACAGGCTTATATGTATATAGCATTCGCTAAGCAATGAATGTGCGTAGACATGGTTACAATGTAAACTTCTATCGTTTCCTTGAATTTCAGTACACTAGAAAAAAAATTGTGCTTCTAGGAAAATAACATCAACAATTTGGTAGCTAAAAGAGCTTTAGTTTAATAATGCCTTGTTCCCAAAAACTCCAAAACATTAAAGATCAGATTTTTGTATAATTTGTTATTTTAATTTTTTTTTTAAGTTACTAAAATTACTACATTCTTGTAGCCTTCATCCGTGAATATACACTTTGTCCTTCCGTTTGTAACGCATTGAACGAGGCGTGGCAGATATGGAAATATATTTATAGATGATTCTCCGAAAAATGTACCATTCAATGTTCCGGGTCTCAAAACCATGTCTAAATTTAGAATTTGATATTTTAACTATTGAATACAGATACTTAACAAAAAATAATTCTAAATATTTTGCAATCAAATTATAACATAAAGTATAAAAAGGTCATTCTCCCTGCTGTCCGCTTAATAGTGCACTTAATTTGCCCGTTTCGAATACAACATTATTTTCTTAAAAGTACTCATACGACATTACTAGCTACCAACAAATCACGTGTCAAGTGGTATTGTGGTGTGAGCTTACTGTTTCATGTTTTTGAGTATAGTAAAACACCAACATAACAAAACACAGGTGGTAGGTATTTTTTGGTTATGTTTGCCTTGTGTTTTGTAATGTTGGTGTTTTTACTCAAAAACATGGAACAGTAAGCTCAAACCACAATACCACTTAACACGTGCTCTGTTGGTAGCTAGTAATGTAAATCATCTGTTCAAAACAACAAAAAAAAAATTATACAACATTGTTTATAGTTATATATCGCTCAACGAACACGCCTCCCGCCCATACAAAAAAAAATTTAAAAAGCAATATTAAGAGTACTACTACTAACATCGAATAAGGTCTTCAAAAGTTGAGAAAGTCGTAAAATGTTGATATAATTGAAAAATGTTGAACAAGTTGAAAAATATTGAAAAATGTTGATAAAATCAACAAATGTTTATAAAATCAAAAAATGTTGATAAGGTCAAAAAATATTGATGAAGTCGAAAAATATAGGTCGATAAATGCTGATAAAGTTGAAAAATATTGAGTATTTCGAGAAATTTTGATTAATCGAAAAATATTGATAAAGCCGAAAAACGTCAAAAAAAGTCGAATAATGTTGATTAAGTTAAAAAATATTGAGTATTTCGAAAAATTTTGATTAAATCGAAAAATGTTGATAAAGCCGAAAATGGTCGAAAAAATTTGAGAAAGTCGTAAAATGTTGATGTAATTGAATAATGTTGAACAAGTCGAAAAATATTGATGAATTCGAAAAAACCTTGATAAAGTCCAATAATGTTGATTAAGTCGACAAATATTGATGAATAAAGTCGTTTTTTAAATTCAGTAGTTACGAAAGCATTGCCGTGCTAACTAACAATTTATTTAATTTTTTATAAAACCTCTTATACAATAAACTGTTTACATGGCAACCGTATTCAGTATGTGCATAATTAAGCCTAAACTAACTAAATCGTTTCAACCAAGCAATTTGGAATGTTGTATAAGGGTTTCTGATTTCAAAATTAATACTTACATTTCAAAAGAAATAAATGTTATTGTACTTTTTTGTAAGTGTAACTACATTTTTCTATACTATTTATTCGCAAGTTGGTGTGAAAATTTGCCAGGCGTGTGCCATGTCTTTCAGCTTCTTTAAAAAAAGAAAAAAGTGCACTTATCTATTGTATTTCATTTTGCTAACATGAATTTGCTCCAGATACTAAAGGAGCTTTACAATGATTGCCTTAAAACATGCAAATCTTTATCTATTTCATATACAAAAAAAAATTATTGGAGGGAATGGCAAGAAACAACTTGGGCATTTAATCGATGTAAGACATCTGTGAAATAGAACGAATTTCCCACATGATTGTTGTGTTTTGTTATTATTTTGAAATGTTTACATTTTTATTGTTTTATGATGAAGGGAGCTTTATAAAGATAAGTGGAGTAGATAGTTAAAATCTCACAAAAAAAGAGAATGAGTGATATATGGAACTATCATACTTAATATTATCAAAATGCCGAAAACTCTACTCACAAGAGTAGCTTTTATTTTCCACCTTGAATGGACAATATCTTCAAAACTACAGAACTTACAGAGAAATAAATTGAAGATTTGAATTTATTGGTGCAAAATCCATATAAAAAGTCTAACAATTTAAATTTTAAAGCAAACATTTTTTCATATTCAGGACCACTTTTTGGTTTATAAAATGGTTTTGGGATAAATCAAATGTTCTCTGAAATGGACCAAATTTTACATGTTGCTTATTTGCATCAAAGAGAATATTTTGGTGCTGTGGAAGAGTAGTTCCAAGAAATTTTAAAATTTTAAACCACCCTTGTGTACACCGTACTTTAAGTTATAAGTTACTTGGATAGTGCAGAAAATTAATCGCTACTGGCTACTGACTACGGTATTCACTTAAAAGTGTGGTTAATCACGATCAGAGAACGTGTACTTCATTGAACTACCCATTCTCCGAATATATCCTAAAATATTTAAAAACGTTCTTCATGAAAAACAATGTTTATTCAGATATTTCACGTTGAAGTTCTAAACTAACTATTGTATGTATCAGGGCCCCACCACATAAAGTTCTTGAGTCTTTGTTCTTGGAAAACTTGAGATCTCAAAGCGTCTTTACATAAAGCCTTTTAAAAAAATTGTCCGTTTTGAAGTCCTTAATATTTTGCTAAAGAGAAATTTCTTAAGTATGTTTTATTTTCGAGTGATTGTTACTCGTATGTGAAAAAAAAAAATGTATTTTTCGAACAAAAAAAAAACTCGAAAACTTTAACAAGTCCTTCTACAAATTACCTAGAATTTTCAGAATTCAAAAGTTTTTGAGTCCTTTTATTTATAATATTGTCAAAAATTTATCTGAAAAAATTCACATTCACAAAATTCTTAGCATTTTTGCCTTATACATTTTGTTCAATAGATGCCTTGCTTTTGAGTAAACAATCGTTTTTCCGACCCAATATTCGATTTTTGAAACCAAATATTATCTGTATTAAAAAAAATCTAGTAAGGGTGTTACCTTTTTCCTAGTCAAAAACTATGTACCCTACACTGCAGCATTTTCAAAATTTTGCTTATAAGGTAGGTGCCATGCCGTCTTTTCTGAATTCACGTAGTTTTTGCTCAGACCGTGCGCTAACAATTTCAAGTATTTGTATGAAATTTGGTTGCATAACCTCAAGTAACGCTTTCTTTACAGCATTTTGAAAACTTTGAAAGTATGAGAAGTGCCACGCCTTCTTGTCCAAATCAAGTTTTTGCTCAGAGCTTGCATTTCTTGTCTTTAATGTCTGAGTGAAATTTTGTTCGATTATCTTAAAAAACGCTTTCAGTATAGCATTTTGAAATTTATGCTTGTGTGGGAGGTGCTACGCCCCCTAGTCCGAGATTGTCTAGTTTTTTGCTCTCTATAGTGTCTAAGTGAAATTTGGTTGGATTCTTTCAAAAATCGCTTTCAGTATAACATTTTGAAAGTTTTACTTATATGGGAGGTACCACGCCCCTTCGTCCGAGTTTACCTAGTTTTCGTTCAGTGCTGGTTGGATTATCTTAAAAAATACTTATAGCACAGCATTTTGAAGCTTTTGCTTTTGGCTAGAGCTTGCAGTTACTACTTTTAATATACATATATGTCTATTTTGGTTGCGTTATCGTGAATAATGCTCAATAGCGTTTTGGGTATATTTTTGGTATGGGCGGTAGGTGTGTTCGTTTACCGATTTCGCTCATTTTCAATCCCGCGTACTAGCTTTTACAACAAAGGCAGTGTACTAAATTCCATCGAATTATCTTGCTTAGTTTTCCCGTAAAAAATATTTCCACAAACGTACAGCCTGCCAGCCAGGAGGTGACGCAGATCAAGAATTTATAGACTTTTCTATACCTACAACGCCTACTTTTCTGCGTTGCAAATGCAAGAACAAAGTGAATATACCCTGGGTGTAGGGTATAAAAATGTATGGTTTTTAACACCAAAACTATAATCTTTATTTTTGAAGGAAATTTGGGTATTCAATATTGAAATAAAAAAAGTTAGTAAGTTTAGTAAAATCGGTTATTTCCAGATATCGTTTTTAACAGTCCTTCTAACTTTTGAGTCAGTATCGAGATGACTTTTGTTTTACTTCATGCAAAACGAACCATTTTACTGGTGAGGTTCTTGAAAAACTTGAGATCTCAAGGGATTTTTACGTTAAACCTGGCAAAATTAGTCTTGGTCTTGTTCTTGGTCTTGGCAATTTTTCGAGACCAAGATTAAGACTCTGATATCATTGCAAGACCAAGACCAGACCAAGACTGCTTTTCAGTTTTGGTAATTTATAGTTGATAGGTGTTTCACGCCCGTTTTCAGGATAAAATCATCCCTCAATTTGAAATTTGGCATCGTAAAAACCCAACTGCTTTGGAAAAAATAAGGTTTCGAAATTGTGAATACTCAATGATCTCTAGAAATTGTTTCAAGACCAAGACTTTATAACCAAGATCAAGACCAAGGCTCAATACTAAAAAACAAAACCAAGACCAAGACTCAATGTGCAAGATCAATACCAAGACTGCTATGGTCTTGGTCTTAGTTTGCTCATCACTAGTTAAACCTTAAAAAAGTTTCCGTTTTGAAGTCCTTAATATTTTGCTCAAAAATTCCTTAAATCATTTTATTTCCGAGTGATTGTAATACTTATAAAAAAAAATATATGTATGTATTTTTCGAACAAAAAAAAAACTCGAAAACTCTAACAAGTCCTTCTGCAAAATACCTGGTAAAGATGTAAATTTATGAATGTTTTGACAAAATTTTTACAAAACAGAAAAAAAAAAGAGCCCAAAAAAATCCATTTAAACTCCATGGAAATTTTGAATTTTTTTTTACAAATAATATTTCAAAAAAATTCTACCCCTATTGCTTAATCCTTTTTAATGCATTTTAGAAATATTTAAATTACCCCCTTCATGAAAAATTTTCATTCATGCGATGTCATTCATTTTGAATAGAAAAATTATTAACCAAAAAACCGTAACTAAACCCAATTTTTATTAACAAAACTTTGTTCTTTTTTTTTTATTGCATAGAGAATTTCACATGCATGGTATGATCCCTTCCTACCCCTTCTGATGGCATCCCAACAAAATCCATGATGATGAATGTCACTGTATTTTCATTTCATGTAAAAGAAAGTGTGAAAATTCCAATTAGTTACAGGCAGCCGGATGGTGATCCACATAGAATCATCAACTGAATAATGGTGCTCTAAACAGTTATGGGCAACAACAACAACAACAAAAATGCAACAAAATTTAAGGGTCTCTATTGATAATGAACCACAAAAGCACAAAGTTGCATGCATCCATCCATCCCTTCAGAGAAGAATATCTATTGCAAACGATTAAATGTTGCACGCAAGATGAATTTTGTGTTTCAATGATCTTTCATGCAATTTTCAAATTTAATTTAAATATAAAACTAAACGGTTTCTGAATTATTGGATTAGCGCGCATGCGCAAATGTTTTGCACTTCATTTGATCGAAGCTGACAGACAGAATTTGTTCATAGTAGGAGGAGGGTCACGTGCGTGATTGATTGTTGACGCAGCCACACAAAAAACAATGCAATGAACATTTTATTTCATATATGAAGTTTTATGGACTTTTCAACACTGAATCCAACTGCATCCTTAGAATTTCAATATACCTGTAGGACTTTGAGATACATTTGCTTGAAGTTGAAGAAAACGCTGGCTTATCTGGTTTAATGGCATCGAATAATGAAAATTATGCTTATCAAAATATAACTTCGAACTTTTCCAATAGGACTCTTACTTTCCGAGTTATAACCTTTTGAAGAGAAGATATTTTAGCCACTATATGAAAGACAAAATTATGTGTGCTGGTAAATCTCCGAAGAATGTACCAAAACGTGCATTTTTTGTCCCCACCTATTTTTTTATTATTATAAGTTGAATGTATAGAATATGATGACCTTAACTTCTGGAACATTTTTAAAAAATGAACAAAAACTTTCAGTGTTGCCATATGTCTTTTTTTTTGGAAATTTCGCTTAAACAATATGTTTAAAAAATTAAAATAAAATTTAAGTCTCAAAACGCTTAAATAAACTTTGCAAAAATTCAACATAAATTTTTATGGTTGCCAGATGGTTTTTTTCGAAAATTTATTTGAAATCTTAGTTTCTTTTAACCATTATACCATTATAATTATACACTAAAAATAATTGTTTAAATCGTTAAACCGAAATTTGGTTTAAGCAGAACTTACCAAAAACAAAACCGGATGGCAACCCTGAAAATTTTTTCAGAAAAGTTTATCTGAGCGTTTTTGAAACCAAAACTTCAATTTAATCAAAAAAACTAAAAATCATATAAGATTTTCGAAAATAACCAGGTGGCAACCCTAAAAATTTTTTTTGGTTTATTTAAGTGTCTCAAGGCTAAATTTAAATTTTTCTTAAATACATAAATTGTTTAGGAAAAACTAACAAAAAACAACCGAGTGGCAACACCGAAAGTTTTGTACGATTTTAAAAACTTTTATCTGAGCGTTTCTGAAACCAAAAATTTTGATTTAGTAAAAAAAAGTAAGAAATTTATAAGATTTTCGAAAATAGCCAGGTTGCAGCCCTAAAGATTTATACTGGATTTTTGAAAAGTTTATTTAAGTGTTTTAAGACTTAATTTGAATTTTTTTTTTTAAATAAATGGTTTAAGCTAAGCTAAAAAAAAACAGGTGGAGAATTACTATGCGGAGAATGACTTAACGGAGAATGACAAAATGTTGCAAGAGCACAGCACACAATGAAAATCGCAATTATTTAAAAAAAAAGAAGTTGAAACTGATGAATAACCTCTCTAATTGTTTATTGATTTAGTTATATAAAAATAAAAGAATAGGTATAGTAATATAAAAAACCAACACGGAGAATGACATTTGCGTTCTTCACAAAATTTTTAAACTTTTTTTTTTTGAAAAAAACGCACTAAAAATCACTATCGAAAAACCAAAACTGATTGAGCTGAAAATGCACTGAATCCCCTCTTTCTCTTTACTGTCAGCTTTCTTTTTACGCAATATTTAAAAAATTTACAGTTGAGGAGTGATTTTTCAAAAGAGCTTATAAGCAAAACGAGGCAAAAGTAATGTCATACCCATTATTTGCATAATAATCTAAATATGATTTTGTTAACTAAATTCCACGAAATTAGGTAAACTTTTCGTGAAAACAGAACCCAATTTTATTAATTTAAAACAAGTAATATTATGACATTACTTTTGCCTTTGGTTATAAGCCCTTTTGTAAGTTTTTTTTAGAAAATAACGAGATACTCGAAATGGACAAATTAACCGCACTAAAAAGCAGACAACAGGGAGAATGACTTTTTAACACTTTATGTTATAATTTCATAGTAAAATATAAAGAAGTATTTTTTTCCAAGCTGTATTAAATAGTTGAAATATCAAATTTTAAATTTAAATATGGTTTTGAGCCAGGGACATTGAATGGTTCATTTTTACCAAGTATCGAAAAACCGATGTATGACAAAAGAACTCAACACTGATTTACGGTTGTTTCGTTATTTAGCTCTAAGTATAGGCGTAACTCACGTGATTTACCATACAAAAATAAATCTATTTCTGACGAGATTTATTTTAAAACTATGTATAAATCTCAGCAATTTGGCATTAAATGTCATTAAGAACAAAACTAATGAAAGATAAAAATTATGAAGGATAGGAAAAACAACTTTAATATTTCCGCTTATAAAATTTACTGTCAAAAATAAATCTCTTTCAGTCGATGGAAACGGGAAGGATTTAACGACGAGATTTATAATTTTCTTTACATATAAATCTCCGATTGCGCATGAACGCGTGAATACTCTAAATACATATATTATTGATCTGAAAAATTTTTTTTACTAGCTGTCATCTTTTGGATTTTCAGGGGCCAATACAAAATTTAGAATTTTTTTTTTTTTTTTCAGTGCAACCATTGCAATATGAACATATTGTGTGTCAATATTTTTAACTTACTTCGATCCTTAAGAATGATTTTTTTCGGTGGTTCCTTTTGATAATTCCGCTGTAACCCACTGAGACCAGTATCATTGCCATTCTTATCCTTTTTAACCATTTCACCAAGAAATGTAATATAACTTATAGCCAACTTTAGGGTATCTACTTTACTGAGACGTTTTTCATAGGGTAACGTTGGTATATGTGATCTCAAACCTTCGAACGCTTCGTTAATGCTCTGCATGCGTCGGCGTTCACGTAAATTTGCCGCCTGTCGTTGTTGTGCCATCTGGGAAGCGCATTTTAAACGTCGTGATTTGTGCGGGCGCCTGAAAATATCAAAAAATTATTTGCCCATCGATCTAACAGTTTGTAAAGAACTCGTTAACTAGAAGTTTAAGAAAAATTCAAAAGGTTGATCAAGATGCTGGGGCGTATCAATTGTTTTACCATTTTTGTATGTATATGACCATATATGACATTTACGTCTCAAGGTGTTTCAGGACGTACATATGTAATTTATTTTTAATACAAAGTGCTACTTACGATTTTTCGTTATTCTCCTGATCACTGTTAAAACCACTGCTATATGCATCATCATCATCATCACTTTCGGAACTATTATCCTCGCCAAAAAAGAAATCAGAACTGGAAGTTGAACCATTTGTAGCCTGGGAGCCCTCAAAGAAGTGTCTAGCCATAGTTGACTCCAAATCGAAATTATCCATGGAAAACATCTTAATGGTGATATTTTCCAGAATCCTTTTGATATTTTTAATCCTTGTATTTTGCGTTATTTTGTCGTTTTGTTTTGATGACAAAAAAACAGTTGTAAGTATATTATAATCGCATAAACGTTCAGACACGCCTCACGATTTTGCTGTTTACTTTATTTACTTTGTAATGTTATGGTATATAACTACTCATATTAGGAGTATTTAAATCACTTAACATTTGACGCCTGCTACTTTAATGCCGCACACGTGACCCGCACGTGTTGGCTCAACAAGTGTACTTTTTTTCGAAAATTTGTTGATTTTGATTTCCAAAAGGAAGGAGTAGATAAAACTATTTAATGTTTTATCAATATCTATCTTGTTATTACACGTTAACAATTTTATCTTTTTATTTTGCACCTGTAAAAAATAAAAAAAAAATTGTTAGTTTTACATGTTGGTTCAGCTTTTTATGATTGATATCCTGAAAGCTTGTAAATATATCATGTATTTTAGTTTATCATAAGATAACAATTGTACATTGAAATAGTTAATAAGTTTTGAAAAAAAAAAAAAAAATATATATTAAAAAGTCAGTAAAACTATGGAGAAACGTCGGGCAAATAAATATAAAAGTATGGTCGCATGTGGTGAAATAACAACATCTCAAACGATGAAGAAACCAGTTGCCAATAAAAAATGAGATTAAGATATAGGATACACTCTTTGTAGGCTATACAGCAAAGTAAGCCCTTGAAAGGAATTCATAAAGGCACTAAAAAGCAAGTGTTTATGCGAACACGCATAGTCCCTAAAAGTAGTGGTAAGTTCCCCGTAGTTGGCAACGCAACTACATTGATAAATTAAACAATGCCCCACTGCTCATAGCTGTCAAATTCTTTTGTTCTTCTCTTTAAATTTTTCATTCGTTTATTAACCACCTTTGAAACAGCATTGGCTGCAAACATTAAGTTAAAAAGTTTTATTCTCATACTGAATATGGTTTAATTGTGAAATCAATAACTCCATAAAGAGTTCATCATAACATTTGTACACTAAGACAGTATTTGTTTTCTTTCGTGTGGGCGCTACCTACTGTGTTTTTTTCCTATTTTATGTCCCGTGGCTAAGCGGTGTCAAAGTCTTTGGGACACCAGCAATCCTCAGTGAATAAGTTTGTACGACGTCCAGGCGATTTATGTCAAGCAACGTACCGGCTAGGTTTTAAACTGGAGAGAGGCATACACAGCAATTTCTAATGAGTAGATTTTTATTCAAGGACAAGTGCAAGGTAACCTTCGACATTTCTGCCATATATCCCCCAAAAGAAGGATACCCTGGTTTCTGGTTTATAACTCAAGCCAGCGGCCATAACGGCAGGGTAGACCAAAAATCACCTGGAAAATGTCATTGCGGAATGAATCCAAGAATGGCGAAAGTCGTGAAGATAGATAAAAATCATCGCAGGGGTTGCTTAGATAGAGACGTCTCGTTCTGATCACAACAAGAGAATTCTATTACCACACGACCTTAATGCATTAATAATCTTAAATGTGGCTTCTTATCCTACTCGATCAACTCTAGATTATTTATTTACCTCGTCACTGCCATACATAATTTTGCCAAATTCAACGGGATCCAAAATTCCAGTGCCTAGTTTTTTGATTATGCATCTCATCGCGACGGGGCAAGTACATTATACAAGCTCTGCTTATTATGTAACACTTTGATATAATCAACAGGAGTCATCGACTGCCAGACTTATTTTCTTTAGATGGTATTTGAATCTACACTATCTTAAAATTTTTATTTGTTTTTTAATTCAAAACCAACGCTCAGGGAATGACCCCTATAAATTCAAGCTGCGTATTGTTTTGAAGAAAGGAAAAAGTTTAGAGGGATGGGGGATAGATGGAGAAATGTCAGTGTATTTTTTTCTTGAATTTACCGATGTCGTAGCGGAAACATTCACAAGAAGATTGTTCCACAACTTAAACGTACTTCTGAAAAACGAACTATCTCGATAGTGTAATGTTCTGCTTGGTACCGTTGAGATGCAAAAAGGATGAGCCAGATTGGATGCCCAAGTGCTACGAGAGAAAATGCTTACTGAGCATACTATTGTAGTTCACAAATTTCTCTAAAGGACTTCCTAATATAAAACATAGTTCTATAGATGGGTTAAACACCCTACTTAACGTCGGTTGTTCAAAAAGCCGATACTCGAGACAGTTTTTACGTCCCCTATTAGCCTAATCACACGTTCCTGAACTCGATCTAGTTGCTCCAAAGATGTTTTTGAAACCACGGTTTAAGTCAAATATAGGTGAAGTAGACACTACGAAAATCAACAGTAGTGAATTATTTCTTACAGCGTTTTCAAGAAGCCTATACACTTGGCCGCTTCTTTCAACGCATTGAACATATCGAGCCCTAACCGCAATAGTAGCGTATGCGACAAAAAGCAAATTTTACAGGAGAGAGTTTTTTTAATTTTTTTTCGAACATGCATGGCGGATTTTTTTAAAACGTTAAATGTAGTCTATATTACACCTCATATAAATAATATACGCGTTTTTAAATTGATTTTGTGTATATTTCACTCATTTATGGCGCATACGACATTTTCGCAGTTAAAATGTGGCGCATACGTTTTTTAAAATTACATGGATTTGCCTTTGAAAAATACATTTATTACATTTATTTAACACATAGAAAGAAATTTGTAACAATTTGGATGGTTGAAATTGTACCAACCCACAAAAACGGTCAGATTGACTGTAATATTGTTAATTTACAGTACTATTTAGTACAATATTAAAAACTTACAAAATATTACACACACACATGGTTTGAACTTGGTTTTACTCCGATGTATTCCCACTGCAGGTCTTTTTTTTTGCAAAGTTATTCATAAAGGTCCAAATATACAGAAAAGGTTTTTTTTTTTAAAATCGGTCAACGTTCTCACCGATTTTCCGAGTCGAATTCAGGTTACCAAATTTTCTTCACATTGTTTCTGCATTAAACTAAAAAGTTTGACAAAAACTAACTAAAAACTGGGTGTGCAGTAAGTTTTCTGTTTATTTTTAGATTCAGAAATATTGTTTTTGAAAGTTTTAACTGATCGCGTTAACGAGATATTGTATCCTTAACAACTTTTTTTTGAAATTTTTTTGTTAAAAAAAATGAACTTTCGCGTTTTCTTAGAAAATTAGCAACGGACGGAAACAAGACAAATCATTTTCAATTTTATTTTTGATGTTGAGTCCGAATCTGGTTTTAGAATTGCTACATATATCTAAAATGGTTTAAAAGAAATCCTAGCCTAAATTAAAGTTAAGTTAAAATACATTTTTTTTTTTTTATTCTTTTGAGGTTATATAATAGAACAAGGCAATCCGTAGCCATAAAACATTGAAAAACACCTTGAAGCTCTATTATTTTACTTCAAAGCCCAGCTTAAATTATATCGATATATTTTTTCTTCTTCGAATTATTCTAACCTAAAAAGGTGAAAAAAGGAAAAATCCACGTTTTTTTGATATTTCAGCTTACGATATTTCGAAGACAGAAAAAGATATCGATATAATTCAAACTGATTTTCAAAGTAAAAGACTGGGGCTTCAAGCTTCATTTTCAATCCTTCGAGCTAACTTTTACGACAAACCCTCTTTACAAAATTTCGCCGAATTATCTAAGTTTTCCCGTGAATAATATTTCCACGGACACACAAGCATCCATCCAAACAGACGGACATGGCTATACCGACTTAAAAGGTGATTCTGACGAGGAATATATCTACTTTTCCATACCTGCTACGCCTCCTTCTCTGGTTTTTGAGGTGCTTACGTTCTTTTTGCGGTCACCAAAAAACATATGTGGCTCTTACGACATAATTGAAAGTGCGATATCTTTGTTAATACACAAAATGCAGTTTTAATATTTGGCATATAGATGTGAATGAGGTTTTAGAACATATTTGCATCAAAAAAAAAATTTCGAAAAAATGTCGCATACGCTACTGTTGCGGTTAGGGCTCGATATGATCTGTGTACTTCAGGTCCGGTTGAATCGATATGCCCAAATCGTGAAGAGATGTTGATTCTTATTAAGGAGAAAAGAGAAGTAATGCATTCGTTTGCGAGATAGCAGACTTCATTGGGTCTTTCTAGCAAGATTGTTTTGGGGTCATTGAGAGTGTGTTTTCATATTAAACCAATATGAATAATAAATATTACTTTCATCTGGGAAGGAATGGATTGGGCTTGAATTCAAAGATAGATGGAAGAGGAAAGATGAGACATAACTCTGGGAAACTCCTGCGCTAATAGAGAGTTCAATGAAAATGAAACCATTAATAGCAACACAGATCAAACGGCCAATATAGAAGCTTATAATGGAACGAACGAAAGAATTACCGACACCGTATTAAAAAAATTTCGATATAAGTGCGCGCTGCCGCACTCGATCGAACATCTTTGAAATATCCAGAGCGACAACTATGTTTTCGCCAAAAAGGTTTAATTTTCAGTAGATATCAGTAGAATTTTTTCTGCGAAAACCATATTGACGATCGTTAAGCAAATAAGAAAGCTCATATCATATTGATATGGGTCGGTAATTATTAGGAATGGTAACATCGCTGTTTTTGGGAACTTTCTGGACGTAAGCAAACTTTGAACATGTGTAGGATAAGTGAAAAAGATTGCGTAAAGGTCGAGCGTAATCAACAGGGTCAGCATCTTGCCATTATTTCTTGGGTGTTATGCTCCCATACCTGAATTAAATTGTTTTCGAAGCTAGTGTTCAACACACAGTAGTATTGTGGGCCTGTAAAATAATGGTTAGACAGTCTGTTCTTGGCATTGCTCTTTTATAGATATTCTCTGACCACTCTTACTCTAAAAAGTGAACTTTCGTCTAGAAAAAGGAATTGCACTGTCATTTTGGTAGCTTTCAAAGAACATAGCTGCGAGCCCTGTTTTAAAGTATAGATTATCACTTTTACTTTAAGCATCTTCCTTTGTTTAGATATAACGAACTTTTAATTTATCTAGAATGTGAACGTGACCTTTTAGCTTAAAACGAATTGTATCCTGAAACATACAAAAGTTCTAAAGTATCCATAAATACTGACTGTATAGAGTATTACTATGGGCAATGGAATATCTTAAGTCAGAAATGCACAATTCTGAAAACAACCCTGATAAGGCAATTGCGTTCGAAAAAATTGTCCAGAAGTCCGATTTTAAAATTAAATCCAATATTTATCAAATTTTAAATTAGAGATTTACAGCTTCTTTATTATTTTTATTTTAAGAAATTTATTAATTTGTATGGCACCTATTCCTATTTGGTCTGGTCAAAAAAAAGTGGAAACCTTATGCTCTCAAAAGTGGATTTAGTTTTATTTCCAATAATCCCCTAATATATATTGCGAGTTGCTTGCCAAACCAAGAGTTTACGAGGAAATTTTGATAACATTTTTGATTTAAATTTTCGTCCAACTTCTCCCTTAAATATTCAGTGTAAAATTCTTGACCTAGAAGCTGCGAAAAGTCGACTAAAACGTGCATATCGTAGTTCATAATGCAGCATTTCTAATTTTCTAGCACAGTCTTTTTGCCTTCGCATTCTTTAAAGCTTTTCTGTGTGGAACTTTTAGAAACTTGAACGTCTTCAGACCAGTCTTTTTTTTACTTTGCAAACAAAATTCTCGGAACACTCGACTGTCTGCGCCAGTTTTTCGCCCAAAATGTTGAGGTTCTTTCTGCAAAGTAGTGATGATTTTCTTTTTCTTCTTTTGGTCACCCATGCCCTTGTTTCTTCATGTTTTCAATACTCTCCACACAGTTTTCAGATTGAATAATTTGAATAAAATTGTTGGATAAATAGCAGGGCATAAATTTTTCAAACGCAAACTGGCCCAAGCAAATTGCTAAGCGAGCGAACATCAAGCATATGTTCTTCATGCTGAAACGTTTTTAATTGAAAGTGAATCTGGTCACTTAAATTTTGGAGAAACGGGGATAGACCGTTCTTTCCTATCAGATTTGCTAGATCGGTTCGTATTTTCAATAAACAACGCTACACCTTTAGGTACTAAATATGCATGGAGTCACGATCCAATCCAGCAAAGCGGTAAGTGCCACTAAATTTATCTTACCCAAACTAGGTTAGATCGGTCTATCTTTTAAAAAAAAAAGTCACAAAACTACAATAGTGTCATGAATCCAAAATGGTTCGTCAAAATCAAATAAAAATTATAGGTACTTTTGAAATGGGCACCCGAAAATATATCGACACTTGGAATATCCAAGACCTCAATGTATCTGGTCAAATACATTGGGTCACAAGCGAAATCTACGGATTTTCCCTTAAGAAACCTATCAATGAAATTATTCTTTGATATATGTTTATATCCGTCAAACTTTTGAAAATTTATTGTCTCATGACTAAATAATTTTTAGTTGGAAATTCGGTTATTAACAAATTTGCAATACGGTTGAAAAATTTGATGCCATTATGATCCCAAAATATTGTTTCACTAAATTACGATTTCTTTTTTTATGTTTTATTTTTTTATTTTTGTTTTAATTATACAACACTCTTACTTTTCACAACTGAATTGAGCAATCTAATACCGAAAACGTGCCAACAATTAACCGTCGATATGGATTTTTATTTTTTTTTTTTTTTTTTTTGTGGCATAAAGAAAATTGTCCGATTAGTTGTAACGCGAAAACCTTTGTGAATACCAAGCAAGTGACAGTAAATGATTTGTACCTTTATCCGCTCATATTCGGTATAGAACCAACAACCCTTATGATACACCCAAAATGTACTGCTTTTCATAGAGGGTTGTTCCGGATAAATCATATGCATATGGCGGAAACTTCAAAGGAAGCTCTTAGCAAATTTTAGGGGTGGAGCTTACAAGGACCAATTGAAATTGTTTGCATGTGCTTTTCATTTAACTATACTATAACCATAAGTATATGCATGTGGCATGTGGCAAGTGTAACATTTATTTTTTTGATATAATAAGCTTTGGAATATTTTTGTAAGCAAAATTTATTATTCTATGTTTGAACGAGATTAAAGGCTTAAACTAATAGAAAATGTAACGAAAAACATTATTGGTATGCACAATGTACATAGATATTACTACACTTTAAATTTAATGCTTGAAGTATATTTAAACATACTTAATAACTTGCTACAAAGTGCCATATAACCTTAATTTTTTACTTACTTATATCATAAATATTAAGCTTGATTTAATATCCGGTCTTTGCTAAATTACTATAAATAGAGTTCGTTCCCATGGCCGTTATTTTACCTTAGCTGCGTATCTCGTTAGAAAAAAGAAAAAAAAAATGTTTTTTCTGTTCACGAGGAATCGAACTTACGACTCTTGAGTTATTGGGTTACACTCTAAACAGCTGAGCTAATGAAGTCTATAGTTGTCTGTTTAGTGCATAGTGTTTTACTTCTCTGTTTAACTGCCTACGTCATTCTTTTATGTGATTTTGAACTGCCTCATCTAAATTGTACGCGACTTTACGATATGAAATTCACCATAGGCAAAATGACACCATAACAAAATGAAAATTTCAAAAATTCTCGACAAAATAAAAATATTTTGATACATTATTTTGTATCTTTTGGTGACTATCACCTTAAATAAATATAAGATTTCGAACGATTTCCCAGCAAAAAAATTTACATCCACAGAAAAGTAAACCGTGAGCCAAAAAATTAAATCATCATATCTCTGAAACTATTTAACGCACATGGATGAGAATTGATACATATGTATGTAAAAAGCACCTAGTCAAATAATATGTACTGGGAAAAATAGGGGTATCATGCTCCACAAAGATCACTTCAACATATCTCTGAAAATATTTATCGGACATGAATGAGATTTGATAAATGTGTACAGAGCGCAGGGAAATGGATCAGGACAAATAATATCCTTTGGAAAAATTGGTGATACCACGTCGATTAATTACTTCCATTAATTACGTAAAACGTTTCAAGCATATTTTTGAACCGCCCTCCCCAACTTAAGAAATCGTAAGATTTTTCACTACCCCCTCCCCTCCCTATACAATCTTACGTATATATATTTTATATTTCTATTTTTTTTTTTTTTTTAATAAATAACATACAAAGTATTTCGAAACATATTAGAAAAATAAACAAATACAGAATTAACTGAAAATCAAGTGAAAAACACTAATTCAGTTTTATCCAATATCGAGTTATTTGAAGTACGGTCTAAAATTTTATAGTCTTTAGTTTAATGCAGTGATATCTAAATTCAATAATTTATAAAAGCTTATTGAAAGCTTTTATATTTCGCCTAAGCTGCAAGCGATTGACGCAGATCTGCTCAACTGCTGACACAGTTAAACGCTTATCTGTAAGTGAATACGTATACGGAAAGCTTTTAAGCACAAAAGCTTAAATGCCCGCGGGAATTGGCGTTGGATATCACTGGATTTATTGGACCCGCTGTCGGCAAAAAGCTTTTTTTACTTAAAATCAAGGCATCGTACGAAAAAAGTTTATGCAGCATAAAATGCTTAGCGCCACAGTATAGAAGTCTTGTCCCTATCAAATTTTTTTAAAATTGTTGCACTGTGTACTATAACCTTTATGTGTTTAAGAGAGTGGTATTACGCCCCTAAACATAAAAGCATGGCTACATGGTTACTAATGAGAATTCGCTTGTCTGAGGTAACAGCAGAGTGGTCTTTTTAAAGTCAAATCAAAATGGTCGAATTTCGGATACAAGGCAAACTCTGGTATATTTAATTTTACCCCGAAACTTATTTTCACCCAAAATTAAGAGATTTCGAACGATTTTGCACTAAAACAATGTATAGCTCTCAATCATATGCATATGAAAATTTGAGAAATATCAGGATACTGAGTATTATTTTTAACCAACGTTAACACCATAAAAAAAAAAATTTTACACAAAAAAAAATCAATCCAAACTCCTCTAATTGACTACGTTGAAAAAATTTATTCAATCTACCTTTTAAGCTAGGTGTTTATTAGGGTGCAGCACTTTTTCGAAATAATGGGAAAATTATAGGTTGCATCAAAGACTATCTTGGGAGCAGGCCTTATAACAAAGACTGCATACTTAGTTTTGATCAAAACCCCCGAAAAGATGGCCCGCCCGGGGCTTGAATGAAGGTCTAAACGACAAAAATCATTGTTTTTTCGCAGTTTTTTTATTTTATCTCAAAAACCACGAAACTATTGGTAGTTATTCATCCTAAATCTTTGAAAGGGATTAATTTTCTACTTTTTTGTATTTTTCTCATTGCTCTACAGTGAAGTTTGCCCTATGGAAGTCCCGGAAGAAGTTAAAATTTTTTGATTCAAAAAACGGTTTTTTTCCTATAACTCAAGATACAAGAGACACACAAGAACTTTAGACCTCAATAAATGTAGGAAATCTGTTTTCCTATAGTTTTGCTTTGAAATCTTTATTCCAAAAGTAATCAGTTTCCCGCTAGAGGCCGAAATTTGTTAAAAATAATTGTGTATCATGAAAAAGCGACCTTTAATTGTTTTGCTTTTAAAATATACCCAAACTTTTGATTAGAAACTGATGCAAATATTAACAGCTTCTAAACATGGTCTTTAGAATGGAAATCAGATTGAAATTGTGCGAGATATGATAATTCTTATATACTTGGTATTTTATGTAAAGTTCTGATTTTGGGTATTTTTGTTTCACAGTGTATTTTGCATCCACAACTTAAGATTTTTTTATGTTTATTACTTTACGTCAATGGACGATAAACAGCGCAACTTTTAAGACTAAAAATGTCAAAATCGGTTTGTAGTTTCCTTCCGAATTTCAGCCTGAGAGTTTGGATTTTTTTCAATTTTTGTCAAATACGGCTTTTTTTGAGTATGAGCGACTGTATACTCTAAATACCGTAAAAAATGTGTATTATTATATCCTAAAAACTGTAGCAAAATATATTTTGCTATATTTTGGTCCTGATAGTCATCTTTCCACAGTTCGTGCCCTAGAGGCCGATTTTTGTGATAAAAAAATCGAATTTTTAGAAATTTTTATTTCGAAGCGACCTTTTGATATTTTTGCTTGC
Source organism: Calliopum simillimum (assembly GCA_951812925.1). Lineage (NCBI taxonomy): Eukaryota > Metazoa > Arthropoda > Insecta > Diptera > Lauxaniidae > Calliopum > Calliopum simillimum. The sequence continues at coordinate 24,363,039 of OX638368.1, forward strand.
AAATTTTCCCAAAATTTTTGTAAAAAATTTAAGATAAGTTTAAAAGCTTTCAAACGTAGTCCTTAGAATAGAAATCGGTTGAAATTTACGCGAGATATGACAGTTTTTATATACTCTGTGATACAAAAAAATAACCAAAAATCATATCTGCACAATAAAAAAATACTCTTATGTCTCTCTCTTATAACTTTTATATCTTGCGTAAATTCCAACCGATTTCTTTTTTAAAGACTACGTTTGAAAGCTTTTAACTTTTTCTTAAGTGCCCTTTTAAAATTTTTGGAAAATTTGCAAGCAAAAACATCAAAAGGTCACTTCGAAACAAAAATTTCAAAAAATTCGATTTTTTTTATCACAAAAATCGGCCTCTAGGGCACAAACTATTAGCTGTGGAAAGATGACTATCAGGACCAGAATATAGCAAATTATATTTCCTACAGTTCTTGGGATATAATAGTACACATTTTTTATGGTATTTAGGGTATACAGTCGCTCATACTCAAAAAAAGCCGTATTTGACAAAAATGGAAAAAAATCCAAACTCTCAGGCTGAAATTCGCAAGGAAACTACAAACCGATTTTAATATCCTTGATCCTGAAAGTTGCGCTGTTTATCGTCCTTTAACGTAAAGTAATAATCATAAAAAAATCTTAAGTTGTGGATGCAAAACACACTGTGAAACAAAAATACCCAAAATTAGAACTTTACAAAAAATACCAAGTATGTAAGAATTATCATATCGAGCCCTAACCGCAACAGTAGCGTATGCGACATTTTTTCGAAATTTTTTTTTTGATGCAAATATGTTCTAAAATGTCATTCACAACTATATGCCAAATATTAAAACTGAATTTTGTGTATTAACAAAGATATCGCACTTTCAATTATGTCGTAAGAGCCACATATGTTTTTTTGTTGACCGCAAAAAGAACGTAAGCACCTCAAAAACCAGAGAATTAGGCGCGGCAGGTATGGAAAAGTATATATATTCCTCGTCAGAATCACCTTTTAAGTCGGTATAGCCATGTCCGTCTGTTTGGATGGATGTTTGTGTGTCCGTGGAAATATTATTCACGGGAAAACTTAGATAATTCGGCGAAATTTTGTAAAGACGGTTCGTTGTAAAAGTTAGCTCCAAGGATTGAAAATGAAGCTTGAAGCCCCAGTCTTTTACTTTGAAAATCAGTTTGTACTTTATCGATATCTTTTTTTGTCTTCGAAATATCGTAAGCTGAAATATCAAAAAAACGTGGATTTTTCCTTTTTTCACCTTTCCAGGTTAGAATAATTCGAAGAAGAAAAAATATATCGATATAATTTAAGCTGGGATTTGAAGTAAAATAATAGGTCTTCAAGGTGTTTTTTAATGTCTTATGGCTAAAGATTTCCTTGTTCTATTATATAACCTCAAAAGAATAAAAAAAAATGTTATTTTAACTTTTCACAAAATGGATGGAAAATTAGTCTTTAGGCTAGGATTTCTCTCAAACCATTTTAGATATATCAATTCTAAAACCAGATTTGGATTCAACATCAAAATTTAAATTGAAAATGATTTTTCTTGTTTTCATCCGTTGCAAATTTTCTAAAAAAACGTGAAAGTTAATTTTTTTTAACAAAAAATTTAAAAAATTGTTAAAAATACAATATCTCGTTAACGCGATCAGTTAAAACTTTCAAAAACAATATTTTCGAATCTACAAATATACAGAAAACTAACTGCACACCCAGTTTTTAGTTAGTTTTTGTTTTTGTCAAACTTTTTTCTTTAATGCAAAAACAATGTAAAGACCATTTGGTAACCTGAATTTGACTCGGAAAATTGATTAGCTCGGTGACCGATTTAAAAACAAAATGTTCTGTATGTTTGGACCTCTATGAAAAACATTGCAAAAAAAGACCAGGAGTGGGATTACATCGGAGTAAAACCAAGTTCAAACGATGTGTGTGTGTGATATTTTGTAAGTTTTTAATACTAAATAGTACTGTAAAATAACAATATTACAGTCAATCTGACCGTTTTTGTGGGTTGGTACAATTCAAATCGTTCAAATTGTTACAAATTTCTTTCTGTGTATTAAATAAATGTTATAAATGTATTCTTCAAAGGCAAAACCATGTAATTTCAAAAAACGTATGCGCCACATTTTAATTTCAATCTTCGTCAAGAGTGACTGCGAAAATGTCGTATGCGCCATAAATGAGTGAAATATGCGCAAAATCAATTTTAAAACGCGTCTATTATTTATATGAGTTCTAATAAAGACTACATTTAACGTTTTAAAAAAATCCGCCATGCATGTTCGAAAAAAAATGAAAAAAACTCTCTCCTGTAAAATTTGCTTTTTGTCGCATACGCTACTATTGCGGTTAGGGCTCGATATCTCGCGCAATTTCAATCCGATTTCCATTCTAAAGACCATGTTTAGAGGCTTTTAGTTTTTTCATTAGTTTCTAATCAAGTTTTTGGGTATATTTTAAAACCAAACAATAAAAGGTCGCTTTTTCATGATACACAATTATTTTTAACAAATTTCGGCCTCCAGCGGAAAACCGTTTACTTTTGGAATCAAGATTTCAAAGCAAAACTATTAGTCTAAGATACGAATAAGGAGGGATTTGCACCCATCTGTTTAATGAATGAAACCTATTTTATATGAAAGTAAATACGTTTAGAAACATTTTGTGAGTAGGTTGTCTAAAAAAATCCTGGCAAGGCTATGGTTCATTCCATATTGAAAAGTGCATTTTTTCGAAAAAATGCACCCATCTGTTTAACAAAAAAAATAAATACCATTCGAAAGTTTAGAGCCTCTACAATATATTAAAGTAGGGTTGCCTATTTTTTTCCTGGCAAGGCATAGGGTTGTCAGGCTTTAAAAGGTCAGTCAATACCATAAATTTGCACTCATCTGTTTACCAAAACCACAAATTTGCACCCATCTGTTTAATGAAAAAATTATATACCATTCGAAAGCTTAGAGCCTCTACAATATGTTAAAGTAGGGTTGCCTATTTTTTTCCTGGCAAGGCATAGGGTTGTCAGGCTTTAAAAGGTCAGTCAATACCATAAATTTGCACTCATCTGTTTAATAAATAAATTTTGTGTTAAAATAAAGAATAATTTCATTGCGAACACGGTGATACAGGGTTGCTTGTGAAAAATCTGTTTTAAGCCAGGGTTGCCGAGCTTTAAGAAATGAAATATTGGTACAAATGAAAATGTGCGACAGAGAGATCCGGGCGAACTATTTGGATAGGATGCATACTAGACCTATCGTTAATATTGAAAATGAAAAAAACCTTGCTCCCAGGGGCTAAAAAGTTTTTCATTGGTGTAAACATCAAGTATAAAAATTTTGGTTCCGATCGGAAAATATTTGACCGTGCCGTAAGGCCCTTAAAGGTCGGAAAAACGCTATTTATATGGAAAAACGGAGCCTTAATCGCAAGAATCAGTTCTATCTTTGAAACTATTTGAGATAAGTGAATGAAATTTGGTATGTGTATGAACAATGCTTAAGTTATTTGCATCCAATAAAAAACTTGGCGATGCCACGCCCCCTCGACCCGAAATTCTTGTATCTCTGGAAATATTGGACTCAGGGGAATGAGACTCGATACATATGTAATTGGCACTGTGAAAAAAATGTTTAATAAAAATGGGTGGGGTCACGCCCCCTCCTTCTAAAAAAATGAAATTTGTCATATCTCTGAAACTATTTGATACATATGAATAAGATTTGATTTCAGGTAATGTGAAGAGAACAGGATATGGCACTGTAAAAATGTTAAAGCAATTTAAGGTACTTAGTTGATATGGAAGCAGTACTTTTTTATATTCTTATTTTGGTCTCTTAAGTATAGACACCATGCAAAAAAATTTGGTTCCGATCGGAAAATATTTGACCGTGCCACCAGGTTGTTAAATGTCGGAAAAACGCTATTTATATGAAAACAAGGAAACAATCAATCCTATCTTTGAAACTATTTGACATAGGAGGATGAGATATAACAAATTTGTTTTTTTTCAACGAGGGGCCGTGTCCCCGCCCGTTTTTGTTGAAAATTTTTTCTCAATGCCAATTAAATAAATACCAAACCTCATTTACCTGAGTCAAATATTTTCAGAGATACGACAAATTTTGGTTGGAGGGGGCGTGGCACTGCCCATTTTTTTATTGGATACTATTTACTTAAGTATTGTTCATATATATACTAAATCTTACCTCCTATGTTAAATATTTCCAAAGATGGGATTGATGGTTTCCTTATTTTCATATAAATAGCGTTTTTCTGACATTTAACGGCCTGGTGGCACGGTCAAATATGTTCCGATTGGGACCAAATTTTTTTGCATGGTGTCTATACTTAAGAGACCAAAATAAGAATATAAAAAAGTACTGCTTCCATATCAACTAAGTACATACCTTAAATTGCTTTAACATTTTTACAGTGCCATATCCTGTTCTCTTCACATTACCTGAAATCAAATCTTATTCATATGTATCAAATAGTTTCAGAGATATGACAAATTCCTTTTTTTTAGAAGGAGGGGGCGTGACCCCACCCATTTTTATTAAACATTTTTTTCCCAGTGCCAATTACATATGTATCGAGTCTTATTCCCCTGAGTCCAATATTTCCAGAGATACAAGAATTTCGGGTCGAGGGGGCGTGGCATCGCCAAGTTTTTTATTGGATGCAAATAACTTAAGCATTGTTCATACACATACCAAATCTCATTCACTTATCTCAAATAGTTTCAAAGATAGAACTGATTCTTGCGGTTAAGGCTCCGTTTTTCCATATAAATAGCGTTTTTCCGACCTTTAAGGGCCTTACGGCACGGTCAAATATTTTCCGATCGGAACCAAAATTTTTATGCTTGATATTTACACCAATGAAAAACTTTTTAGCCCCTGGGAGCAAGGTTTTTTTCATTTTCAATATTAACGATAGGTCTAGTATGCATCCTAACCAAATAGTTCGCCCGGATCTCTCTGTCGCACATTTTCATTTGTACCAATATTTCATTTCTTAAAGCTCGGCAACCCTGGCTTAAAACAGATTTTTCACAAGCAACCCTGTATCACCGTGTTCGCAATGAAATTATTCTTTATTTTAACACAAAATTTATTTATTAAACAGATGAGTGCAAATTTATGGTATTGACTGACCTTTTAAAGCCTGGCAACCCTATGCCTTGCCAGGAAAAAAATAGGTAGCTCTACGTAAACACATTGTAGAGGCTTTAAACTTTCGCTTGGTATATAATTTTTTCATTAAACAGATTTTTTAACATTTTAAACATTTTTTTTTTTTTAAACACATAGTGCAAATTTGGGGTATTGACCTACCTTTTAAAGCCTGACAACCCTATGCCTTGCCAGGAAAAAAATAGGCAACCCTACTTTAATATATTGTAGAGGCTCTAAACTTTCAAATGGTATATATTTTTTTCATTAAACAGATGGGTGCATTTGTTCAAAAAAATGAACTTTTCAATATGGAATGAACCATAGCCTTGCCAGGATTTTTTTAGACAACCTACTCACAAAATGTTTCTAAACGTATTTACTTTCATATAAAATAGGTTTCATCCATTAAACAGATGGGTGCAAATCTCTCCTTATTCGTATCTCCTACTATATAGGAACACAGATTTCCTACATTTGTTGAGCTCTAAAGTTTTTGTGTGTCTCTTGTATCTTGAGTTATAGGAAAAAAACGGTTTTTTGAATCAAAAAATTTTAACTTCTTCCGGGACTTCCATAGGGCAAACTTCACTGTAGAGCAATGAGAAAAAAACAAAAAATGTAGAAAATTAATCCCTTTCAATGATTTAGGAAGAATTACTTCCAATAGTTGCGTAGTTTTTGAGATAAAATAAAAAAACTGCGAAAAAACAATGATTTTTGTCGTTTAGACCTTCATTCAAGCCCCGGGCGGGCCATCTTTTCGGGGGTTTTGATCAAAACTAAGTATGCAGTTTTTGTTTTAAGATCTTAATCTATGATAATTTTTGATGCACTCATTTTTTTTGAATTTTGCTGCACCCTAGTGTTTATTCATATATTAAGCCTATAATCGTTCATGAGGGTATCATCCCGAAGGGCAATCTATTCTTTTTAATGGTGTATAATTCAAATTCGTGCTCCATTTCTAACATAGTAAAAAAGGTAGGACAAATTTTTGTTTTGCGTATTAATATGTATATAGATTCTTTCATTATATCAAGCACTAAGCGAAATCTCAAAAAATTTTACCAATGATGTTCGGTTGATTTTAGAGTGTTTTACAAGTAATAACACAGGCACTCAAAAAAAAAAAGTTCCATGAACGCAATACTTCTTACATACGGTGTAATGAATATTTCGACGCTCAATCAGACTGCATTCTCAGATTTTAGGATTTCGAGATATCCTTGCTTAAAGTTGGAGAAACGCTGTTTTCAGGTTGGGGCAGCTTATAGGGGCTGAAATACCTTCTCTTCAAAGGGTCATAACTCAAAAAGTAAGTGTCATATTGGAAAAATTCGAAGGTTTATTTTGATAAGGAAGAGTGTGCGTTAAAAAAAAAAGAATTTCACCTTTACCTGTAGCTACGCCAAAAGCCTGAAGACAGCGGTATATTGACAATTCTGAGGATGCAGTTCGATTCGGTGTCGAAAAGTTTATAAGGCTATATAAAAAAAGTATTGTGTTTATCCAATTTTTGAGTGCCTGTGTAATTAGATCAACTCGAAGTGCCATTGAAACCATAGAATCTTCTTCAAACAGCATTGGTGGGTATTACAGAATAATGTTAACGATTAGTATCGAATGTTAGCAATTATTAAAATTTTAACAAAAAGTTAAGTAAAAAATTAACATTTTTCTATTAATAGCAAACTTTTCTAACAATTTGCACAAACAAACCAAACAACATTAATTTGTTTACACAGCTGCATTAAATGCAAGAAAACAACTTGCATATCACGTATCCTGAATGCAAAATAAAACAAAAACACGAAAAAAAGAACAACAATCAAAATGTGCTTAAATTGAAATGAAAGCAAAATACATAGCTAGCGCCCTCTGGAAAATTAACCCTCGAAAGTTGCATATCACACAACAACAACGACAACAATTAGAGGTTTATATTTTGACACCCTTGTCGTATGTCAAACGTTGTTGATATGGGGACGCAGCACTGACTGACTGGCGCAAGAGAACACCAAGAGGACCGCAAATATTTACTTTGGCATTAGAGAAGAATATGGAGGAGACAGTTCGCTAATGCTGAAAAATTATGCTGGTGAATTAATTGAGAGTTAATTTCTTTTACGTATAAAAAAACGTTACAAATGTGAAACTGAACATTAAAATCCTATCGATTTCTGGAATTCTTTATATCAATCTCAATTTGATCTTTACAATGACTCGGAAATACTTACATTGATTGTGAATAAAAGATTTCTTAATATTCTTATCTTAACAATTTAAAAATCAATGTTTGCCTTCTTCAGGGATTAAAATAAGAAATTTTAAGAAGATCCCAAAAAAAAAAAAATTAAGAGAATCCCAAATTGTGGTAAAAATTAAAAATTTTAAGAATATCCCAAAATGGTGAAAAGTACCTTTAGAAAAGCTAAGAGGTCCCCAATATCAGATATTATATTTATTAGAGCGGTATGGAATCGTGACAATCAACGCATATTATTGTTTAAAGGTATTATTTAACACTTTTTGATGCACCTATCTTGCCACTGCAATCATCATTCTTTTCAGTGGCCTCTACCAAAATGCCTTCAAAATATAATGCATGCGTTACTTTTTGCTCAATAATATTCAAGCGGTCATCGCAGTCTTTATTGTTCACCTCTAATTCGGTCGCTGAGCTTTGATTCCAGTTTTCCAATGTTTAAGAGGTAGTGGGCAAATTCTGACCTTGGATTAGGATTTCATGCAGAAAATTACTTCGGAAATGATCTTCAGCTGTCTGGAAAAAAAAACTTTGTATCATTTTATTTTCAAAAATTGTTTTCCAAAGGTGTAATAATGCTTCAAAAAGTCTCGGGAAAAATTATGGAAACACAAACTTTTTGATAAAAATCGATTTTATTCTTCAACATAGTTCCCTTTGATGGAGATATACTCCATCTAACAATCCTCCAACATTTCGATACCTTTTTTACAGTAGTCGTCATCGAGGCTCTCAAAATAGCCATAGTTCGAAACTACTCGACCTCCTCATTTGAGTAAAATCTTTTTCGCTGGAGCCATCTTTTCAAGTTTGGAAACTGATAATAGTCGCTGCTGGGTGACAAGTCTGGAGAATACGGTGGGTGCGGCAGCAATTCGTATCGCTATTTGTTCAATTTTGCCATTGCTTTGAGCGTTGAATGAGCCGGTGCATTGTTGTGGTGAAACAGCACATTTTTCTTTGCCATATGCGGCCGTTTTCTGTTCATTTCATTGTTCAAACAGTCCAATAACGCTACATTATAGTCGCCAGTGATGGTTCTGCCTTTCTCAAGATAGTCGACGAGGATTGTGCCATGTGCATCCCAAAATATGCTGGCCATCACCTTGCCGGCCGACATTTGCGTTTTTGGGCGTTTATTGGGCTCCGGTGTGTAGTGGTGGATCCATGTTTCGTCCGTTCTTACGAATCGATGCAAAAACTCTTTCGGATTACGCCGAAACAGCTCCAAATTGGCCTCCGAATCACCGACACGATTGTATGTGATATATGGCCTTTTATCATCAAAACAGCAATTTTTGCATTTTTAAGCAAGGATAACAATTGTCAGCAAACACGGCACCAAATGCTGATGCAAAATATTGAAAATACTGCCGATCGACAATATCATTATGTCTGCTAGCTCTCTCACTTTCACTTTGCGGTCTTTCAAAACGATCAGATGGATTTTCTTGATGTTTTCTGAAGTGGTGCTCGTACGACCCATTTTAAATTCATCAAACCATCTGTAAACAGTTGTTTTCGACGGAGCAGATGTGCTGTGATGTTTTCGGAGCCATTCCAATGTTTGCTTCTCGTTTTTTCCGATCACAATGCATTGTTTTATCAAAATGCGAAATTCACTTTTATCCATTGCTTACGAAATACCAAAAGTAGCGTCACTCATAGAGCGATAACTTCAAAACTACTTACTAGATAAAATGTCTTCAAAATTCAACATTCCTCTTTAAAAAGTTGGCACTTCCGAAAAATTATATCGATTTGAGAGTGGTGGCCATCTCACTAAAATTTGCTGGACATTTGAATTATGTAGTAGGATCCCAATTTAAGATTAATAGCAGCATTTTTACATTAAGTAGATCTCAAAGTGAGCAAAAGATCCCTCTATTTTTAGTAGTGATATTAAGAATTAAAACTATGTCATTGAAACCTTTTATTCCAAATACTCCAATCTTCTTTCAAGATTTGAAAGGCTTTCAAAATTTGAAAGGCTTTCTGCTTGTGAGAGAGATGTCACTTTCTTTTGTAAGAATTCATCCAGTTTTTGACCAAAGCTTGCTCAAAGTAATCTTAGTATTTGTGTGATGTTTGGTTGCAATTTCTTCAATAACTTTGTGAAACAAAAATCGTACAGAGATTGTGCTTATATGGATAATTCCACCTGTTCCCAATTCAATAATTTAGACACGAGTGGGCATTTATGTGAATTGTGTTTGCATTACACAGATCTGCAATGTTTTGTTGAAGGCTAGCTGAGGGTTTTTTCTGAAGAAGCATTCTGTGTAGAATCCAATTTTGAGCCTCAGATTTGGCCCTTAACGTGTGAGATATTTGAGTTTAAATACTCTCAAAAATAGCAAGGAATACCCATTTTTCAAGCACTTAACCTCAAATATCTGAAAATCTTGAAGAATCGTTAGTTACTTGCAAAATGGCCCCCAGGTTAGGTTAGGTTTAAGTGGAGGCAAATTAGCCACACATAGACCAAAAAGATCCCTAGTGATACCACATCATCCCGGATGTTGAGTCACGTAGATGTAATTAATTAGATGTAATAATGGGGTTTCAGCCCTCTTCAGGCTTGAGCGTAAGGCTTTAGAAGCCATTGCGAAGTTTTTTATTGGTTTTAGACCAGTATCTGAAAGTTCTTCAAGATTGTTAAAAAACATTTTTCCAAAGGATTTAAATCTGGTTCTGCAAAGCGCTGGACAAAAACACAGTAGATGTTCCAAATTCTCCTCATCGTCTTCATCACACCACCGACACCTACTATCCGCTAGAATGCCCATTCTATGAGCATGATAACTAATAAGACAGTGTCCAGTGATGGCTCCTACAACAGTTCTACATGTTTTACGGGATAAAGAGAGAAGGTAGTCGGTTTTATCTTTACAGAAAGTTGGCCAAAAATCGTTGGTTATTTTGCTAGTATTTGAGTTGATCCATTTTAGGTTAGCCTCACAGTAAAGCTATTTCTGATACATAACATTGTGGTGCTGTAAGGGAAGTGATACGCTTCACGGTTCACCATCGAGTAGCACACCTGCTTTTGCCTGTTCATCAGCAAATTCGTTGCCCTCTATACCTTGGTGACCAGGTACCCAGTTCAGGCATGTTTCAAACTTACTGCTGAGGGTTTGAAGTTAATTGTAGCATCGACCCCCAATTGACCTGCAATAATCACAACTGCTTTATTTGCAGACTAGATTTTGTCCATTTTCAATATCACGAACTGTCTTTGACAACATAGACATTGCAGCAAAAAAAATTTTACGTTGCTCTAATTTTCATAGACAGACAAGAATCTGATTAAGAATATACACATACGAGTATACTACCTACTTTTCCATAACTATACTTGTACATATACCACGCTCCCTTCTATGATTTAAAAGAGCGCACACATCTCGTAGATCAAAAATGACGGCATAAAAAAATAGGGATCAGAATTAAATATCACATACCCTCCTCTACTTATCACGCATACTCGTAAGTACTAACGTATATCGCTTGTGTTCATGTTGTTGTATTTTTTTATATTGACAGTGGGTATTAAATCACAATCCTCTTGAAAGCACGCCTCAAAGGACATTTTAAATAGCATCAAATAAAAAAAATTCAAATCTGATTCAATTTTGGTTTCTAACACGGAAACTAAATCAAATATCAGATTATAAAGTTTTCATAATTGAAAAATAACTCAATTGATATAACAATTTATATAAAGGGTGAGCAATAAGTGCATTTATTATATGGTCAGGAAAATTCGAATAAAGGATGGAACTGTATTTTTTATTATATGTACCTTTTAAAAATGAAACATCTTTAGAAGCATTCATTCATTAATTTTATACGAACTTATTTAATGGGAAAAACAAAAATTAAAACACTTATGTATGTGACACGATCTGAGAAAACCATGAGGTCAAAAAATTTTTTTTTTTTTGATCCTACCTGACGAAGGACAAGATTCTGAAGCGATTGACTTCAAAACCGCGCAAATATCTTAAGCACTGACAAAGTTATAGCATTTTGGATCAAAGAGATAATTTGTTTTCAAGTTCGGAAATATTCGGGCTAAAGTTCTTTAGCTTTTGTTCTTTTATTTTAAGTTATGTAGATAACATTTGGTGCAAAAAATCCAAAAAATTAAATTTTGACTTAAATTCACATTTCGCCTTTTATTGAAAATTTTACTTTGGCAAGTTAAGTGTGGTTTTTTTATAAAAAAATAAAAACTTCTATTTGAAAACAATTAAATTTTGGAACAACCTGCTGGAATAAAGAGGATTTTCAAGTCTTGCTATTAGTCATCTTACGTTATAAGAAACAATTCCCAACCAGCAACTAAAACGGACTTATCTAACTCTTAATTCCTATGTAATTCAATTGATTTACATATTATTTTTCCGATGACTTGTGAAATAAATGTACATAAGTAAAGGTTATAAAACAAATATTTTTCACCGCTCCACACTGGTTCAAAATCCGTAAAAGCTGGCCAAAAATCGAAATCATTATATTTTCGACACGAAATTTTTTACCCGGGGATTTTTGAGGTCGCTGTTATCTGATGTTAGATTTTTTTTAAAAAGAAAATGGCGGATTCAAAAAGGCGTATCACTTGCATAAATATTCAACCAAATCCAACAAAAAAAATTACTCGGGAGTTTCTGGGGTCACTGATTACGAATCTGATATTAGATTTTTAAAAAACAAAATGGTGAACTCGAAATGGCAAAAACAGCACTTGCAGAATATTTATATCTTATTTAAAAATTTTTTTTCAACGGTAAATTGATCTCAATAAAACTGGACGTTATATTCTGTCACCTCATAGTATTAGCTGTATACTAAAGTACATATTTTATCATTTCGGGCGAACAGCATAAAGTTACACTTGGAAAGTTTTTTGAGTTAAGGCGCTTCAGAAAAAATCGCGTCAAACAGAAAAGGCAAAAAAAGGCACCTCAATTTTTTTATATTTGTTAGAAAAGATTTCAATCTTCTTAAATCCAAAAATCCTAGGCGGTATGACGTAGTATAAATTAGTTCTGGGCTTTTTTCATAACCATTGCAAACAGATTTTGTGAAATAATTTGATTTTAAGTTGATCAAAATTATCAAAAAAGTATAAATTAATGCAAGTTTTGAATTTAGAGGTTCGATAGTATATTCTTTTGCAAAGAGATTTCATATTCAAACATTAAAATCGGTTCAGTTTTACTGTATCCATACAATTTTTACAGTGAACACTTAATTTTTACTTTCAACTCACAGAATTTTGCATCTGAGAAGCGTACTTTTTGAAGATCTCAAGAGCGTTGTAGGATTTTTGAGGTCTGTGAATATCAGTTAGACAATACGGTCCACAAAAAGTTAATTTAAAAAAACATTTTTTTTTCGACTTTTGGCCAGGTTTTTAGTATTTTGAACCAGTGTGCGCCCCAGAGCATGATATGTTTTAATTAAACAGTGGCACATTATAAGTGAACTCCCATATTCAAGTGTTTTTTGTAGGGGCAGATAGGATTAATTTGTGTAAGGGGAAAAAATTGAGGATAAAATAATAATAGAACCTTGTGATACATTTGCCCCATCTAGGGGACAGTACCTAACAGCGCATTTTCAAAAATATGCATTTTGTAGGGTGTGACAGATGGGAAGTAGATGGGTTTGGGGAAAATGTCCGAAAAAATTATAGGATATGGTCGCACGTTTTACTCTTCTAAGGGATACTCCGACGAAGCTAAGAAATTTTTTTCGGCATTTTTCCAAATTTTTTGTGTTTTGTAGGGGTACCCCCAAAAGAGGTGACTTAAAGCGGTTAGGTGTGTCAAAGTCAAAGGAAATATTGGGGACAGAAAAAACATAATAGGAGCTAGTCACATATTTTACTTATATTGGGGTCATCTCGGGAAAATTGCTGAAAATTTTCAAACATATGAATTTCGTAGGGGGACCACTAAAATGGTTGCAGTTAGGGGGTAGGTGTGTCCGAGGAAAATGTTGAGGATAAAAGAATGATAAGACCTGGTGATATATTTCACCTATCTTGAGGTCATCCCGGGACAGTTACAGTGAATTTTCTAGCATGTGGATTTTGTAAGAGCACCCACAGAAGGGTGACAAATAAGGGGTAGGTGTGTAGGTGGGAAAGAAAAATGTAATGAAATCTGATAATACATTTCATTCCTCTAGGGATCACCTAGGGGGAGGTATGAACTATTTTGGTGAAATTTTTGCCAAGGTGCCACTCTTTGGGAACGATGCGGCCCTTCCGATCGACACCAAACTTTGACACAATAATTTTTTCACGCAACCTAACAAAATTGGCCCATACAAGCTATCAATATTGCAGTATTTTTAATTTTTTTTTTTTTTTTTTCTTTTTTCATACAACACTAACCAGGCTAATGTTCATCTTATGTTCGCGTACATCATCACCAAATAATTTTTATTAATAATAATAAAGATTCCATCGCACATAAGCATGGGAGAGTATACAAAATTTAGAGTTATTCAAAAATATAAAAATGATTTTCTTTGCTAAGCTTCTACGAAAGATTATAAGAGGGGTATAGAAGCAAAGGCAGCAAGTACAACCATATTTTTTAAGCGTTCAGAGCTTTTCGTTGGTTTACACTCTACAACCTGTAAAAAAAACCGTAAGGAATGGCAAAAATTATCGATTCCTTCTGCCATTGCTATCTTTTGAATATTACTACATATTTTTCGATATTAAGTTTTCATTATCTCTTTTTGACTTTTTCTGTTTTTCATTACAATTCGAAATTGCTAATCATTTAATGCCTTTTGAATGTTTTTCATGTTTCTCGAGTCTTCCTGACATTGCTTGTTTTAAGATGCTTTTGTTATAATTCAACAGTACTCAACTTTTTCAATATTACTCCGTTCATTTCGAGACCTTACATTTTTTAACGACATTTTCCAACTTTTAGGATACTTTCGACCTTCATCTACTTTTAAAATGTTTCTCGATAGTATTATTTTCTTATTTTGCGACTTTTGCGAACTTTTTCCATGATTTTTATTAAAACCTTTTTGATTGTTCCTATATTTTTTGATATTAACTTTTCGACATTTCCGGTATTTAAAAATATTTTTGGACTTTACCAATATTTTTCGATTTTATTCGCTATCTGCAACTTTTTTGATGTTTTTCGTATTATATCATACCTTTACTAGGTGCAAAAAGAAAAATTTTTATTTTGAATTACTCTAACAAATATCTTTTCTCTGTTGGATTGTATTTTGCTTTGAAACTGCTGCTCATTAATTTTCTAACGCGAGAATTTTTGCAACTTTCGCTTAAAATAAAAGAACATATGGCTTATCTTCTTCTTATCATTTCAGTTGATTTTATGTTTGCGATTTAGTAACAACATGAGTCGGAAATTTTAAAAGTACATAAAACAAAAAAGGGCTTTGAAGACCTCTGTAAAGGTTGTTAATTTAAAATTCTACTCAAATAAACTTTGAGCAAATATTTAAGATCATTAGATGAAAATTGTGGCAAAAACTGTACAATAAGTAATTAGGCAACATGGAAAATGATACTGCAATATTGATCTGTGACGGTATGGAATATTTTTAATTTTAAAAATATAATGAGTCAATTAACTTCAATTAATTTACAGAAGAATTAGAAATTGTCAAAATTACTGAAGATCTTTATGACCAAGCTGTGGAGGTAATATATGTACAAACAAGATAATACATGATCAGAATTTTGTCTTAATAACTCAGAATTTGAGGCCACAGTAAGTGTGTTTAATGGCTTCTTACTTTATTATTTGTGATGCTCCAAAGGATGATGCATAAAAGGACACCTTGATCACCGGAATGTTCTAAAAAATTATTGAGTTTTAGCGATTTAAAGTTGAAAAGTGTAAAACTCAAGTTCGTAACCATTGAAATTTAAATTCCAGAAAGTTTAATTTTTTGTAGAGGTAATAGTCGAGTAAAATCGTTTAATCGTGTCAAAGAGCGCTCGCTACCTGGCCATAGGTCTGAAAATTTATGTGTCCAAAATAATAATATCATTCAGCCATTTGCTGAAATTTAGTACATGGTTTCGTTTCATGCCTAATCTGATAAAAATGGCAAAAAAAAGGTTTTTTTTTGTGGCTTGTGGAGTGGTGCAAAGAGGGGAAAAATCGGTAAATTGTGAGAAACTCTCCTCAAATAATTGTGAATAACTTGGACGTTTCTTAACTGATTTTCATGTTCAGACCACTTTTTGAAAGATATTGAATTAGGCTATAAGCTCAAAGTAAATTTTTCGTATTTGATAAAAAGTACTAAATTTACTACTATTTTAGTACTAACCTACTGATCACAAAATGGCCCATCACTCAAACATTTCTAAACCCATTTTTATGTTTTGACCATTTTTAGAAAGGTATTAAATAGCGCTATGCGCACAAAATAAATCTTTTCGTATTTGGTAAAAAGTACAAAATTTGCTACTATTTTAGTACTAAATGATAAAAAAACGCTATATTACCTATTATCGACCTTCTAAGATATTTTTCTAGAAAAGAAGACAAAATCACCTTTCACATGAATACTAACTTCAATGGAGTATAGGAGTAATGATTTTTTGAACATGTAATATTTCGAATTATGTTACAATAGTTTATTTGTAATTTACATCATTTTAAATTCTTTGAAATATTTTGAAAATGAAATACGCCGTACTGCAATATGATTACGTCCTGAATGAACAAAACTATAAATTTGTGGGACCCAGGTATGACTTTCATATTTTGAAAAGCGTTAGGGGCTTGCGAATTTGAAATCACCGACGCCAAAAATCTTCCCAGCTTAAATTTTGTCGTGATATAATCATTTTTTGAGACAATTGTCCACGATTTTGGATCCGCCATTTTGTTTTCAAAAACTTTTATCCCGAATTGGAAATCAGCAAGCTCAAAAACCACCCTAGCCACAATTTTGTCGTGATATAAAATATTTTTGAGAAAATTGTCAGTAATTCCAGATTCACCAATATGTTTTCGAAAAACTTAATCCCGAAATCATCCAGCTCAAAAAATACCCTAGCCTCAATTTTGTTGTGATATAATCATTTTTTGAGAAAATTTTCTCCATATTGGATCTGCTATTTTGTTGTCGAAAACTTTTATCCCCAATTGGAAATCAATTTTGACGTGATATAAAATTTTTTTTGTGCAAATTGTCGGCGGTTTTCGATCCACCATTTATGGTTTTGAAAAATTTTATCCCGTAATGGGAATCAACCAGCTCAAAAACCACGTTAGCCTCTATTTTGTAGTCATATAATGATTTTTTTGAGAAAATTTTCTCCATATTGGATTCACCATTTTGATTTCGAAAACTTTTATACCGAATTGGGAATCAGCGTGCTCAAAAAACCTCTTGCCACAATTTTGTTATGATATAATAATGTAAAATTTGACTCTGAATTAGAATCGATTAGAATCGCATTCTAGACCACTGTGCGACGTAAAGCAGAACCTTCAAAATATGCATGCCTGAGCAGTAAATTCAACTTCAACCTGAAAACCGATGAAATACTCCACATCTCCTAATTTAAGGCTTCACTTTAAAGTTTTTTTATTGAAGATATGGTCGGTATTCCTGTAGAATATCACATTTTATTAATCGCCCACAAGTTGATTTTTATTTCTCGAAACCATGCAATTTGGCTCAAATAAATTTATAAAATCATGTTAGGACTTTCAAAAAAAATTTCGATAATACATTGTCCAGAAATAATTCAAGTAATATTTTATTGAAAAAATGTTTTCTATAAAGCATTTACTTAGTTTTCGAGTTAAAAAGATTTAATGATAGAGTATTTCTGATGTTTGTAGTGATGAACAAAATTAGTCCAACAGAAGTCTTAAAAAGTCTTGGTCTTGGTAATATTTTGATATAATTTCAAGACCAAGACCAAGACTTCTATGGTTATGATCTTGGTTTTGGTCTTGGTCACGACAATTATCAAGACCAAGACTGCTTTTCGGCCTTTGTTATTTATAGTTAGTTGGTGTGTCAGGCTCATTTCGAGCATAAAATCAAATACCAATTTCAATTTTGGCATCTCAAAAACCCAACTGCTTTGAAAAAATAAGGTTTTATAATTTTGAGTGCTCAAAAAGCTTTAAAAATTTGTTCATGTCAAAGAGCAAGACCAAGACTTAATATCCAAAACCAAGACCAAGATTGTTAAGGTCCTGGTTTGCTTATCACTAGTTATTTGTACACAACACATAACCACAAATTATTTTCCATAGCTCTTAAAAAATTATCACTTGAAATATGAAAACCAATGCATAGCGACAAACTTGTCTGATACTCAACAGTCCATAGATGAAATGGTACTAATGTTGCGAGAAATTCTGAAAGATGGTGTCTCATTTGGCGCCAAACAACGAAACACAAACGTATTGGTTGCAATGTGTGCTAATAAAATATTTGTAAGTTTCATAAAAAATTTGACACTTTTCCAATAAGTAATTAAATAAATATATAATTTTCTATATAAACAGAGCCCAACAGCCGGTATAACTCTGGATTACATCTATCAAACATTCTCAACACCAGCAATGACCTGCATTGGAGAAGCTATAGAACGCATGGAGTCAAGCTATGACTTATATAAGGAATGGCAAATTGATTGTCTTCTAGAGATAGTATTCCTCACAACAAATCCGGATTATGCTGGGAAAGGTATTGGGGCAAAGCTAGCGCAGCATGCCATTGACTACGTTAGGGAAATGGCAAATGGTACATTACCAGCAACAGAAACATTGGCAAATCATTTACGGAATGTGAAACCACAAGCAGTTTGTTCAGTCTTCTCATCATTTTTTTCACAAAAAGTTGGCGAAAAACTTGGCTTTGAAGTTTTGAATAAAATCTCAAACAAAGATTTTGTATTTGATGGCAAAAGTTTTGCAGAAAAAATTGATCCAATTCATGAGTATACCACATTTGCGGCTATGCGGCTTTAGAGTTGGGGTAATTTTTGTATTTCTAAATAAAAAAAAATAAACACAATTTTAAAAAGATTGTTCTTTTTAATTTGTACGGAATTATTTAAGTGTCTATTAGACCTATCATTAGTTCGCCGGTGCTTACGAAGACTATCTCTTCTTTAAATGCGGACAAGAAAATCCTTTTTTTCAAACTGCGGCGAACAATATCTTTTTTGTGCGAATGCGGAGAAGAAAATAACTTATTATAAAATGCGGCGAAGAAAATCACTTTTTACAAAATGCGGCGAAGAAAATCTCTTTTTTAAAAATGTTTATTTTCGAAACTCGTCGAAAAAGTACTCACTAAATAAAGAGATTTTCTTGGCCGCATTTTGTAAAAAGTGATTTTCTTCGCCGCACTTTATAAAAAGTGATTTTCTTGTCCGCATATTACAAAAAAGAGTTTTTTCGCCGCAATTTAAAAAAAAAGATTTTCTTCGCCGCAACTTTCGGTTGGAAGATTTTCTTCGTAAGCACCGGCGAGTTGTATGGGAAAAATTAGAAATGATAAAAACCTTGCTCCCAGGGGCTAAAAAGTTTCCTATTAGTGTAAGTATCAAGCATAAAAATTTGCCGCAAGGCCGTTGAAGGTCGGAAAAACGCTATTTATATGGAAAAATGGGGCCTTAATCACAAGAATCAGTCCTATCTTTGAAACTATTTGAGATAAGTGAATGAGATTTAGTATGTGTATGAACAATGCTTAAGTTATTTGCATCCAATAAAAAAATGGGCGATGCCACTCCCCCTCTTGTATCCCTGGAAATATTGGACTCAGGGGAATGAGACTCGGTTCATATGTAATGAAAAAATTTTTTAATAAAAAATTGGCGGGGTCACGCCCCTTCCTTCTAGAAAATCAAATTTGTCATATCTCTGAAACTATTAGACACATATGAATAAGATTTGATTTCAGATAATGTGAAGTGAACAGGATATGGCACTTTAAAAATGTTAAACCAATTTAAGGTACTTAGTTGATATGGAAGCAGTAATTTTTTCTGTTCTTATTCTGATTCATAGTTTCAAAGGTAGGACTGATTCTTGCGATTAAGGCCTCATTTTTCCATATAATTGCGGCACGGTCAAATATTTTCCGATCAGAACCAAAATTTTTATGCTTGATACTTACTAGCCCCTGGGAACAAGGTTTTTTTCATTTTCAATTTTAACGAAAGGTCTAGTGTCTGTCTAAGTTATCGGTTCTCATTCTTCAGAAGATACGACAGTTTGATGCTAAAGATCGATGCTGAAAGGTCGAAGAAAAACACCTCAGTGGTCTTGGGAGCATTTGTCAGGCAAATTTCACTGCGCCGATGGGAAAAAGTCAAAGAAAAATGTTTTAAACTTTCACGGACGTCCCTAACCTACTCCGGCATTTTGGGATAATTTTTCGAATAAAAATTTACAGCACCAATCGATTGGGAAATGTCTAAGAAAAATGCAGTGATGAGCAAACCATAACAAACCCCATAGCAGTCTTTTTCGCCTTTGCCTTAGACATTGAGTATTGGTCTTGATTATGATATTGAGTCTTGGCCTTGGGCATTAAGTCTTGGTCTCGGTCTTAGTCTTGAAAAATTTTCGAAAGATTATTGAGTATTCACAATTTTGAAACTTAATTTTTTGAGGTGCAAATTTCGAATTAAGAGATGATTTTATGCTTGAAAGGGGCTTGCCACACCTACTATTTAAGTATAAATTAACAAGACTGAAAAGTAATCTTGGTCTTCCGAAATTTAAGATCTCTACCCCAAATTTTTTACGCTTTTTCAATTCTTCATTCTTCTTTATACGAGCCGATATCGGCCTATTTTAAAAACTGATTCTCATACAAATTGAGAATGAGACTAGTAAAGGTTACTTTTGGTCTGGCCAAAAATTAAATACGCTACGGTGCACTATTTTGAAAATTTTACTTGTACGGGGGTGAGATGCCCTCTTGTTGAAATTCACTTGGTTTGCGTACAATTTGGTTTGATTATCTCAAAAAACGCTTTTAGTGTAGCATTTTTAGGCTTTTTTTATATCTTGTCAGAATTCACCTAGTTTTTGCTCTGAGCTTGCACTTGCAGTCCCTAGCATTTATGTGTATTTTGGTTGCGTTATAGACAATAATTATCATTAAATTGCGTTTCAAATGTTTTTTTTATGGGCGTATCCAACGAAATAACTTTTCAAATTATATTGCTCCCAAAAGTTATTAAAATGATTTAAACGGACAGACAGACATATTAACATATGCTCTGGGTATTTACTGTTGTTATATCTGGCAACTCCACAACGTTTGTGTGACAGTCATCAAGTCCACACGTTTTTAAATTACGTTAAGTGTTTGAAAAGTGAAACGATTGATCTTTTGAAAATTTTTCGGTTTTGGTACAAACCATGTATAAACGATCAAGAAATTTGTTCATGGCATCCGATTTGGCTATAAATTGGCATAAGCAATAGCTGCATAGTGGAAAAAATTACTACGAAATATTTTTTCAAAATTTAAAAAAATGGCGGAGATATGGGACTTTGAAATTTTTAGGTTAGTTTTTTTTTGAGAAACTATAACTTCGGTTGCATTTATCCAATTTTCAATTTTATGGTGTTAAATGATTTGTCTTAAAACAGACTTTAAAATAAAAACTAGCAAACATTTTTTTTTTCTTTTTATATATAGTTTACACTGAAAAAAAAAATTTAAATTGAGTTTCCCAAAATACGTCCTTTTTAATATTTTTTATTTTTCTTGTAAAAAAAGCTACAAGTGTAACTTACCAGTCCTCCAAAAATTGGAGTGGGCCTGCCAGTGGTTCTCCAGAAAAACAATAAAATGTAGCATCTTCCCCAATTTTTCAGTACATTTATTTAATTTAAAATTTTTATTAAAAAAAATTTTCAAATGCTGAAAATAGTTTATTGACTGTTTTTTTGCTTGTATAGTACTAATATAAGTACCAACGCACTTTTTTCAAATTCAAATTAACGTTTAATTAAAAATTTCAAATTCAAAAAAATTGTACTGAAAAATTGCGGCAAAAGCTACATTTTATTGTTTTTCTGGAGAACCACTGGGAGGCCCACTCCAATTTTTGGAGGACTGGTAAGTTACACTTGTAGCTTTTTTTACAAGAAAAATAAAAAATATTAAAAAGGACGTATTTTGGGAAACTCAATTTAATTTTTTTTTTTTTCAGTGTAAACTATATATAAAAAGAAAAAAAAAATGTTTGCTAGTTTTTATTTTAAAGTCTGTTTTAAGACAAATCATTTAACACCATTAAATTGAAAATTGGATAAATGCAACCGAAGTTATAGCTTCTCAAAAAAAACTAACCTAAAAATTTCAAAGTCCCATATCTCCGCCATTTTTTTAAATTTTGAAAAAATATTTGGTAGTAATTTTTTCCACTTTGCAACTATTGCTTATGCCAATTTATAGCCAAATCGGATGCCATAAAAAAAATCTTGATCGTTTTGAAATGGTTTGTACCTTTTGGTTTTTAACATCTTGATAACAAAAAGAGAATAAAATTGGCTTATTAATTTCTTCTAAACTTTACTAATAAGCAACCGAAACAACTATTTTACCAGCAAGAACTGATAGTTCTGAAAAACCGACCTTATGGGTAAAAATAAAGATGTTACCGTTGCTCAAAAGTCGCAGGTGGCTGCGCTGCTTGTTGAAAGAAAATCCAGTTATTCAGAAAAAGCCAAAATTATTGGAATATCGAAGTCCTCTGTGTTAAAAATCGCTACGCATGTGACTATTTCGAATTGTTGGTTAAGTATTCCCCCAAATTATCAACAAAACTGCCGCAAAAAAAGAAAGACCACATCAAGAATCATTCAGAAGTCCATTATAGAGGGAACTGCACGACCTCAATGAAGCTGGAGTCGACATATCGTTGGAAACATTGCCAAGCCGATTTTAAGAAAATGGGTTGGCCGGAGGTTGTTGTGAGCGCAACTCCATCGTTACATGCCCAACGACTTCTGGAATAAAGTAAGTCGGAGTAAATTCCGTATGTCCTTCAATATATGCATACAGTATCAGTAGTTTTTATGAAAGTTTTTATTTAATTAAAGATCATCTTTAGCGATGAGTACTAAGTAGTTTTTGGCAATGACCCAAAGTCCCGGATTTGTTTGCAGAAGGCCTCAAGAAAGATACTTAGCCAGCTGTTTAGTTCCAACTGTGAAACACCCACCGTCTGTTATGATTTGGAGTTACATAATGTATGTGAGTATTCAAAAGTATGGTCGAACTTCCTGAGGCCGCCATCTTGGAAAGTTTCAGATTTTCGGAAAACCATTCTACCACAGTTATGTGTTTGTCAAATACTAACTTTTTACCAATTTTCAAAGATATTGGAGATATCAAGTCAAATCTTGATTAATTATACAAAAATTGAGTAGTGAAGTTGTACAAAATTTTTTGTAAAAATTATCGGTTTATTAAAATATTGACGCTTTTCAAAAATTATTTTGTTATTCCCGAACTTTCTTGGGTTGAAAAATGTTTGTCTATTTTAATTTATATATTTTCTTTAACATATTCTAATTTTTCAACGTTATTCGAACTTTCGAGCATACTTTTACTGTCTGAGCATGGTTTATCCCCAACTTTTTCGACTTCTTCCACATAAATGTTGAATTTTTGACTTTTCTAATATTTTCAGATTTTTTTTTTTTAATTTTTTATGCCTTTCACAAGGTGCCCATGTAGTAGAGAAAAACAGAGAAATGGTTAAAGTTGTATCGTTAAATTAATATTTTCATGATGCTTGTGGAAAATAATTTTTATTTTTATAAATCAAAATATACTTATATTATTAATAATTCACTGCTTTTTCTCTTTAAATACCATAAAATACTTTACTCTAGGGGCCAATTTTATATGCTTTCCGAATATTTTTATTAAATTTTTTAATGTTAAATATAAACTTAAACAATAGGAATAGATCACCGTATATTAAATAATTCTATATTATGTGTAAATATTTATTACTTTACATTGGATAATTCCAAATTAAAACCAATTTAAACAAATAAAAGCAAACTGCCCTAAATACGAATAGCAGCAAATGCGGAAAACTCATGTATTGGATCAATTTTTTCTGCAAAAGTTTTACCATCAAATACAAATTCTTTATTCGATATTTTATTTACAGTTTCAAAGCCAAGTTTTTCGCCAACTCTTTGTGAAAAATGAGATGTAAACGTCGCACAAACTGCTTTAGGTTTCATATCTTTTACATGAATTGGTAATGATTCTCCCGCTGGCAATGTACCATTTTTCATTTTCTTCGCATAATCAATGGCATGTTGTGATAATTTTACGGCAAGTCCTTTGCCAACGAAATCTGGATGTGTTGAAAGAAATACTATTTCAAAAAGACAATCAATTTGCCATTCCTTATGTAAATCATAAGTTGTCTCCATGCGCTCTAAAACTTCGCCAACGCAAGCCATTTCTGGTGTTGTGAATTTTTCAAAAATGTTGTCCAAGCTTAAGCCGGCTGTTGGATTCTAAAGATATTGATAAACAAATAATATGTTAGAAAGTGTTATGTTTAACATATGAATATGAGCTGACAAATCGCACCAATATTTTACTGCAACACATTGCAACCAATTTGTTTGTATTCCGATGCTTGGCGCCAAATGAGATACCATCTTTGAGAACTTCTCTCAGCAGAGTTTCCATTTCATCAATCGTTTCTTGTTTACCAAGTAGGTTTGTTGCTGTGCTGTAGTTTTCGTTTTTCATAAAATACTTTTGAAAGAGCTAAGAAAAAATATTATATTTGTATGTAAATGAAATCATCATGTTGAAAAAAATTTAAAAATGTTAAAAAATCGATATTTAATGAATTATGAAATATATGAAAAATTTTGCAAAATCGAAAAAGAATTCGAAAAATTTTAAAAAAATTTAAAATAAGTATCAGAAAATGTTGAAAATGTGATGATTTAAAGTCACAAGTCGAATCGAAAATGTTCGTTGTATCGAAAATGTTCGTTGATCGAAATCATCAATTGTAACGGTAGTATTCGTTATAACGAAAGTTTTTTTGTATCGAAAGTGTTCGTTATATTGAAAGATTTTTAAAAAAAAATGTTATGTATTTGACAAATTTTGAGACTATTTTTCCTTAAATTTTTTAACTAACAAAAAAGTGAGCACGGTGGTTTTTAAAAAATTTTAACTTTTTGAAATACCACCCGCGATTTTTTTCAGGGATAATGTTGGGGGACCCTTCTAGTATCTAAATCCGCAAACCGCGAAATCGAACGTCCAGCCGTTTTTTTTTTTCGACCTTTTAGTTTTTTTAACGATTTTTAAGTATGTCTCGGTGTGTATATACATATTATGTACACATATATATGTATATACGTACATATATATACTTGTATATATATATATGTGTAATATATATATATGGATATATATATACACACATACATACATTTATATAAAAGGTATCGTTTCCGCACCATTTATTTTTTTAAAAAATCGGTTTTTTCGTATTTAAGAAAAACACAAACAAAAACCGGAAACAAAAGTAGTCACTCTAGATGTGACTTTTGATGCTTAATCCGATTCCGGTATTAGAATTGCTCTATTACGTCTGAACTTTGAGATATCCTTACATATATGTTTAAAGGACACCATTTTTTTTCCTATTTTTGAAGTTATATAACAAGATAAGGTAATATTATGCCGTAAAATCAGGTATGACAGTTAATAGCCCTAGTTTTTTCCTTGAAAACTGAATTAAACCGATAACGATATCTTTTTTTTTTGTCGGAGATATCTTTGCCTAAAAAGATAAAAAAGTGCAAAAACACGATTTTTGGCTATATTGGATGTTATATGCAGGACACACAAAATTTTTTTGGGAATTTCTATTACCAGAAACATTTGGTACTTTCTTTTGGCTTTAAATTGAGCTATCAAATGTTTATCTGTAATATTTCTCTGCAAAGTTATGTTAACTTTAAAATCACACCATGAAACTTAAAGCGAAAACTCTCGGTTTTCGGCTATGTTTGAGGTTGAATACAGTACGGACGAAATTCGTCTGCTCTTTTTACCAACCGAAGCATTTAAACCCATTCTTTATCTTCAAAATAAGCTATCAAGAGGTCTCTTGTGATTGTTTTCCACAAAGTTATGACCATTTCAAAATTACATTATGGAGTGCAAACTCACAGTGTACGAGTATTCCTTATATTGCTGCAACATGTCGTCTTAAAATAGTCATAACTTTTTAGAAAACAATTACAAGAGACCACTTGTTAGCTCATTTTAAAGATAAAGAATGGTTTTAAATGCTTCGGTTGATAAAAAAGAGCAGACGAATTTCGTCCGTACTGTATTCAACCTCAAATATAGCCGAAAACCGAGAATTTTCGCTTTAAGGCAGATTTTCACCTTGTGGGGTCAAAAAAATCGAATTTTTTTTTTTTGTCTTATCGTGTAGATATATGTTCCAAAAATGTGCTGTAGAAGTTTCAGATCAAAATCTGAAAAATTTCGAAAGTTATAGCCCGTTACATAGAGCACTGTCGAGCACCGGCCGAGCGCGCTTTGGCACTTTAAACGCGTTTTTCTCAGAACCATGTTTTTGGACCTTACGTGCAGGATTGAAGACGCTACAATGAATCAATCGTCACCAAAATTTTTTTTAAATGTTCCTTAGGGTTTTTTCTAACAAATGACCCATTCACATTTTTTTTTCAAAACCTCATAACTTTTGGAATTTTGATTTTTTTTTTTCATGATTGAGGGTCATTTGATAGATGATACGATACTAATTAAGAATGTGTTCGGTTTTTTTGTTTCAGATCACGGGTTTTGAGCCAATCCTGCACGGGAGCAAAATGCATGCCGCCACCAATGGGCGCCCCCTCCCCCCCCTTTTTGGATTTTTTCAAGTTCAAAAATTGTATTCTTTGAATAAATATATTGTCATATTCAGACGAAAATTTTAGCGCTGTATCTTTAACCGTTTTCTCAAAAAAAATTCTTAAAAAAAGAGCACTTTTTGACCCCACAAGGTGAAAACCTGCCTTAAGTTTCATGGTGTGATTTTAAAGTTAACTTTGCAGAGAAATATTACAGATAAACATTTGATAGCTCAATTTAAAGCCAAAAGAAAGTACCAAATGTTTCTGGTAATAGAAATTCCCAAAAAAATTTTGTGTGTTCTGCATATAACATCCAATATAGCCAAAAATCATGATTTTGCACTTTTTTAATTTTTCAGGCAAAGATATCTCCGACAAAAAAAAAGATATCGTTATTGATTTGATTGAGTTTTCAAGGAAAAAACTAGGGCTATTAACTGTCATACCAGATTTTACGGCATAATATTACCTTATCTTGTTATATAACTTCAAAAATAGGAAAAAAAATGGTGTCCTTTAAACATATATGTAAAGATATCTCAAAGTCCAGACGTAACAGAGCAATTCTAATACCGGAATCGGATTAAGCATCAAAAATCACATCTGAAGTGACTACTTTTGTTTCCGGATTGTGTTTGTGTTTTTCTTAAATACGAAAAAACCGATTTTTTTTAAAAATAAATGGTGCGGAAACGATACCTTTTATTTGTATGTATGTATGTATGTATATATATATCCATGTATATATATTACACATATATATATATATACAAGTATATATATGTACGTATATACATATATATGTGTACATAATATGTATATACACACCGAGACATACTCAAAAATCGTTAAAAAAACTAAAAGGTCGAAAAAAAAACGGCTGGACGTTCGATTTCGCGGTTTGCGGATTTAGATACTAGAAGGGTCCCCCAACATTATCCCTGAAAAAAATCGCGGGTGGTATTTCAAAAAGTTAAAATTTTTTAAAAACCACCATGTGAGTTAAATCGCACTAAAAAATTCGTCGTTGCCGGAAGAGGGAAAAAATGTTAACCGGCCCTTATTAATCTTTCTTCATTAACATTTTTTTCAAACATACAAGCCTCTTTAAACCACCCCTTAAGGGAGCTCCCATGCGAAATTCTGATAAAAATATCAAAAAAAAAATTCATAGTGCCGGAAGAGAGAAAAAATGTTCAAAGACCCCCATTTTTCCACCCTTTAATGGGGCTTCCATGCAAAATTTAGATAGAAATATCAATTTTGTATGGGAGGCCCCTTAAAGGGTAAAAAAAAGGGGTTAGTATGTTCGAGAATAATGTTGGAGGGGAAAAATTAATGATCATTGATAAAAATAACAATTAACTTTAATTTTTTAAATTTTTTATAAAAATTTCTTAAAAAACAAAACCCTCAAATAATAAATCACATGATTTGGTTGACTATTAGCGGAGTTATGAGAATTTCAAAAAATTTATCAATGTAGTTTTGCAGCTTTTTCAGTTTTTTTTAAATCAAAATTTCTGAAACGTCTTGATAAAAAAAATTTTAAAAATCATGCGAGTCTCAACTAGTAGGGGAAGGGTACC
Source organism: Calliopum simillimum (assembly GCA_951812925.1). Taxonomy (NCBI): domain Eukaryota; kingdom Metazoa; phylum Arthropoda; class Insecta; order Diptera; family Lauxaniidae; genus Calliopum; species Calliopum simillimum. Next base: position 24,391,052 of record OX638368.1, read on the forward strand.
ACCAGCGGGTATGGTTCGGGTGTGGGCACCCCCACCCCCCCCTTAACTTTTGACAGAAAACAAATGCGGTTGTTCTGACAAATGTTAAGTGCGTGTTATGACAGCACGAAGTTTTTGTGCAATTACCGGAGCAAACATGCGCATATGCTTTGTGCTGAGAAGAAAACAATTTTTGAATAAGTGAAAGTCAACACAAAAGCATTTTTCGATAATTTTCCAAGTGCGATAAATCGAAGTGAATCAACTGAAAAGCTGCATGCAATCTATATGTATGCAGTAAAATTATTATATTTTGTGATTGAAACCCTTCCATTGACACTTATATGTCTGCATAATATACATTTGGTCAAAAGTTATGAGTCGAAAACAAAACGGTGCCCACACCCGCACACTGGTTCAAAATCCCTAAAAGCTGGCCAAAAGTCGAAATCATTAAAGTTTCGAGACGAAATTTTTTACCTGGGGGTTTTTGAGGTCGCTAATTACGAATTTGATGTTAGATTTTTAAAAAACAAAATGGCGAATTCGAAAAGGCACAAAATAACACTTGCACAATTTTTATATCTAATTTAAAAATTTATTTCAAAACTTTAACGTTTATAGAGTTGTGCGCAACTGTAAATTAATCTACATAAAAATGGATTTTAGATTCCGTTATCACGGAGTATAAGCTGTATAATAATATAAAAATTTTTCCATTTCAGGCGAGCAACACATATTTACACTTAGTAAGCAATATGAGTTAAATTTTCCTATGGGTGCTTCAGAAAAAATCGCGTCAAAGAAAAAGGGCAAAATAAGGCACCTCAATTTTTTTATATGTATTAGAAAAGGTTTCAATCTTTTTAAATCGAAAAATTCCTGGTGGTATGACGTAGTATAAATTAGTTCTGGGCTTTTTTCATAACCATTGCATACTGATTTTGTGAAATAATTTGATTTTAAGTTAATCATAATTGCCGTAAAAGTAAAAGTTCGATGGTATTTCCTTTTACAAAAAGATTCCATATTCAAACGTTAAATTCGGTTCAGCTATACAGTAACTACATAAGTTTTACAGTGAACACTTAATTTTTACTTTTAACTCACAGAATTTTGTGTCTGAGAAGCGTACTTTTGGAGGGATCCCAAGAGCATTGTAGGAATACCTGGATCTTTCTTACAAATTTTTTGAGGTCTATGAATATCTGTTAGATAATACGGTTCATAAAAAGTTAGTTTAAAAAAACTTTTTTTTTACTTTTGGCCAGCTTTTAAGGATTTTGAACCAGTGTGACCCGGTACCATTACCCTACTACAATATAAGAAAAAAGAGTTTCAAAAAATTGGAGACGCGAATCCCAAATGCTAACCGATAACGTATGTAATGACCCATATGTGCAAATAGGAAAAAGAAAACGGTTCATTCGCTTTTTAACTGCCTTAATCACAACATATTCGCTTGATTTATTTTTTATTTTCTTTGGCAGACAGTGAGGAAGAGCAGTGCAAAGAATTTTCTTTTTTTTAAGTGGGCGGTGCCACGCCTCTAAATTAAAACAAAATGCTCTCACGCTTTGGTATGGAGACATGGTTAACACTAAGGTACGATAACTTGACTATAATGTTTTTAAGTTGGCGGTGCTAAGCCTCTTAATGCAAAAATCTCTTTCACGGCTAAGCCACTGCATCGATTTTCATGAAATTTTGTACATTAGGGTGTCCCTTATTTGGGAAAAGTCAAAATTGTATGTCGCGCTCCCCCAGAATTGAAAGACTTTGAGAAAAAATGAGATCCCCCAAAGGACAGGTTTTTTTAAACGAATTAACCTGTGCCACGAAGACATTCAAATTTATATGAAAATTAACATAGATTTTATATACTTCTTGTTTTAACTTGCTGGGAATCGCGTTGCCTGAAATATTTTTTGCCATCAAATGTGTATCTTATTGTTTTTTGGGTCGCTGAACACGATATAAGTGTCAGAATTAAATTTTGACAGCTGTCAACGGCTACAGAGCTGTCAAAACTCACAAAACTTCAAAATTAAAGAGTTTTGACAGCTCTGTAGCCGTTGACAGCTGTCAAAATTTAATTTTGACACTTGTATCGTGTTCAGCGAACCAAAAAACAATAAGATACACATTTGATGGCGAAAAATATTTCAGGCAACGCGATTCCCAGCAAGTTAAAACAAGAAGTATATAAAATCTATGTTGATTTTCATATAAATTTGAATGTCTTCGTGGCACAGGTTAATTCGTTTAAAAAATCCTGTCCTTTGGGGGATCTCATTTCTTTATCAAAGTCTTTCGATTCTGGGGGAGCGCGACATAAAATTTTGACTTTTCCCAAATAAGGGACACCCTATTGTACATAGATAGGGTTATGGAACGATAATATGACCTTAATGTTTTTAAGTGGGCGGTGCCACATCCCTGAAGAGCTAACTGATAGACATGGTTACTAATGAGAATTTGCTTACTTAAATCGAAATGATTGAATTTCAGAAACAAGATAAACTCTAGTCAAATTAAAATGGTCAAATTTCGAACACACAGCAAACTCTAGTAGGTACATGAAAATTTTTTCATTCAGTAAAAATATTTACACCACATCTTATGTTAACACTTATTTTTTGAGTTCACCCTTAAAAAAGTTATAGTTGGGTAATTTATTTATAAAAATCAAAAGTAATTTTCCCCAAATACAGACTAGTCGTCATAAACGTTAAAATAGCTCTTGGGTGGATACTTCATTTCAAATACTTATATGGTTTGCCTACGTGTTAATGTTCGCAGATTTATTTTTTTTTTTTTTCGAAAAAAATTAATTGTTCTAAGCAACGTACTAGCACGTTTTAATTGAACTATTGTTTTTAATATTAAGATGTAAAGTTATGATGTATTGTTAATACACTGTGGGATAGTGTAAATTTTTTGTATGATTTACATAACAAAAATTTACTTTATCATTTGTGACGCTTAGAACCGTTACAAGGTGGGAGGGGTCTCGAGTCACCAGCAGCTTTGACAGTTCGTGCTATAATCTTTTTTTTCGGATTATTCAATGCTAAAGAATGTCCTATAACTTACGCAAGATTTGAATTAAATAAATAAGAACACATTTTTTCTAATTGTAATTTTTTTTAAATTTGAACAGAAATTAAATGCAATAAGGTTACATATGAAGTAGCACATTGGGCAAACAATCTCCACGGCCTAGCTTGCACATATGCACTCTTTTGTCGAAATTTTTCATAATCGTTTTGCATAATTGTGGTTCAATTTTATTGATGCAGCATTGAATCTACTCGTTTAATGCATTTTTAATAAACTTAACTGTTAACTGTTTTCTTTTTTTGGTTATGAATGCATTACCGAGCCAATGGCGGCAAATTCAAATCTCTCGTGAGTTATGGGACAGCCTTCAGTATCGAAAATTAAATTTTGGAATCAGTTAAAAAATTTCTTATTTGTTTCCGCTAGACGTTAGCAAACTTTCCCCGATGGTTCTTCTCAAATGCATAAAAAAACACATTCAACCTGGTATTGACTTGGTCACTAAAAAAAATGTTTATTTTTCAACATCTTTTCCAAAAAAAAGTTATTTTTCTAACATAAATCACACTTGAATTTCCTTGCAGAAAAACGCTGAGAAAGTTCTACAAAGGTCTACAAAGACTAGGGAGTATCGTGGAGATCAGGTGATTCAATTTCAAGACAAGTGAACTACATAGGAATCACTTTTTATGCGTAATAATGTTATGTCACTCATACGTCATGTTAAACCGAAATGCATAAATAACGTGGGAATTATGTAAACTATATGTAGTATAGAACTTTCTTGAAAATTTCGACAAAGGGATATAGAAACAAAGGTGGAAATTTCCATTTTTTTCATGAAGGTATCTGACAGACTATTCTATTACCAACTTTGTTTGTATAGTCCGCAATTAACTACAACTAGAAAATTGATCAAGGTTTACATTTTTTTTTTTTTTTTTTAAGAAGTTACTCAAAAATAAGACTTAAATCATTATAATTTTGCATATCAAATAAGTTGCAAAATAATGTTGTTTTCCTTTAATTTCAAAATTTCAAATAATAATCGTAAATCACTGATCATGTGATATATTTTTTATATTACCTCCACAGCTTGGTCATAAAAATCTTCAGTAATTTTGATAATTTCCAGTTCTCCTGTATATAAATTATGTAAAAATATTTTTTTAGTTAAAATTTCCAAGAGCAATAAAATACTATATATATTATACCGTCACAGATCAATATTGCTGTATCGTCTCCCATGGTGTCCAATTAGTTTTGTGCTCAAAATATGCAAAAGTTCTTAAGTATTTTCTTAAATTTCTTATTGTAAAGCGTCCTCAAAATTGCCAACAACTGAAGAAAAATGAAGAAACACCAATTTAAGTTGCTGAAACACCAAAATTCTTAAGTCAACTAAATTGATAAGAAGAAAATATGCCGACTATTGTGTGTTTTTTTTTTTCGAATTTAAATTTTCAACGTAAATCGCTAAAATTCTCGCGATAGAAAAATGCGAGTAGCAACTATGAGGTTCACTATAAATACAGAGAAAAGATACTCAAATATAGAATCTGCAATAAACTCTTTCATTGTTATTATTAATATAAATTATTTAATGAGATATGTACAATATGAGCATAAGAAATAAATGTGTACATTTCTATTAAAGTGGTGCAAAAAAAAAAAAACAAATTTATGGATCGGATAGGAAAGTCTAGTGACACAATTTGAAGATTTTTCTCTAATGATAGGTGCCACGCCCTTTTATCCGTATCCAGAACTGATTTGTTCCGAGCTTGCCTTAAAGATTTCTGGTATTAATAATAATAAAAATCATTTTTAGAAGCGTCGAAATTTAGTTTCATTCCGACCCTGATTCAAAAGTTAGAAGGGCTCTTAAGCACGACATATGCATTATTTTTTTTTGTTCCGAGAAAACCAATGGAGCGCTTTTGATTGTACTGAAGGCCCATTTTGGTTAAAAAAAAATGTTTTTATATATTTGTTTTAGGTTTTTTGGCACTTTTTAATTTTTTTTAACAATTTTTGAAAAAATATGAAATGCCTCAAAAAATTCTGAAAAACGTATTCTTCAGACGATTCTAAGCAGTTTTTGCATTATACACTTTTTTCGTAAGACACCTTTCTTTTGAGTAAAAAACAAATGTTTTACCGACCACGCAATTGAACATTGTAAAAAAAATCAATTTTTGGAACCGAATATTATCTATTCTACAAAAAAAGGTATGATTTTTTAAGGCAAAAATTTTTGCAAGAATATAATTTTTATTTTTGAAGCAAATTTGTTCATCCATCCTGTGAAGAAAAAAGTTATGAGTAAAAAATATGTTTTTTTTTTTTTCAAAATGTGTCTTTAGTACAGTCAAAAAAGCTCCATTGACATCTTACGAGGTTTTAATTTTTTGCTAATTTTTAAGAATTTATAAAATGTCTATTGTCTTTTAAAGCACTTGTTCCTATCGAAATTGGGAAGCGCTTGCACAATGATTTTTTGTAATGCTGCACTAAACATTTGAATATCAAATTTTGCATGAAAAGACATTTTTCTTTTTATATTTGAGTAGTATTTTTAAAAAAACAGAAAGAGAAAGAGAACAAAGTACAAAATTTGTTTAATATTCAAATCTTAGACACAAGTTACAGAATTTGCAATGGCCCCGGGTTCGATTCTCACCGCGGGTTTTTTTTTTACTATACTGTTTTTTTAAATTAATTTTTTTTTATTCGACTTTTTTTCCTTTTTTTATATTTTACTTTTTTATTTTCCTATTTTCTTATTTATATGTTTTTGTTGAATTGAATCGAAATTAAAAACAAAATGATTTTTTTTTAAGGGTTGCAGTAAGCACTCGTATATCAAATTCTGCTTGAAAAGACATGTTTTTTTTTATATTTGAGTAGTAATTTTAAAAATCAGGAAGAGAAAGAGAACAGAATACAAAAAACACGGAAAATTTGTTTAATGCACAAATTTTACATGCAAGCTTAACAAATTCGCCATGGGTTCGATTCTCACCGCGGGCAAGTTTTTTTTATTTTTATTTTTTTAAATTTATATATATTTTTTTTTACTTTTCTTTTTTTTATATTTCACTTTTTTATTTTCCTATTCTTATTTATTTGTTTTTGTCTAGTTGAATTGAAATTGAATATTAAATGATTTTTTGTAAGGCTGCAGTAAACACTCGAATATCAAATTCTGTTTCATAATTTTTTTTAAAAAATGTTGTTAAGATACAAATTTTATAACTCTTCATCATTTATGTTTGTAGTGTACAGTGGTCTAGAAGTCAAACAAGTTTGTAATCGTTAGTAAAAATATTATGTTCTAAAAATCACACAGACGGATATAATCGTAGTGCGGCCACTTCATTCATTTTTGTTTTTTTTTTTTTTTTAATTTTCATGCTTTACAAAAAATTCCTTTTAGGCGAGGAGCCGGCAATACTAAAAGTGCCGTCATCGCGGATGTTGAAATTTTTAATGCAAAGTGGTAGTTTACACTAAGACGAATAAGAAAAGCTTGGTCAGCATGGTTAAAGCCTGGCAGCAATATTTTCAAATGATTTTTGAATTATTAAATTTCGGAATGTTTTGCCGTCATCGCGGATTTTGATCAATCTTAATATTAATCGATGATAAATTTCATAACCATTCAGAAAAAATCCGGCCGACCAATTTTTTTTTGCTGAAAATGACCGGCAGACCTATTTGAATGGTGCGACAGTGAGTACTTCCGACAGTTTTTAAGCTCACATATCAAGATATTTTTAAATTTGACATCAAAACACGTAAATTAAAAAAAAAAAAAAATTCCGTGATAACAGAGAAATTGTACCCACTGTAGCACCATTAAAATAGGTCTGCCGGTCATTTTCGGCAAAAAAAATTAGGTCGGCCGGATTTTTTCAGAATGGTTATGAAATTTATCATCGATTACTATTAAGATTGATCAAAATCAGCGATGACTGCAAAACATTTCGAAAATTTAATGATTCTAAAATCATTTAAAAATATTTCTGCCAGGCTTTAACCATGCTGACCAAGCTTTTCTTATTCGTCTTAGTGTAAACTACCATTTTGCATTAAAAATTTCAGAATCCGCGATGACGGCACTTTTAGTATTGCCGGCTCCCAGACTATTTTAAATGTTTTCTGATCAAACGGTAAATAATTTAAAAAAGATATAATACCTTTTTTTGGGTACACCTTAATATACGTTCAATATATGTATGTACAAATCTGAATTTGATAAAGAACACTTGTTTGCAATACGCATGCGATCTTTCGTTAAATTGTTGAGTGTTTTAATTCAAAATAAACTAATAAAATTTTATAAATATACAAACGTATGTATGTACGTAAATATCGTAGTATTGCAATAATTCATCGTTTAAGTAAATAGTACACAATTCCTTAATACTTACGTATATAGAAATGTATGAGTACAGTATGCAATGAATGATGCGCTAGATATTCTGGTTAATTGGGGGCTTCTTTAGATAGCACGAAAGCAGACTCTCATAGGGGTATATATTTAGACAAACAATTGTGGAATGAACAAATAAGCACGCGTATCTCCATGATAATAAAATTTTTTAATTTTATCTCATTTTCCAGCATAGTTTCGTTGTCAACAATGATTTCAACTTTCTAATCTTGTATTAATAATAAGATAGGTCGGCTTTGATTCTAAGCTTACTTTGTGAACATAAGATTAAACTTCCAATCGGTAAAATGCAGAGGCAAATGGTCTTCTGGTAATATTACTCAAAAACCTCTATAAAATGGCAAAAAAGTCGAAGGACTTGTAAACGATAAAATGGCACTATTTTTTAAATTTTATTTTGAAGCTTTTGCGCTCATTTTAGAGCAGAAATCCTTTGTCGTGTCACGCCTTTACTAAAATGTTGATAATACAATTGAATATTTAGCTTTACAGTTCTAGTCCACGCCAAAAACTCACTGTGCACACCATTCCCCAAAAATTTTAAGTTTGATAAAAATGTGGAAGTATTCTGGTCCTAAGGTTGGCGAGTATGGCAAAAGACTATTCATGGGTACATTCGATGACTCTATTGCACTCACTTCAGTTTGAAAACATTCGATAATACCACTGCACTCACTCAGAGTACAAACTATTTTTGGGTGTAGCATTCATTCATACCTCCTAAGTGTATGACTCTGATTTATTTCATTAGCGCGTGAATGTCTCAAAGTAGCAAATGCATGTGTTCATGCAGATGTTTATTACCGGCTATTTAAAGGCATAAAAAAAATAAAGTAAATTATTTAACATATTTAAAAAAAAAAAAAATAAAAAATAAAAAAAAGTGTGCGTCGGCCGGGAATCGAACCCGGATCAACTGCTTGGAAGGCAACTATGCTGACCATTACACCACCGACGCCATTTTCGTACTGAGCAGCAATGTGTATAAATACTTTATTTAAATAAGTACTGTAAAGAATGGAAATTTCAAGGGATATTTTCTTAAAGCACCCCAACAAACAAAAATGTTTGGAAAATAACTTAAACGCTCGAAACGAATAATCGAAATTGGACCCTTATTATAAACATTTTTAATACAATATTTTCCAAATGTTTTTATGTTGGTAGCTAATAATGTAAATCATTATCTGTTCCAAAAACAATAAAAAAAAGTTTTAGTAATTTTAGTAAAAAAAAAGTTCATAATAAAAACATATTTATGTTTACTAAGAATCAAACCTTTGATCTCCAAGTTACGAGTCATATCAACTGACCCTAGATATAATTCAAGTGCCTTGTGTTTTACTTACGTCGATATAGTCTATTGATTAAGTCGTAAAAATAAGTTATAAGGATGTAAGACGTTGACGGGTTTTTATTACAAAAATCAATCAATTGGTCATTAAAGATGAAAAAACCGCGGAGTGCTATTAAATTAGAGGGTGGAAATCGGGATGGGGCGGGGGGGTAAAACGCACCCTTTACAGTTTTTTTTAAATATCTAGCAAACGATGCAAAATTTCAAAATTTTTTTTAGAAAACTTTTTGTAGAAAATTAAATTTGCCAATGAAATAACTTATTCAAAAAATTTATAAAAAAATTCTTATACCGAAAATTTTGAAACAAAAAAAAAAAAAAACAACAAAAACGAATTCTTGTGTTTTTTTCCTCTTTTGCCTATAACTTTTTTAGGGTCAGAGATATGTAGGTCAATTCATTATAGAATAAAAAAAATAATTCAAATTAAAATGATTTATTCAAAAATTTTATAGATTCAAAATTGACAAAAATATGGCCTTGAACGATTCTAAGCATTTTTTGCCCATTACTTTTTTCCTAAGACGCCTTGGTTTTGAATAAAAACCGTTTTTCCGACCGCATGAACAAAATTTTTAAGTTTGAGCGGCCATATTTCGGTTCATTTTTGACATAAGAAATTTTAAAATCAACCATTTTAAAGAAAATTTTATTAACTTTTTAATATAAAGCAATGCCTATACTATACCTATCTCTAACCCAAATAATGTTGCCTTAACACAAGAACAGTTTTTTTTTTTTTGCTTTTTTTTTGTTTTTTGTTTTAGAGTTTTTGTTATCAGACATATTTGTACATTTTTTTGAATAAGCTATTTCGATGGCAAATTTAGTTTTCTACAAAAAGTCTTCTTAAAAAAATGTCGATCTTTTGCTTTGTTCGCTAGATATTTTGAAAAAACTGTAAGGGGTGCGTTTTCTCCCTTTCCCCCGATTTCCAAACTCTAATTTAATAGTACTCCGCGGTTTTTTCATCTCTTATGACCAATTAACGTATTTCTGCAATAAAAACCTGTGAATGTCTTACTTCCTTTTAAAATAACCTAAACAAAAGACAAATAAGTCATTGAAAAAATAAAATAAAAAATTTTCCATAAGTTTGCATAACTAATATGAAAGCATTTTGAAATAAACATTTTCTAATTGTTTATTGTAACCATACAAATCAATTGTGAAAATTCTAAACGTTTGAAAACTGTTTATGAAAGCATTTGGAAATTAACTTTTTCCAAGCATTATATTGTAAATGTTATAAAATTGTTTGTTGGGACTAATCAATACAGTGCTGCCATTGCATTATTTTTAATATCACAGTGTGCCAGACAGACCCGTCTCGAATCCGTAATTCCCTTTCTCGTATATTTTATCCGTTTCGTAATTCATTACGGATCCTGTACGGACTCGTTTGCGAGTGAAACTCCTCTGAAGTCTCGAATCCGTTTTGAACTCGTAAACTCGAATTCAAAACGGATTCGCTTTTAATAATGTCATTGCTGCTTAAAAAAAAAAAAAATTTGGAAACACTTATTTTTAATTTAAAAAAAAAAAAAAAAAAAAAAAACACTATCTACCCGGGAGGCGAAATCGGGATCCCGGGGTATTAATTTACAAACATTATACATTAGACAACTAGGCTATTGACCTATAGACTTTTCTGATGATGAGATATTAAGTTTGTATATTAAACAAATTTCTGTTGTTTTTTTACAAGTATTCTGTGTTTTTTCTTTTCCCTCCTTTTGATAAAAAAATATCCAATTTTGGAATCAAAAACGTTTACACAAGTTTATAAAAAATCATACGCATTAAAATAAAAAGATTAAAAAAAAAAAACTAATAAAAAATGTTTTTTATCATCATTAACATTAATTAAAGCAAATCCGTTTTGAGTTCGTTTTTGAAGTTCTTTATGGGTTCGAAACGGGTCCGTCAAGGATCCTTTTTTTCTTTTTATTTTTTGATTGTTAATAAGCGCATCAAAACTTTTTTTTTTTTTGTAAATATACAGCATTAACATTATTAAAAGCGAATCCGTTTTGAATTCGTATTTAAGTACGTTTCGGGTTCGAAGCCGGTCCGTCAAGCGGATTTACCAGGGTTTGAATCCTACCATAGACGGATCGTTATTTTTTTTTCTCTTTTTTTTCTTATTATTTTTTTTCATCGCTAATAAGCGCTTCAAAATGTTTTTTTTTTTTAACACAGCGTTAACATTATTAAAAGCAAATCCGTGTTGAATTCGTTTTTGATGTACGCTACGGGTTCGAAACGGAATCACATCCATTCTTGTGCACATTGGGTATGATTATCATTTTTAAGCAATTCTTTATATTCGGCAACTAGAGCAAGCAGGAGCTACCTATATGAACTGGAGTATGCAAAATATGGTACCGAAAACTGAGCTTATAAATAAAGCTCGAAGTAACAAGAAACTGGATGTTGTGAGTATTTGCAGTACATAGTCTATTTTTATTACTTCCCACCCCCCGCACAGTCCTACCATGATTTACTATCCCCGGTTTTTATAGCCGTTTATAGTGGATTTTGACCTCCCAATAACGTATCTGAACTTGGTTTTTGTCTATCACGACACGATCCTGAGTTATCCTTGCTCAACAGTGCAAAGCCCAAGTTACTCTCAACCAGCCGTACACTTACCGTTATTCAATTGGAACCGTACTGAACAATTAAGAAAGTTCAAGTTTTATTAATTTTGTTAATATCATATTCTATTACAAAAAATTTGAGTACTTGCCGACCAAGATCGGATGAAAAATTACAGCTCTATGCAAGATTAAGTGAATGAATCACTAAACTACTTTCTACTAAACTAGCAAAACTAAAATTTAATTTGTTCATGCACTAAGTCTTGAATAGAGTTTCGATTAATCATCTGATCATGGTTCGAAATTTTTGGAATAATATAGTTATTGATGGAAATAATAAAACTTGAAATTTCTTTCCGATCAGAAGAAGAATGTGTAATTCAAATCATAATAATGTTAGTCAGAACTAAGTTGTTGTACTGTTTACTTAATTTATTTGATTTTTCATATATTTAAGTAAAATAAATTCTATGTGTGACAATAAAATACACTCACTCGAAACCAACACCATGCTTCAAACAGTTTCTTTCAAAACACTTTAAATAGTACGATCTTACAACATAAATATAACATGTTCACTGGTTTTATGCATCGGATTGATGCGTTGATCAAAAGTTTTCCCATTAAAGCTGAAACGTGTATAAGGTACTGAATTTATCACTTTAAATCCTTGCGCTTTGCCTACTTTTTGTGAGAATTGTGAAGAAAATATTGCAGTAACAGCACGTGGACGTTTAGAACGCAATTTTGGATTAACATCCTCCATGCCAATGCCTTGTGAAAGATTTCGTGTCAATTCAATTGTGTATTTGGCGAGCGCACGTCCAATGCCCTTGCGTTCCCACTCAGGTAACGTAGCCAAAAACATTAACTCGCAGCAGCAATCAATTTTGAACATTTCAAATACATCATTTTCACCATCAACAGAGATCATAAATTCCATAAGACATTTTGCTTGTGGCGATTTTACGCGCTTATTGAGAAATTCTATAAAGAATGGTTCCTCACCCTTAGCGGGTATGTACTGTATTTTATTAAATGACACTGCAACTGGTTGCCCACTTGCTGCAGACTTGGCCACCACTGAGATGCCATCATACGCTGTTATGCGACATAGTTCTCTTAGCTCTTGACGTGCTAAAGAATTTTCCGGTAGGTTTATTTCACATGCATTGCAAACAGACTCATTCTGGTAAAATGATGTATCTAATATCTGAAAAGTAATTAAAAAATATGAAATAATTTAAAAAAAAAAAAAAAAAAGTGTGCGTCGGCCGGGAATCGAACCCGGATCAACTGCTTGGAAGGCAACTATGCTGACCATTACACCACCGACGCCACTATGACGTGTGTAGAGATGCCATATATAAATTCATTTATATTAAACGAATGAAATTTTGAGGAAAATTTTTAACGCATAGATGGTGTTGCCATTGAAGTATTTTCAAATTTGTGAATAATTTTTAATAGATTTGTGGGAGTTTTATATTTGTGGTGTATATAAAGTTAATTTTATGTGAATTACAACATATATTTATTTTAAAATAATGTGGTGGAACAATATTAATAATTTAGAACATTGAAAATATCGTTGATCATCAAAGTTACGATACATATGCTTAGTGAAAAATACTTTCAAGGGTGAAAAAATTAGAGTGGCTTAGAGTGAAAGCCGTATTTTACAATTGAATCGGTAATTTCAGAAACTACTCAAGTCGCATTTTTTTCAAACATACTCCCCTTTCCTTCAAACGCTTCCTTATACCATATTCACACTTACCTGGTAGTAGATGATATAAGAAAATTATTCATCACAGTTCATACCTTAACCATGATCAATGGCTCTGCCATTTGGCTGACAATTAGTTTGAAGCTTACCAAATCACAACGCTATTTTCACTTTTTTCACTTATATTTTTGCATAAATCATAATTTAAATTTTTTTCATTACAATTGAGATGAATATGTTTTTGATGTTAGCTTTAATTTGCTTTTTATTATAAATTTTTTAATTTGTTTGCATTTTACATTTGTCAAAAACAAAAAAAAAAAACTAATAAGGGTGTAAACTTTGGCCTGGCCAAACATTAATTACTCTACACTGCAGTGTTCTTAAAATGTTGCTCATATGGGAGGCGCCTCGTCCCTAGTCTGAGTTCGTCTAGCTTTAGCTCAGAGCGTGCATTTATAGTCCTTAGTATTTGTGTGAAATTTAGTTGAATTATCTCAAAAAACTCTTTCAGTATAGCATTTTGAAACTTTGGATAATATGGGAGGTGCCACGCCCTCTTGTACGGTTTCACCAAGTTTTTTCTCAGAGCTTGCATTTATAGTTGTTAGTGTCTGAATAAAATTTAGTTCGATTATCTCAAAAAACGTGTTCAGTATAGCGTTTTGAAGCTTTTGCTTATATGGGAGGTGCCACGCCCTTTTGTGCGAATTCGTTCAGTTTTTTTTTAGAGCTTGCGCTCACAATTCGTAGTATTTATATGTATGTCGGTTGCATTGTCATGAAAAATACTCCTAAAGTTGCATTTTGAATACATTTTTTGTATGGGCGGTAGGCGTGTCCGTTGACCGATTTCGCTCATTTCATCCCACTAGCTAACTTTGACGACGGAGACAGTGTGCCAAATTCCATTGAATTATCTTGGTTAGTTTTCCCGTAAAAAATATTTCCACGCACAGCCAGCCAGACAGACCGACGGACATGGCTATATCGACTCAGGAAGTGATGCTGATCAAGAATATACACACTTTTCTATATCTGCCACGCCTCCTTCTCTGCGTTTCAAACGGAAGGACAAAGTGAATATACCCTGGGTGCAGGGTATAATCATAATTTGGGATTTTTTGAATTTGGCGATGCCATCTGCCGATTTTTTGGGTAAAACTATCTAATTTTTTGAAAACTAGCTAATCTTTTTCATACAAATCGAAAAAATGTTTATATGAAAAATTATTCTGGTAAGTGCTTAATCAGAATTCATCTGGTTAACCAGGCAAGTGAGAATAGGGTATAGTAACTGTTTTCGGCACAAAAAAAGATAAGATCGTAAATAATAGCGGTTTAGTTAGTTTATATCTAGTTAAGCACAAACCATACAAGATGTAAAAAATTAAAAAGCAAAGAAACTAAAGCCAAAATAAAAAATTAAGCAGTTTCAATTAAAAAGTTTAAACTATAAATTCTTCAAAAACTAAAGTGATAAAACTCAAAATAGAGTTGTAATTTAGTTAACAACGAAGTATGTAATTGTCAGTGAACTGTCGGAGCATATCTTTGCTTATTATTTTGTTCTTATTTCGGCCTGGTTAAGAAAGACGGTGAAGACAAGCGTGAAAAAAAAAAAATCATAATACGTAGCGCCATCGCAAGCAACGAAAAATCTGCAGCCAAAATATTTTGAACTTTTTTGCTAGCGTCAATACAAAAACATTGAAATTGTGCATTAAACATCTACTTCAAAAGTATTTTCAACTGTTTCGTAAAACTTTCGTACAGGATGGAGAAATTAATTCGAGTTGTGCGCGAAAATGAAGGCTTGTGGAAATTGCTGATAAAATAATGGGGCTGCCCAAATACTGAATTTTAAAAAATCCGGATGGATTTAGAAAATATTGATGTTAAATGAGAAATATTTTAAAAAACTTCAAAATTGGTGTACAATAGTTTTAAAGAGTCAGCGTATTCATTTCCAGGAATTCCTATGTGACTAAGATTGAAACAACATTTAAAAATTTATATTGCCAGCAACATAGTTGAAGACACGGTGGTTTTTAAAAAATTTTAACTTTTTGAAATACCACCCGCGATTTTTTTCAAGGATAATGTTGAGGAACCCTTCTAGTATCTAAATCCGCAAACCGCGAAATCGAACGTCCAGCCGTTTTTTTTTTTTCGACCTTTTAGTTTTTTTTAACGATTTTTGAGTATATCTCGGTGTGTATATACATATTATGTACACATATATATGTATATACGTACATATATATACTTGTGTATGTATATATGTGTAATATATATATATGGATATATATATACATACATACATACATATAAAAGGTATCGTTTCCGCACCATTTATTTTTTAAAAAAATCGGTTTTTTCGTATATAAGAAAAACACAAACAAAAACCAGAAACAAAAGTAGTCATTCCAGATGTGATTTTTGATGCTTAATTCGATTCCGGTATTAGAATTGCTCTATTACGTCTGGACTTTGAGATATCCTTACATGTATGTTTAAAGGACACCATTTTTTTTCCTATTTTTGAAGTTATATAACAAGATAAGGTAATATTATGTCGTAAAATCAGGTATGACAGTTAATAGCCCTAGTTTTTTTCTTGAAAACTAAATCAAACCGATAACGATATCTTTTTTTTTGTCGGAGATATCTTTACCTAAAAAGTTAAAAAAGTGCAAAAACACGATTTTTGGCTATATTGGATGTTATATGCAGGACACACAAAATTTTTTTGGGAATTTCTATTACCAGAAACATTTGGTACTTTCTTTTGGCTTTAAATTGAGCTATCAAATGTTTATCTGCAATATTTCTCTGCAAAGTTATGTTAACTTTAAAATCACACCATGAAACTTAAAGCGGAAAATCTCGGTTTTCGGCTATATTTGAAGTTGCATACAGTACGGACGAAATTCATCGGTTTGATTGAGTTTTCAAGGAAAAATATAGGGCTATTAACTGTCATACCAGATTTTACGGCATAATGTTACCTTATCTTGTTATATAACTTCAAAAATAGGAAAAAAATGGTGTCCGTTAAATATATATGTAAGAATATCTCAAAGTCCAGACGTAATAGAGCAATTCTAATACCGGAATCAGATTAAGCATCAAAAATCAAATCTGGAGTGACTACTTTCATTTCCGGTTTTTGTTTATGTTTTTCTTAAATACGAAAAAACCGATTTTTTTTAAAAGTAAATGGTGCGGAAACGATACCTTTTATACGTATGTATGTATGTATGTATACATATATCCATATATATATATTACACATAGATACATATACAAGTATATATATGTACGTTTATACATAAATATGTGTACATAATATGTATATACACACCGAGACATACTCAAAAACCGTTAAAAAAACTAAAAGGTCGAAAAAAAAAAAAAAAACGGCTGGACGTTCGATTTCGCGGTTTGCGGATTTAGATACTAGAAGGATCCCCCAACAGTATCTCTGAAAAAAATCGCGGGTGGTATTTCAAAAAGTTAAAATTTTTTAAAAACCACCGTGAGCTCTAATACTGTCGCCAGAATAGCCCTATTAGTGTCTAAGTCAAATTTGGTTCTAATATCTCATAAAACGCTTTCAGTATAGCGTTTTGAAGCTTTTGCTTATATGGGAGGTGCCCCGCCCTCTTGTCCGAATTTGCTCAGTTTTTTCTCAAAGCTTGCTCTTACAATTCTTAGTATTTATGCGTATTTTGGTTGCATTGTCGTGAAAAATACTCCTAAAATTGCATTTTGAATATATTTTTTGTATGGGCGGTAGGCGTGTCCGTTGACCGATTTCGCTCATTTTCAATCCCCCGAGCTAACTTTGATGACGGAGGCAGTGTACCAAATTTCATTAAACAGGGTTCGAACCCCTGTTGTTCTTACTGCAGCCTTATAAAAAATCATTGTGAAAGTGATTCTAACTTTTCGATGATATTCTTCACAAACAGAATTTATTTTTTTTGTCCAATTATAATATTTATAGGCTATAATTGATTTTAATTTTGCAAAACAAAAATTTCTTTTTAAGCTAAAATAGCACTTTCACTGTCAGTGATTGCCCGATATAACGCTTACCTATTAGCAATAGAGCTTTTTATCTTAGCTTTGCTGCCAAAAATTGTGGTTAAATTTGAATGCGTTTAACTTCTTTACCAAAAGCTAACTTAAACTAGTTTGGTCTGCCAAAGCTTACGTTATAATTAGCATAATTAAATATCTTACATCCAATGCTGCCTCCAAATCGTCTTCAGTTAATGTTCTTATTTCTATTTCACCTGCGAAAAGAAAAAAAAAATTTTTTTGACTGACAAGATAAAAGTAAGAAACAAACACTTTGCAAAAAGATAAAGTTTTACATTTTGACCAATACAATTGTATTGTTCCTTAAACGATAAATAACAATTCATTACCATTGGCTAGAGTACCCCATAATTTTCCATTATTTTTATGCATTTTTGTTAATGGAAATCTTATTCTATTTTTAAGCTAGCAACTGCTACAGTAAATTGCTAAATTTTTCCGATTATATTCTTCTTATCGTGCGTTCTGACCGCATATACAAACTATACTAATCAACAGATTTTTTAGCTTTTGATTACAAAGTCAAGAGATACGAGTAGGTACATATATGTTCATATGTGTATTCCTTTGAAGCAAACACACGTTTCTTGTTTGCACTATCGGCTTATCAAAAGATGCATTTTGTAGCACGCGATCTAAGTATTTCAGCTTTCTTCATTTAGAACTAGCAATAAACGTTTCAAATTGCAATTTCCTTGCAATTTCGCTGCTTTGTTAATTTCAATGCGAACAAATTAATAAATGATGGGCAAAAGGTGTTATTAAATATAATCGCATTACAATAGACACGAGTATATACTTACATTTTAATGGCATAATATGATAATGATATAATTTAAGCTAGTATTATTAGGGCTAATATTTTAATTTTTACTAGTATGTATGCTAGTACATTTGTCATGATTTGTCCATCAAATACCAAAAAGGAAAAGAAAACTTATATCACTTATATTAAATGCATTTAGGCATATAACTCTTATGGAGAGCATAGGTCATTAAAAAAAAAACCAATAAAGAATGACAACTCTTGATAAGATTATCGTATGAAAGATTTAATGTGCATTGGCAAAGTGCATTTTTATAGAAATGTTAACGATTTTTATTTATGAAGCCGTTATCTTTTTAAAATGGTATTATTAATTCCACTACACGGAAAAAACTAAACCGTAAAAATTCATTGAAAATCCCAGTGTTTTTTACTGATTTTTTCAGTAATTGTGCGCCCGTAAAGAAAAACCGTGTGTTTTACTGATTACACACAGTAAATTTTTAAAAAAATATAAAAATCTAAAAAAAAAAAAATATGTTGATGGTGTCGAACCTACTGTAGCACTTTCATTTCTATAGCTTATTTTGCAATCTCAATCAGTTATAATTGAAATGTTTTCTAAGCAAATATTGCAGAGCTCACTGGTATTTTTTCATGCGACAAGTTTTCACTTCTCTATTCAATATTTTTCACTGTTTATCTCTGTATTTGTTGAAGTTAAAACCGTATATTTTACTTTCGTGCTATTACTTTTTCATGAGAATTCAGTAAAGTAATTGAATTACTGGAACAAACCGCAATTTTTAAAATTAAACATGGCGGTGGTTCACTAATGGTTTGGGGCTCTTTTTCAGCAGCTGGGCCTGAAATACTCCATTTTGTTGATAGTAGTAAGGATATCTTATGTATTTGAACATTTTGAGACTAAATCCATTGCAATGTAAGCATACACTTGGTCAATGTAGTAATAGGTACTTTAAACAAGATAACGATTTCAAACATATTTCTTATAATATGAGATCATGGATTCAACACAACTTTCCCAATGTTTTCGTAACACTGGCGCAGGGTCCAGATATAAATGCTTTTGAAATCTTGTGGAATTATCTGGACGCAAAAGTTCGCCAGCACAATATTTCTTCAAAAACTGAACTGAAAAGGGTATTCATGGAAAATGGGAAAAAATTTACACTATTTACACTTACACTATTAACAAATATTTATTTTATATAAAAATATTTTACTTTTTTCTTAAGACCCTTCATTAAGTATTGTACAGTTGTTTCGTCGACAGTACCGTACGATCTTCACCACTTATTTTTGAAATCTTTTAAATTTTTTGCAGTGCTTTTACTCTTCTAATGATCTGATTTCATTAGAGCCCAATATCTCTCAATTGGTGGAAGCTGTAGGCAGTTAGGTGGATTCGCATTTTTGGGAACAAAATTTACATTATTGCTTTTGTACCATTTTACGGTGGCTCTAGAGTAGTGAGAGGTTGCCAAATCAGGCCAGAACATTACAGTACCTTCGTGCTCACGAATAAATGGCAAAAAACGTTTTTCAGAGCATTCGTCAATATAAATTTTTGAGTTAATTGTGCCCAGTTTTACAAAAAAAAATTCTCCTCAGACCGCTGGTGCATATGGCCTGCCAAACCATATACTGCTTGGGAAACTTTGTAATTTTCTTCTCTTTAAATTTGCTCTGTATCTGCCCCTCCTCCGAACAGGTGTAAAATTCGTGTCTTGTTAGCTGTTTAAGATCTGCCTTAACGTATGTTTCATCGTCCATTATGCAGCAGTCAAATTAAGTCAGGTAACCGACTTATAACTTTCGAGCTCGCTTTTGAGCCTCTAACTGCTTTTCATCGGAACGGTTTGGTACTTTTTGAACTCTGTAGGTTCTTAGCTTTAGTTTTTTCTTTAGTCTGTTTATAGAAAATTTTGAGGTACGTGCTCTGGCAGCCATATCTCATTCTGAAGTGTTGGGATTCTGATTAAAAAGGCGCTTTACTTTTTTTCCCCAATTGTGGGTCTATACTGGCTTTTCTACCTAAACTCTTTTTCCGCGTAATAAGGTGACCCTTTCTATAATTCGAAATAACCCTTTGGACAGTGATTTTTGATGCACCTGTTTTTTTAGCTATGACTGAATATTTTAATTCTCGTTTTTGCATGCAAGTGTACAAAATGAGTTTGCTCATTTTTTCTTGATTGCTAAATATCTTTATCGTCTGAAGTTTGTTTGCCAAGTGTTATATATTTTTTTAATCGTCATGTTATATAGAAAATATAGCACCCATATTTCGACCTGCACGATCATCAGGTAAATTATAATCTTAAGGAATAAAAGGGACAAATTTTGTTGGGGCAGTCCTTAGTACAATCATTTGGGAGAATAAAATGATGATGTGCAGATGAGTTATTTTATAGATTTCGATGTGCTCTTTCAGAATTTCAACTTTGCTACCTCGAATCGTGTTCGCTCGCGCCGCACAGTGTGACTTTTTTCGATGAAAATGGACAAAATCAATATCCCGACGCTAAAAAATAGCTTAAAAAATTAGGGCGGTGGCATTCGAAAGGTAATTGCATGTACTTTTTGGAAAAATTGGTCCCGAACGTACTTACAAGAGTCCGCATCCCTAAAGAACGACCTAAACAAGCGTTTTTTTTTCTTACACTATGCAAGAAATGAGTAAAAATTTTTTCCCCAGGCAATGCCATTGTTCATTTTATATGTAAAATGGGCTGCTGATCCCGAAAATCGCATTATTTTTTTTTTTATTTCATGTCGTTTTCGAGATATCGGTCATTTTCGGTTTTCGGACCAAAAAAAAAGGTAGTTCCATTTAAATACAAATATCTCAAGAACCAATGTTTGTACTGAAACGTATTATATATTATATATTAAAACTTTTTGTAAAATTCTTAAGAAGGCGTTAAAAAAAAAATACCTCGTCGTTTTTCTCCAGCACGTCAGATTTTTTTTTAATCGATTTTTAAAGTTTTTTAATCCACTGTACATGAAAAATACAAAAATAGCGCATTCTTGGGTTAAATCGAACAGTTTATTACAAAAAAAAAAACGAAAAAAATAGGCAAAAACGCATTTTGGTAACTTTTCAATGAATTGTATACAACTTTTGCATTTTTCCATCGATTTTTTTAAGTGGTATATTATTTTCTTCACAAATATATAGTCTATGATACAAAAAAAAAAAGTTACAAAAAAGTTATTTCTTCTTGTATAAATCTGCAGTTGATTTTGATTTTTTGTTAATTTTTTCGAAAAAAAAATGTTTTTTTTAGAAATCAATTTATTTCGCCGAAACTAACAAACCAACCAAAAAGTGATGTGAATATCATTTGTAGGCAATTTAATAACCTTTAATATGACATATAATACGTTTCAATACAAACGTTGGTTCTTGAGATATTTGTATTTAAATGGAACTATATTTTTTTTTTTGGTCCGAAAACCGAAAATGACCGATATCTCGAAAACGACATGAAATAAAAAAAAAATAATGCGATTTTCGGAATTAGCAGCCCATTTTACATATAAAATGAATAATGGCATTCCCTGTGGAAAAAATTTTTACTCATTTCTTGCAGTGTAAGAAAAAAAAAAAACGCATGTTTAGGTCATTCTTTAGGGATGCGGACTCTTGTAAGTACATTCGGGACCAATTTTTCCAAAAAGTACATGCAATTACCTTTCGAATGCCACCACCCTAATTTTTTAAGCTATTTTTTAGCGTCGGGATATTGATTTTGTCCATTTTCATCGAAAAAAGTCACACTGTGCGCCGCCATATTGGAAAAATGGCATCGAAAATCAGTTTTTTACAAATATCTCTTTAACGATTACATTTATATTGTAGCGCTATATTGTAGCTTATACAATTTTCTATAAAAATGACTTCTTAATTGTTTTCGTACGACTTATAACTCAGGAGATATCCTAATTCAAAATTTGAAAAAAAAAAACAAATTGTGCATGCCGCGAAAAAATTTTTTATGCATTTTGTAGAACGTTCGATTTCCTATAAGGATTTTTTCGAAGTGTTTTTTCGTCAGACTTACCCTTCATGAGATATCGCGACTTGAAAATCATTCAAAATTGAACACTGTACTACGCGCAAGACGCGATATCTCAAGAACGGTAAGTCGAACAAAAAAACGGTTCGGAGTGACCCTTATAGGGGATTAAACGTTCTACAAAATGCATGAAAAAAATTTTTTCTGCAACTATTTGTTTTGGAGCTATTTTGAAAAAACGGTTTTTTTCTAAATTTAAGGATTTTTATAAAATATCTCCTAAACTATAGGTCATCTGAAAAATTTGTAGATTGTATTGCAAGTAATTCCTTATAAACAGATATTTTTACTTTAGACGTGTGACTCACCGTTCATGAGTTATCGTAATTTTAAGTTCAACACATCACTGTGCCTATTCATAAGCGGCATGCACAATTTACTAATTTTTTCCAAATTTTGAATTAGGATATCTTCTGAGTTAGAAATCGTATGAAAACAATGACAACAAAAGGTCATTTTTAAAGAAAATTTTATAAGCTAAAATATTGCGCTACAATATTTTTCTATAAATGCAATCGTTGAAGAGATATTTGTAAAAAACTGATTTTGGGCGCCATTTTTCCAATATGGCGGCGCTAGCGAACACGAATCGAGGTAGCAAAGTTGAAATTCTGAAAGAGCACATCGAAATCTATAAAATAACTCATCTCCAAAAACCCCGCAAAACTTTCCAGGTAAAACTACCAAATGACTGTACTAAGGATTAAATAGGCTATTTAAAAATGTACTTCAAGTTTCTTAAATTATTTTCGCATACTTAGTTCTTGGGCATTGAAAAATAGTTTCTTTGGTGTACGAGATTGGCTTTGACCTACTGTATATGAAAATGTTGAAAATTAGATCTAAAAAAATACCTTAAAATATCATTGTGCCGCGTCTGGATTGAAATGGACTCAAATTTTAACAATCCATACTGATATAGAATTGTGAAATGGATAAAAAAGGACGCAATCTATTTACCTATCTGAATCCATATTCTGATCCAGAATTGTATATCAGATTTCTCGGATAGAATTGGATTCAGAATCGGATCAATGCATTTTAATCCAAGGAATATGGATTGTTGCGAAAGATTGGAATGGTTCCAAACAGACGCAGTCTATCAATCTTTCTGGATCCAGAATTGTGTATCATACATTCAATATAGATGCACGATAATTCATGTATAAAATAATAATTGTTCAATTTATTCACCTCGTAAAAGAAGAATTTGCGCTTGCAATTTTCCTTCGTCCATTTGATACAGATATTTTAGAGTTGTATCAGGATTGTCGGATCTAAAGTTGACGACGTCTTTTGTCGCAACAATCTTCTTTTTTTTTCGAAGTGTCGTGCCGTCCAAAAATTTGATGTACGCCCACATTTTTCCAAAAGCACGAATTACTAGCTGTGTGTTAATACTAGCTGTGTTTTCTTTTACTTTATTCTGCTTTTCGTTTCTGAACCACTTCGCGCAGCGTTGCCAACCGTTTCAGATGCCCCCTAGCGGGAAAATTTCTCGTTAATTTTTGCCAAAAAAGGTTCAGGGATTTGCTTTCTCCTGTTTTGTTATGACCTCATTGACAATTGATGTACTTTTTTGACACTTTGAATTGTCAAAAAAGTACATCAATTGTCAATGAGATTTTAAAACAAAATTGGATGGAAGTGTTCTGAAAACTGGCTTATTTCTTGACGGTTTGTCATTTTGCTACCAACTTCATTATTTTTTTGTATGGCAACACTGTTGTTGAACGTCGGATTCTTCGGCTGGCCGCGTAAGCCGAAGCACGGGTTTTCGTTATAAGTGGTCAAAATATATGTTTTACAATGAAAAGTTAAAAGTTAGAGCAGACTCTTTAAAAAAAAAAAAAACTATGTTATTTTGTTCAGGAACTTTTTAGTGTTATATAGATTAATATTATCAGTCTTTTAGTGTAGTGTTTTTAGTTTTAATTGACGCGTTTTTTTCTTTTATGTTAAAAAAAAAAAAAAAATGAGTGATACCAACTGAGTTGGTAGCGAATTTGTGACATTTGTATTTTTATTTGGAGAGCAATACCGAATGATTTAAAAAAAAAAAAGACTTTTTAAGGACGTGATAAACTGCTTTGCAAATTTGCAAGCGTGATAAAAGAACATTTTGTGAAGTGTACTTGAGCGTCATATTGTACTTGGAAACATCACGTGTTTTTTGGTTTTTTAACCTTAAAAATGTCGTCATTTTGTTTAATACATATGTCTTGTAAATGAACAGTTATATCGGTCGATTATTTGTTACGCAAAATTTCAGTTAATTTTTTTGCACTAAAAAAATAAAATGGTCAATTTTACCGTTCGTTGGTAATTAAAAAAAAAAAAGAACTTTTAAAATCGCGCGAGAAAATAGAAAAAACACCAGTCTTCCGTTCAGGATTTGGTATCGGCCTTCCGGATACGTACTGGTGGTACACGCGAAGGACTATAAAAAGGACCTAGAGTCTATGATAGTCCTTTATTGATACTTATGCTGTTCGTAATGTTCAGCATACAATAAGAAGAAGAAGAAGTTGTTGAACGTCAAAAAGTGCATCTAAACTTCTAGATATTCTTGTAAAATATATCTTTTTTAAAACAAGTAAATACTTTCAAATAAATAATAATAAATTGGAAAATGTCGGAGAAAAATAGCAATCCATACGATATGGACAGTACATCGTTCGAATCAGAAAAATATTTGGAAAAGCTCTTAAAGGTACATTTTTCCCATTGATCATGAGAGTACAGGACTATACGCACGCAAAAAAAGTATTTGCCAAGGCAATCGGTAAAAATGTGGTGCCACTATGTCAAATACCTATTAAACACAGCTAATATTCAATATATATTCAGTGCAGTATGGCAACATCAGAAGTCTACTTTGTGCTTAATAATTAAACACGCAAATTTGTCTGTGTTAAATAAAGCACTTTAGTTGTTGCTTTCCCATATTTTTCTCAGAAAGTGCTTAATTAAACATTGAAAACTGGCGTCTACAACAAAACTATTATTGAAATCGGAAACACCAAAATTGTTTACCTGTTGCTTCACGTGGAAAACTCCAATTTACATAAGCCGTGTTCACGATCCGGAGCATTTAGGCTAGCAAAGTAGCAAAATAGCAATAATTTCCACTTGATTGTGAGCAATATTAAAAGTTTAAGCATTGCAATCTACGAAAAAATTTATTTCTCATAGAAAATCGTATGAGCAAAGAGAACGAGAGCATAAACAAAAAATTTTTATTTGAAAATGACATGATATTTTTATGCTATAGGTTTTTAGTATAGAAAATGTAAATGCAAATGTAAATTCAATCCTATATATTTTGTTGTTGTATAGCAAAATTTTTCAACACCTATTTACAAATGCTATGATGCAAGACCTTTTACACCGGATCGTGAACATGGCTATAATTTCACGGTAAATTGCGAGGACCCATTTAGATATGTTGTTCAAGGGAAAATTCTCCATCGATTGGTATAGGTTTTATGTACCTTTGAATTTTGGAAGTACCTATCATATCTAATTTGACTGGTCTAAAACTTTTAGGTTTGAATGGGTTAAGTTTGTTAGATTCACTGTTACATGTTCTACGAACATATTACAATTTTGACATTTGAAAACAATGACGAATATAAATAAACATTTTAAATAAATTAATAGTTTTGAATTAAATTAACATTAATGTAATTTTTAATAGAATACAATTTATAGAAAAAATATTAAGAAAATTAAGTGTGACGACTCATCCTTCGTATGTGTCCTGCGGTAGACAACAAAGGCTTTCGTTTCTATGACTACATGAAAAAGCAAACAATTCTCTAGATTGCAAAGTGGGAGATGCATTAGTGTGAAAATTCAGAATTTTTTCAACAATGTTCAATTGGCTAATGATATATCTTTATGTGCGTCCATTTCTCAAATGGTTTCTGCATACTTTTACACGGCTTTGCGAACTGCAACGTCTTTGCTACGGCGCAGTTGCTGGATCAAGTCGAGGAAAACAGGTTGAACGTTCTTTGCAGCTTTCCAAAAACAAAGATATTCGTCTGCTTGTACGTGAGCTCGACGAAGCTGTAGAACATTGTAATGCTGAAGAATTCAAACAACTACCAGCACGGGCAGTTGCTGTTGTCAGCAGAGCTAAACGTATTAAGCGCGAATGCCATCCAGATTTTGCTCAACTTTTTGGTCAAAGCGTTGTGCAGATTTGGAGCTATAAACATTTGATGTTTGCTACCGAACGTTTGCGTGCTGAACACTATGATGCGGAAAATTTGGAACATGAACAAAAATTGTTGTGTCTCTGGGAATATTTGATGCCGGAACAGCCTCTGACTGGACGAATAAGCAAACAATGGCAAGAGATTGGATTTCAGGTAAGATTTCATTTATTTCCAACTAGCCTTCCCTGCCCGTTTCGCTAGGCATGCTTGTTTAGTTTTTTCATTCGCAGTAGCTGAGAAAATATGGATAAAAGCGTCAATTTACCACTGCCATGTCAGCAATAAAAATGTTTGTATCATGGGAAAGTTAATTTCATTTCAAACCATCTCGCCATGGATGTTTTTCCTCTTAGTACATCTAGATATTCTTGGTTTTGACTATTAAGCCTTCGAATAACCTACGGGTGACCCAAAAATTATCAATTAAAACTTATTGAGCATGAAGTTCTCGGTCGGATTCCAATATCGCTTCTCGTTGTTCGTTTGTTGCTGTATTTCGTTCTGCCTTTTTCTTGCGTGCTTGAGACGTAGAACGACCGAGCGCTCGATTTTTCTGAGGCATAACTGCACAGAAATGTGTTGAAAACGAATTTAAATATATTTTTATATACGTACTAATCTTTAATTTACTCCACTGCCACGTCACCAATAAAAATTTAGGTATCACGGGAAGGTTAATTTCGTTTCAAACCATCTTAAAAATTCCCAATAGCTTAGCTGAAATGACCTAGGAAACCACCAATTAAGTCTGTTGATAGTTCGCCATAGATGTTTTCCCTCAAGTACATCTAGATATTCTCGTTTCGGAAACCTTCGAGTATTCCAAAAAACTATAGTTGATAGTTCGTCAATGATGTTTTTCTTTTAATATGCCTAGATATTCTTCGTTTTGACTATGAAGCCTTCGAGTGACCTTCGGTAACTTATTAGTGTGCCAGAAAACTATCAATGAAGACATGCTGATAGTTCGCCATAGACGTTTTTTCTCTAAAACAAATAGATATCTTTCGTTTTGACTATGAAGCTTTCGGGTGACCTTTGGAAAACTTCGGGTGTCACGGAAAACTATCAATTAAAGTTTTTTCATATTCCGCCACAGATTTTTTCCCTCTCGTTTACTGTGAAACCTTCGGGAGACCTTCGGGTGTGAGAGAAAGCTCTGTTATGGATTGTTAATAGTGTACCATAGATGTTTTTCTTCTAATATATCCAGATATAATTTGTTTTGTCTATGAAGCCTTCGGGTGATCTTCGGAAACCTTCGAGTATAGCCTAAGCTATGCATTTTAATTTAAGGATAATGTGGTGTAAATTTCATGTGAATCGATTAAGCAGTCTTTGAGAAATGCGATTTAAAACAAATTTTTGTATGAGGGCCACCCTTAATATGCACCCTACCAACATTTTTTTCTTCTTAGAAACCTTCATGGGTATGCTTTCAACTAATTCCCAAAGTTTCATCGCAATCGGATGAATTGCTTTGGCAGGCATAAGAGACAGACAGACAAACATTCATTTTTTTAAACTTAACTAATTTAATTAATTCTACGTTTGTTATAACTCTCCAGGGCGATGATCCAAAAACCGATTTTCGTGGCATGGGCCTACTGGGACTGGAGAATCTATTGTATTTCGCTAAAGAGTACAATGATGCTGCTCAACATGTGCTACTGCATTCAATGCATCCTTCTAAGGGTTACACATTCGCTATTGTTGGTATAAACTTGACATCGCTTGCATATCGTTTGCTACATAGTGGTAGTGCAAAAACGCATTTCTACAATTTGGCTGCCAGCTTGAAGCAACCATGCAGTATGGAGCATTTTCATAAATTCTATTGTTATCTTTTATTTGAATTCGATCGATTTTGGTTAGAATCAGAACCGAAAAACATAATGGATTTCCGTGAAATCTATCAGAGCTTTGAAGCTGCTATACTGGCGGTATTAGAAAATGATAAAACTATTTTTATGGCGAATCTGGTAGTAGAGAAAGTTTAAATTAAGTTTTTTAATAACATAAAATCATGTTTGCAATCTCTTAGTAACAAAAAATTTGTATTTTTGTAAAGATTACAAAAAAAAAAAAAATAGAGCTAAAACCAAGTATAATAATCAGTAGATATGTAAATGAAAAAGTTAGAAAAAATCTGTCGGGGGAAAAACAAAATTTCATGTCACGAAAAAATTTAATAAATGGAAAATTTTGATTTTTACATCTCGTTTTGATTGAAATTAAGAAGGATTTAATTGTTAACATCTCGGTTTATATTAGATATACAGCTGCTAACACGTTTTCCAAAAATATGGAATGTCTCCAGCCGTACTAGGTAGGAAAATTCGACCAACACCTTATCAAAAAAAATCATTCGTGAGAAGTTTTGTTAACTTTTTGTGTTGAAAAAATCAATTTACTCGAAGTTGCAGGGATAAAAATATGGAGATCTTCTAAACACTTTGGGATCTTCCTTATCTAAAAATTCCGATCTTAATCAAAATATGGGTTCCTAAAAATCAAGGCTTTTTTTAATTTCCCATGGTGATAGCAAAAAAATGTACTTGAGGGGGGCTGGATCTGAAATGTGCCCCTAAGGAGTTAAAGAAAAGTTGGACTAGTTTTACAAAAAAAAAAAAAAAAAAAATTCTTGGGTCACGCTAATGTTATAGAGATAACTTTTTTATGGGAAACTAAGCTAATTATTACCTTTATAAGAGTGTATTTGGCTTATAGAGTACAAAAGGATTTCGCAAAGTTCTGGACCTTTAAAGTTGATATTTTCATTTGTTTCCCTTCTTTCGGCGGCTATTTCAGTATGAAAAAAATCGTATTAATATAACCCTTTATAGCTCTTTGGAATCCTCATTAAATATACTTTAATTTGGTAAAATATTTGTCACACGATTGTTTGACTTGTGGTCAGAAAAAAATTATTTTCAAAAATAAAACTCCGGTAGATAAATGGCACCATATGCAGAGCAACGCGTGTGATGTTACATAAAAGCTTTTTCTTCCGATCCCAAATCAAAAAATTGGTATGACAAATGTACTAACGAATTAAAGCAAATTGAACGAAAATTCTAAAAAAAAATTATAAAGGGGCACGGTGTGCCTTAACCCGCTCTAAATCGGACGTCGTAGCACATCAAATTTTTTTCCAGATTCTGTTTACTTATCGTTCAAATGATGTATAAAAAAATTTTCACTCGTGACTCCTCGACTAAATTTTGCGATAATCGCTTTTCCAATTGGGGCATTTTCCCATACAAAAAGAAAAAAAATTTTTTTTAACTACATTAAACAAAAATTAAAATAATCACCATACATGTAACAACAACACTCAAGGTGTCAAACGGCTGAATTTAGAAGTAGTCGGTTCGTTGAACATGTTTAAAATGTGAAAGAAATTTTAATTTCGTTAAATCTGGTAAGCAACGTTAAAGTCCTAACCTTTGCCTTTAAAACCTAATTTAAATTATGTTGATATCTTTTTTTTCCTCAAAGATATCTTACCCTAAAAAGACACAAAAGTGAAAAAAACCCGTTTTGACAATATTTCGGTCTACGATATCTCTTAGAAGCATGAAGATATAAATATAATTTAAATTAGGTTTTAAAGGAAAAGATTGGAGCTTTTAAGTATTTAAGCCACATTTGACGAATACATGATATGTTACATAGTTATATAGCTTCAAAAAATGGCAAAAAGGACTTTTTTTGGTCTTTAGGTTACAATATCTCATAAACTATACTCAATAGAGCAATTCTGAGGTTGGGTTCGCGTTCAGCATTGCGAAACACATCGATTGTGATTATTTTAATTTTTGTTTAACGTAGTTAAAAAAAAATTTTTTTTCTTTTTGTATGGGAAAATGCCCCAATTGGAAAAGCGATTATCGCAAAATTTAGTCGAGGAGTCACGAGTGAAAATTTTTTTATACATCATTTGAACGATAAGTAAACAGAATCTGGAAAAAATTTGATGTGCTACGACTTCCGATTTAGAACGGGTTAAGGCACACCGTGGGGGTATGTTGATAGGACCTTTTTCATACTAACATGGCCGCCAAAACTAAAAAGTTAGAAACAAAATTTTAAATATCAACTTTAAAGATCCAGAACTTTGCGAAATCCTTTTAAGCGCTATAAACTAAATATGTACATTCTTAGAAAGTTATATAATTATGTAGCTAAAAAAGTTTTCTCTAAAACGTTGGGGTGACCAAAGAATTTTTTTTTTTTTTTTTGTGAAAAGTAGTCAGAAAACCAGTTTTTTCCCAATAACTCCTCAAGGATATATTTTATACCCCCCTCCAAGGTGCAGTTTTTTGTTAGACTAGGTCTCCTCTATCACCTTCCAGAAGCTTCGATACCTCATCGCTTACACCCTGTATAATATCCAATATTTCGATCTTCTTAATTTTGTTTTGGAATCTTTTTAAAGTTATTTTCAGCATTTTGGAATCTTTTTGGATTTCTTATTTTAATGCCTGTACACAAGTTTCAATGGAGCTTAAAAATAAATTAAAATTTTCGTTCAAAAGGTACTTCTTTGATATATTTGAAATAATATTTGCAACTCTTCAAAAAATCAAATAAAATTCCAAAATGTTCGGCTTGGATTAATTAAACCATTTACCATATTTCAAAGAAAATTTACTTAAAACTAAAATGTTGCATTGAATCTACTGTGTTCTGCTTCATTAATGTCCCGACCAGACCTAATTGTTGGAGTATGTATGCAAATAGAAGCCGCCTCACTCCCTTCACGTTTGTTGCTACTGGACTGGGTGCCCAAGCGTATTGGTTGCTCCAGAGCACGCTGCTTGTGGGCAAAATATTTTTTTAATTTCGCGATGCGCTGCTCCTCAATTTCCGCCAGACTATCAATTTTGTGTGCCATTCTTATTAATCCTGGCTGTCGGTTTTTTTTCTCTTTGTTTATTTGACCAGACAGAGTGTCGACGTAGTATAAATTGTACAGAGCCTCCTGCTCACATTGAAATTTCATTGCCTGTTGATAGAGTTTTAATAACTTTTTGGGTTCTTCAAAGAGTTCAGCCACGGAAGCTGGCATATCTTTAGATATGATGCAGGAGTTGGCGTTGCGCTTGCAAATTGGACACTCGGAAAGTATGCAAGTTTTACAGAAAATATGTCTGCATGATGTCAAATAAAACTCTGCCGTTTTATTGGGTGTGAAATTTTTAAAGCACTTGTTGCAAAGGTAGATTCGCATTTTTAATATTTTTTACTTTTTTTTTTTTTTTTGGAAATTTATTGGATTAAAGTTAACTTTCTCTTGAAATTTATTTTTATTTCTTGTGTAATTCAAATAAGTTTATGAACTAAATTGTGTCAAGCTTTGGCACGATGTGTGTTTTTTTAAAATTTAAGCCAACGGCCATGTTCGTTTTCGGTCAACGGTTAAAAGTATAAAAGTTGGTCTTTAAGTCGAACAGTATTCGTTCACGTTTAGAGTGTTCGTTTACTAGTCGAGAGTTAAGTTTTTAGTCCGAAAAGCTTTCGTTTATAAACGTTTTATGTTGGTTTACTAGCCCAGAATTAAAACGAAAGTTTTTCGGACTAAAACCTTAACTCTGGAATAGTAAACGAACACTCTGAATGTTAAATAGTGTATCCGTTAACAGGCGCGTATCATGAGTTAGTGGGGCCAACTTGTACAAATTTTACATTAGCTTGGATCAGTGGGGACTTCTTTAAAATGTAGTTAATTCAATGCCGAAATGTAATTTTTGGAGAATGAATGTAAGCTCCACCTTCAAAGATAGTAACGGTGAATTGATGGTTTTAAAGCGTTTGTAGACATGTATTCCTCCGTAAGTAGAAAATCCGTTTTCAGTACTTCATAGCAACTAGAGATTCGAATGAAACTGTATTTATAAATTTTATTACTGATTATATTTTAATTAATTATTCAATGAGTTTAATTTTCGTCAATGCAATTTTATTATTGGTATTAATTTCATTATATTGTATTATTGGGCCTTATCATGAATAAACATCGAGAATTTTTACTAAACTCCCTGGAAGGGCAAAATTCATTAGAAAGTAAGGTTATCGGCAATGATTTGGGTGATAATATTTTAGTTGTTTTAAGAATTTATTCCCCTATTTTTTATACCCTACACTCAGCGAATATTCACTTTGTTCTTCCGTTTGTAACGCAGAAAAGGAGGCGTGGCAGGTATGGAAAACTATATATATTCTTGATCGGCGTCACCTCCTGAGTCGATATAGCCATGACCGTCTGTCTGGGTGTCTGGCTGGCTGTGTGTGCGTGGAAATACATTTTTTGGGAAAACTGACTAAGATAATTCAATTTGGTACTATGCCACCGTCGTCAAAGTTAGCTCGGGGAATTGAAAATTAACGAAATCGGTCAACGGACACGCCTACCACCCTTACAAATAATATGTTCAAAACGCAATATTAAGAGCATTATTTGCGATAACGCAAGCAAAATGCACATAATTACTAAGGATAGTAAATACAAGCTCTGAGCAAAAACTAGGCGAATTCGGACTAGAGGGCGTGGCACCTCCCATACGAGGAAAAGTTTCAAAATGCTATCCTGAAACCTTTATTTGAGATAATCCAACCAAATTGCACTCAAACTCTGAAAACAGTAAAACCGGGCTCTGAGCAAAAACCAGGCAAACTCGGACAAGAGGGAGTGGCACCTTTTATGTAAGCAAAAGTTTCAAAAAGCCGTACTGAAATCATTTTTTTAAGATAATGAGATCAAATTTTCTGCAAATACTTGGAACAGTTAGAGCAAAATCTAAGCAAAAACTAAGTGAATTCAGTCAAGAAGGCGTGGCACCAGCCGTACAAGCAAAATTTTCAAAATACTCTATTTTAGGGTATATTATTTTTTGGCCAGGCCAAAGGTAACGCCCTAACTAGTTAATTCCTAGTTTACAAGAGGAAATTTTTCTAACAAATTCTTTAAGTTTGTAGGCAAAAGGAGGGAAACGAAAATAAACTTTGTTGTTATTTCTCATAGAAACAGGCCTGTTCCAAAATTCGTGCGGTTCCAATTACTTTTCATTTAGGAGGCTTTTTGATGATAAAATATCTTTTTTGGAGGATTACAAATTCTACAAATAATATTGATTTGTATTTCCGAAATATTCGATAAAATCTAATTTTTCGACTTTTTGCGGTTTTTTTAGAATTTACCCAAAATTTATTGTATTAATGAGCATAGTATTTTTTTTCACTTCGTAATTTTTTATTTTTTTTTTTATCATCGATTTTCCGTCAGCTTATATAATGGGACTTGTCATGAATAAATGTGTCGTTAAATAGCCTGTTTCCACCAGAGATTTATGAAGTGGAGCCGTTACTCACCTCATTCATCATATAAATAAATTTAGAAACATCCGTAAATCACTTCATAAATCCCCGGTGGAAACAAGAGTCTGATATGTAGGCAAAATAAATTAAATTAAAATGAATTTAATGAAATTTATTCTATTTTGCCTACAACGACACAAATATTCTCGATAATTTTTACTTAAACTCTAGTCTCCATTGCATTCTGAGAAACATTCTCGAGGATGTATATTCATGATGTGGTCCAATGTGTTTGGAGATTTATTTGGCTAAACTCGCAAACCATCGCAAATTTTGTAATTTTACTTTGTTTTGAATGTTTATTATGAAATTTAGAATTTATTTACCTTTTCTTAAACATAGCTGTCAAATCGAATAGAAAATACCAGAGCTGCATAGTAGTTTTTTTTGGAGAAAATTGGACAGAACTTGGGAGAAAGGAATATATTCTCGAGAGCGTATTACCAGACAAATTCATAATAAGGCCCACTATGTAAATGCACGGTTATGCGTATTTATTTGAGAGATTAAATAATTATGTTATAAATTGTGATTTTTTTTTAGTCAATATCATTTGATAATGCAGCGTGTATTAGCCTTATAAATCATAATACTCAAATAAAACTTTACATTTGTCACATAAAATTATAGAGCTTAAAATTGATAACATAATTTAAGGTAATACTTTTTTGAAACTAGTTTAAAGTTGTTGTATAAATTAGTATAAATTATCAAAAAATAATATGTATATGTATAATAAAAAATTCATTAATTATGATACTAAATTATTGTAAAATACGTGTATAATAAATACAATATAAATAAAGCATAAGAGAAGCGGCGAAGTCATCAATATCAAAAGATTTTCATTAAAAATATAAATAAAGTAGCTAATGATCAGTCATGGAGTCATGCGTATAGCAGTTATTACTTCAATTTATAACACAAAAAAGTTGCAACTGTAAACATATGTTATTAATACATTTTCCATTTATATTCTTGATTTTAATTTAATTCTTAAAATAAAATATATGTTATTATCATACTTGATGATAATATGAATTACACCCAACACCGCCGATAAATTCGTGACGTCTTAATTAACAATTTAAATTAAATTCGATTTAAAACTTAACTTAAATAAACAGAAAAACCTTTTTGGAATAAAAGCAATTTTGCTAAGTGTTTGAAATATTTAAAATTTTTGGAATGATTCGTTTTTTTTTAAACCAAATTTAACTGCATGTGGCATTAATACTAAAGTATCACGTAATATATAGAAAAATGCTTTTTATCTTAGAGTTACTATTTCGTTAAATTGTAACATCGCGTAAGCTTATTTTTAATTTTTCGTTTCATCAATTTTCGCTTGTTTTTATTTTTATTTTCTATCCTTTTGTCATTTTTAGCGATAAAATTTAACTTCAGCTTCAACGCAATCTTTCATTAATTCATCTAATTCTTCATTTGGAGAAGGATGCTCAGCAAAATATTTATTGACTTCTTCAACGCAAGCTGCTTCTAAGCATTTTAGATCCTTAATAGCAGTCGCTTTGCGTTGTGCATGTAATTTGTGCAATAAAGTAATAGTCTCATCAGCAGTCGGCACTTTGGTTAATGGCGATATTTTTGGTGTTGGTGAAAAAACGAATGGTTTGAAAACAGATTCACATGGATTTGGTGTAGCTGTAAACCAATGACATGAGATGCCTGCATCAGTAATCATAGATGCAGTTGCAGCACGAGCATTATTGGAATCGGTTGCTGCGGAACGTACTGTCTCAAACATATTAGTAAGAGAATAAGTGCCATCAGATGGTTCATCACCGCTCCATGTGTTCTCAGTATTATGAGGAGAAGCACCACAGCAAGCGGCAAAGTCTAAATCACCCTAAGTCCATTGAAATTGAAGAAGATTTGAATAAATAGTCGAAAAGTTTTTTCATTCTACTTATTTTATAAATTGTGTTTTACCTCTCCATTCCACAATCCCAGAGCTTTTAATTCATCTTGTAATTTATCACTTGATTTATCAATAGTTTGAGTCACAGCCAATCCGATGCTGCTAATTCGTCTAAATCCATTGGCAAAACGTTGAGCTGCCCATAATTTACCATAACTACCAACGATCCACACTTCTGAGGCATCACAAATCACAAAACTATTTTTGGATTTATCATCACCATGCGTTGCTAAAAGTGAACCTATTTGCTCAGTGGCGTCTGCTGCGCTTGTGGCTGCAGCTAGCGTGTATCTAAATAAATTATAAAACACATATGAAAAAATGCAGAAGAATAATGCGTAACAAATTCCGTGGCGAAAAAAATTACAAAATTTGAATTTATACGTTCATGCACCTTACAATGTCCGTTGCTACCAAATGACCACTTTCAGCGCTTGGTTGATCTGCAGTCCATGCGATTCCAATGCAAACATTTTTTTCATTTGCTCCATAATCTCCGCCCCAGATTCGTGGTAACGGCTTTTGCAGTATAATACGAAATGAACCGATCACTTCCGGTTCCGCTCCACCATCGCACTAAAAATAGTTGAATGTTAAAAATATCTACATATACAGGATTACTACTTTCTAGAATACCTTCCCATCAGATGATTCACTTGCATCGTAGAATATGACTTCTTGTGCAGAACTCTGCTGAGTGTAACGTCCAAAAATCACAGTTTTTTCTGCACAATGAGGAGGCAAAACTACAAAACAATCACCAGCAGTAGTGCACATTTTACTTTTTTCACAAATTTACAAAATGCTGCAGTCCAAAAAAATTTCGCGATGCAACTGTAATTAAAATTGATTTTTCCAAAAGTGCAAAACTGGGTGTTGGTGGTGATGTGATTGAAATTGGCTTTCTATTCAGTTTTTAAAGCTGGCGGTTCGTATTTTTAAAATCCGCTGAACTAATCAGATTTATTTATTGAAACTTTTTGCAATTGATGGTAAAATAAGATAAACCAATTATTTAAAATTTATTGAATTTGCCAGCAAAGAATTAGACAAAGACAGTAATGAGAGTTGCCACACTACTAAAAAATTAAAAATTTATAAAAAATCATATCGAATAGGGCGCTGTAAACCACGCTGTAAGCCACCAATCAATTCATCAGTATTACGTGATGCCAAGTTCATTATATTTTTTTTTTTTTTTTTGGTAATACTTGGGCAAAGTGGCTCCAGCCATATTTCCGTCCCAAAAAAAGATGGTATCGAATTAGCGGTTTTTTTTATAATGTCACATCACTCTTACAAGGGGCAGAAGGTTTTTGAATCAAAAAATTATTTAAAACTCCCAAAAATCTAACACCGGCTTCGAGGCGGCCTTCGGCCGCGGATCAGTCTATAATATATCCAACACCTAGCTTGCTAGCCACAGTAATTTTACATAAGAGTAGGGGTAGGTGGGCGGCTTGCGGCCGCAACTCAGGATTTAAAACTCCCAAAAATCCAACACCGGCTTCGCGGCGGCCTTCGGCCGCGGATCAGTGGTGAAAAGTGACTCTCGACATTGCCGATTTTTGAGTCAACAACATGATTTTTCGATTCAAAAACCTTCTGCCCCTTGTAAGAGTGATCTGATATTATAAAAAAAACCGCTCATTCGATACCATGTTTTTTTGGGACTGAAATATGGCTGGAGCCACTTTGCCCAAGTATTACCTTTTTTTTTTTTTTGACAAATGTAAACAAATAAGAAATTTATAATAAAATTAAAATAATGAATTATTCAAAAATATAAGTAAAAAAAGTGAAAGTACTAAAGGTAAGAGTTGGTTCACACGAGACTTAATAGTCTGGCGATAGTTCTATTATACATTGCGAGCGATTTGCTATTGGCCGATTCAAAAATCGCATTCTCAAAGCAGACAGAGAAATGATTGCAATCCGACTAAAAAATCTTCTAATGGTCAATTGCTGCATGTACAAGCGTTAACACTGCAGATCAAACTATCGGTTTCTTCTTCATAATTCAACGAACGTCAAGGCTCGCATGAACGGTGATGATTGATTTTCTTATTGCAACTGGTTTACCAGGCAAGTGTGAATGTGGTATTAAACTTTATTGTTATTATGTTATTACTATTATCGAAGACTCTTATTTTTTATTTTGAAATAAAAATTTATATGAAAAACTTTTACAAAAAATGCCCTAAACCAATTCTTTTGGTGACAGAGTGGCTTCGAAAATGACCATGGGTAGATTGATCGTATGAATGTGTCTTAATGAATGACAGTAATGAGACTTGCCATACTATTAAAAAACTACTTGATTTATTCTCAAAGGGTACAGACTATCGATCAAGTTCATCAGTTTTGCTCAGATTTAATCTTGTCTGCGTGTGTGGTCGCTATTTTTTATCAGTCATCAGTCAACCAGTGTCAGAGGGCCTTTCTTGTTCTTCTTATTTTGTAGCAAGTTCTTTTAAAATTAACTAGCAAATCAACAACAATTTTGCTGTTTCCAATATGTTCTTATTAACCAAACTAGCTACTTTTTTGTCTCCACTTTGCTCGTTTTGACAATTTGGCGCTGCCTCTATAATTGTATCATGATTATATCCTTTTGCTTTGTGTTTAATGACATTTTAATGATCCCCACGATCAGCGTCATTTTAACTACTAATTTTTTAGAAGTTACTTTGGAGTATCAACGCCGAAATGAAGAGGCTTCGGTGGATATCCTTTATTCGGCTCCACTCTTGTCAAAACGATCCGGAAACTGTTTTTGACGACAGTTTATCTCTTCTTGCCTTGAGAACATTTATTTCCTGCGTCAAATTAAGCACATTTTCAGAAGCACGGATAACATGTTAAAACTCAGAATGCGTATGTTCGTGTGTTGTACAACCAGATTTTATCGTCTGAGAAAACTTATTGAACATTTTTTGACAGTTAACAGTTGAGAGCCCTCGATTATTTTGAAAACATCTCTGTACTTTTCACCAACTAAATAAAAATCGAGAAATTCTGTTTTTTGGACGTGAAAATTGAGTGCGCGTAAAAATTCATAATAATCAGTTTAGAATTAAGCTTAAAGTTTTTAATTTATATGAAAAGTTAACTTTAAAGTTTAATAAACAAAGTGCAATATAAATGGCATAGCTAAATAGCAGTTTTCTGCGGAAATAGTTGAATTAGAAATTGCAACGAAAATTTTATTTTAATGCTGCTGCTGCGAAAGGGTACGTTCAGCGTCGATCCATGAGATAGAAGAATCAATAAAAGGAATTCAAGTTGCATTATCA
Organism: Calliopum simillimum; assembly: GCA_951812925.1. Classification (NCBI taxonomy): domain Eukaryota; kingdom Metazoa; phylum Arthropoda; class Insecta; order Diptera; family Lauxaniidae; genus Calliopum; species Calliopum simillimum. Next base: position 24,430,071 of record OX638368.1, read on the forward strand.
GTTGTCTCTTACTATTTCCAATAAGAACTTGGGTGTGAAAGTGAGGCAAATATGGTAGAAGTCGACTTCAAGCAGCGCTTCCGAAACTATGGTGCCCAACGGCCACTTTCCAAACTTTTGGGCAATCGGTTTTTGTCCAGCTACAAAAATTAAATCCTCAATGCTTGTTCTCTGTTTAATTTATTTCCATATATTTGAGTTAGCAAATGTTAAAATTATGGAAGTCATGAATTTTGACATAAGTAATAGTTTTCTTGCAAATTTCTTATGCCAGAGAATAGGTCTATCGTCTTGTGTTATAAGGAAGCCTGAAAAATGTCCTTTCATCTGTACAGCCTCCTGAAATATCAGTTTTTTGTTAGAAGGGCGGAGGTCATGTCCATTTTAACGAAATCAAATCTTGGCTATAATTTGGGCTAAGCTATAGTTTCATACTGAAGAATTCATAATAATGTTTTTTAAAACTTTTCAAAAGTGGCAGAGGTATAGGACATTGAATTTTGAAGGATATTTTTTTTTTTTTTGAAAAGCTACAACTTTAGTTCTTATTCAATTTTAAGTTTTATGATATGTTTATGTTTTTTTTCTCGAAACGGGCACCGATTTTTTTATTTCGGAAGCGCTGCTCTCAAGCAAGTGTCTTGTTTTCGGTTTTCGTGTATTCTAAAAGTGTGCGGCGGGGGTGGTGTGAAGAAAATTTTGATGATTGCTTCTTGTTCTTCGTCTTTTTTGTCCAGAAGAAGAGTAGTGAAAATTTCTGCTGTGCTGCGGTTTTCATGTTTTTAATTCATTTTTCTTAAACTTTTGGTGATTTGTAGACACCAAAATTCATCGCAGAGTGCATAAAATAAAAGATGAATCTTAAATATGAATTGAACAATGTTATATTCAAAGTGCTTTTGTGAATAAAAGTTCAGTGAGTGAATGAAAATGCAAAATGGGCAGTAGAAGTAAGTTAAGAAGCAGGTGCTAAAAAAATGCAATTAAGGTTTAAAGCGGCAAAATGCGGAAGCCAAACATTTATTGCATTTAATAATGTAAATTAATCCAATTTTTAAAACTTGTAAGCATCACAAATTCTAATTGCTGTACTGTGAAGTAAAAATCGATATTTCTTGAATGGGGCAAAAGTAAAACTTGGTATACATCAAACAACACCCTGATATACTTCTTATTGCAGCATACAAAAAAGAAGAAAATGGGAACCCACCCTTTTGTCGGTTTGAGAAAAAAAAAGTCTTCTCCCCATTTTCATCTTTAGCAGCTTTTGTACGGCATGTTATTGTTTACCCGGCATATGGATGCTTACACAATTTATCAGGCACTGCTTTTAACTTGCGCTTTTTTTGACTTCATCTTAGTACATACTTTAACTATCGATGTTGGTTAGAATGTCCAGGAGATATATGAATTGTGCAAAGTTGTGATTTTAATTGCTTCCCTTCTATTTTCGTAAAATAGAGGCTAAAAAAATAAGATTTAATAAAAATATAAGGAATCGGTAGTGGAAAAAATGCAGCTGGTTTCCGACCGAAGTTTGAAAAATAGACTAAAAAACTGCCCGTAACTTCGAAAATATTGATTTTTTCGGCGATGACTTTAAGTCTTGGCCCAAAAAGGAAACTTGTTGCGGTTTATGGCACAAAACGGGAAAAATTAAAAAAAAAAAAAATATGGAAACTTTCTCTAGATAATTCCATTTTTATAATGAATTGAACTTTTCAAGTGAATAAAACACAATGTTCGATTGCGAAATGAAAGATGACGTCTGAAGAAACTTACCCTAAAAAATGTAAAACTTTTTAACTGCCATTTGTATCGGAAAAAACTAGATGTACCATATTCGCGGAACTTATAAGACGCCCCTCGTAATAAGGTGAAAAATCGTTCCAATTCCAAAAAATTTACATAACTTTTGAGTTATCTTAGTAAAGAACCACTATCGGCATTTCCGCAAAAAGGTCCACCATGACTAAAAGCTATTAAAAACTTATTATCTACTTATCTTCTATCTATCTATATATATACATATATAAAAATGTAGTGTGCGTGTGTTTGTCGCCTTATAACTTTGAAACCGCTTTACCGATCGTTACCATTTTCGCAATGGGGGTATCGTGAATAAATATTCCCGGGGAATTTTCTCAAACTGCCGTGCATTCTCTATTGCAGCTTAAAAAAATTCCCCGGGAATCTTGATTCACGATAACCCCCATTGGGGTTATTGTTTTGTGCTGCAGGTGGTTTATAGCTATGCTAAAGGGGGATCGGGTGAGGGGAAGCTGTAGCCCCCCCCCATACGAAAAAAAACAAAAACATTTAAAATGCTATACCTCTGAAGATATTGCAGATTTTGTTATAAAACTTGGTATGTGGATAGATGTTTTTGCTACCAATCAACATGCAAAAAGTGGAGTGGATTGAGCAAGGGGGTGTTGCATCTGTCACACAAAAAAATTACTTTAAATGCTATACCTCTGTTCGAATAGCAGCTCTTGCTATAAATCTTGGTACATAACTATAAATAGTGTCAAACATTACCCTTGCAAAAAATTGCAGGAATCGCTCATGAGGTTGTTGCGCACGCTATAGGAAAAAATTAGTTTAAATGATAAATCCCTGCACATATGCAGCTTTCATTCCATTAGAACTCATCGCGCCACATATTGAAAAAGGGCAAAACAACGTTTGCCGGGACCACTAGTTTTATGATAATATCTTAAAGAAACATTTAAATTTTACTAATTTAAGCAATTCACATATAAATTCATTAACCATGATAATTTAGTAACTTTTAAATGGATGTGCTTTTTCTATAATCTTCATTAAGATCCATAATACATGATAACAGTTGTTCCACAAAATCTATCTTACAACTTGAATGGTATAAACGAAAATTAAAAGAATAAATTGTATTACTGTCAATTTTTAATTTTGTTTAGTCCATTTTTACTGTCCGGTTCGTCAGTGAAAAAGATAATTTGTCATAATTGTTCCACAGATCAAGTGCAAATCAAGCAACAAGTGTTTCAAAAATTAAGTGCAAACATAGTTTAAATAGCTTAAAATTTTATTTTTTGCAATAGATGTATTTTTTTTTTAATGGTTTGTATTAGAGTTGGTCACGTTCTTCACTTTTGGCTCAAAAGTACCTAACATTAATTTTGAAATCTTAATGGAAAAAATGTCAAGTTCATATTGATCGATTTAGATTATGATCAGAACAAAAAAAAGTACAGAAGATATTTAAATCAAACAAAATAAATTAGAAAGTAACATTATTGCATAAGATTCTAAAATTAGTAGCACTAAAAATCCTGACTTGTTTCGCTGAATTCTGACTTTCTTTGAATAGACACGAAAACTACTTCTATTTTTGTCACGTTCGTTTTGTGTCTTTTTTTGCGTGTATCTTGGAATCACGATTTCGTCTGCTATTAACATCGGCACTAATTATAGTGCTACCTTAGAGCTATAATGTAAAGTAAAAAAAAAAAACCTTATTATGTTTTACTTCCATTTTTTTTTTTCAATTTAAATGTGTGCGACGGTCACTTTCGTCACTTGAGAAATGCCCATATACTACCTGTCTGATCCAAAAGTTTAGAAACAAACTTTTTCTATAGGATAAGAGGCCTATAGTTACGGTTTTATTTCCAAAAATTTATGCAAGAAAATTTTTGGCTTTATTTTCAAAAAAAATTTCTGGCATTATTTCCGGAAGATAAGATAAGATAGCAAGATAATTCGATGAAATTTGGCATAGTGGCGGACACGCCCACCCCCCAATCGCAATATTAAGAGCAATATTTGCGATAACGCAAGCAAAATACACGTAAACACTAGTAGTGGTAAGTCCAAACTCTGAGGAAAAATTAAGTGCATTCGGACTGGAGGGCGTGGCACCTCCCATATGAACAAAAGTTTTAAAATGCTATATTGAAAGCGTTTTTTATGATAATCCAACAAAAATTCACTCATAAATTAAGAACAGTAAATGTAGACTCTTAGCAAAAACTAGGTGAATTCGGACAAGGGGGCGTTGCACCTCCCATACAAGCAAAAATTTCAAAATGCTTTACTGAAAAAGTTTTTTTGAGATAATTCAACCAAATTTCACTCAAACTATAAAAACATTAAATGCAAGTTTTGAGCAAGAACTAGGTAAACTCGAACAAGAGGGCGTGACACCTCCCATAAGAGCAAAAGATTCAATATGCTTTACTGAAAGCGTTTTTTGAGGTAATCGTACCAAATTTCACGTAGACCTAAAGAACAGTAAGTGCAAGCTCTGATCAAAAACTGGGCGAACTCGGACAAGACAAGAAAAATATACATAACTCTGTAGTGCAAGCGTTATTTGACGCAATGAAAAAAAGCTAAAGCAAGATCTGAGCAAAAACTAAGTGAAAAGGGAGTGGCACCTACCGTACAACCAAAATTTGCAAACTACTTCAGTAAAGGGCATTTAATTAACATTGTAATAACACCCTTACTAGTTTATCTTATATTTAAAGAACTCTATAGCACTTCTGTGCAAAACTTGATTTTACTTACCATAAAGTGATACTTTGTCATTTCAACCTGCCTTTTTTACATTTTGGCAAATATCTCAAAACCTGTGAACGTTAGAACGTGTATTTAATTATTTTCGCATAACAGTCAGCTGCAATCCTCAATGTTATGCTAATTTAGATGTGGTTAAGAAAAACCACTAGAAAATTATATAGATAAAGGGAATTAATTAAAAACACATGAAAATTAAGGAAAGTCTCTTATAGGTAATGAACCTACATAGGACCTCTGGGATGTAAAAGATAGACAATTACTCTAAATTTTTATTTATAAATATTTTGATGATAAAATCTTTCTATCTGTTTTATTTCGATTTTCTGCTTCTTAAACCTGTTTTTCTAACACAAAGAATGGCCGAATCGAATCACCTAAATTAAATTCAAAACATTCAAATTTCACAACTTAGAAACTTAACTATAAGAGCACTCGCAATGATATTGTTAACTTTTATATATTATTTGACAGTGCTTGGTTGCTATTCCGGCTACATTGTGCATAACCTAAGAATATACTAAGTTTTGTCATTATAATTTCGAACAGTTAAAGATTAGATGCCTCCAACATCAAATTTCGAATCAATTCGTATGAGTACACGATATCTGCCTTTACATAGCATGCACAAAAGAATAAGATTCAAATGTTTTTTGAGGGAGCATTGACCTTTTGTTTGTTGATTCTGTCTGTGTTTCTGTTGTTGGTTGCTTTCTTCTGCGTTTTGGTTTCTTTGATTTTTATGTGTCTAATACCAAATGGCATTTGATAAAAAAATTAGGTACTTTTATTTAGTTGATGTTCAAAGTTTTATGATTCTTATAATATATACCAATGTTTCAAACTACCTATAAAAGTGCTTTTTTAGAAAATCATACAAATACATACCAATAATTAATTTGGAATGTGGACCTTATTTTGTTTTTATTGCCGGCTTTATTTACGCCCACAAAAAAAAAAAAACCAAATAACGCCCACTAAAATATAGAAACGAAATAACGCCAATTCATTGAAATAAAATAACGCCCACATTTCATTTAGACGAAAATAATGTGAGCGCTATTTTTAACTTCACAATCGGTGAAAGTTCAAAAGCATCGAAAAACATCTTAAAAATCGGTTTGAGTCTAAAATATCGGTAAAAGTCGAAAAACATCTAAAATATCGGTAAAAGTTCAGAAGTATCGAAAAAGTAAAGTCCACAAGCATCAAAAAACATCTGCAAATGAGTAAGAGTTTAAAATATCGGTAAAAGTCCAAAAGTATCGAAAAACATCTAAAATATCGGGCAAAATTCCTAAAATTATCGAAAAACATATAAATTATCGGTAAAAGTCCAAAAATATTTAAAAACATCTAAAATATCGGCTAAAGTTCAGAAGTATCGAAAAAGTAAAGTCCACAAGCATCGAAAAACATCTGCAAATGAGTAAGAGTCTAAAATATCGTTAAAAGTCCAAAAGTATCGAAAAACATCTAAAATATCGGGTAAAAGACAAAAAATTATCGTAAACATCTAAATTATCGGTAAAAGTTCAAAAATATCTAAAAAAAATCTAAAATATCGGTTAAATTCCAAAAGTTTCGAAAAACATTTATAATATCGGTGAAAGTTCAAAAGTATCGAAAAAGATCTAAAATATCGGTAAAAGACGAAAAGTACCGAAAAACATCTAAAACATCGGTAAAAGTCCAAAAGCATCGAAAAGCATAAAAAATAGCGTTTTAGGTCCAAAAGTTTGGAAACATCTAAAATATCGCGTAAAAGTCAAAAAATTATCGAAAAATATTTAAAATATCGGTAAAAGTCCAAAAACATCTAAAGTATCTGTTAAAGTTTAGAAGTATCGAAAAAGTAGAGTCCGCAAGCATGAAAAAAACATCTAAAATGTCAACAAAAGTCCAAAAGTATCGAAAAATATTTAAAATATCGGTGAAAGTTCAAAAGTATCGCAAAACATCTAAAATATAGGTAAAAAATTAATAGCACCGAAAAACATTTAAAATATCGGTAAAAGTCGAAAAGTATCGAAAAACATCTAAAATATCGGTGAAAGTTCAAAAGTATCGAAAAACATCTCAAATATAGGTAAAAAATTAATAGTACCGAAAAACATTTAAAATATCGGTAAAAGTCGAAAAGTATCGAAAAACATCTAAAATATCGGTAAAAGTCCAGAAGTATCGAAAAACGTCTAAACTCTCGATAAAGGTCGAAAATATCGGTGCAGAACGTCGACAGAGTGCAATAAAATAGGTTTCTCGCAATTTTAACGCATATTGTAGAAAAAAAGATGTATTCTATTAACAATATGTTTTTCTACATTTATCTACTTACAGCAGTAACCGTTCACATATCTAACGTAGAGAAGTCATATTTTTCGACGGACTTCTTTACTTACTGAATAGACCGGCTGTGGTGTGCAGTGGTTTTCCATTTTAACCCTTTTATTTACATAACTTTCAACAATCAAACAAAGTATTAAAGTCAATAAAAATATTCCAGTTATAAGGGTTTGTTATGAAGCGGGAGAGATAAACCCATAGAAGATAGCCCAGAATGAAGGAGATGGTCGGTGGCTGTTGTGTTTGTTCAGACGAGACTGGTTGGCCAGAAAATCCACTCGTATATTGTGATGGCCAAAATTGTACAGTAGCTGTCCATCAGGCTTGTTATGGTATCGTTACGGTTCCAACTGGACCCTGGTATTGTAGAAAATGTGAAAGTCAAGAGAGATCGGCACGTGTACGTTGCGAATTATGTCCATCGCGTGATGGTGCATTAAAAAAGACGGATAATCAAGGATGGGCACATGTCGTTTGTGCTCTATATATACCCGAAGTAAGATTCGGCAATGTTACCACAATGGAACCGATTATATTGCAATTAATACCACAGGAGAGATATGCTAAAAGTAAGTGCTATCATCTATAGTTAAAAGAAATTGAAAAATAACACTTAAATTTATTTTCATTTTAGCTTGTTATATTTGCCAAGAGATCGGGAAACCAAATAGAGCTATAGTTGGTGCATGCATGCAGTGTAATAAGTCCAATTGTAAACAACAATTTCATGTTACATGCGCACAAAGCTTAGGTCTATTATGCGAAGAGGCTGGAAACTATTTAGACAATGTTAAATACTGTGGTTATTGTCAACATCATTATAGTAAATTGGTTAGTAATATATGTCCCAATTTGCTTGGAATAATATTTTAATATCATTTATATATATTTTAGAAAAAAGGAGGCAGTGTGAAAACAATACCGCCATATAAACCGATTACACATGACACTTCCTCAGACTCTGGTTCTTCGCCGGAAAAAGAAATTGATTCAACGGTAAATGCAACATCGTCTTCAACTTCGGCGACAAGCATTAAAATAATGACCAATATAAATACATCCAGTTCAGCTACCGTTTCATCCACAAAACAACGAAAGTCATCGACAGCCATGAAACAATCGAGTTCATCGTCTTCAGCAAGTTTATCCTCAACATCAGCAGTCCTCGCTGGCAGCGGTGCTGCAGCTTCGCATGGATTAACTACAACTGGTGGTACTGGTAGCAACAATGGTGGTGGCAATGCGGCAATTGGCGGTGGAAATGCAAGCAGTATTTCTACAAGTAATGTCCCAATCAATAGCGGAAATACTACAGTTAGCGGTGCTGGCGCCAGTTCATCTACTTCAACATCAAAGAGTTCTTCTAGTGGTTCAAGTACATATAAGGAAAAAGAAAAGCACAGTAAAAGTTTTAATAAAATTTCAAGTTCAAGCAAAGATAAAGATAGGGATGGCTCTTCATCGTCATCTTCATCACGGGAGTCACGTGATAAGTCTTCAAAATCAAAATTAAAAGAATTCTCGTCCAATTCGAATTCAAATGTTGGCAGCGGAACTACAGTTGGTAATGATCAAAGCATTGCAATTAACAATACAATAACAAGCGCACAAAACTTGACAACTAATACAAGTTCAAGTGGTGTTAGCTCCAATACAAATAGTAATTTAAAAGAATTATCAAAATTATCAGCTACTTCTTTTGCCTCTGATAGTCATGCATCAAATTCAGATGCAGCAAATAACTTTGTAAATACCAATACTGACCCAACAGCGGTAACAATGCCGGTCAATCCAACGTCATCGGCATCATCTACAACAGGAAAAAGTTCAAGTAACAGCTCTGTAGCAAAGAAACGTAAAGCAGACGCAAAATCTAGTGCCATTACTGAAGATATCAACAAGTAAGCAGCATATTTGAAAATTATTTAACAAGTTTATATATTCTATTAATCTAATTTGTTGCAGTTCTTTTAGAGATATTATTAAAGATGTATCGGTAACTTTGACGCCATTACAGCAAACAGATTTTGAAAAGGAAATTGAAAAAAGTGCTAAGAAGGTAAGTTTTAAAAAATCAATCAATAAATTGAGAAACATATAGGCGGGGAGCCGGCAATACTAAAAGTGCCGTCATCGCGGATTCTGAAATTTTTAATGAAAAATGGTAGTTTACACTTAGACGAATAGCGGATTTTGATCAGATGATGGCACTTTTAGTATTGCCGGCTCCCGGACTAATACATACTTAGGATATTCGAAGTTATGAAGAAATATTCTTCGTTAATTAAAATTTTTTTTTTTTTCTTAATAAATTGGCATATGGGAGATGGTATGATGGTAGGGGAATGTATCCGGGTATGAGACAGTCGATTTTTTCTATGATTAATATTGCCAATCTGACTACTGTCGAACTATCCTCTTACTATGACCAAGTTTTTAAGCCAACACCGAAGTGAAAAGATCTATAGCTTATTTAATTTATACACCTTAGGTCGCAACTCGACTGTAAAAAGTTTTTTATGATCTGTTTCAAAGTGTTATATTTTGGATTTAATCAACTGGAAATGGGAAGTGCCATGCGTTAGCGTTTAGTGTTTTATATCTTCTTTGTGATACAATTTGGGTTTGTGCAAATATAAATGGTAAAAACATTACTTTTAAGCTTTTCTTAAAAAGTGTCATGTATTCGAGTATGAGACACATCATGTATCCGGGTATGAGACACTTTTTTTTAACCCAAATCGTGTGCAACTGTCAAATATCGAAATGCATGTAATGATACATGTGTTTACGTACAGTTATGGTGTTTTTATTTCGTATTTTCTAATTGAAATTGCATTTTTAAAGGTGTCTCATACCCGGATACAAAATTTGTAACGATATGTACATTTTTTCTTTCGAACCAAAATCTAGTGCAACTATCAAATATCAATATTAATGTAACAAAAAATTAATAAAATTTTGTGCTAATACACAGTCATGGGGTTTTTATTTCATATTTTTTGATTTTCATTCCATTTTTCTAGGTGTCTCATACCCGGATACAAAATTTAAATTGCTTAAAAAAAGTACTTAGAAAATTGGTCATAACTTTTGAATGTGATGAAATAACTTTCTTCGTCCTAGAGAAGAAAGTTGTGTGGATTTCTTACCTTTTGAACGATATATAAAACACCTGAAACGGTAAAAAGTTATGGCTCAAAAACAAAACCGGCCTCATACCCGTACACATTCCCTTATGTGGTTTGGTGACAGAACATTTTAAGATTTGGAGCATGGCATTCGAAGAACTCATGAAAAGCGCGAACGGAAGTGGTGTCGACCATTTCAGACAAAAAAAAAGTTACGAATCAACTCAGGTGTATTGATCTTTTACAAAGCTATTTCAAGGGAATTTTTTTTAAGGGTCTCTAGCTAGTTCACTGCCCGCATGTTATGTTCATCAATGTAATTGAAAATTTAAGGGCAATTTTGAAATAAAAACATCGAAAAACACTACATTTCAAACAAAAACTATCTTAAAGATGAGATAAAAATGAAATGGTCAGAAATAAATATCAGAATTTCGCACATTACCAGTAAATTTTTTTTTTCCGGACCAGAGATCCATTTAAAATTATGACATCTTTTGTATTTCGAACACACTAATCGATGGGCCGCCATTTTCAAACACTAAATATTTTTTTTTTTTAAGTTAACATCAAATGGTTATTTTTGTAGAATGTACATCAGGATCCCATTAAGACTAGCTTTGTTCAGTGAATTCGGACTAAATTAACAAATTTACCATAACAAATAGGGCCTTATCTCTATTCTCCCTCCCTTCCTTCTCGAGAATGTACTCCCTCTCGAGAGGGATCATTTGCAATCGTGAATATTTTATGAATGGGAAACTCCCTTTCCAACAGAAATACTTATTTTTCCAATATCGTTGACATTTTGCACAAAAAACACTATACACCACTGAATTTTCCAAAGACGTTAACATTTTGCACAAAAAAAACACTATGCAACACTGATTTTTCCGGATTCTTCGGTCGACCGCGATAAACGAACTTATATCTGTTTATTTTAATATCGTGTTCTTGTATAAAGTGTGTTTTAATAATTTACATACATACAGTGCTGTGCATAAGATTTGCAACTCAAAACACTTGGAACTGAATCACAAATTTTCGGCCACTAAAAAAGATGCTAATAAAAAACTTAGTATGGGGTTTCATGTCATTTATATTGTTGTTTATAAAACAGAAATAAAAAGTGCAAACTTTACCTATGCAAAGCTAAGACTTAACTTTAATATAAAATGTATCGTTATTAGCTGTGCAAAACATTTGCAACTATTATTCTAAATTAAAAATTAATAATCAAAAAATCCATATTTAATGGAATAACCCAAGTCTTTCATAACAGCAGCACATTTTTCTGTCATGGACGCGATCAAATTATTAACAAATGAGTGTGGAATATCCCCCCACCATTTTTTAGCTTCATTAAATAACTGATCCCGATTTTTAAATTTTTGATTGCATAATATGCAATGCATATTCGTCGCTTAACGATCTTTCAAAGACTTTTGATTGACTTTAAATCTGTCGACTCCGCGGGCAATTGAAGAACATCAATATTTTGCCCTTTTAACCAATCTTTTACCACTTTCGACGTGTTTTAAGAATCGTTATCATACTGGAGACTCCATTTAAGTGTCATTCCCCAAGTTGCATATAGCATCATTGTATTTTGTAGTATGTTTTTACATTCGTTGGAGTTCATTATGTCTTCAACACGTTGAATTGGAACGATTCCTTGCGCAGAGAAGCATCAGCAGACCACGATATTGTCACCTCCATGCTTGATAGTTCCTATTATATATTTCGGGGCTAAGCCTTTCTCCCTTTGGTCTTCTCACAATACTTTAATCATTTTTTCTGACGAGTCCAAGTTTAATTTATGCGGATCGAATGGTAAAAGTCTTGTTAGAAGACCAAAGAGAGAAAGGCTAAGCCCTAAAATATATAAGAGGAACTATCAAGCATGCAGGTAGCAATATCATGGTCTGCTGATGCTTCTCTGCTCAAAGAATCGATCCAATTCAACGTGTTGAAGGCATAATGAAGTCCAACGATTGTTAAGACATACTACAAGATACTATGATGCCATATGCAACTTGGGAAATGACACTTAAATGTAGGCTCCAGTATGATAACGATTCTAAAAACACGTCAAAAGCTGTAAAAGATTGGTTAAAAGGGCAAAATATTGATGTTCTTCAATTGCCCGCGGAGTCACCAGATCTAAAGTCAATCAAAAGTCTTTGAAAGATCGCTAAGCGACGAATATGCATTGCATATTATGCAATCAAAAATTTTAAAAACGGGATCAGTTATTTAATGAAGCTAAAAAATGGTTGTGGGACATTCCTTACTCATTTGTTAATAATTTCATCGCGTCCATGACAGAAAAATGTGCTGCTGTTATAAAAGACTGGGGTTATTCCATTAAGTATGAATTTTTTGGTATTTAATTTAGAATAATAGTTGCAAATGTTTTGCACAGCTAATAACGATACATTTTTATATTAAAGTTAAGTCTTAGCTGTGCATAGGTAATGTTTGCACTTTTTATTTTTGTTTTATAAACAACAATATAAATGACATGAAACCCCATACTAAGTTTTTTATTTGTATCTCTTTTAGTGGCCGAAAATTGGTGATTCAGTTCCAAGTGTTTTGGGTTGCAAATTTTTTGCACAGCACTGTATATAGTATGCATATGTATATATCGGTTTCAAAAATCATTTTTTTAAAAAAAAAAAAAAAACATTTAAAAAAACTGTGCTTTAAAGTATCGGAAAACGCGTTTTTGTCATATATGTAAAACATATCGTCTATGTTAATTTAATATAAACATTATCTTAATACGGTAAAGTTACCGTTTGGTGATATACATATGTACATGTATAATTCGGTTTTAAAATAAACTCTTAAAACAAAAAAAAAAAAAAAAGTTTTAAACAAACTGTACTTTAAACTACACTAAAGGCTACACTAAGAACTTCGTGTTTATAGAAGCCTTTTAATCGAATCATATGCTGTTCATTTTGAGCAGTATGTTCTAAGAAGATGAAAAATACTGATTTTTCCACCGAATTTTGACAGTTTACTTTAAAAAAAAGGCAAACAAAGTGAAGCAAAAGCATCTGATTAAAAGTGAAGCACTTGCTCAATTTGTGAAAATTAATTTAAAATATATTTTAGTGCTTTACTTTTTAATAAAAAAATGAGTTTTTTTAATCATTTTAGTAAATTTTGAAAATAAAAACAAAATATAGACATCTAAATTTCATTAAAAAGAATCAAAACCAAATAAATCTCCAAAACTTCACAAACAAAAAAAATGCCGAAGTGAAAAATAGTTTTAGTAGAACCGGTACAAGTAGAAAATGCTTGGATGGATATCAAAAATATTGGTGTCATATGAAAGTTTTAAATTTGTCAAAGATTATTAAATAATGCAAATGCAAAAAAAAAGTTTTCTGAAAGGCAAAAATTCACTGGAAAAATAAGGCTACCGGCAATAATTTGGGAGTGTATTTTGACGTTTATGGAAAAAATTTATGCGCCAAGTTTTTACTAGGGAATAATGTGCTTAATAATTCCTTAGGAACTCAGTCTCCAAAGCTAATTTTTTTTAAACGGCCATAAAATTCGTGTATTTTATTTTTTTGATTGGGCTGTTTTAGAAAATTATAAAAAATTCTCAAGGTGAACTCAGATACAGAGAAAAAATTGTTGTGCCGAAAATAATGCATTTTCCTTCCTTCGTGAGTATAATCACCCATATAATTTTAGGGTTTTTTTTTTTTTTTGGATTTGAAAAAGGTTAATTTTATTGGAAAATGGAAATTGTTAAAAAAAATTAACACTATACAGTTCAATTAGTATGTGGAAAAGGTTTAACTTGCAGTGCAAAACTACAATTCGGTTTGAAGGCTCAACTGACATTGAAGGTGTCTAGTATTTCTTTAAGAATCACATAAACAATTCCAAATTCATATAATTAAGGGTCACCCTATGACCAAAATTTTAAAATTTTTTTATTTTTATAACGTACGTAATGTACGCTTTGTGTCATTTTATAACTTTACATCCTACAAAAATTCCTATGAACTAACCAAGGTTAAAATATTGTACGTTATGCATCATCACAACTGCAATGACTTTTTTACCTGCCTTTACTATTTCCTTGTAATTTTAAGAATATGAACAAAAGTATCACTTTTCGCACCTTAAAATTGCAAATTTTTATAGCGGCTTATTTACAAATGAGTTTTCAATGTTTGTTTACATTCTTTTCCCAATTTCTTTTAGTGGTTAAAGTACTGTTGCATTGTATGCTACCATAAAAGATTGACCAACAACTCTCGATATATTGTGGCACATTTTCTACTCGTGTTGCTATGTCATGGCATACACAAATTTCATTTCCTACTGTAATTAAATGACACCATGCATATTATTTTGCCTTCATGCAATTAACTTATGTTTATTAGATATTTACATTAAAATTGACAGTCAAATATATTTCTTCTTCTACGTCAAATATCCTATTTACTGCTTACCTGTATTTCATTTAAAAACGTACACATTTTTTCTTCCCAAGTTCTATGACCCGAGTTATGTCAACTTCATAAAATATATACATTAGTGTATGTGTATTTCTGCTGATCCCTTGCGTTACATTTCAACCCTCAACAACTGTACAGAATTGCAATTGTTTGTAGAGGACAAGAGGACAATACCGTTTCATTATATCTAGATATATAGCTTAGAACCTAAAAAGAAAATGTTTTTTTCAATTAGAGTAAGTTTGGGTAATGTGGTTACCTTTTTCCTTTCTTGCCAATTTCTACCAAAGTAATGGTAGTAGGTTAGTTTGGTCAATTAATTAGTGTTAGTTGTTGTATTGTTTTTACTATTATATAATTTATAAACTAAAATATTAACATTTTCAAGCGTGAGGCCAGATAAATTGACAGTACCTAAAAATAGTTGAAAAATAAAAGTGTTGGGTAATGTGGATCACCCTGTCCATTTCCTAAAGTAGTACCGTTATTCGCAACTTTTGTTGACTAAAAGTCGAGTTGTATTATTTTAGATTATAATTGCTAGAAAATAGCTGTAAAGGGTTATTAAAGAATATTTTTTAATAATATAAGCCAAATTCATACTAACAAATGAATAAGTAATTAGGAATACCGAATCATACGTAAAATAGTGCACCATATTACTCAAACTCGGGTATCCCACACATGTAATTAGCTTTTTAAGGTGTTATAGTAATCAGCGTTAAATAATATGGGGTAGTCCACATTACCCGAAAACATCACTTTTTTGAAATAATCATTTAATATATAAAAGCAATGTAAAATCAGACGTGATTATGTATTTTTTCGTTGAATAATATCTCCACAAATGCATTAGAGTTATTTGAATTTTAGAAAACAGAGTTCAGAGGAAATTATTTAGCTACTCAGTACGTACTAAAGAAAGTCAATTTGACCTCACAGCTTATATTAAGAAATTGCACACGTGTAAGGTGCATAACAGAAAAGCAAAAGAGCGCAAAAAATATGTTTTTCGAGCTTTAATATGCACAAATAACCAGAATTGTTATTTATGGGAAATAAAAGGGTGCACCACATTACCCGCATAGTCCACATTACCCTAACTTACTATATATTAATACTTGTTTTAGTTATAATAATAGTAATTAAAATTTTTTTTCCAAAGATTTCACTTGCTATCATTTCTCCTAACCTTCTCATTTGGACAAGGACACAATTTTGTCTAAAAAATAAAGTCGTTGGTAAGGATAAATGATTATGGGCCTTATCACGAATTTGCCTGGAATTTCCCTCCAGAGAATATATCGAGAGGGTGCATTTGCAATCTTGAATATTTTGAGAATGGAAGTTCCTTTCCGGTAGGGATACATTTTTTCCAAGTCTTGATCGGGTATGGGCCGATGTCTTACGGCTATTAACAATAAAACGCTTTAAACAGCGCTGGGCGCCACTTCTTATACTGGAGCCGAGCTGAAAAAAAAAAAAAAATATTTCAATAAAAATTTTGCAAGAGTAGTAAACTCAGTCAGGAACACTCATCAAACTGCAACTTTTATGCATTTCTTTTCCTACTCTTTTGATGATTTGGCATCGTGGCTCTTAAAGTCATACAACAATTCTAATAATTCCAATCCTAAGTCCACTATCACACCTACCTTTTCTATGTTTAATGTGTAAAAGTGAAAATTTAAAAAAAATATATATATAATGATCCCACTTTCCCTTATTAAAAAAGAGTAGCAAGAAATGTACAAATACTTTTTGCAGTGTTTATCTATTGCACACTCTTTGACATATCTCGGTGTAGTTCTACTCTTTAAAAAGCTAGTGCTAGCTGAGCATAATAAGCTTTTACCTTGCAATATAAAATTTCTAAAGAAATATAATTCTTGAAATATACATTTAAATGTTTTTTTAGATGAGTTTTCAGTTAACAAATAAATTAATTATTTACTATTTTTTAAAAAAAAAACCTTTCCCTTAATCTAAAATGTAAAGTGCAAATTTTTCCAACAATTATAAAGCATCTCTAATGGAATTATAAAATCTATATCATTGATTTATATTTGTCGCATAGTACTTGATTTAACATAAAAACAAGATATGCCATATTGAAAGTGATACAACTTGCTTATCAACAAACTGTTGTTTACGTACTCAACACGTCGTGCAATAATTAATATTATCTAATATTGCTATGAAACTCTGATGGACGATACTTGTTTTTTTATTGTTTTTAATCCCTTTGTTATTAATTGAAATGAGATTTTCACCATGTGTCGCTAAAAATGCTCTTAGCTCTTTTCTTTTTCAAAACTCATTTTTTTCTCTTTGACTCGTTCTGAAATACTCTTTAGATTTCGAGTTTTTTTTTTTTTTTTCTTCCAACAATGTCTGGTTGATTTTGTTTAATTTCTTGTTTGTGTTTTGTGTATCTAAGTATAGTCTGTCATCTATAGTCTCTTCTGTTCGCTTCCTGGTATAATCGAGCTTTGGATTTTTTTTTTTTTGTTTAATTTTTCTGTTGGGTTAATACTCCATTATACTTTACAACATGCTATTAAACTTATACATAAGCAATCGAGAACATGCTCTGAACGCGAACGAACGACCGACCGAACAGAGAGTTTATTTTCGCTCATTCGCGCTCCCATGTCTGGCATAAGTGATGCCAGGTGATGGGGAATTTCCTGATTTGAGAGTAAAATAAAAGTTATATAAAATGCAGTATTTTATGGAAACTGGGCGAAATAGGTCAACGGAGATAGAACAATCGAATTTTATCCTATTATTCAGGGCTAAATTGACTAAAGTTGAAAAACTTTATACCTTAGGAAAGTAATTCGACTTGAGAATATTAAGCTATGCTTATTAAAGACCTAAAAATTTCTCGACTTTCAAAGGTGTAGACGAAGTGTTTTTTTTTTTAAATACAAATATAAAAAACTTATTGAGCCTTATTACGTATTTGTCTGGAAATTCCCTTCCGAGAATATATTCCATTCTCGAGAGGGAGCATTTACAAAAGTGATTATTTTTAGGACTTCGTACAAATATCTAAACTTCATTAAAAACAACCAAAAATAAAGTAAAACTTTATAATTAGTGATGATCTACGAGTTCGGCCAAATACCCTCACTCTTTGTGAGGAAGTAAAAGGTAACAATGCCATTCTCATTGAAAAATTCGAGTCAAGTTTACTTTAGAGACACCTCATATTTTTATACCCTACACCCAGGGTATATTCACTTTGTCCTTCCGTTTGTAACACAGAGAAGGAGGCGTGGCAGATATAGAAAAGTATATATTCTTGATCAGCGTCACCTCCTGAGTCGATATAGCTATGTCCATCTGTCTGTCTGGCTGGTTGGCAGGCTGGCTGTCTGTGCGTGGAAACATATTTTTTGAGAAAACTGAGGAAGATAATTCAATGAAATTTGGTACTCTGCTTTCGTCGTTAGCTCGAGGGATTGAAAATGAGCGAAATCGGTCAACGGACACGCCTACCGCCCATACAAAAAATATATTCGAAATGCAATTTTAGGAGTATTTTTCACGAGAATGCAACCAAAATACGCATAAATACTAGGAATGGTTAGCGCAAGCCCTGAGCAAAAACTAGGGGAATTCGGACAAGAAGGCGCGGAACCACCCATATAAGCAAAAGTTTCAAAATGCTATACTGAAAGAGTTTTTTGAGATAATCCAACTTTACTTCACCAAATCACTAAGGACTATAAATGCACGCTCTGAACAATAACAGGCTGAACTCGGACAAGAGGCACCTTCCATATAAGCAAAATTTTCGAGATACTGCAGTGTAGGGTATTTAATGTTTGGCTAGGCCAAAGGTACCACACTAACTAGTTTTAAACCTAGTTTATTTGATGAAGCTTTTAATACTTAGAAAGAATATGAATCAAAAAGTGTTGCTCGGTTCTAGTTTCGGGGATATAGCCATCCAAAGATGCAGGTATTAGAAAAATCTGTATAAGTGGGAAACCCTTTTGATGAAAAATATTGATGCGATAATATGCTAGGGAGTCGGAGAAATAAATTCTCGAGAATGTTTATTCATGATAAGGGCTAATGTGGAATATTAAAAAAAAGACTGAATGAAGCAAATTTGCTTTGCGAAGACATTAACAACTATGTCGCCATATGGCATCATAATACTAAGGCCCCGATTAACAGCCATTAATTAACTAATGACAGGGTTTAACCAACAATATTTTATTTTCAGTCATTAGATAACCATTAGTTAAACTCCCAAATTTCATTGGTTATCTATTAGTCAATCAAAAATTCTAAAAATGTTTTTAGACATAGAAAATTTTGAGTCTGATATCGATAACGACGCATATATTGACAAAGTTTGGAATATTGTGGTTCATCAAAGGCAGGAAGTTTTTAGAAATCGCACGCATTTTTTCCAAGACTACGACGCTAAGGAATTTCGCGACGAATTTGGCCACAGGCTGCATGCATCGAATTAATGGAGATTTTATTGGTGCCATAGCAATGTCGGTTTTTTTGCACTCAATTACATTTTTGTGCTCTTGTACTAAATTGATTAAAAAATGCACTTCTTGTCTAAAAGGATTAAATCCCAATAGAATTAATTTGTACACTATCCGTAAAATGTCATCGATAACCCGGTATTTTTTTCAGGCAGTTTCGGGAAATAAGAGCGATGACACCTGGCATCTCTTTGCCCATGTCTGGGATATTCACCAACTGTACGCCTGGTGTTGCTTTTGCTGCTTTAACTTTGTTTTTCCTGTTGTATTGTATTATTGTTCCCTGGTGTTGTGTAGAGTTTTTTGTTGTGCTATCGACTGCCGAATTCTGCTGCTGCTTGCTTCTTGCTACCCGGTGTTTGTTTGTGGTTCTGCCCTGGTGTGTCTCGCATTGCGTTTGCAATGATGTGCCTACGTGCAGACATCGATTCCGAACTGGCGGCGACAACAACAAACAAGCCAGCAAGCAAGCAAACGAAATAAACGAACGAACGAACAACTCAACTCAACTCAACATGACCGACCAAAAGGCCTTCTAAACAAAACTCTCAGCCCATAACAGTTTAGTTCTCTGCACGGTTTCAATGCATTTTGTCTAAATATTCTTTCGTCTGTTGTCTGTCTTTTTGTCTTTCGTGTAATTTAATTTGTTGTTTTTTTTTTTGCTGTATTTTTATATACATACTACATACATATATATACGTTTATATGTTCGGACTGTGATTTTGTTTGATACGTCTTTTTTCGAATGTTTTTTGGCTACTTTTATGCTTCATTTTCTTTGATTTTAAACATTCTTGCGTTACTTTATGTGAAATTGTGTATTTTTTTTTAAATTTAATTGTCGTCCGCATTTGCCGTGAGCCGTCGCCGCTGAGCTTTTTGATTATAATACATATATATAGACGACGGTGACGACGACGACAATGATAAAAGTGAATCAAGTGGCTGCCTCAAGATACATATAATATAACGTTATGGTTATGGAATCCCGTGTTGTAATACATAAGAGAATTGGAATATATAACAAAATAATGATTGTGAAACAATTGTAAATATAATAACACACGCAAGTCAAGAGATTATTAATGCAAAAATTAAATTTGAGTGCCAACATAAAAGATAAAGAAGGCATAGAACACAATCTATGAAATACTTATCCAAACAACAATTTTCTATGCGTCACTCATTTGTACCACTCTCTTATAAAAATCACCAAAAAAAGAAAAAAACTTAAGTTTATGTTACACAATAGATTGAGTGTAAAAACGAAGTGTAAAAAGTACAAAAGAAAAAATATATGTAATGTAAAATTTGTACAACAGAAAAGTGAAAAATTAATAATTAAGTTCGTAATACCGTAATTAATTAAGTAATATTTATATTATAATTCTATAGTCCATTTTTGGACTTTTTAAACTGTGATTGTCGCGCATTTAAAAAAAGAAAAATATACTCTCCAAGAGAGTGAAAAATTTATCAAAAAAAAAAAAAAAACAACAAAAAACCTCTTCGCCTTCACAACCCCCACCACCACCATCAACATATATTTTTATCCGAAGAGAAAAAAGACTTTGCACGCATTTTAATTGTATATTCTTGTAATTATTGGACGAAAAAGAAATTGTGGTAAAAATACCACAAAAAAGAAAATGATGATGATGGATACGACAGACAGTACCACTACAACTATGGATACTACACCTGCACCTGAAATGATAGCAACTTTTGTCACTGGCAACGTTGGCGGTCACATGGAAAATAACAATAACAACATTAAAATTGTTGAATATAAAGAGCATCGTAAAAATAAAAAGAAAAAACGAGAAAAACGTGAACGTGAACGCGAAAAAGATAAAGAACGCCGTCATCATCATCATCATCATCGAGACCATCATCATCAGCATTCAGCGAATTCAGCATCTTCATCACCATCATCAGCGGCATCCTCAATATCGGCAGCAGCAGCGGCGACATTTTCCACAGCTTTCATAGAATCATCAGCGAGTTGCTCTTCTCCATTGGCAACGATAGCATCGTTGGCAACAGTAGCTTCAAATGGTATTGTAACAGCAACAACAACGGCGACGTCATATCCGCACAATTTAAAAATACGTTTCCTGCTTTCTGGGGTAATAATACGTACTACAAGCACACTTACATACATACTTACATACATACATGTGTGCATTTATGTTCACTTTCAGTAGAATAAACACATTTCATTGAGTAGGTAGCATAGGTGGCACATACACATACATATATTAGAAATATGATTTCCAGCAGCAGCTGCTTGCAACGATATTTTTATTAGGAATTTTGGCTTTTTTTTTGGATTGTGCCCAAGTTTTTTCGAGTTTTATTGTTTTAAATATTTTGTTTGATAAAGTTGGAGACAGTAAAAAACCCTTTCTTCTTTCTAAGCACGACACTCCATAGAGTATTTTTCCATAAGTTTCTTCATCGACCTGTTCTTTCCATCGGGAGCGATCTACAGATTCCCTCAGTGTCAATAATTAGCATGAAGATGTCGTTTTTGAACCGTAACTTTGTTGTGTTACGATATCCATTATATACCTACTTTAGAAGCTCGTAACATATTTCGCTAATTTTTTTTAGCTTGGCGCATATTGTTGACATTCTCTTGTTGTCCAAAAAGGTGGAATATAAAGATACGAACTGCAATGGCCAATATCTCGAAAATTACAGAACTTATGGAGAAATAAATTGCAGATTCGAATTAAGCAGCTAATGCGCATCAGCTGCCTTAATCCAAATTAACTGAATTACTGAAATGAGCTATTTCAATAAGGTAACGCTGTCGAATTGTAGTAGATTGTAACAATTTGACAATTATTAAATTTATTAATGTCACTTCATTGAAAAATATAAATAAACTGAAACCACAACAAAAGCGAGTCTTAGATAAATCAAAAATATGTTCAGGTAAAAACCAAATGAATATTTTTCATTTAAAGATGGGAATAAAAAGAAAGCGCTCTGTGTGAAGCGAAGCGATGAGCTATGCTGTCGAAAAAACAAGTAAAGAAATAAGCTGTTTACTTAATGCAGAAGCTGTCGTCTGTCAGGGTAAAATTTTCAATTGCATTAGCACGTTCATAATCTAGATTAATGCTGTCGCCTGTCTACACTATAAATTACAATTCGACAAAATTAAGGCTATTAGCAATTTTGGTAGACTGATCAAAACTATGCCATTTTTTAGTTTTTGATGGTTGTATGAAAAAAAAAAGCGAGGGAGATCGTTTGAAATAATACATCATATCTCATGTTTTTTTTTTTTTTTTTCAAATACTGCGGAATTTTTCGCGGCTCAAAGAATTCAATTGAATTGAAAAAATTAAAAAATTATCTCTTTAAAATTTCCATGCCATGATATTTTACGATTTTTGAGGGTAATGTTTGATAAGGAAGATTATGGCTATTTGATGCCAGTTCTGGATACACAGAAAAAAAAACTGACGGCAAAATTAACTATTAATTCTGTATTCTATAGTTTTTTCAATTTTCTATTGGAAACAAAAACAACAATTCAAAATTTCTGAGTTTTTTATACTTTTCTACAGTTGAATTCAACTGAACATTTTGTTTTCCACACATTTTTTTTTTTTGTCAAATGAATAAAAGTTTGAATTGAGTTTTTAAAAGGTTCATACAATTCTCACATTGTTTAAGAATAAATCAACATGAGTTTTCTAGAGTTGTATTGATATTTTGCCATTTGAAATGGTGCAGCCTACAATTTCTACGGCTTTTTGGAAATGGCTAGTAACGGTCCTTCTGCAGTGCTAACTATTAAACTGTTGCAAAACAGTTTTGAAGTCCTGAACACATTCGGTACGAGCTGCGAGTGCGAGTGCGAGAAAAAACAACGAAAAAGGATGATTTTTTTCCATACGTTAAAGCAAGATGTATAATCAAGCTTACAGTGAGCAGCATTGCCAACTTCACTTGTAAAAACTCTCGCAGCGCGATGATTCTATTTTGCCTGAGATTTTTTGAAAAGAAGAAGAAGACAATGTACGAAAATTCAAATAAAATGTTTTCAACTGAATTTGAAGTTTAAACAATTTTGAAAACAAATATTTTTTTTTTTTTTTTTGTTTTCGTTTTTTGTTTTCAATTTTCATAAACAAAATTTTCTCGCAACGAGTTGATTGTGCTTTCACGCACGAGAAAAAGCTCAAAAAATCGTTTGAGCAAAAGCTATTTTTCCTCGCACTCGCAGCTCGCACCGAACGTGTTCAGGCTTTTACTGTATTGTAACAGTTGATATTTGTTAGCTGACCTTTTTAGAAGGTTATTTTTACTGTAATTGCGTTTAATAGTTTCTAAGCCAAGCAAACTGTAAATTTACAGAGTTCAACGGTTCAAATACAAAAACTTCTGGATGGTGCAATTTCTATCTAAAATCTAGGTTAAAGTAACTACTGTACTATTTTCACAATTATTTTACTGGACTGCACAGTCAATTTAACCTTTACTGCGAGTTGGTGCAATTTCTATCGTTGAAGTAGGTTGGATTGACCGAAGTTTTTTTTTTTTTAGTAGTGTTGGGCTCAGCCCATGTGATAGCTGCTTTATCGAAACTTAAAATTTTTTCAACAATTTCAGATTTTTGCTTTAACGAAAGAAGTTTCCTCGAAGACGAAAATCGCACTACCCATTTACATATTAGCAATCAGAAACTTTTAAATACACATAAAATAGAAGGCTTTTTTCGTCCACAAAAGGTTTGCACTGGGCAAATAATAAAACAAACATTAACGCTGACGTCAAGTAACAACCGCCTTTGTGTCAATCAACAGCAAAAGTACAATTTTGGGGAATACCCGCTTTTATTTATGATACTTTTGTGTTTTTTTTTTTTTGCTTTTAGCTTTAAGTTGCTTGCAAAATGTTGTTCACTGTTTAAAGGTTTTCGATTGTTGACTATTTAGAGTACCGTGTGTTCTCTATATCCAGACACAACTGTACACCTTTTCCTGGAACTGTTCCATAAGCCTAAAAACAGCGCTGTCTGCAACTTCAAGCAAGGATATCTCGAAATACTGCAGGCATATGAGCAATTCTGACCTCGAATTCGGATTCATCGCATTAAAATACATCAAGATAAATGGGTATTGTCGAATGTATAGACCATATTTTTTTATGTGCCGGTGTATTTAAAAAAATTTCTTTTTGCTAAAACTTGTGCATGTACATTAGGGCGGAGCGACATTTTTTTTTTCGAAATTGGCCATGTGCGAAAAGATGCTCCATAAAATACTTAACAAAAAATATTAATGGTACTTTTTATACAATATTTAAATGTTTTGTACTGCCGCACACAGTTTCAAAATCCATAAAAGCTGGCTAAAAGTCGAAAAAAAGGTTTTTTTTAATTTAACTTTTTATGGACTGTATTGTCTAACTGATATTCATAGACCTCAAAAAATCGATAAAAAAGATCCAGGTATTCCTATAACACTCTTGGTATCCCTCCAAAAGTACGCTTCTCAGACGCAAAATTCTGTGAGTTGAAAGTAAATATTAAGTGTTCACAGTAAAACTTGTGTGGAAACTGTAAAACTGATCCTATTTGAATGTTTGTATATGGAATCTCTTTGTAAAAGAGAGTACTATCGAAACTCTAAGCTCAAAACTTTCAACAAGTAATACTTTTTTGAAAATTGTGATTAACTAAGAATTAAATTTCTTATTTTACAAAATCAGTTAGCAATGATTGACTTGCGGCAGTACTAAAACTTAAAATTTTTAAAAAATATTTATAAACATATAAAAGGTGATTGACAGAGCACCTTTTCCGCACTGGCCCATTTAGAATATGTAAAAACAAAAAATCCCCATAGGGCCGCGCGCCACCCTTATGTACATGTCGATATTTCTTAAACTAAAACCTCTACGGAATACTTAATACTGCTGTCTTTTTCACTTCTTGCCGCATTATGTTAAATACTAAGTTCTTCTATGCGAATAATTCAAAATCAAATAAATAAATTAATGCGAACACAAAGTTAATACAATTTAATGCGATTCGTATATCTGAAGAGTTTTAAATCTTTGAGACACCTCTGGAACATCCTCTTGTCAGATACACATGTGTATGTATGCTAAGTATTTAATTAAAGGATATTAGAATTCATGCAAAGGATCAATCTACCTGACCTTAAGAAAATGTTTTTATGTAGCAGCAACGTTATTCTTAAGTTTTTCTCTTTAATCATTAGCTATTGGCATAAATTGTAAGATGAATTTCATTTAAAATGATCCCTTTTGAGAGTTTAACATATATTTTTTAATGCCCTTACACCACAACAGCTGTTTCTTTTTTTTCGCTCAGGCTTAAGGCTCTAGATTCCTGCTTCAATTGATCTATTTTTTTCTTCATCTCTTTTTTTATGCATTGTGTCCCGATCAGCAGCTGCCTCTTTTTGTTTTTTTTAGTTAACAAAAAATAAAACATTTTCGGCTATCATCTGCAGTACGTGTTTGTTTGTTTTTGGAAGAAAATCAATTAATGCTCGGATTCAAATCTGTTTTTTTTTTTATTCTCATGCTTTTTTGGAGTTTTTCAGTAGTTGGGTATCGTATAACTTTTTCTCGTTGATTCTATGAAAATCAAATTTCGCTAAGGGTTAAATAATGAAAGTATTAACATGTTACTCAACTGGGGATTCCAAATCCATGCATACAATATGCATGTGTCGAATAATTTTGTTGTTGTTGCTGTCTTAAAAGCAACCCTTAGACTTTTTTCACAAAAAATATTGAATAAATAATAAAAGGGTTTGTTTTGTGCCATTACCACTGGTGTATTTCATATGAATATTTTTTTGTTGAATGCTATGCCCGATTGACGAATGGCATTTTACTCGTGCTGAGCTGTGCTGCTGCAGCAACAACTGTTGGATATGTTAGTTGCCACATGGAACATCTGCACAAAATTGTTGCTGTTGTTGGCATAAATTTTTAGTTTTAACTTAATTTACTTCTTCGTTTTTTGTGTTTTTTCTCTTTCCATATTTGCACATGTTTCTTTCGTCAATTACACTACGCTGCCATATTTCCTGTAATTTCGATTGTTGCCAAGATTGTTGTACATAATTTACAACAACATTTGCAACTAAAATTGCAAGAGCAACATTTATAAAAAGGAAAATGAAAAAAAAGATTATTTGAGTTTGCATGACTGTCTTAACCACAAACTGCGATGACGATGGCAATGATGATGATGTTGATGACGACAACGTCATTTTATGGTTTTGTTTTGGTAGCTGTTTCTTTCTTTTGAATGCCTTCCATTGAACTTTTCGCAGCGGGTGTTGGTTTCTATTCTTGAAACTTGATTAGCATGTGCCGTTCACACATTTATTTATTTATTTATTTATTTTATTTTTCTTGTGCATTTAACTGTAACTACGTATGTCGTCTTCATTGCTTTCGTGTTGACAATGTTGCTACAAAAACCATCGGCGAATTATGTTTGTACTCATGCTGAGTTAAAAAATTAATAATTAAATTAGTTCTTTAGTTTTCGATCGTGTAAAAAAAAAACGCTCTTATTTGAGGAGGTATATGTGTTAGTAATGCGCAAAAATTATCTTTTACAACAGGACATTCTGTGTAATTTTTATTGGATTTGAATTTTATCTTTATTTGATAACAAAACATAATAGCCGTTAACCCAGCAAAAACTGGAGCTTATGCTTTTTAGCACAAAATCCAAAATTCCAAACTTCAACCTTCCTCATACTAAGTCACTTGCCATGACAGCCAAGTATCTAGGAGTCATACTGGATCCAAAGTTAAACTGGAAAGAAAACATCAAACTGAGGTGCAAGAATACCTGATAAGCCTTCTATGCCTGCAAGAAAACTTTGAGTAAAAAATGGGTACTTCAATGGTACTACAGCTGTGTACATCTAATCCTCACATATTCCTCCTTAGTTTGGTTGCCAGCTACTAGCAAAGGCTACAATCAGACAAAACTAGAGAGGGTCTAAAATACCGCCTGTGTCGGTTGTAAAGGGGCCACTGAGGTCATGCCCTACTGCAGCTCTAAGCGTTATTTTGGTTCCATCTTGTGTCAAATTTTGGTACTTCTAGCTTGAAATTTGAAGGCCTGGGAGCTATTTTTGAAGTCACAACCTAAATTTATTTTACATATAAACCTATAATGAAGCCTGTGTTCCGTAGGACTGGCTCAGAAAGTTTGGGATGGACGGGACACAAAAAATTTATTGCTTTTTGGACAAATTTTCGGTTTGATATTTCTACGAAATGACTTAAATAGGGTTAACAAAATAAATGTATGCTTAATTACACTGTACTAGTTTTTGGGACCTTTTTTTTTGGGTCTTGCGGGATTTAGGTCATTCTTATCTAATACGGGTACGGGGAATTCAGTGGTGCTAACCGTTTCGCTGGATTGGTTCATCACCCTATACAAAAAGTTCAAATCAAAATTACGTCTAGAAAGAGGTGTTTTTCATAAAGAATCCCTTAGTAACTTCTGATAAATCAATGATTTTTCATCGGAAGAATATTTTCCAGTCCATGATGAATTAATAGACATTCGAATTACTAACTTTTAAATCAATTTATTGGATATTTTTTTACTTTAACGTTAATTTTTTCCGAATTTTCTTAAAATTTTAATTTTTGCTCAGTCATTTGTGGGTTTTTTCACTAAATCTAGAATAGAACTGTCATTTGTCATATGATTTTGTTCTCTAAAAACTTGAAATTTTTGCAATAAAATGTTGTCATTAGTAAAAATAATAAAATTTAAAGTTTTTAGTTTTTCGGTCTGGAAATAGGCTTTGGATGTTATTGTCAGATATCCGGTTTTTAAAGGCTTATTACTCAGGATGTGGTGATTCAATTGAAAAATAGTTAAAGTACGGCTTGTTAAGGGTAATTTTTGCTATCCAAAGTCATTAACATAAATTAATTTTACTATTTGCTGTTTTTGTTATATAGTTTTTCATAGACCTGAAATCAGTGAATTTTTTACTTTTGTGCAGCGATAACTCAGGATCCTGACGTGATAGAAAAAAACCAAGATCATAATCGTAATAAGAAGGTCCCGATCCATCATAAATTGCTATAAAAACTGAGAACGGAAAACCATATTTGGACTGGGCAGGGGCTTAAAACCATGGACCACCGCAGATTCAGGCAACATCCACTTTCTTGTTTCTCATAGTCTTCTTGTTCTCATATTTTCATACTCAAGTCCGTCTAGCGCCCACTCTATAAGAAAATTCGGTAAAAAATAACGTTAAAGTTAAGAAGTATCCGATGAATTGATAAAAAAATTAGCAACTCCATTGCCAATTAATACATCTTGAATAGGAAAACATACTTTTGAGAAAAAATCATTGATTCATCAAAACTTAATAAGGGATTCGTTATGAAAAAAACCACTTTCTAGATGAAATTTTAATTTGAACTTTTTGTATGGGGCGATGAACCAATCCAGCAAAACGGTTAACACCACTGAATTAGGTAAGAATGACCTATTTCCCGTCCGACCAAATTTTCAACAGTACAGTGTTATCGATGCTTCATATTTTCAAGAAGTGCTCATAAATTTTTGGGATCATTGTGCGAATTTTGTGGGATGGACGGGACAAAATTTTAACAAAAAATAATTGTGCATCAACAGGTAGACTGATTCAAAAAAAAATTTATTTTTTTGAAAAACTACTTTTACCACAAAAACTAAGAAAGAGGGTGTCAAATAAGTGAGCCGAGACTTTAAAAATTTTTTTAAGGTTATATATTTATTTATTTGATGCGATCTCAAAAATACTTGGAATCAGATGTACGATATCTCAAATTTTTTGTCTTGAATTAAACTATATAAAAAAGAAAATGTGTAACCAAAAATCAACCACAAATTATTATTTTAGCTAAAATAACAACGAAAAACGTACTTTCGAAATTTCACCCTTCTGTAAAACTCTAAATCTTCATTTCGAATAAAACTTGATATTCCAAGGACACCATGAAATCGCGCAATAAACAATTCACTTTAGCGACTCAACCCATTATATCCTGTTTTTGTGAGTCTTTGACCCCTGTTTTTCTTCCAGCAACTTAGTTACAATGGGTTAATGTGTTTTACAAAAATATTCTACAGAAAATTTCATTAGGGGTCTCCACAGCCGAGAAATGTTTAAAACTTAAGAATAATGCGTAAAATACCTAATAAAATGCAATAATTTAAAAGTTATAAAATTATAAATAATTTGGGATGGACGGGACAGATTTCGTAGTATAACTAAATCTTGCAGTAACTATCTTTAATATCATATCATGACAAAAAAATGTTGTGTGCTATCCTTACTTACATATAACGGAACCCTATTCTAAAGAAACCTCTTTTACAGTAATGATGATAAAAAAAATGCTTATTTTGGGATGGACGGGACAAAAACCAGGTAGCTACCAGTATTTGGTCAGACTAAGGAAAGATTGCCTTAATTTAATAAAATTTATCAACGAGGACATAGATATCAAAATAATTAATATCACTAAATAAAGAAAATGACATTTGCGGCTTTTGTTTTTCCATGGGCAATTGTGCAACATAAACGATTTTTTCATATAAAAATATTATGTTGGCTTAGCTTAGTAAAATGTTAATTAATTTACCTTAGGCGATTGTCAAAGACAAAAAAAAAAAAGTGTTTGTAATTATAGTGGGTTGTTTTATATTTTGCTCCAATTTCATACATATTTGACAAGACAGTTTGCCTTAAATAACTGAAAATATCTCAAAGCTGGGCAAAAACGCGCAACATTTTTATTAATAGAAAATTACTTTAATGTCTATGTATGCATGTATTCTCCTTTACATCCTAGAGGAGCATAGGGCCAATATGAAACATCTCCATTTAATGCGATCCCGATTCTTGGATTTCCTTTTCCAGCGACCTTTTCCAGTTGGTTTTGGGTCTACCACGTCCTCTACTGCCTTGTGGATTCCACTCAAGAGCCTGGCGACAAACTTCGCTGTGTGGTTTCCGGAGAGTGTGACTAATCCATCTCCATTTGCGCAGCTTGACCTCGTTTGCTATAGCCCTCTGATTGCATTTTTGATGTAGCTCGGCATTAGATATAGTGCGAGGCCACCAAACCTTTAGTATACGCCTTAAGTATTTGTTGACGAATACTTGCAGCTTGTTCGCTTGTTTAATGTCTATACTTTATTAAAATTAAAACATTTTTGCGGCAGCTCACTGCCGGAATAACTATATGTCAAAAAAGTCGTAGTCATAATGCACATAATTCTAGACTTACGAACAAAAACTTATTAAAATATAACAAAAGATTTTTTGACAAAACAAAAACTACTTTTTATTACAATATAAAAATACCTGAAATATCTGGAAATCCTGACTTTAGGGGAAATCTGCGGACAGATTGGGATTGAGCACACTGAAATCTATAGAAATCGCCCTTCTAAGCTAAGAAAAGTATACGTTCCAGGTCGGTATGAAGTGCGTTAATGTGGGTGCATTGTTCATTATCTTTTTATGGTGCTAAGTGAGGTAAAATTTTCCTCTTGTTTAAATGGAGGTAAGATTAAACTCCCGTTTGGTTCATAATTATTTATGGTCATGTAATTAGAACAGACACTATAGCAGTATTTTCCAGAAAACAGCAAACATGTTGACACTTTTGCTTTCCACTGTATATCGATTCATATATCATATCATTTAATTATCGTCATATAATTAAATGAATGTCGCAAAATGGGTATTTTGCAAATAAGCATCGTTAAATATTCCAGTGAATCACTTCTATTTAACATTATCACATAACTAAGCTTAGCAAAATTATTTGATTAAAGAATATTAATTTGTGTACATACGTCACACTTGCTCATGTGCCAAACTATAATAATAAAATTTCGTTTTTTTTATTAAGTTAAATTAAGTTCTAACATTCAATAAAATATCGAAATTGTTAGAAAAAGTTTTTGATTAATTCGTTTTGTTTTCTTTCTTTTACAGCAAAAAACGGAATTAAGTCCACCAACGCATCAAACGGTGACCGAAAGTCAAAATGTTAGTCCGAATTCTACACAAAACGCTACAATAGCATCGAATACAACAATAGCAGCAGCTACTAGTAGCTCTTCAGTTTACAAAACATCTTCAAATATTGGACCAGCGTTGAGCGATTCGAAATCACTGAATAACCAAGCCGCTATTATTTCAACATCCTCCGCATCAAGTACATCTAACGCTCATCCCAAGTCTAGTAATTTATCTACATCAAATTCAAACGTAAGGGATCATCAGCAACGTTCATCTCCGCCTGGTGCATTTCAGCAAACGAACGCCACATCAACTGCAACGTCGACAGCAAGCCAACAACAACAACAACAGCAGTCAACAGCAACTGTTAATACAGTCGCAACAAATGCACCTAGTTTATATGTCTCTGTGCCACTATCAACGGCCAATGTACCTGGAATAAATCTACCAACTACAACTTCATCAACATCCACATTAACGGGCGCTTCAGGTTTGCTTAAAATTAACTAAATCAAATATGAAATTGATTAAAAACTTGTCACTGTGCTTAATTTTCAGAACACAATGAAACTCCATCGCAATCAACACGTGGTTGTGCCTCTGTTGCAAGTCAGCAACAAAATATTAACGCCCAGTTGAACCCGAATATGGCATCATCCTCAACACCAGTAGGTGTTGGCAGCAGCGGTCTGTTAGAACGTCAATCACCGCGCATACATCATCAATCGCCTGCATTGTCCGAACATAGTAATAGTTTTCCTGCAATGCAATCTCCATCTGCACTCGGTGTTATACATCAAAGTGGAAAATCACCCTCGCCAAGTATTAGCGCTAACAGTGCCATGGGTGGTGGTCTCACTGCCTCTACTACTGAAAGTGGAAATTTGAAAATAAGCTATGAAAAGCAAGTTTCCCGTGTTACACAGTTACAAGAGCAAGAATCGGCACCAGTGCGACGAAGCAGGTGGGTTTAATTGTTGAAATATATGACTAATTCCAATAAGTGTTAATGTCCTTGCATGTCCAAAAAATAAATCTATGTTTCTTTAACATTTAATTAATTTACTTTTTCTAACATTTTGTAATTAATTTTATTTTCATTTGTGTATTGTTGTTGTTCTTCTTTGCGATCTTTTTTTTTTTTTGTGTAAATATTTTTCTAATGTTTTATTGAACGTGTATAAAAAACATGAAAAATTAACCAAACTGATCTAAGATTTATATTTAAGGTTATTCATATTTTTAATTTACTAGTTATTCTCTTTAAAAAAAAGTAATTTTTTTAAGGAAGAAAAACTTTGTCTTGAATATTTGCTCTGCTTTATCTAAAGCCTGGAATAGGGCTGAAAGGAAACCCTTTTGCAATGAACTCAGCAAATTCGTCGATATCGAAATCAGCTCAATGCTTAATAACCTTAACAAAACAATCTGGATATAAATATCCTTAACAAATTTAACAGATAACTAAATCAGTTCTTTACAATCGCTCCTACCAGTTATACATTAGTTAACTAATGACCAGGGTTTAACCAACAACATTTTACTTTAAGTCATTAATTAATCATTATTTAAACCTCCAAATTGCATTTGTTAACCATTAGTTAACCAACAGCTGATGCTGAAGAAATAGAATCCAAATAAGTTTTGTGAAAATTCTAAAAATGTTTTCAGACGTAGAAAATTTTTAGTCTGATATCGAAAGCGACGCAGATATTCACTAAATTTGGAATATTGTTGATCATCGGCAAGAAGTTTTTAGAAATCGCCCACTTAATTTCCAAAACTAAGACGCTAAGGATTTTCTTTATAGATTACGCCGGCACTCTTGCGCTTTTTGCACTTAATTGATGTTCCTTTAATTCACTTTTCATCACTAAATTTGCTACGTGTAGGTTTTCCATTGTTTTTTCTCAACCACAAACAAACATAAACAAAAAAATCTATTTTCACCAAATCCACAAATTAAGCCTTGCTGTCATATTTTTCTCCTGTTCATTGGTTCAATTTACCAAAACACTGAATATGAACCATTAGTTAAACTCTTGTCATTTTAGTTAACTAATTGGTTAACTACTGACTGTGAATCCGGTCCTAAAACAACACAACTAGTGCTACTTAAGGCTTCTAGCAAGGGTTGGTAAGCCACCACCCTAACATAACATAAAATTAACAACTCAAATTATTTGAGACAAAATAATAATGGCCAAATTTAGACCATTGGTTTTTTTTTTATTATTTTCTATGATACATACCTATAATGAAAAGCATTCAGTAAATGTTTTCTTATTACACTTTTTTGAAAAAAATTAATATAGTAACATTGAACTACAATTAGAAGAGGAAAGAATGTGTTGTCCTTACAAAGGCATATTAAGAGGATCCATATAAAATCTGCATATTTTTTTGTGATTTGTATATTTTAAATTATCAGGGCATAAAAAGTTAGTTTATGTGAAAAAAACTAATATGTATTTCCGAATCTTTAGCTCCTTTGATACCGCGAAAAGGTACCTTAAATACATAGTGTTTTCAGCAGTTGGTTAAAGCCTGTCATACAATATGCACACCTCGATTCCAGTGATTCCACCTTTAAATCAAAAAGAGATAGCAAGCATATAACATTGTCATTCACATCAACTGATTTAGTTGTATAAAGATATTGAACATACTGGTCCTAACCGTAGTGATTACGATAAAAATTTGGTTTAACTAGATATATCGCAATTCAAACTAATGATGCATGCACAACTTTGATTGACATGATGAAAAATTGCCAAAAAAAAATTTTAAATTTTGAAAATGTAGCAAAAAAACACATTTTTAAAGCAATAATAAAATATATTGAATATTGTATGCAAATCTGAAAGTGCTGTTTTTCACAAATATAATTTTAACATCTTCCGTAAGGAGGGTGCTGAGCAAATACGCCAATGAACTTTTTCCTGAATGACATATGTACATAGTTAAAAACTTGGACTATTCTCACATATTTGTCAATTTAGAAATTTCCCTTCTGTTCTAGTAAATTTTGTTCAAAATAGTTTTGCGATTTTTATGCAATTCTTCAACCAATGCAATTGAAGTAGAACAATTTTGAACGATGCCAATGTGAATTTGCATATTTTTGTACAAAAATTATATTCCTTGTGAAAAAACAGAGACAGACATTTTTTTCAAAAACCATGCATCAATCGCGTTCGCATAGAATTTTAGCTCGTCTACAACAACCACAATATTTCAACAATTTTCAAAATTTCTCGGAATTACAATACCCATGAAAAATTATTTTTGTTTTTTTTTATACCCCATACCCAGTAAAACGCGGATAAGGAGGCGTGGCAGGTATGGAAAAGTAAATATATTCTGGATCAGTGTAACTTGAGACGATATATCCATTTCCTTCTGTCTGGATGTTTGTTGAAATCATTTAAATATATTTTGGGAGCAAGATAATTGTATGACATTTGGTTCACTGCCTCCGTCGTCAAAGTTAGCTCATCATATTGAAAATGAGCGAAATCGTTTAACGAACACGCCTATGCACAGTGGCAGATCGTGGCCATAAATAAGTAAAATTTTAAAGTGTTATGGATTTAAAAAAATTTTACGCCAATCGTCAGATAATACTTAGGGACGGAAAAAAAATATAAAAATTTAAAATTTTGTTTTGGTGGACGTGGCACCACCAACTTTTCTGAAAAGAATTATTTGTTCTAATTATCTTTGCGTATGTACCAAATCATATCTATCTGCGTCAAATATTGTCAGAGAAATGATGAATTTATTTTTTTGAGGTCGTGGCACCGCCCATTTTTCCAGTGAACATTATGTATTTGTCCTGATGATTTATACATATTTACCAAATTTCATTTATCTGCTTCAAAGAGTTTCGGAGACACGATTAGTTAATTTTGCTACGTAAAAAAATAATAAAAATTTTGCATGTGTGATGTAATACCGAGAAATTTTGAAAATTATTGAAATATTGTGTTTGTTGTAGACGAACAAAATAAAAAACATTTTTCCATGGGTGTTGTAGTTCCGAAAAATTTGGAAAATATTGTGTTTGTTGTAAGGGAGTCACTTTCACTTTTGTTTAACGCTGACACCCTTGGCATAATTTGTAAATAATGTAAAAATTTTTCATTCGAAAAAATTTCGCTTGCATTTTGTTGAAAATTTTTTGTTTCATATTTAATTTTCCTTTCATATTTTTTTTTTTTTCTTCTGTTTTTCAATTTCGTTTTTGTGTTTAATAGCGCGCTCAAGTACCAAAGCAAAATTAAATTTTTTTAACTTATTTTATACTCACACACTCACCCACACCTAACTCCTGATGTTGTGTCACCAAACGGACATATAAAATAACCAAAAATATATTCTTTTTCTCTTTTTCTTTTGCATTTATGCTTGATCACATGACACATTTTGTCACGAACAAAAAACTTAAAAATATATTAAAAAAAAAAACAACAACCAAAAACCCACATTTCGAAACTAGATCAAGATCTGGCGAAAGTGGCATCACCCAATCCCAGTTCCATCAGCAACAACAACAGCAAATGCAACAGCAGCAGCAACAACAACAGCAGCAAACAGCTTCTAAATCCAATTCTAGATCGGGTAAAAAACGAGCAGCAGCTGTTGCAGCTACTGCAACGTCATCATCATACACCACAACAAGTTCAATGGGAAAATCCGATCAAGCTCCTCCCTTGGAGAAAATACATAAGTCATCAGCGAAATCTACTTCAAACCAAACCAATTCGCCGCCAACTCAGCAACATTTTCGCAGTGAAATAACATCGCCAACAACACCCTCGCCACTTACACTGCCACCACCTAGTAGCACCCCAACACCAAGTGCAACAACACCCTCGCAATCACCAGTACCATCAACTGCATTACCAACGACTGCACCACAACAGCAACAAAAAAGCACAACAAATAAAAATAGTAGTAGTATTAGTAATAGTAGCAACAACAACAACAATAATAAAAACAATAACAATAACACAAATGAAAATAACACTTTCCCAAATGCTTCTACTTCTTCTTCTGCTTCTACTTCTATCACATCTCCTACATCATCTGCTGTTACCACCACAAATAATGCAACTTCAAACACTCCTGCATTGTATTCCACTGCTATAAGCGCTAGCACGGCAATTGGTACAGCAGCAGTTTCTTCTCCCATAACAACTTTTAATACTTCACCTACAAGAGTTTCCACTAACAATTCACATGCTAACGTTGAAAATAGTAGTAGTAAACAAAATCGTAATGAAAATAGTAGTAGTAGTAGTAATAGTGCCAGTGAGAAGAATAAAACTACGACAACAGCAGCAGCAGCAGCAGTGGACAATGCTAGCAATGTTGATATGCCAACAGTTTTGAAACCTTTAAACAAAAAGTTGCTGCGTGCCCAGCAATCGCATTATCAACAACAAAAGCAAATTGCAGCACAACAACAGCTGCAGCAAAAGCAACAACAACAACAACAGGATTCACCTAAAAAACAACAACAAACAATTGTTGATGGCAATTCCAACGCTGCTGCAAGCAATATTAGTCAAACGCAACAGCAACAAAATTCAAATAATGATATCGAGATTGTGCAAATAACTAATCCAACAATACCCTCCAATTCTTCTTCTTCCTCTCTTTCAAATGTACCATCGACGACGACAACAACAACAACAAACACAACAATTGGTAACACACCATCAACCATCAATAGAACACCCGATAGTGGCATCTTCTCTTCATCTTCTTTTAACATCAGTGGTGGCAGCAGCACATCAGCTGCATCGTCAAACCTCAGTAATGGTGGCTTAAAATTTACCTATGAAGCTCAACCCGGTGTCGGCTCATCTTCCTCCTCCATATTAATGACTGGAACACCACCAACAGCAATTATCGATACAAATCTTACAATAAAAGATTCACCCCCCAGTTCACCTGGCTCTGAAGCTGGTTCTGTAAAAAAACGTGGACGCAAATCAGCAGCAGCAAGTAAGGTTGTGATTAACAAGGATGAAATACAGGCAGCAACAGCAGCACCAACTGATATTAAAGATATTAAAATTTTTCAAAATGGTCCTGGTGTCCCATGTAATACAATTGGTGCTGTAGCGGCGGCGGTCACATCTGCCCCTCCTGCTGCTATCACAATTATGTCACAATCTGCTGCTCATATGTTGGGAAATCAAATAAATCCAAATAGCAGTGTAGCGCAAAAACTGTCCGATCAATTGCATATGGAAATACAGGATCATAGTGTTTATACACAAGAGCCAATTACACCACAATTTGTTGGCGTACCATTTCCGGGCAAGTTGGTAAGTATTGATTTATATTTAACATCTGCATGAATGGCATACTACATTCGCTACTTTAAGACATTCACGCACAAATGAAATAGTTCAGTGTCAGGCACACTGCTTAGCAGGTATGAATGATTGTCGCACGCAAAAATAATTTCTACATTGAGTATAGAGTATCAATGAATGAATATATATGCACTGAAGCGAGTGCAGTAGTGTCATTGAATGTATCCATGTATTCGTGAGTGCAATGAATACTTGCGAACTGAAGTGAGTGCAGTAGTGTCATTTAATATGCCCATGAACTACAGTGTTCGCAAACTACGTGTGGTATTTTGATGAATACCATATAGATATAGATACATTTTTTGAAAATATTACATAAAAATTAAATTTTGGTCTTAGAACACTTAAATAAATTTTGAAAAAACTAAAATACATGTGTAGGGTTGCCATCTGGGATTTCCCAAAATTTTGTTAAAGTCATACTTTTTTCACTAAATTGAAATCCTTGGTTTCAAAGACGGTCAGATTTTGAATTTTTTTTGACGGTCAGATAAACTTTTTGGTTTGAAATTGTATGCAAATCTGGGTTGCCACCTGTTTTTATTTAAAAAAAAAACTAAGGGTTGCCACCTGCCATAATTAAATTTTGACCTTTAAATACTGAATAAACTCTTTGAAAAACTAACATATAATTTTTCCAAAATTTTGTTTAACCCTTATATGGGTGACAGGGTACCCACCCGGATGCTCATTATATTTTTAACTGAAAATGGTTTATGGTTGCACTGTACAGCATTTGAAACTTAACGTGAAACTCCAGATAATGCTTAAATTATATTTTCATATGAGTAGTTTCATCTGATCAGTTTGAACAGTACAAAATAATGACATTAAATTAAAATGTTATTTTGATTATTAATATAACTTCGGGGCATTAGCGTAACGACCATACTTAAGACTCGGGGCGATATTTCTATGACCAAAAAAACAAAGGAAAATGTATTTTCATATAAGCATAGGTACATTTGAAAACACTACTGCACTTACTTCAGTCCGAAAGTATTCATTGTACTCACTTCAGTCTAAAATTTTCATCGATACATTCGATGACACTATTGCACTCACTGCAGGGCACATGTATTTATTCATACTAGAGTTCGCCTTGTGGCCGAAATTCGACCATTTCGATTTGACCATAAAATAAAGGAAAAAGTTTTTATACACTTCCTTGGTCGATAAAACACATAAAACTTTAAATATTCTTCCTTAGGGTTCGGGTTATTGGCATCGGTGCAGCAGCTAAGTTGCAATATCGTACTTTCCATTTAGAGGCGCAAACAGTTTTTGATATCTTTCTATACCAAAATTCATTAAAATCAATCATGCTATATAGTGCTAACTCTATATCTATATCAAATTTCATAAAAATCGTATGCAGTGTTTTCGCCATGAGAGCGTTTTTTTTATTTAGGGGCGTGGCACTGCCCACTGAAAGCATAATGGCCATGTTATCGTTCCTTAGTGCTAACCCTATCTTTATACCAAATTTCGTTGAAATCGATGCAGCGGTTTAGCGTGAGAGCGTTTTTTTCATTTAGGGGCGTAGCACCGCCCACTGAAAAACATAATGTTCACATTATCGTTCCTTAGTGCTAACCCTATCTTTATACCAAATTTCGTTGAAATCGATGCAGCGGTTTAGCTGTGAGAGCGTTTTTTTTATTTAGGGGCGTGACACCGCCCACTGAAAAACATAGTGGTCATATAATCGTTCCTTAGTAATAACCCTATCTCCATACCAAATTTCATTAAAATCGATGCAGCGGTTTAGCTGTGAGAGCGTTTTTTCCATTTAGGGGCGTGGCACCGCCCACTGAAAAACATTATGGTCATATTATCGTTCCTTAATGCTAACCCTATCTCCATATTAAATTTCGTTAAAATCGATGTAGCGGTTTAGCCGTGAGAGCGTTGTTTCCATTTAGGGGCGTGGCACCGCCCACTTGAAAAAAAATATAGTCCTATGCACTGCTCCTCCTTACAACCTTTCCAACAAAAAAAAAATCTAGCAAATCGGTTGAGATTTAGGTAAAGAAACAGGGACTGAACCGATTTCGTTTGCCTATTTATACATAGATTCATACAAATTATTTTTGGGTGCGGCATTCATAACTGTTATGTACTTGATTATGAAGTGCACTGAAGTAGAGTGCAATGGTGTTACAAAAGAAATGAGTACATTCCTGCAAATGTCTAATTTATATGTTGTTAATTGTTTTATTAAAACACATTTCATACGTAAATTCTGTTCTTTCAGCGCGCTACAGCACCTACACCTGCACCTCCCGCTGCCGCCTCTACTAGCGCAAGTGCAGCTGGTGGCTCTTCGTTGGCATCAATTTTTGGTAGTGGCGTGAATGGTAACTTAGCCATACCACAAAGTCTTGAGCAACTTTTAGAAAGGCAATGGGAGCAGGGTTCGCAGTTTTTAATGGAACAAGCGCAGCATTTTGATAGTAAGTATTTTTAATTTAATATCAATATGCTAATGCATTATTTGAGGCTGAAAGTTCGCTTTCGTTTTTTGTGTAGACAACGTTATAAATATTTGATTTTCTATATTTATTTTTAGTTGCATCTTTGTTATCCTGCCTTCATGAATTACAATCGGAAAATATACGGTTAGAGGAGCATGTTAACAGCCTAATTGCGAGACGAGATCATCTTTTAGCTGTAAATGCGCGTCTTGCAACTCCACTTAATGCCAATACTTCACAGAGTCAAGGTAAGTAGGAATAGGGATGGCTTCCAGAGTAGACATAAATTTAATGCACGTGTGCACGCTACAAAACACAAATGAAATACCCACACACACACATACACACAAAAATATATGCCAAACAAACATAATTAATACACACATAAATAAATACTATACATATGCATAAGTTCAATCTGACCTCACTTCATCTCATAAGAAAAAAAATTTCCTTTTTTTTTTTATTTTGGTTTACTATAGGGTCATTCCATTGTGACAATCTGGATTTTTTGACTTATTTTCGGACAAATTTCTAAACTATATATCTGTTAAAATATTTATTAAAAATTTAAAATGTATTAGTTTGACTAAATAACTGTTTTGTTTTGAAACAATTTTAGTAATAAATAAATAAATAAATTTTTGCTATTAAAGATTCTAAATTCAAGTTTAAGAAATTGAGGCGGTCAAGAGCCACTGATTAATTTAAAATACTCAGTTTAGTTAGTTAGAAACTGATAAGGCTGTTTTTTCAAAAAACGATTTTGATAAAAGAGCTATTTCACCCAAAAAAAAAGGTGCCAAAAATTTATATTCATTTGATCACCACAAAATATCACATTTTAAGCGCAGCAAATGTTTGCCATTTATTTAAAATTGTTAACAACTTGCGTATGGGTCATTAAAAATAAAGGATAATGTTCCGCCGAGTTCGATGGGCTATATTCGATTTTGAATCTGAAATTAATTTTTCTAGATAGTCTTTTATACGAAATCGATAAGGGTTACAAAATTGAGGGCTTGTATAATGTGACACTCATGACATTTCGCAAAAAAAAAATGGTTTGTTCAGTTGTGGGCACCCTTATAAAATCGGCTAAAAATGGGAAAATATGAAGTAAAACGTAATCAAATGGAGAAGAAAGCAAAATTAATTTATTTTGCAAACATAGACTCGACGGTTTCAACAAAATCAACGTCACTGAAAACGTCTGGATCGAATGGCATCATACCTGTTGCCTATTGGTTGTTTCATTTCCACTAAAAAAATGTAAAAAGGCATAAGAACACCATTTAAATTA
The DNA here is from genome assembly GCA_951812925.1 of Calliopum simillimum. Classification (NCBI taxonomy): domain Eukaryota; kingdom Metazoa; phylum Arthropoda; class Insecta; order Diptera; family Lauxaniidae; genus Calliopum; species Calliopum simillimum. The sequence goes on from OX638368.1 coordinate 24,471,379, forward strand.
GTAAAGTTGGCATCCACGACGATATTTCAGTAAAACACACGCTTTAAATAAAAAAAGAGGGGTGCCCACACCCGAGCCAATTCGGGGCTCACACTCGACTTTGACAGCCACTTTGAAAAGCAATGAGCAAATTGTGGTGTGTAAACATTTTGGTTGCATTCGGTTTTGAATCACAAAATATAATAAATTTACTGCATAAATATAGATTGCATTCAGCTTTTCGATTGATTCACTTCGATTTATCGCACTTGGAAAATGATTGAAAAAAACTTTTGTGTTGACTTTCACTTATTCAAAAATTGTTTTCTTCTCAGCACAAAGCAAATGCGTCTGTTTGTTCCAGAAAATGCATAAAAACTTCGTGCTGTCATAACACGTGCTTAGCATTTGTCAGAACAGCCGCATTTGTTTTCTGTCAAAAGTAACGGAGGGGCGGGGTGCCCACACCCGAACCATGCCCGCAGGCGGCACTCTTCCCATATATTTGCATTATTTACTTACCATTCTGAGACGCGACACTCATGACAATGATTCAACACCCAGAACATTTTTTTACCACAAATTAAAATTTTATACTCAGTGGTATAGTATTTTCAAGTCATTTGATTACTAACCGTTGACCCTGGAGACCATAACACTTTTGATATTCTGTTAGAACTTTTAGCTGCCAATTTTTTTTAAACTCAACCATACAGGACGTGAATATTACCTTTTGTTTTAGTGACCCATACATTTTGTTTGGCTCAGATAAAAATAAATCTTTTATAATTAGCATTCGGTAGCGTAGCTCAAAACAAATTCACAAACTACAAAATTTTAACAAACAAAAGAAGGATAAACTACTTAAAACTTGGTTCTTAACTGATGCTCTGTCGTCCACCGTGGAATGACCCTTAAAATTTATATTTTCTAATAATGCTTTTGTGTTACAATGGTTTTTTAATATTAATTTTCCCCTAGACTAATACGTATATAAAACTATATACTTGAATAAATATTTATAAACACTTTGTACAAAACTTAAATTTGTTTATAATCTTTGTTTAAATTTTCACATATTTATGTTTGATTTTACATTTAATGAATTTTTTAATGCAAATACAGTAATTTAGTTTAATTTTGATTGTAAGCTTAAAGAAAACAAATTGAGAGGTACATTTTTTTTTTGTTTATGTAATAAATAAAAAAAAATCATACGCTAAGGAATAAAATTTCAAGTTTTATTATTAATTAACACACTCTTAAACAGACATGCACTCTTTCTTTTTCATTATTATTTAATTTTAACATAGATTTAATTTAACTACGCTTTATTCTTAAGTAAACTTAAATTATATATTTATTTACTTTATGTATTATACATATGTGCTTACAAATACACAATATATTTGAGTTTTATATTAATCTAAACGGTGTTTGTTTTTTTTTTTAATATATATACATTATCTGTGGACTTTTGTCAAAAGAACTTGGGCTTTTTCTTTTTTCACAAAGATAAACTTAAGTCCTTTAATCAAAAGTCCTCAAACATATACTTTTACTATCGTTTCTATCTGTATCTTTCAATTTAAAATTTACTAAAAAATGGTAATTGGAACTTTTTGGTTTTGAGCACTGTATTATATGAAAAATTTAAGTATACACATATAGGGTGTAATGCAAAAGATTACATAGCTTCTGGGAGGTGATAGAGGAGGCCTAGATTAACAAAAGATTGCACCAATGTACGACTGAGGAGTTAGAGAAAAAAAACTGATTTTCTGACTTGTTTTACATAAAAAATTATTATGGGAAACTTTTAGCTGATTGTAAGAGCTTTCTAAGAGGGTATTGAGTTTATAGAATTTAAAAGGATTCAGCAAAGTTTTGGACCTTTAAAGTTGATATTTTAATCTTTTTCCCAGAACAATCCGTTTAAAGGCTCCGATGGATAAAAGGCGAGTAACGCGTGTGGTTAATAAAAGCATTTTTTTTTCTGACCTTAAATTAAAAATTTGGTTTGATAAATGCACTACCAAATTAAAGGAAATTTGGCGAGGATTAAAAAAAAAAAAAAAAAAAAACATAAAAAAGGATATGTTAATTGGACCTTTTTCATACTAAAATGGCTGCCAAAGTCAAAAAGTAGGGAAAAAATTTAAAATATCAACTTTAAAGGTACAGAACTTTGTAAAATTCTTTTAAACCCTATAAAACAAATACACTCTTAGAAAGCTTAACAATTAGCTAAAAGTTTCCCATAAAAATTTTTTTCTAAAACTTTAGGGTGACCCAAAAAAAATTTTTATTGTTTTTTCTAAAAGACGTCACAAAATCAGTTTGTTTTCCTATAACTCAGGCGTACAGAACCACTATTAGATCTTTAGAAATATTATTCTTGAATAAACTCTGTGAAAATGTTGATATCGAAATCGGCTCCCTGTTTAGTTGCCCCAAAAGGACTGTAGTATCTAGCTTCGTAATTTCATTTCTAGACAACCCCCTATGTCAGTCTGTCGGATTATGCAAGTGGCATTAAGACGGCACAATTAATGGCGAACCATAAAAACCAAAATGAAACTTAAAAGGCTACATGCTTCTTTTAAATTTTATAAGGTAAGATTAATTTTTTGCTTAAAATTTTTATATTTTGATCTATTTAATAAGGCTAGAGATTGCTTTGTAGCCGAAATTTGACCATTTTGATTTGACTATAAAGCAAAAGGTTCTTTTTTTCCTTAAAAACCGATGCAGTGTTTCAGACGTGAGAGATTTTTCCATTTAAGGGCCTTGGCACCGCCCACTAAAAAACATAATGGTCATGTTATCGTTCTATAGTGCTAACCCTATCTCCATATCATATTTCGTAAAAATCGATGCAGCGGCTTAGCCGTAAGTGACACCGCCCATTTAAAAAAAAAAAAATATAATCCTCCTGTCAACCTTTCCTATAAAAAAAGATCAAGCAAATCGGTTGAGGTTCAGGTATAGAAACAGGGACTGAACCGATTTTGTTTGCCTATTTATATGTAGATTTATGGAAAGCTTAAAAGGATGATGGATCTCAAAATTGCAGATTTAATGTTTAATGAATTTAGGATCGAGGCAAGAATGTTCATTCTAAAAAAAAGTATGCGATTCAACAAGGTGCCCTAGGGATTCATTTATACCAACTATGTATATATTTACTTAACTTTTCTGTGGTATGAATTCTGTTTTATGCATGTCTAAGCATGCACAAAAAAAAAAAAATATAAAAACAAAAACAATGACAAATTGTCAAATATATTGCATTAAATTGCTTTCAGGAGCATAAATATGCTTTAAAGACCATAAAAACTTAATTCTTATTTCATACAAGGGTTGCTTGATAAAATACCAGGTCGCGACGAGAGATGTTCCTGGACTGTCACCAACAATCTCAAGCACTGCCAGTGTGTGATCCCTAAATTTTTTCACAGTTGGCGATCTTAAATCAAAATTCTTTTCATATTTTCTAAGAAATTTGCGAACTGTAGCCGCCAAACTTTCATTGTTTTTGAAATATTGTTCAACGATGGAAACGCATTATTCTTTCGAGTAGTACTCCATTTTTACTAACCTTATACTGTCAGCTGTCAAACTGTTTTCCTGTTTTTGGTTGCCAACACTTCACCGCGCAAATGGCGGCAAATTCAAATCTTTCATGACACTCTATAAAAGATATTTTCGTACTTTTTATCGTGTGATCGTGTGATCATTCATGAGCAATCGCAATTTAAAAATTAACACAATTGTATATACAAGTTAAAAAAAACACGCCTTATATTACTTAAACCGGGATTCACAGTCATTAGTTAACCAATTAGTAAGCTAAAATAACTAATGAATCATTTTTACAGAGCTTTGGTTAACAATGAACAATAATAAAAATATGTCAGCACGGGATAAATTTGTGGATTTTGTAAACACATGTGTTTTTTTTTAAAGATTGGGAAAAACAGATTAACAAAAACGATGAAAAACGCACGCGCTTGCTGCGTGAAGAATTGATGAAGAAGAGAATGTTGTGATCAAATTAGTGGAAGGCCACAAAAATATAACTGAGTGCAAAAAAAAAAGGCAACTGGCTACGCGTGGTAGTTCATCACCTGTCAGTTAACTATTGGTTAGCCTATGAAATGTGGGGGTTTAACTAATAGTTAAATAATTATTGAAAATAAAATGTTGCTGGTTGCTTGTCATTAGTTAACTAATAACTGTGAATCCGTGCCTGTATATGAACAAATTATAAAATGGCTATAACTTTTGCAAATATTATGATTAATTGTAAATTTTTTCACCATTTTTAAGGTTAGACCTTGTAATTTAGAAAAAGTGACATATTTTACATTTAGGAAGACATTTTTTGTGGAACGGATATCCAAATTATCAAGAACTATCTGAAAAACGGACAAACGATAAAACACCAAAGCAAGAATTGTATGAAATCTGTACCTATGTATTTTGACAAATTCGGATTCTTATGTATTTTCATCGATGCTAATGAAATTTGCGGTTTCCCAAAGTATCCATAATTATGGAGCTTTCACTGATATGGCCAAGATTATGTTAGCTCAACTTACTTATTCGTCAGTAAACATTTTATGATTGTAAATAAAATAAATATATAATTTGTGATTTTTTTCCATACAATAGTTTTTCTTCTTACTTCGTTTGAATAAAATATTTTTTTTTTTTTTACAATCGTTTTCATCACCACCACCTTCCCGTTTTAGGCTAAAACTTTCTTTTTCCTCATTGAATTCACCATAACTAAAATAAACCAAATTAAACTCTTATACACAAACTTAGTTCCCCAAATAGAAAAAAACAAAAGCTTTACATTATTAACTATTTAATTTATTACACAAAAAAAAAAAAAAAAAAATTAAAACTAAAAAACAGAAACATCTCATGATGTTACCGCCGCAAGCGTATCATCAACGAGCTCTTCTGTAACAATGGCTAAAATTCCAGCAGCAACAACTGGATCATCTGCAACATCTGTAACAACTGCTGCTACCGCAGTGACATTGGCAACAGCAGCAACAACAACCAACTCTAGGATACCACCAACTGCTGTTGTTGCATCTGCAACTTCGTTACCATCGTCATCGTCGTCGTCATCATCAGCAGCAACTTTGTCGACACTCGCCTCATCATCATCACGTAATAATGCGTTTTCATCATCTCAGCAACAGTCGGCAGCAGCAGCATCATCACAACAGCAACAGTTGTCAGCGCTTTCTTTAATGGAAAATGGTATGGATTTTAGACAAAATATGCCAACATCTACGGCTGCTGCTGTGGGTACTATGCCAACATCGGCACCGCCACCAACGACATTACAATCAATAACTGCGCTACCGCTTAGTTTGAGGTAAATTTGTTTTTCTCTTTCTCGCTCTCTCTCTTTTCTCTGCTGCTCTTTTAGCTTTTTCTTTTCCCTTTCCTTTTCCACTTAAGGATAATTTATTTATATGAAATTTAACTTTAAATGCAAAATAATCTACTTCTCTTCAATATATTCTTGTAATACATTATTATAAGAGGGAAATAGCCAAATATGGAATACCACTTTGTTTCTCGAACAAAGCTCTTGTAGTTAGGGAGCTGCAGACAATTTCGGTGCATGCATTAAAAAAATTGAGGGTGCCACGCCCCTAAAAACAAAACTCGACATATCTCAGAAACTGTTTGACGCAACGGGATGAAATTTGGCACATATGTAAAGGACAAGCAGCCAAATAATACGCATTAGAAAAACGGGCGCGTGGTGGCATCTCAGCGATAGATCGTAATAGAAAAAAGCCACTAAGGCAAAGGTGAGGCAACGCTCACTGGGTAATAGCTAGTATAAAATAAAAACTAGTAAGGGTCTTAAGTTTGGCCTGGTCAAAAATTCAATACCCTACAATGCAGTATTTTGAAAATTTTGCTTATATGGAAGGTGCTACGCCCTCATGTCCGAGTTCACCCAGTTTTTGCACAGAGCTTGGATTTATAGTCCTTAGTGTTTGAGTGAAATTTAGTTGGATTGCGTCAAAAAACGTTTTCACTATAGTGTTTTGAAGCTATTGCTTATATGGTAGGTGGTGCCACGCCCTCATGTCCGAGCATACCCAGTTTTTGCTCAGACCTTGCATTTATAGTTCTTAGTGTCTGAGTAAAATTTAGTTGGACTATCTCAAAAAATACCCTCTTGTCCGAGTTCACCCAGTTTTTGCTCTGAGCTTGCATTTCTAGTTCTTAGTGTCTTAGTACATTAAAATTTAGTTGGATTGTCTCAAAAAACGTTTTCAATATAGCGTTTTGAAGCTTTTGCTTATATGGGAGGTGCCACGCCCTCTTGTCCGAATTCGCCTAGTTTTTGCTCAGAGCTTGCTCTAACCATTTCTAGTATTTATGTGTAATTTGGCTGCATTGTCGTGAAAAATACGAAAGTTGCATTTTGAATATATTTTTTGTATGGGCGGTAGGCGTGTTCGTTGACCTTTTTCGCTCATTTTTAATCCTCCGAGCTCACTTTAACGACGGAGGCAGAATACTAAATTTCATTGAATTATATTGCTCAGTTTTCTCAAAAAATGTATTTCCACACACAGCCAGCGAGACAGACGGACATGGCTATATCGACTCAGGAGGTGGCGCTGATCAAGAATACATATACTTTTCCATACCTGCCCCGCCTCCTTCTCTACGTTACAAACGGAAGGACAAAGTGAATATACCCTGGGTGTAGGGTATAATAAAGGAATTCTAATTTAAAACGAAAAAAAAAGATTTATCCCATACAATTGGCGCCTAATGTGGGGCAAGTGTGTTATATTGGTAAATGAATAGAACTGATAGTTTAGGAGACAACCTAATTCAATATGTTCACTTTCTGCCTCTTGTCCAGCTCCCTAGCTTTGTTTGAACATTATTTATGGAATATTCCGTAGTTGAAATTTGGGACATGAGTACTAGTATAGATTTTTTTTTAAGTAATCCTAGTGATCTCCTCTTGTGATGCTATTCCACATTTAAAACAAAATCCCATATTTAGTTACTCCGCTTAAATGCGCCCATTTATTGCACCCACTTTGCGAGCAACTTATCGTTTTTGTTTTTTATTATATATTTTTCTCTATATACGTAGACATTCTTCATCATCACTCCATACTCCAAATTATTCCTCCACGTCCACGTCAACAGCAAACCAACCGTCAGCTTTGCATAACAATCCTAGCAATATTCATACAGCAACAACATTGCAAACAAATGCTGCTATTGCCTCAACAACAATAACAACTGCAGCAGCTAATCGTGGGCAACAACAGCATAATTTACAAACGCAGCAGCAAGTGCATTTAATGCAACCACAGCAGCAGCATCACCATCATCAACAACAGCAACAGCATCACATGCAGCATTCCACAAGCTCATCCTCTTCCACGGCAACGACAGCAGGAAATTTGCATAATCAACAACAGCAACAACAATCACATCATTTGCACCAACAGCAGCAGCAGCATGCGCATAATCATCAACAGCAACAACAACAGCATCATCATCATCAACAACAACAACAGCAACAGCAGCATACACATTCCGCACACACTTCTCACTCTCACACGCATACACATACAAGTTCGTCACATTTGGGACATCATCTTCATCATCATGATTTGCATCCCATATCGTCGGCATCATCATCGACAGCAGCAACAGCAATGCGCGTTGGCAGCAGCAGCGGCGGCGGCGGTAATAATACCAGCAGCGGTAGTAGTGTTGGAGGCAGCAACAGCGGTGGACGAGGTGGGTCATCGATAGCAATCAGTGGTGGTGGTCTTGGTGGTGTTGGTGGTAGTAGTCGAGGTGTCCCCGGATTGGAAGGCACCTCCATCTCCTCCTCGTATCATATGGTCTATAGTCATCAGGTAGTGGCAATCAAACCAAAATGAGTGTTGTGGGCGGTGGGAGGGAACAAATTATGATGTGATACATATATTTGTGTTCAATTCAACATTCAGTCAATCTCTTTACTGTTTTTCATTTTCGTTGCATTTACTTTTCGAAATTTAAAAAAAAAAAAAAATCATTATTACATTGCCACTTTTTCTTAAAAAAAAAAAAAAATTATTTCCAAAAAGTACCAATTGGTAAAAATAATTGGTTTTAATTGAGCGCAGTCAGTGTAAATAGAATAAAAGTGACGACATATTTTTATATACATAGTGACCCATTCGAATATGTGTATAAAATAAGAGTGGACCTTAGAATGTTCGGTTTACTCATTCAAATTTTACTTAGAAAATTATGCACCACCCTACCCTCACTTGTAATACAAAGAACAAAAATTTGTAACCCTTTTTTTACGATGTTAGAAATGGAGCACAAAGCTTAAATTATTTTAATATGTTGCTTTAAAGGCAGGTAGCATTAAGTAAAAAATTTTTTAATATTAACAACAACAAAATACGCAGTCATACAGAGTTGGAAATAAAATGAAGCACAAAGCAAAAGACAAAAAGCAAAGTATGTAGTGACTTTTATGTCTTTTGTTTTGTTTACGTTTCGCTTTACATTGTGCAAGGGACGATTTGTACCAAACAGCAAAAAAAATACAAAGGGACCAAAAAGTACCAAAATTATTTAATTTATTTGTGATCAAATTTTGAGCACTGTTATCTTTAATTTATTTGTATTTTATTAATACAGTTTCGTCAAAAAAATAAATTTCATTATTTCCCTTGGGAATGTATTAAATTCAGGGCTGCAGCTGACAATTTATTTTTATTTTTTTTTTTCTCTATCTAATTCCTTTGGAACTAACTAAACTTTCTCATACAAATCGAAAAGCTTTTTATATGGCAAACTAACCAGGTTTGTGCTTAACTAGATATAAACTAACTTAATCGCTTTAATCAGACTATAATGCCTTGTTTTTGCCTGTATTGGTTAACCAGATTGAAATAATAAACAAATAAGCAAAGATCACCGTTTACACTTTTTTGCCTGGTCTCTGGTCTGATATTTCACTGACAATTGCTTTGTTGTTAACCAAATCACAACTCTATTCTCACTTTTTCTTTACTTGTATCGAACCCTACACACCTGTCCTGAAGGACAAGAAGGCCTTCCCCGATGCTTCCAAAAACCAAGTACGCACTTCGACTCTTTAGGCCATGTATATTATTAATATAATGCTAACAAAATCGCATCTCATCATTGTTACGTTTTTCTATAACTTTTATATTGCGGCATTATATCGTACTACTATATAAAATACAACGTCTGTCTGTCTGCGTCTCCATATCTCGAGATTTGCATGATTTTATCTTTCCTTTATGGATATTTCGCATAGCAAGGTTTTAGGCTGCATTTTATTTCGAAATACCCTCGGCTTCGTCCGGGTTCTTGGAAAATCCCATGACTCTAAAATCAGTTATCCGATTTGCATGATTTTTTGCTTTCGAAGACATGCTATCAGATGAGATTGCAGGACAAACTCTAATTTGTAATACCCTCGGGTTCGGCGGGAATATTGAAAAACTCTGGCACCGGGATGAATAACATCCGCTGGAAAAATGTCCACTACAGCGATACAAAATAAGACTGTTTGACAGATGCATATGAATGAGATTAGGGTATCGGGAACGGGCGAACGAAGTCGCTCCCGGGCAACTAGTCTCCACATAAACAAAAAAAAAACTGAAAAAAATAATACAACAAACGAAAAATAAAACTATTAATTTTCGATGTATTTTGCAATGCTGAGTTTGAATCTGGCATCAGGAAAAGCTTTATCTCGTATTGTTTTTGAGATATTTTAACCTAAAAGTTAAAAAACGTGGTTTTTTGCAATATTTGAGGTTATATAACAAGACAAGGTAATTTCTTTACATAAGTAAAACTTGATATGGTGGGTGAAAGCACTAGTTTATACAGTGGGGAGCAAAATGAGTACATTTTTGCATCATCTTAGCGATGGTTTTTGATATTTAAATACTTAAATACAATCTATGGGTACCAACCGTATGGATTCAATCAATCTTACCGAATCAACAGCTCTTGGTGTTCTTGGGTTATCGATCCAATACGATCTGAGATGGACCGATCACATATTTAATGTGTCAAAAGAAGCGGCCAAGTGCTTAGGCTTTCTTAAACGTTGCAAGAAATACTTCTCACCAGTTGATCTCCGCTCTATCTATTTCACCTACATTAGGCCTAAAATGGAATACAATTCACACATATGGGCTGGCGCTTCCAAAACCTCTTTGGAACTGCTTGATCGAATCCAGCAACGTGTGATAAAACTTACAGGAGATGTAACTGTTTCATCATATATTAATTCTCTAGGTCATCGTCGAAATGTTGGTTGCGTAACACTTTTTTATCGTTACTACCATGGGCAATGCTCAAGAGAAATACGTGGCCTGGTGCCATCAGTCCGTGTGTTTTCTCGTTTTACTAGGGCTTCTCACCAAGCTCATCCCTTTTGTGTAACCTCGATGCTGAATAGAACATCCCATTACAGAGACAATTCGTTCTTTAGCCGCATGGTAAAGTTATGGAACGATCTTCCAGAAAGCGTTTTTCCCGACAGCTTCGACATCGGTAAATTTAAGACAAATGTTCACCGTCACTACTCCATCTATCCTCCTTCCCTATAACCTTTTCCTTTGGCCAACTCAATGCTTTGCATGTATAGGGGTTATCCCCTGCGCGTTGGTCGTTATGTAAAAAAAAAAAAAAAAAAAAAAAACCAAGCAAAAAAATGTTGGGCACTACCAAAAAAACAAAAGAAATGTCGGTAATACACTTAAAAACCTTATGTAATTTTGGCCAAGATTCGTGTTAAATGGACGAACATAACAAGATGTATTGTTGATATATCGGCTGAAATATTCAAACTATATTTATACTTGCAAAAAATCAACGCCCTCTTGACTAAACTAAAAATATTTAACAAGTGTATTTTCTCCCAAAGTGAAATATTGGAAAAAATCGAGTTTTGTGTAGATTTTTGTCCACAAAAATTTTACATGATAAATTTCAGCACTCAAATTTATATCATCTGATAGTTCAATAAATAAACGCTAAAAAATTCAAACCATTTGCTTTAGTTTTAACGGTTTTATGGGCAGGTGAAAAGACCAGTTTCAAACATGTGCTTATTTTGCTCCCCACTGGTGTCACGCCGTAATTTCTGATTTTGCGTAGTTACTGTTCAGAGCTTGCGCTAATCATTACGAATATTATGAAATTTGGTTACATTATCTCAAATAATGCTGGCCGTATGGTATTTTGAAAGTTTTGCTTGTATGAAAGGTGCCACACCCTCCTTCTGGTTTCTACTCATGACTTTCATCAGCGCTATTCATTTGGGAGGTAGAGGTACCTATCCGTTAAACGATTTCGTCGATCTTCAATACCCCTACTTAACCTTAACACCTAATCTGCATTAAAAATAAAGAACAAAGTGAATATCATTGATTGTAGGATATAAAAATTAAAAAGAATAATACGCAAGAAAGAACATAGATGTAAAAAAAAACCTTAAGTCAATTATCAACTTGTGCTTTTAACATAAGTTTCGAAGAATGTGGTTACTTTTATTCTATTACGCAGAACTACTGTTTTCAGGCTATATCCTTAAAGCGACATTTGAAATTGGTGTATGCAATTTTAAGTTTTTCTAATTTTCCATTGACTCGGCCATTGAGATGATACTTTTAAGGGACCCTTATACTCCATCTACATATGTACATATGTATACAAAAATATTGTTACTGTGCATTCATCACATTCGCAACATTATTCACTACCACAGTCATATCCGCATCATCCATTATCCATCCTATGCTTATTTAGGATCATTATTGATACAATATAGGCATTTATGCAAAATATGTTTTAATGTTTTTTCTCATCATAATATTTTTTCTATTTAATTCAATTTTTTTATTGTTGCAATTACAGTCTCAACTAAGACGCGACGATAACCAAGCAAAGCCCAGCTGAAAATCATTTTGTGATAACAAGCAGCGAAAGCAACCAGCCAATGATGCAGCAAAAGAAGTTCCAGTTGAAACAGGTGAAGCGGAGCAACAGCGAGAAAGCAATAAATATAAAGACAAACAAAAGGAGCAACATAAGAAGTCAACAAAATTTAAAACAAAGCAACAAATGCAAACAATTAATACAAAAAATGTTATGCTAAATAGCTGCCAACAAATGGATAAAACCAACAACAGCAGCAACAGCAACATAATAGCCATCATCTCAGATGATGAAGATGAAAAAAATTTAACCAATACGGGAAAAAACAAGTACAATAACAAAAATGATGAAGGTGAAAATATTGAGAGCAATCATCAGCAGATTGATATTGATTTGAATGCTGATGATGATGAATATAACAATAGCACTACCACACGTTCTTTATCATCAACTTTATCATCCTCTCATGACTCTCATGAAGATGAATTAAATGCTGATGAAGCAGATGAAGAGGATGAAAATGAAAATGAGGAAAATCTTCGTACCCTAAATAAACCAAAAGTTAATGAAAATCTTTTACATATACAAAATTTTTTAAATAGTTTTAATGTAATGCCAGAATATGGAATAAAAAACGATAAAGTTGATAAAGCTATAGCGACAACAACTGCAGGAGCAACCAAACAAGCAAATGTTGCTATAGAGAAAAATATTGAAAGCAACAATAATGTCATGTTGCTAGACAATGTTATAACTGCGGAGACAACGAAAACAGAAATGGTTTCAACAACAACAGCATCGTTAGCAACCATAGCAATGAAGCCACATCATTGTAAAAGCAACAATTCAAGTGAACTACGCAGTTGGCGTAATAAAATTAAGGATAAGAATACTTTGCTACTTAATTCTCATAATAATACACAATGGCAAAATGTTTCAACAGTCAATGATGACGCCAACACAACAACATCGGCAACAAGTGGTGTTGCTGTTAAACCACCAAAATTCACAATATCAACAAAATTTTTACGTAAACAACGTAATAAATTGAAAACAAACCAAATTGCTGCAACAACATCATCATCATCTTCAACAGTTGTCGCTAATCAGCAGCAACAATCGTCAATCATATATAATAATAATAATAAATCGTTATCAACACAGCAACAACATAAACAAGAAATTGTACAAGAGTTACAAAATAAATTTTATCAACGTTCTGCTCCGCCACTAGATGACTCAATAGCAAAATTTAAAGATTTTTCCATTGATTCATTGTTAAATAAATAGTAGTTAACCTATAGAGTTCAACATTTTGTTGCGAATACAATTTTAAATTAGAAGATTTATATTAAAATTCTTAAAATAATTTACAGCTTCAAATTTCAAAAGTATCATTTTTAAGTATCTATTACAGTTTTAGATAGTTTTTTACAAATTATTTTGGCTTTTTATTTCTTTGTAAATTACGTGTATGAAGTCAGAAATTTGAAAAGTTTTATTTATCATTTGCAATCTTGAGCGAAACTAACGTATAAAACTAAAATTTTAAAAAATTTTTGAATTCTTTATTTGGTTACCAAACATACTCCCATTGCGGATGAGATTAAGGAAATACGCAGACAGTGAAAATAGAAAGACAAAACACTTAACCAGACGTCATTTTTTCTCAGTTATGGAAAAACTATAATTAGTGTGACTTCCCACTAGGACCACGGACTATTCAAAAACTAGTTTGTAAACTGTGTACACCATGAGGACGACTGACTAGTGCAAATTCTGGTCCCATCACATATAAAATTCTATTTACGCTTTCCATTGTTTGTCAGACGTAACCAATTGTCTTTTTATGCATTACATTCATGCCAGAAAAAAGACCAATTGTCCCCTTATGTATAACATTGGAACTAGAAAGAGGCCAATCAATCCAAATCAATATCAAAAAATTTGATTTAAATATAAATTTTACACAAAAACGTCAGAAGCTTCTGTAGCCGATGTTGTAACGAGTTTGTTTTATATTTCTGGGCATTGTGTTCCGGGTTTGAATCCCAGTAAGGGTGAAAATTTTTTTTATTTTATTTATCAGCTTTGTTGACACGTGTTTTATTTTCCGCTCCGAATACTCTTCAGACAAATTATGTTCAATTAATAAAAATTGACGAAATTGGAATTGAAAATTACCGAGTGGAAGTTTAAACCCAGGTCTTTACACGTAATGCAAGCCATTAGACCGATACACTATCGATTGCTAAATGTTTGTTACATTTGATAATTTTAGTGAATTTATTCTAGTTTATTCTAGACTACACGTCCATTTTGAACCACTTACAAAACAACTATACTGAAGATAGGGCTTTTGAAACAATTATCTTCGCCGGTACTACAGAGATATTTGGTATCCATGCCTAATAAGCAAAACATCGCAAGGAGATATGAAAAATTGTCATTATCATGTATATTCATATATAAGACATTTGTTTTGAAATTGATTCATTGAATTGGTTCAATTCCATTCAATTTTATTGCGACTTGTTAAAACGATAACAATGTTAAATATTTGACAGTTTTATTTATTGTAGTTTCAGAGATATGACGAACTTTGTTATATGAATTACGTAACATAGTCCAGTTTATTACACAGAAACCCTTTTTCAAATCAGTACTAACACGCGGTAAAAATTTCATCAAAATCATATAGTGAAAAGGTGGAGAGAAATATTACAAACTCAATTTTTTCTGAATGTGGACGACTTTTAAAAGAGTTTAGCTACTGCGCCTTTTAGAGCAGAGGTGATACGATAAGTAATTCCATCTTCATATCAAGCCTGAATAATTTGCAGACGTCCTTCATGAAACAGTACTGTATCATAACCCAGCAAGTTTTAAATAATTCTAAGACCAACAATTCGTTTACAATGCATTAGATGAGTTAAATTTTTTCAAAAGAATTAGTAAATATAAACTACACCGTTTTTATTTATATAATATTTTAAAAATATATACATAATATATTCCTTACAAATACAATATGTATTTTTTTTTAAACACATGTAATTCATATGTTCTTCAATTTTATGAAAGACACATTCGAATAATTGTAAAATAATTCACTAGAAAATTTATATCGCTAATTTAATGATGTAGAATTTAAATCGCAAATAAATTCATTATTATTTGTTAACAATAAAATAAAAACAATAATTAAAACGAACCCTATACAATACAACAAGAAACATATTTATTTGTAAAGTACGTATGTTATAATTTAATTTGTATTAATTAAGGACACATGCATACATATTTAAAGAAAAGAAAAAAAAAATAGTAACAAATAAAGAAACAATTTAAATGTAAATACATATATTAAACATGCTTTAGTTTTATTTTCTATAGCTAATACCTTCCCGTCGAAGCATATGGTGACCTGAATACTTCAACTAGATAACTCCTAAATTATCATTTTTGGGATAAGTGACCTGTTATATTCATCTCGGTTTTATGCACAATCTGCTCCAATCAGAGAACCATTGTGAGAACCATCAGTAGCACCATTATGTTGTAACAAAAAAAAAAAAACTAGAAGTCTAAAATCAGTATAAATTCAAATTTCTAAAAATCATAAAGTTGAATTATCTCTTACTAGCATTTACCCAGTAAGCGTTGCCTACCCTTTGTCCCGGTGCCTTTTACATATGTTCCAAATTTCTTTCCTATGCGTCAAACAGTTTCTGAGATACGTCAAATATCGTTCTTTAGGGGCGTGGCACCGCCCAATTTTTTCTAATGAGTGTTATTTGTCTTCATGCCCTTTACATACGTATGTGCCAAATTTAATTCGTATGCGTCGAACAGTTTCAGAGGTATAACGAATTTTGTATTTATGGGGAGTGGCACTGCCCATTTTTCTAGCCCATATCCTTCCCTTGATCTATACTAACATGCTGTGAAAATTTAATTCAAATCAGTCAAGTGGTTTTCGAGTTCATAAAACACGAACACAAAGACGAACTTTAAGATTAACCTGAAAAGTTCATATCGTTTCTAAAGGAGGGTGCCACTAGAATTTTTTTATTATGATTTTCAGTGACAACCAACTTTCAAACTATACGTGTCAAAATTTGGTAGCGATCGGTCAATTGGTTCGTGAGATATAGTTGTTTGAGTAAAGAAAAAATGGATAAAAACGAACACTGTTTTCTAATGGGAAAAAATTGGGTTGGATCAAAAACAAGTCGATGAATAAATACTATAGTTTAAATAAATGAATTCCGTTTCGAATTGCTTCTCCACCCCCCTCCCCCTGGTCTACAGGTTTGACTCCCAGCCAGCACCGTGTGCAGGATTTGCTCTTGGGGGGGGGTTCTCATATATAAAAACGAGGGAACACCATATGAAACATAAAATTGTTACCATTAATTATGGGTTAACGACCTTCCTGGGGGGTTTGAACCCTCAAAACATCCCCCGTGCGCACGGGCCTGCTCCCAGCGACTTTTGTCTATGCGCAAGCCTAAGAAAATACTTACTGGAAAGAGATTTGACTCAAAAGAGGAGGTGATCGCAGAAAAAAGCATATTTTGAGGGCAAATATACAGGCCTGTTCCGTAATCAGTGTGTTTTCAATTACTTTTCATTTGGGAGGCTTTTTGATGAAAATGGTGAGTACGACGATAAAAAGTATTAGGAACTTTTTGTGGAGAATTACAGGTTCTACAAATAAGTGTAAAGTAATTGAAATCACGTGGATTACAAAACAGGCCTGATAATAAAATCGAGTTATGCCAAAAAAATGTTTTTTCTTCAAAACGATACGAACTTTTCAGACGAAGTTTGTGTGTTAGCGATCAGATTCTAGCTGTAAGAGTTTCTCGACGTAAGGATAGGAGGCTGCCCATAAACTTTGTGAAGCTAAAATTTTATACCTCACCCCTATGTGACAAAACAATCCAGCGTCGAAAGAATTACATTTTTTATTAAAGTGGGCGGCGCAACCACTGCATCGTTTTTTACGAAATTTAGTATGGAGATAGGGTTAGGTTAGGGTGGCGGCAATACTGCCACACATAGACCACAAGGGTCCATAGTGATACCACAAACTCTCTTATCAAAATCTATTCATAAACTCTGGTCCTTTCAGTATGATGTTTGTCCAAACTAAAGGATCCCGTCAGTAACCCGAATCTTTTAATTTCACTTAGGTGAATTTTAGTGAGTTCCTTTAAGGAGTTGAAGAACGGCTGTCCAAAGCGTTTTAGCCTAGTTCTTGCCAAACCAGGACAGGGACATAAAATATGTTCAATTGTTTCCTCTTCTTCAGGCTCGTGACAGTTTCTGCACCAGTTGTTCGAGACTATGCCCAACCTAAAGGCATGATGCCCACTTAGATAATGACCAGTCACAATTCTAGTCAGTAAACTACACTCACTCCACGTCAAGGATAGCATTTATTTGGAATATTCTGCTTTGTGAAAACGAGGCCAAAAATGCTTTGTTATAGCGCTAGTAGGGGATTGTTCCCAGCGTCTGTTTGCCACTGTTAGCAATTGCGAGTTCTTCAAAGAGAAGAAATGTTGAAGCGGGGCTGGAATTTTAATGGGTTGAGCTTCTAGAAGAGCTCCATTTTTTGCCTTTTCATTAGGGATAGGGTTAGCACTAAGCAACAATAAAATGACCATTATGCTTTTAAGTGGGCGGAGCCACGTCCTAAATGGCGATACTGCTGTATTAATTTTAATGTCACTTGGAATAATGGTAGGCTTAACGATAATGATAGAAATTAAAAAGGATACTAAAAGTATTTGTTTCATAGTGTGCAGTTCCAAGCTTCATGAGCTTGAAAAAAATAATGCTATAAAGCTTAAGTTTTGTAAACCATACCGGTTTTCATAAAAGCTATATAACGATCTTCCGATGACTAGGAAATTGCGAATTTTTTAGCTACACAGCTGTAAAACTATGAAGCCAGGAAGCTATAAAGCTACTAAGCAATAAAGCTATAGGTGGCCCAGAAAACTCAATTAATAGCCTAATCACGTATGACGAACGAATTGAGTGACTGATTTTCCATTGCTTACATCCTTCAAGTTAAGAGATGATTTGGTGTTTATGGTTACAAACTTTATTCTCTGAACTAAAATGAAGGCTTATAGTATGCTCTTGTTTTAGTCGGTTGATATTAAGAAATGAAAATCAGTCACTTTATTCGTTCGTCACGCATGATAAGGCTATATAAGATTTGTTGATAATCCGGCATATATGTTTTCCCTCTAATACTAATACGAAACATTTTTTTCGTTCAAGAATTTTTAGTTATGTGTTAGCACTTTTTTTAAATTGACTGCTACTTGTTTATTTTTTAATATAGTATATCCAATTCTTGTAGGAACGTGTATTTGAGAGTGGCCAACCAGAATATGACAAAAATATCAATTTCGCAATTTGAGACACGCTTTTTCTACATTAAGCTAACGATGCCTTTAAAAAAAGTTATTTTTGGACGAAATATATATTTTAGAATGCTGTATCGAAATAAACATAGCAGGTGTTTAGTATTGCTATTCGATTTTCTCTTATTTGCAAAAAAAAAAACTAAAAATATTAAAACGTTTAATTAATTTTATTTTGTTTATTGAATGTATGTTTATATTTTCATCCTAATTCGGCAAACGTTCACACAAAATTAGCTGACATGAAAAATATTTAAATGATTTACTAATAACGCGAGTAAAAAATTGTTTTTTTACTAATCACTTCGTCATATCAAAGAGTATGTATAATTTTAGAATGTGACTTTTTTACGTGCGCTACAGATCGATACCTTCTTGTGCAGCTAGTATTGTTTTAATTTTCATCAGCAGTTCCTTCTTAACAGTGTCGGGCACAATAGCTCTTGCCTTAGGTGTCACTTCAGATATTAGTTGTTCGACCTTGACATTGTTATTACCCTTTTCTTTTATTATATTGCGAAACATAAGACGAACTTCATCACGCCAGCCACATTCAGCTAAGCGACTGCAAAGCAAATCCTTAAGCCTAAAGAGCGAGAAGAAAAAAAATGTTTAATAAAAAGTTATACACACTTTGGAATTAACTAACTTTGATCTATCCCCGCTTAGAATTGTTGCTTGATCTACTGTTTTAGTTAAAGTCATGTTTTTTTTTTATTTTTTGTATTTTCTAACAAGCAATCCTTATTTAAGTTTTAATCACACATCAAAATTTTGTTTAATTTTATGGATAACGAAATTATTCTGTGCTCTCTTTTGTTTACAAGTGACAAAAAAAGAAAAGCAAAAAATGCCGCACAAGAATTTGACAGTTTGACAGTGGGTATTATGGACACCTTTTTACCGACAACTAATGTTGCCATACTACGTATTTTTGTTGATATGTAGATTGGTAAATTGAATTCGCTGGCAAAGTTGTTTCCTTCAAATTCGTGTCGAGATTTGATAAATTCCCTCCGATTTTTCCGAAATTAGGTGGGTACATGGTTTCGTTTTATGTCTAAACTGATAAACTAACGTTTTAGAAAAAAACATTTTCTAAAGGTGAATTTGGTTTATAAGGTTTTAAAGGATTTCTCAAAGTTCTGGACCCTTAAAGTTGATAATTTTAATTTTTCTTTCATTTTAGTACGAAAAAGGTTCTATTAACATACCCTTTTATATAGATATTTTCTACTTTTCTTTTTTTTTTTTTTTTGAAAGCCTTGTTAAATTTCCTTTAATTCGGTAGCACATTTGTCATACCAATTTTTAAATTTGAGGTCGAAAAAGAAAATACTTTTCAGGAATAATCCGTTTGAAGGCTCCAGTACATAAAAGGCAGCGCGCATATCAAATGCAGCAAATGGCATGCGAGTAACCAGTGTGTTACATAGAAAACATTTTTTTCGACCTCAAATTAAGAAATTTGTGTAATAAATGTACTGTCGAATTAAAGAAAATTTAACAAGGCTTTCAAAAAAAATTATAAAAGCGTAACTCAATAGAATCTTTTTCTTACTATAATGGCCGCCAAAGTCAAAAATTAGAAAAATTTAAATTATCAACTATTTTGCAAAACCCTTTTAAACCCTATAAGCCAAATACACTTTTAGAAAGCCCATATTATTAGACAAAAGTCTCCTACAGTTTTCCTGCTTTAATGTTAAAACCCTTCATTTTACTCGCTAAAATCAAACAGGAATTTTTTTAGAGGTTTGTTTTTCGAATAGAGATAAAACTGGCATTTTGTGGTCAAATGTGGCAACTCTAATGTCATTTATGTTCAGTTTGGTTTGCCATTTCATCATGAACAGGTTGACAAAAGAACAACGCTTGCAAATCGTGCAAATTTATTTCGAAAATAATGGTTCAGTTCGTGAAGTTTACCGCAAGCTCCGTCCATTTTATGGTCGACATAATCGTCCATCAGAGCAATTAATTCGGTTAACCATGGATCGTTTTCGCACTACGTTTACTCTATGTGATAATACGCATCCGCAGAGACGTCGAACAGTGCGCACCGAAGAAACAATTGCCGCTGTAGAGCAAAATGTTGAAGAGGACCCGAATGAATCGATTCGCCACCGTGCACAGCAATTGGAGCTTTGTCCATCAACTTTATGGAAGATTTTGCGCAAAGATCTTGGCTTGCGACCTTACAAGATCCAGCTTGTGCAAGAATTAAAGCCGCGAGACCATGCAATGCGTCGTGATTTTGGTGTATGGGCCGAAAATGAGATTGATCTCGATGCTGATTTTCATCGCAAAATTTTGTTCAGTGATGAGGCTCATTTTTGGTTGAATGGCTACGTCAACAAGCAAAATTGCCGCATTGGGAGTGAAGAGAATCCACATGAGACCCTTGAGACGCCATTACATTCACAAAAACTGACTGTTTGGTGTGCTCTATGGGCTGGTGGAGTCATTGGGCCATACTTCATCCGAAATAATGCTGGAGAGTCAGTTACCGTTAATGGAGACCGGTATAGAGCCATGATAACCGACTATTTTGTTCCCGAATTGGATGGCATGAATGTGGATGAGTTGTGGTTCCAACAAGACGGCGCTACATGCCACACAGCGCACGTCACAATCGATTTATTGAAGGAAACATTCGATGAGCGCATAATTTCGCGGAATGGACCTGTCAATTGGCCACCAAGATCGTGTGATTTGACACCATTGGATTATTTTCTTTGGGGATATGTGAAGTCGCTCGTCTACGCCAACAAACCAGAAACGTTAGGGGACTTGGAAGCCAACATTCGTGGCGTTATTGCCGACATACGGCCCCATATGCTCGAAAAAGTGCTTGAAAATTGGACCTGTAGAATTGGCTTTATTCGAGCCAGCCGTGGCGGCCACATGCCCGAAATCATATTTAAACATTAATGGCATAAAGTTATCCTTCCAATAAAGCCAAATTGATGGACATTAAAACGATTTTCTTGTGTTTTATTTCAATTCGAAGTTCTATACCTCTAAAAAAAACTTTACATGACCTTGCATACATTTTTGTTTTACCTGTAGTTAGATATTTGTAGTTGAATGGGAAAACATCTGCGTTTTAAAGCCTTTATAACTTTCATACTAAAAGTACAACGCAACGAAATCATCCCTTAAAATTGCAACCCAAATGAAAAAAATCTAAAATTCCTGCGAAAACCAAATCCTTTGTACTATGCATATAAGTAGGTACTACATGTTAATATCCCTATGCGGCAAAATTATTGATTTGCAAAATAAGCCAACAACAAATAGTTGTGGTAACAATACGTTTAAAATAAGTACATACATACAATCTGGTATACCCACAGCATTTTGCACTGTAACTATGAAGTCATCATCGAGATTTAAGCTTATAGCGTATAAGCCTTCAATCCAAATATGGCAAACAGCTTGGCTGAAAATTTGTCATTAATTTTTATACAAAACAAATAACATACATTTGTACATATAAGTAGGTATATGCATATAATATACACGAATATTATAGTTAAAGCTATGACTGTAGGCAAGTGAAGTATAAATCAGAGTTTTTCGACATTGTTCGGACCAAAAAAATAACCATTTCACCCAGAATCTTAAGTCGACTTTGGCTGCATTTCCTTTTACGATATGTACAAATATAAAACTACACAAAGTAGGTATCGACCCACGGGTACAATAACACGTGACACATGCCGCATTGATGAGTCATAGATAAAATTAATAATGAGGGCAGAATAAAACTTGCGTCGCAATCGATTAAACTAGCAAAAGAGGGGGATAAGTTATGTATTTCAACCTCCAAGTGTTTTATTCACTAAAATAGAATCCATGCATTTTTCCAATGCTCTAAGTAAACGAGAAAATATATACTAAAAAAAGCAAAGGCAAATCCCCCAACCACTTGAACATAAATAAGTATTTTAAGATTTCTATGTACTTAGTACCATTGCATGTTTTCACCAATCTCAAATATGTATGTATATGGGTTGCAACATAGCAACAAATAAACCCCAACTATTAGACTGTGAAATGAGATTTTCTATAATTAGAAAAAGATGTGCCCATCTACGCTGCAAATAAAAGTTCAACAAACTTTCCGCTTTAAAAGTGCAACTAAATTGTATGTAGCCTTTAGATATATCTGCTACTCCAAAACATTTTGTCTGCTTTATTTTCTTATAGACATAGCAGCACACGCTGTGGGTATATTTCCAAATAGGCAATGCAATCATTTACGCCCATCAAAACTCTACATGATAAAATTATAGTTAATGGACAATGAACATGTGCATAGAAATTTCCATACAATTCCCCACCCAAAACCAACAGTGTAATAAAAATACCAAATAATTTTAATTTGAAATGCTCAATGTGTTTTTATTTCTTGTAGTGCATTTAAAAATTCGTATTTTTTTTCTTTTAAATTTTGTAAATTTTTTGTTCTCATTTTTCAATTAAATGATTCGTTCAGTTTTTTGTAAAGAGCTTTTGTTTCATTTTGTTTAAAACAAAAGCATTTTTTTCAGCTGAGTGCGCTGCTTCAACATTTTCTTCTCTAATATTCTTCAGCACCTTCGCCTTCACCGTCACCCGAATCCATACCAACTTCCTCGTAATCCTTCTCGAGTGCAGCCAAATCCTCACGAGCTTCGGAGAATTCACCTTCTTCCATACCCTCACCGACGTACCAGTGGACAAAAGCACGCTTGGCATACATCAAATCGAACTTATGATCCAAACGAGCCCATGCCTCAGCAATTGCGGTGGTATTGGACAACATGCAGACAGCGCGTTGTACCTTAGCCAAATCACCACCGGGCACAACAGTTGGTGGTTGATAGTTAATACCGACCTTGAAGCCAGTTGGACACCAATCAACGAATTGAATTGTGCGCTTGGTCTTGATGGTGGCAATAGCGGCATTCACATCCTTGGGCACAACATCACCACGATACAACATACAACAGGCCATGTATTTACCGTGACGTGGATCACATTTTACCATCTGATTTGCTGGTTCGAAACAGGCATTAGTAATTTCTGCAACGGACAATTGTTCATGGTAGGCCTTCTCAGCGGAAATGACTGGAGCATAAGTGACCAATGGGAAATGAATACGTGGGTATGGTACCAAATTAGTTTGGAATTCAGTCAAGTCAACATTGAGTGCACCATCGAAACGCAATGAAGCAGTAATCGAAGATACAATCTGGCCAATCAAACGATTCAAGTTAGTGTAGGTTGGGCGCTCGATATCCAAATTACGACGGCAAATATCGTAGATGGCTTCATTGTCAACCATGAAAGCGCAATCGGAATGTTCCAATGTAGTGTGGGTGGTCAAAATAGAGTTATATGGTTCAACAACAGCAGTTGATACTTGTGGTGCTGGATAGATGGCGAATTCAAGTTTCGATTTCTTGCCATAATCAACAGACAAACGTTCCATCAACAATGAGGTGAAACCGGAACCGGTACCACCACCGAATGAGTGGAAAATGAGGAAACCTTGTAGACCGGTACATTGATCTGCCAACTTGCGAATACGATCCAACACCAAATCAACAATTTCTTTGCCAATGGTATAATGACCACGTGCATAATTGTTGGCAGCATCTTCCTTGCCAGTGATCAATTGTTCGGGATGGAACAATTGCCTATAGGTACCGGTACGTACTTCATCAACTACAGTTGGTTCCAAATCGACGAAAACTGCACGTGGCACATGCTTGCCAGCGCCAGTCTCGCTGAAGAAAGTGTTGAAAGAGTCATCACCACCGCCGACAGTCTTATCAGAAGGCATCTGGCCATCAGGCTGGATGCCATGCTCCAAGCAGTACAATTCCCAGCAGGCGTTACCAATTTGGACACCAGCTTGGCCAACATGGATGGAGATACATTCACGCTACAAAGAAAAAAAACAGGGAATTAATTAAATTTTCCAAAAAAAAAATATTTTTTCGATATAAATTCAGACGATTCTTTCTAGTCCTCGAAACTGTTAAACATTTGGAACATGAAATCATATTGAACCCTGAGTTACGACGATTTTTTGAAAATTTGGACCATTTTTATGAAAAAAAAAAAATATTTTTAAAGGACGCACATCTTCCGATGGCTATATCTCTGAAACTAGATCACATCGACGCTTTGCTGTTGTTATGTGTTACCCGCAAATCTCTACCATCCACCACATTTTGACTTTTCGGGCTAAAGTAGACCCTATCCCAAAATTTCAAGCTAAAGTAGTATTTGGAATTTTGAGATGCATTACTAAAATTTTAAATACTTTCCACTTTACGATACATTTGCACATAAAATTTAGATTGAAAATGTTAAAATGAAAATTTCTTTGAGATCAATTTTTCCCTGGACTAAACTATATGGACTAAACATGAAAAACAGATCTTTTCGAATTTTATTGATATTCAGGGCGATGCCCAACTGGACTTCCATTTCTTGCAATCCCATACCAG
Source organism: Calliopum simillimum (assembly GCA_951812925.1). NCBI lineage: Eukaryota > Metazoa > Arthropoda > Insecta > Diptera > Lauxaniidae > Calliopum > Calliopum simillimum. The sequence goes on from OX638368.1 coordinate 24,496,328, forward strand.
ACAGCTACAAAAAAAAAAATGTGATTTGAACTTTCATTTAATGAAGAAAAATGACGTCAACATTGAGGTTATCCAACCGAAAATTAAGACTACTGAAAACTTGTGAAAAAAAAAACTAAAAAAAGTACTGACGAATCTCGAATTTAATCAACAAAAAATAAAATTATTGAAAGAAAATTCATCTCAAATTTAAAAAAAGCATGATAAAAATTAAGCAACGATGACGCATACAAACGTCGCTGCCACTGCACAGGGTGCGGCCGGCATTAAATAAAACCCGAACATCTGCCACTTACATTTAAAAGAAAATCAATTTTTCACAATTAAATTGGTCATATTTTCATAAAATGCAATGAATAAATTTAAGCTTTAAATGCAACACAAGAAAACTGCATTTGAAAACGAATTTTTAACATTTTTCACAAAAACTTCCGGGACAGCAGCAGCAGACAGCGCATACGTCATCACATTAATTTATAATCAATCCTTTTTGTAGGTACAATTGCTTATATTCAACAAAATATAAAACTAATTCATGTTCCAACTTCGCAAAATTATAGATAAACAATTTGCAATTAAAGAAAAACTTACCATTTTGAGTTTTTAGGTTTTTGCACAAAATCACAAAAGAAAGTTTAATTAGTTTTTATTGTTTGACGTAAGTTCGGAGCAGCCGGCTATGAAGCTTCCCAAACTGATATCGAATGAAGAAAATTTTTCTTAGTACTATTATTTATACTTTTTTTTCAATGGAGACGACGCCTACTTAACGTTGACGATTGGTCGAGTTTTTAAATATATATATTTTATTATGCTGCTGTTGGCAGCACATCTAAATAAACACATCTAAAAATTTTGTTTAATAATTTTTGGCAGATTGTTGCCAGACTGACATTTTTGCGGGAAAACAAAACGCAGCAATATATTTTCACTTCATCAAATCTTTCAACTGAAACGATTCGACTTTCAAAGCGATTTATATTGCTTCATGTTTTATTTTAGCTTTAATTTCCTTTTTATATAAATTTTTTATTTGTTTACATGTGTCAATGTGTTCATAATTGAGGGGGTTAGAAGCAAAGGGGTACAAGTGACAAATAACGAAAAATTGAGTTAAGTATGAGAATAGGTAGTGGGAGCTTTGCTTTATATATGAAACAAATATTATCTAAGCTTTTGAGTTCCTATGCCTCTATAGAGCCCCATTAAGGTAAGCCAGTTCACAAAATTATAGTTTTGCTTTAAACAAAATTCAAAAAAATTTTTTTCTAGTAAATAAGAAGCAAAGTTAGCGCAGCGTAACATCTAACATAGGTTAAGAAAAAATTAATTACTTCAATTTTGAGAATCCTTGAAAAGTTCCCTTTTTAAGGTATTTTTTAAAAATTTTCTACAGGTCTGTTTTTAAAAGTTATTAGTACTTTAGTGAAAGTCTACCGCACTTGTACCCCTTTGCTTCTAAACGAGTTTAAAATATTGAATAAAATATTTTCGTTTTGAAATGAAAAGTAACGAGTGTGGTAGGCTTTCACTAAAGTACTAATAACTTTTGAAAGCGGATCTCTATAAAAATTTTAAAAAATACCTTTAACAGAGAACGTTTTAAGGATTCTTAGAGTTATGGTACTTAGTTTTTTCTTTTGATATGTTAGTTGCTACACGGTGCTAACTTTACTCCATTTATACTACAAAAAAAAAATTTGAGTAAAATGGTGTAGGCTTTCACTGAAATACTAATAACTTTTAAAGGGGGACTCATAGAAAAAATTTGAAAAAAACATTAGATGAAGCATACTTTAAATTTTATTTGACGCGCAATATTTTATTTTTTAACTCACCCTGCAATTTATGAAACAACGTTAACTTTAACTATATTTCACTCAAAATTTACTTTTTGTTACTTGTACCCCTTTGCTTCTAACCCCCTCAATTTCAATGTGATGTTTTTTTTTTCTGCCTACACTTCTAACAATTTTAGTCTTTAATTTTTTCATTTGTTAAAATGTTTTTATTTTTTCAATTTAAAATTGTCTTCAAACAAACTTCAATTGAAAATAAGCAAATGGTTTTGATATTTGCCACATTTCAAAACAGGTACAAACCATTTCAAAACGATCAAGATTTGGTTTATGGCATCCGATTTGGCTATAAATTGGCATAAGCAATAGTTGCATAGTGGAAATAATTACTTCCAAATATTTTTTCAAAATTTAAAAAAATGGCGGAGATATGGGACTTTGAAATTTTTAGGTTAGTTTTTTTTTGAGAAGCTATAACTTCGGTTGCATTTATCCAATTTTCAATTTTAGAGTGTTAAATGATTTGTCTTAAAACAGGCTTTAAAATAAAAACCAGCAAACATTTTTTTTTTTTTATATATAGTTTACACTGAAAAAAAAAATTTAAATTGAGTTTCCCAAAATATGTCCTTTTTAATATTTTTTATTTTCCTTGTAAAAAAAGCTACAAATGTAACTTACCAGTCCTCCAAAAATTGGAGTGGGCCTCCCAGTGGTTCTCCAGAAAAACAATAAAATGTAGCTTTTGCCGCAATTTTTCAGTACAATTTTTTTGAATTTGAAATTTTTAATTAAACGTTAATTTGAATTTGAAAAAAGTGCGTTGGTACTTATATTAGTACTATACAAGCAAAAAAACAGTCAATAAACTATTTTCGGCATTTGAAAATTTTATTTAATAAAAATTTTAAATTAAAAAAATGTACTGAAAAATTGGGGAAGATGCTACATTTTATTGTTTTTCTGGAGAACCACTGGCAGGCCCACTCCAATTTTTGGAGGACTCGTAAGTTACACTTGTAGCTTTTTTACAAGAAAAATAAAAAATATTAAAAAGGACGTATTTTGGGAAACTCAATTTAAATTTTGTTTTTCAGTGTAAGCTATATGTATATAAAAAAAAAAATTTTTGCTAGTTTTTATTTTAAAGCCTGTTTTAAGATAAATCAATTAACACTATAAAATTGAAAATTGGACAAATGCAACCGAAGTTATAGCTTCTCAATAAAAACTAACCTAAAAATTTCAAAGTCCCATATCTCCGCCATTTTTTTAAATTTTGAAAAAATATTTGGTAGTAATTTTTTTCACTATGCAACTATTGCTTATGCCAATTTATAGCCAAATCGAATGCCATGAACAAATTTCTTGATCGTTTACACATGGTTTGTACCAACAAGGTAATTTGTAGCTGTGTTTAATGGAAATAATTTATTAGAACGATATTACACGAAGGGCCTATCGTCGGCCCTAATTGACATTTTTGGTTTTGTTCAGGGACACAAAAAACTATATAAGAGCCGACAATATAGAATACTCAAATTTGTTTAAATGCAGTTTAGTTACAAAAACATTAACATAATTATCCATAGTTAACGTTGCAATTTTTTGGTTGAAGGTGTATTTGAGGTTGGTTTTCAGGAATATGTAATAAACTGGATTTATGTAAAAAAAAAAATTGATTAGGTCCGTTGTACAAGTGAGCTAGGTTATGCTTGTATGCCCGTAGGACACTTGGAGTGCTTTTCGTTTCCCTCCGCTTGCCTATAAACTTTCGTTGATTTAAATGTAAAGCTGTTAAAAATGTTTATAATAGTTCACAAGTGCGAAAAACGTGTTTTTACCATTGGTTGAATTACCCTGGTTGCAGCGATAACAAATGATGCTTCTTATAATTTTTTTAAACTACGAAAATGTCAAAATAAGTAACCAAAACAAAACAAAAATTGACAATTGAAATATTAATACAAATTATTCGAACATAAAAATTTTCAATCTAATTGTGTGAATATAGTTAAAAATGCCATTTTCGTGCTACATTTGTCGCGCGATCGCTTCAAAAGAAAATGTGTCCATGTTTTGTGTTCCTGACTATGAATTTAGGCGTCGACGCTGGACTGAAGCTTGCGGATTCACTTTCTGTTGTAAAAAATCGTTGCCGCTAAAGTAAACTTGGTCCAATTGTTGGTGAAGCAAAATTGAGTCTTGATGTACGTTGTCTGATGCTGGTGCTGGTGTGGGTGTAGTCGCTGCAGGAGCTAGTGGTACAGCTATTGGTGCACTTGGAATATCAAGATGATGAAAGTGATGTCGCTGAAGATGACAATAATAATGCTTTGCGGCATATTTCGCTGGTTTCCGGAAAGTGTTTCCTATTCATTTCCATTTGCGCAGCTAAATAGAAAACAATAATTTAGGAGCTATTTACGATGATAAACAAAAACCTTACGTGCTTTTCTGCTTTCCTGAATATTAAAATTCTAAAAACTTACGAACCAATTGAATTCAAAATTTTCAAATGACTTCTTTCTTTGTTTTGGTTCTAGTCTTTTGACAGATCGGAGGGCAAGTTGCAGGGTTCCATTTTTTTATTTTGACAGCTTGCCATAACCATTGTTATTGAACCATGTTTTTACCGAAATATTCATCTTATACCAAAATATTCTCACTTCTTAACTTTCATAATCATTATGATCAGCTTTCATTTATATTGGTTATGGCATGTTTTTATGCATTTTTTTAACTTTTTTAAGGTTATGATATTGTATTTTGGAGGGAAATAAAGATATCGATATAAATCAAAGAGAGTTTTGAAGTAAAGGGCCGTCTACACGCACGCACTAAATAGGGACTTACTGATACAAACTAGGAAATATTTTTTAATAATACTTGAAAGTATTCTCATGGAGCAACTTACCACTATACCATAGGATTAAAAACAATGCGTACGAATGCTGTTGCCAAAATTATTTATAAGAAAAAACCAAAAAAAAAAAAAAATAACTCGATTTGAATGGCGCGCCGCCTATCTCAAATGTAAGAAAAATTACACTGTGCTAGTCGGAAATTCTAACATTGATGAGACCCATGTAGTTAACATAATTCGGGAACGCTGATTTCAATGGTCATAGTCATTTTTATGGTTTGGCTCTTGTTTTCGAGAAATTTATGTTTGAAAATTTGACTAAAAAAAAAAAAAAATTTAATAAAAACAGGTATTTTTTTCCATTTCAACCACTGCCTATCTACAGATTCCTATTCAGTTTGGTAAAATTTATCACTTTTGCAACCTATTGAGTGTTCACGCTTACAAAAAGTACAGCAAAATGCTAAAAAATCTGTTTTTGTAAAAATTTTGTATGTTTTACATGGAAATATTTTTTTTATCAAATTTATTCTACTTCTGATGCTTCTTCTTCACTTGTTTTAGTTCCTTGGCTAAAGCAATCGACTATCGCTGCGATAACTTGAGACGTCGTACAATCATATCGAAACGATTTTGCGTAATTTTGATGTGGTTGCATTGTGGAGTTACATTTGGTGGTTGAAACAATTCTCTATATGCTTCTTCAATGCTTTCCAATGATGGTTGCAAATATTCACTCATTGAATAAATTTTGTAGGCTCTTACTCCAATTGATATTTTTTTCGTTCTGTTTAATTCATTACTGAATTCAAGCACTCATAACATTCTTCTGGATAATGTACTAGACAGGGCTCATTCTCCATAACGAACTATATGTTCACCAAAGTAAAAATGATACACTTCCGTGGTTTCCCACCACGCTTTCTTGATGAATTAGTAAATTTGCCACTTTGCTTAATTTTGCATAGTTATTAATTTTTTTAGATTTTTAATTTTAATATGACCAACCGATAAAATAATGCACTAACAAACGAATAAATGATTTCTTTTTTTATAAAATCAAGAAAAAGTATCAAAAATAGAATAAATTTGAAAAGAAAATGTTATTTTCATGTAAAAACTCTACATTTTGGCAATAAAAAAGATTTTCTTAACATTTTGTAGGTCGCGATCACTCTATAAGTTACAAAGGTAAAAAATTCGACCAAACTGAATAGGTTTCTGGTGAAAAAATTGTAGAAATGGAAAAAAAATACATATTTTTCATTAAAAATTTTTTTTTTTTTAGTCAAATTTTCAAACTTGAATTTTTCAAAAACAGGAGCCAAACCATAAAAATTACTATGACCATTGAAATCAGCATACCCGAAATATGATAACTACATAGGTCCCATCAATGTTAGAAAAAAAATTGCTCCGATTCGAGCACAGTGTTATTTATTATATAAGAACCTATAAGGACATATCCGAAAATAATTTTCCCTTATATGACCACGTTTTAAGAAAAAAAAAATGTTTTTTTCATATTCTATAACCAAATGTGGTGAAATATATTCCTAGACGAGTAAAATGAAATTCCCAATAGATGTACAAGAAAATATCGACGTGAGGAGGTGTCAGGAGGTTGTTTTACCTGAAAATTTCGGGAAAATCGAAATTTCCGACAATATAAGGGAGAGCACACATTTCAAAAGTAGAAGGTACATTACGGGGCACCTTTCCAAATATTCCCAAGTAAAATTCAGAAAAATCGTATGTGGAACATGCCGACAGAATGGGTTAAAAATTCTAAATCGCTCATTACGACCACAAAGCAGGTTCTAAAATTCTGAAAAAATTCAAGCGAATTCCTTGATAAAAAGTAAATCGACTTTGTTTATGATGTTTTTTAATTTAAGTTCCCCATGACGAGTAAAAAACGAAACCAAAGACCAACAGGTCTGGACAAATACAGCTGTAAGTTATCAGCATACGCATGCATATTAACATTTTTACCTATAGTAAAGATGCCAATACTGAACCTTGAGGAAGTCCACAGTCGACGGGCTTAAATGTTGAGTATTTCTGATCAATTTTGACTCGTTGTGTTCTGTCACTTAGATAAATCATTAAGAACTGGGCCGCTGTGTCTGAAAACCCACAAAAAAAAATTCCGCCGTAGATACTCTCCCACTAGTATATCTAGTAATTCTTTGTTTTAACTATTTAGCCTTCAGGTGATCTTCGGGTGTCTCAGAAAATTAATCACTTAAAGCTTTTTGATATTCCGCCGTAGATATCCTCCGACTAGTATATCTAGATATTTTTCGTTTAACTATAATAGAGAATGAGTCAATTAAACCTTGTTAATAGTCCGCCATAGATGTGTTTCCTCTAGTATATCTTGATATTCTTCGTTTTGACTATAAAGCCTTCGGGTGATCTTCGGGATCCTTCGGGTGTCTTTTATTCTTCTATCCTTATCTTTTTTTCTCGCGACGCGTCTCATATGCATATTACATATAAATGTGCTTCTGCACAACTTGGCGTATGAGTAACATTAATTTTATTCTCATTCAAAGTGAAAGTTTTTTCAAAAAACTATAAGGTAAAAAACTGCCTTCACCGGAATACTTGAGACATGAAACTTATTAAGTATAAGGCCACGAGACAACCAAGGACGTAGTCAGGGGAGGGATTTTGGCGGTTCAACCCACCTCCCCCGAATGAAAGTAAACATCGAAAATAATATGAACTAGTAAGGATGTAACCTTTAGGCTGGCCAAACATTAAGTACCTTACACTGCAGTATTTTGAAAATTTTGCTTATATGGGAGGTGCCACGCCCTATTGTCCGAGTTCACCCAGTTTTTGCCCAGAGCCTGCTTTTACAGTCCTTAGTGTGTAAGTGAAATTTGGTGGATATCTCAAACAAGGTTTTCAGTATAGCATTTTGAAGCTTTTACTTATATGGGAGGTGCTACGTCCTCTTGTCCAAATTCACCCAGTTTTTGGATAGAGCTTGCATTTATAATCCTTAGTGTCTGAGTAAATTTGGTTGGATTATCTCCAAAAACGTTTTCACTATAGCATTTTAAAGCTTTTGCTTATATAGCAGGTGCCACGCCTTTTTGTCCGATTTCACCTAGTTTTTTCTCTGACATTGCATTTGTAGTCCTTAGTGTCTGAGTGATATAATTGAGGGAGAACATCTGTGACGGAATATCAACAAGCTTTAATTGACTCATTTCCTCGGACATCTGAAGGCTTCATAGTTAAAGCGAAGATTACTTAGATATACTAGTGGGAGATATATTTTTGACTATAAGGCCTTCGCGTGTCCCAGAAAACTATCAGTTAACCCTTAAATGCATAGTGGACCATATATGGTTCATGAACATAGTCATGGCAAAATCATTCATTAACCATGGTTAAAATTATCCATGATTATATTCATGAACCATATAAGGTCCACTATGCATTTAAGGGTTAAGGCTAATTGATAGTCTTACATAGATGTTTTCCCTCTAGCATGCCTAGATGTACTCCGTTTTGTCTTTGAAGCCATCGGGAAGTCTTCGGGAACTACTTTTAATCTTTAACTTTGAATAAATGAAAATAGTTGATCTTTCCGAGAATAACGCTCTTGAGTTTCTTGGAAGAGAAAATGTAATGCCCTGATTCTCATATCATGCAGAATTTGAGACTTAAGTCACATTATTTTATTTTTCATTTGAAAATTTTAAGTATATTTAACCAACACATTGGTAAATGTTCAAAAATATTCATATCTTGAAGCATTGATACTCGCATACTTTTGGAAAATTTATGAGTGAATAAAAAACGCCGATCCTTTTACAAATGTTAAATGTAAGGTAAACAAATCTCGCTCACTTTTACCATTATATCTGTGGACTTTTGACAAAACAACCTAACTCGAGATAGGACAATTGTCAAGGATTTAAGTTATAAATATAAAGTTTAAATACGTTTTGTTTTGGTACAATCACCATATCTTTATGGCTTCCAGTTCCAGAGATATAAGGGTGTCCGATAATACATGCAAGATTTAAACTTAGCGCCATTTGTGCGGTGATGTGTTGCTAACCAAAAGATGATAATAATTAGACAGCTGACTGTTGACGATTAGTAAAAAAGTATCAAAAACGAAATTCAACGCTGGATCAACGAAATTGAGCCACGTTATTGAAAATCAGTTTTTAAGTTCTGCTGGAAAGTGGCCAATTTCGAGTTAGATTGTTTTGACAAAATGCCACAGATATATAGGTATGTAAATGATTAGGTATTTAACAAGCTGATGATTCTTTATAATTTTGGACAAAACAAATCAGCAGCAAAATTTTTTTTTCTGCTACTTTTTTTCAGACTTCTATTATCGGCTCATCAAACTAAAGAATTCGCTGGAGTTTACTAATAAAAATGAATGATCGCATCATGTTAAACTACGTTGAGTAGTGGTGAATCTCATTGAACTATAAAACCAAATAAACAAACAATTGCTACATTTTGTTTACTCATATCTCCCCACTCGCTTGAATGTTGAAATCCACGTAAATACATGCATGGATGTGTGGATGTGTGAGATCGACTAATTTGACTCTTCAATGGTTATATATACATATGAGTATCTATCCGATGATACACATGAATTCCAATACATTTGCATTGAATTCCATCGTTCTGGAGATACGGACAGAGAGAGTGAGTGCCGTGAGTTTCGCACAACCTCCAACAATAACAGCTTATATTTGATGGGGGATGACATCACTGAATTAATATGTCTATCCAGCACACATCAAAAAATGTGCACATATACAATCACAAGTGATAATCAACATCACCAATCAAGTGAACACCTTTGAAAAAAACCCAACCAGCCATATGGAGCACCGTACCGCAGCTACAGCGACTACCGAAGATAGCAATTGAGTGAGCGAACAAGTCTATGAAACTATGTATCTACACAAATAGTCAGCCAGAGAGTAACCCAATTGGAAAAAATGTATAGAAGTGTTTGTTGCGCATTGCGCATTTAAAATAACGATTGCTTTGGCTGCTTTTAGGAATGAAATCACTTTATGATGAAAAATTTTCTGTGATAAAACAGTATTGCTGCGGACCAGCAACAAATCGCCGCGTAACGGTGCCGGTCCGTGGACCACTAGTTAAATTCGTTTCCCAGCTGACGAAACCAGGAATATGTCCACAAAAGAAAAACCAGTTTAATTTTATCGTGCAATTCACTGATACAGATATGTTCTTGGATTTGTCAGCGGAAGTTCTATGACTTTGTGTCATAAGCTTGTTTCTACAAACGCGGTCAACATTTTTTTATAAAAAAGCTTTCTCGACCTGGACGAATTTCTAAATACTAGAGTTGTCCTTTTGGCCGAAATTCGACCATTTTGATTTGGCTATAAAAAGACCACACAGCTGTTGACTTAAGCAAACAAATTCTCATCAGTAACCATGTCTGTGTATTTTCTCGTTAGGGGCGTGGTAAGAAAGCAACATTTATCATTCATATTGCTCCAAAAAGCGTCGAGGTTCTGAGGTGATTGAGAGAAAAATGCAGTATATGAATGACAGATTCACAAATGACCTCAACACAATCTTCAAGTGGGGCCGTGCTAATCGGGTCGAATTCAGTGCTGTCTCACAGATGAGTAGATTGTCCCCTCCACCCCTCAATATGGCCAGCGTTGATATTATGACATCAGCTACTTTAGACGTTCTGGGCATATCGATTCAAACTGATCTGAGGTGGACAGATCATGTATTCGATGTGTCGAAAGAAGCGAACAGTCTATTTTGCCTATATAAGACCTAAACTACTGAACCGGGGCTCCAAAAACTACTTTAGCGCTTCTAGACAGAGTTCACAGTCGTGCAATTAACTTGATTGGGGATGCGGATGTTGTATCCTCTGTTGATTCTCTCGAACACCGTCACAAAGTTGGGTGTGTTACCCTTTTTTATAGATATTATAAAGGGGTCTGTTCTAGCGAAATTAATGGGCTGGTACCGTATGTTCGTATATTCTCGCGCAGCATTCGGGGTCTCATCAGGCAAATCATTCTCTAACATTTCTTGTAGAAAAAAACTATGTCTCAAGCAATATCACTCTTTACGTTTCATTCAAAAAAATGTACCACTTGTACAACACACACACACATTTACATACCTTATTACCTAATGGGTACCCAATACAGCCAACTAAGAAGCCAACCAGTCAGTTATACATATGGGCGAACAACATGCAGACATTGTTGGGGCTAAAATGAAATTACGTGTTTGGAGCTGAGAGCAGTCTTGTGAATATTCGCGAACGATGCGGTCACCGTATGAAGATTTTGCCTCATCCGCTGCAACAACGCATAACGAGGATACTGACAATCAAATTCCGTATCATGCGCGTGAAAACTCGCAGCCATTTAGTTACGGACAAATTGGATATAAAACATCAACACCAATAAGAAATAATAGAGCCACATTATCGACAACAACAACAACAACCACAAATGGTCAATATCGAGGTGGTGGGGAAAGTTGGGGGGATACGTACGATACAATTACAAATACAAAAAAATATTTAATCGATTTAAATAATTACAATTTGAACGATTACAAAACGACACCGAGAAGGAATAACTACGGCAATAACAACAATACAGAAGGACTGCAAACAGGGTCAGAGTCTAAAATGATTAAGGCCCAACCGCGTCTCACTAGTCCATTGCTAGTGCGGAAAACATTGAATCGATCACCTACGCGAAATACAGCCGCCGCCGCCGCGAGCAATACAATCGCAAACACTTACCACTACAGCTACAACAATAATGGAGACAACAACAACTACGAGTACAACAACAAGTATAACACCAATACTTACACCAATAACAACAGTAGTAGTTCTGCTGCTGGTGGTGCTTCTCTTCGAAGAACACCAGCTCGGAATGACTTTGAAGAATTGTTACGCGAACGTCGTGAAAAAGTGTACAATGAATATCAACGATCAGCGAGTGTACCGACAAAGCAGCGACAACAACAACAACAGCTGTCGTCGGTGACAGCAGCTCCAAATGGTCAAAACAAATACAATTTCGATTTTGAATTCAATTTAAATTTGGATGATATCGAAGTACCGCCACCACCGCGCCGCTCCAACACAATGGAACAACGATCGCGTTCATCATTGCAATACCGTACATACGATATACCAGTAGCGACATCTGTTGAACGTAATTATCACACAATTAGCTCATCAACAAATGCTAAAAGAGAGACGTATGGCGGATACGGACGACCTCCATTAAATGATATGAGGACGGCAGCAACTTATGATAGATATGGTAATGAAAATGCGTCAGGTTATGGTGGTGGTGGGGGTCGGTTAGGAGGAGGAGGAGGAGGCGTTGCATTCGATGGAGTAGACGTTGTAGACGGCACAGCAACATTACGTAGCACTGCCAACATGTTTCCAATATATGCCACAACGACAAAGCAGCAAAGAAATCAACAACAACCACAACAACAACAACAGCAAATGACAACAACAACCACTCGTAGCTACCATGATATCACTAAGCGTAGCACAAACGAACCAGAATTGGCAATTACGGATTATGCGTTGATTTCACCTTCAGCGTCTAACACCACACCGCAGGTTGTACGCCCCGAAACACCAGCGTTTCCTGTTACACCACGCACACCATATGGTACAAATAATGGCTATAACACCCTTTATACTCAAGCGCGTAGCTCCACACCACAACTGAACGGTAGCCAGGTGATTGAAGTGCAAAATTACAATGCAGAAACCATCTATCAAAAGCCACAGCAAGGCTACCAATTACAACAACAACAACAACAACAGCAGCAACAGAGGTCACGCTTAAATTCAAGCCTTTCACTAGCAAATAGTGAACCTCAAGAGGTTGCACCACATCTGGTGAAATTTGCCAAAGATTCCTCGAAATTCTGGTACAAGCCCAATCTGTCAAGAGAGGAAGCCATATCACTGCTATTGCATGCCGCTCCCGGCACATTTGTTGTACGTGATTCTACCACATATAAAAATGCATATGGATTGGTTTTGCGTGTTGCACAAGCACCACCTGGTGGCGCATCTGGAAAGCCAGATGAATTGGTACGTCATTTTCTTATTGAACCCACAACGCGTGGCGTACGCTTAAAGGGTTGTGCCAATGAGCCTGTTTTTACATCACTTTCGGCGCTCGTCTATGAGCATTCCATAAATGCGTTGGCATTGCCGTGTGCTTTGCGTATTCCAGAGCATGATTTGATACCGCCATTGGTTGAACATACGCCGGCGCAAAAGCAGTTGCTAACACAGGGCGCTGCCTGTAATGTACTCTGGTTATATTCCTGCGATACTGAATCTCTGACAGGTGAAGAAGCCATACGTAAAGCAATACGACAGTTTTACGCCCAAAAGCCATTGCCCACGCCCACTGAGGTACATTTTAAGGTAACACAACAAGGTATAACGCTAACGGATAATACGCGTAAAAAATTCTTTAGAAAACATTATGTCGCTGATATGATATCATTTTGTGCAATCGATCCTGACCATCGTACCTATAGTTTGCAACAGCAGTCATCGGAGGAGAATGCTAATGGTGGTGGCAGTAATGTGGGTGCGTTAAAGAAAACTATTTTTGCGTTTGTGGCGCGCCGTTCGCCCAGCTCGAAGGATAATCAATGTCATGTTTTTTGCGATATGGCCATAAACCAGCCAGCGTCTGCTATCGTTTCGTTTGCAAATAAAACTTTGCCAACAGAGAGACAGCGGAATTATGTGCTTTAAGAGAGCGGGAGAGGACCGCGAAAATGTTAATACGATATATGTATGTATGTACTACAATAGATATGTATGTTTTTTATTGTTTTTGTTTTGTTATAATGGCGATGAAGTCATAAAAAAATAATATAGTAGTGATTATTGTTTTCGTGTCAAAAACTATCAAACTTTGGTTTTTTAGCTTATTATATTATATATGTAGTTGCGAATGGTTTCACCAAAGAAAAATGGTCTAATTTTGTAAGAAAAAACATCATTAATAAGTTTATGCTATTCACTAATGAATTACATATTGTGGGAAAAAAAGTTTAGTGCCTTTTTTAAAGGAGGAGATTTAAATATGTTTGAAAAGTTTTTGATACCATCAGAAGGGGTGACTAACAATCTGGGGTGACTTTAACCTTCAAGGAAAAAAGATTGGTCTAATGCAAATCTATATCTAGTCTTTGAGATGATAATGTTTCGATTTTAATCCTTTTTTCTTGAAGGTTTAAGTCACCCGCGGATTTAAAAGTCACCCTTTCTGACGGTAGTCATTCTATCTGTCATTCAAAAAAGTGGTCTAAGTCATGATCTTTCGTTTTGAAATGCAAAAAAAAAAGTTTATATGATAAAAATGTTCTAAAATATGCTAAACTTGTTCGCAGCTCGATTTTAATAATTAAGGGGAGATATACACCTAGAAGGCAAAAAAAAAGGTAATTTTTGAGATTTTTTTGTAGGAAAACTATATCAAATTTCGGATCGGAGTTTAAACTAAATGAAAGTATACATATTTAAGCATATGTTAAATTTTTGTTTATTACAAAATATTGAAAATATTTCGAGATATCGCATGTTCCTTGAAGAGCCGTGAAAAAATCTTCATACACGGTACCCACTGGCGTTTCTTGAAAAATCATCTGAAAGCAAAAAACCACAAAGATTATTAAAATAGATACTATAATTTAGTAGATGTCATAGCCGATTTTGAAAATATCGATTCATGACAAAATGGCGAATGTTTGAACATAAGTAATGATTTTTGGGCCAAAAATTAATAATTATTTTGCTCATAAAAAAAAAACTAAGTAAGGAAAAACAAAAATCCTATGACATCTACTAGAAAATAGTGCATAAATAAAGCACAACCAGTTTCAAGGCAAGCGGTTCATTGGTTTTGGAGAAATTTTGGGTACCATGTTGAAAAACGTTGTTTCGAGAAAAATGCGTTTGAAAATTTAGGAATGAATAAATAATAAAATTTGTCAAATTACATGAAATTGTCGATACCAGGCCCATAGTGTAGGTCGTCTATGGTCGACGGAATGCTCATGGCTTCTAAATTTTGTTGTCGGCGCCGTATCCGACTTTCTTTTGTCTGTTTCTGCGCTTGCAGCTCGGCTTTCGCTATGCGAGTTTCATCTTCTTGAATAGCGAATAAGTGCGCTCCTGACCCAACCGATATTTCCAACATGTTCATAATTTCGATTAGTGAGGTGACACCATTATTGAACGTGCATGCTGCCAGAAAAACAGCAAAAAAAAAAAAAAAAAAAAACTGCGCCGACCCGTTTACGTTTTCGGCTGTAACTCGCTTATTTATCAAGATATTACCTTGCCCTTTTCACCAGGCGTTCTTAAGACGTCAAACTTAAAGAATATGCGAAAAAAATAAAATAGATTTTTTCAAACGTCTAGGTGTATATCTCCCCTTAAGGCCAATTGTGCATTTTTATCAAAAAATACATATTCCCGTTAATGCTTGATATCAAGCCCTTTTATGCTGCACAATTTTATTCTGTGTGTTTATGATTCTCAATATGCTTATGTCAATTATTGTTTAAATAATTTCCACTCGACAGCCAATTTTTGTGGTATAGTACCTACTACTGACATCCCATAATGGGATGTTACGATCCCCTGAGATGTCGTAATGGAAATTTTGGTACATTGATTTTTGACAATGAAAGGACATTTCTTGCATTGGGCACAAATAAGCATATCCATATTCTGATGTATAAGAAAAAAAGGACTTTAATTAAAAACACATGGGCATATTTACTTTTTTGATAAATAATCGCATAAGGACTTGCTATCAAGAAAATTATGGCTAACGGAGAATCACACCCAAAATTGATTGGGATTGTTTTAGCCTCTCCATGTAATATATGTGTTTGCTGTTACGTAAATGCAATCTATTCTAATGTAAAATAATGGATATGTTGCCGGCCAAACCGATTTTTAAGAAGAATTAGTTTTGCCTAGGCCAAAATAGTTTTATCGTAGTACGTTAGACGTTGACCGCGGAATGGTTTGTTACAGCGACTATCCGAAGTTGCGGATAAAGATATCGTCGAGACAATTTTACGCTGTCCACACTCAAAAATCAAAATTTTCACATATCTTGTTTTACTATGTTAAGCAAGGTGTAAAATTAGTTTTTTTTTTAAACTTAAATTTGATTGAGGATAATTAATTGAGGAGTGGCCGTACCAAAGGGCCTAAGTACCATTTCGAAGCAAAAGTAGTGTCATAATATGATACAGGTAGCATTTTGTTAGAAATTAATAAAATTATTCTATGTTTTCACTAAAAAATTTCTTGATAGTATAAAATTGATGCCATTATGTTGAAAAAATTATAACAGTCAAATAACAGACTATTAGGCACATAAAAAGTATGACATTACTTTTGCGAAATGGTACTTAGGCCCTTTAGTACAGCCACTCCTCAATTTAAAAAAATTTTTTTTTACCTGGTAGAACCATTTTTTGTTAAAGCCATTATCTTTGTATCAGTAACTCTGGCCTAGAAAACCAACATAGCATAATTCTTAGTAAATATTATAAGCTTTTAAAAACTGTAAAGAATTTTTAACTAGCACAAGCCGTTTTGGAGTAATTATCGTTTAACTGAAAGGGTCTTTAGGGTAAAAAGTCCACACATACATTACGTCAGTGGCGTTGATTTTTTTGAGAAATTTATGTCGACTAAGCGGTTTTTTAAAGTTAATTCTATGATAAACAACCTACCCTAAAAGGTTACAATAATATTCAGAATTTATTGTTTTACCAGTTTGCAAGTAATCCACAAACAAAATTCCTTTCGCATCCCAAAAAAACTGATGCTAACACCTTCTTGGCCGATTTCTGGACACGAATTCGTTTCGGAGCCGAAGAACCAGCCTCTTGTTTTAATTCAGGATCATGGTGATCGACCCAAGTCTCATAAATAGTGATGAATCGATGCACAAAATCCCCTTTATCCTTTCGAAAACGCTCTAAATGTTGCTGAGAAAATCGCATTCAAATGTGTTTTTGTTCCATTGCTAGCGATTGCACGCAACTTTCTGAAACCCAATACTTCAGTCAAAATATTGCTTACACTGCCCAATAAGATGCCTATGGCTTCTACTAAATCCCTTTCAGTCACTCGATGATTTTTCAATACGATAAACTGTATTTTTTCTATGATTTCTGGTGTTGTTGCTGTTTTTGGACGTCCTTGACGTGGATCGTCTTCAAGGCTTTTACGACCAAGTTTAAATTCAGCAACCCATCTTTCTACTGTTCTTATACACTTTCAACATTCGTTCATAAATTTCCTTTGCTTTTAAGCCTTAAAAAAATAAAAATTCAATCAATGCACGATACTTGATTTTTCCATTGTAAAAAAAAATACTGTGACACGTCGATACTAAATGGCTTGTAAACAAAGAATGAATTGACAGATTGAAATGAAACTTCACGTACGTTCATATGAAGAGTGTACATCATTCCAAAAAAAAAAAATTTAGGCTAGTAGCAACGCCTTCTCTTATCAAACTGCAAAACATATTGAACAACCTAGTATCTTAAAATTTTTGTTCGCTTTTAATGTTTTACTCCTGCCGAAGAATATTTTTCTCAGTTTGGGTATGCAAATACGAGTAAATCCATCTGTAAGAAAGGAGTTTTGTCATTACATATATGTGCCACAGCCAACTAGATAAGCTTAATTGTCTCATTAGCCAACTACGACCCAATGATTTTTTAATGTAATATGGTTATATCTATCTCTGTAATTAATGCTTTCCGCTCTTATGAAACTGTTTAATAGAATATCATTTACAAAATTCAGGTAATAATTTAAAAGAACAAAAATTTTGTCGATATAAATTTGTGGAAATAAATATATTAAATTTTATATTAAAAAATTTTATTTTTATTATTTCCGGTTGTCAAATTATTTCCGGTTACAATTATTTAAAATTTGAGACTCAGTGAATTAAAAAAAAAGTAATGATCAGTGGTTAAGAAACATATTAATCATAACAAAATTGTCCATTTTTCTTTAAAGAGTAAAATTGTTCGGCAGAAAAATTTTTTTTTTTTCAAATTTGCCTTTAATGTTGCCTTATAAATCTACTTATACAAGTTTAAATATGTATGTTTAGTATATTAAGTTCGAATTTATTGTTCATTCTTGTCATTTTGTAATTAGGTTTCAAAATTTATATTCAAACTTATATATGTATGTAACAATAAATAACGATATTTAATAAAATGTACACACTAATCCTTTTTGGTTTTATTTATAAAGCAAATTATATGATAAATAAAAATAAATTTAAGACTCACAACGATGTAATTTATAAGATAAAAGAAACAGCAAGGACAAAGTTTAAAAATTAAAAAGTTGACAAATTTATCAACTAACAGATAACACTCAGTCTTAATACACATTTTTTTAAATTAGTTTCTGCCATACCTAAATTGGAGCGTTATTCGCGCGTCAGCGTTATTTAACCATCTCTGTCTGTTTCATGTTCACACAATTTGTAAGGAGCATACCGAAACAGAGACGGTTAAATAATGCCAATGCTCGAATAACGCTACAATTTAAGTATGTCAATTTTTTTTGTTTTTGATTTTGTAAATCGTTTCTAATTTTGAATTAAAATTTTCCAATGAATCCAGAAATGAAAATAATTTGGTTTTGCGCTTATGTTTAACTTTTTTATTAAAATTTTTTCAATGGCATCAAATGGTCTTCCTTATCAAACTTTGCCTTCAAACTTTTCTGATTGAACTCTTACTTTTCGAGATATCACCATTTAAATGTACAGACCACATTTGTTGTTATGAGTGCCGGTGTAATTTATTCTTATAACATTACACAGTGCAACATTTTTCAAGTCATTGACGGTGAACTAAAATCCGTTGTAAAGGGTTGAAAGTACTCGCCGAAATAAGTAATTCTGCCAGAGCGTTTTGCAAAGTTGACTCATATAAGGATTTTATGGTCATTTTTGCGATTTTAAGGCACTAGATGAATTTTTTTCGGTTAAGTTTGTTCGGCATTTTTTTTCTTCTATACAATAGCTACAACATTGCTGAAGTCATCAAAACAATATCTCGGCTCGTTACCGAGATATAGCCATATGAAAAAATCGAAAAATCGCTCAAAATCGCTCAAAGTTGCAATTTTCAGCTGGATAATTATAATTACATATAATGCTGAAAATTGCAACTTTTTGCCTCAAATTGGATTTTGAGCGAATTTTTGATTTTTTCATATGGCTATGTCTCAAAATCCAATTTGAGGCAAAAAGTTGCAATTTTCAGCATTATATGTAATTATAATTATCCAGCTGAAAATTGCAACTTTGAGCGATTTTTCGATTTTTTCATATGGCTATATCTCGGTAACGAGCCGAGATATTGTTTTGATGACTTCAGCAATGTTGTAGCTATTGTATAGAAGAAAAAATGCCGAACGAACTTAACCGAAAAAAATTCATCTAGTGCCTTAAAATCGCAAAAATGACCATAAAATCCTTATATGAGTCAACTTTGCAAAACGCTCTGGCAGAATTACTTGTTTCGGCGAGTACTTCGACGCCTTATAACGGATTTTAGTTCACTTTTCATGTGTCGCACTGTGAATAGACCTAGGCTGCTGAAATTTGGTATAGATGTTCCTTTTTATTATTATGACCGATTTTAATGAAGTTTTTACATAACGTTAGTATAAAAAAAAGCTAAGTCATAGTCTAAAAAGTGGGCGATGCCACGCCTCCCTAAATATAAATTAACCATATCTCCAAACTCTTTGCCACATTAAGAGGAAATTTATTAAATATGTAAAAGTCATTAGGAGAAATATTCTTCATTGAAAAAATGGACGGTGCTACGCCCTCAAAAAAACAAATTCATTATATCTCTGAAAAATTTGACGCAGATAGATATACTTAATTTGGTACATATGTAAAGACTCTTGGAACAAATAGTCCTCACTAAAAAAAATGGGCGGTGCCACGACCTCCTAAAAGCTGATTTATCATTTCTCTAAAAATGCTTAACGCAGATATGTAAATAAAATTTGGTACATATAAAAAAGGCATAAGGAGAAATAATTTTCAGTAAAAAAGTGGGCGGCTCCACTCCCTATAAAATTAAAAACACGCCATATTTCATTAAATGCAAGTTATAAGATTTGGAAAATGCTTCATAATGGTTTTTCCAAGTCAAGAAAGGGCAAAGACCAAGGGGGGTTAACATGGGTAATATGCCCCCTGCTACACTCTCTTTAAGAAAACTATCTTCCGAATTTAATCACACTAAAAGCTTAAAATAAAGAATCTATATATTAATACGCAAGACAAAAACTTGTCCATCTTTTCTTACTATGTTAAAAATGAAGTATGATTTTAAATTATACACCATTAAAAAGGTATTTGGGTATAGATGTGCACAAAGTCAAACTTATGTTTATATTTTAACTTTAAGCCAGGTAAAATTAAAAACAAACTTTTCAATATTAACAACAACAAAATACGCGGTGACACAAAGCTGAAAAAAGGATAAAGCACAAAGGAAAGGAGAAAAATAATAGCATTGACTTCTTGTTTTTTGTTTTGTTTATATTTCGCTTGAATTTTACCTGGGATGATAAATGAGCCTTTCTATTTCCTATCAAATAGCATAAAAAAGTACTAAAAGTAACCAAAAATTACCAAAATTATTTGATACATTTGTGGTCGAATTTTGACCACCGGGCGATTCTAGTATAAATATATTTTCCCCTCTAAAAACCAAAATAGGAAAAAATTCATAAAAAAAAGTTCTCAAAAGTTGCAGCTAGAACTTTGGATTTCGATTAAGAGTACTTGGCCAAATGTTACAATATATTGAAAAATTATGTAAATCTGATGATATGTATAAATTTATTTTTTTTGAATGTCGAAATTTTCGAAATTTTTAAATTTTGGTTTTTTGAGAACAATTTTTCAAAAAATCACCATAATTTACATATTATATCGATACCTTAGAGCGCTATAGTCCTATCTCCACTTTTTGCGATTTTGAGATTTTTGCAGTTATGGCATCATTGTGGGCTTCTTTACCGTGTGGAAATTTGTGTGATGTCAAAATACCACTAAAATACGAAAATATTCGATAATTAAGAAAAATCCTATCTCCAAACTGTAATTTTTTCAAGAGCGCTACTGTCCTATCTCCACTGAATATTCAAATAAGTCACGTTTTTAAAAAAAATTCTTCGTTTTTTCGCATTTTCTTCACGTTTCGTGACTATTTGCGACATTTTAGTGAACAAATTTGTTTACACCCAAGGCTCCACTCTTGTTTGTCGGAACCAAAGATTCAAAAATTCAAAAATTCAAAAAAAAAAAAAAAAAAATTCGTTTTTTTCGTGTTTTCTACGCGTATCATGACTTTTTACGACATTTTAGTGGAAAAAATTCAAAAAATGTACTAAATACGTCGTTTTTCTCAATAGTAGTGGAATTCTATATAAGGGCAAAAGTAATGACACACTATAAATTGGCTGGGATTTCGTTAGAAATTAATTAAATTGGTTAAAAACATTAAATTATGTTAAAAAATACTATAGGTAAAAATATTGCATGAATCGTTATATCAAAATAGCAGCCAATCCTAAATTACCACTGTTTGAAATCTTCTTTTTGCATTTCCCAACAATTGGAAAAATGGAGATAGGACAATAGCGCTCTAAGGTATCGATATATAACAACTCAGACAAATGTTTTTTTAAAAGCATGATGTTTGTGTTTTTTTTTTTTAGTATACCATTTGAAATATTCCGATGCAAGCGAATCCAAAATAGCGTTCAAAAAATTCAATTAATTTTGCCCCCTCCAGAACCACAATGTGAAAAAATTCATAAAAAAAAATTTCTCAAAAGTTGCAGCTGGAATTTTAAATTTCAATTAGGCATACTTTCCCATATATTATATTAAAAAATAACAAAGATTCGTAGTTATATATTTTATTTTTACTATCAAAGTTTGCAATTTTTTCACTTTTATTGTATAATTTTTTAGTTTAATGTTTAAAAAATCCGTATAATTCACATATAATCGATAGAAAAAAGCTAAACAATTTTTTATGAAGTAGAAACAATATATAACAAGTTAACTAGAGCGTTTTTTTCAGCAGTTACTAATATGAAAAATTCCATACAAAGTTCAACTTTGAGGTCACCATATTGCTAGCGCCAAAGAAAATTTTAGAATTTTATAGTTTTTTTTTTTTTTGTCTCTAAGTTTTATCTTATTATTGCCGAAAAAAAATTTAAAAAATCCATAACACTTTTAAACTTCACCTATTTATGGCCATGATCTGCCACTTTGCGCTGATGAAAGTTTTTTTCGAGCTTTAACACCTTCATATTAATGCCTGTAGGCATATTATTTGTTAAATTACGCTTAGTACATAGTAAGGCCATGACAATAAGAAATATTTTAGTATTTCAATAGTTTTTCTTTCTTTTAAATGTTAACTCTTTGATGAATTTTTGGCCAGAGTTTGACGGCGAAATTTCAAAAATCGTTCTGAGAACATTATTTTTTAGCTTGTATAGGAGGCATCACGCTCTCTTTCTCGAATTCATTAAGTTTTCGCTCAGAGCTTACCCAAAGCTTTTCATCTAATGCTCTGACAGTTTTGCTTGTAAGGTAGGCGCCACACCCTCTTGCTTAAAGCCGCACAGTTTTTGCTTTTCCCAATTATTTTTAATCCGTTAAATTAACTTTGGTGACGAAGCCAGCATACAAAATTTTATAAAATTACTTTGCTTCGTTTTCCCAGAATGTGATTTCCACAGAAGGACAGACTGACGTGTATACATCAAATTACTTAAGAAGAGACGCTGATCTAGAATATGTCTACCCTGCCTCTTTGAGTTACAAACGGAGAGAAAAAGCAGATAAAAAAACTATAAACTAATTGCGTAGGGTATTTGTTAATTTAATGGAATCTTTTAATTTAGGCAAAAATATGATTCAAATGTTTACGTTTGAAACAAAAATAAATTGTTTAGTTTCTTTGCTGGCGTCAAATCTAAAATACAGAGCCGTAGAGGGAGAAATATTTAATTTGGCATATATGAATGTTCATTATATAATTTTTATTTTAAAATAAATCTTTAAATATTTTATGTACTCGTAAATATATGCAGAATCAAGGTTAATTAGATTCTTAGTATAATGTACATAAATATATGCGATTGTATATAGTAGTTTGTTTGATTGTTTGATAACAAGAATTTTAGAAAGAAAGAAAAAAAAAACGGCAAAACAAATCCATATGGTGAACTACATTTCCACATGAGCACTTTTAAATATTTAAGAGTATTTAGTATACCAAGTGTTGACTTGTAGTATAGTTAATTGCTTTATTATTATTTTAAAAAAAAAACTAGACTCCGCTGATGATAAGATTAAATTTCAGTTTTATAAATACAACCCCATTGAAAATACTAGTAAAAGATACAAAAGCATAATATATAATCTTCGCGTATTGTTGATTTTTTTTAGCATCATGCAGTTGTTTATTACAAATTAATAAAGTGAACTCGATATACGAGATACTACACAATTCATTATTTTAAACAATTAAATTGTTTGTTGTTTTTTGCGCATTTGTAGACATCAGACGTAATTTATACTCTTCCCAGATGACGTAGAAATTTTCGGACATTTGAATGTTTGTTCTACTAATGAATTATAAATAATAATAATAAAAAATGGAATAATCCACTTGAGTAGTCAAAAAATTAAAGTAATTAACACTTCGTCGGGTTAAAACTACAACTAGACATCTACATATATTGATGTTTTGAGTTAAGAATACAGAAACATGAAGAAAAAACGGCTCTATGCTCCAGTCTAGTCGGTTTTTTGAAATGTCATCTCCATCCAGTTTTATATAAAGAACAAAAAGCAGAAAACTTGAAAATCCCATACAAAAAACGAATTTCATAAAACTTAAAACGCTTTTTTCTCAAAACATGAAAAATGTTGATGTCTAGTTGTAGTTTTAACCCGACGAAGTGTTAATTACTTTAATTTTTTGACTACTCAAGTGGATTATTCCATTTTTTATTATTATTATTTATAATTCATAGCAGTCTTGGTCTTGATCTTGGACATTAAGTCTTAGTCTTGGTCTTGGTTTTGATATTGAGTCTTGGTCTTGGTCATGATCTTTGTCATTAAGTCTAGGTCTTGGTTTGTATATTGAGTCTTGGTCTTGATCTTGGGCATTAAGTCTTGGTCTCGGTCTTGGTGTTGAACAAATTTCTAGAGATTATTGAGTATTCAAAATTTCGAAACCTTATATTTCTAAAGCAGTTGGGTTTTTAAGATGCCAAATTTCAAATTGACGGATGATTTTATCCGTGAAACACCTATTAACTAAAAATTACGAAGACTAAAAAGCAGTCTTGGTCTTGACGATTATCGTGATCAAGACCAAGACCATAGCGGTCTGGGTCTTGGTCTTGCAAAGATATCATCGTCTTGGTCTTGGTCTCGAAAAATTACCAAGACCAAGAACAAGACTCAAGATCAAGACTAATTTTGCTCTTCACTATATGTGACAAAAAGCTTTTTTAGTAAGTCCCATGGTAAAAAGTCGAGAAATATTTTAAAAAATATAATTAAAAAAAAAATATAAAGTTGCCGCTTAGGCACGGTCGGCCTCAGTGACTGGAAAATATGGAAAAAGTGGATCAACGTTCTGAGCATGGCTTTTCGTTCGTTAATTTTCAAATATGCAAACCCTAAAATCGTACCTGATCCAATTTTGAAATGAGGTCGAAAAACGATAGCCCCTTATACGGGGCTAGTGTGGACAACCATTGATTTTACTGGGGGCTAGTATGGACACCATTAGAGACTGGATAATTGATACAAAAACGTAAAGAAAGAGTTCAAATATACACTCAAAAAAATATGACGGTAAAAACAACAAATTTAACAGTAAAAACAATTGTAAAAACAGTCAAAAAGACTCCCATTACATTTACAGTCATTTTAACTGGAAATTGTAGGTCATTTTTTTTTTTTACTGTCTTTTACAATTTATTGCAACCGACAGTCAAAAATTACAGTCAAATGACAAAAACTGTTTTTTATCAAATGACTGTAAATAGCAGTTATTTAAATGGTTTTACAGTCAAAAATTCAATTACTGTTTTTTCTAGATTAACTGTAATTTACAGTTATTTTAATTGTTTTAAAGTCAAAGTTAAATAACAAATTTTTTTTTTTTTTTTTTTATTTATTGCAGCTTACATTTTATAAAAATTTATTGAAAATACAGTAGTTTGTGTAGTTTATATTTAAATGAAAAATTTTACTTTAGCGACTGTTATTATTTTTTTGTTTTGCCCAAATAGGGCTCTAGAAATTAATTACAACAACAACAACAAAAAGTTCGGGTCGAACCTACTTTCGGAGATATTGCCATCGCAAGATCGGGATATATCTTGAATAAAAATCAGTATAAGTTGGGAACCCCTGGATGGATTTTGAAAATATTGATGTTATATGAAATGTATTTTACCGGACTTTATAATTGCTCTAAAAAATTTTCCAATTTGAGTGACAGTTTTCGAGAATGACAATTTTTCAAAAATTCACCCCATTTTTTTCCCAAAAAATCGTTATTTTTCCATCTTTAATAAATTTCTATAGAAAAAACAAAAATGACCCAAATCAATTTTCTTGAAATTAGGAACTTTTAACAACAACAATGCCAGAACAGACAACAACTTTACTACTACTTAAACAACAGTAATTTTAAATAAGAGTAGGGGTAAATGGAGGGCCTACGGCCGCAGCTCAGAGTTTAAAACTCCCAAAAATCCAACACTGGCTTTGCGGTGGCCTTCGGCCGAGGATCAGTCCATCATATATCCAATACATAGTTTGGTAGCCAAATTGAGCGCGAAATTTTTAAAAAAATTTTGAATTTATTTAGTTTTTGTTGTAGTAGTAAAGTTGTTGTTGTTCTGACATTCTTGTTAAAAGTTCCTAGTTTCAAGGAAATTATTTGGTCTATTTTTGTTTTTTTCTATAGAAATTTATTAATGATGCAATTTCAAATCAAATGAAAGGAAATAAATTGGGCTTCCTAATTTAGTTATAAAAGTTATAGGTTAATAATACATTTTTTGGGAAAAATAAGGTTTTTTTGGGAAAAAAAATGGGGTGAATTTTTGAAAAATTGTCCTATCTCGAAAACTATGACTCAAATTTAAAAATTTTTTAAAGCAATTACAAAGTCCGATAAAATACCTTTAATATGACATCAATATTTTTAAAATGCATTCAGGGGTTCCCAACTTATACCGTTTTTTATAAAAGATATATCCAGATCTTCCGATGGCTATATCTCCGAAAATACACCCGTTCAGACATTTTTGATTGCATAGTCTTTCTTAGAATTAAAAACTTAACAAACCAAACTAGGTTTAAAAAAAAAATATTAACAGTCGCTAATCTAACGTTAAGCAAAAACAAATTCTATCAAATTAAACATCGCCTATATTGAGTTGTGTTAAGCACACAGCCAACATTTGAAAAACACACAGCAACCAACCTATATTTTGTGAAGAAATGTGTACCAGGATGTCCCTCCGTATTCGATAGGCATTGTACTTTAAACTTAGCCAAGTCTTTGTGAGAATGTTCCTTATACCAGATTAATGCAGGTGTTGCAGGTTCTTGTGCGCTTTTCAGTAAAATATCTATTTTTGGAAAAAAAAGAAAAGAAATTAGATTATTCCACATAACAAATCACATATTTTATACTTACTCTTCACCATCGCCCATTTTTGTTGTCGCCTCAATAGATATTCTGTATTTAGTATTTGGTTTCAAGCCGTCCAATTTCATTGCCGTTCTATTGGGATCGGTAATGTGTGGCTCGTATTCACGTCGCTCACCCACAAAGGTGCTTTTAACCTCTTCGAAATAAATTTTATAACCAGTGAGTTTGCCATTAGGACTTAATGGTTTCTTCCGTGTTAATCAAAAAGTCGGTGAACCTTACGTGTATCAAAATCAATTACAGCGCTGGGTGGGCCATTGAAACGTCCATTATAGACAAGCACACGCGCGAAATTCTTAGAATCGGGCTTAAATTGTGTTACTAATATTTGACTGCTTCTCTCTCCTGTTCAGTCCACTTTTGAATTTTATAACCCTTGAAATGACCACGCACAGATTCTACACTGACGGGATTTCAACCGAGTACGGCTGAAGTTGCGCTAGCATTTTGAATCATTGTAAAGTTGGTCGGAGCTTCTAGGGATCTTGCATGGAAAACAATAAAAACAATTTCAATATTTTCACTTTTTTGGAATTCTGTACATTGCTTAATCAAACTTACGATCTTCTCCGGAATAGCAGAAAATTTCTTCTGCGTCCACTTTGGATTCACTACTTTAATCAAAGTTTCAGTATAAACAAGAGTGCGTTCACTTTGCCGAATTTTTAGCGACTTTTTTATTTGCAAAGGGCTAGTTTACATAGACATTCATAATTAAAATAATCATATATTTGGTGATTATTTTAATCATGAAATAAATGAGCAAACGATGCCACGAAATCAAACAGAGTTGTGTTTTAAAATATTTGACAAAAACAGAGTTGGGTTGTAAAATGTTTTTTCCTTTTGGGAGTAAAATAATACAGTTTTCGTGAAGAAATCTACGAGATGGATGAAATAAGTGGTTAATAGCAACATAATTTGAGAGTCTATACAAAATTAACTCACAGTTTGACACAAATTTGTTGCATGAAAAAATAATACAAAAATGTATTAAAATTCATGATTATAGTTGCGCAACTATCTTGTCTGAATCGAGTTTGTATAGCAAATCTCTAGGGTGCCCAGCAAATCCTACGTAACCATATTGAATTATGGACTGACCCATTTAACACATACCACGATACATTTTTTAAAATTTACTACCACAAAGAAATTTAAAAAGGGAAAGATATAAACAAAAAGATGCCTTGCTTCCTTACTCAAAAAATATCAAGTTGACAAAGAACAAAATTGAATTGTTATTTATTGTCAATCGAAGCAAATTAACAAATAATGACTGTAAAGTTATTGTTGTTAATCGGAAAAACACGTAAGTTCCATTTGTATTGCTACTTTGATAATTAATCTCATTTTTGTAAAATTTTAAGGACATATGCTGAATCAATTGTGGATCGTCTGAAGCTACGTGTTGATGTTCTTTTTCCCAACGAAGATGTTCCTGGTCAACCTGCAGAACATCGCAACATGCCCGTAGAAGACGCCATTCAATTAATAGCTGAAGATTTTCGTGCAAAAGTGGCGCTTAATCGCAGTAATGCACCACGCATGTTACCGAAATCTGTGCCGATAATACCAGCAGGGGGCAGTGCGTCGGTTGCACCAGATCGCCATCCTGATACGATACAAATGTAACTAAATTTGTTGGCAAATAGCTCAAAATTATGACGAAGCCTCATAAGCCCATCATCCATTTAAAAAATTGTAACTCATTCATAACTCATTCATGACATTAAAATAATTTTTTTAAAATTTCAATTTGATTTTTATTTGTTTACATAAATCGAAAGAATGTCTACAAAAGGAATTGGAAAAAATGAAAGAGATAGCTATAGTTTTCTATTATTTTTATTGATGAGATAGTCGTATTGATAAGACAAGGATGCACGATCACACTGATAGGGAAAAAGTGGTTATTTTTTTCCCGATGCTAGAAGAAATGTAACTGGTATAATACGAGATTTGTAACTCTTATATAATAAGGTTGGTAACGGTTACAGGATTTGCTGGGTGGTCGCTCACGTATGCCGTTATGTAGAATCGGATAGTTGCCCAACTATCCTGTCTGGCTCTTAATCGAGAAATTTATTAATTGAAAATAAAATTCACAGATCTTATTTTATGTCTTTTAAACAAATAAACAAATTTATTAATTTTTACACAAGAAAAGACTTGCTAACTTAGATAAAAAAAAATTTTATAATTTATATCCAAATGTAAGAATTATTCAGTGTTTGTTAGAATTTTGTGATTATTTGTTAATTTAAATATTTTTATTGGTTTTATTATATTCAGCTTCCTGATGATGAGTTGCAGTGTCAACTCGAAATATTGAAGACACACAATAAATATACTTCAAAAATTATAAAAAGAAATTTTTGTTTTATATTTTGTTTTATGACCTGGAGCCAGCTAAACAACTCTTATTATTTATATTAAAAAGTAGCGACCTTCTAACGTATTAAAAAAAATTTTATTTTATCAAAGTTTTTTAAAGGGAAACTATTTGGCAGCGCTGAAGGTAAAATTTTAAAGTCGCGTAATAATTCTTAATACTTTTTTTATATCTCTAGAAATGACTGTAAAATTTAACTGAAAAATATATTTTACTTACCTTCACAGTAGAAATAAAAATAACTGTCGAAGAACAGTCAAAAATGTATTTTCATAGAAAAATGACTATTTTTACAGTAAAAATAACTACAACTGTAAAATTCAAAATTGACTGTAAATTTTGACTGTTACTTTACCTACAAATTTTTTTGAGTGTATAATGGGTCCGCCAAATAACTTTTTTTTTTTTAAATAACTTTTTTTTTTAGTGTAGCTTCGGCTGTGAGGCACGTAGCGCCGTCCTGTTGAAACCAAATGTTGCCAATATCCTCCTCTTCAATTTTTGTGAACAAAAATTCGTTCAACATGGCCCGATAACGATCGCCATTGACTGTAACGGCCACTCCGAAGAAAAATGGCCCAATTATGCCTCTGGACTCTGGGTTTTCTGTGCCCCAAATGCGACAATTTTGCTTGTTTACATACCCGCCAAGATCAAAATGAGCTTCATCTGAAAAGATGATTTTTTTGGCAAAATCGGTATCTTCTGCAAGTCGATCGCAGGCCCACTTAGCGAAGCGTTGTTCAAGCGTATACACAACCATATTCGTTCAGCGGAAGGACTGATTATCTGTCAAATCAGACATGAGCTAAGTGTTACCATTCACGAAATAAGCACTAGTGGAAAAAAAAAACATTAGATGGCGGACCCGTTATTTATGTATTACAAATAATAAAATTAACTTCTATCCCATATTGTATTTGGAGAAATTTACATCGAACTTCATATAACTTGCTGATCGAGATGTTTCCGACAGTTGTTGTGGTTGTGTTAGCTTTGCCACTATTTCATTTCGGTGAATTTTGCTGGTATGCGGTATCGCCGGTATCGGGATACGTGAATCTGTCGTTCTTTCTTTTTAGTAACGAAATGTAGAAATCTTGAGAACCGTGGATCGTGACAATTTTGCCAATATAAAATTCTTCTTGTTACTTCAGTTTAAGTTGAACCAAAACCATATCGTATTCTTTCAAACCATCTTGGTCAATTAAAAGAGGTGGTCCCTTACTGTCATCATCGGTTCCAGGCTCTTCCTCTGATTCCAATATATTCTCATTGGGAACATCGCTATCGCTATGACTTTATACGTTTTTGTCGATTTTGATACTTTCTTGGACCGGCTTTAAGAAATGGTCTGACGATTTCTGGAGTTATTTCAGCTGCTGCGGACATGTCCACACTAGCCCCATTTCAGTTGTCCACACTAGCCCCTTCATGTTTTTTTAAACAAAAATATTTTTTTTAACCTTACGGTAAAGTTCATCAAAAATAATTTCAATGATTTCAATAAACACTAATTTGAGTTGTATTATCTATTAACACTACAGCAGAAGAATAATTTGCTTAAAAGTATCACTGAAATAACGAAAAAACTTACTTTTTGCAGCGTAAAACACGTTCGGTCACGTTATCATGG
The DNA here is from genome assembly GCA_951812925.1 of Calliopum simillimum. Classification (NCBI taxonomy): domain Eukaryota; kingdom Metazoa; phylum Arthropoda; class Insecta; order Diptera; family Lauxaniidae; genus Calliopum; species Calliopum simillimum. The sequence goes on from OX638368.1 coordinate 24,526,972, forward strand.
AAAGCTGAACTGTCAACAAATGAATTTTTTTTTTGGTGATGCAGAGTGCAAATACCAACTTGAAAAATACTAAACAGAAACAAAAAATTCAAAACGGCGCGAGAATTTGAATTTGTCCACACTAGCCCCCCCCCCCACATCCCCTACGAATAACTATTGCGCTAGTCTGTTTGGGATTAAAAATAAGACTGATAGGTTAATCTTCACGCCTACTTTCCACGTTTTTAAGGCAAATCTTAATGGGAAGTAGACGTAAACATTAACCGCTTACACCCATCCCAATCAGACCACAACCCTAAAAATTATCTGTACCAAATTTCATTCATATAACTTTATCCGTTGTGTCGTTATCGTAATTTAAACAGACAGACGAACACAAAAGGACTCAAAAGGGCCAATCAGGGCTCAATATAAAATTATGAAAAAATCGGGGAAATTTTTTGTTTCGACGTTTGGAACTCATTGAAAACCACACATCAAGTCGTTGTATATAACGGCCACCCTAATGTACATATGTTTATAATAAGATGAAAGTAATTCTTGAACAATAAGCAAATATTTCAAGTAAAACTGAAATAATAAGTAACTTATTTTGAAGGAGTGCTTTTGTGAAATTTTTTTTGCCATTTAACCTGTATCTTACTTCGACTTAAGATGTTTTGTGAAGAAAAAACCATTTTCTTATGTCGATTTAAGTTGTTTTGTGAAAAGTATTTGTAAAAGTTTTTTGTTGTTGCAAATGCTTGAATTTTTCAACCTATTTGAGATCAGATGTTTTGTCAAATGCAATTCAAAATAAAACATCGAGATAGATTGATTTTCGATTCTAAATCTTTGCAACTAAAAGTAAAAGAGATATGGCGATTTCACCAAAAGAAGCGTATTTAAGTTTTATATTTATGATTAAAATCCTGGAAAATTGTCTTTTTTCGAGTTAGGTTGTTTTGTCAAAAGTCCACAGATATGTACATATGGTCATTTCCACAGAAAAGTCCACCGTGAGCCAAAAAATTAAGTCATCATATCTCTGAAACTATTTAACGTACATGAATGAGATTTGGTACATATGTAAAAAGCACCAAGGCAAATATTGTGTACTGGGAAAAATTGGGGTACCACGCTTCCATAAAAATCAATTCATCATATCTCTGAAAAGATTTAACGTACATGAATGAGATTTGGTTAGTATGTACAAAGCGCCGGGATAAAAATTGTTCACTGGGAAAATGGGCGATGCCACGCCCCTAAAAAAAACGTCATTAATGAAATATATGTAGGGTAAGGGAGGGAAATATGGACCACACGGCTATTTCCCACTGCATACATAGGATTTACCGTTATTCATGTTCAAACTTAACGATAATACCTAAAGCTTATAATAGGGCGATTTTAGCGTTCGGTGAAGTCGCATGTTTCTGTAAAGTTGATTTTTCTAAAAAAAAGATCAGTGATAATTTTTTTCTAGTGTGTATATTTCATTATTTCATTTTAAAGACATCGCGTTTTTAAATAAATGGGTAATTATATAAAGTCAGTGAATACCATTTAAAATATGTTAGCACAAATTAGTTCATTTACGAAAAGAAATTTTGATAAAAAACCATTTATTTCACCAGCACGTGCTGTGGGTAATATGGACCATCCGAGAAAAAAGCCTAAAAAACAAATGTATTTATCATCTTTTTCAGATGGGGAATCTAGTTGCAGTTTTCATGACGAGTATGATGGTCATTATATATAATTCGTTAACTACAAAGGAAAAAAATGATAAAAAATGCATAAAGAGTATTACTTTACTCAGAAGATCGACGTGGCGAATTTTGGGTTGAATGTGTAAACTGACGTTCTTGGAGTCATGAAAAATAAGCCGAATGTGGAAGTGACATTTTTATATGCAACTTCTGTACCAAATGGACTATATGGTCCATATTACACTACACTTTTTTTTTATCTTCATTTTGAGTATTTTCAGTTTTTTAACTTTTTTTCTTTATCCTGAAGAGATATTTATCTAAAAGTGAATCAGAATAAAGGTAAATTGCTTCCTTTACTGAATGGCATAAAATTAATTGTTTTGTTTTATGTATTTTGGGTTTTATTTAAAAAAGAGAGATGGGTGGTCCATATTTCCCTCCCTTACCCTACCAATATTTTCAACAAGCATATCAATAAAATTTATATTTTTATTAAAAGTTAAAATATAAACATAATGTATTGTTTGGCCCTATGCTCCTCCTAGGAGTTAAAGGAGAATACATACATACATATTGAGGGGATTCCTGAAAACGTGTAAAAGCCCCTAAAACCTCGTAAACTCGTAAATGTTGTCAAAATCAATACGAAATTTGACAGTTTTACGAGTTTACGAGGTTTTCGAGGCTTTAACACGTTTTCAGGAATCCCCTCAATAACTAAAATTGTTGTTTAATTTACGTAAAATAATTTTTTAAAAACAATTTGAATTAAAAAATTTCCAATGGAAATTTACGTAAGTTACATCATGAGTGTTACGTTATTCACTAAAATTCATAAAACAAAAAAAAACAAGAAGATTTTTAAATTTAACTACTTGGAAAATAAACTAGAATTATTTCAAATCCTACTTAAAAAAGTTTTATTCAAAAAGTCTTGACCAATTCGCAGAGTTTTGCAATTTTGTAATCCAATTCAAAAACAACTTTTTTTTTTGTATTAACCGTATTCACGATCTTGTTGCATCGTAGCAAATGCAAATTTGCAAGAGTATATGATTGTGAGCATATACTGTTGTAAATTGCTATTGCAAACAATTCAGAACAGCTGTTTTGCTTGTAATACAAATATTTGAGTTAAAAGTTTTTTGATAATTTTATATTGAACTAATTAAACAGTCATTTTTGCAATTTTTCAACAACAGACGAAAGCAAGTGTTAACATGGAAATTTATTACATATGTTTCGGCTACTTCCACATACATATTTATATATTTTCATATATAAACATGTATATAACAGTCAATAAACTAACTTCATAATTTATCTAGGGGAACCTGCCTATCTATCATTAAAATTCTCGTAATTTCGAGAGCCTGCATTGTATGTGAAAAACAAATCCGCCCTTGTAGGTTTTAATTGTAGCTAGCGTAGCATGTCTCAAAACCAGAGTGTGTTACCAACTAACAATTTGGCAATTTTTCACAACAGACGGCGCTAGTGAGCATTATGATTTATGCATAATGGCGATCCTGCTCAGAGAGTTTACTCGTGACCTATAGCATAATCGCTTAAGCACCGCGTTCTCTTTCATTAGAAAACCGGAGTCACGGGTTCGAGTACGGTTTCTGGCAAGATTTAACTAAAACTGATCTGATGAGGCTATATACATGTTTATATATGAAAATATATAAATATGTATGTGGAAGTAGCCGAAACATATGTAATCAATTTCCATGTTAAAACTTGCTTTCGTCTGTTGTTGAAAAATTGCAAAAATGACTGTTTAATTAGTTCAATATAAAATTATCATACTTCAATTTAGAAAAAGCACGTTGGTACTTTCATTAGTACTATACAAGCAATAAAAAAACAGTCAATAAACTAACTTCATAATTTATCTAGGGGAACCTGCCTATCTATCATTAAAATTCTCGTAATTTCGAGAGCCTGCATTGTATGTGGAAAACAAATCCGCCCTTGTAGGTTTTAATTGTAGCTAGCGTAGCATGTCTCAAAACCAGAGTGTGTTACCAACTAACAATTTTTCACAACAGACGGCGCTAGTGAGCCTTATGATTTATGCATAATGGCGATCCTGCTCAGAGAGTTTACTCGTGACCTATAGCATAATCGCTTAAGCACCGCGTTCTCTTTCATTAGAAAACCGGAGTCACGGGTTCGAGTACGGTTTCTGGCAAGATTTAACTAAAACTTTCGTCTGTTGTTGAAAAATTGCAAAAATGACTGTTTAATTAGTTCAATATAAAATTATCATACTTCAATTTAGAAAAAGCACGTTGGTACGTTGGACCGGCGAGTAAGTCAAACGAATAAAATTTGAATATCTTATTCATATACGTCGTTGGTGTAACGTCATCGCATATTTTTGTTTAAATTATTTTAAATTGAGCTTTTTGGTCGTTGTTTAAAATTAAAACAACTTTTTAAAATTAATAAAATGTTTTTGTTTTTAATTATGTAACAATTTAAAATTTTTGGTAAGTTGATATGAATTTGATAGATTTTGGGATATATTTAGTAATAAGAATTTTTCTAGGTGGCAACACTGATTTTAACAATTAAAATCGCTTATTTACCTTCGAGAGAAATATGAAAACAGTTGAAAGAAAACGTCATTCGTCGCGGTAAAATTAATTTCTAGGATTGGTATTGCATCTTAATAAAAAGGATAATTAATTAACGAAATGTAAATATTTAAATAAAATACATTACACTGTGCTAGTTGAAAATTCTAACATTGGCGAGTGCTGGGTAGTAAACACAATTCGAGTCCGCTGATTTGAATGATCATAGTAATTTTTTACGGTTTGGCTCTGGTTTTCGAGATATTTGGGATTGAAAATTAATTACATCCAAATTTAACCGATTCCACAAAGAATGTCCGATATGTAATATACGTCATTTTGTCTAGAATTAGAAGGTTTTAACTTAAAAATGTGGAACAATTTTACATGTCCGACTGTTGTTGTTTTTTTTTATTTTTTTTGCCCAAATAGGGCTCTGGGAATTAATTAAAACAACAACAACCTCTGAGCGGATCTACTTTCGGAGATATAGCCATCGGAAGGTCGGGATATATCTTTTATAAATATCGGTATAAGTTGGGAGCCCCTGGATGGATTTTAAAAATATTGGTGTCATATGAAAGGTATTTTACCGGGCTATATAAATGCTATACAAAGTTTTTCAATTTGAGTGATGGTTTTCGAGATATGACAATTTTTCAAAAATTCACCCGATTTTTTTTGCAAAAAACCGTTATTTTTCCCAAAAAATGTGTTATTAACCTATAATTTTAATAACTAAATTAGAAAGCCTAATTTATTTCCTTTCATTTGATATGCATTATGTATCTGAAATTGCATCATTAATAAATTTTTATAGAAATAAACAAAAATGGACCAAATCAATTTTCTTCAAATTTGGAACTTTAAACAACAACAATGCTAAAACAGACAACAACAACTTTACTACTACTACAACAACAGTAATTTACATTGGGCGGCCTGCGGCCGCAGCTCAGGATTTAAAACTCCCAAAAATCCGACACCGGCTTCGCGGCGGCCTTCGGCCGCGGATCAGTCTATAATATATCCAACACATAGTTTGCTAGCCAAATTGCGCGCGCAATTTTTAATAAAAATTTAAATTTTTTTTAATATAATAAGTAGCTGATCCTCTTTGTTGTTGTTGTTGTTGTTGTAGTAGTATCCAAGTTGTAGTTGTTGTAGTAGTTGTTGTTGTTGTTTTTGTTGTTGTTTGTTCTGGCATTGTTGTTGTTTAAAGTTCCTAATTTCAAGAAAATTGATTTGGTCCATTTTTGTTTTTTTCTATAAAAAGTTATTAATGATACAATTTCAGATACATGTTGTATATCAAATGAAAGGAAATAAATTAGGCTTCCTAATTTAGTTATTAAAATTATAGGTTAATAACACATTTTTTGGGAAAAATAACGGTTTTTTGCGAAAAAAATGGGGTTAATTTTTTAAAAATTGTCATATCTCGAAAACAATCACCTAAATTGAAAAACTTTGTAGGGCAATTATATAGCCTAATAAAATACCTTTCATATGACACCAATATTTTTGAAATCCATCCAGGGGTTTCCAACTTATACCGATTTTTACAAAAGATATATCCCGATCTTCCGATGGCTATATCTCCGAAAGTAGATGCGCTCAGAGGTTGTTGTTGTTGTTGATGTGACTAATTTTCAAAGCCCTATCTGGGCAAAAAAAATAAAATAAAAACAACAACAGTCGGACATGTAACATTAAGCCAAAAATGGTAAAAATATTTATCATATTAAAAAAAAAAAGAAAAATATATCATAAAATGAAGAGTTTGGGCTGAACTGACCTGTTGTACCTGTTGAATGTTGTCAAATAGATAAAAAAAGACTATTATTTTGGTATTTTTGCGAAAAGTTTTCAAACCCTAATATCTCGAAACCCAGAGCCAAACCGTAAAATTACTTATATCGCCAAGATCTGCGTACACAGGTTGTGTTTACTACTCAGGACCCATCAATTTTAGAAAAAAAAAAAATGTGTCCAACTCGAGCACAGTGTAATTATATAATTTTTTCATGTTCCTCTTGACATATTTATGAAGTGGAAAGGAAAGTTCTCTGCAATCAAAAATGACAAATGTTCCATGTTCCTTGGGAATGTGTCGATGTTGCGGCAGAATGGCGGAATCAAATGATTTGCTTCAATTCAATCGGGTTGAGCATGTAAAACGAGAATTGGTGGAATGTTGGAAAATTCAAGTAAGCATATATTTTTGCTCTAAAATTTCAATAAACACAATTAAAGTAATGATTTTATAAATATTCCTAGATATCAGATGGCGATGGATTACCGGAGCATATCTGTCAATTATGTTACAAAAAAGTTGAAGATTACTTGAATTTCCGCCAAGAATGCATAGAAATACAAGAGCAACTAAATGCGCAATATAAATCCTTCAGAAATATGATGGGAAGAATATCCATTGTAAAGGTAATTCCATTACTCGGCTACAGGGCAGTCTATAAACCTCGTCGCGGGGGTCGGGGAGTCCAAGTTATTTCACGCTAACGTGAAATAAGGAAAGGGGCTAAATTTTTTCCAAGCTTTAGCGTCACGAGACTCCTTATTTATTTACTGGTATAAAAGTTCAACTGAGCCACCATCTCTAGTCCAAACTGGTTTTTCCAAGCGCACGCCAATACTGAAATTCCTTATCTGGGAAATGACATAAAACAGCTATTACTCTAGGACGGACTTTGACAATTCACTTATTACTATACATAACTTAGGTGGAGAAAACATTTCACAACTGATAAACAAATAGGTTTGTTTCAATTCACCAACGATTTTTTTTGTGTATCAGTGGCAAGAATTCCTGGCATATTAAAAAATTATACTTTCGAGCATCTTTTGCCCATTTGCTAATTTTTGGATTCTATGCTGTGCTATAAACATTTAAATTTATCTTCTTAGAAAGCTCGTGAAGAGAATACTCAAAGGACTGACAACAATTTGGCAACAGCCAATAAGATTAATATCGATAATAGATTGGTAATCACTAAGTCGAACGAGGTTAGTGCTATACAAAACAATGAAAATACAAAGCAAAAACCAAATATATTCTCTCAAGAAACCATCAAGATATTAGTTAGTAATAAGACAAATGCAGATAATATTGTGAAAAATTTAAATACAGTTGAAAAGCAAACCTTTAATGTAACTGCTAAGGATGCCGTTGAATTTGTTATTTTTCCCGATGTAACATATAGCAAAGCAACCTTATCTCAAACATATATGAAAGATGTTATCAAGCATAATACTGACACAAATAATGATCCATTAGATGAGACAGATATTGGCCTAATTATAAATGAGTCTGTACAACATGTAAAAAAAAGTAAACTTATTAAAGAAATGTTTGAAAACATGTTAAGTGCTGAAGAAACTGCAACAGAAATTGATATTTTCCCCGATGAAAGAAGTCAATCGACGTCTGACGTATCAGATACACCAGAGGAGGTTGAATGGGAAAAACCCAATCAAATTATCGAACAACTTGACAGAAATCATCTTTTTAAGGATATAAATGAGGAACTAAATCAGAAATGCAAATTTTGTATTTCTGATAGTGAAGAACCATTTTTAAATAATATAAATTATCCAACAAAGGCAAAATTAATTGAACACATTATATACATACACAATCCAAAATTACCATATCAGTGCCATATATGTAGAGTTCGGAAATTTTCTACAAGGCAACGTTGTGTATATCATATTATACATGCGCATAAGCAAAACGGAAATATTTGCCTAGAATGTGGTATAGGTCCTGGGCCTTACAAAAGTTTCGAAGGGCACAGAAAACGCTATCATTCATTTGGTGATTATGAATGTGAAACATGCGAAAAGAAGTTTGAGAACATATCGCTAGAAAAGTTTGAATATCACAAAAGATGGCATAATGCAAACCGTCAATTGCAGTGTTCTTATTGCGCAAAAATATTTGTGCAAAGGATTCATTTAAGAGCTCACGAAATGATTCATACTAAAAATTATGAATTAAAGTGTGAAATATGTGGCAAAGGTAGCAAACAGTAAATTGTTATATATCATCAATAACTTATTTTCAAATTTTTATTTCATTAACACTTAGGTTTTAGAACGCACCTCAATAAAGCTTTGCATAAACATAAAGCTCATGATGCCGAAAAACCAGTCAAATGCTTATATTGTGATAAACGTATGAATTAATTGAATAAATAAAATAACAATTTATACATTATTTTTATTTTAAGGATTCAAGTGCTATTCTTCAAGATTTCATCATATGAAAAAGATTCACGACTATGTCCCAAATACATCTAATGAAAATGTCAGATGTTCAAAATGCAAAAAACTGTTTAGACGAGAAACAAACTATCGCCAACATCTTCAAACCGATTGTCTAAACATTAAACATAAAATGGCACTTCAACAGCCAGATAAAAAATTTCCATGTGATCAATGTTCTTGTCGTTTTAGAACAGAACCTGGATTAAAGCAACACATAGTATTACATTCCAAAGAAGGTAGACCTTTCGAATGCCACATATGTCATTTAAATTATAAGTCAAGCTCCAATTTAGAAACTCATCATAAAGTTAAACACAATCCGAATAAGCCGTATCAATGTGATATATGTGGAAAAGGGTTCCCCGAAAAATATATATTAAATGGCCATAGAAAATTTCACAAAATCATCTAAATTAAGCGATGACTAAGACAAGTTGATGCTATTGATATTTTAAATGGTTAAATTACTTTTGGAAACAATAAAACATAGTTTTAAGCAAATTATAAAACATGAATAAAAGGAACAAAATTAATTACATTTTTCCCTATTCTCGTTAACGTTTTAATTGTTGCTTCCAAGTTCCGATAAGCCTATCTTAAAATAGAGGGATTGGGCAAAGGCGCGTTTACAGCTATCCTTAGGAAACTAGATGCATGCAAGTATATTGCGAAAAGTGGGGAGGATTGGTGAGGGGCGAATAACGTTTGTCGTATCAGCAAATAAACGCCTAAAAACTGTGTATTCTCCTGAGGCCGCTTTGACTCATTATAGCTTGGAAGCCTTTGATTATTTTTTGGAAGAAAATAACTCATTGGAAGGTAAGGTTACACAGTGCAACACGAAAAATCCAAACAACTTTTTGAATGCTGTTCCTGAAAGTACATGATGTTACTAGCAAAATCCTGTCTGGTTTTAATAGTTTGGCTCCAGGTCGAATTTTATAGTACTATATAAATTGGATTCAAAACTGCTTTTTCAAAGTTGCCACTGCTATAAGTTGCAAACCATTTGAGATTTTATAAATTTTTTGGTTTTGGAACAGATGATGATTTACATTATTAGCTACCAACAATGAAAATACATTGATGGTAAGCTCCAACCATCAATGTATTTTCATTGTTGGTAGCTAATAACATTTGAGATTTTGTTTTTTTCATCTTCATCAAAGTTGAAGCTATAGACTCAGATAAAATTATTATAATTTTTTTTTTTTTTTTTTAAATTATTATAATTTATTTATTTTATTTAATTTTATTTATTTATCATAGATATGGTAGTACGTAAGACTTAAAGTCTCATAAAGTACATTAACAATGCAATTTATATCAAAAATTAACATAACTATACTTAAAAGTGAAATTTAGAATAATTGAATTGCAAACTAATTTTGACTATTTAGAAATAAATGAGTTTAAATACATAAAGGAGATATGACAAAAATTTATATTTTATACATTTTTAACTTAAGTAGGTTCATTAAAAAATCTATGAACTGCCATTTTAAAATGTGATTTGCGTCTTTCGGTTTTAATTTCCCTAGGTAAAACATTCCATAATTTCACTGTACTAACAAAAAAGAGCCTTGATGACGACAAGTAGTTAAAACGTGGGGTTATAATATTAAGTGTACGATTTGATTGCGCAAAACAAATCTTCCGATATAAATACTCTGGAGTGCGTGTATGCACGATTTTGTGCAAAAAAACGATATTACATATGTTGAAATAAGTTCGAATTTCACAATTGAGAATTTGTAAGGCGTATTCCGATATGTGGTCATATTTGCGTTTTTCAAAAATATATCTTGCACAATTATTAATTAGCATTTGCAGTTTTTTAATTGAAGCCGCAACTAAATTGCTGTAAACTAGCACACTATAAGACATTATTGGTATAACGAATGTTCGAACTAGTTGCATTTTAGTTTTTTGTGGTATAAACGTGGAGGTGTGCCAAAGTTTTCTAAGTATGTAATACATTTTGCTAACAGAAGAGTTGATATGATCACTACAGCTTAAGTTAGTATTTATAGTAAAACCAAGATTTTTAACTGTTTTTACCATCTTTATGTTTTCACCAGCCAAAGTCAAGGGTGAACAATTATTTAGTTCATAAGAACTGTGTGAAATAGCTATCGCTTGCGTTTTAGTTGCATTCAGTTTTAGGAAATTTTGATGGGCCCAATTGTCAATAGCATTCAGATCCTCATTCATTCTATGCACAAGATCCTCAAAAAGCCCTATTAGCCTGGACAAAAACATTTGTGTGTCATCGGCATACAAGTGAATTGAACAATTTTTACAGTTATGAACAATATCGTTTATAAAGATGCTAAAAAGTATGGGGCCAAGAATTGATCCCTGTGGTACACCAGACCGTAGGAGTTTAAGCTCCGAAGAAGAGTTTTTGGCTATGACACGTTGTTGTCGGCTTGCGAGATATGTTTTTAGTAGATTAATTGCCGTTTTACTAAAACCAAAATAATATTGAAGCTTTTTCAAAAGAATATCATGATAAAGAAAGTGCTCAAAAACTGACCCGAAAAATTTGGTCTTGCGCAACGCTTCCTGGTAACGTAGCCATATTTATTGCCATCAGAAATCGAAGCTATTTGAACATTCGGATGTAGCTTTTATAAGATCCGGTTTAAGTTAGGAACCCCTGGATGGATTTGAAAAATATTGGCGTCATATGAAAAATATTTTAACAAACTTCAAACTTGTACGAAAATTTTTAATACGAGGTACGGTTTTCGAGATATCACTATTTTTAAAAATTTTTTAACTTATTTCTTTAAATGAAGCGTTCTTTTTTGGAAAAAATTTATTCTGTACGCATAGTTTTCTTAACATAATAAGAAAGCCCGACTCATTCCCCTTCGACTGCTATGCCATGCAACTATTCATTAGAAGTTCCACATGCCCCAAAAATTCTCTAACCCTTCTTTTGGTATACAGGAAATCAATATTATTATTATATTTTCGTTATAATCAGATTATAAGAAATTATTATTTTTAAACCCAAAAAACACAAAAATTATCAAATTTGTGCACATTAAAATAGAGAAAAGTATTTGACATTAGCTGTATCTCGAAATCGCAACATGGCAGCACTATTGAAAAATTAATGAAATTTCAGTTTCATTGCCCGACTGGCAACGATGTAAGAATACGTTTCCATACGCAATAGGGGCCTTAATATTAATTTATTAAAGTTATGTAGAAAATAAAACAAATTAGAAACTACAACTAGAACCAGAATTTTCATTTTACAATTGATTGCCAAAAAAAGCAAACTAATTTTTAAACGAAAATTCTAATGATAAATCTCTGCTCCCAACATTGTAAGCTTAACGGACACCAGTATTCCATATGCTTTTAATTTTACTCTGGGGACGAATAGCGATGAAATCTGACTGTACCAATGATAATGATAAAGAAATCAATTTACCCCATAACTTGAATGAATTTTAAACAAAGTTGTGTTGCTTTGTATTTTTATCCGTTCTAAGTGAATTCAGTTTTAAAATTTAATTTCAGACCATGTTTTTAAGGTTTAAGCATACCTTTTATTTATTATTTTTGGCAAGAATTTTATCTGTGTGCATGTTTTTTGTGACTATTCAAATTAAAATTGACTTTGAAACCTTTTCCACAAATATCGCAAGCGAATGGTGTTGCACTGCTATGTTTTATACTTTTATGAAGATCCAAGTGTGAGCGTGTCTTATAATTTAAATGACATATATCACATTTAAAAGATCGTCCTTCCTCTGAATGAAGATCTATATGCTTTAGAAGAGCCGACTCTTTTCCAAAAAGTTCAGAACAGTATTGACAAGAGATATGTTTAACAGATTTATACGCAGATTTCTGTTTTACGTTATTTGCTCCAACACCTAGGCAATCTTTTGCTATATGACTTCGAAAGCCAGTTTCTCGTCTAAACACTTTGTTGCATTTAAGACATTTTAGTTGTTCGTTAATAGTGTCTTGAATATAATCATGTGAATTGATCATATGTTCAACTCTCTTTGAATAGGTCATAAATCCTAAAAAATAAAAAAGATATATTAATTGTTTAAGTTGAATAAATTTGGAAAAACGTATATTACTTTCTGTACAGTATAAACATTTTACTGGTTTCTCTGCATCATGAGCGTTATGCATATGGCAAGCTTTCTCATATTGTGATCGAAAACCTTAAAAAAAAAATAGCTTAGTACCACAATTATATTACCTTATGTAAAACATTTCTTACCCTTATCACAAATTTCACACTTAATGTTATAGTCCCCTGTATGTTTCATCATGTGAACTCTTAAATGTACTCCTTGTATAAATATTTTTCCACAATATTTGCATTTCTTTTGAAATTTGCTTTTATGCCACCTTTGATGATATTCGAATCTGGCAACTGAAATATTTAAAAACTTTTTTCCGCATGTTGTACACTTAAAATCAGATCTTGTATGATGTCTTTTCAAATGTTTTTTTATATTGGTATAATCACACTCAATACCACAAACTTGACAGATTGCTTTTAGTTTTTTATGCTGGTATAAAATATGGTGTCTACACTGTTTGATAGTCTTATGTTGCCTTTTGCATACTGGGCATGTATATGGTGATAATGGATCATGTTGATTTTCGATATGTTCAATTAAAGCTGCTTTTGTTGAAAAAATTACATCGCTCGGTGAAAGAAGCTCTCTATCAAAGCAACAGTATTTACAAAATAATGAATTGCTCTTAAGCTTTTTATACGTTATTTTTTCTTCTAAATAATTGTTACTCTCTTCTAAATAATCCTCATCGAAATCAATTTCTTCAGTGTAATCTACAAGTGCGTCCGAAACCAATTTTTCATCACATGGATCTGGTAGATCTATAGCTGAAGAACTAGTTTTAGCACTGCAACACTGTTCATCAATATCTAACAAATAATGAATACGATATGATTACTTTGAAAACATTTAATGGATGTCTTTTATTTACCAGGCATTTCAACGAATTCGATATTTTTAAAAGGTTTTCCATTTTCATTTGTTCCAGTTATTTTACATCTTCTTTTGATTTGGGCTTCTTCATTTGATTTTTCATTAGTAATAGTTTCGAGGATGTCACTTTCATTTGCTTTATCTGGAGTTGGCTCATTTTTAATATCAACACGTTCTATCTGAAAATATACATAAAATAAAAAATTGTGCAATTTTAAGATAGCAATTTTCAAAATTCCGTCAAAGGACGCTAAGCAATGAGCGAAGAAAAATTTCTTCCTATTGATAGCGGCACTTTTCAGCCGTATAACCACGAGTGGTGTTCCTCCAATGAGGCCAGCTTTGTTTGCACAAGTCAACCCTTTGAAAGAATTCTAAATATACATAAAATTGTGGAAGTGAAGCTTTTCCACTTTTAGAAGCTACATTTTTTGATTTATTGAGATGCTAACGACTTACCTCAATTGTTGAAAGTGAGTTCTTCTCAATTATGATTGCATTTTGTTTATAAACACTTATGCAGTTTTCACGAAAATTGAAATAATCAACAAATTTAGAGTAACATATTTTGCAAATGTGTTGCGGTAATCCATCAGTTCCCGAAATCTAAAATTTATTTATATTTTATATAGGAAATGTCTATACGGGGCGTTCCGCGTACGCGAAAGCTCCTCTCTCTCTCTCAATTTACTCAATTAGCGTACGCGAAATCCAGTGAAGTTTTTTCCCCCGGGGAACTTGATTAATTTATGTACTGATCCGCGGCCGAAGGCCGCCGCGAAGCCGGTGTCGGATTTTTGGGAGTTTTAAATCCTGAGCTGCGGCCGCAGGCCGCCCACTTACCCCTACTTTTATGTAAAATTACTGTTGTAACGAAAATGCGTCCCGGGGGAAAAAACTTCACAGGATTTCGCGTACGCTAATTGAGTAAATTGAGAGAGAGAGAGGAGCTTTCGCGTACGCGGAACGCCCCGTATAGACAGACTCTTTTATATACTATTAATTCATAAATTTGTCTAAAATTTATACCTTTACTTTCCAGCTAAGCATTTCCGCTAAAATGTTTTCCAACATTCTGTTCGTTTCCAAATCTAACAGATTAACAATCGAAATTAACAATTAACAATTAACAATTAACACTTTCGAAAGAAAAAAAAAGAAAATTTCTGAAATTTAATTTTCAGAACCTTCAGGAAACAAGTGACGTCAAACTGACGAACCTCGCAGGTTCGGAACCTGCAAAAATGAACAGGTTCGGAACCTGCGAGAATCTGAACCTGCAAAAACTGGAAAACAGCAGTATTTGATTTGAAAAATACCTCAAACTGCAATAAAAATTTACCTTTTCTGTTCGTTTCCAAAAAATTTAGAGGAAATAATTTCATTGTTTGACCTGAATTTGATGCATATAACTTTCCACAACACCGGCATATTTTAAAAAAATCCATCCCGCGCTTTAAAGAGATATTTTATTTCGTTGATTTGATTTCCAATTTAGACACGGCAATTTAGATACGTCAAAGTGGAACGTTAGGAATTGACTTTATACTTCAAAGTGGAACGATGGAATTGACTTCGTACTTCAAAGTGGAACGTTGGAATCGACTTTGTGGTTCAATTACAGTGTTGCCAAAATTGAAGAATTCCTCAAAATCGGAGGAATTCAGAATATTTTTGAGGAATCTTTATTTGAGGAAATTTTGAGGAATTGCTTTAACACACGTATCATTCTTGAAATTAACCATTTATTAAGGCTTTCTTTTTTGTACTATAATAAATGTGGGTTAGGAAAGATTTATGGATTTTCGGCTATATTTTTCAGTAGGAATCCACTTAATTCTTTTATCTGGTTTGATAGGGTGGCTTTCTATTAAAACTTATGTTTATGAGAACAATACGAAACTTTGAAATCAAACTTGCCCTTTAGAGGGTCCGTCGAAAACCACTGAGTATCTGTTACACACAATGATTTGTCTATAGACTAAAGGCTCCGATACATAGAAGGCAGCGCGTGCATTATAAGCTTTGACAGTTGATTTAAAAACATAGCTCCTTATGAAGAGTGATACATACAGAAAAGCGAACAACGTACGCGCTATGTTCAATGCGTAGAGTTGACCAACTTTTAACTTTTCGAACGCATCATTTGCGTTTGACATTTCGATTCTTTTGTTTATTTATTTATAAATAATTTTCGCAGTTGACAAAATAAATTAAAAAAGAAAAAAAATATCAAAATGAAGGAAAAACGTATAAGCGAAGTGCTGGAGCAAGTCTGCCTATATAATAAAGGCCATTCTGAGTGTATTTAAAAACGCGTTTACGCGTTCTATGTAACAGCACACGCGTTACTTGCGTGTGTTGTCAAGCGAAAGATGCGCGCGCTGCCTTCTATATATATTTTTAAATACATTGGAAATACATTCAAAACTTTAAATTCGTTTAAGAAGAGGTTTGAGTTTATAGACATTAACCTAAAATACTTGAATGGAGGGAGCACGCATTTTTAGATCACAAAATTTCTTCCAGAGTGCAGTTGAAATAAGATTTTTAAATAAAAACACATTGTGGAAAAACCAAAGTGTCCTAATTTGAAAACAGTTGTATGATTATTACTCATAATGTATTTTTCTTAATAATATTCATGAAATGTAAGTATTATTTCATGTACATATGTGTATAAACTGAACATTTATCCATAAACAGAATATAATATAACAAGTTTTATGACTTTTCCCATCAAATTAAAGTTTAAATTCCGTTTTTTGAAAATCTTTAAAATTGGACGTATCATATTTCGCTATCTTTATTCAGATTTGAGGAATTTCACTTAAAATTGATGATTTTTTCTCGATTTTTGAAGTTTTTTATTGGCAGCACTGTTCAATTATGGGAACCTAGTTTGGACTTTTTTGTCACTAGGCAGTTTTAGCAGAGTGTGGCAACTCTTCGTAGTATCAAAAGGCAGTTTGACAGTTGTCATATGTTAGAATTTCGCGTCTTAAAATTATTAATAAAAAAGGTAAACAAATAAAGTTTTCAACATTTGTAATAATATACAATACCGAAGTCGTAAAACGACAAAATTGGTGTTGACGATATAACTCTGCGAGTGGCCAAATAATTCTCAGAGCCATGAAGTTAGTTTATTGACTGTTTATTTTTTGCTTGTATAGTACTAATGAAAGTACCAACGCGCTTTTCTCAGAGCCTTTTTGAGATTCCAAAAGCTATTGGAGTAACTCTATAAACAAAAAACTAAAGTGTCCACCTTTTAGAGACTTGATAAATAATAATTTCTTGTTTCTTTTGTTATATTAGTGGAAGAGCAAGTTCTGTCCAATAAAAAATGACAAGTGTATCATGTTCCTTGGAAATGTGTCGATGCTGCAGCAGAATCGCGGAACCAAATGATTTACTTCAGTTCGATCTGGCAGAGCAAGTTAAACGAGAATTGATAGAATGTTGGAAAATACAAGTAAGCATAGATCTGTACTCAGATGGAAAAACCTGGCATTGCATGTTTTCATAATTTTTCAGGAGTGCAAATTTAAATTTTAATAAAGACCTACCTGTATATTGATTAGTAACATAAAAATTAAAAATTTTTATTAAAAATTGCCCGTGCAATTTGACTAGCAAACTATTTGTTGGATATATTATAGACTGAGCCGCGAAACCAGTGTTGGATTTTTGGGAGTTCCAAATCCTGAGCTGCGGCCACTACTTTTATGTAAAATTACTGTTGTAGTAGTAGTAAATTTGTTGTTGTATAGTTAGTCTAAGATACGAATAAGGAGAGATTTGCACCCATCTGTTTAATGGATGAAACCTATTTTATATGAAAGTAAATACGTTTAGAAACATTTTGTGAGTAGGTTGTCTAAAAAAATCCTGGCAAGGCTATGGTTCATTCCATATTGAAAAGTGCATTTTTTTGAAAAAATGCACCCATCTGTTTAATGAAAAAATATATACCATTCGAAAGTTTAGAGCCTCTACAATATATTAAAGTAGGGTTGCCTATTTTTTTCCTGGCAAGGCATAGGGTTGTCAGGCTTTAAAAGGTCGGCCAAAACCACAAATTTGCACCCATCTGTTTAATGAAAAAATTATATACCATTCGAAAGCTTAGAGCCTCTACAATATGTTAAAGTAGGGTTGCCTATTTTTTTCCTGGCAAGGCATAGGGTTGTCAGGCTTTAAAAGGTAGGTCAATACCCCAAATTTGCACTATGTGTTTAAAAAAAAATATGTTTAAAATGTTAAAAAAATCTGTTTAATGAAAAAATTATATACCAATCGAAAGTTTAAAGCCTCTACAATGTTTTTACGTAGAGTTGCCTATTTTTTTCCTGGCAAGGCATAGGGTTGCCAGGCTTTAAAAGGTCAGTCAATACCACAAATTTGCACTCATCTGTTTAATAAATAAATTTTGTGTTAAAATAAAGATAATTTCATTGCGAACACGGTGATACAGGGTTGCTTGTGAAAAACCTGTTTTAAGCCAGGGCTACCGAGCTTTAAGAAATGAAATATTGGTACAAATGAAAATGTGCGACAGAGAGAACCGAGCGAACTATTTGGTTAGGATGTATACTAGACCTATCGTTAAAATTGAAAATGAAAAAAACCTTGCTCCCAGGGGCTAAAAAGTTTCCTATTGGTGGAAATATCAAGCATAAAAATTTTGGTTCCGATCGAAAAATATTTTACAGTGCCGCAAGGCCGTTGAAGGTCGGAAAAACGCTATTTATATGGAAAAATGGTGCCTTAATCGCAAGAATCACTCCTATCTCTGAAACTATTTGAGATAAGTGAATTAAATTTAGTATGTGTACGAACAATGCTTAAGTTATTTGCATCCAATAAAAAATAGACGATGCCACGCCCCCTCGACCCGAAATTATTGTATCTCTGGAAATATTGGACTCATGGGAATGAGACTCGGTACATATTTAATTGGCACTGGGAAAAATAATGTTTGGTAAAAAATGGGCGGGGTCACGCCCCCTCCTTCTAGAAAAATCAAATTTGTCATATCTCTGAAACTATTTGACACATATGAATAAGATTTGACTTCAGGTAATGGAAAGTGAACAGGATATGGCACTGTAAAAATGTTAAAGCAATTTAAGTTAGTTGATGTAGAAGCAGTAATTTTTTCTGTTCTTATTATGGTCTCCTAAATATAGACACCATGCAAAAAAAATTTGGTCCCGGTCGGAACATATTTGACCGTGCCACCAGGCCGGTAAATGTTGGAAAAACGCTATTTACATGAATATAAGGAAACAATCAATCCTATCTTTGAAATTATTTGACATAGGAGGATGAGATTTAACAAATTTGTTCTTTTTTTCAATGAGGGGCGTGGCCCCGCCCGTTTTTTTGAAAATTTTTTTCCCAATGCCAATTAGAAAAATACCAAACCTCATTTACCTGAGCCAAATATTTTCAGAGATACGACAAATTTCGGTTGGAGGGGGCGCGGCACTGCCCATTTTTTTATTGGATACTATTAACTTAAGTATTCTTCATATAAATACTAAATCTTATCCTCCTATGTTAAATAGTTCCAAAGATGGGATTGATTGTTTCCTTATTTTCATATAAATAGCGTTTTTCCGACCTTTAACGGCCTGGTGGCACGGTCCAATATGTTCCGATTGGAACCAAATTTTTTTTGCATGGTGTCTATACTTAGGAGACCAAAATAAAAACAGAAAAAATTACTACTTCTATATCAACTAAGTGCCTTAAATTGCTTTAACATTTTTACAGTGCCATATCCTGTTCACTTTCCATTACCTGAAATCAAATCTTATTCATATGTGTCAAATAGTTTCAGAGATATGACAAATTTGATTTTCTAGAAGGAGGGGGCGTGACCCCGCCCATTTTTTACCAAACATTATTTTTCCCAGTGCCAATTACATATGTACCGAGTCTCATTCCCATAAGTCCAATATTTCCAGAGATACAATAATTTCGGGTCGAGGGGGCGTGGCATCGTCTATTTTTTTATTGGATGCAAATAACTTAAGCATTGTTCGTACACATACTAAATTTAATTCACTTATCTCAAATAGTTTCAGAGATAGGACTGATTCTTGCGATTAAGGCACCATTTTTCCATATAAATAGCGTTTTTCCGACCTTCAACGGCCTTGCGGCACTGTAAAATATTTTTCGATCGGAACCAAAATTTTTATGCTTGATATTTCCACCAATAGGAAACTTTTTAGCCCCTGGGAGCAAGGTTTCTTTCATTTTCAATTTTAACGATAGGTCTAGTATACATCCTAACCAAATAGTTCGCTCGGATCTCTCTGTCGCATATTTTCATTTGTACCAATATTTCATTTCTTAAAGCTCGGTAACCCTGGCTTAAAACAGGTTTTTCACAAGCAATCTGTATCACCGTGTTCGCAATGAAATTATCTTTATTTTAACACAAAATTTATTTATTAAACAGATGAGTGCAAATTTGTGGTATTGACTGACCTTTTAAAGCCTGGCAACCCTATGCCTTGCCAGGAAAAAAATAGGCAACTCTACGTAAACACATTGTAGAGGCTTTAAACTTTCGATTGGTATATAATTTTTTCATTAAACAGATTTTTTTAACATTTTAAACATTTTTTTTTTTTTTTTAAACACATAGTGCAAATTTGGGGTATTTACCTACCTTTTAAAGCCCGACAACCCTATGCCTTGCCAGGAAAAAAATAGGCAACCCTACTTTAACATATTGTAGAGGCTCTAAGCTTTCGAATGGTATATAATTTTTTCATTAAACAGATGGGTGCAAATTTGTGGTTTTGGCCGACCTTTTAAAGCCTGACAACCCTATGCCTTGCCAGGAAAAAAATAGACAACCCTACTTTAATATATTGTAGAGGCTCTAAACTTTCAAATAGTATATATTTTTTTCATTAAACAGATGGGTGCATTTTTTCAAAAAAAAACACTTTTCAATATGGAATGAACCATAGCCTTGCCAGGATTTTTTTAGACAACCTACTCACAAAATGTTTCTAAACGTATTTACTTTCATATAAAATAGGTTTCATCCATTAAACAGATGGGTGCAAATCTCTCCTTATTCGTATCTCCTACTAAGTTGTTGTAAAGCTAGCTGTAAAGAGTTGTTGTTTTTGTAGGAGTAGTAAAGTTGTTGTTGTAAAGTTGTCGTTTTTTTTTTTTTTTTTTTTTTTGTCTGGAATTGTTATTAAAAGTTCCTTATTTCAAGAAAATTGATTTAGACCATTTTTTTTTAATAAAAAGCTTTTCTTTTGGCGATGGGACATTTAAATAGCCTATAATTATTACTTTAGTTCAATAAACAGTTCTGCCGTAAAAAATATAAGACCGCAACTTAAGTTACGGCCCTTTCAAACTTTATTTCCCCATCGGATTAAGCAATTTTTTATCTATATTTTAGTCCAATCGCCGATTTTTTACGTTTTCCACTTCTCTTGCAAATTGCAAATTAAGAAATGCAAATAGTACACCCTGTTTTCATATTTTTCATAATTAAAATCATAAAAGAAAATGTATGTATGTATTCTCCTTTAACCTCTAGGAGGAGCATAGGGCCAATATGAAATCTCTCCATTTGTCACGATCCCTTGCGATGACTTTGATCTCTTGCCACGATTTTCCCGATTCTTGGATTTCCTTTTCCAACGACCTTTTCCAGTTGGTTTTGGGTCTACCACGTCCTCTACTGCCTTGTGGATTCCACTCAAGGGCCTGGCGACAAACTTCGCTGTGTGGTTTCCGGAGAGTGTGACCAATCCATCCCCATTTGCGCAGCTTGATCTCGTTTGCTATAGCCTTCTGTTTGCATTTTTGATGTAGCTCGGCATTTGATATAGTGCGAGGCCACCAAACCTTTAGTATACGCCTTAAGTATATACTTGCAGCTTGTTCGTTAGTTGTTCAGTAACAAGCCATGTTTCGCACCCATATAACAAAACCGATTTCACGATAAAAGGCAATAACCATACAAAAAAGATGAAAAATGAAATAGATTTTTTAAGAATGAGAAGTTGCTGCCTTTTCTGAATAAAAATTAAATTTCGATTTTCTCAAACTATGAAAAACGAGTTGCGTCTTTTTATAATTTTACGGCAGAGTTGCTCACAAAAGTTTTCGGAATTTGAAATTTTTTTGAAGAATCATAAAATTTTTTAATTACGAATTAATTTTTTTTGAATCACTCTTAATAATTATAATTCGGTAAGTATCTTGTTTTATTTATTGAAATAAACTTTCCTAATAGTCCGGGAGCCGGCAATACTAAAAGTGCCGTCATCGCGGATTCTGAAATTTTTAATGAAAAATGGTAGTTTACACTAAGACGAATAAGAAAAGCTTGGTCAGCATGGTTGTAGCCTGGCAGAAATATTTTTAAATGATTTTTGAATTATTAAATTTTCGGAATGTTTTGCCGTCATCGCGGATTTTGATCAATCTCAATATTAATCGATGGTAAATTTCAGAACCATTCAGAAAAAAACTGGCCGACCAATTTTTTTTGCCGAAAATGACCGGCAGACCTATTTTAATGGTGGGTACAATTTCTCTGTTATCACGGAAATTTGTTTTTTTTTTTTTAGTTTACGTGTTTTAATGTCAAATTTAAAAATATCTTGGTATGCGAGCTTAGAAACTTCCGGAAGTACCCACTGTCGGCCTGATTTTTTCTGAATGGTTATGAATTTTACTATCGTTAAACCATTCGTTGCAATTTAAGTGCTTTTTGCAAACTCTTAGCGCTTTTTGCGGTTGGCCTTACTTATAAATGATTTGAGACGTTGAGGTCGTCCATTATAACTAGCATTTCTGAGTGTCTTACAATCAGTTTCATCACTTATGTTTACTCCATTATATCAGGTGAGGTTTCTATTAATGTGCACTGCCGAAGTACGTGGTTGATATTTAGTTTTTCTTATGATATCCGACCTGTCTCGAATGCCTAGTTTCGATAATCTACCAAAGCGTTGTGAATTATGGATCTTTTTTGTTTCTATAATGCTGTGGATAGCCTAAATATTTCTTCCCACGCATATTGCAATCTCCTACAGAGTTTTTCCGTCCTCACGCGTTATAATTTTTTTTATTTAAGAGTGGTTTTTTCTGATTTTCTTCCCATCTTACTTTTCTAAAAAACGAAGTCTTTCGCTAAAAAAAACTGACAAAACAGAACTGAGCTACTCTTAACTAACTGTGTGTTGAATTTTAAGATTTTGGATTATTCTTTGATTTTGTGTTCAAAATATTGCCATATTTTTTTGTGTATTGAATCTAGGATTTTGCTTATAAGCTCTTTTTTACATTTTCAAGTTACATTTTAGGAAAGTTTATTTTAATAAATAAAACTAAATACTTACCGAATTATATTTATTAAGAGTGATTAATTAATTTAATATAAAATTTAATAAATTAATTCGTAATTAAAAAATTTTATGATTCTTTAAAAAAATTTCAAATTCCGAATACTTTTGTGAGCAACTGTATGTGACCTGTTTTGTGAAAACGTACCTAACGTGTAAAAAATCGATTTTGAGATTTTCAAGTCAATTAAGAGATGATTTTCCAAGTGGTGTCACTTACAAAAATGAAAAAAAATTGTTTGACCTTCAAAATGCCCGTTGAAATGAGTCTTAAATGACAAACTTGTGTAAAAAAACAAAAAATAAAATCTTTAAATTCGTTTTCCTCGAAAATTTATTTTTCACACGTTAAGTACGTTGTTAGAAAAACTGGCACATATGAGAAAATAATCTCTACCTTCTTTTGTTTGTTGTATTATCTATATATTAATACGCAAGACAAAAATTTGTCGTACTTTTTTTGCTACGTTAGAAATGGAGCACGACTTTGAATTATATACTATTAGAAAGGCATTTGTGTGTAAATGTGCACAAAGTTAAAATTTTTTTAATACTTTGACCTTAAGCCAGGTAAAATTAAATTCAAATTTTTCAATATTAACAACAGCAAAATACACGGTCACACAGAGCTGAAAAAAGGATAAACCGCAAAGAGAAAGACAAAAAGCATAGCACTGATTTCATGTTTTTGTTTTGTTTATGTTTCGCTTGAATCATACCAGGATGATTAATGGGCTTTTTTATTTTGTACAAAATAGCAAAAAAATTACTAAAAGTGTACAAAAAGTACCAAAATTCAGACTTGTTAAAGTGTAAGCGGGAAAGATACGTGGTGGCAAAGTTAAAATTCGGAAGATCGGGATATATCTTTTATAAAAATTGGTATAAGTTGGGTACTCCTGAAGGGATTTTAAAACCTGTAATGTCATATGAAAGGTATTTTAACGGGCTAAGTTTCCAAGATATGGCAATTTTTCAAAAATGCACACCATTTTTTTCCCAAATTACCATTATTTTTTCCGAAAAATTTATTATTAACCTAAAATTTGAATAACCAAATAAGGAAGGCCAAATTATTTCTTTTCATGTAATATGCGTCATGTATCTGAAATTGCTTTATAAGTACATTTTTATAGCAAAAATAAAAATAGACCAATTCACTTTTCTTGAAATTTAGGAACTTTTAACAACAACAATGCCAGAACAGACAACAACTATACTACAACAACAACTACAAGAACAAATAATAATCCAAATAATCACAAAAAATAAAATTAAATGTCACTTCTGTCAAAAACATATGTTTTCCAGAGCGATGAGCAAGCTTTTGATGATATCGTCGGACAGTATCGTTCGAAAGATGATCGTTTTAAAAGTTACGTGATGAGAACCCAAGTAACCCCATTTTATTCTCCAAAATAACTGTATTAGCACTTCACTGATCATATCAAAAAAATATTAAGAAAATTTGTCGAGCGGTTTTTTGTTTATTGAATTTTCCGTTTTTGGCTAAATTGAGTTAATCAATAAAAAATCTCGAATAGTCTATTTTATCTAACCTTTTGAAGCTGAATTGCAATCAGATAACAGAATTGCTCTATCGTTTCAGAATTTTGAGATATCCTAACCTAAAACTGCCCTAAACATAAGAGTTTCCTCGGTTTTTTGGTACTTTTGAGGTTATGTAACAACACAGTGTAATATTTGTAATAAAACCTAAAATGTTTATTGAAAGTACTAAATTTTATCCACCAAACCTTTTTTAAATTATATCGATATCGTTCTTTTTTTGACGTATCACATCCTAACCTAAATATTTAAAAAGAAGCAAAAACACAATTTTTGACTATTTTGAAGACAACATAGAGATTGCTCTAAATTTTACTGCTCTTTTATACTATTTGAATAACTTAGTACTATTTATTGGCTTTTAAATGAGGTATCGAGTGGTCGTCTACGATTATTCCTTACTACGATATTACTATTTTAAGCACACAAACTTTTTTGCTTCAGTGTATTCTTCATTTTGCCATAACGTTTTTGAATTTCATGATATTAAAGAGCTCATAATTTGATTTTCTTTTAGTAAAATTCAAAATTGGTAAGTTGAACACACAATCCCGCTTTTTTTTTTTTTTTTGGTTTTCTATTTCTTTTTTTTTAAAAAAAAACTGTTTTGAATAAAATTTTTAAATTTTACCTTTTGTAGTCAGTTAAAATACCTTTCATATGACACCAATATTTTTAAAATCCATCAAGGAGTACAGAACATATAATGGTTTTCGTAAAATTGAATGAATAAGCGGGCTTTAGGTCAGTTATTAATTATTTATTAATTTCCGTTTTCATAAAAGCTACAACCCGATCTTTTGATGGCTACATCTCCGAGACTAGATCCAGTACGAACTTGTCTTTTTGTTTCTGTAATTAATTCCTGAAGCCTTTTTTTCGCCAAAAAAATGTGGGCCTTGGGAGCAAAGGTAAACTGCTTTCCAGGTTTTGCCTTCTGAGCACAGATATTATTGCTCTAAAATTCTAATGAACAAAATTAAAGTACTGTTTTTGTAAATCTTTCTAGATAAGAGATGATGATGAATTACCACACCATATCTGCCGTTTATGTTGTACAAAAGTTGAAGATTATTTAAACTTTCGCCAAGAATGCATAAACCAGCAAGACCAACTGAAGACAGTGTATAAAAACTTCAGAAGCGTCATTGGAAGGATCTCCATTGCAAAGGTTATTCCACTACTTCTACGTAAATTATTATAATAATTAAACTGACTCCGTGGTTTATTTAAATTTACAATATCAAAATTTATCTTCCTAGAAATCTTTTGAAGAAAACACCCAAAGAACTGAAAACGTTTTGGCAGCCACCCATGAGATAAATATAGATACAGCGCCAAAAAGAATTATTATAAAAGGATTTGAACTCGAAAAAGTAAATGTAGGAAAGGCCAACAAAAACATAATTTCAACGCTAAAACAAAACCAATCCTTTGACGAAAAGGACTATAGATTGCTACTCAATAAGTCGAATACAGCAAGTTATCTTAAAAGGGAAAATGCAACGCAAATCCAAAACCTGTGTCAATCCCCCAAAGTTATCGTCAAACGATTGGTACTAAATAAGACAAATGTAGCTAGTGCTATACAAAACGACGAAACTACAAAACGAAAACAAAAGCTATTCTCTCAAGGAACCAAGAAGTTTGTGAATAATAAGACAAATGCAGATAATATTGTGGAAATTGTAAATACTGAGCAAAAGCAAACCTTTGATGTAACTGCTAAGGATGACGTTGAATTTGTTATTTTTCCCGATGTAACATATAGCAAAGCAACTTTATCTCAAACATATATGAAAGATGTTATCAAGCATAATACTGACGCAAATAATGATCCATTAGATGAGACAGATATTGACGTTATTATTAATGAGTCTGTACAACACGTAACAAAAAGTAAACTCATTAAAGAAGAGTCTGAAATCAGTCAGTCGAAAGATATTATCATACATAAAACTGATGCAAATAATGATCCATTAGATGAGACAGATAATGAAATAATTATTACAGAGTCCAAACCACTTGCGCAAGATTGTAAACTCATTGAAGAACAGTCTGAAAATATGTTAAGCATGGAAACTACAACAGAAGTTGAACATTTCTTTGATGAAATCAGTCAGTCGACAACTGACTTATCAGATACACGAGAGCCTGAATGGGGAAAACCCTGTCAAAATGTTCTCAAACATTTTGACAAAAAGCATCTTATTAAAGAAATTGAAGACCCTTTGGAGGAAACACTTCCATGGACATGCAAATTTTGCATTTCTGATAGTGAACAGCCAATTATCCATAGTGAAATTTTTTATACAAAGGCAGAACTAATTGAACACATTCTACTGACGCATGATGGAAAATATCCATATAAGTGCCAGTTGTGTTCAAGGAAATTTATCTCAAACCAACGTTGTGTATTTCATATTATACATAAGCATAAGCAAAATGGAGTTATCTGTAAAGAATGTGGTATAGGTCCTGGGCCTTACAAAAATTTCGAACAACACAAAAAATGCTATCATTCATTTGGTGATTATGAATGTGAAACATGTGGAAAGAAGTTTATAAACATATCGCTGGCAAAGTTTGATTATCATAAAAGGTGGCACAATAAAAACCGTCAATTGCAGTGTTCTTATTGCGCAAAAATATTTGTTCAATCGACTCATTTAATAGCTCACGAAATGATTCATACTAAAAATTATGCGTTAAAGTGTGAAATATGTGGCAAAGGTACATACATTCCTACATGTCTTACTCATAACTTATTTTAAATTAAAAATTTTTATTTTTTTAATCTTTAGGTTTTACAACTCATCTCAATAAAGGTTTACATAAGCATACCGTTCATAATTGTGAAAAACCCATCAAATGTTTATATTGTGATAAACGTAAGTATTAATTCAATAAATAAGAAAAAAACAATTCATATTTTTTTTTTTTAAGGATTCAAGTGCTATTCTACAAGATTCACACATATGAAAAAAATGCACGACTATGTGGAAAAAACTTCTAATGACAATGTCAAATGTGTAAAATGCAACAAAGTTTTTAAACGAGAGACAAGCTATCGCACACATAGTAAAACAGATTGCCTAAGCAAAACAATTTACACGTATCCAAATAAGCCATATCAAAAACCAGTTAAAAATTTCCCATGCGATCAATGTTCTTGTCGTTTTAGAACAGAACCTGGATTAAAGCAACACATAGTATTACATTCAAAAGAAGGAAGACCTTTCGAATGTCACATATGTCATTTAAATTATAAGTCAAGCTCCAATTTAGAAACTCATAATAAACTAAAACACAATCCTAATAGACCGTTTCAATGTGATATATGTGGGAAATGGTTTCCCGAAAAATATGTATTAAATGGTCATAGGAAATGGCATAAAATAAAAATCAGCGATAGTGGACAATCTGTGGAGCCAAATGGTGATGACAACTTATTGGTGGCAGATGTAGGTGCAATGACTTAAAAATCCATCACAACCATTAAAAAGAACAACTTGTTAATAGAAATTGTGGAATACAATTCGTTATCATTTCACTCACAAATGACTAATTTTTGGATACCGTAATGCACTAACTCCAACCATTTGAAATTAGTTATGAAAATAAACTTTATTTTGCAATAAATTCAATTAATTTAATTTTCTCTTTATAAACTTTGTTTAAATAAAAATCAGACATATCGCTGAATCCATAGTAGATACGATTTTCGTAAGTACTACGAAAGTCTTATTGAACTCGTATCAGAACTTCAAATTTCTTAATTTTTTTACGATTTGGCTGTCAGAGGAGTAATCGGTATTTGATTTAAAAAGTCGTTTAAACTCTGCGAACTTCGAACAACATTAGCAAAATTTCGAATTCAACAATAGCACTTCCATAGTTCTTACTAACATCGAATCTATTTACTATGGATTCAGTGATAGGCCTTACTACAAAAATAAATGTAATGAATGTTTATGCATACAAATACAAATTTTAACTTGTATTTAATGTAATTCGATAGAAATGCAGTGTTGCCAAAATGTGGGGAATTCCTCAAAATCGGAGGAATTCAGAATCAGCTTGAGGAATTTTTATTTGAGGAGTTTTTGAGGAATTGTCTTAGAACTCGTATAATTTCTGATATTAACCATTCATTAATGGCTTTTTTTTACTATAATAAATGTGGGTAGGAATCCACTAACTTTTTTTATCTGTTTTGACACGGTGGCTTTATATTAAAACTTATGTTTATAACAACAATATGAACCTCTGAAATCAAACTTGCCCTTTTGAGGGTCCGTCAAAAACTACTGAGTATCTGTTACACATTTTTTTTTTTTAAAGCTAACACAGGGGATAACCTTTTGACACTTGGTGTGTTTTTTCGAAAGGAGAAAGAGAAGAGTGGGAATGAAATCGACCTATGAAGCGTCTAATTTCTTGAAAGTTAATTAATTATTTTGGAGTTACAATTACATTGCTAGTGGTCTGAAGCAACTGTAATATGCCTTTGAACTTCACACCCCGTCTCGAAGAGCAATAAATCATGAAACAGTTCAGGTCATAACAGCAAAATATCTAGTGGAGACACCAAAATGTTATGAAATAAAAATTTCATAACATCAAATCCCATGAATTTTGACATAAAAAAAATTATAATATAAAATATAACATAAATAATATCACGTCGAGTTGTGGTGTCAGATTTGAGGAATTTCACTAAAAATTCAGGATTTTTCCTCGATTTTTGAGGATTTTGATAGATTTTTATTGGCATCACTGTAGAAATGATAATTTCAAATATATATCAGCTGCTCTTACTAAGGAAATTTCCGCGCATTTTTTACGCTACTCAATCGATGCGGAAATAATTCTGCATACAAAGTTGTGTAGCCTTAGCTGTATTTTAGACGACAGTTTTCAGTGTTTAACTAAGCACTTTCTGAGAAACGTATGGGAAAGCAACAACTAAAGTGCTTAATTTCAATTTGCGTGTTTAATTATTAAACACAAAGTAGACTGTTGATGTTGCCATACTACACTGAACATTAGCTGTGTTTAATAGGATTTTAACATAGTGGCACCACATTTTTACCGATTGTTTTGGTAGGCGCAGGAAAGTGGTGCGGAAACGAAAAGTAAAGTTAAACAAAATAAGAAGAAGGAGATAGTACACAAACTCGTTTTAGAAGAACAGTGATAACTTCGTGTTAACACGCTGCCGTCTAAAACACAGCTTTTGATACAAACTGTGGAAAAGTAGGAAGTGCGGAATTTTCCGCGATTGGAGTGAATTCCCCTAATTTAAGCTTTATTCCGCTTGGCAGCTTTAGAAAAGTGTGGCAACTCTTTATAGTATCAAAACTTTAACTTTGACAGTTCTCATCCTAGAACTAGGTAATTCAAATAAAGTTAATACCTGTTTATTAGAGACTTGATATTTATCTTTTACTTGTTTTTATTATTTATATTTTTTGATATATTTAGAAGAGCAAGTCCAATCAAAAATGACAAGTGTTCCATGTTCCTTGGAAATGTGTCGATGTTGCGGTGCAATCGCGGAACCAAATGATTTACTTCAGTTCGAACGGGCAGAGCACGTTAAACGAGAATTGATGGAATGTTGGAAAATACAAGTAAGCATATATCGGCTTGTTGTTGTAACTCCTTGGCCTTGGGAGCAAAGGTAAACTTGTTCCCAGGTTTTGCCATCAGACATTTTTGCTCTAAAATTCCAATAAACATAAGGAAGTGTCTATTCGGGGGGACTCGCGTACGCGAAAGCTCAGTTAGCGTACGCAAAAAAAGCTTTCGGAAAACTTGCGTACGCGAAATTCAGAGAAGTTCTTTCCCCCGGGGAACTTGATTACGCATTGTTAATTTAGTGTTGCAGAGTACGCTAAAAAATATTGCAATTTGGCTAGCAACTATGCGTTGGATATATTATACACTGATCCGCGGCCAAAGGCCTCCGCGAAGCCGATGTTGGATGTCTGACAGGTTTAAATCCTGATCTGCGGCCGCAGGCCGCCCACTTACCCCTACTTTTATGTAAAATTACTGTTGTAGTAGTTGTACTACACTTCCTAATATGCACTATAGCGTACGCAACATTTCGCGCACGCTAAATTAATCGTGGGTAACGAAGCTGCGCCCCGGGGGAAAAAACTTCACTGGATTTCGCGTACGCGAGTTTTCCGAAAGCTTTTTTCGCGTACGCTAATTGAGCTTTCGCGTACGCGAGTCCCCCCGAATAGACAGACTCTAAACATAATTAAAGTAAGAGTCTGTCTATTCCCCCCGAATAGACAGACTCTAAACATAATTAAAGTAAGAGTCTGTCTATTCGGCGGGACAAGCGTGCGCGAAAAACAACTATCGGAAAACTAGCGTACGCGAAATCCAGAGAAGTTATTTCCCTTGGGTCAGCTTGATTGCTCATGATTAATTTAGCGGATCAGTCTATAATATATCCAACACATAGTTTGCTAGCCAAATTGCGCGCACAATTTTCAATAAAAGTTTTTAATTTTTTAAATAATTACCTGCTGCGCTTGCACAAGTAGCTGGTTCTCTTTGTTGTTTTTGTAGTAGTAGTAAAGTTGTACAGTTGTTGTTGTCGTCACGCGTATGCAAGTTTTCCTAAAGCTTTTTTGCGTACGCTTATTCAGCTTTCGCGTACGCTTGTCCCCCCGAACAGCCAGTCTCTTAAAGTAATGTTTTTGAAAATATTCCCAGATAAGAGATAATTCTAACACAGAATGTTTAATCAAAGAGTTCGGCTCGGACTTAGATTCTGATATACAGACATCGGATAATCGGGATATAGCTTGTATGAAAACCGATATACATTAGTTTTGAACCCCTTGATTGATTTTTAAAATATTGGTGTCATATGAAAGGTATTTTAACTGGGTAAAAAATTGATGTACAAAAGTCTTTCGAGTTATTGTTTTCAAGATATGGTGAGTTCGAAAACATAAATTTTTTTTTATAGTGAAACAAAAAAATAAACCAAAAAATGCTCATGAAATTTTCACAAATGTCGGTGTAATCCCTATAATTATCCAGAGTAAACCTGCTGTCTTGAGCACTTTATATCGGCGCATTTCAATTTTATGACAGTAGCGGTTCTCCTGCCGCAACTTAAGCAGCACCTTAAACTCACTGACCACCAACTTGGTTTCAGACAGAACCACAGCATCAACACTGCAGTGGCTCTAGATCTCTCTAAGGCATTTGACACTCTCGACCTAAACATCCTTCTTGCAGACCTTCTAAACACGACTCTCCCCGTCAATACCATAAGGTTTCTGGCAGCCTATTTACATGGTAGACGGGCTATCATGGAATTTAGAAACGCTAGATTAGCAGCCCGCCGTCCACTCATTCACCATAGTGAAAAATCACTTTCGAGGGAGGCAAGGTGCACACTTGCACAACTTCGATCGGGCTACTCCATCATATTGAATTACAGGGCCCGAATCATTGAGGGCACCGCGGAACGCAACAACAGCTTCTGCCCAGTACTTTCTATCATAAAGACCACAACGTTTTTTTTTTGGTTTTCTATTCCTTTCTTTTTGATAAATGAACAGTATTTTTCAAATACCGATTGTTTTTGAATAAACATTTTTCAATTTTATCTTTTATAAACAGTTAAAATACCTTTCATATGACAATATTTTAAAAATTTATCAAGGGGTTCAGTACTTATACTGGTTTTCATAAAAGCTTTATCCCGATCTTCCGATGGCTACATCTCCGAAACTAAGTCTAAGGCGAACTTTTTTGTTGTTGCAATTTATTGGCTTTGGGAGCAAAGGTAAATTTGTTCCTAGATTTTGCCATCTAACATTCCAATAAACAGAATTTAAGTAATGTTCTTGTAAATATTTCCAGATAAGAGATGATGATGAATTACCAGACCATATCTGTCAATTATGTTGTACAAAAGTTGAAGATTATTTAAATTTTCGCCAAAAATGCATAAACCTACAAGACGAATTGAAAACACACTATAAAAACTTCAGAAGCGCGATTAGAAGGATCTCCATTGCAAAGGTTATTCCACTACTTCTACGAATATTAGTATAAACTGAATCCCAATGTCCTTCCGTAAGCATGTATACAACGTGGTTTTTTGTAAACCACCCACGATTTTTATTGAATCAGTGGTAGGAATTTTCTCATTATATCAAGGAATGACACTTCAAGCCTTTTGTTATACATATGTGCCTAGCCATCTGTACGCATTGGGTTCTTTTAACCATTCGCTAATTTTTGTTTCACTATATCCTGTACTTTAAACATCTAAATTTATCTTCCTAGAAATCTTGTGTAGAAAACAGCCAGAGAACTGAAAACGTTTTAGCAGCCACCCATGAATTAAATATAGATATAGCGACAAAAAATATTAGATCCGCTGAAAAAGTCATTAAAAAATTTGAACTCGAAAAAGTAAATGTAGGTAAGGCCAACAAAAGCGTAATCTCGACGCTAAAACAAAATCAATCCTTTGAAGAAAGCGACGATAGATTGGTACTCAATAAGTCGAATACAGCTAGTTATCTTAAAAGGAAAAATGCAAAGCAAAACCTGTGCCAATCCCACAAAGTTATCGTCAATAGATTAAATAAGACAAATGTCGCTAGAGCTATACAAAACAACGAGAATACAAAACGAAAACAAAATCTATTCTCTCAAGAAACCGCCAAGAAATTTGTTAATAATAAGACAAATGCAGATAATATTGTGAAAAATGTAAATACAGTGGAAAAGCAAACCTTAAATGTAACTGCTAAGGATGCCGTTGAATTTGTTATTTTTCCCGATGTAACATATAGCAAAGAAACTATATCCCAAACATATATACGAGATGTTACCAAGCATAATACTGATACAAGTAATGATCCATTAGATGAGACGGATATTGACATTATTATTACTGAGTCCATACGACATGAGCAAGATTGTAAACTCATTGAAGAAGATTCTGAAATCAGTCAGTCGAAAGATGTTATCAAGCATAAAACTGATGCAAATAATGATCCATTAGATGAGACAGATAATGATATAATTATTACAGAGTCCAATCCAAATGAGCAAGATTGTAAACTCATTGAAAAAGAGTCTGAAAACATGTTAAGCATTGAAGAAACTACAACAGAAGTTGAATATTTCTTTGATGAAATCAGTCAAATGACAACTGACTTATCCGATACGCCAGAGCCTGAATGGCGAAAACCCTGTCAAAATGTTCACAAAGATTTTGACAGAAGGCATCTTATTAAAGAAATTGAAGACCCTTTGGATGAAACACTTCCATGGACATGCAAATTTTGCATTTCTGATAGTGAACAGCCAATTATCCATAGTGAATTTTTTTATACAAAGGCAGAACTTATTGAACACATTCTACTGACGCATAATGCAAAATATCCATATAAGTGCCAATTGTGTACACGGATTTTTATCTCAAGCCAACGTTGTGTACTTCATATTGTACATACGCATAAGCAAAACGGAAATATTTGTATAGAATGTGGTATAGGTCCTGGGCCGTACAGAAATTTCGAACAACACAAAAAACGCTTCCATTCATTTGGTGATTATGAATGTGAAACATGCGGAAAGAAGTTTATAAACATATCGCTGGCAAAGTTTGATTATCACAAAAGGTGGCACAATAAAAACCGTCAATTGCAGTGTGCTTATTGCGCAAAAATATTTGTTCAATCGACTCATTTAATATCTCACGAAATGATTCATACTAAAAATTATGCGTTAAAGTGTGAAATATGTGGCAAAGGTACATACATTCCTACATGTCTTACTCATAACTTATTTTAAATTAAAAATTTTTATTTTTTTAATCTTTAGGTTTTACAACTCATCTCAATAAAGGTTTACATAAGCATACCGTTCATGCTTGTGAAAAACCCATCAAATGTTTATATTGTGATAAACGTAAGTATTAATTCAATAAATAGGAAAAAAAAACAATTCATACTTTTTATTTAAGGATTCAAGTGCTATTCTACAAGATTCACACATATGAAAAAAATGCACGGCTATGTGGAAAATACTTCTAATGACAATGTTAAATGTGTAAAATGCAACAAAATTTTTAAACGGGAAGCAGGCTATCGCAGACATATTCAAACCGATTGTCTTAACATTAAACGTAACAAGTCATTTCAACAGCCAGATAAAAAATTTCCATGTGATCAATGTTCTTGTCGTTTTCGAACAGCACCTGGATTGAAGCAACACATAGTATTACATTCAAAAGAAGGAAGACCTTTTGAATGTCACATATGTCATTTAAATTATAAGTCAAACTCCAATTTAGAAACTCATAATAAACTAAAACACAATCCTAATAGACCGTTTCAATGTGATGTACGTGGAAAATCTTTCCGCGGAAAATATGCATCTACTGAATGGTCATAGGCAATGGCATAAAATTAAAATCAGCGATAATGAACGATCTGTGGAGCCAAATAGTGATGACAACTTATTGGTGGCAGATGTAGGTGCAATGACTTAAAAATCCATCACAACCATTAAAAAGAATAACTTTCAAGATTTTACTCCAAAATTTTCTTTCATCAAGATAAATGTTCGTTTGCACACAGGCTTCATATTGCATTCTCATTCACAATATTCGTACGATTTGGTCGCTATGGAATATCTAAAAAAAAGAATTCTCGGGATGATTGCTGAAGCAGACAAATCATATATTTTAAGCGGTATCGAGACAGAAGGAGAATATGCTTAAGTATAAATAAATTTCTCACAAAAGAAGAAGCTTCCCATATAACGTATAATTTTCGATAAAAAGTTATAATTCAATAAACTGTATTTTTCAATTTATTTAAAGTCATTAAAACTACATTTTTGTAAAATACATACTATAAATCTGAGCTGCCCATAGGCAAGCATTTTCACTCTTTCAATTTAGGAAATCTACTTAACTTTAAATTGCGGTAAATTGCTTTGATCCTTTAACAAACTTAAAATTACTATAAAATTTTAGTCTAGATTTTTTTCATTTCGTTATGATAATGTTTTGAGCAATTATTCACTGATTACATCATCAATTAATTCGTCTAAAGATTCTTGAGTTTTACTATTAGCAGTTGGATGCATTTTTCTCATATGACCTAAAATGTAAAGAAGAAAAAAAATTATAAATTGCTGAAATTGCAAACAAAATTTTGAATACCGAGCGATTATGGGAGTTTGGAACCTCTTATTCAGGAATCTAAGCTTTATTTTTACCATCACTTCAGGGTTCTAGCCAACAAACAATTTTATAACCTGTTCAATTTAACGCTTGGAAAAGTTAATTTCCAAATGTTTTCATAACTAATTTTCAAATGTTTGGAAAATGTTGTTTTTTCGAATTTTCACAACTGATTTGTTAGGATAAAGTCGACAATTTTCCAAACCTTCGAAAAATTTTTAATTTTATTTTTTCAATGACTTATCGACCTAAGTAAGAATCAAGGCATTTGAATCATAACTGGCATGTTAGGTGATCAGTTGATAAGATTATCGATTCATAACTTGGAAGTCGCTTCTCAGTAAACATAAACCTTTTTTTTATTTTTGATCAT
The DNA here is from genome assembly GCA_951812925.1 of Calliopum simillimum. Taxonomy (NCBI): domain Eukaryota; kingdom Metazoa; phylum Arthropoda; class Insecta; order Diptera; family Lauxaniidae; genus Calliopum; species Calliopum simillimum. The sequence goes on from OX638368.1 coordinate 24,563,135, forward strand.
ATATAAAAATCTTTGGAAAATCTAACAAAATGTAAGTTGAAAAATTTAAAAAACAATTTAGAAATATTGAATAAATATATTTGGAAAATATTATATAAAAACAATCATAATAAGCTTGTTCCAAATTATTTTCACAAGCTTGCTATGAAGGGTCGAATTTCGATTGTTAAATAATTAAAATTTAAGAATTTCCAAACATTTTGCAAGTTAATTTCCAAAAGAAATGTTTGCTTCAATAAGCGTATAATAAGTTATTTTCTAAACATTTTTGTTTGTTGATAAGGTATCGCTGCTTCAAAGTGTGAAAATTGTTTTTTGAAGCGTGGTCTGAAAAAAATTTCTCGAGAATGTTTATTCATGATAAGGCTCATATAGTATGGATTTAAGATAACTTTACTTTAATAGATAACAACTCGGAAAATTAAAAAGATAAAGCTTAATAATAGAGACAAAAATTATTTGCGCTTTCTGCACTTTAAAGCAAAAATAACTCAGGAACCTGACGTGATAGAAAAAAAAGAACAAATTCAGATTCGTAAATATATAGGTCACAAACGGCATTAACAGACTATAGAAACCTTAAAAAGTAAAAAAAAATGTTTTAAATATGTAAGCCTGCGCAATTTCATACTAGGCATGTTTCTTTTGACACTTATATACAAGGTGTAAACGATAAGGTTACGAAGCTTCTAGGAGGTGATAGAAGAGGCCTAGACTAACAAAAAATTGCATCTGGGGGATCTAAAATGTCCCTCGGAGGAGTTTAGGAAAAACACTGGCTTTCTGACTTGTTTTACAAAAAATAATTTCTTGGGTCACTCTAACGTTTTAGAGAAAACTTTTTTGTGGAAAACTTTTAGCTTATTGTATGAGCATTCTTATAGTGTTTTCGATTTAAAGGGTTTAATAGGATTTAGCTAAATTCTGGTCCTTTAGAGTTGATATTTACAATTTTTTTTTTTCTTGCTTTTTGACTTTGCCTGCCATTTTAGTAAGAGAAAAGTCCTATTAACGTACTCCTTAATAATTTTTTTGGTGTCCTCCTTAAATTTCAATTTGTTACACTAATTTTTGATTTGAGGCCCAAAAAAATTAAACAAGAAATTTTTTTTTTTTTTTCATAATTCAAGTCAGAAAATCAGTTTTTTCCCCTATAACTCGTTAGGGATACATTTTAGACCCCTCCCAGGTGCAATTTTTTGGTTGGTCTCCTCTTTCCCTTCCCATTAGCTTCGTTACCTTATCGTTTGAACCCTATACAATTGTGTTAATTTTCAAATTGCGATAACTCAAGAACAGTAGTCGGACGATAAGAAGTGCCAGAATATATTTTATGAAGAATCACATGTTCTACAAATTATTTAAATTTTAAGTAAAAAAAATGTGCAGCTGAGGAGATATTCAATAAAATCCACTTAAATAGCGATAAATGTCAAGAAATCAGTATTTATTAAATAACTCGTAAACGGTAATTTTTTTTTACTTATAAAGAAAATTATTTATAAAGCATAAAAGAGAGATGCACTTTTAATTGTGTGACTCACCGTTCTTGACTTATCATAATTTATAAATTAACACAATTGTATATACGCGCCAGTATTTCCTTATTTATTTAATATCCTGTTTCCAACGGAGATTTATGAAGTGATTTAGCAGTAACTCACCTCATTCATCTTGTATTAAACGTCAAATAAATCTGAAAACAGTCTATAAGCTAATAAAATGTATTCTCAAGCGATACTTACATAAAAACTTTATATGAGTTACAAATTTTTCATCACATAAATCGCAATTGTAATATGTTTTTCCTGTGTGCACTCTCTCATGAAGTCGCAATGATTTTTCAAATAGATATGTGCGTCCACAAGTTGAGCATTGAAAGCACTTTTCAATAGCTACAAAAGATAATAATTTTACACATTACTACATGCATAATTAGGAACTAGTTCCATAGAGTTACTAATTCTACAACAGTTCAAAAAGAACCAGCTTTTAAAATCAAGAAAAAATTAAATAGTTTGTCAATCACAAATTAGCTGAAACCAGGAAATTATTTTTCATACCTTCATGGCTCTTTCTATGTTGGGTTAAAACATACTTTAAAGCGAAACCTTTTCCACAAACATCGCAAACATTGGGCTTTTCATCAGAGTGTGTCTTCATGTGCCATCTTAAATCTTGTACACGTTTAAATCTCTTTTTACATTCGGAACACGCGTGTGGTCTACCTTCAACGTTATGCACAGCTGAATGTCGATCTAAAGCTGATTTTAAGTTAAACCTTTGAGGACAGATTTCACATTGAAATACGCCACTAAATTGCTTTTCTTTTTTGGTTTGAAGTATACGTTTTTTATCTACTAATAATACTGGATTTTCTTCATGCGTTTTTTCCATATGCTCCTTCAGATCTATCTCATTTTTACATTCCTTTTGGCAAACCATACAATGTGTTTTCTCCGTATGTGTTAGATTTTCAGCATGCTTTTCGAGCATATGGAGTCGCTTTTCTTTGTACGATGTAAAAGCTAAGAATAATTAAATAGAACAAAAAATAAAGATTAATATTATGGAAAAGCGCCAATATTGGATGTTTACAGTGGGTTTGTGTTCAAGTCCCTCAAAAAAAAACTAGACGCTGACTTTATTAAAAAAGGATTAAACACAACGTTGCATTAAAATACTTTACTTACCCGCTTTACAAAGTGAACATTTGTAAGGCTTTTGTCCACCATGCATTCGATATATATGCCACCGTAAAGTTTTTATGTGGAAAAAGGCTAGAAGTTAATAAAAGTATGTAAATATTTCTATTTTATATGAGTTTATTATTTAAAATTTTGTTAAGGCTCCTTAAAAATTGTTTATTCAGTCAAATTTCGATGGCTTGATTTAACAATATCCACAAAAAGAAATTTAATTGGTCAAATCTTGTATTATGGAATGAATCATTACAACTAAACGATCGATTTGGTTCGTGTAAAGAAAATTTAGTTTTACCAAAGTTCGAACTATCGAAGTTTGACTGCACATACAAATGTATTTCCAAACTTACATTGTCCACAATATGTGCAATACTCAGAGTCTCGTATACCGGTATGGGTGGCCTCGTGTATTTTCATTTGACGTTCGCTAATAAACAACCTGTCGCAATGTGGACACTTCATTTGCCTTTCGGGTATATGCCAACGGCTATGATATTTCAAACTCTTTCTCGAGGGAAACTTTTTCTCACAACTGGCACAATTGTAATCAGCTTTACTATGATATTTTTCAATGTGATTTTTCAAATTGAAGCGATCTGCATACTTCTTTCCACAGTCGTCACATTTGTGTTGTTTCTTTACATGTTGATTCTTTATGTGAACTGTGCGTGATGGTGCATCTTGAAATTTTTCATTACATTGTGGGCAACCGAAGGGACTTAGGGGATGATGATTTGATTCGATGTGTTCGAATAGAGCATCCTGTGTAAAATATTCAATGGCAGCATTTTTAGTTTTAAAGCAATATTTGCATTCAAAGGCGAGATTTAACTCTTTATCTTCATCTTTTTTTTGGTTTTTCTCGAGTACGTCTTCATCAGCGTCCACTTCCATCAGTTCTTCTTCTTCATCATCATCGTCGTCGTAGGCGTTGTCGTCTTCGCCTATGTTATTAACTACTTCCTCAGCTTCAAGTTCAACTTCTTCGATGATTTCTTCCAACTCCAAATTGTTGGTGGTGGTACTAAGATTCGGCAATATTTTTACATTTTTTAGTGTTATGAAGATAATATCTTTAACAGGGTGGGGTTTCTCTTGGTTACTTGAAGTCCTAATGTTGTTATAAACGGCAGTTTCTGTAGTTACTATATTTTGGTGTTTTTCAGCTGATGATGCCAAGATGTCATTGATGGCCTCAGTATTATTTTCATTTGACAATTTATTTAGTTCCAAACATCTGTCTGTTATGATTTCATCAACTGGATCTTCAATACAATATTCAATTATATCTTCAGTGTGTGATGCTTCTAACTGTGTGCTTTGTATATCATCCGCAGCCTCGGAATTTCTTAGTTCATCCGCATCATTTGTATCACTGCAAGTTTCAGAATCAATGTTCTCAAACAAATTCTTCAATAATATTTGCGCATTTAAGCAATCCTTTCGAAACTTATATACCGTGCAGAACTTTGTAAAACAATCTGAACATATCTTCTGCGGAAGCCCATCGTTTATTCTTATCTATAAAATTTAATTTTTTATTAAACTTTTTTACAAGTAAAATAGTTTAAAAAAAAATTCTATAAATAAAAGCGCACAAAACAACTTGAGAAGAAACCAATCTGGATTTGATCTCGATAATTGACAAATTGAGGGCCGCTGATTCCGAATCTGTTTTTTTCTATAACGTCTGAGATCCGAGTTATCCTTGATTCAGAGTTCAGTTCGCTTTTGTTAGTGGCATCAAATAGCCCTGATCTTCCTCTTTAAAACATAACTTTAACTATTTCAATTGGATCATTACTTTCCAAGATATGATCCATTGAAGTAAAAGTATCGCAAATATCTTTAATGAACTATATTAAATTTGTATACCTTTACTTCAATGAACGATATCTCGGAAAGTAATGATCCAATTGGAAAAGTTAAAGAGCTTAAAGATGCAGAAGGTAATGCGTCCCCTGTCCTTTCTTCGGAATCCAGCAGTAGAAGTCTTCAAGAAACTACCATAAGACGAAGTGGAACAGAATGTTGACTGCCAAGTATGTTATGTTATATCAAGAGTTCCTAAATACTATGATTAAATTTTTGATAGAAGCAACACTGATCATTGGAAAAGAGCTAATTTCAATGAATATGAAAATTGAAAAAAACTGGATCCTAGCAAGAAGTTACTGAAGTCAAAATGGGTTTTCAGAATTAAAAAGATGAGCAGTGAAACCAAACAAGATTCAAAGCAAGACTCGTTGTTAAAGGTTTTCTACAGATGTACGGAGTCGAATATACCGAAATATATGTACCTGTGACCAAGTTAACTACGATACGAGTAGCTCTGGCAGTTGGTGTGCGCATCATTCTTGCATGTAGATCTTAAAGAAAATATTTACATGTCAATACTTCAGACAGAGTCTGGAATGGCATGTAAACAAATTTAATCTTGATCAGTCGCCGCGATGATGACGTGAGAAGAGGGGGGGCCGATTGACTACATTTCCGCCAATGAAATTCGATGAGTTTCTATAATCTCTTCGGTTCTCCAGATCGAAATACGACTACTGTCTGTATACGAAAATTAATAATAAATAGGAAGATGTACTCATCCTTATTTTGTACATGGATGATTTGCTCATTATTGGAAGTAAGTTGACATCAATTGAGAAACTAACGCAAGAATTATCGAATCGATTTGAGATGTCAGATTGTGCAGTGTTGAAGTTTTCCTTGGGAATGAAACTTGAATGTGTTACCGATACAATTATGATTTCTCAAGAAAGAAGCATTGAGAAATTGCTTTCTAAATTTGGATTGTTGGAGTGCAATTCCGCACAAAGTCCAATGGAAAAAGGACTGCAGTCAAAAGCAAGGGACAATTTAGTTTCAAATTGTGCTCAGCCGTACCGTGAGTTACTTGGTTGCATGGCAAAGTGCAAGACTTAAAAGAAGTAAAAGACGAAACTGTTAAAATTTACGAAGAAAACCGTGTTTGCATTGGAATAACTTTAAATTTTGAAAGTAAACGAGCCAGCCATATCGATATAAGTAAGGTAACATTTCATACGAGATGCTGTACCAAATGGAGCAGTACAAAGGAAGTAAAGAGCAGTTGACAGATGTCTTCACAAATCATTGGATACCGTAAGATTTAAGAAACTACCCAACAGAAAATTTCGGTGCGCATTTCCAAGATGCAATAGCGATGCGCGTCCTTCTCGCATCTAAAGAGCTGGGGGGTTACTCTGTAATTCGAATGCGAATGCAAACATCTTCGCATTCGAGCAAATGCTACTTTGTAATTCGAATTTCGCATTTCGTATTTCAACTATCGCATTCACATTTTGCCCTTTTTCCCTTTTCGGATTTTTTAAACTCTCTAATGCGAAAGCGAATGTCAAAACCGTTCGAATTTCGGATATTTCATGCGACAGCTAACAAGCAAACGCAATCAATGCGAAAAGGCGGAAATTTAAGATTTCGTCTTTGACTTGTTTATTTATTTAGTTGAAATGATTTGTTTCAGTGCTTTTCCACTAAATCTAATCAACTTAAGGTCCCAAGATAAGTTTCCGGGATCATTTCGCTAACAGTCCCCTCCACAAAAATTCTACCATTCCATTTTATAAGGTCCCGGAATTTTGAAATGAAAACATTATTTACTTATATGTATATACAGGGTGGCTGATTCGAACTGTTACCAACTTCAGATAGACTTATCTGACAGATGGAACATGACAGCTGTCTAAAAATTGGCATGATGTTAGTTCATTCTATTGTCAACAAGTAACCAAAAGCATTTGAGCGTCAATTTATTGAAAATAAAAAATTTTCGAAATGGAATTCAAACGTAATAGTGTGATTGCTCTTTATTTGGCTGGAAAATCGCAACCAGCAATTGTTCGTGAGCTGAAACATTTAAAAGTGAATAAAATGTTTGTGTATCGGACCATAACACGTTACAATGGTACCGGCAGCGTTGCCAAACGACATGGTGGTGGTCGGAAAATAACTGCAACATCACCAGAAATGGTTCGAAAGGTGAAGGCCAGAATTGAGCGAAATCCGAGACGCAGTGGCAGACAAATGGCTGCCGAGCTGAAAATATCGCGTGAACGAATGCAACACATATTGTCAAACAAGCTCGGACTAAAGGCCCTCAAGTTCCGAAAGGCGCATGATCTCACTCCTGCTCAAAAAAAAGTTAGGCTCGATAGAGCCAAGGAGTTGTTGCGCTTGCACGCCGCCGGAAATCTGTCACAAATTGTCTTCTCTGATGAGAAAAATTACTGTATCCAGCAATATGTAAACAAAGAAAATGATCGGGTTTACTTGACAGAGAGGTCCTACGAAAATTTGAATGTTCGTTTGGCCACCAGGACGCAGGCATCACCGCATGTGATGGTTTGGGCTGCAGTGACTGCTGATGGGCGCTCACCACTCGTTTTTTTGGCCGCTGGCGTCAAAGTAAACGCCCAGGTGTATCGTGAATCAGTGTTGGAGGATGCTTTACTACCGTGGGCACGCAAACATTTCGGTCGCAAGCCATGGACATTCCAACAAGACTCGGCACCGTCACACAAAGCTCGTGTGAATCAAGAATGGTTAGAAAAAAACGTTCCTAGCTTCATTTCTGCTCAACAATGGCTCTCAAATTCGCCTGATGCGAATCCGCTGGATTTCTCAATCTGGGGTATGTTGGACAGGAAGGTCTTGACTAAAAAATACCAGAGCGTTGATGCGCTAAAAGTGGCCCTTCAACGAGAATGGCGCAAACTTTTACAAAATCAAATTCGTGCAGCATGCGACTCGTTCTTGGACCGTCTACGGGCCATAGTTAAGGCCAAAGGTGGCCATATCGAAAATCTCAAGTAGATTCTTAAAATTTGAACATTTCCCAACAATTATAGCGTTTGATCAATAAAATCTGTGCATGGAAACTAAAAATAAAGTCTTTTGAATTGGCAACACTTCGAATCAACCACCCTGTAGAAATGCAGTTTATTTTTTACATATTTTTGACAGAGAAGACTCGATCCTAGTGGAAAGAGGTTCTTTATTCAAAATCTTACAAAGTTGCGGGTGTTGTTAAAAACTGCGTGGAGTGTGTTGTTATGGAAATAAAATCTAGAAAGAAAGAACGGTTTCCTACCACCAATCAAAAAACAAATCGAACCTTTTGGGAAGATACCATATTGACCATGTAGGACCTATGTTTGGAGGCCACACATAAGAGATACGATCATTTCTTGGCGTAGCAGACACGTTCTCCAAATTTGTGTGGTTGTATCCGACTAGAATCGCAATTTCAGAAAAAGTTTTGGACACTCTTTTTTTTTAGAAAATCCTTCAAATTGGTATAAGTAAACGGATGTGGGCAGCCACCAAAAAGTACAAAAGTTTCTCCTTTTTAGAACACTGACAGGTTTCGAGATGAGCACTGGGGGTAATCCAGATTTTCAAACAGTATTAGTTGATGCTTCTATAGAACTAAATTGAAATTTTATATTTAAATTGAATTTCTAAAAAATTTTAATTGACTGAAAATAAGTGATGCATACTTTTTATAAATATTTAAGAGATTTTGAAATGTGAACATTTTTACTCATGCGAACGAGATACAGAGTATGATTTTATTTTCGCATCGCATCTGGTTTTCGCATCGCATTGCTTTTCGTATCGCATTAGATTTGTATGCGTATATTTTGTGCGCTATAGGTAGACAATAGGCCGCGCTTCCTTCTCGCATCGAAAGAGCTGATGTTGATGCGCATATTTTCTACGCTATAGGTAGGCAATAAGCAGCTTTATTTTTTTGTTTGTTTTTCTTATTTAAAATATTTTTTAATGCCATCCAAAAAGTATCCAAAGAGCATTTCTGGCGGAGACAACAAAGCGCAACCAAAGAGCATTTCTGGTAGCGAGAGCGAAGCGCATCCAGAGAGCATTTCTGGTAGCGAGAGCGAAGCGGATCCAAAGAGCATTTCTGAATGCGAGAGCCATGCACATCCAAAGAGCATTTCTGGTAGCGAGAACGAAGCGTTTTCGGTCACGTATTTACGCACAAAACAAAATAAGTCAATAAGTCAGCTTCATAAGAGCGCAAGGATGGAGCAGTGGTCTAGCGACTGGCACTGCGATTGAGAGTTGTAGCAACCGTGTGGACCTCGGTTCAACTCCGGCCCAGACCAAACGCAAAAGTTTTTCAACTTGTAATTTTTCAATTACAATTAATTTAGTAAAATAAAAATAATTATAATTACATCAAAAATAATAGTCTGTTGAGTCTTTGTGGCGAAAGACGTAAAATTTCAATTAAAAATTAATTTTTTAAATATTTTTCTTGCCATCCAAAAAGCATTTAAAGAGCATTTCTGGATGCGAGAGCGATGCGCATCCAAAGAGCATTTCTGGTAGCGAGAACGAAGCGTTTCCTTCCAATGACATGCCAATGTTAATTTCAGCGCTTTTGGATACGAGAGAGATGAGCTTCACTGCTGCTTTAGAGCGCTTCAGAAGCGCTATTGATGCGCTCCATTCGCCATTGGGTATGCACAACATCGACATCGTACTACACAATTGAGAGAGGGTGTTGAGTTATTTTATAAAGAGTTGTAGCAATCGTTTTCATATTTATTACTTGAAGAAACTTCTCATAGAAACTCTGTATAGTTAGCATCAATAAATTTCTGCTTATATTTAACTTATAGATCAATTAATTTAATTTTTAAATAAATTAACCGATTGGAAACATTCCTTCAGATTAGAAATTTCTGCTATTTGGTGCATCATTTGACATACGAATGTATATGAATCGTGATTATAAATAGATTAGTTTTTTTATCTGAAAACTGAGATGTTATGTTTGATTTACTTATTCCTATTATGTCAACAGCAAGGAATAATAATTACATAGTACGTCCTCAGATGATTTTTTGATGTTGGTTAGTGAATCTTCTCTTCTTATACGAGATAAAATTAATATTTAAGCACGATGGATTTAATTTTTTGTTTTTTTTGTTTTTTTTTTTTTTTTTGTAACTGCCTTGAACACTTCTCTAGCGAACTTTTAATGAAAAAACTTTTGACTGACTTTGACATTGCTAATATGTATTACCTTTAAGTTCCAAATATCCAACTCCGTTCGAATGCTTTGCATTTCACACTCAAAAGTAATTGGATGAAACAAATCCAACCATTTGGTATCATCGCCTCCAAAATCACATTTAGCACAAGTTCGACACGTTTCCATTTTTCTCTCCGCTATCTGCCATCCGTTCAAATTAATGAGTATTTTTTTTATCCTTTCAACTTAAACTTTACTTCCTTCATGTTATATTTGTTTATTATTTATTTTACATTTTTGGGTGAAACAACACAAATTGTCGCAAAAAAAGCCAAATACTTTACTATCGACATTTTTCACATCCAGCACCAGGACTTTATAGTCCTTCGTGTGGTTTTTGCACACAAATGCCGATTAGCTACTTGCACTGCTTTTTTCTTTGCCAATTTACAGATGATTCCTTCTCTCGGGTCGATATGCTAAAGAAACTTTGCATACTTTTAGGGTGTGTATCCCTGCGTGTTGTTATTGTTGTTTTGATATTTGGCAGATGGGTGGTGGTGATTGTTGTGTGCACATTTTATGCAATTAGGATATATGTGTGTATAGATGCCATTGATTTAGTTTTTTTTTTTTTTTGATTAAAATACCCTTTCACACGAATCTTTTATAATTACACAGGTTTACAAAACAAAAAAATGTCATGGCGTTTTGACCAAACTATGTGTTTCCTAGGGACTTTGATGTCCTGAATCCGAATCCCGGATCCGTTTTTTTCCAGAACGTCTGAGAAAAAATATTTCAAGGTCATATGGAGGTCATGTGTCGTTTAGTGATAAATTCGCTAAAATTCTGAAACTAATTTTTTATCATTAAGTCCTTAGTCGTTTAAAAGAATATGTGATCAAAAAGGGTATCTCGGACCTAGTTTTGGAGGTATAGCCATGGAAAGATTCGGATATATCTTCTATGAAAATCGCTATAAGTTGGGAACCCCTGGATGGATTTGTATAATATTGGTGTCATATGAAAGGTAATTTGACAGTTTATAAAAATGCTCTGAGCATATTTTGAATTGGATTCATAGTTTTCGAGATATGAGCTTTTTTGAAATTTTCTGAAATTTTTCGATTACAACAACAAATAAATCAACAACACCTGCAACAACAACAATAACAACAACAACAATAAAATACCTTTCATATGACACCAATATTTTCCAAATCCATCCGGGCTTTCCCAACTTATAGCAGTTTTCATAGAAGATATATATTCTGATCTTCCGATGGCTATATCTCCAAAACTAGGTCCGAGATGCCCTTTTTGATCACATATTCTTTTTAAGACCTAAGAGCTCAATGATAAAAACTAGTTTCAGAATTTTAGCGAATTTATCACTAAACGACGCATGAACTCCATTTTGAACTCCATATGACCTTGAAATCTTTTTTCTCAGACGTTGTGGAAAAAAACGGACCCGGGATTCGGATTCAAGACGTCGAAGTCCCTAGGAAACACATAGTCTGGTCAAAACGCCATGACAATTTTTTTTTTTGTAAACCTGTGTTATCAAAGCACTTCCGCAAAAATGCACAAATTTTAACCCCACTAGTTGTCTTAATTCCATCCTACTTCCTTGCAACCTCATTTTTGTTTAATTTTAAACATTTAAGATATTTACCCGTTTCCCAACTGTCGTTTCTTAGGAGTTTTAGTTTTAATCATCGTCTCGTTTTTAAATTTGGAGTCTGAAAAGATATTGAAACGACTAGGAGTTTTTATCGAGGGGTTAGGAAGACGAAATATATTGAAATACTTATATTGGAACGACAAGGAGTGTTAATCAAGGGGTCAGGAAAACCATTATAAGTGTGATTACTTCGTTTTTCTTACCCCTTGATAACCATTCCTCGTCATTTCAATATCTTCCCAGACTCCAAATTTAGAAACAAAACGACGCACTAAAAAATAATGTACACAAAAAAAATTCATATCAAAGACACATTTTCTTTAAAAAAAAATCAAACTCGAAATTAAAGGTTATACATTCACCTATCTTAAAAGATGCCCGCTTTTTCCAAAATCTGATCCACAAAAATAGTGACACGGGTTAAAATCTTCTGAATTTTAAAAAAATGGCTTTTTCTGTTTAAAAATGTTAGTCGCTTTAAGCGCAGGAGTGATATATGAATAAATTTATATGCATTCAATCAAATCAAGTAAGATGAAATCAACTCAAAGTGAACTAGTAAGGGTGTTACCTTTGGCCTGGCCAAACATTAAATACCGTACACTGCAGTATTTCGAAAATTTTGCTTATATGGAAGGTGCCACGCACTCTTGTCCGAGTTCACCCAGTTTTTTCTCAGAGCTTACAATTATCAGTTGGATTATCTCAAAAAACTCTTTCAGTATAGCATTTTGAAACTTTTGGCTATATGAGAGGTGCCACACCCTCTTGTCCGATTTCGCTCTGCTTTTGCTGGTAGCCTGTATTTACTGTTTTTATTATCTGAGTGAACTTTGGTTGGATTATCTCGAAAAACACTTTCAGTATAGCATTTTGAAACTTTTGCTTATGCAGGAGGTGCCGCGCCCTCTTGTTCTATTTCTCCTTGTTTTTGCTGGGAGCTTGTATTTACTGTTTTTAGTACCTTAGTGAAATTTAGTTGGATTATGTCAAAAAACTCTTTCAGTATTGCATTTTGTAACTTTTACTTATATGGGAGGTGCCACGCCCTCCTCTCCGAATTCGCCTAGTTTTTACGTAGAGCTTGCGCTATCTATTTCTAGTACTTGTGTGTATTTTGGTTGCATTGTCGTTAAAAATACGAATATATTTTTAGTATGGGCGGTAGGCGCGGCCGTTGACCGATTTCGCTTATTTTCAAACCCTCGAGCTAACTTTGACGACGGAGGTAGGGTACCAAATTTCATTGAATTATCTTGCTAAGTTTTCTCAAAAAATGTATTTCCACGCACAGACAGCCAGACAGACGGACATGGCTATATCGACTCAGGAGGTGACGCTGATCAATAATATATATAATTTTCGATACCTGCCCTGCCTCCTTCTCTGAGTTACAAACGGAAGGACAAAGTGAATATACCCTGGGTGTAGGGTATAAAAAGGGCGGTACCACGACCCAAAAACAAACTCATCATACATATCTCCGAAACTATTAGACACAGATAGATTAGATTCGGTATGTTTGTAAAAGGCACAGAGGAAAATAACATCCACTGAGAAAGTGAGCGGTGCCAAGCCCTACAAATATGAAACTCATCATATGTCCGAAACTATTTGAGTCATGGATGAGTTTCGGCATATATAAAGACCAGTGAGTCAAATAACATTTGCTGAAAAAATGGGCGGCACCACACCCAACAATGAACATATTCTTATTTATTGTCTATTGGTAACAAATTCATTCATATACGTATAGCTCTGCCTGTGTGCGTGGCACCACCTATGTTTTCAACAGATGTTATTTGTCTTGATGCCCTTCGTATATATACCGAATCTCATCCACATGCCTCAAACAGTTTCGGAGGTATGATGTGTTTTATATTTTAAGGGCGTGGCACCGCCCACTAAATGCATCGTTTAGTACTATTTTTCGTCTTCAAAATAAGCTATGAATTGTTCTTGTACGATTTTTTGTTTTAAGTTATGATCATTCTAAAATAACATCATGAAATCTAAAAATTATATGAGGTTCAGCGCCTATGTATGCAGACAAACGCATCTTTCGTGCTGATTTTGAACTTTCATGATGTCATTTTAAAATGGTATTAACTTTTAAAGAAAAATCATACAAGACCAATTTTTAGCTCATTTGAAAGACGAAGATTAGTACCATATGATTCATTTAATAGCAAAAGTAAACAATTTTTCTTGAGTCCACTAAATAACCTGGGCTTGAATCGTCGCATCCGTGAACGTACAACTCGTGACGTAAATTTATTTATTTCATAATGCGAAATACAGGCGAAACACATGATTTTACGTCATGAATTGTACGTTCACTGATGCGGCGATTCGACCCATGAAAAATTATCTCAAAAACCATACGTGATAGCGCAATTTATATTGATTTCAGCATTGATTTTTTTTCTTTTTTTTTTTTTGATTGTAGATTTAGGTTGCCTGAACATTAATGATCATATCGGCAGGTTGTATCCAGAAAGTTAGGTTGTATTCAATTGATCAGGATGTATCCAAAATATCAGGTAGAATTTGAAATAGTGGGTAAAATCCAAAAGACCAGGGTGTATCAAAATAACAGGTTGTATCGAAAATTGGAGATATGATTCCAATTATTTAATATCAATGCGAGTTACAGGAATAGGATTTATAAAAAAGGAGAAGCTTCGTAAAAGTTTAATGTAAACAAAATAATATTAAAAAATAAAGTAAAATGAAATCAAGAATATTGGCTGCTTCAATGAATTTGATTAAATAACTGTATAATTTCAAGTCTTGTGTGCGCAGAAGATCAGAGAGATTGGAGAAGTCAGAGAAAAGGTTAAATTTAGAACGAATATTATTAAACTTGGAGCAATCAAAAATCAAGTGTTGGGAATCCTCAACAACATTACAACAGTCACGAAGATCCGAATCAACAGCCCTTATCAAATGAAGATACAGTATTGATTTCGGCGTTAGGAAATAACGCCCAAGGAAATAACGCCCAAAAAAAAAAACGAAATAACGCCCAAATTATTTTCATATAAATTTGGGCGATAATCATTTTGGAAATAACGCCAAAAAATTTGGGCTTTATTTCGTTTTTTTTTGGGCGTTATTTCCTTTTAAAAAAAAAAAAACCAAATAACGCCCAAAAAAAATGAAATAACGCCCAAAAAATAAAATGACGTAATAACGCCCAAAATAAAAAACGAAATAACGCCCAAAAATATGAAATAACGCCCAAAATCAAAAACGAAATAACGCCCAAATTATTTTCATATAAATTTGGGCGATAATCATTTTGGAAATAACGCCCAAAATTTATTTGTATGAAAATAATTTGGGCGTTATTTCTTTTTTCGTTTTTGGGCGTTATTTCATTTTTTAAAAATAAAACGAAATAACGCCCAAAAGAACGAAATAAAGCCCAAATTTTTGGACGTTATTTCCAAAATGATTATCGCCCAAATTTATATGAAAATAATTTGGGCGTTATTTCGTTTTTGTTTTTGGGCGTTATTTCATATTTTTTGGGCGTTATTTCGTTTTTTATTTTGGGCGTTATTACGTCATTTTATTTTTGGGCGTTATTTCGTTTTTTTTTTTTTGAGCGTTATTTCCTAACGCCATTGATTTCATTTGATTTTAGCATTGACAAATACATTGAAAATTATAAATTTTTATTTTTTGGAATTTTTCTTTGAGGAATTTTAGTACGTTTTTTATGCCGGTAGGCGTGTTCGTTGACGTATCACTCTCATTTTTGGAATATTTCTCAACAAGCTGTATCTTATTAAGCATGCGAAATTTCATTGTTATTGGAACACTCCGATTTTTTTTATTTTTTTTTTAACTGCAGTTTTAATGTTATATGATATGTACGTTGTACGCCATACATTGATTGATAAAATAAATTCAGTTAATACGTATTACATATATTGATCCGATCAATAAAAGTATCTATATTTACAGACTTATAATAACAAAGGAAACATATTATATTTTTACAGGTATATGCTATATGAAGCTACTAATATGTAACTAAAAAAATTTATCTTATTTAAATTATAATGTAACGTTAAAAAAAAAAAAAACATACTTCAAGAAATTGTTTTCTTATTACGGTATAATTCCAATTTGCTGCAAACAATGCCGAGCCGCTATAACTTTAGCGTCTTTTTTTGTATTCGATCCTTTATCTGGGACAAATGATTGCCCATTAATGGACACGGAAAACATAAACATTTTACTATGTGATGGACCACCTTCACTAACTAATGTATAAACAGGTGGAGTCCACTTTCGTTTCGATGTTAATTCATTTAACAGACTAACAGGATGTTTATCTTGTAAATTTTGTTGTGCTTCCGCTATATTAAGGTTACGACGTTGTTTTTTAGCAATTTGTTGTCGTTTATAAGCGTTATCTTCTTCTGAAACTAGCCCACGTTTATCCAATTTAACATCAAGTAGAAGGGGCTGCAAGGAACCAGTTTTTTCACGACCTAGACCTTCGCCAGGTTTCCAACCCATTTTTTTTAATAGCTGCATACCCATACCACCAGTCATGGGTTGCGTTGATGTCAGTTGATCACGTCGTGCCCAAACTTGTGGTCCAGAGCTTAGTTCTTTAGCGCTAAGTACATTTGCACCAGTACTACCAGTAAATTGGCCAGGCACATGCTTTGAACTGGCCCAAGAAGTCATTTCCTTTTGTGAATTATACATCATTTTTAAGGCCTCTGAGTCCATAGGATTATCCTAAAAAGAATGAATAAATACTTTAATATTTCAGAACGGTTATTTTTTCGACAATGCAAATAAATATTATTTGTAGAACCTGTAATTCTCCACAAAAGAGATGCCGATACTTTTTATCGTTCGACTCACCGTTTTCATCAAAAAGCCTCCTAAATGAAAAGTATTTGAAATCAATCGGATTTCATCTCATGCCTGTTTAATTGAATTCTGTGGCAGAAAGGAAAAACTGCTTAAGTCGATTTAAGCAAAATCAGGTTTGAGCTCAATTTTCTAATAGTTCTAGGTTAAATCACTCTTTCGTTTTTGGACATTATTAAGATCTAAATAAGCACTAACAAAAGGTTCAAAAACGAAAGTGCAATCCCACCCAGAACTAATGGAAAATGGAGCTCAAACCTATTTTGCTTAAGTCGACTTAAGCAGTTTTTCCTTCCAGCCACAGAATTAATCTACTGTATGGGTGATTCTACTCAATAAGATTCACGAATTTTTAGACAGTTTAAAAAAAAGAATGAGATGCTGAGTACCTAATAAAATAATCTTATTTAGAGCAGTTTGTTAAAACCCAATTATTTTTACTACTAAAAACAAAAGTTAGATCTTTATGTTTCCAGGATATTGAGGCAAGG
This sequence comes from Calliopum simillimum, assembly GCA_951812925.1. Taxonomy (NCBI): domain Eukaryota; kingdom Metazoa; phylum Arthropoda; class Insecta; order Diptera; family Lauxaniidae; genus Calliopum; species Calliopum simillimum. The sequence continues at coordinate 24,579,980 of OX638368.1, forward strand.
AGGCTGAGGTTGTTTCACTTTTCAGTCAATATATTGCTCAACGAAGAAATTATGGATTTCTAACTAACTTGCGGATTTCAATGAAATTTTCACAGTATCTTAGTATTAGAAAAAGCAAAAATTTGTGATGTCACGCCCCCTCTACAAGACAAGGTGAAGCAACGCACGCCGAGAAATGCTAGTAAAAAAATATAAACAGAAATAATTGAACCGGAATTTTTTTTAATTAAATGAAATAATAAGACAAATTAAGGCCACATGTTTACATTAGCTAGAGCGCATAAGCCACATTCGTCGCCCGAATTCTGGGGCAAAAGAGAACTCAATCAAAAAAAAAAAACTGCGTTAGGTGTGATACGACTTTCTGCAATTAAGCAGATTGATGGTAATAAATGCAACTTAAATCCTTGCAAATCGGCATAGAATGTACGCCACGCACCGGATTGTATTCGGACACCCCGGACAAAAGCCATAAAACAAAATTAGACTAACGTTTTGTTTTTTTAAATATAAGTACCTGCAATCGTCGCATGGCGTTCAATCTTTTTGAAATAATACTCGAAACATCCAGCCTAGGTCCTGTTAGTTTTGGAAACACTGTTTCACTGCTCGAAACAGTTGACGGTATGGGCACATCAGGAACAAACGTTGGCGTTGGTGGCACTGGTATCATATCAATAGTTGACACTGGTGTTGGTATTATCGCCAAAGCATTTGATAACGGTGTTGCAACTTGTTCATCAACCGGCGTAGGCAAAGAAACTTCAGATGCATCTGGATTTGTCACTTTAAAAGCTGGCTCTTGCTCGGCATGCTTTGGCACTGAATTCTCAAAAACATTTTTTTTAATCTCCGGCTTAGCACCCTTAAAAATACTTGTGGCCTGTGCGGCAGCTGGCAGAGCAGGTAATGGAGCAAGAGATTCTTTTGTTTCAACAGGCACCCAAGCTTCAGTCAAACGATGCTGTTGCCCAGACGAAACCGGAAATTGCAAAGTAATGGCTTTCGTTAAATCTTCGCCTTTTCTGACTGTTGAAATAGGTGCCGAGCCACGGATATGCATGACTATTGGCTCACGTTCCTTAATCATAAACGGATGGTTGAAAGCCTTGGCGTTACCATGTTTGTCGACATCAGAATCTTCATCAGAGCTCAGGTCAGATATATCATTTAAATTCTCGCCGTTTGAAAGTTTCTTACAAAATTCGGTTAAATCTTGTACAGTACGACCGCCATAACGCATTTTGAGCAACACCTTATCTTTGACCTCTTCTGACATATCGGCACAGCCGGGCAAATTTCCACGCTTAAACATACTAATAGCATTTTTGCGTGCAATTTCCAGCAGACGTTTCTTGTCAATACCCAAATCACGCGAACGCGAACGTGTTCGTCGCCGATAGCTATGATGTCGACTTCGATCGTCTCGAGAATTTTGGCGATCGACGCCATCATAAAATGCATTACGCGTTTTGTAGCGGCTAGAAGAGGATTGGCTTTCATGTCGTCGATGATCAACGTTATTACGTTCCTTTAAATAAGTTTCCTCATCCGATAAAGATATTTCGGACGCTTGGCCATCTTCTTTGCTGCGGTTTTTACGGCTTGTAAAATCAGTACGTATGTCCTTGGGTTCTTTTTTTATGCTACTTTCTTTTGAGTAGTAATTGTGACTTTTGCGTTCATTACGACTGCTTCTATAGTCGCTACTGCTGCTTTCTTTGTAGCCGTTATAAAAGCTATTATGCCCCTTATCGCCTTTATCGCGTTCACGACTGCGTTCTCTGAAACGACTGCTTGTCGACTGCAAGGTGAAGGATATTAGGCTTCGTTTACTATTAGTTTCAGTCGCAGCATCGGTATCAACTGCAGAACGTTTTCGACTAGTAGAGGAACTTTTTTCAATTGGGTTCCTTGGTTTTTCAATGGGTTCTTCTTTGACCGGCGTATTCGTTTTCTCGATTGGATCTTTATTTTTGTCCCTTTCTTTGGATTTTTCTTTTTCCTTGCCCTTTGACTTGTCTTTGTCCTTATCTTTATTTTTGCTTTTATCTTTGGATTTTTCACTCTTCCGTTTGTGCTTTTTATGTTTTTTGTGTTTACTTTTCTTATCCAGGCCATCAATTGTACCCATACTTGTATCGCTGCCATCCTCTTTTTCATGTGGTTCTTGCTTAATATCACTATTTTTGGATTTCTTCTTTTTTTTCTTGCGCTCCTTTTTATGGTGCTTTTTTTCTTTTTTCTTTTTTAGAAGATTTTCATCATTCAGCAATTCCTCTGGTGGGGCTGCGTTGAAAACTTGAAAAAGTTCAGTCAATATTTCGTTGGACGACTTAACTGGTTCGATTGATTTCTTTTCCTCAGTTTCAGCTTCTTCAGCATCTGTACAATCACTAGAATCACTGTCTTCATCCGATGTGGAATTGTCCACCCTTTTGTCCACATCAGTAGTTTTCGTTGCTATGATACTTCCATTTGGTCCGAGGATTGGTTTCCTTTCTTCATTATCTGGATATGTTGATTTGGTATCCAAAAGCGTGGCATTGATTTTTTGTTCAATTTCTGGATCGAATTTTTCTTGCTTAATTTTAATGACATCGTTTTGCGCCACTTCCATCTCATTTTGCGTTTCGTCCATTGTGGTCATAACTTTGATTAATACAAAAACGTTAATTTTTTTTTCTATGACAAAAGATATGTTGACTTTTTCAGCGAATTAAATTCGCGATGCCATTACTTTTTCAGTTTTAAATTTGTTTTAAAATATTTTCACGGAGCTAATTAATCTTTTCGACTACGGCAGGAAAAATGTCACAAATGTCAAACAAACAATGCACATTCAGAAGAGACTTGACAGTTGACAGTCTTACATCAATCTTCTGAATCCAAGGAGAGTGAAACTGTTACGCATTAAGGAGGCACACATGTTGGTTAGTCAAAAATTCATCAGCGATCAAAGTATCATTTATGTTTAATCTCAAACACCAGAAAGGCTATAGTTTCTACCAGAGATTTAAAATGAGATTAAGCCGCAAATCACCTCAGTCATCATGCACTAAATGTCAACTAGATCTGATATTATCGTAAATCCTAATTTATATCTTCGGTGGAAACAAAGATCAAAACCGACGAACTTAATCGATGGGTGTACCGGCTTCTAGAGACATCTAAAAATTACACGTTTCATTTTGTTTAAAAAGTTCACGAAACGAAAATTAAAAAACGATTTTGACGGTTAATCGTGTGATTAACGCTCAAATTTAGAGCTAAGTCACCTCATAAATCGAAACGTAGTATAAATTTTTGCTAGTATACTCGAATACTAAACAAATATATTCCAATAATATTTCTTCGCCTTAAATCACAAGTATTTAATAAAATTCAAAATAATAAAAATTAATCATAGCTAGCTATTTTTATTTCAGCGCGATGTACACTCGTTGATAATACAATAAAACTTTAAAAAGTAAAGCAATTCTTGCAGAAGAAAACGAAATTAAATACGTAGTAATGTGTTTAAATCTCCGCAAATATTTATTAAATCAAACGTAATTTTAATTTGATTCGAATACTAATCACAATCAATTTAATACTTCAAATCGAAATTTTTTAAAATCAATTCAAATAATTTCGACTTTGGGGCTAAATTGTTGCTGATTTGTATTGAATCAAATGTGAAAATTGTAATATTGATGACAGAATCAGTGTACTTGGCACCACATAGTATTGATGAGTACAATGACGGGCAAAAACAACATAATGGATTTTTTTTTATTGAAATGGCATCAGACAGTGCAGCGCTGTCATAGGAAAATATTTTTCATTTGTTCACTGAACATATTCCGAAGGGGTTAAGAACTCCACTTGTCAATACGGAGCCGTTATATGAAATCAAAAAAAAGAGTGGGTCTTGATTTAAAATTTCTTAACCCTTCCTTTAGCTCATTTACGGTGTCAAAATCTAACATATTTAATTTAATTCATTGCAAGTTGCGCCCATAAATTAATAGCTGAGGAGTCATTTTTCAAAAGGGCATATTTCCAAATCAGACTTTGAGCAAACCTCAGAATGCTATCGCCATTTACATGCTAAACCGCAATTTTAAAGAGAAAATCGTGATCAAAAATCGCAGTTTCGTACTAAGCTTTTTCTCCATTTAATAGCCAAATAGTGAAATAAGAGCCAAATAAGAGTGTATAATAAAGCGTTTGAAACAAAAGGGTTTGTTTCCAAACGTTTTTTATTTTTTCGAACTACAAATATGTTAGAATAAAAATTTTGAGGCTATTAGAGTCTTGGGCCAACTCACTATAACACTGGAGACATTGAAAAAAAATAAGTTACTGTAATCAGCAACTAAAAGTTTTTTCTTATTACTGAAAATTTGTTTAACTTGGAAATACGTTCTTTTGAAAAATCACTCCTCAGTTTCAGTACCTTTTTGCTTAAAAAGTACCGTTTAATTTCGATACCTTATCCATGGTTCAATAACAATGGTTATGGCAAGCTGTCAAAATAAAAAAATGGAACCCTGCATCTTGCCTTGCTATCTGTCAGAAGACTAAAATCAAAACAAAGAAAGAAAAAGCCTTTTGAAAATGTTTAAATTGAAAATTTATTAAATTGTTATTTTTTTTTAAATTTTAACAATTTTTGTGTTCAGAAAAGCAGGGAAGCACGTAATTTTTGTGTTTGTTATCGTTAATAACTCGTTAATGATTGGTTATTATTGTTTTCTGTTAAGTTACGCAAACGAAAATGGACAGGACGTATCTAACTTCCAAATCAACGTACTCTCAACTTCAAAGTCAACTTCCAAATAATGTCTTGTTATGAAATGCTGAAATTGTGGTACCAGGATCCTTGTGACTTATAGCAATTTGGGTAGCCCAATTATTCCCGCCCATCAGTAACCTGAACTCCGTTGTCGCGATTTCCAATGCATAATTAACTTCTTGGAAAGATTGACTATGGACGAAATTGAACCTCCCGCTAACGCTGCTCCTTCAAAAATTTGTGTAAACAATTCATTTTGATTAATATTCAAAGCTTTTGAGAAAACAAAAGTGCAAATGAAAATATAACAATATTTTTTTTCATAAATGAATTGTCACTTCTTATTTTGTTTTGCTCACTGATTTGACATTTGCGAAGGAAAAAAATAATAGCTCCGTTCCAGAACGAAACAAAAGTTAACTTTTGTTACCTTAAGTCGACTAAATCTTGTTCCCGTATAAAAATTTTTGTCGAAATGACATCACTGAGAAAACTGACCGTAACTTTTCTGTCAAAGTACAAAAGAGGAGAAATCTTACCGTAACTTTTCTGTCAAAGTACAAAAAAGGAGAAAACTGACCGTAACTTTTCTGTCAAAGTACAAAAGAGGAGAAATCTTACCGTAACTTTTCTGTCAAAGTACAAAAAAGGAGAAAACTGACCGAATGATTATTCACAAAATTATTGCATTGTCAGAAATATAATAAATTGTATATTAAATTAGAATTCATTACAAATGCTGTTATCATTAGATTGGTTTTGATTCATTTAAAAACTAAAGCAAAAAAGAAGAAGCAAGATTTGTTGCGTGTGCATACAAAATAAAGAAACACGGCTATTGTCTCGCAATAAATGTCACACTCGTCTTTTCTTTTAATTTATTTTTACTTCGCCAAAAGAAATAATTAAAGAAAAAATTAGCGGAGGTAAACGCGTCGATTTCTTTTTATTTTTGTTTTGCTTCTTCTTATTGCAAATGTCAGACGGAAAAAAGTGTTCCCAGGTTGGAGTCGGTAAAGTGGTTTGCACATAAAATTCCAGGGGTGGCATTAAAACTAAAGCTTTTTGATGGGTTGGGGAAATGTTATAAGCTTCGTGTGAGTTCGCACTTCCACAGAGGGGGTGGTAAAAAGGGGGGATTGAACCTGATTGGATGGTTATAATGGGTTAATCGAAGTGACCAGTGGTGATCTGGTAGTGGGTGTTGTTTTAATATGGGCTAGACAGCACAGGATGGGCGGGAGCGTGGGAAGACACCATCTTTCTTCCTTCTATGGTTGTGAATGAGGCAGTGTGTGACCTAATAGTTTTTTTTTTAGCATCAGATTCGGAGATGGCAACTCGGGGTTTTTTTGGGTACTTAGGGTTTGTTTGTGGATTTGAGGAATTTTAGTAGTTTTTTTTGTGGAGAGTTTTTGATCTTTCTTTCAAATTTCATTGCCGGTAAAAACAGGAAATGAAATTTATTGTTTTACCCTCGGGCTAACGCGGCGGGTTAAGACCCCTCCTAAGACCGCAAAGCTAGCCGTGGTGGGCCGCGTTAGTCAAGATTAACCAGGGTCTCATAACAGCCTATATAAACACTTCTTACGTCAACACAGTTCCGAACAGCTGTTTCAGCATGAAAATGAAAATATCATTTTTGCTTAATAGTACGCGATATTTTGATGCATAAAAATTGTTAATTGTTTTAATTGTTTTCGTAAAAAAAAAAATGAATAAGAGGAAATGGGATATGTGGACTGATAGAGCAACCAGAGAAATGCTTTCAATTATAAAGGACAAGCGAATTATGAATCTAATGGACAGCAAATCCAAGCGTAATAAAATCATTGTCGAAAGCATTGTAACCGAATTAAGGCGAAAAGGTGTTGTAAAGAACGTTGGCCAAATTCGCAACAAATTTAAAAGCCTTAAATCGGACTTTTTTAAAGCCAAAAGAAATAACAACATAAGTGAAGCAAAGCGACAGACAATGGAACATTTTGATTTGTTAGATGAAATTTGCGGCCATAGTGAGACAATATTGCAGGCAGATGGAGTCGATGTGATTGAAATGGACGTCAAGGATATTGAGATTGACGACAATACTCACACTGATGATCTCGATGAACAAAATAATGATGAGGAGACGGACGTAAAGTATATCGAGCACGAAGAATTACTCAGTGATATCGATGAACCAAATGAACCTAACGAGGAAAATGAGAACGAAAAAAAACATGGCTGATCATTTCCGCTCCAAACAAAAGCAACCAAATTTTACCTAAAGAATTTCTTTAGGTAAAATTTGTTAAGTTTCAGTAAAGTCACAATTGACAAAAAGTTTACAGAACGCGGTGTGTGCGGGGAAAACAAAAAAAAAATAAATTTCAAAATAAATTAAACGCCAAAAAATAACTTTGTAAATAGAAAATAAAAAAAGCAAATAAAAAGCAATTGGAAGATGGAAGATGCACTCTTTCCAATTATAACATTCAGAAGGAATCGCCTTGAACTCGGGGCTTCTTCTGCGTGGTGGTCATTGAGCCATCTCTGCGGTTTCTGAAAAAAACACGGTTGCGACAAAATGATGTGTCGTAAGTGCTATGTCCGTCCAAGAACTACCAATCGCCGCAAGAAGTGTGGACACCAACAAGCCAGCTACCATTGGAAAGCCGCCTTAGATCGTAATCGGATTTAAAATGTAGCAATGAACGGTGCCGACGAAGACAATTCCAATGGTCCTAACCAAAGGTGGTGGTCGCTTATTACAAGAGAAAAAAGTGGAATAAGAGCTACCAATTGAGGTTGTCTCAATGGCTTATGTCCCACTGAGTGCTCGTAGTGGTCAAAGGTTTGGTGGCAATTTGCAGTTGCGTATGGCAGTTGCAAATTGGGTTTATGTTTTACTGACCATGGAAATTTTATTTTGGATTGTATTTTTGTGATGAATAAATTAAATTTTATTGATAAAATGAATTTGTGTCGAAGTCATATGCTAAAAAAAAATTATTGTATTTTAAAAACACAAAATTATTTCATTATTTTTGTGTTTATTTATTTTTGTTTATTGTTTTCTGTTTTTGACAGTTAAAACTTTAACCAAATTTTTGACCAAATCTTGTTCCAGTAAATTTTTTAGTTAAATCTCTTTCTGAGAGCAATTTTGCTATTGCTCTCCCAAATTATTTTTTTTTTTTTTTTTTTAATGCTTGAAATCATTTATTGAATCTTCTCATCTAAGGAGACTAACAATAAGTTTAAAAATCTTAATCCTAAATAAGATTATTATACATAATTAATCTTATATATAATTTTGTGTTCAATGTGTCTCCAGAGTTAATAGGGACTTGTACATCCTAGGAGTTCGGTAAACGCGCAGAAGAACGCAGTTGTTGTACGTTCAGTCTTCTCACAAACATGCTGCCCGCCTAGCAGGATGTTTGAATGAAAAGAGCTCCATACAAATTAGCGCCAGTAGTTCCGGCTGCATTTGTAGCAGGAACAAGAAATATAAGAAAGAGTACGCGCCAGATACCGGCTGCATAGAGTAAAGTACGCGCCAGATACCGGCTGCATAGAAAAAAGTACGCGCCAGATACCGCCGGCTGCATAGAAAAAAGTATGCGCCAGATACCGCCGGCTGCATAGAAAAAAGTACGTGCCAGATACCGGCTGCATACAAAATTTAGAATTCAGTCAGCTTAACATAGCTAATTGCTAACGATATTCATAGCAGGACGATCCTTTCTTTTTAGTCTCGAGAAATTGTCTAAGTTTTTTAACCTCCGTGCCAATGGATTAGGATGATACAGCAATTTTGCAACGTAACTTTGCTTGTATTTGTTAATTTCGTCTTTGACCAAGGGGATGCAAAGGTCCCGATGTATGTTTTCGTTCCGTATATACCATGGAGCACCTGTCATGATTCTTAGAATTTTTGACTGAGCTTATATATTTCTTATACTTAAGCCAATTGGTCTTATACGATGTTAAACCCTTAGGGGGCTCAACATACTTTGGTTCAACCAAAAGGCAGAATATTATTGGTGAGTGGTCAGAGGAGAGTGCTATCTGTGTCTCGGCAGATATTAAGTTTCTTTCGATACCTTTTGTAATGGCAAAATCAATAAGGTCAGGGATTTTACTTCGGTCGGCTGGCCAATATGTAGGTTGTCCTGGTGAAGCAAAGTCGAAAAGGGTGCTATTTCTTATTAACATATTGTATAGCTGCTTTCCTTTAGGGCTTATAAGTCGGGACCCCCAATATGTGTGCTTGGAGTTATAGTCTCCAGCAGCTAAAAACTTACCTCCCAATGTGTCGAAAAAATCCTTAAATTGCTTTTCACTAATGGCAAAGCGAGGTGGGCAGTAAACTGCCGAAATAGTTAGGTTTTGGGGCTGGTTTTGTAGGCAAATAGAAGTAGCCTGAAGAAAATTTTTTGAGTAGGGCTCTAAACAATAATGTTTAAGACGGTTTCGAATAAGGATTCCCGTGCCCCCATGTGACTTACCATCGGGATGGTTTGTTCCGTAAAATTTATACCCAGGTATATAGAAATTATACTTATCGGTCAGATGAGTTTCTGAGATAAGCATTAGATCAATTTCTTCTTTATTCAAATAATGGAAAATTTCATTTTTATGTTGGTTAATACCGTTTGCATTCCAGACACAAATTTTTAATTTATTTATTTTTGAGCAATCAAGATTTGGAGGAGCTGGTTTTGAGTTTTAACTAAATCTTGTAAAGTTGATTGCATTGAAATCATGAATTGATTCAATGTTTGCGTTAAGCATGAAATTTGGTTTTCTAAACTAATTTGTTGGGGTGTAGTTGTTCCCCCAGATAATGCATTTGAATATGTTATGACTGGATTCACTGGATTCGCGTTACCTTTTTGTTGTACAAAGTTACGAGGTGTAAAAATAGCTTGGTTTGGGTTACGAGCTACTTGCCTTTTTTCAGAGATTTTTGTTTTAAGCTCTCAATAAATTATTTAACTAAAAATTTAACCAAAAATTTAACTAAAAATCTTCTGGAACGGAGCTAATAAGAAGAAGCATCATTTTTTATTGCTGCAACCAGGGTAATTCAACCATGACCAAATCGAATTCGTTGATTCGTTGGAAGCAGTATTGCCAGTAAAATGATTTAAAAAATACCTCATTCTACTTAAAATTTACCTTTTTTCATTTTAATTCATTTAAATGTATATTAAAATATATTTTCAAAAACAAATTAATACAAATTTTTTGTAAAATGCTTCGCTGGTTGATCGATACAAAATCAGATTTCCTTCGTGGCCGAGCGTGAAATACAAATCTTTTCCCATTTTATTTCTTTTTTTATTTTTGACATCATAAACAAAAGAATATATGGGCATTTCTCAGAAACTTTTAACCTATAGTTGTCGTCAAGTTTTGATGTCAAACGCCTAACGTGCATGGTATTAATTCAGTAATAGTATTGGCCCACGCACATATTGTTCAAACATTAACAAGTATGTGGATTAAATTTTTTTGTAGAAATGTATGGAATTCACGCCAATTCAGAGGTTACATTCGAATGTCAAAAGTGTATATTTTCGAAATATCGTAAGTAAAAGGTTCCTGAGAATTGCTCATACAAGCTCAGCTTCAGCATTGGAATGGGGCAATATTAAAGTGTGAAAAGCTAACTTGCAAAGAACAACAAACCAACAAACAAAAACAAAAATAGTAATTTTAAATGTATTTTTCTATGCTGTATCCAAATCCGGTACCAGAATTGCGCTCGCTTGTCTGATTTTGAGATATCGTAGCCTATTTTTTGCACTTTCAGATTAGAAAAGAAAATTTTTGATGGATTAGAGAAGGGCCGTCGTTGATTAGTACACGCTTTTATCGATTTATAGTATGTTGCATTATTTTGTTTGTTTACAGGCCTTCTGTTTAAGGTTTTGAGCGAAGATATAAAAATTAGGTCCGCACGCAAAATTTACCACTTTTTGTTTTTTTAGCTTCCAGCTGAAAATTAACCGTTTTGGGTAAATTTACCCTTTTTTGGCAACACTGGTTGGAAGGTATTCACCATTTTCGCTGCCAACTTGAAGAAAAAAAAACAGAAAATCACACTCGCTACAAAGTCGACGAATATTGTCTAAAGAATTTCTTATCGTTTTTGTCAGACATCTGAAAACTTTTTCATTTTTATTTTTGAGCGTAGCAAAAATTAAATAAAAAGTTAAAAAAAATAAAAAGTTACATTCACAAGGAGTAAGTTTCGAGAAAAACAAAAGAAAACGTAAGATTTACTCTACGAAATCAAAGAAATCGCATTCACTAATTTTAACTTTACGCCATTGCATTTTTCGGGAATCAACTCGTATGAAATTCGTTTTTATTCGTTGTGAACATAATCGCAAACACGTATAATTTGTCCTACGCCTCTGGGACAGACACGAATTCACGAAACTGACGAGCGAAACCATCTTCTGCGTTGTGCGATCTGAATTTGTGTACTGTAACTTATTTTTTTTTTGTTTTAATAGAAAATTCACCAAATCAAAATGACGTCCCTTGAGCCCAATGTGAATCGCTTACAGAATTTCAAAAACAAAGGAAAGGATCAAGATGTAAGTAAAATAATCTTAAATGCGTTTTCAACGTGGTTTATATAAAAAAAAATCCACATGTGTGCCATAATCGTGAAATATTGATTTTTTTTTCTTTATTTTTACTCATGATGAAAAAGCTTTTGGTTTAATTAACTTTAAAAAAGATTTGATTTATTAATATTGAATTTGATACTCTAACTGTGCAAGTTTTCAGAAGAGGCGATATTAACTTCCATTGTTTCATTCGGTATTCATTGAGTATTTGCACATTTTTTTTCTTGTGTTGCTACGAAGCCATGAAAAAATTAAATGCATAATTAAAAATTATTATATATAAGTAATTTGTTCTTGGTATCGTTTGTCATACGCTAAATATGTCGGTCTTCGTCAGAGTGAATGATGAAACATGAACATAGGGTGTTCCAGCAGAAAAATGTAAACAAAATTAATGAAAAAAAATTGTATAGGGGGCGTTCACGTCAGAATAATATAACGCGAAGTAAATTATTTAGGGTATTTGTAGAATATATATGAAATCAACTTTATAGTTTGCTGTCTCACATTCAAGTGCTATTTCCAAATGTAGAAAAAATGTAAAATTTATTTATTTAATTTCATAACTTTGTTTATTAAGTTTATGCATCCTCTCATACACGGAATTTTATCCGTCTGAGGACTTTGTTAATTAATAAAAAAAAAAAAAAAAAATATATTATTATTATAATTTATGACATTCAAATCATAAGATACTACATCACTCTTCTCTTTTTAACATTTCTTTTAAACAGTTTATGGTTATGGTAGATATGTTTTGTTGGAATATGGTCAGTTGATCTGATCTAAACTTTATTAATACTCCGTCACTAATCAGCATAATCTCTTCCTTCTTTTCCTTGTCGATCGTGCAATTCACTATTTATTTCGAGTGGTTAAAAAAAATTATTTATCGTTCCAATTTGAATTTGTGCTTCAACTATGCCTTTGCGCTGAATCAATCACAGTTTTGACATTAACATTGCTTCCAAATTGTCACCATATTCACATTTCTCTCCTTGAAGACGTAAACGAATTGCGAAATGTGCAAATTTCTCACCATCTTTTTGCCTGATTTGTCGAAGCATATGTCTTTCATACGTACTATTTATTTATTTATTTGGCAAGAACAATTTACATATTTAGTCGCTTTAGTGCTTGATTATATTTATTGGGCAATATATAACCACTAGCCCATGAACCACGAATCGCATTTTCAACTTCGGCCTCATTTCCATTGCATGGTAATGCATTGTAAATTTCCTGTATTTTTGGTCCAGCTAAATGTAACAACATTGCAAATTTTTCTTCGTTGTCGATTATTTCCCAGCCCTTAAGAAATATTCAAAAGATTTCACCCAGCTTTCCAACCATAATCACTGTTTGCATCATATACATTATAAATAAAAGGATCAACTACTAATCCGAATTTATTTGAATCTGAAAATATTTTATAATAACTTGATTAATCTTTTAGTTTTAATTTTTTTTCCAATTTTCAAACTCAAATCCTAATAAAAAAAAAATTTTTATTCATTAATATTTCCAAAATATTCTCCCTAACAATCAAATTACATTCATGTTCTATATTTTGTAAACATTTAAGTTCACACAACTCATTTTCACTTAAAAATTTTCATGAACTACTGTGCGAATTCAATCATTTAACCACTGTGCGAATTGAATTACTCAACTTGGTTTTTTTTTTTTCAACCACTGTGCGAATTTAATCACTCAACTTGGTTATTTTTTTTTTTCAACCACTGTGCGAATTTAATCACTCAACTTGGTTATTTTTTTTTTTAACCACTGTGCGAATTTAATCACTCAACTTGGTTATTTTTTTTTCAACCACTGTGCGAATTTAATCACTCAACTTGGTTATTTTTCTTTTCCAAACACTGCGAAATTCAATCACTCCACTTGGTTAATTTTTATATTCTATGTTCCATTACAAACATTTAAATTCGCACTATTTCTATAAAAATTTTTACTTTCTTTTTGTGTTTTCGCATTCTTACAGCTTACAGTACAAGTACACGCTCCAATAAAATAACTAGATTATTTATTTTTACTTCTTATTTAAAATTTATTAAAACCATGTTATTAGATTCGACAAATCCACTGTCCACTGTAGAATACGACACACAAACAATCTTTACTATATATATATATATATTTTTTTTTTTGATATCCTTTTTCTTTCAATTAATATTTCAAATATTTCAAAAATTTTTATATGCTTCATTTTATGATTCAATTATACAATGTTAACGCAGCTTGTCCAACTTTAGAGACAACAACAACTGCATAGATTTACAATTATAGAAACCAGTAAAGAGGGTCGTTTTGCCGTTTTATAACTGCGTATACCACTAATTATTGTATCATGTTTCTTTTGAAACTATAATATTCCTTTTTCCACTTTTAAAATAACTTTTTTAAAATGTTTACAATACATAACTTTTGTTTCCGGTTTTCTTCTTTTGTAAATTGATATGTGCTGATGTTTTTCCGTTCCTTTATTTTTCGTAAATATTTTGATTGAAGATTTTTTTTTTTTGATTGATTTTTTTTATTCCTCGTCGCCAATGTAGAATATATATGAAATCAACTTTATAGTTTGCTGTCTCACATTCAAGTGAAGTATATTATTATTATAATTTATGACATTCAAATCATAAGATACTACAGTATTCAAAAAGTCCATCTTAAAATAACAATGTGGCGCCTTAGCGACCCACTTTAAAAAATTAATTGTGAACTCCTTGCATATTAATATATTAAAAATATTTTCCTTTAAAAAAACCGGGAAAATTCAAGTTAAGATTATACTTAAAAAATTAGCTTATGCTCCTATATAATATAATATTAAAACTAAATCATCGTAGTTAGAGTGGAATTAACACTTTTGTGAATACCCTAATTATTTTATAATAGCTGTGTATTAACACTGTTCTTCTAAAACGAGTTTGTGTGCTATCTCCTTATTTTGTTTTACTTTATTCTGCTTGTCGTTTCCGCACCACTTCCCTCCGCTTGTCAAGACAATCGGCAAAAATGTGGTGCCACTATGTTAAAATCCTATTAAACGCAGCTAATATTCAGTGTAGTGTGGCACCATCAACAGTAAACTTTGTGCTATACGTTTCTCAGAAAGTGCTTAATTAAACACTGAAAACTGTAGTCTAAAACACAGCTAATATTGATTAAAATGTATACAGACGATTTTAAAAAATTGCCAGGCATAAAACATTAAAGCTCTTATATAGTGGAGTCAATAAAGCCATACAACAGGCAAAATGAAGTCTTCAAGAACAGCTCCGATTTTGATGATTTTTGTTAAACATTTATTACAATATTCAAAATCAAACAAAATACAAAAATGAAAATAGTAATTTTCGTTGTATTTTGCGATGCTGAATCTGAATCTGGCATCAGAATCGTATTATTTCGTATGGTTTTTGAGATATTTTCTCTCCTTTTATGACCTAAAATTATATTTTTTTCAAGAACGGCTGTAGCGATTTTAGTGAAATTTCGAAAACTGAAGCACATTAGCACCCGTCTGTCTATTGAATGAAGTATGAGCTTAGATACAACATTGTAGATAGTCATGAGGCACCGACCTAAGTTGTAAATTTATGATAAAATTTGGTATGCCTTATAATGAACAAAAAAAAATGGAGAGATCAAAAGAGTGCCACGCTCAATTAAAAATTTTTACTCAATATTAAACGAAAATTTTAAGGTTAGGATATCTCTAAGAAAAAAAAAAAAAAAACATCTAAAATAAATAAATTCAAATTACGTTTCAAAGAAAAAGACTAGTGCTTTTAACTACCATATCAGGTTTTATGTGTCTAAGGGTAACATCTCCTTAATTTTCATCAAAAGCCATTTTGAAGTAATATTGAAAATATGAATATCAAAATTTTTAATTGCTGAAAAAAGCGCATGGCACTCGATCTCGCTCTTTTCTTGTTCATTATAAGGCATTGATAGTCAATAGCTGTGTACCAAATTTTATCAAAAAATTTTGTATGGTTCGCGAGATATTACCGGATTAAATTTAATTTGGTCAACCCTTTCGAAAATCTGTCGAATTTCTTATGAATTTTGACAGCTCTTACGAGGTTTTACGAGGCATTTACACGTTTTACGGAATACGTACATATAAGTATTTCCATAGAAAAGTAAACCGTGAGCCTAAAAATTAAATAATCATATCTCTGAAACTATTTAACGTGCATGGATGAGATTTAGTACATTAGTAAAAAGCACTGAAACAAATAATTTGTACTGGAAAAAATGGCGATACCACGCCACTATAAAAATCTTCAATAGCGCGCCGCACAGTGGGTGGGAAATCGAAAAAGCTGGCCAAATTTCTGAAAGTCGGTAATAAGGGGTTTTTAATGATGCTGATAACGAATTCGAAATCCATTAAAAAAAAATGGCGGTTCCACAATTGTACTAATAAAGCTGAACCAGATCTGTTCTAACAAAAGTCAGTATTTTGAGGTTTGTGATAATGCTGATTACGAATCTGAAATCTTTTTTCAAAAAAACAAAATGGTGGATCCAAAATAGACCAAATACTGCTAAACTGCATTTATTACCACAAAAAACGGGAGTTTCTGATGTTGCTTATAACAAATTTTAAATTTTTTTTTTTTTTAATAAAAATTGTCGGATCCACAACGACGAACCGCTTAGTGCAAAACTATATTAATCAAGAAGAAGTGAGTTATTGGGATTTTTGAGGTCGCTGATTAAAAATATGAAATTAATTTTTGTATCACAAAATGGCACATCCAAAATTTCGGCCAAAATATGTCGAACAGCATTTATATCTACAAAAGTTTTACTTCTGGGAATAGTTGGCTAATTAAACAAACTGTGAACGAGATAAAACGCTATTGACCCGAGAAACATATTAAATAAACCTTCATTGAGAGACTCCACTAAAAAAAAAAATATTCACAAGAATAGGTGAACTTTAAACTCAAATGAGAAAAGTTGTTTAGGCATAGAGATCTTTCTGACCTCTGAAACGAACGAAGAGGATCATACTCTACAATTACCAACAGTTAAAAGTGCCACAACAACTTTATTTTCGAATTTTGACCAGCGTTTTTGATTTTCCAACCAGTGTGCGCCGGCACAAATAATGTTCACTGGGAAAATTGGCGATGCCACTCACCTAAAAAAAATTCATCACTAATGAGATGCCACATATGTATGTATAATGAATAGGGACGAATAACATCTTTTGGAAAAATTGGTGATGCCACGTAAACTTCACAAAATAAGTTGAAGGAATGTACACCGGGAAATCCTAGTTATTTGTAGGATTATTAATTTAAAATTTGTTTATTGGATAAAATTTCCCATGCGAAAAGTCCCGTGTGACCGAGATTAAAATTAAATAAAAAAAAGTATAAATCATTTTTTGGGTAAAATCAAAACCATTTTGAAGAGACATCAACGCGCACAATCTAAAATTAGTCATATTAAAACATTATTGCCCCAGGTTTCCCTGAAATCGTCGTTTGAATTGTTAGTTGCGAAAACCACTTCTGTTTATGTCCCGTGCGAACGCCTTGGTTTTTTCCAATTATCTTGAAAACGAAAAAATGCCCAAAATCAACCTTAGCACCAATTATAGGGCTAATTTAGAGCTAAAAGTTAAGCCTATTTTCAAAATAAAAATCCGTTTTTATACCCTACACCCAGGGTATATTCACTTTGTCCTTCCGTTTGTAACGCAGAAAAGGAGGCGTGGCAGATATAGAAAAGTATATATATTCTTGATCAGCGTCACCTCCTGAGTCGATATAGCCATGTCCGTCTGTCTGGCTGGCTGGCTGGCTGGCTGGCTGGCTGGCTGGCTGGCTGGCTGGCTGGCTGGCTGGCTGGCTGGCTGGCTGGCTGGCTGGCTGGCTGGCTGGCTGGTGCTGTGTGTGGAAATACACTTTTTGGGAAAACTAAGCAAGATAATTCAATGAAATTTTGTGCACAGTCTTCGTTGTCAAAGTTAGCTCGGGGGATTGAAAATGAGCGAAATCGGTCAACGGACACGCCTACCGCCCATACAAAAAATATATTCAAAATGCAACTTTTTGAGTTTTTTTTACGACAATGCAACCAAAATACATAGAAATACTACGAATTGTAAGCGCAAGCTCTGAACAAAAACCAGGAGAATTCGGACAAGAGGGCGTGGCACCTCCCATATAAGCGAAAACTTCAAAACGCTATACTGAAAGCGTTTTTTGAGATAATCAAACTTAATTTTACTCAAATGCTAAAAACTATAAGTTTAAACTCTGAAAAAAAAAACTGGATGAATTTGGACAAGAAGGCGTGGCACCTCCCATATAAGCAAAAAGTTTAAAACGCTATACTGAAAACATTTTTTGAGATAATCCAACCAAATTTCACTCAAATGCTAAGAACTATAAGTTTAAACTCTGAGAAAAAACTGGGTGAATTTGAACAAGAAGTCGTGGCACCTCCCATATAAGCAAAAGGTTCAAAACGCTATACTGAAAACATTTTTTGAGATAATCCAACCAAACTTCACTCAAATGCTAAGAACTATAAGTTTAAACTCTGAGAAAAAACTGGGTGAATTTGGACAAGAGGGCGTGGCACCTCCCATATAAGCAAAACTTTCAAAATACTGCTGTGTAGGGTATTTAATGTTTGGCCAGGCCAAAGGTTACACCCTTACTAGTTTTACTTTAAATGTGTCTGACGGTCACGTTCGACACCATGGAAATGCCCATATACTTTGTTGTATTAAATACTAATTTCAATTAAATGCAAATTTCAATTAAATAAAATTTTTTTTTTTCATATAAGGAAATGCGTCGACGCAGAAACGAGGTCACAGTGGAGTTGCGTAAAAATAAGCGTGAAGAGACAATTCTCAAACGACGCAATGTTCCAAATATTGACTCCAACACAGACGAAGATGATCAACTTTCAAATGCAATTAATTTAAAAAAATTAGCCGAAGCTGCTGCTGATTCATCTAAACCAGAACAACAGTTGGCTGCCGTACAGGCTGCACGAAAATTACTATCATCGGACAAGAATCCGCCGATAAATGATTTAATCAAAAGCGATATACTTCCAAAATTGGTGGCATGTCTTAAACAACATGAAGACACTATGCTACAATTTGAAGCAGCATGGGCATTGACCAACATTGCATCAGGCACATCAGATCAAACCAATCAGGTCAGTAATATAACAATTACGCACAAATTTATACTTAGAGGGAGAGTTTTGAATAAATAAAATAAAAATGTAAAATTAGCTATGTATACCCTCATTCATACTTTTTAATTTTTAGGATTCATTTTTTAAATTATTAGAACTTATTATATTTTAAGACAAATTTAAGAATATAGAATTGACGTATTTATGAAAAATCTATTTTACATTTAGGTTGTCGCTGCCGGTGCCGTTCCGTTATTCCTTCAATTGCTCTCCTCGCCTGCTCCAAACGTTTGCGAACAAGCAGTTTGGGCTTTGGGTAATATAATTGGTGATGGTCCTGAATTACGTGACTATGTTATCAAGCATGGTGTCGTTCAGCCACTTTTATCTTTTATTAAGCCCGATATTCCCATTTCATTTTTACGCAATGTCACCTGGGTCATTGTGAATTTGTGCCGCAATAAAGATCCACCACCACCAGCGGCCACCATACATGATATACTGCCCGCACTGAATATGCTTATACATCACACAGACACAAATATACTTGTGGACACGGTTTGGGCCATTAGCTATTTAACTGACGGAGGCAACGATCAGATTCAAATGGTCATTGACAGCGGAGTAGTTCCAAAGCTAATACCATTGCTTGGACATACAGAAGTTAAGGTTCAGACTGCTGCACTACGTGCTGTTGGCAACATTGTCACTGGCTCCGATGAGCAAACACAAGTTGTACTCAATTTCGATGCACTGTCGTATTTCCCAGCACTGCTATCCCACACAAAAGAGAAAATTCGCAAGGAAGCCGTTTGGTTTTTGTCCAATATAACAGCCGGAAATCAATCGCAAGTACAGGCTGTCATTAGTGTTGGACTTTTGCCGAAAATAATTGAGAATCTGACTAAAGGTGAATTTCAAACGCAAAAAGAGGCCGCTTGGGCAATAAGTAATTTAACTATTAGTGGCAATCGTGATCAGGTATTTACGTTAATAAAGGAGGGCGTAATACCGCCATTCTGTGATTTGCTATCCTGTCAGGATACACAAGTCATAAATGTTGTACTTGATGGACTTAATAATATGCTCAAAATGGCTGAAGGTCATGTTCAAGAAGTCGCCAATTTGATTGAGGAGTGCGATGGTCTTGAGAAAATTGAACGATTGCAAAATCATGAAAACGTTGATATTTATAAGTTGGCATATGAAATTATTGAGCAGTACTTCTCGGATGAGGTGAGTTGAAATAATTGTCAACGCATTATATTTTTTACAAAAGAAATTCCATAATTATGCAACGATTCAATTACATATATTTGCATTATTTATAACTCACTAAAAAAATGCAGCTTATCTGATTGCGGAAATGGAATTCATTCTTCAGATAACGTGGCAATAAATAATTTTAAATATCTTTCTTTAATTTTAGCCTGAACAAGCGAACTTGGCACCGGCATCCGATGGCAGCCAGTTCCAATTTGATCCAAATGCAGAAAAATTACCAATGAACTCTTTTAACTTTTAACAACATCGCCCAGCTGCAGCAGCTGAACAACAACAATAATCATTGAAAGCCTACAGCAGTAAGAAAACATAATGATGTCTGTTTTCAAAGAGGAGTTAAATTCCGCAAGAATTCAGCACTAAATACAAAAAAAAAAACAACATATTTCTGAGTCCATGATTAAATAATTATTATATAAATTATATATATCCATATATATATATTGAATTTTGAGTTTAACTAAAAAGAAAACCCATTTTGAAGATAAATTATATATAGAAATACATATTCCTTTATTTTAAATTTACACTGAGAACACGAAGCAAAATATAGGGAAAAACTTTTTTTTTTACTTTATTTTTAACTATAATTAAAAAAATGATCGATATAACACAGAAAATTATATATTTTACGTCTTAAAAACAAAAAATATTTCTTTCGACACTTTGTTTTTCATATAAATTTTATTTTGATTTTAATCTTTCTTTTTTTTTTCTTTGAATAAATTCAAACAAAACCAAATTTAAGTGGGATTTGCTACATTTTCGTAAGTAAACCAACGGTTTTTAAATATTTTGACAAGGAATAAAATAAATAAACACCAACATGGAGAAAAAACGTAAAGTGAACTGTAACAAAATATCGTCTTCGATGAAAAATCAACATCATATATTTAAAATATATTAATATGTAATAAAGAATAACTCTTAAATGATTTTTCTTTAGATAGTTGTGTTATGATTTTAACATTTTCGGAAAATAAAATCAAAGTGTTTTTATACACAGATAATTTAACTGATAACAGATCGTAGGATTTTTTGACTGTGACAAATGCAAAGCATTATATTTATCTTGGAATCCAGCAGACCAATAACTGCTTGCGATCGGGTCTATGTCCCGGAGAGACCCTCCCAGGCCAGGAATCGATACACCAACGACAACAAAAGACCTGAATTTGGAGTTGCTACAACAACAACCAAAATTATTTGAAGAGTAGAACATTAAAATACCAACAAATCACCAAAAAATAGTAAGCAAGCTATCAGCGCGAATACTGGAAAAAATTACCAACAAAATTTTAAAACTGATTTCTTTTGCGGACAAACGCTATGTTCAACGCTTCTGCATAGAAAACAATGACAAAGCAATAGAAAGCGAATTTGCGGTAGCAAACTAATTACAATACACATTTGAAGTTGTCCAAAAAATAATGTAAGAACAGAAAGAGTTACGACGTGATGGGCATCTTGGGTGTAAGCCAGTGACTCTGAAATTTACAGATTTTCAACGATAAAAAACGATACAATTGGTATCACGTAAGTTTTACGAAAATGAGTGTCGAAAAACGAAATTATTTATTTAAATTCAATTTTTTAATCATTAAAAGAAACTTAAACTCAAATAAACACTTTCTATCGAAAGGAATTTTGTGGACAACAATTTTCCAAAGTGTTTTTTTCACTCAAAAGCGTTATAGCCGGAGAGCCAGCGCCTAAAAACAACTTTGCGTTTCTAAAAGCTGAATTTGTTACAGTTGGTTATAGTAATTGCGCACATCAATAATCTGTCGGTCAGTCAAGCGAACTGTAGAACAGGCGGCTGCTATATGGCCTCAAACATGTAAAATTTCGATTTTTCTGCAATCAATTTCTAAAAGCTGAAACTTCTTATACACGTTATATAATGCATACAAATAACAGTTTTGTCGGTCAGTCAGTTAAATGTTAGAACGGGGCTAGTCAGCACGCCCCAATATATGTGCAATAAATGAATCAAGTCAAAATTATTTCTAAAAGCTGACATTTTTTTTAGGGGCACTTAATTGTATATTAACCACAAATAAAGTAGTCAGTGGTTACTAGGGCTAAAAAAAAAAATTGGTTTCTAAAAGCTGAAATTTTTTTTTAGGGGTACTTAATTGTACTACTATATTGTATGTAGAACAATCTCCGTCAGCAAGCTCAACAAAACAAAAAAAAAAAAAAAAAATGGTTTTTAAAAGCTGAAAATTTTTTTAGGGGTACTTAATTGTATATTAACCAAAAATAAAGTAGTCAGTCAACTATATTGTAGAACAATCTCCGTCAGCAAGCTCAATAAACAAAAAAAAAAAAGGTTTTTAAAAGCCGACATTTTTTTAAGGGGTACTTAATTGTATATTAACCACAAATAAAGCAGTCAGTCAACTATATTGTAGAACAATCTCCGTCAGCAAACTCAACAAAACAAAAAAAAAAAAATGGTTTTTAAAAGCTGAAAATTTTTTTAGGGGTACTTAATTGTATATTAACCAAAAATAAAGTAGTCAGTCAACTATATTGTAGAACAATCTCCGTCAGCAAGCTCAATAAACAAAAAAAAAAAAGGTTTTTAAAAGCCGACATTTTTTTAAGGGGTACTTAATTGTATATTAACCACAAATAAAGCAGTCAGTCAACTATATTGTAGAACAATCTCCGTCAGCAAACTCAACAAAACAAAAAAAAAAAAATGGTTTTTAAAAGCTGAAATTTTTTTTAGGGGTACTTAATTGTATATTAACCACAAATAAAGCAGTCAGTCAACAATCTCCGTCAGCAAGCTCAACAAAACAAAAAAAAAAAAAAAAATGGTTTTTTAAAGCCGAAATTTTTTTTAGGGGTGCTTAATTCTATATTAACCAAAAATAAAGTAGTCAGTCAACTATATTGTAGAACAATCTCCGTCAGCAAGCTCAATAAACAAAAAAAATGGTTTTTAAAAGCTGAAAGATTGAAGATTAACTATTGCGACAAGCTTTTTGATTAATTCTTTAACATGATTTAAATGAAGCAAAAAACCCTTCAAAAAATCATTTTAAATAATTTTTATTAATTTTAGCAAGATTCCATGTGATGTCAAACATATAATTTAATCAAAAATTAGACTATTATTGGGTTGTTACATTATTCATAATCAAACTCTTCCTCCGAGTCATCGAATGCACCGTTTTGCTGACGGAGATTGTTCTACAATAAAGTTGACTGACTGCTTTATTTGTGGTTAATATGCAATTAAGTACCCCTAAAAAAATCTTCAGCTTTTAAAAACCATTTTTTTTTTTTTTTGTTTTGTTGAGCTTGCTGACGGAGATTGTTCTACATTATAGTTGACTGACTGCTTTATTTGTGGTTAATATACAATTAAGTACCCCTAAAAAAAATGTCAGCTTTTAGAAATAATTTTGGCTTGATTCATTTATTGCACATATATTGGGGCGTGCTGACTAGCCCCGTTCTAACATTTAACTGACTGACCGACAAAACTGCTATTTATATTTCTGTCCTAGGCAAGACTTAAGTGTTGCCAGGTGCAATCTGACATTTCCATTGGGAAGTTTGACATGTTTCAGCATAAACGTACTCACAACGTTTTGATGTACAAGTGCTATTTGTTTTGTTTTCAGTGCATGTATGTATGTATGTATTCTCCTTTAACTCCTAGGAGGAGCATAGGGCCAATATGAAATCCCCCCATTTGTCACGATCCCTTGCGATGACTTTGATCTCTTGCCACGATTTTCCCGATTCTTGGATTTCCTTTTCCAACGACCTTTTCCAGTTGGTTTTGGGTCTACCACGTCCTCTACTGCCTTGTGGATTCCACTCAAGGGCCTGACGACAAACTTCGCTGTGTGGTTTCCGGAGAGTGTGACCAATCCATCCCCATTTGCGCAGCTTGATCTCGTTTGCTATAGCCTTCTGTTTGCATTTTTGATGTAGCTCGGCATTTGATACAGTGCGAGGCCACCAAACCTTTAGTATTCGCCTTAAGCATTTGTTGACGAATACTTGCAGCTTGTTCGTTAGTTGTTCAGTAACAAGCCACGTTTCGCACCCATATAACAAAACCGATTTCACATTCGAATCAAAAATGCGCACTCTCGTTTTGGTGGATATAACGGATGAAGACCATATTTTGTTCAGTTGAGCAAACGCGCCTTTTGCTTTTGCTATTCTTGAGTTGATATCCTCTTTTGCTCCACCATCCATGGAGATAATGTTGCCTAAATACGTGAAGCTATCGACGTTTCCGATGTCATCACTGCCAGCTTTAAACGTTATGTCATTGCTTGCGTTTAGCTTCATGCTTTTAGTCTTGGATACGTTGATTTTCAGGCCGGCCTTTTGTGATTCCAAGACAAGGTCTTCAATTTTGTTTTGCATATCTGAATGTTTGGACGATAAGAGGCAGATGTCGTCAGCATAGTCGAGGTCTTCTAGATGTTCAGTAAAGTTCCATTGGATACCCCTTTTGGCCTTATTAAGAGCTTTATCTAGAATATCGTCAAGAACGATAAGGAAGAGAGATGGTGATAGTAAACACCCCTGCCGTACGCCTGAATTAGTGGTGAATGTCGGTGACAACAGTGAGTTAAGAAAATCAATTTTTCCATTGATAACACCAGGTTAAAATTGTCTACAAAAATATTCCTCGTAGTAACCTGCATAAGTTTACTGAACACATAATACACCTCAAATGTAAGGATCAGTTAGTTAAATTCATCGATTTAACACAAGAATGCGCTATTTTTGTATTTTTCATGTACAGTGGATTAAAAAACTTCAAAAATCGACTAAAAAAAATCTGACGTGCTGGAGAAAAACGACGAGACACGGGTATTTTTTTTTTAACGCCTACTTTAAGAATTTTTTAGATTTTCTCATGTGTTTAACAAAAAGTTTTAGTTACCGAACAGTTTATTACAAAAAAACGAAAAAAATAGGGAAAAACGCATTTTGGTAACTTTTCAATGAATTGTATACAACTTTTGCATTTTTTCATCGATTTTTTTAAGTGGTATCTTATTTTCTTCACAAATATATAGTCTATGATACAAAATAAAAAAAAATTATAAAAAAGTTATTTTTTCTTGTATAAATCTGCAGTTGATTTTGATTTTTTGTTAATTTTTTCGAAAAAAAAATGTTTGTTTTAGAAATTAATTTATTACGCCGAAACTAACAAACCAACCAAAAAGTGATGTGAATATCATTTGTAGGTAATTTAATTACCTTTAACACATTGGCTGTCATGGCTATTGATTTCAATAGCCAGTACAGTTTCATTCAGGCTTGTGGCTATGGATTTCCATAGCCAGTAGTTTTTTGTTATTTTGCCTCGCCATGAAAAATCCATAGCCTCTAGAAACAAAATTCAATACAAAACAAAAAGCGTAGTACCACCCTTTGTGCTAAGTGAACTTGGTTTGAGGAGTTTGTGGTTTGTTTAGATTTTATAGCCATTTATTTTGAGAAATAACAAAAATTATTTCAGTGTGGGAAAATTCTAATAGCAAGAAGTCGAAAAAATAACGCTAGGGTTCTCAAACCATGCAGGCATGATACCTTAATATTTTTAAGCTATATGTGTAAGTTTGGACGAATTTGAAAAACTCTAGCTTTATTTTTTCGACTTGGTCGAAATTAGGATTTTGCCACAATGTGTGCATTCGCCATCTTGGATTTAAGAATTCTCAAATTCTGGCGTCAGATTCGTGATCAGCGACCTCCAAATCCCCCGGGTGATGAAGTTAACGCCAAAATATTAAAAAAAAATTATTTTACGCCCCCTTTTGGCGCGTTTGACAACGTCGCCATATTGAAATTTTTAAAAGCTCCACTGGGCTTTCGAAAACTTTTAAAAAACGAAAATTTTGGGATCCAAAACTTTATTTTCCGTCCGCACAAATTCTCGCGATGGAGGTGGGCGGTTGACGTGAAACGTCCCATATATATTTATGTACAATGCTATTAACTTTATAACACTTCTTCCTTCTTTCTGGCTATTGAAAGTAATAGCCATGGCACTTGGCAAACAGATAGACGTCTATCTTTACATAGGGTGCCGTGGCTATGATATTCAATAGCCAGGACTAAATCTTTTCTAGGACTTCCAAAAGTTGTAGAAATGCAACTAAACACTTAGCAATGACTGTTATTTCATATAAAACATGAAAATAGAGAAAAAAAATTTTGCCACCCTGGGAAACAGTACAAAAATTGGTCTGGCAGTCAATGTGTTAATATGACATATAATACAATTGAATACAAACATTGATTCTTGAGATATTTGTATTTAAATGGAACTATCTTTTTTTTTTGGTTCGAAAACCGAAAATGACCGATATCTCGAAAACGACACGAAAAAAAAAAATAATGCGATTTTCGGAATCAGCAGCCCATTTTACATATGAAATGGATAGTGGCATCCGCTGGTAGATTTGACTGTTGCATAGTGTAATTTAAGCGATTGATAAATTATGGGGTTTCCAACGAGAACAAACTTTTTTACAACTAAGTGTTCATGCAAAATCGAATGTATTAATGTATTGGAGTGGAACTAATGCCCAAGGATGCCTCTATCTCACGGTATGTCACATGACGATCTTGCATTATCAGTTCACGCACGGCATCAATGTTCACAACGGCCGTTTTTGGACGAACTTCACGGAATTCGTCTTTGAGCGAGCGTCAGCCACGATTGAATTCATTAAACCAGTTTTTCACAGTGCTATAGGATGGTGCTTCATCGCCATACAAAGATTTAAGTTCATCGATACACTCTTGTCGTGATAGTCCACGTCGAAAGTTGTGAAAAATTATCGCACGAAAATGTTCACGAGTTAATTCCATTTTTTTTGCCAAATTGATTTTTTCAAGTCACAGTAAACACAAATGATGGTCGTACGTCAAAACGTTCTGAGTACGTTTATGCCAAAAAATGTCAAACTTTCCAATGGAAATTTCAGGGTCCATACTCTGTAATGCGATGCGATAGGAAATGCGTTGCAAAAGCTAGATTCGATGCGAAAAATAATTGCCTTTCTGTAAATCGTTCGCATTGGGAGTAGCGTTGCCTACGATGTCTCACTGAAAACGCTACTCCCAATTCAAACAATATACAGAGTGGCAATTATTTTTCGCATCGAATCTAGCTTTTGCAACGCATTTCCTATCGCATCGCATTACAGAGTAAGGCCCCAGATTGCACCTGGCAACGCTTAGTGTTGCCTAGGCCAGAAATATAGCAGCCCACGTATATTCTTGATCAGCGTCACCTCCTGAGTCGATATAGCCATGTCCGTCTGTCTAGCTGGCTGGCTGTGTGTGGAAATACATTTTTTAGGAAAAAACTGAGCAAGATAATTCAATGAAATTTGGTACACTGCCTCCATTGTCAAAGTTAAGCTCGTGGGATTGAAAAGAGCAAAATCGGTCAACGGACACGCCTACCGCCCATACAAAGCATATATTCAAAATGCAACTTTAGGAGAATATTCACGACAATGCAACCAAAATACACACAAGTACTACGAATTATAATAGCAAGCTCTGAGAAAAAACTGGGCAAATTCGGGCGTGGCACCTCCCATATAACCGAAAGCTTCAAAACGCTATACTGAAAGCGTTTTTTGAGATAATTGAACCAGATTTGACTCAGACACTAAGAATTATAAATGCAAGCTCTCAACAAAAAATGGGGAAAATCAGACAAGGAAGCGTGGCAACTCCCATACAAGCAAAAGTTTCAAAATTCCATACTGAAAGAGTTTTTTGTGATAATCCAACTAAATTTCACTCAAACAAGCTTTGAGCAAAAACTGGGTGAACTCGGACAAGAGGGCATAGCACCTCCCATATAAGCAAAATTTTCAAAATACTGCAGTGTAGGGTATTTATTTTTTGGCCAGGCCAAAAGATACGCACTTACTAGTTATAATTCAGCAAAGGTATATCGCGTTGTAGGTTCACACGTATCGCCACTAATTCTGTCGTACGTTTGCGAGAAAGTCGAAAAAGAAAGTTTGAACCAGTGTTTAAAATAAGCGATAATGAAGCAGAAAATCGTGAGTCAATATAACTTTTTCTGAATCAAAAATCCACTTTCATGAATGAAGAATTCTGTGAATTAACCATTTTAAATAACAAAAATTTTAAATGAATTCTGCTTTATTTTACTTAAATAATTGCACCAAGTAGCCTGTAGTGCAGATAATGATTGCTTCAGACAACAATTTGAGACTGCTCTAAGTTCGAAGAATTTTCGCAATTCGTCCTTGTATCGTGGAAAGTACTAGTTCTATATTTCCAAGCAAACAAAGATAATGCTTAATGCGCTGGATATCTGGATTACTTAATAAATTTTACAATGTTAACACTAATTAATAATTGTGACGGATGAAAAGATATTATAAGTTAAATGAAATGAAATCAGAAGGAATTTTTCAACTTGACGAATGCCGAAGTATTTCATGGAAGTGCGTAAAAACATTTGCTTCAGAAGAACGATTCCAAATCGATGACGAACTTTTGGCGAAAATTTATCTATTTATCAAGTTTGAATCGGTCAATTTATTCCTCCAATTTCAAGACATCGAATAATCTTGATATTGTAAAATGCAAGAGTCTATATGAATCCATTGTACATTTGTCGAAAACAGAAGCAAGCGGTGAATCGTACATAGAATTAGCGAGAATTGCTGCTTGTACTCCCACATTCTGCGGATGTGTAAAGATGGACCAGCAATAATAATACATTGAAAACAAATCGCCGATCGAAAATTACTATTGAATGAAACTTGACTGGAGCGGAGAAGATGTTCGTAGAAGAAAAAATGCGACGTACTCGCGATATTACAACTAGTAATAAACTATCTAGACACCAAACCTGAGAGACTTCGATTCAAAAACGATGTATTTTTACTTTTTACCGTTCGAAGATATTAAAGAAAAACAAAACACGAAACTTGAAATTCCTATAAGAATTCATCATTTTTGAAAAATTCAAGTCTATATTGGTTAGGAATTAATAAACATTTGAAAACTCTGATAAGAGCCAACTGTAGTATTTTAAAGTGGGATTCATAATCAGTTGCTAACTCAATTTTTGTGAAAAGTGGAATACATCGCTTTTGAATCTAATAGTGACAATTGTTTAGCGAAGCAAATAAGTAGGGATGAGTATGGATGATGCAGAAGACGACAATGAGTATGGATGATGCGGAAGAAGAAAGCAATAGTATTTTTGAAATATAAATTAAAAAATAAATGAGTATTAGTTTTCTTTTTAATTAAAAAAATCACTTTCGTGAATCAAGAAAAATGCTTATTTTTAAACACTAGTTTTGAACCTTGAAAAAACAAAATTAGTCAAAAAAGTAACCATCGAAATTTAAACTAAGGAGCTTGTTGATAAATGTGCTAACTTAGTGCTAAATATCAAGAATGGGACTAAAGTACTTTTCGAGATATTTGATATTTTATCAGATAAGACAAGTGGACAATGATAGCAAACTACTAGTTCTCTTCTGCTCCAAACGCTTGTATTTTTTCATAAACCAAAAATTGGCTTTTGGAGTAAATAAGAAATAAAGAATATGAACACTACCAGCAAAATTCTGAATAGAAAATCCGCGAGAATTTTTTCACTTTTCCCATTTTTTCTATTCCAAATTAAAATTCTCGAGAAATTTTTCTCATTTCCCTTTCCTCCTATTCCAAATAAACTTCGAAAGGGAGAAAAAATTCCCGGTAGAAAAAGTAGGCATCAAATAAAGGAACAAAGAGCTTGTTTAGCCTGCAATATTTTGCAAATCTGTGGAAATAAATGCCAAATTAATACATAAAAGCTGTTGGCAAATTCTGTTTTCTACTTACAAAGATTTCGAAAATACGAAACTCTTATCCGATTTTGCTTTCCCAGTGCGTTTAGAATAGGAAGATTTTTTTCCTCGAGAATGAATATTTAGAATTTTGCTGTACACCTCAGAAACCAAAGCAGATAGATGCATTCTGACAACGGTATCAGATAGATCATGTTTAAAAACCTATAGAACAAGCCTTAAGTCAAAAAGTGTCGATGGGGCAAAAGAGAACTCAGGCGATGATATCTATCCTTGGAATATAGTATAACAAGAATTTCAATTGAAAGAATTTGGAACTTATTATTCATATTGCATATTTTTGGAAATCTATGAGTATATACTACCAAATTTTCACTTATTTTAAGTCCTGATTTTTTTTATTTCTATATAGTTTTTGAAAACAATGAACATTCGCGTATAAAAATGTCATCACCAAAACCACAGTCGACTTCTCGGGTTTACAATGCTGTCATTAAAACTGTGGATCCATTAATTCCAAACAAACTGAGGCCACTATGGGTGCATCCAGCTGGTAAGGAATTACATATGCTTTAAGATTACACTTTTGCAACATTTTTATACCCTACGCCCAGGGTATATATTTACTTTGTCCTTCCGTTTGTAACGCAGAGAAGGAGGCGTGGCAAAATTATTTAGGTTCGAAAATGTAATGGCATTACATTTTGGGCTCCTCTCTGAAGTGGTTTATACACTGTTTTGCCGGATGATTTTCTTACGCCTCAGAGTTTAATGCAAAAAGATACCAATGGGCGTCTGCACTAGTGATAAACTAACCAAGACGAATGCCATATCAGCCTTGGTTTTGTTCTTGATCTTCGACATTTAGTCTTGGTCTTGAAAAAATTTCTAAAGATTGTTGAATATTCAGAATTTGCAAACCTTATTTTTACCAACCACTTGGGTTTTATAGATGCCGAATTTCGAATTGAGTGATGATTTTATGCTTGAAAGGGGCGTGACACACCTATTAACTATAACTTATCAAGACTGAAAAGAAGCCTTGGTCCTAATGATCAACGTGGCCAAGACCATAGAAGTCTTGATTAGGGGCCTGCACAAGACATCTTGTAAAAAAGTGTACTTTTTTTTACACTCATATTTTACACCGAACTGATGAAATCAGTAAATAAATAAATGAGACATCAGCACAGCATTAGTTTATTTTTTTCAAATCTTAGTTCTGTGAAGACATTTACATACGACACTGAACTGGAGCATTTGATAAATAAAAAGCAGGTACAAAATGTAACGTATCTTGAAATGAAATGTCTTAAAATGCAAACAAGGCGTCTTGTGCAGACCCCTAACCAAGACCAAGGCGCTCATATAATTTCAAGACCAAGATCAAGACTCGGTCTTGGTCCCGAAAACTTCGTGAATAAATGCTACAATTTTATATTTTTTGCAGGGCCAAAGACGATATTCTTTTGGGCACCTCTTTTTAAGTGGGTAAGAAATTGGAAAAGCCACAAAGCGATGTATTAATTTCATTGAAAACTTTTTCATATTCACTTTTTCATTTTAGGGTCTTGTTGGTGCTGGGATAAGTGATATGGTCAACCGCCCTTTACATCAAATATCACTTAAACAAAGTAGTTCACTTGCTCTTACTGGTTTTATATGGGCCAGATATTCATTGGTGATCACTCCAAAGAATTGGTCTCTATTTGCAGTGAATTTTTTTGTAGGATCAGTTCAATTAGCGCAATTTGGTAGAGCCTATGTGTATCAAGCACAAGAAGAGCAACGGGCGAAACAATTGGAGTTTTATAAAGAGTTGGATGAATTTTATTTCTTAGGCTGAAGGCAGACTACATTCAAACAATTGCGAGAAATCAAAAATCGAAATCATAAATTTAATGGAGAAGCCAGAAAACAAATAACCAAAAACCAACAAATAATATGTGCTGAAAGTAAAAAAAATGTTACGTCCCATGTTATGCCTGTTGGGTGAATTTTGTAATTTACTTTTTACTAAAACAACAAAAGATGCAAATTATGTGGTTCCTGTCAAATGAGCTCGCCTAGCTGACTGTTGGTTTAAAACTTAATAAAAAATTATGCGCAATTAAAGAATTATTCGCTTAACCATTTCATTATATCCTTACATATATAAGGCCTAGACAGGTAAGCTTATTACTTATGATTTAACATTAACGGCTAAAATTACACAGTGCAAC
The DNA here is from genome assembly GCA_951812925.1 of Calliopum simillimum. Classification (NCBI taxonomy): domain Eukaryota; kingdom Metazoa; phylum Arthropoda; class Insecta; order Diptera; family Lauxaniidae; genus Calliopum; species Calliopum simillimum. The sequence continues at coordinate 24,611,976 of OX638368.1, forward strand.
ACTGGATGGATTTTTTTGCGTTGATTTCAAGTTACCGTGATCTATTGAATATGAAAATAATACCATATTCGCCGAATTCACTCTAGGTCTCAATATATCCTTGCTTTAAAGTGCAAAAATAACTGTTTTGAAGTATTTTTAAAGTTGTATCACACTCACACCATAGTTTATTTCTGCCAATCAGATAGCAATAATCTTCCTCATCAAACTTTACTTTTCAACTTTTCCAATTGGATAATTTCTTTCCGAATTATCATCTAATGAAGTAAAGGTATCTCTTCGACAGACACCATACAAATACAATCTTGTCTTTTGTATGGAGTTTATATAGCTTTACTTGAATTGAAGATAACTCGGAAAGTAAGGACCCAGTTTGTGAAGTTAAGTAAGGAAGACAATGGCAATCTGATGGCATTAGCAAAAATGAATTTCTATCTTTATTGTATGTTTGGTATAACTTCAAATATGCCTTAAAACAGCAATTTTTAAGCAAGGATATCTTGAGAACTAGAGTGAATTCAAATATGTAAATAAATCATACACTATAGTTGGTACTTAATAACTTTGGTAAATCCTTGAAGCGGAAGGCCTTAGTTGCTATTGCTTACTTATAATTCTTTCTGTAATTTATTTACTACTAAGTTTTAAATAAAAAAATAAAAAAACTTTGGTAAATCAGGATTAACTCAAAAAAACGAAGACCGTAGAAAGAAATGTTTATAGAAATTCAGAGACATTTTTATAAAAGTCTCACAAAATCCGTCTTTGAGAAATATCTCCGAATCGGTGAGTCGCACTATAAAAAAGTAGCATTTTGTGGAGAAACAGAGTTGGTTATTATGTATATTTTAATATAATTTTATTATCATTGTGTTGATACAGTTTGATGTATAAATATTATGCTATTAGTTATCTGAAGCCACTGTCTCACTATCATAACAGTTTTCGCATTCATTCCACACGCGCAATGAAAGCTTTCGTAATGTGTATAAAAAAAGCTTTTCATTAAAACAGCTTCGTCACACACCTTTGACTTAATATCCATAAGACTGATTCAAAACAAAAACTTTTTTGTAATTTCCCCGACTACGCCCAAAAATCTGAAAGAGAATAGCCATGTTCACGATCCGGTGCAAAAGGTCTTGCATCATAGCATTTGTAAATAAGTGTTGAAAAATGTTGCTATACAAGAACAAAATATATAGGATTAAATTTATCATGCTTTTATACATTTTCTATACTAAAAACCTATAGCATAAAAATATCACAGCACAAATATATCGTTTTCCAAAAAAAAAATTTTTTGTTTATGCTCTCGTTCTCTTTGCTCATACGATTTTCTCAGAGAAATACATTTTTTTATACTTTTAATACTGCTCACGATCAAGTGGAAACTATTGCTACTTTACAAGCCTTAATGATTGTGAACACGGCTAGTAATTTTTTTGAACATCATAACCCATTTTATCCTGCACTTATGGGTATTTTTGACCCACTTATAAAAAAATCTGGGCAAGGCTCTACAAAAATATTCTACGGAAAATTTCATTACAGGTCACCAAAAACGAGTAATACATATCAAGCTTAAGAATGAGTAATAAGAATGCAATATATATGAAGAAATTAAGAAAATTGTTTTTGCTACTCATTTTTGCATTTTGTTACATCTTTTACGCATTATTCTTTAGTTTTCGGCATTTCTCGTCTTTGGTGACCCGTAATAAAATTTTCCGTGGAATATTTTTGTAAAACACATTAATCCAGTTTTTTATTGGTGGATCAAAAAAGACTCATAAGGACTGCCTATAATGGGTTAAGGTGTTCCAAAAAATTATTCCTTGCATGATTTCATGATGACTTTGGAACGACAAGTTTTATCCAAAATGAAGATTAGAGTTTTACAGTATGGTGAAATTGGGAAAAACCTTTTTTTGAGGGTATTTCAGCTAAAAAAACAATATGTAGTTGAGTTAAGGTTCCATTTATATTTTTTTTACATTTAGTTAAGACGAAAAATTTGATACATCGTTTGTATCATTCCAAGCATTTTTGATATCGTAGTATAATAAAAACATCAAGCCGAGATTTTGCACAAATCTATGAGCTTTAAAAAAATTTAAAAAAAAAAATATCAGCTCACTTTTTTGACATTCTCTTTGGAAATTCCAAAAAAGTTTTTTTTTTTTTTTGAATTAGTCTAATATCTATAAATATGAAAATTACAAATTGCGTGGCAAAAAAGAGAGCAAGAATTTTTGTTTGCTCTACTCTCCTAATGCTCATAGCATAGAGGGCTTCTGATTATTTCCCGAAATAAGCTGAAACATTTTTACAAAGGTAACTTTTCAACTCACTTTTGTACAACTATTGTAACAATTTCACAGACACTGAAAATAAAAAAAATAAAATAATGAACCTTTTTGTATACTGCAGGATTTCGAGATATCCGCGTTTGAAGTTGCAGAAAGCGCTGTTTTTAATCTTACGGTGTAGTTCTTTAATTTTTTTAATGGCATCAAATAAGCTCTAATCTTACTTATTATACTATCAGTCTGTTCGTTTACCACAAAGTTTAGCAAGTTTTTACCCGAAAAGCTCTCGTTTACGCATATCGTGGTAAACGAACAGACATCGGGTTGAATCGCCGCATCAGTTAGCGTACAATTCGTGACGTAAAATCGTGTACTAAGTAATGCGAAACATAAGTGAAACACATGATTTTACGTCACGAGTTGTACGTTCCCGGATGCGTCGATTCGACCTCAGGCTTGTTCCGTAATTCGGCTGGTTTCAATTACTTTTCATTTAAGAGGGTTTTTGATGAAAATGGTGAGTCGCACGATAAAAAGTATCAGAATCTTTTTGTGGAGAATTTCAGGTTCTACAAATAACATTGATTTGTATATTCGAAAAAGAAGCCTCTTAGGAAATATTCGATATAATCGAATTTTTGCGGTATTTTAAGAGTTTTTCCTAAACGGTTATTTTTTTGGTAATGAAAATCAATACTATTTGTAGAACCTGAAATTCTCCGTTTCCATCAAAAAGCCTCCTTAATGAAAAGTAATTGAAATCACACGGATTTCGGAACAGGCATGTATACCTTTGAATTTTTCCCATTGTACCCGCACTTTCCGAGTTATCAACCTTTGAAATAAGGGGGGTATCTCAACTTCCATATAAAGATGTTTGGGGAAAAAGTAAGCCTTAATGACCATAGGGATACATACCCCAAAAAAATTCTAGAAAAACTGTAAAAATATAATTTCAGACGCCCAATAGAACATTCTTAATAACTAAAATGGCTGCATAAGCTCCCATTTGCTTTTGGTCCTGAAAGGATAAAATAACACGTTTTTGCTATTTTTGAAGTTATAACTTATGTATACATGTTTATTGAAGACAAAGAAGTTCAAGCCCTAAAAGCTGATAAGATGGCTGAAAGTATGTTCTATGCTTTTCCTTCAAAACCCAAAAGTTGCTGGATTTGTTCGTGTCTCTTCCATACATCGCATAAGTAACATTTTGTACACTTATATGCATACACTCGTATACTGGCTGGTTGGGGTTTAGTGTTACACCGGAAAATGTAAGATTCATGGAACAATTCTGAACAACTTTTCTTAGTTCCATTTTTCGAAATTCGCAAAACTGACGGAGATATAGCCATCGGAAGATCGGGATATAGCGCTTTATGAAAACCGGTATAAGTTCGGAACGCCTTGATGAATTTTAATAATATTGGTGTCATATGAAAGGTATTTTAATTGGCTACAAAAATGTTGTACAAGTTTTAAATCCGAGACATGGTTTTCGAGATATGGCACTTTTACGAAAATTTTGAGCAGTTTTTTTTTAAAGCAACTAAAGCGTGCGTAACTTTTTTATTAATGAAAGTGCCTCCAATTTTTTTCCACAGAAATGTTATGTAGATTTCAGAGAACATTTCTGTGTAAAAATTTTGTTTTTATTTATCTATAGGTATAGCTTAAATATCCATTTGTTTATTAAAAAGTGCATTATTTATAAGAAATTTGAAAAGTTTTTATGAAAAGTTTATTTCATCTAAATTTTGAATTATTTTTAGTCCTACCACAGAAGTTTCATAAATTTTCGCCCAACATTTACGGAGAAATCCCAATTTAAAAAAAGAGTTACATAAAAATTTACATGCTTATAACTTTTAAAAAAATTAAAATTTTTTAAAAAAAGTATAAGGTAATAATTTTGATCAAAAACTCTTCAAAAAACCACCAAAAAAATTTCAGTTTAGCAAGTTAGTTTTTAGTGTGTCCGTTTCAAAAAATTTAAGTCAGGTACAAATTACACATCAAATGTGAGGAAATAAATTGGGCTTCCATAATTTGTTACCAAAACTATTTATTAATAATACAGTTTTTGGAAAAAAAGCTATCACAATTTTCGAAAAATTGCCATATCTCGAAAACCACGACTCGGATTTGAAACTTTTGTACACTTTTTTTGTAGTCAATTAAAATACCTTTCATAAAGCTATATCCCGATCTTTCGATGGCTTTATCTCCTTCAGATTTGCGAATTTCGAAAAATGGAAATAAGAAAAGTTGTTCAGGATTGTCCCAGAAATCTCACATTTTCCGGTGTTTTACGAAACCCCATCCACCTGTGGACTTTTGACAAAACAATCTAACTCGAGATAAGACAATTCTCCAGGATTTTAGTCATAAATATAAAATTTAAATACGCTTCTTCTGGTATAATCATCATATCTCTATGGTTTCCAGTTCCCGAGACATAAGGGTGTACCATAATTCACGCAAGATTTGAACTTAGCGCCATTCGTGCGGTGATGTGTTGCTAACCAAAAGAAGCAACAAATTTGACAGCTGACACTTTAAGATTAGTAAAAATGTATGGAAAGAGGAGATTCAACGCTGCATCAACGAAATGAGCAACATTATTGAAAAGTAGTTAATCAGTTTTTAGGCTCTCCTGAAAGTTGCCAATTTGGATTTAAGTTGTTTTGTCAAAAGTCCACAGCACACTGCTCCTGAACAAACGATAGGTTGCATGAAAATGACACCAAAAACGAACAATGCCCATTTATTCGTAATCGTTCACTGAGTAAAAATCAACTTTATTTGAAATCTTAGCTGCTCCTTTTTTGAAAATATCTCGATTTTTCCAATTGGGGCATTTTCCCATACAAAAAAAAAAAAAAAAATTTTTTTAACTACATTAAACAAAAATTAAAATAATCACAATCGATGTGTTTTGCAATGCTTATCGCGAATCCAACCTCAGGATTGCTCTATTGTGTATAGTTTATGAGATATTGTCACCTAAAGACCAAAAAAAGTCGTTTTTTGCCATTTTTTTAAGCAATATAACTATGTAACATATCATTTATTCATCAAATACTTAAAAGCCTCAATCTTTCCCTTTAAAACCTAATTTAAATTATATTTATATTTTCATGTTTCTAAGAGATATCGTAGACCGAAATATTGTCAAAACGGGTTTTTAGCACTTTTGTGTCTTTTTAGGTTAGAATATCTTTGAGGAAAAAAAAGATATCAACATAATTTAAATTAGGTTTTAAAGAAAAAGATTGGAGCTTTCAAGTATTTAACCCACGTTTGACGAATAAATGATATGTTACATAGTTATATAGCTTCAAAAAATGGCAAAAATCGACTTTTTTTGGTCTTTAGGTTATAATATCTCATAAACTATACACGATGGAGCAATTCTGAGGTTGGATTCGCGTTGAGCATTGCAAAACACATCGATTGTGATTATTTTAATTTTTATTTAATGTAGTTAAAAAAATTTTTTTTTTTTTTTGTATGGGAAAATGCCCCAATTGGAAAAATCGAGATATTTTCAAAAAAGGAACAGCTAAGATTGCAAATAAAGTTGATTTTTACTCAGTGAACGATTACGAATAAATGGGCATTGTTCGTTTTTGGTGTCATTTTCATGCAACCTATCGTTTGTTCAGGAGCAGTGTGACAGATATGTACCGAAATAAATAAAGTTACACATAATTTCTCGTACAGTTTTTGGGAAAAAAATCCCGCATATAAGAAGCCCTAGTTATACATATGCATGGATTAAGAGTATGTATGAGCAAAAAAGTGTTTGTCTCGTGTCACAGAATGCGCAAGCTTTTTAATTTGCGATTCATCTCTTCTCTATTTTTGTTGTGCCTTCTACTGACTACAACAGTTCAATTGCGTTTGTAGAATTTATTTTTAAAAATCTATGTCAATTAAAGAACATTTGAGGAAATTGCAAAATAATTTTTGTAATTCGGGTTATTCACGTCACTTCACTGCCAAGGCCAAGGTAAGGAACGCGACGTGAAGAGCTAATCCATACATGTGTGCATGTGTAGTTACATTTTAAACAGCTGCCAATTGCTTTCGCTACAGTGGAACAAGAGATTGAAAATGCATTGCACTCTCAGAATCAGAATATAAACAAACAGGCGCGAACGAACCAACCTACAGCCGAACGAAGCTGTGTGCCAGACGACCTTGTCTAAGTTTATTTCCTTTAAATTTACGAATTTCTATTTTTTTTTTTGCAAATTTGATTTCAAGTTTGCATTTTAGTTCGTTTGTGATTTTCGTTGATATCGTTAGTTGAAATCTGCGTCGCTCCCGCCGCTTAAATATTTTATTCAGCGTTCGCACCTAATCAGGGCAGGTAGAAGTTTCATATGGCATCCACAGCTGCTGCAGCGCCTCCACCGCCGCCACCACCACCACCGTCATCATCTTCAGTCAGGGCCTTACCAAGCAAAATTTACAATGGCCTGGTCAATTCAGTGGATAAACATGTGCCAGCGAAACTAAGGCCTTTGTGGTTACATCCAGCAGGTATGTATTCCATAAATTGCTTTGATTAAGTTTAAACTATTCCATGTTTCCATAGGACCAAAAACCATATTCTTCTGGTCTCCACTTTTTAAATGGGTGAGTGCTTCCTTTTTTGTGTTTATTTTTCTAGTGCATGTGTTACATAAGTTTGGAAGAGTAAGTAGGTACCAGTATGATTTTTATTCGCTCTCAAACTGCGCTGAATCCATTTTGACAAATCACATCAATGTCAAATGGTGTGCTCAAGAAAGTGTAACAACGGGAGAGAGTAGTAGTGATAGTGAGAGAGTAGGGAATATTAATTTGCATCATGATTATTGTTGTTTTTATTTTGCAAAAAAAGCTTATCTTTTGCTAGTAAAGTTTTATTTGCTTATGATTATTTTTTAAAATTATATTTTTACGTGATTTATCGATTTACGGACTGTTTAAATTGTTTTATGCACTTAAGCAGTCGAGAATTGGGTATTTGACACTCGGTCCAAAGTTTTGTGTAAGCCTTTGGCTTCACTCAAAAATATCATGCGTCGGAAAGATAAGTCGTCGTTCCACACCATCATATCAAATATTTACTATATGTATATGACTTAAATTTTCTGAAACGGACACACTAAAAACTAACTTGTTAAACTGAAACTTTTTTTGATGGTTTTTTGAAGAGTTTTTGGTCTAGATTATTGCCTTATACTTTTTTTTTTAAAAATTTTAATTTTTTTAAAAGTTATAAGCATGTGAATTTATATGTATGTCTTTTTTCAAATTGCGATTTCTCCGTATATATTGAGCGAAAATTTATGAAACTTTTGTGGTGGGACTAAAAATAATTCAAAATTTAGATGAAATAAACTCTTCATAAAAATTTTAAAATTTCTTATAAATAATGCACTTTTTAATAAACAAATAGATATTTAAGCTATACCTATAGCAAAATAAAAACAAAATTTTTATACAGAAATGTGCTCCGAAATCTGCACAACATTTCTGTGAAAAAAAAAATTGGAGGTACTCATCATTAACAAAAAAGTTACGCGTACTTAAATGCCACTACATAGGTGCCTTGCCTATGTGATTTTCGCATTTCACCGCTGCATGCCGTTTCAAAACAACAAATCATAATTTATGCAGAAATTGAGAATGCACGTAAGAACGCGCAGCGAGCGTAAATGTGTGAATCGCATAGGCAAGGCACCTATGTAGAGTAATTTAAGTACGCGTAACTTTTTTGTTAATGATGAGTACCTCCAATTTTTTTTCACAGAAATATTGTGCAGATTTCAGAGCACATTTCTGTATAAAAATTTTGTTTTTATTTTGCTATAGGTATAGCTTAAATATCTATTTGTTTATTAAAAAGTGCATTATTTATAAGAAATTTTAAAATTTTATGAAAAGTTTATTTCATCTAAATTTTTAATTATTTTTAGTCCCACCACAAAAGTTTCATAAATTTTCGCTCAATATATACGGAGAAATCGCAATTTGAAAAAAGACATACATAAAAATTCACATGCTTATAACTTTTTAAAAAATTAAAATTTTTTTAAAAAAAGTATAAGGCAATAATTTTGATCAAAAACCCTTCAAAAAACCCACCAAAAAAAGTTTTAGTTTAGCAAGTTAGTTTTTAGTGTGTCCGTTTCAAAAAATTTAAGTCATATACATTTTCTGAATAAGATTTTTTAAGTAGGAGGTTTGTGTTTTTGTGATGAGAAATTAGTTTAGCGTTCCCAGATGAAATTTTCGAGCCTTATCCAAAATAAAATTTTTTTTTGTTTTTTCATATCTTAACAATTTTCCGCAAAAGATTTTTACAGAAATTAAAATTTTTTTTTCCTTAATTATGTTTTGCCCCAAAATTAACCAGCTTTATTTAATTTTCCATTAAAAAAATATTCAAATGGTTAAATCTGAAACCATAAATAGTGAAAACAGTTCAACAAACTCAAATCAAACTGTCAGTCCGTTTACAACATTGGAGAGCTAAGTCAATTGATTTATATACATATTTTGAAAATTTTTTTCAAAAACCTTAAAAACAATTCCGAAAAAACACGATTTCACGTTAAACGCACAATGGATCATTTAACAAAAAGACGTTGCAAAAATCAATTTTGGTGTGGGTCTTTTATATAAATCCGATATTGTCATCGGATAGAGCTAACGAATATGAAAATTTTAACCTATTCGGGTCAGTTGTTTGGTTTTTACTGCGTCTCAAAGTTGAGTGAATTTTGAAACTAGCGAAAAAAAATATGTGACTTGTTTTCTGAAAATGTACCTAACGTGTGAACATAACGTCGGCTGAGCATCATTTTGCCGTAAACGCCACTTCGTTGAAAAAGCAAAAGCACATAACTTGTGTAGAGACGAGCTTTTGCTTTTCAACGAAGTGGCGTTTACGCCAAAATAATACTCAGCCGACGATAAGTTTTTGAGAAAAACGAGGTTAAAGTTTTTGTCACCGCTTTCAAATGTTTTTGGGTGCACTCGATAGGTATTCCCATAACACACATTTAAAAAAAAAATAAGCTTTTATGTGTTGTATAACGCTTAAAATTCCAAAAAAAATTGCGTTTTTTCCATTTAATATTTTTTCGTTTTTTTCAAGTTTTTATAGATTTTTTTCCCAAAATTGTATCTACACATATTCTCAAACATATTCCTAAAAACAAAAGAAAATAATAGTAAGTAATTTGTTTTAAACGAAATCCACGTGATTTCAATTACTGTTCATTTCGAAAGCCCTTTGATGAAAATGGTGAGTCACACGATAAAAAGTATTGGAATCTTTTTTGTGGAGAATTACAGGTTCTACAAATAATATTGATTTGCATTTACGAAAAAGTAACCGTTTAGGAAATATTCGATAAAATTGACTTTTGCGACTTTTTGCGGTTATTTAAGAATATTTCCTAAACGGTTACTTTTTCGTAAATGGAAATCAATATTATTTGTAGAACCTGTAATTCTCCACGAAAAAGATTCCAATACTTTTTATCGTGTGACTCACCATTTTCATCAAAAACAGCTTCCTAAATGAAAAGTAATTGAAACCGCACGGATTACGGAACAGGCCTGTATTTTCATATAATTTTGGGCGATAATTTCCTAACGCCATAGATATCTATATAATCTGGTATTTGTTTTAAAAAGGAATTCCATTTTAAATGAATTTTCGTATTGTGGGGTTAACTCTCCAGATATGTTAAGCTGAGATGAACACTCAGATGTTGAAGAAAATTAAGTGGAAATGTAAGTTTAAATTAATTTAACTGGGTTCAGCTTAAATATTAGGGTGGGCCGATTTGAAAACTGATCTCGGCTACCCCCTATGTGAAAGTTCATTCAATTCTATGAATATTTGCCCAAGGAACTATACCTCTACGTTCAACTTTAGTTCGGCGCATTTTTGATCGAAAATTTTACCTTTTATTAATATTTTTTTATTTTCATACTAAATTTTAAAAATTTTTATAAGGACAAAAGTAATGTCATCATATGATTTGGCTGGTATTCTGTCAGTAATCTATTAAATTGAGTTCTGTTTACACAAAAAGTTCACTTGATGGTGTGGAATTGATGCTATATATTTAAAAAAGTGATATGGGTCAAATAGCCGATTATTATGACCGACTTTCAAAATAAACGATTCATATTTTTGGATGAATTTTTTCGAACAAAACACCAACCTCGGCTGAAAGTTCATTCAATTCTATGAATATTTGCCCAGGGAACCATACCTCTACGTTCAACTTTAGTTCGGCGTATTTTCGATTGAAAATTTTACCTTGCGTTTAATATTTATTTTTATGCTTAATTTTCAAAATTCTTATAGAGACAAAAGTAATATCATAATATGTTTTGGCTGGTATTCTGTCAGTAATGAATAAAATTGGGTTCAGTTTTTACGAAAAGTTTACTTGATAGCGTGGAATTGATTATATTTATTCCAAAAAATTGTATCGGTCAAATAACCGATTTATTATAAACGATTTATATTTTTATTTCGTTTGCCTATTTATATTTAATGCTACTCACGTTTGCCATCAAAAAGCTTTCGAAATGAAAAATCACACAGATTCTGCATAAAGGGTCCGGTATATAGAGGGCAGCGCGCACATCAATCGCGCAAGTAACACGTGTGCTGTTACATAGAACGCGTAAACGCGCTTTCATATACACTCAGAATGGCCTTTATTATATAGGCAGACTTGCTCTTGCACTTCGTTTAAACGTTTTGCGTTCATTTTGCTTTGTAAAATCTTAAGTCTTTTTAAAAAATAACAATTTTAATAATCACAACTACTTTTTAGGGTCTTGTTCTTGCTGGTATCGGTGATTTGGCGCGACCAGCAGAAGATTTATCGGTGCCACAATGTGCCGCTTTAGCAGCTACCGGAATTATATGGTCTAGATATTCACTTGTTATCATTCCGAAGAATTATGGACTCTTTTCTGTGAATTTATTTGTTGGTTTAACACAATGTATACAACTTGGACGTGCATATATGCACCAGCAGGAGTTGAATAAAAAGGCAGCGGCTGCAGCGACTAAATAAGAAATGATTTTAACTTTAGGTAAATATATGCTTACTTCAATTAAACACTATGATTTTTGAACTAATATTTACTGAAATTTAAATTATCCATTTCAGATATCTACCCTTTTTTGTTGCTTTAGATGAATTCTGTTAACTAGATTGTTAAGCATAAATTATAAAAGTTGTGTACAAATGGTAAATATTTTTTTATAAAATTATTGAATAAAGTCGATATTCAATCAATGAGGATTATTTGTTTATTTTTGATATATCAGGACGTTGTTAAATAATAAGGTTAAACCTTTTCCAAACGAAATTGATATTTTTTCATTCAATTCAATTTGCACTTTTTCAAACCAAAATAAACTTTTTCGAAGCAAAATAAACTTTTTCCAAATTAAATTAACCCCCCGATTTTCCAAATCAAAATAAACTTTTTACAAATCAAATTAAACTCTCCACCCAAATGTAGACACAATATAAATCTATATATGTACAGTTTCATAATGATGGCTGCTATAGGTGCGGAGATACATAATTTTAAGCGTGTTTTTTTGCAAAATTTAATTGGATTTGGAAAAATTTTATTTCAATTTGGAAAAAGTTTAAACTGAATTGAAAAAAAGATCAATTTGGTATGGAAAAAGTTTAATTTGGGAGTGGAAATCCTCTATCATGCATTCAAATATAAAATATCGTTACAAATGTTGCAAAAATGTTCTATTTCGTTTTTTGCTATTCAATAATTTGTAATTTTCGTAAAAAGTTAAGAAAAACAAAAACATAAATTTACACTTCCTTAAGTTGTCTTTTTATTTTCACATTTTTAAATGACAGTACAAGTTTTATTTAGAAGTCTAAATGAATTAAGTAACGTTGACTATAACATATAGAATTAGAAGCGCCAATTACAAACATATATGTATGAAGAACAAAAAAATTAAGCTTAGAACTTTGAACTTTTCATCTTAAACAATAAGACCGACCATCTTTCCTCTTATAAAATGAAGGCATTTTAGTTATATAAATGGTTAAAGTAAAAGCCTGCGTAGTATAATGCTCGTAAATGGTATAATAATATATGTAGGTGTGTATATGGTAATAGGAATTAAATATTTTTCTTTTCAATTACAATAGTTTTAGTATAAAAACATTCCTTATGTAAAATATTTGGATCAATTGTAAACGTTTGCAAATTTTTCATTTGCGGCAGATTAAAGTTTTCTTTTTCGTTTAATTTTTTTACCAAAATCCACCCGATGAAAAACCACCAGGCGGTACACGTCCACGTGATTCTCCGCCATTACCATTGTTGCTGGTTTGTTTTGTAGTAGATTTCGATACCGAAGATGCGTCTTCTGTCTTTTGCTGATCAACGGTTTTTGTGGTTTTTTCCTCACGCAATTTTTCTACCACTTTATTTGCATCAGTTGATCCCATGCAATCATTTAAATTGGAAGAGTTCTGTTGATTATATTTGGGTCGTGGGGCATTGACAGAAACTTCGGGCTCTGCAAAAATATTTGAATGTCCACCACCTGGCGGTTTTAGTACACGACTCGATGGACGGGTGCTACTGGTAAGTCCAATTTTTAACTCAGTGGAAGTCATGGTTATGATTTTTTTTTAAGATTCTCTACTCTACGTCGTGTATATTAAGATTTGAAAGAACAGTAAGTTGACACAAATCTGAAAAAGAAAGAATATGAGAATAAACAAATATTGTCAAATACCAAAAGTAATACTATTTAATATCATTATTATTCAAAAACACTGGACAAAAGACGGATCAAAAAATGGATTTGATGGTTATGAAAAATTTTCCATCAATAAATCTATTAGGGAAAAATATAATGAATACTTTCAATATAAGTTTCAAAAAATTCAATGAAACAAATATTCCATTGAATTAAATCAAAATTTTCTTTTCCAGTTTCATTAAATTCAATGGAAGTGAAAATTTGTTTCATTGAATTTATTGAAAATATTCATTAAAGTTTCATTAAATTTAATGAAATAAATTTCCCCATTCAATAGAAATTAATTTTGTGGTAGTAAAAGCACAATGAATTAAAAACTCAGTGCATTGTACCCAGGTCTGAAATCCATATATGTGTGCATCTACTCACGAGGAATTTTCTGCGGCTCACTTAATTTTGAATATTTTTTGTAGAGTCCGACCGATTAATTGACTTCGGCCAAAAAAACACCTTCGGCTTCACATTCGGCCAAAAATAAGCCGAATGTTTGTAACTTCAAGCATAAACCAACTAGTTGATTAAAAAAAAACTTTTAAACAAAATGATGCCCGTTTATAGTTGATTGAGACTTTCTAATCACGAATCTGAACTTTGTTTTTTTCTATTATGTCAGAATTCAGAGTTATCCTTGCTCAAAAGTGCAAAAATCATTGTTTTGAGGTATACTTTAAGCTATGTAACAAAACCAGTAGGGGAGACTGGGGCACATTTGACACAGAATTTTCAAAGGCCTTTACCTTTGAAAATTATTGCACGATCTTAGTACTCTTTACTGTTTCTGAAACATTGATTATTTAAGATTAAAACCAAGAAAAAAAAAAAATTTAAAAAGACTGCATTAAGAGTACTTTTTCAAATTTTTTCAAAAAAAGTCATTTTGTCAAATGTGCCCCAGGTACGGGGCACATTTGACATTGCAAGGGGCACATTTGACACTCACAAAAATAACACAGAAACATTAAACAAAACATTAATACATATATTTTTTTCATATAAATACAAATTAACGGGTTTTTGGATTTTTCGCCAAATTTCCCATAGACGATATATATGCATAAAGTACAATTTCCAACAATACCCTTAATGACAACATCAACAGAAAATGTATGATAAGACCCAGTTTGGTGGAAATATCTTTGGTCTGGATTTTGAGTAACACCATCGTCAAGATATCTGCAGCGCTTTGACTTGATGGGGCATATTTCAAATCAATTTGATTATTATTAAAAACTCAGCATACATGATGAACTTTGATGTCAATATGTTTATTTCGGGAATTCATCCATCCAGATTTTCAAATTAAGATAAGTGGTAGAGGTCCTGGAAAGCATCTATTCAAAAATCTTGTGTTGTAGATAAAACAAAGGTAACAAATTATATTAAATCAAATGAAATAGATTCTGTTCGGAAGTTGGGGTTTCTCTTTGGTTTTCGATATTAGAAATAGCGTATTTAACTTTTTTTCATCGCCATCGTGTCTGTTCGTTTTCATTTTATAGTGACATACCATATATTTAAAAGATAAAACTAGAAAATCTTTAAAATACACAAAAACGCGAACGTCAAATGTGCCCCTTCGGCAAAAGTCAAATGTGCGCCAAAATCTCTTGAAGAATTAAAAATATTTTATAATTTAAACTATTTGACCTTGACAAAAAACACTTTTATTCCGTTAATTATAAAGGTTAGTGCTGCCAAATTGTCATACTTACTTTCAAAAAACAATACAAATTTATTTGCAAAACCCTTACGAACAAGATGCCGAAAATTACAAAAAAAATACACAAAAAGTTAAAAAAGCGTATTGGCGCGGGAGGAGTCGCAAGAGAACTGCCAAAGTTAATTACGTTGCTTCCACTCTAATTAGTTATGTCAAATGTGCCCCGGTGTCAAATGTACCCCAGCTTACCCTAAATAGCAAAATTTTGTTTTGTTATTGCATTTGGATAGGTAAGATCACCCTTAACGCTCTACATTTTCAATTCTATTCCTACTTTCCGAGTTATAAGCCATTAAAATAAGGGTATCTCTCAATAACATACAAAGAATTTTTCCGGACCGAAAAATTAAAGAGTTCATTATTAATTATTTTTTGTCAGTAACATATTTCATAACAAAAATTGCGAGCCCTTGCAGAACAAAGTCGGATGATAAATGGCCGCTTTATTTGAGAGAGGTGGTGCCTTCCTGAGATATCGGATACAAAAGGTCGAGTAAATCAGTTTTTTGGTCTTCCGGTAGTAGGTATGATCTTTTGTTCTAGTCAAACCTTGAGAAGTTGTGCCTACCTGAGGGTGCTAAAGGTCAAGAAAATAGCTTTAAAAAGAATATAATTTGTACGAAAACATCTTATGCAAATTCTCTGAGCTAAAAAATCGTGGATCAAATTAGGGAAAACATTTTGCAAAAACCTTTTGCACCTAATATCTCACAAAGGCACCGCTCCTCAAAATCCATTCTAGTTAAGGCTTATCTGAACAATGCAAAATCGGCGCTAAGTGTTATATTTGGCCTGATAATGCCTATAATGCTACAAATTGAATATACCCTGAGAGTAGGGCATACAAATTATAAAAAAACCGATTAATCGGCTTAGGCTTCGGCCAAAAAGTGACCTTCGGTCGGACACTATTTTTTGTAACAATATTTCATTGATTTGTAGTCAAAACTATTTAACTTAATTGTGTCTAGAGTGACAATGACAGCTCGAATCCAAAGATATTTCATGCAAAAACTGTACTTTAAAGCTCAAATTTTCAGTCTTCTGGCATGGATTTTTTCCGAATTTAAAGCTTTAATGCTAAATAAAACTCATTAACGACTGTGCATACTCACACTTTGCACTAAAATTGAGAAGTTCAATCAATAATGCTTCAATGTAAATGCCAAATTTTTTTATTAATGTTAAATTTTATTAAAAAAAAATCGTTACTGAACTTTGTCAGATGACTTTTACCCCAGCATCCGGTACATCGAAACGTTTAAAAATTATGATAAATTAGAGGATATATCGCGTTGCTGCTTAATTGACGCGTATAAATGAAGTAAATTCGTCTTAGAATCGCTTTCATTAGTCTCGGATAGTGGAAATTTTAGTTGATACGCCGAGTTTTGTGTGAGAAATTGTGTTGCGGCCAGTCAAATTATCAGTCTTCTGGCAAGTATTTTCATTTAAAATATATTTCTTAGGAGATTTTTATTACAATTATACAATACAAATCCATAGCATTTTAATGTAGAATTCTATAATTTCGGCGTTGAGCGTTATTTTGACTGAAAAGCGAAAAATTCTCAGTCTTCTGTTCTCAGTCTACTGGAAACTTAAATACTAGAAGACTGAGAATGAGCCAGAAGACTGAGTTGCCTATAATTCGCGTTAATTGTAATTCAAATTTTATTATTATTTTTATATTATATTATATAATATTATATATTATTTATTCAAATGCTGGGGCATTCCTCCAGTAAAACCATTTTATCTCCGATTTTTTGCCTTGGGAATGTCATTACTAAAAATTGGAGTTTATCTTTATAACTGTAATATTTTACAGAAACATTTGGTTTTAATAAACAGCGCATTATAACCAGTTTTTGTTTAAATACTGAGTATCCAATTCGTAACCTCAGTCTCGTGGTCAAATCATCAGTCTTCTCCTCATATTCTCAGTCTTCTGCCACAATGATTTTTTTGAATGGCAATAAAAATGTAGTTTTTTTTTTTTTTTTGACTGGTCTGTTCTAGAAATTTACAAGAACAAACTGAGCTAAGGTCTAAGCTACTTGTCTGACCACAGATGTAAAAAAAATGTTTTGCCAAAAAAATTTTGTTTTCCTTCCATATAATTTTTAACTTTCATGATGGTATTTTAAAAATCATAAAAGATCAACTTTTATATCATTTTGAAGACGACGAATAATACTGTATAATATATATAATAGAAAATAGCAAAATCATTTCAAGCGTCCCCGTTATAACCTCAAAAATCGTGTTTTTTACCTTTTAGATTAGGATATTTCAAAAACCGTAAGTGATAGGCCGAATTCGAATTCAGCATGGACAAAAACATCGAAAATGACTGTTTTTAAATAAAATCGTCAAATTTAAGAGACGAAAGAAAATATGCGAACTTCTCTTGAATGCCAACATTTACATTTACAATGAAAACGAAAACCTTTGCCATCTAGGGATAACATCACTTTTGATACTGGCAAATATACTGTACGAATGAATAAGACTAGAATTGTAAAATACGACCCCTTTTTTAATGACTAATTTGTCCAGTTATTGTCTCTTACATTAATGAACTTAACACTATTATGATTTCCTAAGGGAATGTGTTGTCCCATAAAAAAATTACTGCAAGCTTGTAGGACAATAAAATTAGCATAGTGACATATGCCTTTCAAGTAATTGCTAAAAAAAAACAATTTTAGATTACCATTAGCTAACAAAAATTTTGCAAATATGAAATCACCATTGCTAGTGGCTTACTAAAAGGTACTATTATTTTCCTTTAAAATTCTTTTTGAATTATATAATCTAAAATATTAGGGAAGCGGAGAAACCAGATTTTGAAACATTTTTCAAACTTTGAACCATTTGGGGAGGATTATACTAAAACAAGCAAAACATTTTTTAAAAATGTAATGGGAATAACATTCTCGAGAATTTTTGCCTTGCAGCCTGAGAAAAAAAGAGCAAGTGGGATTTCAATTCAAACAGACCCATTTATAGTTTTTCCCCGACATTTAAGTGCAACCTTTCAAAGTTTACCGTCGTGATTGAATATTCCTGATTTTTGGAAAAGTTGAAAAACAGAATTATTTGTACATCATCATAAATTCCTTCTTCGAATATGTTACTCATTGCAAAAAATTGCGTCGAAAAATCTTTTCCAGTTCGCGATATGGATTCCTCTTTTATCAATACCTTGAATAATATTGGATTCTAAACCAGATGCTAAATGATTTAAAAATTTTTCAAACCATACGAAATACTCAATTGGCTTGTCATTCTCATATAAAGTATGTCTCCAAAACTAAGTACCCAAAAATAGTTTAAGAAACTTGAAGTACATTTTTTAATAGCATATTTTATTCTTCAATTTTTACAAAAAACCAAACTCCAAATTTTCCAATATTTTTGAAAATAAATGTTTTTAATTATCATGTTTTGTCCTTTTGGTATGTATAAGTTTTTCGCAATAGCTCGGATCAATTTTTTCCCATTCTTCCATGAATACCCTTTTCAGTTCAGTTTTTGAAGAAATATTGTGCTGGTGAACTTTAGCGTTCAGTTAATTCCACAAGATTTCAATAGCATTTACATATGTACAGTGTCGTCTTATATCAAATTTTTTTTGAGAAAACGGAGTTATTGAGTTAGTTTTTGTGTTTATTTTATTTATTGATACGTTAATTATTGATAAACAAAAACTTAAAAAATTCAGGGTTTTATAAATTAAGAGTTAAAATTTAATAAACAATAAAATTTAAAAACTTCATCGGACAAAACTAAAGCACCCCCTTCTTGAGATTTAATAAAATCTGTTAAAATTAATATTTAGTTGAAAATCCTTTATACTGGGTAACATAGGCACATCTTTAAATCATAGAGGATATTATATTATAAATGATGTCCTGCGATATTTCTTCCAAAGGCTACTTTCAAAGCTTCAAAGAGATTTTTCTTGGTTTTGCAATTTTCCTTGTAGATTTTCGTGTTAACGATCTCCCAGAGGTTCTCAACGGGATTCAAATCTGGGGACTGGCCAGGCCAACCAAGAACTTGTATCCCATTGCTCTGAAACCAGGCTTTCCAAACTTAAGTGGTATGTGTTTGGATCGTTGTCCTGTTGGAACCTCCATTTAAGTGGAATCTCTTGATCGGTGTTAGGAAGCATCACATCATTTGGTATGACAAAGTGCACAAAACAATCCATAATTCCTTTAGTATAATGAATTGGCCCACTCCCTTGACCAGAGAAAAAACCGGAGACCATTACAATCCATCCTCCGTGCTTTACAGAGGCTTCGCAAAAATTTGGTTTCAATCTTTTTCATTTTGGTCTGCGTAGTCGCCTTATTCCATCCGAATCTTTCATAATATACTTGAATTGGTAGTACTTGGATTCGAAGGACTCAAAGATTCGGATAAATTAAGGCGAGTACGCAGACCAAAATGAAAAAGATTGAAACCAAATTTTTGCGAAGCCTCTGTAAAGCACGGAGGATGGATTGTAATGGTCTCCGGTTTTTTCTCTGGTCAAGGGAGTGGGCCAATTCATTATACTAAAGGAATTATGGATTGTTTTGTGCACTTTGTCATACCAAATAATGTGATGCTTCCTAACACCAATCAAGAGATTCCACTTAAATGGAGATTCCAACAGGACAACGATCCAAACACATACCACTTAAGTTTGGAAAGCCTGGTTTCAGAGCAATGGGATACAAGTTCTTGGTTGGCCTGGCCAGTCCCCAGATTTGAATCCCGTTGAGAACCTCTGGGAGATCGTTAACACGAAAATCTACAAGGAAAATTGCAAAACCAAGAAAAATCTCTTTGAAGCTTTGAAAGTAGCCTTTGGAAGAAATATCGCAGGACATCATTTATAATATAATATCCTCTATGATTTAAAGATGTGCCTATGTTACCCAGTATAAAGGATTTTCAACTAAATATTAATTTTAACAGATTTTATTAAATCTCAAGAAGGGGGTGCTTTAGTTTTGTCCGATGAAGTTTTTAAATTTTATTGTTTATTAAATGTTAACTCTTAATTTATAAAACCCTGAATTTTTTAAGTTTTTGTTTATCAATAATTAACGTATCAATAAATAAAATAAATACAAAAACTAACTCAATAACGCCGTTTTCTCAAAAAAAATTTGATATAAGAAAAAATTCTTTAGGGGGTGCTTAGGTTTTGGCCGACACTGTATATGGATCCAGCGCCAGTGCATCGAATTGTGACAATTAAATTGAATACATGATCTCATATTCTCAGAAATATCTTTGAGATCGTTATCTTGGTAAAAGTACCTATCACTACATTGACCTAGTTTATCCTTACATTGTATTAAATTTAGCCTTAAAATGTTCAAATACATCTTCAGGCTGTTCGTTTACTCTAAGTTTTTGCAAGTTTTTACCCGAAAAGCTCTCGCGCCAAACCATTAGTGAACTACCATCATGTTTTGCAATCGGTCTAAGGTTTTCTAGCGGAAGCTTGGGGGCCCGAGTGATCACTACGTGCTACATGCATACAAATTTGTTTGTATACAGCATATTGGTTTTGGTGAAATCATCTTAATATGGGTGTCATAACAAATGAATTTAGTAAGGCGCAATATTGAAGCGTATAATTTTGAAATAAATTTCGAGATATGACTTTTTTTTTTGTCTAAAACTTTGAATTATATTCAACAGCTCAGTTTATTCATTCATACAATAAAAAACCAACAAAATCAGGCGTTTCGTAATCCGTGTGGTTTTAATTACTTTTCATTTCGGAAGTTTTGTGAATGAAAATGTGGAGTCACACGATAAAAAGTATTAGAATCTCTTTTGTGAAGAATTACAGGCTCTACAAATAATATTGATATTCATTAACGAAAATGTAACCGTTTAGGAAATATTCTTAAAAACTGCGAAGTCGAAAAATTTGATTTTATGAATAAACTGAGCTGTTGAATATAATTCAAAGTTTTAGACAAAAAAAAAAAAAAATAGTCATATCTCGAAATCTACATATTTTGAAATTATACGCTTCAATATTGCGCCTTACTAAATTCATTTGTTGTGACACCCATATTTCCGAAATAGATTCAACTGGTTCCCAGTTTGTATAGTTGAGAATATCAATATTCTCAGTTTTTGCTATATCTTTAGAACTAGATTTTTTCCTTTAAAAGCATTACTTTTCTTGAACAATAAAATAAAAATTGGCGAATGGGACCCAAAGTGAACCAGTGCCTATTCTGCTCATATATTGCTTTATTTTAAAGCCAACGAACTTTCTTTAATTTGGGTTGCTATGAAAGAAAGACATGTACATACATATGTACAAAAGCCGTCTTTCGTTAAAGAAAAATCCTCATTAAAGTTTGTTGCTATTTTTATAATACAACTTATACACAAAATCTATAGGTATGAATGAATTGCTAACATGACGTCAGCATAAGTTTTTGTGACTCAAAATAGAAAAGTAGACAGAGCGTTAAGTGTACTGAACCAAAAAAAAAATATAAAAAGAAACAAGAACAATATTAGCCTATGAACAGTCATAGTCAGTCATGGTGTAAGTTTTTTTATGTACATTCGACACTTTTTTTTAATGCTCGCACAAGAAGTTATATAGAGTTGCCAAACTTTCTATGCCATGTCCAAAACAAAATATTTTATTTTGATATACTAGCGGCAGAAAGGAAAAATTGCTTGAATCGACTTAAGCCTACATCAAAATACATCATAAATATTGCTTTTCAATCTAATCGAAATCCTTCACATATTTATTTCCTTAAAAAGGGGGGACATTTTTTCAATGATTTTCGATACTTCCAACACATTTGATACTAAATATGTGTTTAACTTTTTTCAATATTCCAATATTCCTTCGAGACTTCTACGTTTATCGCCCTTCGTAAAGTTTTTGGAGCAGGTAGGAAATAAAGCCTAATTATATAAAGAGTCTGTCTATTCGGGGGGACTCGCGTACGCGAAAGCTCAATTAGCGTACGCGAAAGCTCAATAAGCGTACGCGAAAGCTCAATTAGCGTACGCGAAAAAAGCTTTCGGAAAACTCGCGTACGCGAAATCCAGTGAAGTTTTTTCCCCCGGGGCACAGCTTCGTTACGCATGATTAATTTAGCGCGCGTGAAATGTTGCGTACGCTATAGTGCATATTAGGAAGTGCAGTACAATTACTACAACAGTAATTTTACATAAAAGTAGGGGTAAGTGGGCGGCCTGCGGCGATTCCAACAGGACAACGATCCAAACACATACCACTTAAGTTTGGAAAGCCTGGTTTCAGAGCAATGGGATACAAGTTCTTGGTTGGCCTGGCCAGTCCCCAGATTTGAATCCCGTTGAGAACCTCTGGGAGATCGTTAACACGAAAATCTACAAGGAAAATTGCAAAACCAAGAAAAATCTCTTTGAAGCTTTGAAAGTAGCCTTTGGAAGAAATATCGCAGGACATCATTTATAATATAATATCCTCTATGATTTAAAGATGTGCCTATGTTACCCAGTATAAAGGATTTTCAACTAAATATTAATTTTAACAGATTTTATTAAATCTCAAGAAGGGGGTGCTTTAGTTTTGTCCGATGAAGTTTTTAAATTTTATTGTTTATTAAATGTTAACTCTTAATTTATAAAACCCTGAATTTTTTAAGTTTTTGTTTATCAATAATTAACGTATCAATAAATAAAATAAATACAAAAACTAACTCAATAACGCCGTTTTCTCAAAAAAAATTTGATATAAGAAAAAATTCTTTAGGGGGTGCTTAGGTTTTGGCCGACACTGTATATGGATCCAGCGCCAGTGCATCGAATTGTGACAATTAAATTGAATACATGATCTCATATTCTCAGAAATATCTTTGAGATCGTTATCTTGGTAAAAGTACCTATCACTACATTGACCTAGTTTATCCTTACATTGTATTAAATTTAGCCTTAAAATGTTCAAATACATCTTCAGGCTGTTCGTTTACTCTAAGTTTTTGCAAGTTTTTACCCGAAAAGCTCTCGCGCCAAACCATTAGTGAACTACCATCATGTTTTGCAATCGGTCTAAGGTTTTCTAGCGGAAGCTTGGGGGCCCGAGTGATCACTACGTGCTACATGCATACAAATTTGTTTGTATACAGCATATTGGTTTTGGTGAAATCATCTTAATATGGGTGTCATAACAAATGAATTTAGTAAGGCGCAATATTGAAGCGTATAATTTTGAAATAAATTTCGAGATATGACTTTTTTTTTTTGTCTAAAACTTTGAATTATATTCAATAAAACATTTTCGCGTACGCTACAAAACATTTTCGCGTACGCTACAAAATATTTTCGCAACAAAACATTTTCGCGTACGCTACAAAACATTTTCGCGTACGTTAAATTAATCATGCTTAACTAAGCCCCCGGGGAAAAGTACTTCTCTGGATTTCGCGTACGCAAGTTTTCCGAAAGCTTTTTTTGCGTACGCTAATTGAGCTTTCGCGTACGCTACGTGAGCTTTCGCGTACGCGAGTCCCCCCGAATAGACACTTCCTTATATAAATCGATATCCCATCCCACTTTGAAAGAAAGAAATTTCAAGAAAAATTAGATTTGACTGTTTTCAATAAAACGAAGAAATTACATAAAATTTTTCGATAACTCGCTTCGTTTTGGATATATCGAGGCTGAAAGCATGCGAGAATAGGAACTGAAGAAATTTCAAAACAACACAAGCAATAACACCACCAAAGATAGTTATTGTTGCATTTAACAAATCTAAATTCCGATTTCTATAATTTAGGGGGTTAGATACAAAGGGGTCCAAGTGAAAAATTAAGAAAAACTGAGTAAAGCATGCGATTTGTTAGAGGGAGCTTTAAGTTAGGAAAAAAAAAAATAACAATCTAACTTTTGAGGCCCTAAGCCTCTGTAAAACCAGTTAAGAAATTTATAGTTTTGTTTAAAAGCAAAATTAAATTTTTGTTTTTTGTAGTAAATATGAAGTAAAGTTAAGGCAGCAAAGCAACTAACAAAGCTTTAGAAACAATTGAATACCTCAATTTTAAGAATCCTTAAAAAATAAGACAACCGTTTAGAAGAAAAGGCTTTCAGTAAAAAAACTAATAACTTTTAAAAGCGGTCCTCTAGAAAATTTTTGAAAAATACCTTAAAAAAGAGAATTTTTCAAGGATTCTTAAAGTTGAAGTAATAAATTTTTTCTTAAGCTTTCTTAGTTGTTGCGCAGCTCTAACTTTACTTTCATATTTCGTAGAAAAAAAAAAAAAAAAAAATTTCTGTAAAGTGCTTAAGGCTTTCAGTAAAACTCTAATAACTTTTAAAAGAAGACCTATAGAAAAATTTTTAAAAATGCCACAAAAATTGGGCGAATTCGTGGCACCTCCCATAAAAGCAAAAGCTTGAAAACGCTGTAATGAAAGCGTTTTTTGAGATAATCGTACTTAATTTTACTCAGACACTAAGAACTATAAATGCAAGATCTCAACAAAAACTGGTTGAAATCGGACAAGAGGGCGTGGCACCTCCCATATAAGCAAAGTTTTCAAAATGATATACTGAAAGAGTTTCTTGAGATAATCCAACTAAATATCATTCAAATACTAAGGATTATAATAGCACGCTCTGAGCTAAAACAAGATAAACTCTGACAATAGGGCGCGGCACCTCCCATATAAGCAAAATTTTCAAAATACTGCAGTGTAGGGTATTTAATATTTGGCCAGGCCAAAGCTGACACCCTTACTAAGTTTTTTTATCCACTCTGGAATTCACTAAGCAACGTTGATTTTAAGTATATTTTACTCAAAATCAACTTTTTGTCACTTGGATCCCTTTGCTTCTAACCCCCTCTATTTACGTAAAGAATTTATTCTCTTCATTTCCAAATTTATAACAAACAATATTAAAAGGCCTATAATGTTAAGTATTATTTATCATTTTATTAATAGAATGCATCATGGAATTAATTGAATGACGTAAATAAACAACGTTATATATTCCAGTGAATCACTTCTATTTAACTTTATCACATAACTAAATTTAGCAAAATTATTTGATTTATATTAGAGTCTGTCTATACGGGGCGTTCCGCGTACGCGAAAGCTCCTCTCTCTATCTCAATTTACTCAATTAGCGTACGCGAAATCCAGTGAAGTTTTTTCCCCCGGGACGCATTTTCGTTACAACAGTAATTTTACATAAAAGTAGGGGTAAGTGGGCGGCCTGCGGCCGCAGCTCAGGATTTAAAACTCCCAAAAATCCGACACCGGCTTCGCGGCGGCCTTCGGCCGCGGATCAGTACATAAATTAATCAAGTTCCCCGGGGGAAAAAACTTCACTGGATTTCGCGTACGCTAATTGAGTTTCGCGTACGCTAATTGAGTAAATTGAGAGAGAGAGAGGAGCTTTCGCGTACGCGGAACGCCCCGTATAGACATTTCCTTTATATTATGTAATTTGTTTGCATATTTAGTGTTTTTGTGTCTTTTTTGTCATCGGATCACGCCTAAACCACTATATATATGCAGGGTGGTTGGAAATCGGTAGAACACCGGAAAATGTAACATAGAGGGACAAAAGTAATGTCAAAATATGAATTAGTTGACATTTTGCGAGAAATTAATAAAATTGGATTGAACCAAAGGCGTTATACCCCCAGACAAAAATCCGTGAAAATGCTATATCTCTTGCTAAACTTTATAAGTGGTCGTATATTATACTAACAAAACGTCCTGAAAAAAGTGAGGGGGATAAGACAAGTGGGCGGTGTAGCCCCATACAAAAAAAAAACTTACTACATATTCGCACCCATAAAACATAATACATATGTATTGTCCAATTTCTGCCCAGATAGAAAAGGTGTGATTTAAGCCAAATCAAAATCATCGCTCCGCCTACAGAAAAGGGCAGAAGAACATTTGACAGGTCAGCTAATTTTATATATAAAACTTGGTAACCCTGTAATGTCGTCTATCGAAAAATGCAATGCCTTTTAAATGGCTCCTTCGCGCCACAGCAAAAACAAAATCATTTTTTACAAAATCAAAATTTTAAGTAAAAAAAAAATATTTGGATACAAGTATGTATTTACCTTTTTTTGGACTAGTATTTCCAAACACTAAAAAGCAAACAATAAAACTCAAGGTGAAAATTTCAAAATGAAGACAAACGTTAAAAATACATGTAAATACATACATACATATTAACAGTAAATGCTACACACACACAAATGGTGGCATCACATCGGCGGTTATTTTCCCCCCAAACAGCTGCGTCTACTAGTGGTTTCCAGTTTATTCTGGTAAAACTTAATTTGGCACGGTGCAATAAATAAAACAAAATCATCATTATGAAAATATTAATACAAACTGTTGATGTAACGCTCTTGTAAACAGAAGGGAAATGTTAATCAGTCCGACTTGTCTGGGCAACCAAACCACACACAATGGCGTCCCAAAATGGCATCGAAATCTAAAATCGTAGAATTCAATTTTTCCATTTTCTTTTTTAAGTACTAGTTCACATTTAGGGTTATTAAAAAAAATCAATAACTTTTAATGAATCAACAGAAACACTGCAAGTACTTTAGAGTAATTGCTCAATACCAAACACATATAACTTGGAACCACACCTTTGAAAAAATCGGCAATACAATATTCTAAAATTAAACACAAAAAGTCGAACTGAACTGGATACCAAAACCGTTGAAATGAATTTCTTTATTTGTTTTATTTCAAGACGAAATTCCGATGCACTCTTCTTCACAATACAAAAACTGCAATAATTTTTTTTGCAAATCTGCGTTGAGTTGCGTTCGAAATTTGGTTAAATTGAAAGTTTTTTTTACCTTCTTCAAGTTGGTAAGAAAGAAAACAAATAGCTTAAACACAATTGGAGCGTACGACGAACTTCGCCCGACGAATATTTGCTGTCAAAAAAAATTCGTCGACGAAGTTCGCTCTGTTAAACACAATCAGAGTGACGACGGCAATAGTTGTTTTTATTTTAAATTGTTGTTTATGTTCTCTGATGGCAATTTAAATAAATAAATATTAAATAAAATCTCATATTCATTGAATTTTTTCTAAGAAATCTAAAAATTTTACATTAAAAACGTATTTTTCCGGTTTGACATTTCCAAAAATCGCTGCCGCCGGCGACAAAATTAGAACTAGTTCTATTGCAACCAACGAATATTCGTCGGACGAATTTCGTCGTCCGGTGCGGTTGTGTTCAACTTCATATGCTCTTGTGTGTTTTAATTTTGACAGCGAATATTCGTCGGGCGAAATTCGTCGTACGCTCCAATTGTGTTTAAGCTAAAAAGTAGGTCCACACTATCGATCATGTTCGTCGATTTTTTTTTTCAAATTTCTTGCGTGTGTGGCCGGCCTTTGGAAAATTTTTTTTTTTTTGTTACTAAAATATAAATGTTCCATATTTAGGGGAAATTTTGTTAAAAGTCAAGAAGGGGGAAATTTCGTTATGAAAAATATTAATTTCGTTTTGAAATTTGGAACTTTCGTTTTTTTTTTTT
Source organism: Calliopum simillimum (assembly GCA_951812925.1). Lineage (NCBI taxonomy): Eukaryota > Metazoa > Arthropoda > Insecta > Diptera > Lauxaniidae > Calliopum > Calliopum simillimum. Next base: position 24,639,431 of record OX638368.1, read on the forward strand.
TTTGGTCGCAAAATATAACATTTTCTGAAGTTAGTTTATTGACTGTTTTTTTTTTTTTGCTTGTATAGTACTAATGAAAGTACCAACGCGCTTTTTTCTAAATTGAAGTATGATAATTTTATATTGAACTAATTAAACAGTCATTTTTGCAATTTTTCAACAACAGACGAAAGCAAGTGTTAACATGGAAATTGATTACATATGTTTCGGCTACTTCCACATACATATTTATATATTTTCATATATAAACTTGTATATAGCCTCATCAGATCAGTTTTAGTTAACCCTCTAGTTCCCAAGGAGGCCTGTAGGCAGCCTTATTTAAAAAAATTCCATAAATCGTATTTGATGTGTTTTGAAACTGATTTCACTGAAAGGGAAATCCCCATTCTTCTAAATAAATGCATTTGCGTAAAGCTGCAATACGTACAACAGCCGTAATTTTAAGCCAAAGTTGGAATTTCGTGAAAAAGTGATAAATTAATTATTTTGTATTTTGCGCTATAAACAAACATTTTTTAAAAATAGTTCTTAAGCTTTATAAGATTCAAAAAAATTATGATATGCAGCAATTTATGTGTGCTATAAGAAAAATAATTAATTTGACAAAATAACTTTTTAGCTTTCCCCTCACTGGCTCCAAACCAGACCGTGCCTGTAGGCCGTCTTAGGAAACAAATCATAAAAAAGTTGTAACGGTCACTATATAGTTCCTTCGTGCTATTTGGATTTTTTTACCAATTTTCACTAAAACCTTGTGTGCCACGAATCATAAGTCGTATCTTTAGGGGTATATAATAACAAATCCCACATATGGTGCTTAAAATGTTTGAGTTGGACGGATTTTAGTATACCATCTAGGTATACCTGGAGGTCTTGATGGAGTGCGTTCTCGATCACGGATATCCCCATTTTCCAAGCACTCTTAGATATGAAAGACCAATGTAAAACAAAATAAAATTTTTTTAGCAGAAATTTATAGCTCTGTTGATCGGGCAGATTTATAAATAACTATGTGAACATACAACAAGGCCATTCGACGGACACCTACGTATGTTAGAATAAAATCTTTCTTTGATCAAAAAGATATTTATTGTAGTTTCCCGTTTCAATCGAGCTGCAAGAAAATATATTAAGATTCCATGTTTAAATGTTATTCATGAGAGTAAACGTCAAATGGTTCGGGCAAATCGTGCGATACAAATTTTTTTTAGATGATTTTGAAATATTACAGTCGCCTATTTCACCATTTGGATTGATCGATGAATTTACGGTAGAAGCACATCAAGTTCATGCTCTTTGATCACAACTAGAGTCCTATTCTTCTGGGTTAAGATTTGGTAGACCCTTTGGAGAAAGAAACTTCTGTCGTATGTAAACTCTTCTGTTATGAAAGAATGTTGTCTTCACGACAAAGGCTGCAAATGGAATCCCTGGAGATAGTCCCATGTCTTATACAGACGAACCAGCAAGACAGAAAACTGATATAAAGAGTTCTAATCACCTTAACTAAAGGTTCAGGTCTCACAAACACTCTGTTCATTTAAGAATATGGATATGGCAAAAGCTACCGGTCCTAGAAGTCTTGCATAGTGCCTGAAAAAAGTCGATGCAAATCCGTAGTTTTTGCACGTAAATTTTTAACTCTGACTGATAGACGGAGTGCCAATATCCTGATTACACATTTGAAGCACAATTTGAATGCAGAAAAAGTAATATACAAGAGGCCCAACGAATATATTTGCCTCCCTGAGTGAACTTCGTGAGACCAACAAAAAAATCACAATATCTATGAACCAAAAACTAATTTTGCGGTCACCCTGAAAACTCCCACCTCGTTGAGCGTTCCGCCTGGGGTGGTGGCCCCCATCGACCCCCCTAGCTACGACAGTTCATACATACATAGTGCCCATTGTAAATTAGAATGATATTTTTGATTCCGTGGCAAAAAACAACATTTTGATTATATATACGGGTATATTTTTATTCACCGATGTTAAAAAATAGTTATTGCATTTAATCAGCTGAAATGGTTAATCGTTGCTTACGTTTACTTAGTTTTTATATTCGATTTTTGAACAAAAATACAAAGATCCATATAAATCATTTTATATTTTTTTTGGCTTACTTGCCCAAGGCGGCCTCTAGGCATGCTACCTTTTACACCCCCTACCACGATTTCTACCCATCCAAAAAATTTTTTCTTGAACAAACATTGTTTCTACAACCCAAAGCTACCTCCTGTAATTTTTTTAGCTTAAAAAAAAATTTGGGAACTAGAGGGTTAAATCTTGCCAGAAACTGTACTCGAACCCGTGACTCCGGTTTTCTAATGAAAGAGAACGCGGTGCTTAAGCGATTGTGCTATAGGTCACGAATAAACTCTCTGAGCAGGATCGCCATTATGAATAAATCATAAGGCTCACTAGCGCCGTCTGTTGTGAAAAATTGCCAAATTGTTAGTTGGTAACACACTCTGGTTTTGAGACATTTAATTGTAGCTAGCGTAGCATGTCTCAAAACCAGAGTGTGTTACCAACTAACAATTTGGCAATTTTTCACAACAGACGGCGCTAGTGAGCCTTATGATTTATTCATAATGGCGATCCTGCTCAGAGAGTTTACTCGTGACTTAATCGCTTAAGCACCGCGTTCTCTTTCATTAGAAAACCAGAGTCACGGGTTCGAGTACGGTTTCTGGCAAGATTTAACTAAAACTGATCTGATGAGGCTATATACATGTTTATATATGAAAATATATAAATATGTATGTGGAAGTAGCCGAAACATATGTAATCAATTTCCATGTTAACACTTGCTTTCGTCTGTTGTTGAAAAATTGCAAAAATGACTGTTTAATTAGTTCAATATAAAATTATCATAACATTTTCTATTTAGGGGAAATTTCGTCAGAAAATCAAAATTTAGGGGAAATCTCGTGCTATCTGGGGGAAAATAGGAGGACCTACCTGGCAACACTGCTTTCCGGGCAAACTAGCAAAGTATAGCTGTCATGCACTTCTGACATGTAGGGCGACTTCCTAAACGTCCGTTGCTTTGTGTTGAAACAGCATTTTCGTATAATTGTCGTATAATTTGTCGCATAATTTTAGGAAGTTTTTGACTTAAGAGCAAAGTTTACAAAAAGCATCAACTTTGTTACTGATGCGCTATGCATTGTCAACGATTTGTAGTTAGGCGTTATGAAATGCAAGAATGATGCAGTAAAAAAATAAGCTCCTAAAATTATGCGACATTTTTTTTACGAAAATGCTGTTTCAACACAAAGCAACGGACGTTTAGGAAGTCGCCCGTACTTGTAATGACCGAAAGCAAATGGTATCGCAACGCGTGCGGACGCATTTTTGTGCTTTTTGGAATCATGCAAAGTTTTTAAGTGATTTTGAAATTTCATTTTTAAATTTTTAAGCATCGATATATGTACTGTATTTAGAGATAAACCGATTGTAAATACACTAAAATATTCTTTGTAGTCTTAATTTTAACTACGCAAAAGGATTCCGTGTAATTCATAGAGTGAAAGAATAAAGCTCACATTTTTTTTGCAAAATGTGGGGTCGGGGTATAGTGGGAAATTTGATATGGAGTAAAGTGGGAAATGTTATTTTACCATTGCTCATCGCCATTTGTCAACGTATTTATTATTGGCTAAGCAAAACAGAAATCTAGTAGAGCATGAAAAGCGCCATTTTAACAACTCCGGAAAAGCTAAACGAGTTGCAAAAAGCAGTTGAGAAACGTTTAGGCAATAAACCGAAGAAAGAGGAAAGCGAATCATAAAAAAAATAGAGTGCCAGGAGCAAGAAAAGCACCATCAGCAAAGAAGCGTCAAAGAAGAAACAAAGAAGTTCTAGCTCAGACGAAGATCGTGATTTTTGCACCATTTGCATGGAACTCATGACCAGTCACAATACCATCAAATGCAACAAAAAGGATTGTCAACGTCCATTTCACTTGAAATGCGTTAACCTCACTACAAGCTTCTTTTGTTGCAAAAACTGTGACTCGGGCTTGGATGTTTCATCAGAGAACGAAGCTAAAATTTCACCTTTTTTTAAACACATATTTTCAAACACATTTTTCATCTATTTTTTTCCAGCAAAATTATTTTTTTTACATATTTACTCCTATGGGTGTGTTCTCTGAACCTTTTTTTGACTTACAATAAAGATATTAAAACTTTGTTTCAACATTTGTGTTAGTTTTGATGACTTTTTGAAAGTTTCCCACCTAACCCATGATTTTTAATTTTTGCCATTTTGGGCATCCTCGATCAAAGCATCGTAGTCAACAGAAAATCCATATTTTTGGTTCGTTCCTTCGGTAAAAATATAGCTTATTTAATTTTCTTTACTATAGGAAGTTCAAACATGAAAAAATAAGTTTTGTTCATTCTATGGAGCTTCGAAAAAAATTTCCTCACATACCCCTACGCTATTTGATTTTTTCCTATTGCTCCGTCATTTGGCGTCCGATTATCAAATATAGTATATCGTTGTAAATTTCTCGATGTAGGCTATATTTCATTCATTTGACGTCCGATCATCAAGTATAATATATCGTTGTAAATGTCACAATGTTGGCTATATTTTATTCATAGAAGTAATTTGTTTCTAATGTTTTTTTCGACTAGTTGTACTCATTATCTCAGTTTCTACTATCTAAGGTGCCAAAGACACTTTATAAAAATGAAGTCTATAAAAAATTATAAAATTCATCTCTACGAAGTTTTCTCAAATGGTTGAAATTGACAAAGTTATAGAGAATCTAATACCTCAGTACAAAATATAAAAATCAGGATGTTAAAAAACGAAAATCTTCCTCTAAAATTATGTAAGACACTTTTTATTTATTTATTTGCATACTGTTTGAAATGTCAAATGTTTCAAAAAAATATTGCATCGTTTTAGGGGGCTATTTTCGTTTTTAAAAATCCTGTTTTTCATATTTTACAGCTACTATTTTTATATCGTATATTTTTCCCAACCACAACTTAAAGAACAAATGAAGTAAAATTGCAAAATATCATTTAAAATGTCGGAGTAACATTTTTTCAACACATTTAAGGAAAAATTTACTTACAAAAAAAAGACAAAATCTTTATTGTACACCAACTTTACAAAACATCTCAGCATTCAGTTTAGATGGCGTATCTGTATCGAATGGTGGAAAATTTCCAAGCACACTATATTACCATCAATATGACTAGTGGTGAAGAAACATGTATGTATTCGGCTGCGTTTATAATACGAGCGATTTCGCAACGCACGGTGATTTCTTTTTTTTTTTTTTCAAACAATGTTGCTACAAGTGGAATCGCAAGCGACAAGGTTGTTTCGCGACGTTTCGTTATTGTTTTTGAAGATATGTATGTATGTATTCTCCTTTAACTCCAAGGAGGAGCATAGGGCCAATATGAAACGTCTCCATTTGTCATGATCCCTTGCGATGACTTTGATCTCTTGCCACGACTTTCCCGATTCTTGTTTTTCCTTTACCAGTTTTTTTTATATATAATAAAAAACAATTGTGCCAAAAAAAATAAGAGGAGGTATTTTTATCGAAAAGCAGCTATTTAATGCGTAAAAAAATACTTTAAATGCTTGAAAACACTCAATCAAGAGAACACAGACGTTATGGAAAATTTCCCATAATTCCACAAAAATTCAATTTCTTCATCGTCTACGAAAGACTTACAAAACAGTTGAAATAATTTGGAAGATGTTTTTATGTACAATTTCAATGTTTTTAGATAACGATTACGAGCAACCGACTAGCAAATATTTCAAAATATTTTGGTTGGAGATTTTCATCGATTGTCGTTCGTTATCGCTTGTTCACAAACATTTCCATAAGGACGTGTGTACTTGATTTTGCTAGTGACGTCACTGGAAATCTCATCTAGTCTCGCCGTTTCTTCTGCTGTAACAACTAAGGGGAGGTAGCATACAACCCAAATCAAGCTTTCATCTATTGCGATCCCTTGCGATAGTTTTATCTTCTCCAAGACTTTTCTGTTTCTTGGATTTCCCAACGGCTTTTCCAAGTGATTTTTGACTTATTTTTTACCAAGAAAATCAAAAATGTCCGTAATATTTAAAAAGATAACGTGTCGGCTGTCAAAATCTATCAAACGGCAGAGTGCGTAACTGCCATACCTAAATTGGAGCGTCGGGCGTTGCGTTATTTAACTTTACTCAAAAGCGTCAAGCGCCATACAGAAATAAAGAGCGTTGCGTTGAAGCCATTAGTTTGTCAAAATCATATTAGAGATATTCACGATCTGGAGTAACGAGCTGAGTAACAGCGTAAAAGTGCACTCTGTTACTCTGAATTGAGAGCTGTTGAGTATAACTTTTGCACGAACATTTTTTTTTGTTTATCAAAATAATTTCAACTGACAACAAAAAAAAATGATTTTTTAAATGAATATTTTGCTCTCATTCTAATTTTTATTTTTGATGAACGAAAATTGTCTCTCAATGGTAAACAAGTTCAAACGTTTCTATAGAAATAGAAATAGTAAAAAAGGCAAAAGTGTAAGATTATTTTACACTAGAAAATAGCTTGACTAAAAGGGTAAAAGAGTAACAGAGTAACTTACATATACTTTGTTGTTGGGGTTGTGCACTGTTACCCTATTACTCTGTTACTCAGGACGTTACTCCAGGTCGTGAATACCCCTATTGTTGTTTCTTTTTTTTTTACTTTTCTGCAGCTAACTTCACTCCATAAAGGGCCGTCCACACGTACAGTCTTACCTGCGCAAGCCTAGTTCGTGCAAACTAGAGAGTTTGCGCATACTTTTCTTATCGCGTCCACACGACACAGGCAAGTCTGTGAAGTTTTCAGTATAGTTCATTTTCATAGCAACATGACGTCAAGAAAAAATTTTATTTTTAGTTGAATTGTTTTTTCTTTTGTATGTTTTCCAAAATAGATCAATGAAAAAACGCACAATTTTCATGACAGAGCTATCACATGCAATATAAATGCATTTGAAGACTGCAATTTAAGCGACAGATTGGAGACACGGCCTGTACGCCGTCCACACGTTCCAACTTGCCTGCGCAAGTTTAGTTTGTACAAAAAAATCTTTAGAAATTCAAAGAAAGCACAGGTCGCACTTTTGAACTGTGCAAACTTGACTTTTGCCGTCTACACGTACAGGCCGTGCGCAAACTGGTTTGTGCAGGTAAGTCTTGAGGTAAAACTGTGCGTGTAGACGGCCCTTAACGCTTTCTCAAAATTGGAAATTCGAATAGCTGAGCGTTGAGCGTTGGCAATTTCGGTATGCACCATACAAATTGTATGTACATGAGAAACTTTTGGCAGTAAAATAACGCTGACAGTTAGGTATGGCAATAAGTGATTAGTGAATTCGTAACGTAGCGGAAAGCAACGTTGAGTTCTTTTGAAATTAGACTTTCCAACGTTACGCTACGTTGACAATTCATATGTTAGGTAAAATAAATTGAATTTGGATGTTATAAATTGAATTTCTTGAGCAATTTAATTAAAATAAGGATGACAATGGATATTTGTTTACAAAAACTGGAATTTTTCAAATAAATTTTAAGTTTTAAGGTGGCATTTCGAACGTTGCCTACCGTTTTCACTAATCGGTGCAACGTAAGCAGGGCACGCATTAGTGATTTGTTCGTCTGATTTGTTGGGCAGCGCTTCGCCATACACTACCAACATGTTTATAAACTTCATTCTGTCAGTGGTTTTCGAAGTGAAAAGATGTCGGATGAACATTTAGAAGACGCAATCAATATCGGCATTTGGTTCAAATACTTTAGCAATTTCCAGTGATTTGTTCCACGATTTTTGCTTTTCAACTCTATTCTTATGAATATCACTTTTCGCCTGCCAAATTGCCGGTTCATTTTTAATTCCCGCTATGAAATTTTCAATAAATATTTTACTTTGCGATGACATGCTATATTTTCACTGCTAGAAATTTTGACGAAAATGACAAAATGTTGTCGTACAACGCCATACACTACGCACTCGTTGGTAAACTTCGTACATGTTCATAAACTTTGCCATACATTACCAACATGTTGGGCAGCATGTTCACGGTTTACAAAATATTTCGTAAAATGACAACATGTTGGCGAACATGCCCATACACTGCTGATTTTAACCCCAACACCAACAAATCAGACGAACAAATCACTAATGTATGCCCTGCTTAAACGAGCAACCGCAACGTCACGTTAGGGAACGTTACATTTTGATTAATTCCAGCTAAAGTCTGTACGTGTGGACGGCCAAAGTCAAGTTTGCACAGTCCAAAAATGTGGTCTGCGCTTTCTTTGAATATCCAAAGATTTTTTTGCGCAAACTAAAGACTCCGGTATATAATTAGAAGACAGCGCGTGCAGGACGCGCATCATACCCTTGACAACACATGCAAGTAACGTATGTGCTGTTACATAGAACGTGTAGACGCGCTTTAAAATACACTCAGAATGGACTTTATTATACAGGCAGACTTGCTCCTGCACTTCGCTTCTAAGGTTTTCTTTTATTTTGAACTTTATTCTATTTTAATTTATTTTATCAACTGCAAATGCAAATGATGTGTTCAATAAGTTGATCAACTCTTTGAACACAGCACGCGCGTTGTTTGCTCTTCTATATGTGTCACTCTCCATAAGTAGCTATGTTTTCAAATCAACTGTCAAAGCTTATAAAGCGTGCACTGCCCTCTATATACCAGAGCCTTAAGCTTGTCAATTAACTGGGTAAGCGAGGGAAATATGGACTACGTGGGTAATATAGACCACACGGTTATTTCACTGCATACATAAGATTAACCGTTATTCATGTTCAAACTTAACGCTAATAGCCCCTTTTACATTATCAGTGTAGCCATCAAACTGGCCATCAATATGTCATATCGAGTTTGTGTTTACATGTTCAATAAACTGTCAATATTTAGTGTTGCTTTGTACGCCAAAGAGGAAACAAAGCAACAGCGGATGCAGTTTTTGTGATAGAAATTGATATGCTGATGGAAATAACAGAAATAAATTAATAAAAAATAGTGGAAATATCAAAATTTACACCATAAATTTATTTTAATGGGTCCACAGCAACAATTTGTCATTTCCGAACCCACTTTATCACCAAAAATATGGGTTTTGGCCGTTTATTAAAATTTTTTTATTGAAATTTTTTTTTTAAAATTAAAACTAAGAGTCTTAGATAAAAATAATAACAATCAGGTTTCAGTAAATTGATTTTGTCACAGTCAAAAAATTAAAAGGTTCTCTTAAAGCTCCCATTAAGCTTCAGCGAAAACAAACATCATTAAACTATCCGTTTTTGATTAAAAACAAATCATATATGCAAGCCATTTTCATTTCCGCACGATGTGTACCTGTTGAAATCTTTTCTTAACTGACTAAAAGTGTACTGAAAAATTTTCATTGCGCTTACACTGTCAACCTACCTATCAATAAAGTCATCAATACAGCAGAAAGTCAAAAAATTTTGTTTTTCGGCAATCAGATTGTCAATACAGATTGATGAGTGTTTACATTAACAGTTTGTCATCAATATGCATACATTCTCAGATTGATGAAAAAAAAGTGAACTTGGCATCATTGGCATATTGATGGCTAGATTGTTTATGTAAAAAGGCCTAAAAAATTTTGTTTTTCGGCAATCAGATTGTCAATACAGATTGATGAGTGTTTACATTATCAGTTTCTCATCAATCTGCATACATTCTCAAATTGATGAAAAAAAGTGAACTTGGCATCATTGGCATATTGATGGCTAGATTGTTAATGTAAAAAGGCCTAATAACTAAAGCTTATAATAGTGCGATTTTAGCTTTCGGTGAAGTCGCATGTTTCTGTAAAGTTGATTTTTCTAAAAAAAGATCAGTGATAATTTTTTTCTAGTGAGTATATTTCATTATTTCACTTTAAAGACATCGCGTTTTTAAATAAATAGTTAGTTATATAAAGCCAGTAAACACCATTTATAGTTTATTAGCACAAATTAGTTCATTAACCACAAGAGTTTTTGATAAAAAAAAACATTTATTTCACCAACACGTGCTGTGGGTAATATGTACCACCAAAGAAAAAAGCCTCAAAACAAATGTATTTATCATCTTTTTCAGATGGGGAATCTAGCTGCAGATTTCATGACGATTCTGATGGTCATTATTTGTAATTCGTTAACTACAAAGGAAAAAAGATGAAAAATGCATATAATGTAATACTCTTTACTCAGAAGATCGCCGTGGAGAATTTTGGGTTGAATGTGTAATCTTACGTTCTTAGAGTCATGAAAAATGTGCTGGATGTGGAAGTGACATTTTTATATGCAACTTCTGTACCAAATAAACATGTGGGGCAATATGGACTATATAGTCCATATAACACTACACTTTTTTTTTTATTTTCATTTTGAGTATTTTCAGTTTTTTTTTTTCTTTATCCTGATGAGATATTTACCTAAAAGTGAATCAGAATAAAGGTAAATTGTTTCCTTTAATGAATTGCATAAAATTAATTGTTTTATTTTGTTTTTTGAGTTTTGTTTAAAAAAGAAAGATTGGTGGTCCATATTTTCCTCCCTTACCCTACGTTTTCGTTTCTCAAAGTGGGGTGTCACACGAAGGACACGGGCACGTCAAATTTCTAGGCAAGCGGAGGGAAGTGGTGCTTTTATTTCCCTCCGTTTGCCTACAAATTTGACATGCCCTACGTGCCCGTGCCCTTCGTGTGAATTGCCACTTTGCGCACAAACTGAGGGAAATGAAAAGCACCACTTCCCTCCACTTGCCCTACGTGCCCATGCTCTTCATGTGACTTTACTAAAACAAATTGAATGTCACTTGTTTCCGTACGTTTCGAACGCTATAAATTTTAATCTCCAAATGCATATATATCGCATGTGATAGCTCTGTCATGAGAATTATGCGTTTTTTTGTTAATCTATTTTGGAAAATATGCAAAAGAAAAAATGCAGATCAAAATAAAGTTTTTTCTAGCGACATGTTTCTGTTAAAAAGAAGTATACTGAAAACTGCACAGAATTGCCTGTGTCGTGTGGTCACGAGAAAAAAAGTATGCGCAATCTCTCTAGTTTGCACGTACTAGGATTGTGCAGGTAGGATTACGTGTGGACGACCCTTAAAAGTTCTTAGGAAAAAATAAGATTCAGAAACCGTTTAAGTTATTTATTTTATGATCATATTTAGACTCCCTGGTATCATTTGACAAGTTGAACGGTGTTTTTTTTTTGCTCAGTAGTCGTGTTTGAACTTTGGTTGAATGTCTGTCTACTTCGTCTGCAAAAAGTTGCATATTTTATTTTTTATTGGTCTTCAGTGATATATAAATATATAAAGTGAAGAAAAAATTACTTCATATTCATAAAAATAATAACTGTAGTTCAAGTATTTTATTAAATAATTTTTAAGTGTGTTGAATTTAAAAGAAAAAAAGTCTATGAAAGGACCAAATTGTTTTAGTAATTGAAATTAAATATTTTACGTCTTGCCTGCCACCATGCTGCTGCCGTTGTCGTAAGTTTTCTGAGCAAAATAAGCAGATAAATTATTTGTTAAAAAAAATTCCGATTGGTGCCTAATATAGTTGATCTTTTAATTAATGCTACTAGTGCTAGTACCTTGACTTTACAAATTTAAAAATAACATGTTGTGGAATTTCCCGATTTTCTTTTTTGTTTTAATTAGGAATTACGCTTTTACAATACAAAATTTCAGTAAATTGCTGTCAAATTGAAAGCAACTTTGCTTATTTTCCTCTGACAGCTCAGCTCGGCTCGGCTCGAAAAATGCAGTCTCGTTAATTTTTAATTCTATTTACTGATCGTTGCATTTTCTGTCCATGTAAATATATATACATATACTTTTTGTCACTATCATTTTGGATTTTCGATTCAGTTTGCACAATCAGCTGTCTCAAAAGACACAAAAACTGCGAATTCTGTGCTTCCGGAGCTAAATATTGTTATGTATTTGTGGGCTTGTGTTTTCTTCTAAATATGTATTATGTATATATTTCTACCTTTGTTCCATCGTTTGTAATACAGAAAAGGAGGCGTGGCAGGTATGGAAAAATGCATTAAAAGCAAATACATACATATATTATTTTTGATATAAGTCCCATTCTACAAGAAAAACAGCGACCCAATACTGAAAAAATGAATTTGCAAAAAGATGATTTCTTGTTTCAATAAGACAACAATGCCGTGCATATTTACTCACGATAAGCCCTATAATTGAGTACAAAAGCGCAAGCGAAATCTGTCACGGAATTCCTTTGCTTAATAGTTTTGGAAAAAAGGCAAACGATTTCTAAAAACTTGTTGCCGACGATCAACGACATACAATAGCGGAGTTCACGCATGTTGTACTTTCCATGTTCTTTAGCACTATCTACACGGAAGTTACACTCACAACAGCAACAAATTGCATTGCCTCAATTTTACTCCAAAGTTACAAATGTACACAAGCAGAAAAGTTAAGTGTAAGGTGGACTGTGTACTTTTTTATTTTAGAACAAGAAGGAAGCGTTATAGCCAATTTAGTTTAAACTAAAATTTTATTGTTAAACAAAGAATGTGTAACCAAAAAATATCGTCCGACCTTAGTTTCGTAAATATAGCAATCGGAAGATTGTCATATAGCATTTATGAAAACCGGCGGTTTAAGATCTGAGCCTTTTGATAGATTTTAATAATATTGGCGTCGTATAAAAGGTATTTTAACTGGGTACAAAATCAGTACACAAAAGTCTTAAATCAGAGTCATGGGTTTCGAGAAATGGTGAATTTTGAAAAAACCAGTTTGACCAGTTTTTTTTAAACACATTTTTTCCTAAAAAATGTCTCATTAACCCATTTTCATTTGATATACAATTTGTACCTGATTTACTTCATTTCCACATTTTTTATAGGAAAACTATAAAATAAACGAAAGAAATTTTCGTGAACAAAAACAACTATTGCTTTTGTAATTAGTTCCTGAAACCCTATTTTGACAAAAAAAAAAAAAAATAAAAAATAAAAAAAAAAAAAAAATTGGGGTTTGGGTTCTAAAGTAAATTTGTTCCAAAACTGAAAGTACAATTTATGAGTGAAAACCCATAATTTCGTCGATATCTGCATCGATTTCGATATCAGACTCCAAATTTTCGACTTCTGAAGACATTTTTAGAATTTTCATAAACTTTATTTGGATTCTGTCTTCAGCATCACCTGTTGATTGACTAATAGTTAACCAATGAAATTTGGTGGTTTAACTAATGGTTAACAAATGACTGGTTCTTTTGACGCGTATATACAATTGTGTTAATATTGAAATTGAAATAACTCATGAACGGCAAGTCGCGCGACTCTTTTGTAGAGCACAAATAATTTTTATTTTATGAAAAAAAAAAAAATTGCCATTTAGGAGTTATTTAATAAAAAAGTGATTTTGTGACGTTTATTGGCGCTTAATTGGTTTTTATGGAATAACTTCTAAACGGTAAATTTTGTTTTTTATAAAATTAATGTTATTTGTAGAATATGTGCGTCAAAAGAAACACGCCTTTTATCAGTAATTTCTAAGGAATACTCTATGATGCTTTCCCCACATTGAGCTGATTGGCATATTTAACACTTGTTGTTATCTTTTAAAATAATAAACTGGAGTGCCTATAATCTAATGGAATTTTGTTGTTTAACTTGAATGTGTCCTTTTAAAACATCTCGATTTAAATAGTCGAGATCAAATATAAAATAGCCACAGGCTTAAAGTTTGTGTTTCTAGGCCCAAAAGCTTGTCCTTCCCTTAATATATGTATATGATGCTGGAACAGGTCGAAATATGTGTGCATATATACATAGTGTTTCTATAGAACTTTGGCAAACATGCATATTTTTCGACCTGTAGTTGCTTCGACTAAATTGATGATATAGCTCTCTGTGCAATGATTCATGTACATACAGATAACCTTGTGCATACAGATAAGGTGACTCATCCGACATGCAAGCAAAACTAACCGACGCACTATACTTTTTTTCACAAAAAGTGCACATTTAAAAATTGTGATTTTTCCCTGCATTCGAGGTGCAAACACGAATTAAAAGCCCCTGACCGCACTTCTATCTCAGCTGACAATTGATATACCAACAAGAAAGAAAGACGCTATCAAAATTTATCGATCAGCACTCTGGTACAACCGTAAGAAAAACAGAAATTGCCTCTAAACTGTTTTTTTTTTTGAATACTACCATTTAGATATTACGACTACTGGTCATAGATCCTTAACCAGAGGTCATTTAAGTATTACGTAAGCAGACTTTTAATGATTCTCGAGCCTTCCCTCCTCTCCCCCCTATATAATAAGCAGTTCTTTAAATCTTTTATTTAAAATGAAAATTATAATTCGGAAACTAAATTGTTTTCAGAAATGAAGCAATAGAGCTTGAAGAACCACAGAAATTTAACAAGCGTTTAATGTCCAGGGGCCTCGACCCCATCATTAAAAATTGTTATAATTAGTATCTTATCTTCTCAAGTAAGGCTTTACTTTATTGCATCAGTTGGAATATAAACGTCCCATTATAAATTACAAAAATAAACAAATCCTGAACCACCCCCCCTCCCCTTAAACAGGCTTACGTAATACTTGAACGATGCCTACTATATTTCAGAGGCTTTGCATTTTTTGATTGCGCTGTTCGATGGAAAAGTAAGACGCCTTTCCTTCCTGTCCATCAAATCACATATCGTCGGGTTGAAACTACAACTAGACATCTACACCTCTTGATGTTTTGAGTTAAGTATATAGAAACATGAACAAAACACGCTCTATGCCCCGGTCTAGTCGATTTTTTGAAATGTTCCCATCCAATTTTATATAAAGAATAATAATAAAGGGTTTTTCAATAGGCACGCTCCAAAAGTAGACCGATAGGGACAGTAAACGACGCCATATTTTTTCCCGCTCTCTTGACATTTCTCTTCAGTAAGGTTTGCCATTTCATCATGGAAAGATATACGAGCCAATAACGAGTAGAAATTATTAAAATTCACTACTTAAATTCGGAGTCAGTGGCGTCAATTTTAAGAGAGCTACGTCATCTTTAGCGATGAGGCTCATTTTTGGCTGAATGGCTTCGTCAATAAGCAAAATATGCGTTATTGGTCAGGCAGCAATCCACACGTACTCCATGAGTCACCATTGCATCCGGAAAAAATTACGGTTTGGTGCAGTTTATGAGCCGGCGGCGTTATTGGGTCGTACTTCTTCCGTGATGATCAAGACCGGCACGTTACTGTGAATGGGAATCGCTACCGTTCAATGATAACCGAATATTTTTGGCCCGAATTGGATGATATGGACTTGAACAATATGTGGTTTCAACAGGACGGCGCCACAAGCCACACAGCGAATGTCACAATCAATTTATTGAAAACCAAGTTTGGTGAACGTGTTATCTCACGAAATGGCCCAGTCGATTGACCACCGTCATGCGATTTGACTCCGTTAGACTATTTCCTGTGGGGCTACGTCAAGTCTATGGTCTATAACAACAAGCCAGCGACGATTGATGAACTTCGTACGAATATCGATCGTGAAATTGCAGCAGTATCGGCCGATTTATGCTTGAAAACTGTCGAAAATTGGGTTCAGCGTCTGGACTTCTGCAAGCGTGCCCGTGGTGGCCATGCAAAAGAAATCGAGTTCCATACATAATGGCATCGAATGTACTTTCACAGGAATAAAGAATTTCATTGATATCCAAAACCGTTTTTGTTTTATTTAAAAAAACTTTTGTAGCGCTCTTATTCAAAAACCCTTTATAAGAATATAATAATAAGAATATAAGAATATAATAACACAGTGCGACAAAATGGAAAAAAATGTTTGCCCCTGGGGTCTCATAAAGTTTTTCTGATAGGTTATGGAAAATAAAAATACACGTATTTCACCGAATATGTGTATCAGTGATTTTTTCCATTTTAAGGCTCCCCAATGTTTAAAATTCGCGTTTTATATGAAATTTTGAGATTTTATGAAAAAACCATCTCATTATGAAATGGTGCTCATGTCCTTACCTTTAATTTAAGATATAGCACTTGAGAATCCGCATCGTAGTTTTTGTTTTATAAGCAAAACTATTTGCAATTTTTTTTTTTTTTTTTTCATGTTTCGGAAAATAAAAAAATAACTAAGTCTTCTAATATTGAAATAGCAAAATTTTTACAGTTTTGCTTATAAAACAAAAACTACCATGCGGATTCTCAAGTGCTATATCATAAATTAAGTATATATATATATATATAAGTATATATATTCTTGATCAGCGTCACCTCCTGAGTCGATATAGCCATGTCCGTCTGTCTGTCTGGCTGGCTGGCTGGCTGGGTGGCTGGCTGGCTGGGTGATGTGTGTGGAAATACACTTTTTGGGAAAACTAAGCAAGATAATTCAATGAAATTTGGTACCCTGCTTCCGATAGCTCGGGGGATTGAAAATGAGCAAAATCGGTTAACGGACACGCCTACCGCCCATACAAAAAATATATTCAAAATGCAATTTTAGGAGTATTTTTCACGACAATGCAACCAAAATGCACATAAATACCAGAAATTGTAAGAGCAAGCTCTGAGAAAAAACTGAGCGAACTCGGACAAAAGGGCGTGGCACCTCCCATATAAGCAAAAGCTTCAAAACGATATACTGAAAGCGATTTTTGAGATATTTGAACCAAATTTAACTCAGACACTAAGAACTATAAATGAAAGCTCTCAGCAAAAATTGGGTGAAATCGGACAAGGGGGCGCGGCACCTCCCATATAAGCAAAAGCTTCAAAACGCTATACTGAAAGCGATTTTTGAGATATTCGAACCAAATTTAACTCAGACAC
This sequence comes from Calliopum simillimum, assembly GCA_951812925.1. Taxonomy (NCBI): domain Eukaryota; kingdom Metazoa; phylum Arthropoda; class Insecta; order Diptera; family Lauxaniidae; genus Calliopum; species Calliopum simillimum. The sequence continues at coordinate 24,656,373 of OX638368.1, forward strand.
TAAGAACTATAAATGAAAGCTCTCAACAAAAATTGGGTAAAATCGGACAAGGGGGCGTAGCACCTCCCATATGAGCAAAAGTTTCAAAATGCCATTCGGAAAGAGTTTTTTGAGATAATCCAAACAAATTTCACTCAAATACTAAAGACTATAAATGCACGCTCTAAGCTAAAACTAGAGGAACTCGGACAAGAGGGCGTGGCACCTCCTATATAAGCAAAAGCTTCAAAGCACTATGCTGAAAACATTTTTCACTCAGACATTTAAACCTATAAATGCAAGCTCTGAACAAAAACTGGGTGAACTCGAACAAGAGGGCGTAGCACCTCCCATATGAGCAAAATTTTAAAAATACTGCAGTGTAGGGTATTTAATGTTTGGCCAGGCCAAATTTTACACCCTTACTAGTTTCATATGGCTATATCTCGGTAACGAGCCGTAAATATTGTTTTGATGACTTCAGAAATGTAGCTATTGAATAGAAGAAAAAAAATGCCGAACAAACTTAACCGAAAAAAATTCATCTAGTGCCTTAAAATAGCAAAAATGACCATAAAATCCTTATATAAACCAACTTTGCAAAACGCTCTGGCAGAATTACTTGTTTCGGCGAGTACTTTCGACCCTTATAACGGATTTTAGTTCACCGTCAATGACTTGGAAAATGTTGCACTGTGTAATGAGATGGTTTTTTCATTAAATCTGAAAATTTCATATAAAACGCGAACTTTAAACATTGAGGAGCCATAAAATGGAAAAAAATCACTGATACACATATTCGGTGAAATACGTGTATTTTTATTTTTCATAACCTACCAGAAAAACTTTGTGAGACCCCAGGGGCATTTTTTGTGTTGCATTGTGTAATATAATAATATAAGAAGCAGAAAACTTAAAAATCTCATAAAAAACGAATTTCAAAAAATTTAAAACTTTTTTTTTCTCAAAACATGAAAAATGTAGATGTCTAGTTACCGACGATATAAAAAGGAACTAAAACGCAAATTCTATGAAATGTAATGTCTATGATCTACAATTTTTTTATCGTTTTTGCGTTTATTACATTTTATTCTAAATTATTTCACTCAATAATGCGAATGTAAATATCTTATTATTATTGCAGGCTTTCTTTCGATCAACTTTAATTCCAAATATTAAAAATAATTTAAATATATTCCCCCTACTATAGAGAAAGAAATGGAAAATGAACAAGATGAACATCATCGTCATCACCCAGAATTACAAAATTCCTATCTCGAAGTTGAACTGAATGGCGTAACTCGTAAGTTACTATAATTTTGAGATTACTGTTCAAATTGTTGAAGGCATTCTTTAAAAAGTGTAAATGCATCGAAAACCTCGTATACTCGTAATAGTTGTCAAAATCAATACGAATTTTGACAGTTTTACGAGATTTTTAAATTGCTAGGGGTATAATTTCAAGGTCGCATTACATTTCGTTTCATTGTTACATTTGAGCCTTTCGCTTGAATTCTGTTTTTTTAAATCGTTCTTTTAAGAAATTTTTCTGCATTGTTACGCATAAATCTTTTCAAAGGCAAAATTAATAAGGCGATTCCTGAAAACGTGTAAAAGCCTCGAAAACCTCGTAAACTCGTAAAACTGCCAAATTTTCGTATTGATTTTGACAACTTTTACGAGTTTACGAGGTTTTCGAGGCTTTTACACGTTTTCAGGAATCCTCTCAATGTCATAATATGGATTGCCCAAAATTTTGTTAGTCTTTCAATAATAAAATCTCCCGAGGAAGCCGAAATCCAATTGGCGAAACGCCGGGGAAATGTTATAAAAAAATTTCTTTTATATTTAACACAACAATAATTGACCAAAAAGCCTAACTATTTTATGCAGAAACAAATGACATTACTTTTACCCTTGAATGGATTTACATACGTCACTATTATAATGAACGACACACATAATTTTCAATAAAAATAAATAAATTATTGTTAATAAATATATTTTTAAATTCTTTTAGCAACGTCCTATGATATAGTGTTTGAACAGGATCAACCGATGCAGGTAAATATTGAGTTTTTTTTTAAATATATACTACTTAGAATATTTTTTTACACGTTGTAAATTGCTGTTGGAATAGTTTGTGCATACCCAAGTAACACACAAATATTTGGCAATTATCAAGGTTAAAAGCTATCTATTTATTCACAAAATAATATGGAGAACATTTTTTTTTCAAATTTGCAGAAAAATATTCACTTTTTCGCAAAAAGCTACTCAGTACGAATATAATACCCCATTCTCACTTGCCTGGTTTACCAGATGAGATCAGATTTATCACTAACCAGGATAGTTTTTCATATAAAAAGCTTTTCGATTTGTATGAGAAATATTAGCTAGTTTTTAAAAATTAAATAATTTAATCCAAAAAATTAAAGATAAAATCAAAAATGTATCAGTATCAATTGCTTCAAAAAAATTTAAAAATTATTTACATATTCTTAAATATAAGTGAAAAAATTAAAAATAGTGTTGTGACTTGTTAATCGTCAAATTGATTGTCAGTGAAATGACGGATAATTGATCAAGGTAAAAGGTGTGAACGGTGATGATAGATTATTAGGATTTTCTTATTTCATCTGGTTAACCAGGACAGTGAGAATGGGGTTTAAAGGCACCGATGTTTAATAAAATATATGACTTAACCATCTAACACTAGACAACAGCCAAAATGTAAAAGCTAGAACACACTATCGAACAGGTGCGTCAATTTTGCTCTTGCTTGCGGGAGTGGCCACTCTTTTTCGGCAGTTATCAGTCAGTAGCCATATTTGTTTTTGACTGATAGTGTAACGTCACAACTTCAATGCGTGTTTGAGCTTCAAACATGAATGATAGTTTGACCGCTACGAACAATCATTCAAAACTGATGAATTTTTGACTGACGAACATGATCGATAGTGTGTACTGGCTTTAACATTCTGCAAACTATGTTTTCTAAAATAATTTGAGGTCGCTGATCACGAAAATCGATATTTTTTTTTTTCCATGGGGTTGCTTCCGAGATATTCGCAAATTTAGATTTTTGAGGTGATATCTTTATGTACGGAAAAATATTTGGTAAACGGCGAAACCGATCGAATTTATTTTTTCACATTTTCTCGAAGGGAAACTAGTGGCGCTTTTGACAAAAATAATTTGATCAAGATTCGAACAAAATTGACTGAGTTATTGGACGAAAAAGTTTGATTTAATACTAATTTTTCACAATTTTTCATATCAACTTCAAATAAAACAATTTGCTTTTGCCATAAATTTATATTAATAACAGGTCATTCAATAAGTCCTTAGGATAAGTAAGAAAAAACAAAATTTTGACAAAACTCGATTTTATTACTATATTCAACATAGTTGCCTTCGAGGGCGATACAACGAGTATAGCGATTTTCCAACTTTTCGACTTAAATTTCTTTCCAGCAAGCATTCTCTTGAAATCTGAAAACAGGAAAAAGTCGCTGGGGGCTAAATCTGGAGAATACGGTGGGTGGACAAGCAATTTGAAGCCCAATTCATTCAATTTTGCCATCGTTTTCATCGATTTGTGACACGGTGCATTGTCTTGGTGAAACAACACTTTTCTTTTGCAAATGTGGCCAATTCTTTGCGATTTCAGCCTTCAATCGATCCAAAAGTGCACAGTTATAGTCGCTGTTGATGGTGGTTCCTTTTTGGAGATAGTCGATGAATATTATTCCCTTCGCATCCCAAAATACAGACGCCATTACCTTACTGGCCGACTGTTGCCTCTTTGCTCGCTTTGAATTCGGTTAGTCGACTGCTGTCTACTCAGCTGACTGTATTTTGGATTGTGGTGTGTAATAGTGAAGTCATGTTTCATCCATTGTCACATATCGACGATAAAATTCGATTTTATTGCGGCTTAACAGCGCCAAAAACTCCTCTGAAACATCAATTCGATATTGTTTTTGGTCTACTGTGAGCTCACGCGGCAGCCACTTTGCACAGAGCTTTTGCATACCCAAATGTTCATGTAAAATCGTAAAAACACTACCATCTGATATCTTTACAATGTCATCTAGCTCGTGCACCTTCAATTTGCGATCGTTCATAACCAATTTGTGGATTTTTTTTATGCTTTCTGGAATAACAGCCTAATTTGAGCGTCAACTGCGCTTTGCATTATTTGTGCTGGTACTGCCACGTTTAAATTCAGCAATCCACTTTTCTACCATTTGTCTTGATGGAGCAGGGTTCAGATAATGTTTATCAAGCAATTGTTTGGTTTCCACTGCATTTTTTTTTTTTCATCAAAAAGCAATGATTTATCAAAACTCGAAATTCACTTTTTTCCATTTTTTTTTTCACTAACAAAAGTTGCTTCACACAAAATGCTATAACTCACGAACCAATAGTCCGATTGCTATCAAATTTATACACGTATTGTTTGAAGGTTAGTACTAAATAAAAATTGTATAGAAAAAATTCTAGTAACGCTATCTATGTGTCATCCTACGGACTTATTGAATGACCTGTTACATTTGTTTTACATTTTTATTCAATAGCACCTTTAATTGCAACCATTTTAAGTCTATGATGTGCAAAATCGGATAATTTCTGAAAGATACTAAGGCTTTAACGAAATAAGGACATATCGATTTTTTTAGAAAAATTAAAATTTTTAATACAATTATTATATGATATGCAGCGTTTTTCTACAGAGAATGACGAGGGCATTTTCAAAATATTCAATGAGGTGTGAAGTGGCCGATTTGGAAGCTGAAAAGTGGATCTGTTGACTAATGCCGATCTAAATGACGTATGCCCTGATTTGGCCAAAAGTATTTCGGAAGTGCTTGTGTCGTACTACATAGTTCAAAAAGTCCCGCGAATATGGCCACCACTCTCAAATCGATATAATTTTTCGGAAGTGCCAACTTTTTAAAGAGGAATGTCAAATTTTGATGACATTTTATCTAGTAGTTTTGAAGTTATCGCTGTATGAGTGACGCTAATTTTGGTATTTCGTAAACAATGGGAAAAAAGTGAATTTTGCATTTTAATAAAACATTGCTTTGTAATCGGAAAAAAACAGAATGAAATGGATTGGAATGGCTCCAAAAACATCACAGCACATCTGCTCCGTCGGTTTGCTGAATTAATTAGGCTACCACTTCAGAAAACATCAAGAAAATCCATCTGATCGTTTTGAAAGACCGCAAAGTGAAAGTGAGGGAGCTTGCAGATATAATGAAGTTTTCGGTCGGCAGCATTTTCAATATTTTGCATGAGCATTTGGAAATGAAAAAAATGTGCGCGCGATGATTGCCGCGTTTACTGACAATTGATCAAAAGCAACATCGTGTCGGTGGTTCGGAGGCCAATTTGGAGCTGTTTCGGCGTAATCCGAAAGAGTTTTTGCGTCGATTCGTAACAATGGACGAAACATGGATCCACCACTACACACAGGAGTCCAATAAACAGTCGGCTACATGGTTAGAACCGGGTGAGAGTCGTTCAAAGCTTTCAAAAACGCAAACGTTGGCTGGGAAGGTGATGGTCAGCATATTTTGGGATGCACGTGACATAATCCTCATCGACTATCTTGAGAGAGGCAGAACCATTAGCGTTATTGGACCGTTTGAATAATAAAATGAAGACAAAACGACCGCATATGGCAGAGAAAAAGGGCTGTTTCACTGCGACAATGCACTGGCTCATTTATCGCTCAAAGCAATGGCAAAATTGAACGAATTGCTGCCCCACCCATCGTATTTTCCAGACTTGGCCTCCAGCGACTATTATCTGTTTCCAAACTTGAAAAGATGGCTCCAGGGAAAGAGATTTTACTCAAATAAGGGGGTCGAGCTCGAAACGAATGCCTACTTTGAGAGCCTCGACGTTGACTACTATGAAAAAGGTATCGAAATGTTGGAGGATCGTTGGATGAAGTGTAACTCCCTCGAAAAGAACAATGTTGAAGAATAAAATCGATTTTTATAAAAAATTTTGTGTTTTCATCATTTTTCCCGGGACTTTCTGAACTATGTAGTATTGGCTATTTTTGTGTTTGGAACCTGGTCTGGTCAAATATATGTAGATGATGGCACAAGTCATTAACCTCGACAACACATGCCCCAATCTCCAGACCGTTCACTCCTCTCTGCACCGAACATTTCGGAAATGCTCAGGACAGCTTTGTAACAATTGTTTCAAAAATTTTAACCTTCGAAAAAAAAAATCTGAATTTCTTTATTCCACTAAAACCTTAATATCTTCCCGAAATTTCATTCTACTTTGCTCAGCATAAATTAAATGTACTACTCAATAAAAATGCAAAACAAATGTACGTATTTAAATAAATTTATGTCAAAAACAAAGTGTTTTATTTGACGTTGATATGAAAAATTTTGAAAAATTAGTATAAAATCAAATTTTTCGTACAATAAACTCAGTCAATTTTGTTCGAATTTTGATCATTGGTATTTTTTTAGAAGCGCCACTAGTTTCTCTTCGAAAACGTGGAAAATAAGTTCTATTGTTTAATATCAGATCACTTTTTTAAAAGTTATGTAAGGGTATAAAGGCTGTTATAGCAATCAGTTTAAAAAATTAAAACAATGATTGTTGTTTTTAATTTATGTTTTTTTTTAATTTTTTGAAAAATTTATTTTTATTAAAAATTTGAAAAATTTATTCGTTTTTTAAATATTTTCATGTATATGAAGCTATAACCTCAAAAATTTAAATTTTTAAATATCTGGGGAACGGCCGCAAGGAAAAAAAATCAATTTTTCGTGATCAGCGACCTCACAATACTTTAGTAAATACGGTTTTCAAAATGCTACAAGCATTTATTAATTTAATTTTTTTGTAATCTAGTGTAATAAAAGTGATCAAATTGATTTAACGAAAATGTATCTAACTGTTAGACATCACCAACTGAAGATTAAAAGTTTTGTATTGTTGTAATCAAAAACATTTAGGCTGTTCAAACATCGTTACTTTAGACTTTATGTTTAGTTTTCGTTAATTTTGTAGTTAATTTTTGGATGTTATTTAGATTGCAGAAAAAAATTATATTTTTAGGATAAACTTATGTGCAAATTTATAAATAGATATCGTTCTTTATAAAGTTATCAAAAAAAACAATCATTTTATTTTTTCTTTTATTTTATTTTACTTGGGTAAACTAAATTTTATTCCTTTAGTTTGGTTACGAAAAACTTTTGTCTCTGGAAATCTGAACGCTTTAAAATCAAATTTTTTGGTAATTAATTTTTTAAACATAATGCCAATAAAAAAAAATAAAAAATATTACTGTTTAACATTACTCATTATTTAACATTATTTCTTTTCAGGAAACTTTAGTTGTAAATCCTTATATTCCAACTGAACAGAATCCCTATATACCCATAACGTTTCGCAGCCATCACGCTGAACTGGAAAGCATTCCATTAACTCCAATGCATCCAACATCAACAACTCTTCCAATTACATTAAGTACACGTCAAACTCTTCCTCATCAATCACATCATAGCCACTTTGTTAATGAACGTTCACCTGTTGTGTGTGATGCTACAACAGCAGATCGCTACGCGTATGAAACATTAGAACAAAATCATTGGCTGATGTGCAACAAATGCACGACATTAACTTGTAGCTGTCGTCATGGAAATGCTGCAGCACAAACCAGCGATGTCAGGTAAATTAAATATTTTAATTTTTTATTTCTTAATTTCAGCATATTTTACTTTAAGAAACATTGCTTCGTCTATGACTTATGAAGAACCGGCTGCGCCATTAATGCATTCCCACATTCATCATCGAAATGCAGTGGATAATTCACTTTTGTTACGTAATGAAGATCATGAGCAATCAGAGAACGTAACTAGTCAATCATCAGATGATCTGAGGAATAATAACTATGCTTTAGAAAATAATTATTGGTCTACTGCTGCAGCTGTGGCAGAGTCAACAGCGACATCACCATCGTCGCCACCACCACTACCACCACCGACGCCGCCATCCCTTAGAACATTTCTGTCAAATGTTAACCTTATACATTGCGTTAAAATAAAACCTGAGGACATGTTTGTTCACTGTTCAAATTCAAGTTCAGTTGCCAATGAGAATGAAGAAATTATTGAACCGGAAAATATAGACGAATGTCAGCGAGATCATTCTAAGCGTACACGATCCCATCGTATGAAAACTCGTCCACAACGTGCTGGTAATATACAATATTGCAGTTCCAGTGGTAGCATATCTAGTGGAATATTTCCTACAGATACACAGACAGAAAACATACATTCCAATGAAGATAATGAGGTGGCTTCCACATCATCGACGACTGCAACCAATAGTAAGCAACTGGTGATAGATGAGCATAAGAATGATGGTAATGTTCATACATCAAATAACTGTGATAATGATAATGAGGATAAATTGGCAAATTTACATACGGAAAGTGTTGAAAATACTGCAAATGGAAGAGATCGATCGTTAGCATCAACTGTTACTCAACCCGCCGATGAAGGTGTCACCTCTGCTTCCGATATAAAGATTATAAATCGAATGGAATGCGAAGTTGACAGCGCAACAACTTCAAATAGTAGTAAATCTATTAAAGAGCATAAGAGTAACAAGACAACAACCTCGCCGGCGACGAAATTGTCAACGACTGATACTCAAACACAAATCGATAGCGTTAGTTCAAGTCCACCGACCAGTACGAAAACAGATTTAGATTGTGAGCCAAGTACAAGTGGCTTACAAAGGATTGGTAGGCTACATAATTTGAATTCTGATCCAAGAAGTGAAAATGAAATCCATGCTGGAAGGCACATGAGACTTTATCATCAGAATACATATGAGTATTTATCATCTGATGAAGACGACGATGAAGTAGTCGTTGTTAATTTACAGAAACCAAAAACAAACCAAGTGAACGCTACATCTGAAGAGTATATGTTATGGCACGAAAGGGAACGTGAACGTGAGCAACAGCAACTGAGAATTAGTGTCACACACAGTAATGCATCGTCAACATCGCCATTAGTAAGTGATCGCCTCTTTCATCAAAGTCAACGGTACGATAACGACGGCATGCCAAGTGCTAAGGTTCAACGAATGAATGGTTCTTTAGGAATGTCTCGTGAGCTACGCCGTATACATGATTTGTACTTTAATATTCATGAAACATCTGATACTGATGAGGTTAGTTTAAATCAAACACTTATTATTATGTATTGAAAATATGTTTGCATTACTTTATACACAGGCAAGTAGGAATGATCAACTTTCAACTCAATATAATCCTTCCTTTGGCGAAGATCAGCCAAGTGAATATAGAGACTCCCAGAATGATAATGAAACATCTAATGAGCAATTAGAAAATGTTGCATCTATCTTAGAAACAGCAACAGCTAAATTGCACCCATCCCAGGGAATAGGCAATAAAACTGTCGTTGGCACTGCAGTTTTAACAGCTCCTGATTTGCAACTTGATTGGCTTTCTGATTCAACCACCGCTGATGATGATGATGTTGTATTTGTACATTCCACTCGTGAACCTATCCTTTCAATTGATCTTACGACTGATGATGATGTACCTAATATATCCACTTCGGCAGAAGCAGCGGTATCATTAGCTGGTCCATCCAACTCTAGAATGTATGATATCAATCGCAATCATATTGATGACCGCAGAAATGAACGTCAGCATCAACGTAGCTGTTATGGAGAAACTGAACAAAATTCGAATATGATGGATTTGACTAGAGAAAATTATGTTATCTCTAGTTCAAACGACAACCCACCTTATCCACATCCATTGTCATCTTCCTCGCCATCTTCCTATTACAACTATGGTGAACATGCACCACAACACGCCCATCAGCGTCCCCGCCATGTTCACCGCCTTCCCCGCCATCGTCCCCTTCCGATGCTTCGCCATTTTCCACATGTTCCACCACGGCCGCCACGTATACGTAAACTCTTGTCACCAACACGTTATCTACCCACAACTTTTCATCGAACAACAACTACTCCACCATCTACAACTGTATCGGCGATAGCAACAGCTACCACAGTGAATTCCAATGCCGCTACGACGATAACAGCAACGATAGCTGACCAACCAACTGAAACAACAAATGAATTAAGTTCACAATCGCTGCTACCACCCAGACTTTGGGATCGTATGACCTTAATGCCAACGCAACATTATACTCCAAATCATACCATGCCTTCATCAATGATTGATGAACTAAGTCCATTTGTGATGCCAACATTCTCACGTTTTGGTAACGAAAGTTCCTCTACTATGGTAGAATATTGCCCCCCACCTCCAGCAGCACCTATGTACATGCCCGGACATCCGCAACCCCCACCACCTTCTTATTTATCAACATCACGCGTTATACCACGCGATGATATAATGGCCCCACTACTACATCCCCACCCATACTCTCACAATAATAGTCGTTCAAGTGCAGCAGCAGCTGCGGCTGCAGTTGTAGCTGATGCGTCCGCAGCAGCAGCCGCTAATGATTTTCTGAATATATCGTCATCAAGTGTCATCAATGAAATTGATCAAGCAGAAGCTGTCGAACAAGGTATCTCACCACCAGTAGCGCATACTCATGCTGCGCATTTTTCAAACCCTTTACAATTTGTTGGTGCACCGGCCTATTGTCCATCGCCTTCTTATCCGATGCCACATTCATTACGACGCTTTCATTTAATGAACTCAACTCAAGGGCAACAGCAGCAACATCCTTATCAGTTGACACATCAGCATCATCAGCATCCAAATATACATCGTGGTGTTGCTTCAACGGCTTCAGCTGGTGGTGGTAGCAGTGTTGGGGCACCACCACCATATCCTGTACACCAGCACTTATGGTATCGTCAGCAAAACGTACAGGAGATTCATCGACGTCATATGACGCCAACACCAATCGATCTCTCCTCGAATCCATTAAATCTTACTAGTAGTTTTCGTTCTCGATTTCAAATGCCCAACTTATGTTCTTGTGTGCATGCACGAAATGGGCCAGTTTCCAGCCTCGATCCCGTAAGCATGCAAACATTTTGTAGGCTTTTACATACTAAGCATAAATATGAATTTTATTTTAGGCTTATTATCCATACGAGTCGCAGCCACAGACACAACCTAATCATCACCAACGTCCACGTCCTGCTGTACATCATCATATGTTTCATCATTACTCGCCTGTGCATTTGGAAATTGGTTTATCAACGCCTTTGTCTCACCTTGGCTCTAGAATACTAATTGGTTCATCCATTCGTCCAAATCGTGGTGCAACTTTAGTAAGTAGAACATATGTACATATAGTGAATCACAAAAGTATTTTGCATACAAAAAATAACATTTAAAATGCCAAATCCACCTTAAGTATAGCTACAAACTATCTGGAGCACAAAAGAAATGCATGTGATATCAAACTTGTATGGGATCCTCCTTAAGGGGTGGAAAAATAGGGGTTGGTATGTTCGAAAGAAATGAAGGAGAGAAAAAATAAATTATGTCGGTGAACATTTTTTCCCTTTCCCGGCGACGAGGAATCTTTAAGTGCTCTTTCACCCACTTTTTTGTTAGTTAAAAATTAAAAAAAAAAATTGAAAAGTAGTCTTCAAATCGCCAAAGTTAAAAAGTAGGGAGTTAAATTGAAAATATCAACTTTAAAGGTTGAGAACTTTGCGAAATCCTTTGAAACCATACCTGTGGACTTTTGACAAAACAACCCATGTCGAGATAAGACAATTCTCCAGGGTTTTAGTCCTAAATATCAAATAAATAAATATCAAACAAATAAATATGCTTCTATTGGTACAATCGCCATATCTCTATGATTTCTTGTTCCCGAGGTATAAGATTTGAACTTAGCGCCATTCGTGCGGTGAAGTGTATGAACGAAAAGAAGAAAAATTATTTGACAGCTGACACTTTAAGATTATTAAATATGTATGGAAAGAGGAGATTCAACGCTGCATCAACGAAATTGAGCCACATTATTGAAAAGTAGTTAATCAGTTTTTAGGCTCTCCTGAAAAGTTGCCAATTTCGAGTAAGGTTGTTTTGTCAAAAGTCCACAGATATAAACCAAACACAATTTTAGAATGTCCATATAATTAGCTTAAAGTTTGCCATAAAAAAGTTTTCTCTAAAACTTTAGGGTGACCCAAGCAATTTTTTTTTTTTTTGTAAAAGAAGTCAGAAAACCCTATAACTTCTCAGGAGAACATTTTTGACCCCCTCCCAGGTGCAATTTTTTTGTTATTCTTGGCCTCTTCTATAACTTTCCAGAAGCTACAATTTGGTGGTGCCAGAATTTTTATTCATGACTAGCTGTCTTAAACGGCGTTGCTCGGGTTTTGTTTAATTTTTTACTCGGGGTTATTTGCAGAAAAACAAAAAACAACAAATTGCTTTATATCACTTATTCCACTAAAATGAAAAATAAAATTGCGTTTTTTAAGCAAGAAAGCACTCGGAAAGTCAATACCGAAAACTATTTTTTAAAATACTGTGCCACAAACAGATGCTCCAATATATTTGTTTTATTTATTTCCATAAAATTATCACATCAAAAATATCGGTACGAGTCCAAATGTATCGAAAAAAATTTAGAATATATTGATTTCGCCGGTGAAAGTCCAAAAGTATCGAAATTCTAAAATATCGGCAATGCCCAAAAGTTTTGAAAAATATTGAAATACTTGGAAGAAATAGGTTAAAGTCATGAAAAATATGTGTGTATGGGTAAAAGTCCAAAAGTATCGAAAAATGTTGAAATACATGCATCGAAGAAACCGATAAAAGAAAAACATCAAAAATATCGGTTAAGGTATAAAAGTATTGAAAAACATATAAAATATAGCTAAAAGGCGAAAGATATTGAAAAATATCCAAAATATCGGTTAAAGTTCAAAAGTATCGAAAAATTCGGTAAAAGTTCAAATGTATCGAAAAACATCTTAAATATCGACATAGAGTTTTCATATAAGCAATTTTATATAAATAGTATAGATCGAATGAGTCTCGTTAATGTTAAGTTTTTTTCGGATTTCTTTAGAGAAAATTATTAAGGGGACGTTCACATATATGTATGTAACGCGCCAGGGGGTGGGGGTTTGGACAATTTGTTACGAAGTGTTACATGGCGGTATTTATAATATTTATTCAATTTATTTATAATTACTAGGGGGGAGGGGGTTGTACGTTTTGTAACGTTGCGTTGCGATTGGGGAGGGTCAAAATTGGTCGAAGATTGTATTACGTAATATGTGAACGGCCCCTAACAACCTTTTAAGCGAACAAATTTTTGGGTGAGATTTTTTCTTGTCTGTCGAAAAATTTTCAAGTAGTTAAAGAATACATTTTTCACGCCTTTATAAGAATAAATTTTGCTCACATAGTCTTCAGAGTGCATGAAAACTTATTCAAATTGCATGACAAAATACTCATTAAAAACAGGGTTTGATTTTGCTGAGCTATTTTTTAGCCTATTGATTTGCTGTGCTGCGACTATAGAAAAATTGCGCAGCACAGCACTACAGTCGAAGCACAAATTTAAAATTGAACTGTCTGCTGTGCTGTGCAGTTTTTTCAATTCATAAGCAGTAGCAGAGCCGATCGCTTGCTGCTACAGTTGAAGTCGATTATTTCAAAATGTTTGCTTCGCTGCTGCTATGCTTTCGAAAGAGAACGAAGCAATAGCAAAAGGAAACAAAAACATTCAGGTTGCCACCATACATTAAAAAAAAAAAAAAATTAATTTTAGCCTTAAACCGCTTAGATAAACTTTTAAAAAATCTAACATATTTTTTAGGGTTGCCACCTGGTTTTTTTTAATAAAATCAAAACTTTTTTTCAATAAATTGCTAAAAATCATAATTTTCTCTCTATAAATTGACATCTTGGGTCCAAAAACGACGAAACAAAAATTTAGGGTGGCCATATTAGGGTTGCCAGACATTTTTTCGCAAAATTGCATTTCTTTATTAACTTTCTTTAATGAATGTTATAGAATCGACCCAAAAACTCATAGTAAATTTTTTGGGGTTGCCACCTGTTTTTTTTTTAATAAAATCAAAATTTTTTTCTAATAAATTGCTTAAATCAACATTTTCACTCTATTAATTGACACAGTGGGTCTAAAAATCACAGAACAAAATATATGGCAACCCTAAATTTTTTTTTCGTTGTTCTTTACTCAAGATGTTAATTTATAAAGAGAAAATGTTGATTTCATTAATTTATTGAAAGAAAATTTTTATTTAAGAAAAAAACCAAGTGGCAACCCTAAAAAAATTACAATGGGTTTTGGGTCGATCCTATAATTTTTCAATAAAGAAAGTTAATAGAGAAAGGCAATTTTGCGAAAAAACGTCTGGCAACCCTAATATGGCAACCCTAAATTTTTGTTTCGTCGTTTTTGGGCCCAAGATGTCAATTTATAGAGAGAAAATTATGATTTTAAGCATTTTATTGAAAAAAATTTTGATTTTATTAAAAAAACCAGGTGGCAACCCCAAAAATTTTACTATGGGTTTTTGGGTCGATTCTATAACATTCAATAAAGAAAGTTAGCAAAGAAACACAATTTTGCGAAAAAACGTCTGGCAACCCTAATATGGCAACCCTAAATTTTTGTTTCGTCGTTTTTGGACCCAAGATGTCAATTTATAGAGAGAAAATTATGATTTTGAGCATTTTATTGAAAAAAATTTTGATTTTATTAAAAAAACCAGGTGGCAGCCCTAAAAAAATATGTTGGATTTTTTAAAAGTTTATCTAAGTGGTTTAAGGCTAAAATTAATTTTTTTTTTTTTAAAAAAAAACATGTGGCAATCCTGGAAGTTGTTTCTGCTTTGTACAGCGAAAAGCAGAAGTTCAAACAGCCGAGTTAAATAAAAAGCAAAAGCACAAACGGAGTTACGCTTCGCTTCGTGTTTGTGCTTGCTTGGTTAAAACTTTGCTTTTTTCAATAACAAAAGCAATAGCAGAGCACAAAAACAAAAATGTGCTTGCTTGAATTGCTTTGACTTCGTTCGTTGAAAAAAAGCACAGCAAGCAGTAAGTCCAAAATGTAAAACGCAATAACTGACGCAGCACAGTTCAGCAAATTTTCGTTGCTATAGCTATTTTATAGTCAGCAGATCAAACCCTGATTAAAAATATTTTAACTACATAGCTTAAAATGTAGAATCAGCCTAAGCCTAACATACATTTTGTTTATATAAATAATTAATTTTAAATTTTGCTTTAAACAGGAAATAATTGAACGCAACACACTACCACATAAATACAAACGTTTACGTCGGCCCAGCGAGTCTGATGAGGATGCTGAAAAGTGTGCTATATGTTTGTCACTTTTTGAAATAGAAAACGATGTTAGGTATGATATTTGTATACACTTAATATTACATAAAATGTTTAAATGCATATTTAAATTAATTTTTTATTTCAGACGTTTGCCATGCATGCATCTATTTCATACAGATTGTGTGGATCAATGGCTGGTTACCAATAAACATTGTCCTATTTGTCGTGTCGATATTGAAACACATTTAACCAAAGATGCCACAACCTCTTTATGACAGTGTGTTCGAGGTGTTCTGTTGTAAGCGCGTCTAGACGTTTCAACTCGTCGCGTTTGTAAGTTGCAAGTGCTAGTTTTTTTTTTCGAGTAATACATACAGAGTTAAGTTTTGCAATTATTATTGCTTATATACATTTATGTGCATGCATTTTTGCTTTTGATTTATTCTTTTTTAATTTATGTATTTATTTTTCTTTTCCTTTTTCTGTTTATAACATACTCTATATTGGTTACGTTATTTATTGTTAATGATTTACAGAAAAAAAACTACCTTGTTTTGCTAAATCTCTTTGTATGTAAATACAACATATAAAAAAAAGGCTCCCGGAAAAAATGGCAGGCATTTTTTTGGAAATAAGGCCCAAAATAAATTAACTTACGACAGAATTTTTGGAAATAATGCTAGAAAAATTTTTGGAAATAAAGCCAGAAAAATCTAATTTTTTTTTGGAAATAAAGCTAAAAATTTTTTTGACGTTTTTTCCAAATAATTATGTGGCTTACAGAAATGCAATTTTTTTTTGGAAATAAAGCCAGAAATTTTCTGCTATAAATTTTTAAAAACAACCAAAACTTAGCTGGAAATAAACTTATGGCTTTATTTCCAAAACAAATTGGTAAGAAAGCCAGAATTTTGTATGGAATTTTTTCTGGCTGTATTTGCAAAAACAATTTTTTGACGTTATTTCCGATGGCGTTTTTGCCAAAAATCTGGCGTTATTTCCTAGTTAATTTTTGTTTTTATTTCCAAAAGTTAGTGGCTTTATTTCCAAAAGTTTTTCTGGCGTTATTTTCATTTTGTAAACTACCAAGCATGTTCCGAAATCCGTGTGATTTCAGTTACTTTTCATTTTGGAAGCTTTTTGATGAAAATGGTGAGTCACACAATAAAAAGTATTAGAATTTTTTATGTGGAGAAATACAGGTTCTAAAAATAATATTGATTTGTATTTACGAAAAGGTAACCGATTAGGAAATATTCGATAAAATTTAAGTTTTCGACTTTGCGGTTTTTTAAGAATATTCCCCAAACGCTACTTTTTCGTTAATGCAAATCAATACTTTTTGTAGAACCTGAAATTCTCCACATAAAAGATTCTAATACTTTTTATCGTTCCACTCACCCTTTTCATAAAAAATCCTCCTAAATGAAAAGTAATTGAAATCACACGGATTTCGGAACAAGCCTGAACATAACTTATGGAAATAAAGCCATCATTTTTGGAAAAAACGCTAGAAAAGTTTTTGGCTTTATTTCCAAAACAAAATCGAAAGAACGCCAGAATTTTGTATGGATATTTTTCGTTGATATATAAGTGAAACTAAAAATTATATATTTGTGGTCAGAGTTTCTTGATAATAAACAGTCTCAAGTTTTTCATTCTCGTAAATGTTTCCTTTTAAAAGGACCCAATAGGAAAGGGAGAGGGAGTGTTTCAAAATTGCGTGAAAGCTCTTTTCGTACTAGCGATTGTACATCGATCCCTAAATGATGGCACATTCTGAGTATGCAGTTATTTAGACGAACCTTTTAGTACGAGATCCGGCAGAAAAAAACGTATGGATCGAGTTTTTAGTTAAAATATAATTTTTACATATATTTATTAATGGGGGAATATATTTTTGTCGGGTTGCCTATCAAAATGTGGCCACTAGTATTTTCAAATTGCGATAACTTATGAACCGTGAGTCTCACGGGGAAAAGTGCCTAGATCTTTTTTATGAAGAGTCATATGCTCTGCAAGTAATTTCCATCGTGAGACTCACGGTTCATAAGTTATCGCAAATGGAAAATACTAGCGGCCACATTTTGATAGGCAGCCCGGCAAAAATATATTCCCCCATTCATAAATATATGTAAAAAATAGATTTTAACTAAAAACTCGATCCATACGTTTTTTTACTGCCGGATCTTAGACTATTTGGGAAATAAGGAACAGATATAGTATCATAATGGTCATTTTTTTAATGGTCGAAATGTTGAAAAATTACTTAATGTTGGGATATAAACATACAAGATTAATATAATTTTTTCTTTCTTAAAAAGAGGTTGTTTTTTTCCTTGTAATTAAAATTAAAATTTTTTTTTTCTGCTCAAATACAATGAATAAAAATTTAGTATGTAAGATTTTTGTAATATAATGAATTAGTATACTTACAATCTATTTTAACTTGAATTTGTTTAATCCTTGCATAAAATGTAATTATTATATATATATGTATGTATTTAAAAATGTTTACAATTATTATTATATTATTATTTACAGTGTGCCATAAACTGAATGAAAAATTTAAAATGCTTTATTTATGCAGTTAAACCAACCATTACAAAATAGTTAATAAGTATATTAGTCTCTTAAAATTGTTTAAATAAAGAACAAGAAAACACCATTTATAATATACATAATTTTGTATTCGCATATTTGTTAAAACATTGTGTTTTCTGTAAGAACAACTTATTGTCCAGATATTTTTTTGCTGTAATAAATTTAGTTTGAAATTTTTAAATATTTCTATAAGAAATGTAACCAATAACACAGCCACAAAAAAAAAAGTTCTGTGCTGCTGACTTCAGAGTACTGATTCGATATTGTTACCCTCGATTTTGATTCGAACTAAATCGAATCGAGAATTTTTTTGGTATCCAGAATCGAAATCAAAATTTTCCACTTGAAAATAATTTTAAAAAAAAGTTATGCATAAAATTTTTGATAATAACTATATGTGATGCTACATCCACCATTTCAGTTAAGACTAACAGAGGCACCCCTCAGGGCGGGGTTATTTCGACAACCTAGTGCAATTTGATATTAATCGAGGAACTGCTACAAATTGGGTTAAATATTAACCCAACAAAAACCGAACTTGTACTTTTTACCAACAGAAGGAAAGTCCCGATTTTCACGTTACAGAGAGTAAATGGACAGCTCCGTGATAGCGCAAAGTCCTAAGGGATAATACTAGAAACTGGAAACTGACTGTCAAAAAAAGGATTAAGTTAAAGCTTTCATAGATTTTAGCAAAAGCATAAAAGCCCAGTATCCTCCATTTAAAGAATGGGAGAATATGAATATCCTTAATAATGGTTCTAAAATGTACATAAGAACTGGTTGCGGAATTTACAGCAATTCAATTAATTTCTCAAAGTCGGTAAAAATATCTGACAATTGTTCGATATTTCAAGCGGAAATATTTGCAATAGCAGAGGCGGCTGATAGGTTGATAGCGATGATGGATATATCACCTACTGATATAACCATTTAAATCTATAGTCAAGCTGCCATCAAAGCTCTTCAGAGTAGGAATTAAGATCTGAGGTGGTCAGCCGTTGTAACAAAGAGCTTCAGGTTCTTATCGAACAATTTAGAACTCTGCTGGGTACCCGGTCATAAAAGTATTCCAGGAAATGAAAAGGCAGACAAGTTAGCTAGGAGAGGCTCATTGCAGAGAATATAAACCATATCGTTAAACCACCAATGTCATACTTTTGTAAGATAATTGCAGATAAAATGATTTTGACGATGATGAGATGGGACAATTCATAATAACACTCTTAAGGTAAAGTTTAGTAAACTGCTCCTTAATTACAGTAAGAGGGAAATGAAGTCATTTATAGCAGTGATTACGGGGCATAATAGTTTGTGCAGGCACCTTGAACAAATGGGGTTTGAAACTGATGACCTTTGCAGATGGTATGGGGACTGTGACATAGAAGAGGATAGTCAACATTCTTTTTTTTTTTTTTTTTTTTTATTACATACTTAAACCAACGCTCAGCGGATAGCCCCTATAAATGCAATGTACCGTGTTGATTTGTAGAAAAGGAAATAGGTTAGAAGGATGGGGGAGAAGAGGAGTAGTGTCGATGAACATTTTTCTTAAATCTACCGATGTCACAACCATCGGGAAAAACGCTCGCAGGGAGATTATTCCACAACTTAATCGTTCGACCAAAGAACGAATTATCACGATAGTGCGATGTTCTGTTAAACACCGTTGCAATGCAGTAGGGATGGGCCTGATGGGACGCCCGAGTGCTGCGAGAAAATATATGAACTGACGGAACCAGCCCATAAATTTCCCTAGAGCACAACCCATGATAGTATCTATAAAAAAGAGTAACACACCCAACGTTACGACGGTGTTCAAGAGAATCAATAGAGGATACAACAACCGCATCCCCAATCAACTTCATCGCACGACGTTGGACTCTGTCTAGCAGCTCCAAAGTAGTTTTTGGAGCCCCGGCCCAGATGTGCGAGTTGTACTCTAGCTTAGGTCTAATATACGCAAAATAGACAGTCCGAAGATCAACAGGAGTGAAGTATTTCTTACACCGTTTTAGATAACCTAAACACTTGGCCGCTTCTTTCGACTCATCGAAAACATGATCTGTCCACCTCAGATCAGCTTGAATCGATATGCCCAGAACGTCAAGAGTTGCTGATCTCATAATGTCTACGCCGGCCATATTGAGGGGTGGAGGGGGACAAACCACTCGTCTGTGGGACAGCAGACAGCATTGGGTTTTGCTAGCGTTGAATTCGACCCGATTAGCTCGACCCCACTCGGAGATTGTTTTGAGGTCATTTGTGAGTGTGACATTCATATACCGCCTTTTTCTCTCAATCTCCTCAGAGCTTGGACGCTTTTTGAAGCAATATGAATAACAAATACTGCTGTCATCCGCAAAGGAGTGGATTGGATTAATGGTCGATGACAGAAGGTCATCGATGAAGACAAGAAAAAGAGATGAGGATAGGACCGAACCCTGGGGAACTCCAGCGTTAATGGAGTATTCGTAAGATGTGAAACCGTCTACGACAACACGAATAGAACGGCCACTGCAAAAGCTCGTTATTGTTATCGTTACGATCAAAAGCTTTAGAAATATCCAGAGCAACAACCATACTTTCACCAAGAAGGTGGACACATTGGTTCCACCTCTCAGTGACGAACGCCATTAAGTCACCAGTAGAGCGAGCTTTCCTGAAGCCATATTGGCGATCATTAAGTAATTCGTTGCACTCCAGATAATTCATAAAGTGAAAGTTTATAACGCTTTCCATAACTTTGGAGAGCGCTGAGCATATTGCAATGGGCCGATAATTATTGGGGTTGGTAGCCTCGCCTTTTTTGGGTACTGGCTGGACATTAGCAACCTTCCAACATGATGGAAATTCACCACAAGTGTAGGAAATGCTAAATAAATTCCTTAATGGGCGAGCCAGTGTTGCGGCACACTTTCGCAACATATGGGCTGATATGCCATCTGGCCCTGACGCTTTGTTAATATTGAGGTTAGCAAGGACCTTTTTTACCGCCCTAGTTCGAAAGAAGATCCTCGGCATAGCCGCGGACTTTCTCTCGATGTTGGGCGGTAGTTGATTGCTATCAGGCAAAGTAGCATTCTTAGAAAAGATGCTAGCCAAAAGATTAGCTTTATCAACGGGATCAGTGAAGATTTGGTCGTTCGTTAAGAGAGTTGGAATAGACGATGAAGACTGATTCTTCACTCTCTTAACAAACGACCAAAAGTTTTTACTACCTTTCGGCAGTAAAAGGATTCTTTTGCGCATTTCGAGCTCGTGAAGATGCTTTTCGCGCTGATTCGTGGCATTACAGCGATTGCTAGCCTCACTGCGAAGTCTTTCAGTATCGGTATTCTTGTTGGAACGCCAATTTTGGAACGCTTCCTCTTTGGACCTGGCTGCAATCCTGCAAGTCTCATTAAACCAAGAATGGTCCTTAGGTTTGATGCTAACTTTTTTATTAGGAATGAAGGACCTCATACCTAATAAAATAATTTCCTGCACCATTAAAGTCGCGGCATTTATGTTTCTGTCAGCGAAACACAATTTCCAATTGAAACTGCGATAAAAATTATTTAACGCATCCCAATTTGCTTTTTCATAAAGCCATACGGTTCGTTTCGGGGATTTGGGCGAAACGGGGTCCAAGCTAGTATATGAAAAAGCAGCGGAAATGGTACAATGCTCCGAATTACCAAGAGGTGCAGACAGAAACATCATATTTCTCATGATGCGACGTCAGAAAAAGGTCTAGAATACTAAGGCTATGCCCCCCAATACGAGGTATATATGTGGGGTCATTCACTAGTTGAGTTAGTTGGTTTAACTCGGCAAAGAGCTCAACATAACGGCCTTCAGGAGTTGTACGACTGGAATGGCGCAGCCAATTGGAGTTATGGACATTGAAATCTCCAGCAACAACGATTTCACTATCCGGGTACGACTCCAAAATCTGGGAAATCGAATCAGAGAGGAAGTCCACTTTATCCAAAGTAGGATTCCTTCCTAAATTTGGGCTTCTATAAATGAAGCAAAAATGCAGGATGTGCGACTGGACTTTGAACTTAACCCACATGGAGCTTAATTCGGCGTCCGTCGTGTTTAATTGCTGCTGGCACTGGTACGCAACATCGCTGCGAATATAAAGGGCGAGACCCCTATGGGCAGAGAACAATGGCAATAAGTAATACCCAGGTATATGAAAATCAAGCGGATCTGCATCCGAACACACCTGAGTTTCACCTAGAGCCATTATTTAGGGCCTAATACTAGAGACATGGGCATAGACAGAAAAAAAATTCGCCCTCAGGCCACAGATGTTGCAAAAAACTATACGAAAATTTTCCGACATCTGGGACACCCGTAGTGTTAAGAAAAATTAAACAATTGATGGTGTAACCAAAAAATACAAAAGGAGCGCAAATAAAATGCTGTACGACAGTGTTATGCCTTGTCGCACAAACATTTTACGCTCTTAAGCAGGGCATACATTAGTGATTTGTTCGTCTGATTTGTTGGTGTTGGGGTTAAAATCAGCAGTGTATGGGCATGTTCGCCAACATGTTGTCGGTTTACGAATTATTTTATAAACCGTGAACATGCTGCCCAACATTTTGGTAATGTATGGCGAAGTTTATGAACATGTACGAAGTTTACCAACAAGTTCGTAGTGTATGGCGTTGTACGACAACATTTTGTCATTTTCGTCAAAATTTCTAGCAGTGAACATATAGCATGTCGTCGCAAAGTAAAATATTTATTGAAAATTTCATAGCGTTTTCATTTTCGTTTCTTTTTCTTTTTTTTTTCTGTGCGCAAATGCATATTACTAAATATACTAAAGCGTCTTCTAAATGTTCATCCGACATCTTTTCACTTCGAAAACCACTGACAGAATTAAGTTTATAAACATGTTGGTAGTGTATGGCGAAGCGCTGCCCAACAAATCAGACGAACAAATCACTAATGTATGCCCTGCTTTAATCACACCAACAACTGCATGGGAAAGGGAGAAGACGGAATGTGAAAAAAAAAAACAAAAACAACAACAGTACAAGCAAGTTGAAGCTATAGAAAAGCCCTTTGCTTGGTTTTCGTCGATTGCGGTTGTTTTTTTTTTTATTATTATTTTTGTCTTAAGCTGCAGCTAATGTTGTATATTTTTAATTTTTTTATATTGTATTTTTTTTTGTGCGTTTAGTTGGCCGTATTATTTATTTTAATTTAAGTTTTTATTTTTATTAGGCCGCGCGGCGGGGTAAAATTATTTATTTTAAAACAAACGTAAAACACAAACATTGAACATTAAAAAGAACATAAAATATCAACGAATTTAAAACAGGGGACCGCGCGGCACGTCCACCTTCGTTAAGTTAGTCGACACAACTTTGCCAATGTAATGCAGTTTTTTTCAGGATATGCGAGACCTTGCAGACATAGACCCGATTAAATTACGGCGAATTTTTGGATTGCCGTGGGTAATTCTACTCACGAGAGAATATTCTGCGTATCAGCTAATTTTACATATTTTTTTTTTAAACAATGTTTCACTGATTTATAATCAAAACTAAACGTCTATAATGTTTCTAGTATGACACTGAAAATGAGTTCGATCCGTAAGATATTTCGTATAAAAATTTAACTTTAAAGTGCCAAATCCTCAGCCTCCTGGCATGTCTCTTTTCCGAAATTAAAGATTTATTGTTAAATCAAACTCAATAACAAGTGTGCCAACGAACATTTTACTTTAGAAATGAGATATGTAATCAATAGTTTTTCAATGTAACTGTCAAGCTTTGCAATTGATGTTCAATTTTATTAAAAAATATTTAATTGAACTTTGTCACTTGACTTTTACCTCAGCAGTACATTTAAAAATTTTGATGAGCTTGCGTATCTAACGCGTTGCTGCTTTATTGATACGAATGAAGGAAGTAAAGTTATCTTAGAATTGCTTTCATTTGTCTCCGATCATGAATATTTTAGTCGATACGCCGAGTTTTGTGTCCTGGTGTCCTTGGTCCCTGGCAAGTATTTTTGTTAAAAATATGTGTCATAGGAAATTTTTAATACATTTATAGGCTACAAATCTATAACATTTTAATGTAGAAATTCATACAATAATTTGGTCGTTACGCGTTGTATCGACGATTTATTAACTGAAGAGTGGAAAAACCCCACCCTCCTGGCCTCAGTTTCCTGGAAACTTTAAGATCTCATTTTTGTTATTTAGCAGAAAAAATAACTGGGTTTTAACAAACAGTGCTTAACAAGATTACTTGTTAAGGTACTCGGCTTCCTAAGCTCTTTTACAGTTTTTCCAATTTATCCAGCGAACAAAGCAAAATTTTGATTTTTTTTAGAAAACTTTGTAAAGAATTAAATTTGCCATTCAAAATAGCTTATTTAAAAAATTTTAAATAAAAAATTGCTTAAGCTAAAAATGTTGAAAAAAAAAAAAAAAAAAAAAAAAAATACGAAAGAGATAGGTAAAGACATCAGAATATAAAAAAAGTATATACAATTTCCTTTAAAATGCTTTATTAAAAAATTTCTTATGGCCGATAGCCTTAGTCGCTCGGGGCGTATATTACAGTAATACTCGTACAATTATTTTAAATTATATTTCTTATAAATAAACAAATAAAAAATTCTTGACGTTAAAAATTGACCGAAATAAGGCCACTCGAACATTTGTTTATGCGGTCGAAGAAATAGTTTTTACCCAACACCAAGGCATCTTACGAAAAAAGTGTATAAACCAAAAAATGCTTAGAATCGTAGGTTGCAGCTCAGGTCTTTTTTTTTTTAATAATTTTTGAAAAATTCTGAAATAAATCATTCGTATCTTTTGCCTTTAACATAGCAATAAACTTAAAACTTTATCAGGCCTGTTCCGTAATCCGTGTGGTTTTAACTACTTTTCATTTAAGAGGGTTTTTGATGAAAATGGTGAGTCACAGGATATAAAGTATTGGAATCTTTTTTGTGGGGAATTATAGGTTCTACAAATGATACCGATTTGTATTTTCGAAAAAGAAGCCGTTTAGGAATTATTCGATAAAATCGAATTTTTCGACTTTTTGCGGTATTTTAAGAATTTTTCCTGAACGGTTATTTTTTCGGTAATGAAAATCAATATTTGTTTTATATCCTGTAATTCTACACATAAGAGATTCTAATACTTTTTATCGTACGAATCACCGTTTTCATCAAAAAGCCTCCTAAATGAAAAGTAATTGAAATCACACGGATTTCGGAACAGGCATGTATATATACTTTGATCAAAGCAATCGCATTATTTGGCGAAAAAGTTGGAGGGTTGACGTAAATAAATTCGAATCCTTGTAGATGAAAACTTTTCAGCAAACCTGGGACAAAGTTTTGCTTAATAATCACCCATATTCCCAATTGTCGTTTCTATTTCGTTTCTGAGGCGTTTTAGTTTTTTTCGTCATCTCATACCTAAATTTGGTGTCTGGAAATAGATTGAAATGACGAGGAGTGTTTATCAAGGGATTAGGAACACGAAGCATATGTTTGTTTGTTTCGTTTTCCTAACCCTTCAATAAAATCTCCTTGTCGTTCCTATACATTAAAAAATATTGAAATATATTGGAACGAAAAGGGGTGGTTATCGAGGAGTCAGAAAAACTATGATAAGCTTTATTGCTTCGTTTTCTTAACCCCTCTATAAACACTTTTCATCGATCCAATATATTTCCAGGCTCCAAATTTAGAAACAGGGCGACGATAAAAACTAAAACGCCTCAGAAACGAAATAGAAACGACAGTTGGGAATATGAGTGAATAAATCAAATGGAAAAGGTTTATGAAAATTCAATATAATGATGAAATAAACTTTAAATACTGGTATCAAAAGTATGAAAGTTTTTTTCCCCTGTTATCATCACTTTATATGTTGTTTTTCTTTCAATGCCGTTAAATCAGATTGCAAAACACCAGCTGGAACATAATGAGATTCATCACTTAAATCCTTTTCATAATCATCCACTACCATCTGCTTGGCCATCCCTTTTGGCGTTATACAGTAAACATTGTTGCTTACATTAAATGTATTACCAATTGTGTCAAATGCACCAGCAGCAACATTTGCAGCCGATGGCCCATATCTGTGGAATACAAAATAAAAGCTTTTAAACTCTATAAAGCTCTGAATAAAAAGAACAAACACACTTGTGCTCTATAATCTTAACTGAATTATGACTTATACTGTTGCCTAAAATCTTTGCTGATGTTGCAAGACCATCGTAGACAATACTAAGCCCTTCAACTGCTCCCGCTGCGATTGTCATGGCATCCTCCATTGTACTGTTAGCCTCTTCACTATTGGTACAAACCATGTGTAAACGATCAAGAAATTTGTTCATGGCATCCGATTTGGCTATAAATTGGCATAAGCAATAGTTGCATAGTGGAAAAAATTACTACCAAATATTTTTTCAAAATTTAAAAAAATGGCGGAGATATTGGACTTTGAAATTTTTAGGTTAGTTTTTTTTGAGAAGCTATAACTTCGGTTGCATTTATCCAATTTTCAATTTTATAGTGTTAAATGATTTGTCTTAAAACAGGCTTTGAAATAAAAACTAGCAAACATTTTTTTTTTTTTTTATATAAAGTTCACACTGAAAAAAAAAATTTAAATTGAGTTTCCCAAAATACGTCCTTTTTAATATTTTTTATTTTTCTTGTAAAAAAAGCTACAAGTGTAACTTATCAGTCCTCCAAAAATTGGAGTGGGCCTCCCAGTGGTTCTCCAGAAAAACAATAAAATGTAGCTTTTGCCGCAATTTTTCAGTACAATTTTTTTGAATTTGAAATTTTTAATTAAACGTTAATTTGAATTTGAAAAAAGTGCGTTGGTACTTATATTAGTACTATACAAGCAAAAAAACAGTCAATAAACTATTTTCAGCATTTAAAAATTTTTTTTAATAAAAATTTTAAATTAAAAAAATGTACTGAAAAATTGGGGAAGATGCTACATTTTATTGTTTTTCTGGAGAACCACTGGCAGGCCCACTCCAATTTTTGGAGGACTGATAAGTTACACTTGTAGCTTTTTTTACAAGAAAAATAAAAAATATTAAAAAGGACGTATTTTGGGAAACTCAATTTAAATTTTTTTTTTCAGTGTAAACTATATATATATAAAAAAAAAAAATGTTTGCTAGTTTTTATTTCAAAGCCTGTTTTAAGACAAATCATTTAACACCATAAAATTGAAAACTGGATAAATGCAACCGAAGTTATAGCTTCTCAAATAAAACTAACCTAAAAATTTCAAAGTCCAATATCTCCGCCATTTTTTTAAATTTTGAAAAAATATTTGGTAGTAATTTTTTCCACTATGCAACTATTGCTTATGCTAATTTATAGCCAAATCTGATGCCATAAAAAAAATCTTGATCGTTTTGAAATGGTTTGTACCTATTATAGCCAAAACTTTTTTCTAGCAAATTTGCACCCTGTGTCTGTATATGCGGTGCTAAATAGCGTCCTATTTCCATTGATGCTGAACCCACTATTCCCGCGAACGAACCAGTTACGCCAACAGCTATGTTGGTAACATTCTTAGCAACTTCAACAGTTGTTTGTACTGCCGATGATACCGATGGTGCATCAGCGGGAGCTGGATTCATTTTTGAAATAAGGTATGGTGTAGATTCTGCCATAAATTCTTCAGTTTTTTCTGCACCTTTTATAAGAGTACGTGCAATACAGTCGGCAACAGTTACAATTTGCTTGGAAATTTGTTGGCTGGCATCTTCTGTAGAACCACCACAACGGAAATTTCTTCTGAGCAGGAGTAAATTGTGAATAAAGTAAGTGATTTCGTAATCATCGTTGCTGTTTTCCTCCGTACTTGCTTCTATTGTATCTTCACCTGACTCAGCATTAGCATTTTCTGAATGCAGTACTCTTAATCTGTATTGTATATCTGATTTTGTAGTTTTTAATTTTTGTATCATGATACATACTTCCATTACAAGAATTTGAAATGTTTCGTCAATAAGCTTTAGAATACGTTGATATGCAGCTATAGCTGCAAGTGGACATTTACTTTCTTCATGGCTGAAGGCGGTATCAATTTCTTGCATAGTTTGTGTGAAGGACCTTTTTATACATTCGTAGGATGTTAAAAATTCAGCTTGCGACGACATTATTAGTGCGATTGACTGCAATATATGTGTGTAAAGTAGTTGTATCTTACCGATACGATATGTTTGTTAAGACTGAATTTTATATTTTTCCGAATGAGTCCCAAGAGCTAAAGTTATATACAGGGTGGGTGAGAATCGGTAGAACACCAGAGAATGTAAGTTTTCTGGGATTATTCTGAAAAACTTTTCTTAGTTCCATTTTTCGAAATTCGCAAAACCAACGAAGATATTGGAGTTAGTCCATAAAGGAACAAAAGTAATGTCATAATATAAATTGACTGAAATTTGGTTTGATATGAATAAAATTGGGCTATATTTTCACGAAAAGTTTACTTGATAGTGTAAAATTTAGGGCATTAAGTTGAAAAAGTACGTGTATATCAGTCAAATAACCGATTATTATATGTAAGAAATTACTTTTTCCTCTTCATGGACTTATTCCACTTCCAAAAATAACGGCAAATTCAACTCCGTTTGTTGTGCGAATTTCGAAAAATAGAACTAAGAAAAGTTGTTCAGAATAGTCCCAGGAATCTAACATTTTCCGGTGTTCCACCGATTCCCGCCCACCCTGTATATCCTTATGTTTATTTATGTATGAACTCATAAGCTAAACGTGAGATTTGCTTCTATCATCAATAAGCTCCCGCGAACGGCGCACAGTGGTCTAGAATGCTGCTCTAGCTAGTCAGAACTCTTTCCTGGTTATTTTTCATAAAAAAAAAGATTAGCTTTTATGTTTTGGTGTCGCTGATTTTAAATCTGGAAACGATTTTTTTAAAATCAAAACGGCGCACAGTGCGAAATTTACAGAGTCTAGCGGAACTTAATTCATATCTCAGCACATATAGCAGTTATAGTTATGAAACTTAATACGTGGATATATATTTAATTGACAAAACACTATGCAAAACTTTAGGGGGATCAGACAAGGGGTTATTGTATCCCCCATATATGGAAATGCTTAAAACGTTGTATTTCTGCTCCCATACCAGATATCGCTATGAAACTTCATAGATATAACGATTTTCTTATCAAAACAACATGTAAAAAATTGAGGGGGAAGACAAGGGGTCTTTGCTGTTTCTTGCATTTTTATTGAGAAATGCTTCCAAATTTTGAGAGGATTCCCTCTACCTTTTTTGTATATTATAAACTAGCGTACGAATAGTTACCTTTAAACTATGGGGAGTGACAGATGTTAGTGTTGGTGAGCCTATTTTTTCCAAAAAAAAAAAAAAACCAACGATGGCAAGGGCGTACGCAAGAGCTATAGTCCATTTCCATTTTTACATATAAAGTTAATTTCTACAATCTCCTATTAATTTTCCAAAAAAATGGTGGAAAGTTTTTGTAGCGTAATTTTTAGTTAAACTTTTTGTTATTTTTTGTATCAGTTTGGTTACATACTTAATTTTATGTTATTTTTGTTTACTAATACTGATAAAACCACTAGACAACAACCAAAATGTAACATTTTGCAAACCATATTTTTTAAACTAATTTGAGGTCGCTTTTTCTTAGGGGCCATTCTCGAGATATTCGAAAACTTCGATAGTAAAACCGAATAATATTTTAAGAAGTTATTAAGGTTTCACTGAAGACTATTCTTTTTTTTATCGAAAAAATAAACAGGACAAAAATATGTTTTTTGCTCATAACTTTTTTTCTATGTTCTTGCAAAAAATGCTGCGATAAAAAATTTGAAATTTTTTGTGTAATATATGTAAGTAGATAATATACGGTTACAAAAGTCGATTTTTTTATGTTTTTTAATTACGTGGTCGGAAAAACGTTCGTTTACTCAAAAGGAAGGCTCTTACGAAAAAAGTGTATAAGGTTTAAAATGCTTTTATACATTTTTTGAGACCTTTTGTGACTTTTCAAAAATTGGTCAAAGAAAAAGAAAAAAAATTCTAAAAATTCTAAAAAAATTCAAAAGTGGGTTGTACGATTCTAAGCATTTTATGCATTATAAAATTTTTTTGCTTCATACAAATCAACCCAGTTTATTGTACTTGCTTTATAACTTTTTAAAATATAATCCGATTTTAGTAAACTTGGGCCTAAAATATTTAAAATTAAATACACTAATAAATAAAAATAAAAAAATAATTTTGAAATTGTAAATAATTACCATGAAAATGAACTTTGCGCTGCTATAACTCAGCCAATTTGAATAAGATTTTAGTTATTGGTACATTTGAAAGAAGCGTAAGAATTATTCTTTAAAAAAGTGTATACAAAAATTCGATCGAAATTGTGTTTCTCGAAATATTTTTTTCTAAAATTAGAGCTATAACCTCAAAAATCGATATTGTCGATTATGTCTAGAACGGCCCCTAGGAAAAAAAAAAAAAAAAAAAAACAAATGCGTTTTTCGGAGTCAGCGACTTCAAATTAGTTTAGAAAATATGTTTTGCAAAATGTTTCACACACAAATTAATTATTTTTAATGTAGTGTGATATGTATTTAAAAGATAACATACCTAAGCAAATTTTTATTTATTCAGAATAAAAAATAGAAAGTTATCTACCTTCATAAGTTATTTTGAAACTTTTATTTAATAGTGCACAAATATGCTACCAATATGATGTTATATAAAAACTTGGTTCTTTCTAGCTCTTACATTGAATTTACTTAAAAAAAAGAAAAAGTTTTACTACAAAATTTGAACGATGGCGTCCGATGCCGGTTTTTCGGTGTTTTATGAAATTTCCAAAGACATTCTGGAAAAGGTTAAGTTTAAAAGAGGATCGCAAAATATCGCGGAAATTGTATTGTGTTTCCAGTTGAGGATAAACCTACCTTTCAAATTTTGTACTTTTCAAAATGGCGATTTGTGGTAACACCTTTTAAAGTATCCAATGAAGTTGAAAATGTAAATTTTATGAACTTCTTATAGGCGAGGAGCCGGCAATACTAAAAGTGCCGTCATCGACAGTGGGTACTTCCGGCAGTTTCTAAGCTCACATACCAAGATATTTTTAAATTTGACATTAAAACATGTAAATTTAAAAAAAAAAAAACAAATTTCCGTGATAACAGAGAAATTGTACCCACTGTAGCACCATTTAAATAGGTCTGCCGGTCATTTTTGGCAAAAAAAATGTAGTCGGCCGGATTTTTTCTATTTTTCTAAATGGTTATGAAATTTATCATCGATTAATATTAAGATTGATCAAAATCCGCGATGACGCAAAACATTTCGAAAATTTAATAATTCAAAAATCATTTAAAAATATTTCTGCCAGGCTATAACCATGCTGACCAAGCTTTTCTTATTCGTCTTAGTGTAAACTACCATTTTGCATTAAAAATTTCAGAATCCGCGATGACGGCACTTTTAGTATTGCCGGCTCCCGGACTATTAAAAAGCACAATTTTCAAAAACAAATCACACACGAATAAAAAAAGGTTCTGCAATTATTTGAATGCCAATAAGTGACAATTTTATTAAAAAATAAATAAAAAAATTTTCGCGGCCTACCGACTTACCGTTTTTATGTACCAATCTATAAACAAAAACAAATCGAAGAGCTTTTTATAGTCAAAAAGTATGAATGAATAAGTAACCTAGAACTTAGGTGTATTTTGCAGTTGTTTCGCAAGGGTTATTCACCAAACTGAGTATGATGTTTTTGAGGTGGGATATTAAGCAACCGTAATAACGAATAATCTTATGCGTTTTATGTATTTCAAAAATTGAATAAAGTTCCGCTAAACCTCCCAAATTTCGCACTGTGCGGCGGATCCAAAATGCCGGACAATTTTCTGAAAAATTGATTATATCACGATAAAAATGGTGCTATGGTATTTTTTATGTCGCTGATTTTGAATACGGTATCATCTTTTTAGTAAACAAAATGGCGAATCCAAAATGGCGGAAAATTTTCTTAAAAATTGGTTATATCACAACAAAATTATGTGTAGGGGGGTTTTTGAGGTCGCTGATTTCGAATTTGGTATCATCTTTTTTCTTAACAAAATGGCGGACTATTTTACCAATAATTGATTATATCACGACAAAATTGTGGCTGGGGTATTTTTGAGGTTACTAATTTTGAATCCGTTATCATTTTTTTTTTTTTTTTGTAAACAAAATGGAAGCAAACAAACAATATATATGGTATACTAATAAGATAAAAAAACATTAATTAGATGAATAATAATTTGATGTATACTTTAAATATTCGCTAAGTTATGGCGATTTAAATTTTGGTCTATAATGGGGGTGGTCGTCTCCTTAACCTGATCACGTCCATTTTCACGAAGTGACTTAATGTTATCAATACTATCTCAGATATTTAATATTATTTTTGTACTTCAAATATTTACGAAGCTATGGCGATTTTAAATTTTTGACCTATATGGAAGGTGGGCTATTATTAGTTTTTCGAAACTGGAGCGTTGCAAGAATACAGAAAAGTCTCTGTAGAAAAACACATCATAGTCCAAAAAGAGGTGTGAAGGGGGTGTCCCATAAATGCGCAGAAATTTCAGAGAACCTCATATTACACACTTAAATGATCGAGCCGTTGCAACTCCATAAAACTTTTTAGTTATAATCCACAGAGTGCAAAATTTGTAAATTTTGGAAATAAAATTAGAGATTTTTTGTGATGATCCGGATATCTTTTTTTATATTACAAAAAACTAACATCTTAGTACGCAAATCTTTAGAAAATAGATCAAATTATTTTTACCATAAGTTTCATGAGGGAAGATCATTTAGTTTTAAAGATACTCTCATTTAAACTTTCACATATTTTAAGAAATTTTTGGAAAAATTACCATTTTCTGAATTCATTAAGTTTAAGACGCGAAAACTCAGAAATAGTATTATTTCCTGGTGTTCTGGTACTTGAAATATTTTATCTAGATATTTTACTTTAAATTTGTGCAAAAAAAAATATTACTTTTAACACAAAAATTTTCGGAGTTATGACCGGCTAGCGCTCTCTTATAGACCACTGTGCGGCGTCTGTTTATGTTAAATGAATTTGATACTTCCATCATTATAAACAATCAAAGTTGCCAGGAATAAAATAATAGTATATTAAACATGAAATACTCTTTTATATTGTATATATCGATATGCATAAGGAGATAACTGTAACACAGACTAATAGTCTAAAAAATAAAATTGCAACGAACAATTTTTGTGGCAAAACTTTATAAATATTTAGAAATATAAAGCACAAAAAATTCATAACATCTGTCTCCAGATCAAATTATATTACAGTTGATTATTCCCACGAAAACTTACCCTTTTTGTCACACCCGTAACTTTTTCAAACGAAATTTTTATTAATTTATTTGCCTGTTAATGCTACAAACTAAGAAAATTCTTGTACAAAATATTACAACGAATTATGTAAATTGAAAGTTTGGTTTCTGAAATTTCTTGCAAAATTTCACAGATATGGCAAATTAACTCTCATAAAACAAAAATAGCATTCATAAATTAAGTGTATAAAAGCATTGAAATTGAATTTTTTATCTATTTGATGACAAGATTGGGATAATTGACACTTCTTAAAATTATAAACCTTTCTGGGGCATTTATACATACTAGAAAGTTTTTATAGCCTTCCTTGGTCGATAAAACACAAAAAGCTTTTAATATTCATAATTAGGGTTAGCATGATTGCCATTTAGAGCCGTGATACTCCTACTAAAGAGCAAAAAGTTTTTGATATCTTTACGTCCTGCTCATTCTATCCCCATACCAAAATTCCCAAAAATCAATGGCGTGGCACCGCCCACTAAAAAACATAAAGGTCATATTCTCATTCCTTAGTGTTAGCCCTATCTGTATACTCAATTTAAAAAAATCAATGTAGTGTTTTAGCCATGAGAGCGTTTTTTCTATTTAGGGGCGTGGCACCGCACACTGAAAAACATAATGGTCATGTTATCGTTTCTTATTACCTACCCTATCTCCATACCAAATTTCGTAAAAATCGCTGCAGTGGTTTAGCCGTGAGAGCGTTTTTTCTATTTAGGGGCGCACACTGGTTCAAAATCCTAAAAAGCAGGCCAAAAGTCGAAAAAAAAGTTTTTTTAAACTAACTTTTTATGGACCGTAATGTCTAAAAGATATTCATAGACCTCAAAAAATTTATAAGCAAGATCCAGACATTCCTAAAATGCTCTTGGGATCTCTCCAAAAGTTCGCTTCTCAGACGAAAAATTCTGTGAGTTAAAAGTAAAAATTTAATGTTCACGGTAAAAACTGTAAAACTGAACCGATTTTAACGTTAGAATGTGGAATTTCTTTGTAAAAGAAAATACTATCGAACCTCTATATTGAAAACTTGCAACAATTTATACTTTTGCGTTAATTGTGATTAACTTAAAATTAAATTATTTCACAAAATCAGTTTGCAATGGATCAAAAAAAGCACAGAACTCATTTATACTACGTCATACCACCAAGATTTTTCAGATTTAAGAAGATTGAAACCTTTTCTAACACTTTTAAAAAAATTGAGGTGCCTTTGTTTGCCCTTTTTGTTTGACGCGGTTTTTTCTGAAGCAACCAGAGGAAAATTTAAATCATATTGCTGGCCAAGTGTCGATATGTGATGTTCGCCCAAAATGATAAAATTTTTATATTATGATACAGCTTATACTCCATGATAAAGGAATCTAAAACCCATTCTTATGTAGATCAATTTAACGTTACACACAACTCTATCAAAGTTAAAGTTTTGAAATAAATTTTTAAATTAGATATAAAAATTGTGCAAGTGTTGTTTTTTGCCATTTCGAATCCGCCAATTTGTTTTTTAAAAATCTAATATCAGATTCGGAATCAGTGACCCCAAAAACCCCCGAGTAAATTTGTTTGTTAGATTTGGTTGAATATTTATGCAAATCGTCCGCCATTTTGAATCCGCCACTTTCTTTTTTAAAAATCTAACATCAAATTCGTAGTCAGTGACCTCAAAAACCCCCAGGTAAAATATTTCGTCTCGAAACTTTAATGATCTCGACTTTTGTCAAGCTTTAAGGGATTTTGAACCAGTGTGGGGCGTGGCACCACCCACTTAAAAAAAATATAGTCCTATGCACTGCTCCTTCTCACAACCTTTCCAACAAAAAATAAAAAATCAAGCAAATCGGTTGAGATTTATGTATAGAAATAGTGACTGAATCGATTTCATTTGCCTATTTATATATAGATTTTAATATTGGCCTAAACCGTTCGCACCCATTACTATGGATATGCCCAGTTAAACTTTATCGTTTTTAGTTAAATGAAATTGTAATGTAAACAAAAATGAACATCTTCGAACTCGGGGAGGAAGGTCCTTAATCATGTTTTTGCAATTTTATAGGAAAAAACTGCATAAAAGCTTTAAAACTTCAAATCAACCCTCTAGTATGTTTAAAAACGTTCTGTGTACGTTTATGCTAAAAAATGTCAAACTTCATTATGGTGTTGCCAGATTTTAGCTATTGACATTAGTGTTGCCTAGGCCAGAAATATATATAGCAGCATACGTATACAGCTTAGGCTATAAAACTTTTTTTAAGGTGGATATTTAGGGTGGCTCTCATACAAAAAAAGTTTTTAAATCGTATTTTTTCGATTCACAAAGAATTTGGCTTTTATACTGAGGCACAGCTTAGGTTAAAAAACTTTTATTAATGGTGCATATTTAGAGTGGCTCTCATAAAAAAATATTTCTTAAGGTTATACTGCACCGAGGGGGATTGAATGAAAAATTTCTGAAAAAAGATTTAGCATCTATATTTGGGGTGGTCCCTCATACCAAAATATTTTTTAAGGTCATATTGCTGCACCGATTAAGTATGGAAGAGGATTGAAGATTTCTGAAAAAAAAGAAAGATTTATTTAAGGTGACCTACATACAAAAATATTTTTCCGATTTACATGGGATTGAAATGCTTTAAATAAAATCTATCTAATTTTATTTCGTGTGGCTATTTAGGGTTACTCCCATACAAAAATATATTTCAAATGGTATTTAATCGAAGGCCACTTAATCGATTCACATAAAATTAACACCACCTAGCTTTTATATTTAGAGGCCTTTACTAAACTACATAACTTTTATTCAGATATTTAAAGTGGTTCTCATACAAAATTTAAAAATTTGATTTTTTTAAGGGCGTTTAATCAACTCTCATGAAATTTACGCAAAGTCCTTAAATTAAGTGATTGATAATCGATTATCAAATAAATTTTAGGTGGTACGAAGTTCACCGGGTCATCTAGTAATAAATAATTTATAAGTCAGAACAACGTTTGCGAAGGTTCGTTATGCTACGCTTACTTAAAAAGCTATGTCTCTGCACCAATAGCAACTATCAACAATATTTGCCGGATCAGCTAGTATTTTATATAATCCAGGATGGTGGCATGGAGTAATTTTAGAAGTTTTAGACCCCTCACCCCTTCCCTTATATAAGGAATTGTTCATAGTTTTTACTTACCCTTTTTTGAGCAATCGTAAGAAAACGATAAACGCCTTCCTGCCCAAAAAGTCTTACGTATTTTTAGCACGGCCCCTGATGCCTTCTTACGATTCCAAGTGTTTTTATTTTTAAATAAAAAAAAAAACAATTGGGGTATTCCCGATTTGGAGTAATGTACTGGCTCACAGGAGGTTACCCCGCACAACGCCAACAACAAAATGAACCGTATAAACTTTTGACTTGTTACTCAGTTCGTTACTTCAGATCGTTAATAACTCTAATATGTGTCATAAAATATTATTTTTTTATTTCTTACATGTTTTAATATTTTACATTATTATTAAATGAACCTAAGAACATGTAATTTTATATAACCTTTTAAAGGAAACATTTTACTTAACTTTAGATAAAAAAAAGGAATGGGGTCGATGGATCTTTTAAAATTATATCTGACTCATTCATCATTTTGGCCCGTTGATTGGTTAGAGGGTTGACGTAAAAAAAAAAAAAAATTCGAATCTGTGTAGAATGAGTATTTTAGCCGCAAAATTTCAAAATTTTTCAGCAAACCTGTGTGGAAGTTTGCTTAGTAATAAATCTAAGTTAATGAAAAACTTATATGATAATATACATATCACTCATTTACTTCAAGAACGGCACAACCTAAAAAACGAGCTAATGATGCAGCATTATTCGTTAAATCATGCTTCATATTTAGTGAAAATTTCATAATCATATCTTTTACGGTTACCGTTTGAGAGCGAAATAACTTTTTCAATCGAAAACTTTAAAAGTATTTTCTGCAAAATCGAATTTTTTTACTTGTGCCGTTCTTGAAGTAAATGAGCGAATGTAAGTATATATCCGTGATACGTAAGTATTTTGGTAATTCTAGCAAAACCCCATTAAATAACTTCAAATACGAGCATACATTTGGTATGAAAATTTTTTCCCTCTGTTACCATCACTTTATATGTTTTTCTTTTAATGCCGTTAAATCAGGATACAAAATACCAGCTGGTACATAGTGAGATTCTTCACGTAAATCCTTTTTATAATCATTCACTACAGCTTTCCCTGTAATTTTAACCATTTTCTTGGCCATCCCTTTCGGAGTTATATAGTTAACATTATTGCTTACAATAAATGTATTACCAATTGTATCAAATGTACCAGCAGCAACATTTGCAGCAGATGGCCCATATCTGTGGAATAAAAATCAAAAGATTTTAAACTCTATAAAACTCTGTATAAGAAACAACTCACTTGTACTCTATAATCTTAACTGAATTGTTACTTAAACTGTTGCCTAAAATTTTTGCTGATGTTTCAAGACCATCGTAGACACTACCAATTCCTTCAAATGCTCCCGCTGCAATTGTCATGGCACCCTCCATTTTACTGTTAGCCTCTTCACTATTATAGCCAAAACTTTTTTCTAGCAAATTTGCACCCTGTGTCTGTATATGCGGCGCTAAATAGCGTCCTATTGCCATCGATGCTGAACCCACTTTTCCTGCTACCCAACCAGTTACGTCAACAGCTACGCTGGTAACATTTTTAGCAACTTCAACAGTTGTTTGTACTGCAGATGATACTGGTGGCGCATCAGCAGAAGCTGGATTCATTTTTGAAATAAGATATGGTGTAGATTTAACCATAAATTCTCCAGTTTTTTCTGCACCTTTTATAAGATTACGTGCAATACAGTCGGCAACAGTTACAATTTGCTTGGAAACTTGTTGACTGGCATCTTGTGCAGGACGTCCCATACGCGGCTCTGTAAGTAAATTGATTTCTCCAGCAAGTACAGCTTCTAACAGATCCAAAAAGAACTGTTGCTGATCAGCTAATTGTTCATTAGCATCATTTTTATTCCCATCTTTACTTGGTTCATCGGTTATTATAATACCAAATACAGAGCCGGGCTCATTAGATTCCAAATCAGGAAAAATAAATGCGCCGTATTCGGTGCGATAGCATGTTGTTATGGACGGTATTAATGGATTGATCCATATCAAATGTTGCGGAGTCGATGCTGCGGATGTTGTTGGCGCTGTAGTAAGTATGCTGTCGGGAAAGGGGCATTGTAAGAAATAAATTCCATTTAAATATTTCCACCTTCCGCCCACTGTGCAGAGAACTAATGATATTGATGTTGCGCCCTAAAAAGTTCATATTGTTATACGAGTAGTATATACATTTTTGTTTGATTAATTAAATAGTGTAAGTATAAGATTTATTTCGACTTACAGCCATCGTTGTAACACTGCCATCTGACTGAATCTTATATAATTTTACCGAAGCTTGAAAGAGAGTGTCAAAAGTAACATCACATTCTTTATCCACAGTAGCAATAACCTCACGCAATCCATTGATAATATCTTTATAGGTTTTCGGCTTTCCAGCAGCATTGTGAACATCATAGTAAGTTGAAGGATTTTCAAGTAACAGAGATTTCTTTTTTGCAAGTGGTTCATCACTGTTGGTATCCTCAGTCGCTTCCGTAGTGTCTTGATCTGGCGCAGCATTAACATTTTCTGAACATAATACTTTTAATCTGTGTTGTACTTCTGATTTTGTAGTTTTTAATTTTTGTATCATAATGCATGCATCATTCCATTCTGGTTTTATATTTTCTATTTCATCTGGCAGTCCAACTGGAATTTGAAATGTTTCATCAATAAGCTTCAGAACACTTTGATATGAAGTTATAGCCTCAAGTGTATGTTCACTTTCTTCATGACTGATGGCGGTATCGACTTCTTTCATAGCTCTTCTGAAGGACGTTTTTATACATTCGTAAGATGTTAAAAACTCGGCTTGCGACGTCATTATTAGTGCGATTAGCTGCAAAAATAATATTTCGTGTAGTAGTTGTATGTAAAATAATTTTGCGCTTATATGTAAATTATTCGAGATCCAAGACCAAAAAAAAAAAAAAAAAAACTGATTGCGCCAGAAAAAGTAGGAAAAAAGTGCTATCAACTTTAAAAGATTATCATGTGACTTATCAAGAAATCAAGGCATGTCTAGGCATTAGTATGACGAGCAAACAAACAATCTTGCATGAACATTGAGTGGTGCGGAAGATTTCTGCGGAGTATTTGAGCATTCAAAAGATTATCCGTTTTTCAGCACCGACTTGGCGCCCAATGACTCCTTTTTGTTTCCAAAAATCAAAAAGATTAGATGAGTGGAAAACGATTTACATCACCCGAAGAAGCTGTCGCAACATTTTTTTTTTTTTCATTGAAACCAACGCTCAGGGGATGGCCCCTATAAATGCAAAGCACTGTGTTGGTTTGAAGAAAGGAGAAAGGTTAAAGGGAAGGGGGAAAGATGGAGTAGTGTTGGTAGTGATGGGAACTATCGAATAAAAACTATCGAGTTATTCGATAGTTTGCAAAAATTCATTCATTCGATTGTTTTGAAAAAATCATTCATGAACGATTTTTAGTAATGAACGAAACTGATTGAATTCTTTTGTTTTTAGCTATGAATAAGTCATGAACGAAAACGATTGAATTGATTTTGTTTCACCCTATGACTTTTCCAGAGCTTTCTCCAAGGCTGGTCAAATCATTAACGACAGAAGAAGAAGGCTAAAAGGGCGTAAGTTGGATCAAATTATTTTTTTAAACAGTAATCTTGGCTTTCCATAGTTTACTTTAGTTTTTTTAACTTTATAAGAAAAATGTATTTATTTTAGTCACTTACTGTTTTTTTTCATTAAAAATTTGCATTCAATGTATAAAATATCCTTAATAAATCTCTTAGCTAAGTGAATTTAATAAATTTTGAATAAAATAATTCAACAAAAAAATTTAATTTAATTTAGGTCATATTTTCTTTAGTTTTCGGCCATACATTTTATACTAAATAATAGGGCTGTGCAATGAGCTGATCGAACCTGTTCGAGTTTTCGCCACACACAACGAACAAGATCGATCAGCTCAGCTCAACTCAGCTCAACTCAGTTCGTAAGTTCGTGAGTTTTGAGCTGATTGTCTAATCGATCAGCGAATTCGTTGTGAGCTGATCGTTTGTTTGTTGAGCTCGTTAGTTATGAGTTTTCTCGTTTGTTTGGTTACGTTCAGCGTGTTCGATATGCGTTGAATATGATTGCAAGTTGCAATCAGCGTTGCAAAAACTGTGTAAGAATTGGGATAAGTTTAAGGTTTAATATTACACACGAATATTAAACAAATATTTTGCATAGTTGTTTTTTGTTTGAACTTCGGCTCTTCGCTGTACACAGCAGAAGCAACTTTCATTATTACCACATGTTTTTTTTTTTTTTGTAAAATTTGCTTAAACCATACATTTAAAAAAAATTATTAAATTTTAGCCTTAAACCGCTTAGATAAACTTTAAAAAAATCCAACATATTTTTTTAGGGTTGCCACCTGTTTCTTTTAATAAAATCAAAATTTAATAAAGTTGATTTTGTGACCCTTTTAATTGTAAAATTTGTGGATATTCGGGCTTTAACGTCAATTCCAAATTAAAAAAAAAATTTTCTATCAATAAATTGCTTAAATCATCATTTTCTCTCTATAAATTGACATCTTGGGTTCAAAAACGACGAAACAAAAATTTAGGGTTGCCATATCAGCGTTGCCAGACGTTTTTTTGGAAAATTGCATTTCATTGTCAACTTTCTTTATTGAAAGCTATAAAATCAACCCAAAAACCCATAGTAAATTTTTTGGGGCTGCCACCTGGTTTTTTTTAGTAAAATCAAAATTTTTTTCAATAAAATGCTTAAAATCATCATTTTCTCTCTATAAATTGACATCTTGGGTCCAAAAACGATGAAACAAAAATTTAGGGATGCCATATTAGGGTTTCCAGACATTTTTTCGCAAAATTGCATTTCTTTGTTAACTTTCTTTATTGAATGTTATAGAATCGACCTAAAAACCCATCGTAAATTTTTTGGGGTTGCCACCTGGTTGTTTTTAATAAAATCAAAATTTTTTCAATGAAATGTGCCGTTTATTTTAATATTGTTGTAAGTCTCTTTCAGGTCAAAACTAATGTCATACACATTATGTGCATAATAATCGGTTTCCTGTAGTCTATTAATTATGTTATATGGTTCATCTGAGCGTTTCCTAATTTAAAAACTTGAATTTAGTCACAAAAAAGTATGGGTTTTTTACTTTGGGTTTTTACTGTGTGTTTTTAGGTCGATTCTATAACTTTTCAGTGAAGAAATTTGACAAAGAAATGCAATTTTGCGAAAAAAAATCTGAAAACCCTAATATGGCAACCCTAAATTTTTGTTTCGTCGTTTTTGGACCCAAGATGTCAATTTATAGAGAGAAAATGATGATTTTAAGCATTTTATTGAAAAAAATTTTGATTTTACTAAAAAAAACCAGGTGGAAGCCCCAAAAAATTTACGATGGGTTTTTGAGTCGATTCTATAACATTCAATAAAGAAAGTTAACAAAAAAATGCAATTTTGCGAAAAAAAAACGTCTTGCAACCCTAAATTTTTGTTTCGTCGTTTTCGGACCCAAGATGTCAATTTATAGAGAGAAAAGTATGATTTTAAGCATTTTATTGAAAAAAATTTTGATTTTATTAAAAGAACCAGGTGGCAACCCCAAAAAAATTACGATGGGTTTTTGGGTCGATTCTATAACATTCAATAAAGAAAGTTAACAAAGAAATGCAATTTTGCGAAAAAACGTCTGGCAACCCTACTATGCCAACCCTAAATTTTTGTTTCGTCTTTTTTGGATTCTATAACTTTTCAGTGAAGAAATTTGACAAAGAAATGCAATTTTGCGAAAAAAAATCTGGAAACCCTAATATGGCAACCCTAAATATTTGTTTCGTCGTTTTTGGACCCAAGATGTCAATTTATAGAGAGAAAATGATGATTTTAAGCATTTTATTGAAAAAAATTTTGATTTTACTAAAAAAACCAGGTGGAAACCCCAAAAAAATTACGATGGGTTTTTGGGTCGATTCTATAACATTCAATAATGAAAGTTGACAAAGAAATGCAATTTTGCGAAAAAAAGGTCTGGCAACCCTAATCTGGCAACCCTGAATTTTTGTTTCGTCGTTTTTGGACCCAAGATGTCAATTTATAGATAATTTTAAGCATTTTATTGAAAAAAATTTTAATTATATTAAAACAACCAGGTGGCAACCCCAAAAAAATTACGATGGGTTTTTGGGTCGATTCTATAACATTCAATAAAGAAAGTTAACAAAGAAATGCAATTTTGCGAAAAAACGTCTGGCAACCCTACTATGCCAACCCTAAATTTTTGTTTCGTCTTTTTTGGACCCAAGATGTCAATTTATAGAGAAAAAATGATGATTTGAGCAATTTATTGAAAGAAAATTTTGATTTTTTTAAAAAAACCAGGTGGCATCCCAAAAAAATGTGTTAGATTTTTTAAAAGTTTATCCAAGCGGCTTAAGGCTAAAATTAAGTTTTTTTTTTGAGATGTATGGTTTAAGCAAATTTAAAAAAAAAAAAACATGTGGCAATCCTGAAAGTTGTTTCTGCTGTGTACAGCGAAAAGCCGAAGTTCAAACAGCCGAGTTAAACAAAAAGCAAAAGCACAATCGGAGTTACGCTTCGCTTCGTGTTTGTGCTTGCTTGGTTAAAACTTTGCTATTTTCAATAACAAAAGCAACAGCAGAGCACAAAAACAAAATTGTGCTTGCTTGAATTGCTTTGACTTCGCTCGTTGAAAAAAAGCACAGCAAGCAGCAAGCCCAAAATGTAAAACGCAATAACTGACGCAGCACAGTTCAGCAAAATTTCGTTGCTATAGCTATTTTATAGTCAGCAGATCAAACCCTGGGTAGCCCCAAAAAATTAACTATGGGTTGAAAGTTGACAAAGAAATGCAATTTTCCAAAAAAAAACGTCTTTCGACCCTGATATGGCAACCCCAAATTTTTGTTTCGTCGGTTTTGGACCCAAGATGTCAATTTATAGAGAGAAAATTATGATTTTAGCAATTTATTGATAGAAAATTTTGATTTTATTACAAAAAACAGGTGGCAACCCTAAAAAAATTAACTTTTTCATTTAAAATCATTTGTCAAAACGTCTTAGTTTTATTTTCAATTTTATTAAGTTCACAATTTCAAATTAAGCGCAAAAAAACAACTATGCAAAATATTTGTTTAATATTCGTGTATAGTATTAAACCTTAAGTATTATTTCTACGCAATTCTTACAACGCTGATTGCAATTATATACATCGCATAACGAACACGCTGAACGTAACCAAACAAACGAGAAAACTCATAACTAACGAGCTCAACAAACAAACGATCAGCTCACAACGAATTCGATGATCGATCAAACGATCAGCTCAAAACTCACGAACTTACGAACTGAGTTGAGCTGAGTTGAGCTGAGCTAAACGAACTCAGTTCGGTACTGAAATTGTGTGAAAAGCTCATGAGTTTTGAGTTTGATCGAACTAGTTCGGCTCGTTGCACAGCCCTACTAAATAAGTATATACAGTTTTTTAAAATCCTTAGTACCTTATTTAAGTGAATGATATAAATTCTAAATGAGGGAATTCGCCAGAAAATTTCATTCAGTAAAATCGTTCATGAACGAAAAAAA
Source organism: Calliopum simillimum (assembly GCA_951812925.1). Taxonomy (NCBI): domain Eukaryota; kingdom Metazoa; phylum Arthropoda; class Insecta; order Diptera; family Lauxaniidae; genus Calliopum; species Calliopum simillimum. Next base: position 24,700,571 of record OX638368.1, read on the forward strand.
TCATTCGATAGTCAAATTCATTCAGTTACTATCTATCGATAGTCGAAATCATTCGATAGTTCCCATCACTAAGTGTTGGTGAACGTTTTCTTGACTGGGAGATTGTTCCACAACTTAGTCGTACGGAAGAAGAACGAATTATCGCGATAGTGAGTTTTTCTGCTTGGCGCCGGTGTGATGCAAAAATGATGGGCCGAATTTGACGCCCGAGCGCTTCGAGAGAAGATGCGTACTGAGGGAACAGGTCGCATATTTCTCTAAGGCACATCCTATTATAATATCTAAAAAAAACCGTATACACCCTACGTTACGTCGGTGCTCAAGAATGTCAATTGTGGATATAATATTTATATCACCTATAAGTTTAAATACACGTCGCTGAACTCGGTCTAGCACCTCTAAAGATGTTTTTGAAGCCCCGGCCCAATTGTGTGAATTGTATTCTAGTTTCGGACAAATATAGGTGAAGTAGACATTACGAAGATCGACAGGAGTGAAGTATTTCTTACACCGTTTCAAATAACCTATACACTTGACTGCTTTTTTCGACACATGGAACACATGATCTGTCCACCTCAAATCCGATTGAATCGATATGCCCAGAACGTCATGAGATGGTGATCTTGTAATATCTATGCCAGCCATATTAAGGTGAGCAGAAGAGCAATTCATTCGTCTGTGAGATAACAGACAACATTGGGTCTTGCTATCATTGAAATCGACATGATTAGCAAGGCCCCACTCGGAGAATGTTTTGAGATCATTTGAGAGTGTATTATACAATACATATGGCACCTTTTAGTCTCAACCTCCGTAGAACTGGGGCGCTTTTTAAATCAATATGAATAATAAATATTATTATCATACGCAAAGGAATGGATTTGGCTTGTAGTCGAAGACAGGAGATCATCGATAAAAATAAGGAAAAGTATTGGGGAAAGCACAGAACCCTGGGGAACTCCAGTGTTAATGTAGTGTTCAATGGAAGTGAAACCATCAACTACAACACGGATCAAATAGTCACTACAGAAGCTCGTGATTCAAAGAGCAAAAGAATCAACGACACCATATCGCTACCTTAGAGCGCTATAGTCCTATCTCCATTTTTTCAATTGTTGGGAAATGCAAAAAGAAGATTTCAAACAGTGGTTATTTAGAATTGGCTGCTATTTTAATGTAACGATACATGCAATAATTTTACCTTTAATATATTTTAATATAATTTAATGTTTTTAACCAATTTTATTAATTTTTAACAAAATCGCAGCCAAATTATGTCATTATAGTACTTTTGCTCTTATATAAAATTGTACTATGTACTATTAAAATAAACGACACACGAAAAAAAAACGAAATTTTTTTTCTTTTCATAACTTTGGAAAGCGGAGAGCATATTGTTATGGGTCGGTAATTGTTTGGGTTGTTGGCTTCGCCTTTTTTCGGAACTGGCTGTACGTTAGCAACCTTCCAACATGATGGAAATATCCCACTAGTGTAGGATAGCTGAAAAAAGTTGCGTAAATGGCGAACCAGTGTTGATGCACAGTTTCTTAATACATGGGCTGATATGCCATCCTGCCCAGAGGCTTTGTTGATGTTGAGAATCTTAAATAAGTATGTCAAAGTTTTCAACTGTCATAAAAATTTCTGCCTCCGTACAAGTTCAAAATTCATGTCCCGTAGGGTGGTCCATTTTTTAAGAAATTTGAAATTTATATTCTCCACAGGTCTAAGCTTGCTCTAATTATGATAATTAATATCTTTGCTAAATTTAGAAGTCGCTCAATTAGAGCGACTTTTATTTTTGATTTACATAGGATTTGTATGCAAAAGGATAGCGACTAAATAAAATGATTTTTCAACCCATCAACAGTCATGGTATTTCTGTATGCACTTTTTTAGCCACATCTCTAATAGAGAGTCCAGTAATTTTTTCATAGGCACGTTACACTTCTTTTGCTTTTTCCTCTGGGGTAAATCCTTTTTTCGAACACTTCCAACTTTCCTTTCCGTAGTTATCGTTCGCTAAAGTTTTTCAGTACGCAAGCTACCGTTGATTTTGCAATATTTATACTTTATGCAATGTTTTTGTGAGACAAATGTGGAAAATCGTGTTTTTTGCGCACAATTAAATCTAGCACATTTTCTTCCGATGAACTCATTTTGAAAACTTTTCAAAATTCTAAAAAACCAATGATGAAGAAATATTTATAAGACAAAGAATTCTAAGACGATTATATCTGTTGCATTTGCTTTTACTGTAATATTTAATTCGACACTCTTTGTTTATTGCGACTACTTTTTTTTCGAATTCATACCCTAAAGGTATATGCAATTTTGACTAAAAACTATTTCAAAATTTTTACGATTTGTATTACATAGGTCTACTCACCTTACTTAAATTCATTACTAAACGATTATGAATAATTTCTAAAATTATTTAATAAAACTTTAATTAACATTGAAATCAGTCACGAACTAATGTTTCATGTAAAATACATAATCGAAATTAAGAACTTACTCTTAAGTATTATTGCACATGAAATCAAAATTGGAATAGCTCCAACTATACGAATTTTTATTTATCCATAGTGCTAATAGTCGCATGAGAATTTATCTTATTTTCAGATGAATCATCTTCTGAGATAAATCAATTACGAAAAACATTTCTATGCCATTATTGCCGGCAACGTCACTACATTACGAGTAGATTATATTTAAATTATATATATGTATATACTACGTAGGTACGTATTATCATACAAACATGCACTTTGATACCGATGTTTGAAATTAAAAATATCATATTATATACGTGGCTAAAAACTACGCAGAGTCAGCACTTTTTGCACCCCACAATTATGCTTTTAATAATTGCATTTATAGCTATTTCACAATTTTTATTAATTATATATTGATATATTTAATACTTACTATTCGAATATTAGATAATTCTTAGACACATATGTACATAAATTAAGGAAAACACAATTTTCTATATCATTACGAACTTTTCGGATCTTTGAGTATTTTTTTTTTTTTTTTTAGGAATTCTGGAAATTGAATAACAGCAGTTTCTCTCTGGTCCAAAAGTTCAAAATATTGCAGAGATCTCGTTAATTTATGTATGTATAGATATCACTGATTTGTTATTATATGAGCACAAACATACTTACAGTATGCACTTGTTTGTTTATTTTTCTTTATCCCAGAATATACTATATGTATTGTTTTGTTTCTTTCCTGCGTGTGCTTCTGTCAATCCAGCTGTTGTTTATTGACTGACGTTCATATGAAAATTGTTACGGAAATGTCAAACTCTCACAACTGTTTGTGAGAAAACGAGACAAAAATAGTTTCACTTCCACAATCCAAGTGATTGCTGAATACTGCTGAGAATTACAGCTACAGTGGACTTCCTGCACAATATGAATGCCCATATAACATGGCAGATATAGAAAAGTATATATATATTCTTGATCAGCGTCACCTCCTGAGTCGATATAGCCATGTCCGTCTGTCAGACTGGCTGGCTGGGTGGCTGGCTGAGTGTTGAAATACAATTTGTGGGAAAACTGAGCAATATAACTTAAACTGCCTCCATTGTCAAAGATAGCTCGGGGGATTGAAAATGAGCAAAATCGGACACGCCTACCGCCCATACAAAAAATATATTCAAAATGCAATTTTAGGAGTATTTTTCACGACAATGCAACCAAAATACACATAAATACTACGAATTGTAAGCGAAAGCTCTGAAAAAAAAAATGAGCGAATTGGGACAAGAGGGCGTGGCACCTCCCATATAACAAGTTTCAAAATTCTAAACTGAAAGAGTTTTTTGAGATATGCGAACCAAATTTCACTCAAATACTAGACTATAAATGCACGCTCTAAGCTAAAACTAGACGAAATCGGACAAGAGGGCGTGGCAAGTCCTATATAAGCAAAACCTTCAAAACGCTTTACTGAAAACGTTTTTTGAGATAATCCAACCAAATTGCACTCAGACACTAAAAACTATAAATGCAAGCTCTGAACAAAAACTGGGTGAACTCGGACAAGAGGGCGCGGCACCTCCCATATAAGCAAAATTTTCAAAATACTGCAGTGTAGGGTATTTATTTTTTGGCCAGGCCAAAAGTTACACTCTTACTAGTTTTAGAATAATATAACACATCCCTAAATAAGTATATATGTGATGCTTTACATGAAACGCTAGCTTTTATACTATAACAAAAGTTAAAAACAAGAATTAGGGTACATTTAAGCGGTTGTCCGGTTAGGGTTAAATATTCCACAATCGATTTATGCCGACTATCAGATTAAAAATTCCAATAAAAGGAATTTAAGCCTACCTCTATACTTTCAAAGAAAATGTCTCTATTTTGTATTTAACGCTTTCAGACATTATGGGGTTATCAGGAATAAGTATTCTCAAGAATTTTCTCTCAAATATTTTTGTAGTGGTCTCCATTGTAGTCTGAGAAAAAATTCTCGAGAATGTTTGCTTATGATAAAAACCTATATACCTACCTATCTTACATAATTTATAAAATTAATTTTCGATACGCTTGTTCACATCTATCCTCAATTGAAAATAGGTTTTATGAAAATGTGTAACGAAACGGTTCACGGAATCTTATTCCAGCTATTTCTTAGTTTCGAAATCTGTTTCGAATGAAATTCTACAATAGCTGATCGTTTTTTTAAGTGGGGTCGAAAAATGGTGGGAACATTTAAAAAAAGCATATCAAACCGAAACCGTGTGGTTTCAATTACTTTTAATTGAGGAAGCTCTTGATGAAAATAGTGAGACACACGATAAAAATTATTAGAATCTTTCTTGCGGTTTTTTTACAGGCTCTACATCTACAAATCGCCGGTGCTTACGAAGAGAATCTTTCAACCGAAAGTTGCGGCGAAGAAAATCTTTTTTTTGAAATTGCGGAGAAAAAAATCTTTTTTGTAATATGCGGACAAGAAAATCACTTTTTATAAAATGCGGCGAAGAAAATCTCTTTATTTAGTGAATACTTTTCGACGAGTTACGAAAATAAACATTTCACTTAAAGTCGCAGCAAATGAAGCGAGATTTTTTTCGTCGCATTTTGTAAAAAGTGATTTTCTTTGCCGCATTTTGTAAAAAGTGATTTTCTTGTCCGCATTCGCACAAAAAAAATCTTTTTCGCCGCAGTTTGAAAAAAAGGATTTTCTTGTCCGCATTTTAGAAAGAGATAGTCTTCGTAAGCACCGGCGAAATAATGTTGATTTGCATTAACGAAAAAGAAATATTCTCAAAAAACTGCAAAAAGTCGAAAAATTCGACTTTATCAAATATTTCCGAAACACTTACTCAAAAAAAATTGAGTATGCAGTTCTGTTTATTTGTACAGGGTTGGGCACATTAAATGTCCTAGTTTAAAATAGCCACAAAATTAAAAGAAAATTTCATATTTCAATATTGAGCATGTTTTTTATTTTTTATTTTAAGCATACTCTATAGTTACAAAATTAATTTATTAGCCTTTAACTTGTAAAACTTTATTAATTCTTCTACACACTGCCTTATAGGGTATTTCATCTCATATCTTGACTAACCGATGCTTGAATGAATTTAAATTCATACCCCATGTGCTCCAAATCTGGCTAAGCATATATCCCCATATCGAAAATTCCAATGTATTGAAGTCTGGTAAAGATGCAGGCCATTCTTGCCAATGTATAAAATCCCTCAAATTTCTTCGACACCAGTCTTGAGTACTTTCAACTTTGTGAGATGAAGCACTGCCTTGTTGAAAGCAATAATCCATACAATTTTCGAACATTTTCTAGCATATGACCATGCAACTCGTTCTGAATATAGTCTTGATTGATTTTGACTCCCAGATCAATGAACAGCAGTGGTAGCTTGCCTCTAGGCGATATCGAACCCCATACCATGACAGTTGACCGTTGTATGGCTATTTGTCCACTGGAATGTCCTTCAATGAAGCACTATAAACAGGATCGTTTTTATACCCTACACCCAGGATATATTCACTTTGTCCTTCCGTTTGTAACGCAGAGAAAGAGGCGTGGTAGATATAGAAAAGTATAGATATTCTTGATCAGCGTCATCTCCTGAGTCGATATAGCCATGTCCGTCTGTCTGGCTGGCTGGGTGGCTGGCTGGCTGTGTGTGGAAATACATTTTTTGAGAAAACTAAGCAAGATAATTCATTGAAATTTGGTGCACAGCCTCTGTCGTCAAAGTTAGCTCGGATTGAAAATGAGCGAAATCGGTCAACGGACACGCCTACCGCCCATACAAAAAATATATTCAAAATGTAACTTTTGGAGTATTTTTCACGATAATGCATAATCGAACTAAATGTTACTCAGACACTAAGAATTATAAATGAAAGCTTTAAACAAAAATTGGATAAAATCGGACAAGAGGGCGTGGCACCTCCCATATACGTAAAAGCTTCAAAACGCTATACGGAAAACATTTTTTGAGATAATCCAACCAAATTTCACTCAAATACCAAGAACTATAAATTCAAACTCTGAGAAAAAAATTGGGTGAATTCGCACCAGAGGGCTTGGCACCTCCCATATAAGCAAAATTTTCAAAATACTGCAGTGTAGGGTATTTAATTTTTGGCCAGGCCAAAGGTAGCACCCTTACTAGTTTTTGATTGTGACTGTCTTGCAATTGGAACATCTTTTCATCGGAAAAAATAATTTCACCGCCCTAATGCCAAGCTAGCAAGTCCCTGCATTTTCTCACTCACTTTTTTCTGGTTTTTCTGGTTATCGGTTAGTACGTGAATTTTTTGTTTTTTGTAGGCCTTTAATCCAAGATCATGCCGTAATATACGACTCATTGATGGTCGGGATATTTTAAAATCTATAGCGAGTTTACTTGCACTTTTAGCTGGATTTCACCTAATACGTTTTTAGTTGTATTTTGGACGCGAACAGATGGTTTTCGACCCGGGTTAGGCCTGATTCGGGCCTGATTCGTGGAGAGACGTTTCTTAAAACCACTTAATGGTTCGCGATATAAACCATACATTGATATCTAAATGTTTTAGCTTCTTAAATATCTCGCACGGTCGGAATTTTTGTTTGTATAAATTCAAAACGAACTGGCGTTTCGCGTCCATTGCTTAAAACAATATAAAAACAAAAGATATCAAGCTGACGTCTAGAATTCATAAAGGTCAATATATTCTCAATGAAAAAAGATAATTATGTAAAAAAAGTTTCGTTATATTTAAGTAAAATGCCGTTACAAAACTAGGACACTTAATCTGCCCAACCCCGTAAAAAATTTTTGAAAATTCTATCTGATCGCATTAACGAGATATTATGAGTGTTTGTTTAATAGTCCAGAATTAAAGTAAAGAATTTTTAATTTTAACTTTTTACTAAAAGAGGAATTTTTGCGTTTTTTTTAGCAAGAATTAAAAACAAGAAAAGTAATTTTCAATGTAAGTTTTGATACTGAATCTGAAGCCGGCCTCAGAATTGTTATACTTCGTATAGTTTTCGAGAAATCAAAACCAAACGGTTTGGTTTTTCGAGATTTTTGATGTTACATAACAGAACAAGCCTGATAATGCAGCTTGAAACTCCCATCATTTTCTCCAATCAGTTTAAATTATTTCGATATCTTTTATCTACATATTTATTCCAGAAAAGTTCGAAATCTATTCCAAAATAGTTTAAGTTTATGCATCCTCTCATACACGGAATTTTATCCGTCTGAGGACTTTGTTAATTAATAAAATAAAAAAAAAAATCAATACTATTTTTTATCATTGCCCCATATCCCTTACTTGCTACGCTTCCTTTCCGAACTTAAGCAGACTGTAAGCTTAAAATTAATACTTTAGTTCTATTGTAAAACATTGCAGAATCTAACGAAATAAAAATGATTTGTCCTCTCAAAAACTACAATAGGAAAAAATTTATAAAAAAAAAGTTCTCAAAAAAGGCAGCTGGAACTTCCCAACATTTGAGGAACGACTGCTATGAGCGGAGAAACGGGATTACAAACTTTAAACCGTTATAACTCCTAAGCTAGAAGAGTAAGAGGAGTCAAAGTTGACAAGTTTTAAAATATATTATCCCATAAACTAGAAGAGTTAGAGGACTAAACATTGGGTTTATATAGCTCACAATCTTACGAAAAATTTGGTACAATCAGATATGGGGCACGACTACTATGAGTGGAGAAACGCGATTACAAACTTTAAACTGTTATAACTTGTAAGCTCGAAAAGTTAGAGGGGTCAAAGTTGACAAGTTTTAAAATATTTTATCTCACAAACTAGAAGAGCTACATGACTGAAAGTTGGTATTTATATAGCTTACAATCTTACGATCTGGTATACTCAGATTTGAGACACGACTACTATGAGCGGAGAAACAAGATAACAAACTTTGAACTGTTATAACTTGTAAGCTAGAAGAATCGAATTAGATAAGGCTGATTCGATTTTGATTGTAAAAATTTTCAATATCGATTCTGAATATCAAAATATATGATAGCAAAATATCGATTCGATTTAGTTTTGATCGAAATCGAATTCGATAAGAAGGGTGAATATATATTTCTAGAAAAACCATAAAATTCCTTATCTAATTCTTAAAAAAATATCTAAAATCGGGTAAGAAACAACTGAGCTACAAATTTGTTTGCGGTTTTTAAGGGTAACTTAAGATTTTGAGGATGTATTACAAATTTTAAACACCGGTATATTATGTACTCTAACCAAATTTGCCACTGTGTAAATAAATAAATTATAGATTGTAGTACCGTATTAAATTACCTTCAGCAACAATTCTTTCTCCATGCTTTATAAATTAGCCATGTGTTACATTATCTTGAGTAGAATGAATTGGAAATGTTTTAGTTCTTTTATTGATTTGTTTAAATCAAGTATGTATATATTTTATTAGACTTGCTCTATATTATAAAGATTTTATTGAAATAAATAGTTGTATATAAGTATGTTATAATGAGCGAATATATTCAACACTTCAATATAAATAAAAGAGGAATGAAAATATGTGTACTTTTTTAAGTTAACTAAAAATTTTCTTTTTACAAGTACTAGGTTTTTTGTTTTTAAGTAAACTATATGATTAACAGCAAATAAATATTTTTGTTTTTAATTTTAACTTAGTGTACTTGTACAAGTTAAGTCTAATAATAGGTAATCCAATATAAACACAATTTTAATTGTTAAATGATCCAACGTAATGCGCATTTGGAATTTAATTTCCAATCCAATATGATTTAATTCAAATTATTCTTCCTCATTTCTCATTTATAATGTAGTCGGTTTAAAACCATCATTTTTACTGCAATTAAATATCACTTTAAATTCGTGTTTTTACAAACTTAGAAAAGAAGAAAACTGTTTTAAATATTTAAAACATTAGTTACATCATATAGGATATACGATTTTGTTTTTTGATTTGGTGCAATACTCGTGTCAAAGTTATAAATTTATTGGTTTATTTTTTAAACTTTTTTCTACTGCAAGAGATGTGAGTACAAAAGCATTTAAGCCATTGTTTCACCTAAATATTTTTTTTCTTTGTTTTGAAAATTGTAAAAAAGAATTCAGAAAATTGATTTTAAACATTTAGGAAATATTTTAAACATATGAATAACTTGAACTGGTTCTGTATACGATAAATTGATAACATTGATTCCATCTCGAATATCTTAGTAAAGCAGCGTTAGCTAAAATTTTGTTAGCACCATGAGAAGAATGGACTCTTATTTTGGAAGCGCTGTGTAAACGAGAAGAATCTGCTGTTTGTGCCTTTTGATCTTTCATAAAATAAATACAAATTCAATTAAATACTAGTAACAATAAACAAATGCAACAAACCTTTCGACGACTACGGCTGGCATTTGGACTAGTTGCACTGGTGACTTGCCGTCTTTAAGAGCCTGCGTCAGATTTAAAATTTGGCCACGCATTACGGACATTTGCCGATCAAAAAGTTTTTTATCAAAGCCTTTGTCTTGCTGTAATATAAAATATACAATATACATTTATTATAATTTTCAGCTGAGTAGTAGTTTTCCTGTTTTTTCGATAGTATTTTTAATTTATGCAGTTTATTTTTATGGATTCCTTAAAAAAACTTCCACGTTTTTTTTCGCACTTGACGATTCAATTAAAGTATACTCGTATAAATAGTAATAGACATAACTTTCTACCATATACTTTACCTTACCTGAAACAAATAAAACAAATCCGTACAAATTTCTTCGACAAAATTCATATCCGAAAGCAATGGCAATACCAAATTTTTGGTTTCTTCACTAAATGGCACTTTGGCTTGTGGTAACCACGCCCAATGATAGGGATATGCACGCCAAGAATCGGGATGTTTAAATGGAAATGCAAGTCCATTATCAATGGCAGCAATTTTTATTTGTGGTGCTTGTACAACATTCCAATCATTTTGATTTTGGTTATTACTACTTGCTTTTCGACTAGTTGTAGGTTGTTCTACACCTGCACCAGAATGCGTAGTTGTATTTGAAGTAGTGCTGGCATTGTCGGCTTCATGAATTTTTTCCTCGCCTTCAGGTTCAGTTACAGTCTCATCTGGAACTTCAATTGTTGGAGAATCTAATGTTATCCTCACACATCCTTCGGTTTTTTCTTTAGATATATCATTTGTTTCTGTTTTAAAAGTAGTTTTGGTGAGTCTTTTACCACCTGTACCCTTGATTTCATGCACAACTTTGGGTTGTACAAATTTGATCAACCAATTGTCATTGCCTCGATCGGTATTGCGTATTATGTAGTCCAATACGACAAGCCTTTCAAATTGCAATTGCAATGATTTAGCAAGCGTTGGTGATAGGTATTCTTGTTCAAAGCGACGTAGCCAATAGTCAGCATCTTTATAGCCTTCGACAAATAATTGAAAAGACCCAGTCTGTGACAAAATGAATTCAAAATTAAAAAAAAAAAATAAATTGAAATAAATCAAAACCACGAAATTACCTTTAAAGGCAAGCTCATGCGATTAAATTTCGCTGAGGGGTAGTGTTCCACTATGCGTTTTTTCAATTTAGCTTTTTGACGGTCGATGCGTGCATAGTTAAATGTTTCTGCCACCAAGCGTACAACACGCGTTTTGGGTACTACATTCAAATTGAGCTTTCGATCAACTAAGCTTGCACCAGCCTCTGATAAATAACTGTTAGAAAGACAAGTTTAAATAATGATTTTATATATTTAAATTATGTAGAAATATACCCCTGATTTGGTATAAGACATGCACGTCCGAAACAACATGGACAGCATAATTTATGCATCCATTTGGTCCATTTTGGATTTAATCTTCCATAAGGCTCTTCATCTTTTGGTTTAAAAACTGCCAAGATTTTCTAAAAAAAAAACACATTTTTAGCAGTTACTTTTATTAATAGCCGTGTTTTTTTTTTGACGCGTATATACAATTGTGTATACCTTCAAATTGCGATAACTTATGAATGGTTAGTCGTACGATAAAAAGTCCAAGAGTCTTTTTCAAGGAGAACCACATGCTCTACAAATAATTTTAATCTTTTGTAAAAAAAAAAATAATTATTTAGAAGTTATTTAAAAAAAATTGATTTTTTGCCATTTATCGGCGCTAACCAGTTTTTATAAAATACCTCCTTAAAAATAAATTTTTTTAAATATAAAATGAAAGAGAACGTGATTCTCCATAAAAAAGTTTCTTAGAGTTCTATTGTGTGACTTACTGTTCATGAGTTATCGCAATTTGAAGGTATCCACAATAGTATATACGCGTCAAAAAAAACACGGCTAATTTCAAACTTTTGTTTTCTTGTACGACTTCTACCAAAAATTTCTCATAAACTTATATGAAAATTTTCCCCGTTAAGAGTTCGCATTTATTTATTTTGCTCAATTTCTACTCAATGATATTTTTGTAGAAAATTCTCTACAGAACTTTTGATTTTTAGTTTTGTTGAGAAGTTATAGAGCTATGGTTTCTTATATACATACATATCTACTATATAAAATTTAAATTTTGTTTGTTTGCTTGTATATTTGGACGCTCAAACTAACCAACCGATTTTAATGTAATTTTCACAGTAAATTCGTAACACAAAATGCTACATCATAGGCTAGAAAAGTCGGCGGTCGCACGCTCCACGCCCATTATGTACTTTATCATATCTCTGAAATTATTCAACGAACATTAATGAGATTTAGTACAGGTGTAAAGAGCACTGGGACAAATAATGTTCATTGGAAAAATTAGCGGTGCCACGGATATGTAAAATGTATCGGGTAAAATAACATTATTTCGAAAATTGGTCAAGCCACGCCCTTTGTACTAGACACCAGGAAATGCTAGTACATTAAATTTAAAATTGGCTAAAATTTTTAAAAATTGGGGAATTATTAATATGTTTTTGGCACTAAAAGTACAGTGTCGAAAATTCAATTTAAATCAATTTTTAAGGCGCTCTCCCTGCACCAGAATTATTATAATCTATCCTTTCAACTATTAAACCGGTTTGAAAACAAAAAGGAAACAAAACTAGTAAGGGTGTAACCTTTGGCCTGACCAAACATTAAATACCCTGCACTGCAGTATTTTAAAAATTTTGCTTATATGGGAGGTGCCACGCCCTCTTGCCCGAGTTCACCCAGTTTTTGCTCAGAGCTTGAATTTATAGTTCTGAGTAAAATTTGGTTCGATTAATTCAAAAAACGTCAGCATAGCGTTCTAAAGCTTTTGCGTATATGGGAGGTGCTACGCCCTCTTGTCCGAGTTCGCCTAGTTTTAGCTGAGAGCGTGCATTTATAGTCCTTATTATTTGAGTGAAATTTAGTGTGATTATCTCAAAAAACTCTTTCAGTATATCATTTTGAAACTTTTGCTTGTATGGGAGGTCCCACGCCCTATTGTCCGAGTTCACCCAGTTTTTGCTCGGAGTTTGCATTTATAGTTTTTATTGTCTGAATAAAATTAAGTGGATTATCTCAAAAAACGCTTTCAGTATAGCGTTTTGAAACTTTTGCTTATATGGGAGTTGCCACGCCCTCTTGTCCAAATTCGCCCAGTTTTTTCTCAGAGTTTGGGCTTCCAATTCATAGTATTTATGTGTATTTTGGTTGCATTGTCGTGAATATTCTCCTACAGTTGCATTTTGAAAATTTTTTTTGTATGGGCGGTAGGCGTGTCCGTTGACCGATTTCACTCATTTGCAATCCCACGAGCTAACTTTGTAACGGAGGTAGTGTATCAAATTTCATTGAATTATCTTGCTAATTTTCCCAAAAAATGTATTACCACACACAGCCAGCCAGACGGACACGGCTATATTATCGACTAAGGAGGTGATGCTGATCAAGAATATATATACTTTTCTATATCTTCCACGCCTCCTTCTTTGCGTTACAAACGGAAGGACAAAGTGAATATATCCTGGGTGCAGGGCATAAAAATGAAAATTTTGAAGCAGTCTACTGTACCTACATACATACATACATAGCTACATATCGCTGTTATGAAAACTCTATATATTTACCTAGGTGGAGAGTCAGAGTTTGGTCTTGAATAAATTTTATAACATCTTAATGTTAATGGTGTAAATTTTAAGCTAATATAAGTTTCTTTATAATATATAAAAAAATAACAAAATAACTTACCCCCTCCGAGTTTTTGACATAATATGAGCCACTGCTACCTTGATATATTCGTTCAGGTTGTATACCTTGCTCAATACCATATTCAACTTGAGAAACTAATTCCGTGAACTGTGGATCATCTGAAAAAAATAAAAATAAATATGTATAAATAGGTTTTTTTTTTTGGGTAGAACAAATAATTGAAAACTGGACGCACTAAAGAAATTTGTCTTCAAAATAATTACACGCCAATGTTTGCTACAACGATGAGTCTGGTTAATAAATTTATAGAATTTCATGAACATATTTTACAAGTCGGAGCAAAACGTCACAGTTCATATGTCCTCATATGAATACATACATCTTAATAATGCAACGAAAATTGTTTTCGTTGTTTTCTGCTATGCTTTTTAGGTTTATTCAGTCCAAATAACTACAACTTTTAATTTATGAAGAATTTTTAATGTGGGAACTATAAAATATGCTCAATAGAGTGAGAAACAAATTTGTTCAATATTTCAATTTCATCAAATATACATTCCAAATACACTTTTCAGTACAAATATATAAAAAAAAATCTTTATAAAAGTTGCATTACCAACAGAGAATATTAAAGGATACATTTATAAATTGAAAACACAATTAAATGAAGAATTCTTCTGGCAGAGTGATAAAGCCACTCTTTTCCTTCTTACGTGTTTCGGTTGACAACATAGAAAAAATGGAAAGAACGGGATCACTCATTTATTCCTATTATTTTAGTTTAATGGCCGCTGAGACTTAATAGATCTACTCACACCGACAAGTCGTATATTATAACTGATATACTGCCAGCTTTTTACGTTATTAGCAGCATTTCATATATTCGTATATATCGTGAACAGTTTTGATTTCTATCGATACGCGAAGTATTTTATTTAAAAATTTTCCGATACTGTAAATAACAGCCATATCTAAATTGGAGCGGCACACAGTGGCAGATCGTATCCATAAATAGGGAAAAATGAAACCGCTATGGATTTAAAAATTTTTTACGCAAATCGTCAGATAATACTTGGGAACGAAAAAAAATTTATAAAAGTTTAAAATTTTCGTTTGGTTTAGTAACACAGTGGGCTCAAAGTTGAACTTTGAACAGCATAAATGCTCTATAGTGGAGTCAATAAAGCCTTTTAGATGAAAGTCCTCAAGAACAGCTCCGATTTTGATGATTTTTTTAAAAAAAAATTTTGTTTTTTTTTTTTTATTTAAAATCAGACACATTCTGGAGCGCGGTCGGAATTTTATAATTTTTTAAACATTATTTAAGAAACTTTTGTTTTCATAAAAAAAAATTGGAAATAAAAATACAACAAACAAAAATCAAAATAGTCATTTTATATGTACTTTGCAATTCCAAATCCGAATCTGGCTGTATCTTATATGGTTTCTGAGATATCTTCTCTTTTTATAGGGTCTAAAATTGTGTATATAAAAACTGTTGTCATATTTTTCTCAAGAACGGCTAAAGCGATTTTAATGAAGCTTTGGAAAATGATGCGCATTAGCATATACTAAAGAATGAGATATACTTTGGCTTAATATACATATACTAATGAAGAAGCATGGCACCGCCCCAAACTTTTAATTTGATTTGGTCATATCTTTTGAACCGTATAAAATTTGTTGATGAAAATTAGTACACAGCTACTATCAATGCCTTATAATGGGCAAAAATTGGGTGAAATCGGAAAAGTGCCACGTCCACTTTTTAACCATTGAAAATTGTCTATTTCATCACACCTATCGACTTTTCAAGAACACCGTGAGACAGAGATGGTTAAATTACTCTGGCGCTTAAATTACGCTCCAATTTAGGTGTGGCAGTTACATACGGAACAACAAAACAAATATACCGGGTGTATGTAGGATATAAAACTTTGTCGACAGTAGCAAGACGCTTATCAAGACTTACTGGCTTGCCTTAATTGGAGCGTTGTTGGAGCAGCAGCGTTATTTAAGCATCTTTGACTGTTTCATGCCCATTAAATTACGCTGACGCTCGTCTAACGCTCCAATTTAGTTATGGCTGTTAAGAAAATAATCGGTTTTTTTTCATTTCCTGAAAACTTTTATAATACGTAGATTTGACTTTTTCAAAATTGCACTGTATGCAGAGATAATTCAAAAAAACCATCCACTAGAATTTCGACGATTATGTCCTTTAGGCGGTTAGGGCTCGATATGTTAATACGCATGCTATTTCTATGTCCAGGAAGCATTTTAATAGCTCAGGAGAAAAAGTTGAATTTTGCATGACTGTGTAATCAGAGCGCGTGTTGTCTTCCGTGAAATTACAAATTACAATGGAATGTATTTTACAGTCTGTTAAATAAGAGCGTGGTCACGATTACTCGCGATCGGTAAAGTATAATGCTGTAATTTTTTTTTCTCACACAGAGGGCAGTATTGCCCTTCATGCTTCGTGAAAGTGAATCAGCTGACCACTCTTTTCAATGCGTTCTCAGCATTTTTCCAAAACATACTTTGAACAAGATTTTGCGCATACTCTTCTGAAAACGACCTCCAAATTTTGTGAATGCGTCGAACCAGCTGTTTCAAGTTGCAGGGTCGGTTTTTCTGAAGCTTCATCTTCATTTGCGCCCAAACGTTTTCAATTGGATTGGCATCGGGCGACTGAGACGGCCAATCCAAAGTCACGACACCATTTTGTCTTTGGCCCATTCAAGACGTTTTTGGACATGTTTTTCACTGAGCATCGGTTTTTGCAAAGTACTTCGGTATTTCACACTATTTGCAATCAAATGATTACGAATAGTTCCGTGGGAGATATTCAAACCTTTTTGGGACAATTTCGAAGCACCTTCACGCAAAGTTAATGTTGGATTTTTCGAAAATAGAGCACAGATCAGTTTTTCCTGTTTTTCCGTCACTACACCGACAGACCCGCGATTTGGAAAGTCATCGACATTTTTTTCTTCTTTGAAGCGATTCACCCACTTACTCACAAACTGTTTCGACTTTTGCATATACTTCGCAGCCGCCGCTTGGGTCATTTTGGGACCTTTGGGGTGCAAACACAAAAAAACGGCTTCAAAGCGCGACGCGTACGCGGTACTCATTTTGGAAAAATGCTGAGAACGCATTGAAAAGAGTGGTCAGCTGATTCACTTTCACGAAGCATGAAGGACAATACTGCCCTCTGTGTGAGAAAAAAAAATTACAGCATTATACTTTACCGATCGCGAGTAATCGTGACCACGCTCTTATTTAACAGACTGTAGTTCGATTTTTTTGCTGGGTGCTTTTACTAAAACGTTTAAAAAATACTTTTTTTCATTTTATATATGTACATACCATACATACATATAATTTCATATGTACAGAATGCAATGCGGAAAGGCAAAATATAATCAAAGCAAAAACAAAAAAAAAACGGTCACCCTAATTTGAATGCCATATGGATATTTGAAAATTTAAATTTAGTTATTTTTAGCCGATTATTTCAAGGAGGCCAGCAATTGAAAATGAAACTAGTAAGGGTGTTACCCTTGGCCTGGCCAAACATTAAATACCCTACATTGCAGTATTTTGAAAATTTGGCTTATAAGGGAGGTGCCACGCCCTCTTGCCCGAGTTCACCCAGTTTTTGCTCAGAGCTTGCATTTATAGTTCTGAGTGAAATTTAGTTGGATTGTCTCAAAAACGTTTTCAGTAAAGCGTTTTGAAGCTTTTGCTTTTATCTGAAACGCCTACTTCTCAGCGTTACAAACGGAAGGACAAAGTGACTATAATCTGGGTGTAGAGTATAAAAAATCATTAATAAAATGTAACAGTAAATGTATTCATAATAGAATACAATAAATCATTCTTTTGAAAACCTTATTCGTCTTTGACATTGAGTTTTCCATTTTGTATTCTACGTCTTTCCGTATAGTATACTCTTGCAATTCCTGGGGAGAGCATAGAGCAGAACGTGTCCACTTACACAGCATTCCCGACTCTTGAATTTTCTTCTCCTACAGCCTTTAACAGGTGATTTTTGGTTTACCAGGGCCTTGTGAATACCACTCATGGGCTTGGCGGCCAACAAGCATGGGTCAGATGACATTGTTGGTTTGAGCTTGCTCTTTAATGTGTTTAAGTAAAAACACCAATCAAATAACAAAAACAAGGCAAAATGCATAAAGGAAAACAAAAAAATTTATTGAAAGGCTGGTTTTCGTTAGTTATGTTTCAATGATTATCATAATCATATCAACAGACGAATTTGCCGACATCCAAAAGGACTTGACAAGTATACTATATTCCAACTTTTGCATAGATTTGTTAAGAATCACATGTAAAAGTTCCAATTTTTGGTTTCTCCTTTGTTATGCACCGCCCTGCTGTTGTTACTTGATACTTTTGTTAATTTTTGTTTGATTAGCATCTGGTTGGACTTTAGGTGTAATTCAGCGAGTAAGATACGTAGTACGAAGCAATCAGATGGTCAGCATGCGCCTTAAGCACTTGCTGACTTTCTCACTTTGCAGATTATTCATTAGCAGCACGGTAACAAGCTACGTTTCGCACTCATGCAATGAAACAAATTTGACATTTGATTAAAAGTGAAGATAACGGAAGATGACGATGTATTCTTTAGTTTTCAATCTGAACTTATACGTTTCCAAACCAAGGTCGTTTGCTTTTTTGTGTGTGTGTTAATTTGTTTATAGCCTGTTTTTACCTGAGATTTATGAGACAATTTACGGCTATATGCAGATTTATTTGACGTTTAAAACATGATCAATGAGGTTAATTACGGCTAAATCACTTCATAAATCTTCGGTGGAAAAAGGCTATTATAGTAATATTGTTAATTAGCTGTGATTTGTATTTTCTTAAGTGTGCGAATGTTTCTAGTAATTATTTTCTAGAGAATTAATGTTATTCCTTTATATGTAAAGATCCTGGCTCTTGAGTGGAATCCACAAGGCAGTAGAGGACGTGGTAGAGGCCGCTGGAAAAGGATATCCAAGAATCGGGAAAGTCGTGGCAAGAGATCAAAGTCATCGCAAGGGATCGCGACGAATGGAGATGTTTCATATTGGCCCTATGCTCCTCCTAGGAGTTAAAGGAGAATCCATACATTCATACATGCTTTAAACTTTGGTTTTATTTAGCATTTGCAAATCATTTTTTTTTAGATTTCATCTTGTAACTTGATAAAATGATAAACCACTTTGATTTAAAAATTCTAAATTCAAAAATTTTCTTTAAAAAAATATACATTTTCTTTTTCAATTTAAAAAATTTGTTTACAAGCGCGTTGTATTTCGTAGGAAAAGATCATCAAAAGTAATAAAATACAAAACTAAACTCACACAAATTTTTCAGGGGACAATTGACACAACAACATTGCGCGACAACAATTTCCAATGTACGCGTTGGCTCTTCCGTCTCTGAACTGCTGTCATCAAATGAATCTTCAACTTTGACTGTCTCAACATCAATTTCAACTTCTCCTTCAGCTAAAGGCTCTACATTCTTGCACTTGCATTCTTTACTTTTGCAATGACAAGTGTAGTAGCTGAACTGTGATTCTGAGTGCAAAGAATGTTGAGAACGTGATATTTTTTTCGATGATGATATTTTCAGCATTGATGACATTACAGTTTTTAGTGTCGGCATCTTGTAATTTTGAATTTGTTAATTATAAAATTTGGTTACAATTATACGAAAATATTTATTTTTAAATTTTTATTATGGATTTAAATTTTTAAGTACATATATTTTTTACAAGTTTTTAAATGCTGTATGACTCTTATTATGCAATCGGGACAATTAACAAGGTAAAAACAATTTGAAGCAGCATTGCATAGCAAAGGATGAACATGATTCATATAAGAAATTCAGCTTCAAGTTCAAATAAAGTTATTTCTGAGGCAAAATTTTAGCGTGAGCTAAATTAGTCGCTCTCCATCTTGATTCTGTTTAAATTTTTTTCAGTTATGATTAAAATTGCAACCAATAAAGATAGATAGATTTCTTGTATAAATTGTTTGCATTTGCTGCCTCCGAAAGAGAACCAAATAGTGCAAAGTGTTTCATTAAATCAACACTTGTTTCCCTATAGAACAGCAGCTAAAATCTACGTAACGACATTCAGCATTTGTCTTATTAAAATGTGTAACTGTTAGGGTGATGGTCATTAGAACATTAAATGTGGCAATTACTTCAACATTCAATAGCAACACGACTGGAAACTTTTTCGTATTTGCAAACACTTAGATGCAGTTCTATTAGATGCCAGCGTTTTAGGTATTTTTACGTTTAAAAGATTTTCAGTGTTGTTGGCATCTCATAGCCATCTCTCATCTCTTTTTCGGCTTCCAAAGCCAGATAATATAAGGTTGGCTAAAAAGAAAGTTCAGAAAAGTCTGCGAAGTTTAACGATTTTTTTTTTCCATTGTAATTGACCATCTCTTCTTTTCTGTTCGAAAAACCCGGACAAGACCTTTTTGCAATCCTCTCGGGAATTCAGTTTTACACCATCAGTCATTGCAGGTGAAACAAATGGTAGTCCGAAAGTGCAAAATCTGGGCTATATGTATTAAAACTTCACAGCCAAGCTCCCTCAGTTTATGGCGGGTCACAAAAGAAGTATGTGGCCTTGGGTTGTCGTGATGAATGACGATGCCCTTTCAGTTGACTAATTCAGGACGTTTTTCCTAGAGTGCTTAATTCAATATTTTTAATTGTTGACAGTACAGTTCCGAATTAATCGTTTGGTTACGCGGATGCAGCTCGCAGTACACAGGATCCTTGCAATCCACCAAATACTAAGCAAAGCCTTCTTTGGCGGCAGTTCCGGCTTTGCGTCTATTTGGGCAGGCTCAACTCGTTTTGAACATGATCTTTTTCGCACATTATTGTCATACGTTATATATTTTTCGTCACCAGTAAACAATCTGTGCAAAAATAGTTCGAGATCATTCCGTTTCAAAAGAGATTCACATACTGAAATGCGGTCATTAACATTTTTTTCACTCAGCGATGTTGCGCCAGCTTATATGTCGGTCTTCCTCCATCTTTTCAAGAATTTCGTACACTTTTTCGGTGAATGGTGGTCGACCAGATTTGGGTGCGCCTTTAACATCAAATTTTCCGGAGCGGAATCGATCATACCATTTTCCGTGGTCGTATTGTACTTTTTAAAGAAATAAAGTAAAATGTAACGATTTTTTTCCGATTCTGCACTCATTTTAGTGACGTTGAAACAGTTGAATAATGAAGAAATATCAATGGGTAAAAATTGTTGATGACTCTCAGAGACGTGAACTACCTTTAGAAATAAAGAGTTACCAGATCGGACCAGTACTTACAGGGTTATCGAGTTATAAACTTTGTAATTTCACATTTCTGATTTTTCTTTTTAGCCAACCTTATATTTTTCATTGGATTGGTTGGGTAGATGATATATTTCTACCGTTATGCACATTTCTCTTCACAGTCATAATTAATCATCAAAAAAATATAGGGGGTTATCGTGAATCAAGATTCCCGGGGAATTTTCTTAAACTGCAATAGAGAATGCACGGCAGTCTGTGAAAACTCCCCGGGAATATTTATTCACGATAACCCCCATAAAATAAAAAACGTGAGAATCAACCTTATTCGGCTTTAAAATTTACTACAATCGCCCAATGGTCAACATTTTACCACAAATATTGGGTGTACAACTTAAAAACCGGAATTTTTTAGCGAAATTTGATGCTTTATTGTGGAAAAATGTTACAATATATTTTATTCAAAGTATTGTCCATTGGAAGCTACAACATTTCCCCATCTTTCAGGCAATTTATGAATTCCATCCCAAAAAAATTGCGCCGGCTTGGCGGCCAAAAATGAATCTATCCAATTTCGGATGCCTTGCTCTGATGTGAAGCGTATTCCGGTGAGGGCGTTTTGCATCGAGCGAAATAAATGAAAGTCAGACGGAGCAAGGTCCGGACTATAAGGCGGGTAAGCCAAAACTTCCCATCCACTATTTTCCAAATAGTTTTTCACGGGTCTTGCAACATGCGGCCGAGCGTTGTCATGATGAAAAATTATTGCTTTGTGTCTGGTCGCATTTTCCGGGCGTTTTTCGATGATGGCACGCTTCAAACGTATTAATTGTGTTCGGTACAGGTCACCTGTGATTGGCTGGCCCGATTTCAACAACTCATAATATAACGGCATCTTCTGATCCCACCAAATACACAGCATAACCTTGGCGCCATGGATATTTGGCTTCGAGGTTGATTTGGCTGGTTGGCCGGGTTTCACGTATGACTTTTTGCGCTTGGGATTGTCATAATGGATCCATTTTTCATCCCCAGTCACAATCCGATGCAAAAATGATTTGTTTTTATGGCGCTCAAGCAGCATTTCAGACATACAGAAGCGCCGTTCAACGTCTCTCGGCTTCAACTCATAGGGGACCCAATTACCTTGCTTCTGAATGTATCCGGCGGCTTTCAAACGTTTCGAAATGGCTTGCTGAGTCACTCCCAACGATTTGGCAAGCTCGTCTTGTGTTTGACACGAATCCTCATCGAGTAGCTTCTCTAATTCTTTGTCTTCAAACTTTTTTGGCTGTCCTGGGTGTTCTTTGTCTTTGATGTCAAAATCGGCACTTTTGAAGCGTTTAAACCATTCAAAACACTGTGTTTTTCCTAAAGCATCGTCGCCATAAACTTCTACAAGCAAACTATGACTTTCCGCAGCAGTTTTCTTTGCAAAAAAATGACCCAACAGAACCTCCCGCAAATGCTGTCTTTTTCTCCAATTTTCGAAGTTATTCATCGTGAAAAATAATAATGATGCACACAAGATAAAATTGTTTTGTTGACTGATTTTGACAGCTGTCAAATGTACCTTCAAAATGACATATATATAAAGTTCGAGCTTTCACGATATTTGTTAGTACGGACATCCACCGTCAAATTCCGGTTTTTAAGTTGTACACCCAATATATTAAATAATTTTGGTACTTTTTGGACAGTTTAAGTACTTTTTTTTGCTATTTGGTACAAAATAGAAAAGCTCATTTATCATCCCTGATACAATGACAAATTTGTAACAAAAAATATGAAGTCAATCAGCCTTTTGCCTTCCTCTTTATGCTGTATTCTCTTTTCAGCTCTGTGTGACAGCGTATTTTGTCGTTGATAATATTGAAAAATTTGCATTTAATTTTACCTGGCTTAATGGCAAAATATTAAAATAATTTGAGCTTTGTGCACATTTACACACAAATACCTTTCTAATGGTGTGTAAATCAAAGGCGTGCTCCATTTCTAACATAGTAAAAAAGGTAGGACAAATTTTTGTCTTGCTTATTAATATATAGATTTTGATCATCTTCAAAGATAACCCAGTTCTAAAAGTCTATTTTGGTTTTTAGACCTCTCTAATAATTACCTAATTATCTTCTCCACCTTTCCGCATCGACTGAAGTAACTGCTTCAATCTCACTCTATTTTTCATTTTCTTACTACATTTTCTTGAAATGCAATCAAAAATAATTAAATTTTTCGTTTCATTCTTAAAATTGAATCAAAAATTAGTTTACTCCATTTTGATGCCGTTTTTTCGCAAATCTATGACGTGCTGAGATTCATCATCAACATGTCCAATTTAATAAGATTTGTAATAAAAAAAAATCATTTGTCACACTGTGTGATTATACAAAAGAGTAAGCAAAGAATGTGGTCTATATGCAAAAAAAACAACGTTGTTTTCCACAAAACCAAACTATGTGAATTAACTGATAAAATAATCATAACAGTACTGTAGAAAATTGTATATGATAAGACATGACCAACGTGCTGTGCAGTTCATGATTAAAAATTTATAAATCGAAGCCTTTTTCCATGTAAATTTTGACCTTAAAACACAAATAGCAGATTTATTGAATACATTAGTCATAAAATTCTATTAGTACACAAATAAAAGTAACATCAGCAAGCAATAATGTAGCATTACTACGGCTTCTTTATGAAATCATTTTGTGCATAGTGTATGTTATCATTTTTTTTTCTGCTTTTTTCTAGTTGCGTACGCCTATTTTTTTATATCCGTAGCATTACTTTAAATCTATTTTAAATATACGCCAACATTCTGAAATGAAATTTAATAATATTTGCTTACCTCTAAATGTGTTAAAAGCTAAATCAACATGATCGCGTCCCGTATTTCCTGTTGCGGCACCTAATAATGGTTGCGATTCGCGATTATCACTACCGTTGTCAAACATGCTGCCTTCAAATTCTACTTCGGGTACTAAACAAATCTCATCACCGTCATCATATTCATGCGAAAAACTATTCAGCGGTATTCTCTGCACTGGAGGAGAATATATTTTCGGAGATTCTCTTTTCTTTGGTGTTCCTATTTCACGGCCTGATCTTGGCGAACTGTGACTGCTGTGATTGCTGTTGCTTGCACTGCCACTACCACTGCGACTTTCCGCACAATTGCTAGATGGTGTAGGGGATGTTGCGGATGAAAGAGAGATAATGCTTGTATCATGCGTGTTATTTATATTCTTTAGCAATTGTGGTTGTTGCTGTTGAAGTTGCAACTGTTGATTGTGATGATGGCCGTTTAAATTTCCGATTTTAAAATCGTTGTAAATATCGTTGTCATCGGTCTCTTCTTCATCAGCTTCATCATCATCGTTTTCATTCACTGATACATATGTTTTATTGCGTCGAGATTTTTTTTTAAGTTTTTTTACTTTATTTATCCCCACAGTGTTTATCTATGAAAACAAATATAATAAAAGAATGATTTAATTAAATACTCTTTTAAACTTTTATCTCTAAAAAATAAAAATAAATCTTAAACTTTTATGTATTTTTGATTTTCTAGGTGTCCCACAAAGCAGAAACTTTAAAATTTAGCTGATTATTTGTTTTGCAGGAAAATTATAAAATCATAAAAGATATTGCTGCCAGACTTTACTTTAAGGGTAGTAGGGGCTCTGACTTTATTTTAAAGCATCGCTAGTTGGGTTGGAATGATTGCTTTTCTATTTCAATTTCAAGCAAACTAGAATTCTGACTGAAATATTTAAATGTCTTGTTAAAATGAAAGGATTTATTTGTCGATTTCTAATCCTGGTATGTAACTTCTTTTGAAAGAAGTGCTTTTGTCGAATTTCTTTTTGGTATTAACAAAAAAAAAAAAAATGGTTTCTTATTGCGCCTTTAATTGTTTTGTGAAATGCAATTTGGAGAAAAAAGCAAGATAGGTTGATTTTCGATTCTATATGTCTGCCATAAGTCATAGGGTCATAGTCATAGAATATGCTCCGAATATGTCGAAGGTCGAAAAACGGTTTTTTAAAATAAAGAGTAAAAAAATAAAAACAAAAATTATGCTTTTCTATGTATTTGTCCGATCATAGAAACGGTCTATCAGACATGGTTTTTGAGATATCCTAACCTAAAAGTTAAAAAAACAAGATTTTTGCGGTTATATAGAGGACATACGAAATTATTTTGCTTTTAATATTAAATGCAGCATTTAGTACTACTATTCATCTTCAAAATGAGTTTTGACGTGGTATGAAATGATCTTTTTATAAAAAGTTATGATAATTTGAAAATAGCGCAGAAAAGTTAAAAATTATAAGGGAATCCATATCTTGCATGATGTTATTTTGAAATTCTTATAATTTTTTAAAGAAAAATCATACAAGATCAATTTATGTATATCTTATTTTGAAGTCAAAGAATAGTTCTTACAATATGACGCATTTGATAGAAAATAGCAAAATAATACAGTAAGTCTTCTATATAACCTCAAAAATTGTGTTTTTTAAACTTTTCGGTAAGGATATCTAAAAAACCGGAAAAACCGATTCTGATTCAGCATAAACAAATACATAGAAAATTACTATTTTTGTTTTGAGGTGTTTAAACTTTTTTTTTTTTTTTTTTTTTTTTAAAAAAAACCGTTTTTCGACCTTTAAAGTGTTTTTTTTTTTTTTTTTTCAAAATGCGATTACCAACAAAACGAGCCATGTTGGATCAAAAGCGATGCTTGTTCAACAAAATTAAAGATTTTTTAGCATATTTGAATGGAATCGACGAAATGAAGAATACAATTTGAAATATAATTTCATTGAATTATCAAGGATTTTGAATGCCGAAGGAAAGATTACTTATTTTTCTTATGTGAAAAGTGAAGTTTAAAAAGGTCAATATTTCATGATAAAACCCACACTCAATTTGTTCTAAATTTGGAATATTTTACAAGACGATGGGGATAGGAATTTCTTATTTTTATCAACATTTTGTTTTATTTAACTTGAGGCAATCTTGTAATGTACTTTTAATCTAATTAATAATGCTCTTTGTTCAGTAGAAAAACAAAATGCGTCACCTCTAAAATTTGATTATAATTATTTTGTAAGGTCTGGCATTGTACTTTATGTACTTTTTGAATAAACATTTTTATCTGATACCTATTATTATGGTAATATGGTGATGACATTTTACCTCTACTTGTGTTGTTAGTTTGGCAACATTTGCAGTCACTGTTGGCGGCTTTGTTAACGGAAGCTCTTCTTCAGAAAATCCGTTTATGAGATCCACATCTTCTATTTGCACCAAGGGTTGTTTCGAAGCACTCATCAGGAAATTTCGGAGGCCACCACCAACAATAAAACTTAGCGCTGCGCAGAGGGTGTTGGATTACAAGGCGCCCGATGATACACGAAGTCGAAAACAAAGTCGAAACCTTTAGCTGCCAGCAAAAATCACCTCTGCCACTGATAACAAATAAAGTACGTCGTTCGTCGTGGCCGCACAACTATTTTGCATATGCACTTTCTTGTAAATTTTTTTTATCAGTTTTTTCTTTTAATTGTTTGACAAAGTTCTAACATTTTTTTCGTTTTTTCTTTGCAATTGTGCGATTAATTTGATGCTTCTTTATTGATTTGTTCTTGTAATCCTTTGGCCAGACAGCTGCTTTTTTTTATTCACTTTTTTTCTTATCAACTGCAAAAATAAAATACTGCGTTTTCTATGTTGACTTCTTTATTAAACGAAAGAAATGTTAAATTTGTAGCCTACGACTTTTTCGGTAGAAAATAAATATCTCCTTTTTTTTCTACAATTTCGCATTAATCGCAAAATTAATAGAACGAATTAAAGTTCTGCTAAGTCAAAGTTGACAGCTGTCATATACTAATTTCTTATATACTATCTGTCAAAAAAGAACTTCAAATTTCCGGCAGGAAATATGGTCATTCCTTATTACTCTCTTAAGAGGCTTTTTTTGGTATCAGAATAATAGGGCTATTCTGGCTAAGACAGCAGAAAGTCTTTCTGAATACATGTAAGAATTACTTTCTAAGATTCCCGAAGACATTCGGTATTCTGGCGCAGAAATCTTTTAGAAAAAGCTCATAAATTCACCACACAAAAGCTTTCAAAACGGTCTGCAAAAGCTTTAAATCCAAGTCATGGTTTTGGAGATATGGCGAATTTTCGAAAATTTTTACCAATTTTTTTGTTTTTAATGCACTATTTTTCCAAAAATGTCTTATTAACAAAAGCGGCATATGAAAGGTAATTTAATAAGCTACAATACTGAACACAAAATTTTCTAAATCTTGCTCGTAGTTTTCGAGATATTATGACTTTTCTGAAATTTGGGCCGATTTTTTTTCCCATAGTAATTTGGCATAAGAGTAGGGGTAAGTGGGCGGCTTCGGCCGCAGCTCCGGATTTAAAATTCCCAAAAATCCAATACCGGCTTCACGGCGGTCTTCAGCCGCGGATAAGTCTATAATATATCCATCACCTACATTGCTAGCGAAATTCCAAATTTCCGTTATTGTTGTTGTTCATGAAAATTTCTTTGGCTTACTTTTTTGTTTTCCTATAAAAAATGTGCTAATGAAGGAAATGAGGTATAAATTGCATATCAAATCGAATGAAATTGATTAGGATTCCATAATTTGTTACAAAAGCTATAGGTTAATCAGAAATTTTTTGGAAAAATAGTGCTTTAAAAATAAAAAACTGGTCAAAATTTTTGAAAATACGCCATATCTCGAAAATGTTGACTCGGATTTAAAATTTTTGTTCAACAATTTTGTAGTGTGTTAAAATACCTTTCATATGACACCAATATTATCAAAATCCAGCCAGGGGTTCCGAACTTATACCGGTTTTTATTAAAGCTATATCCTGATCTTTCGATGGCTATATCTCCGAAAGTAGATCCGACCAGACATTTTTGATTATATATTCTTTCTTAAAATTAAAAGCTTAATAAGCCAAATTAGGTTTAAAAAGAAAATATTAACAGTCGATAATCTAACATTTAGCCCAGCTGTTTTATGATAAGTAAGTAAATAATATATATTGAGTCTTTTCCAGATCAGTTACAAATTTTAACATTTTTTAAAAAGTTACTTGAGACTTCTTAGAACTATTTTATGTATTGTTCTAATTATGCAATAAAAGGTGTTAGCTACTTGCTATGTTATAAATTATGTTTAATTTTTCATAATTCTTTACTTTTCACATAATAAAAACCTGACAGCAAGCAACTAATAGTTTTAAGATCGCTCTAAGATCTCCTACGTAGCAGGTATTAAAAGTCGTATTCATAAAGACGGAAAAGAGCTTCGAAATGCTACCAGAATACCAAAACATCTTCGTTACTACTTTCGTAGCAGTGAAGACTGTGGTGAGCTGTTTGACAGCTCTAATACTGTCGCCAGAATAGCCTTATAATACACTCAGGGAAAAACGATAACTTTCACTGTTGATTCAATAGACATTAGTAACGATTTAAAGCCAAGGGCGAAATTACTTGAATTGACTATGAAAAACTATTGATTTTTTGACAGTGATTAGCATTCAAATCAAGTAATATTTACTTTTGATTTTGTATTTTTTTGGTTTCCTTCTGAAAAAATTGTTACACTGTTACTGCCATACCTAAATTGGAGCTTCAGCGTTATTTAATTGTCAAAAATTTCTCATGTACATACAATTTGTATGGCGCATACCGAAATTGCCATCGCTCAACGCTCAGCTATTCGAATTTCCAAGTTTGATAAAGCGTTATGGAGTGAAGTTAGCTACAGAAAAGTAAAAAAGAAACAACAACATGATTTTGACAAACAATTGACTTCAACGCAACGCTCTTTATTTTGGTATGGTGCTTGACGCTTTTGTGTAACGTAAAATAACGCAACGCCTGACGCTCCAATTTAGGTATGGCAGTTATACTTTTAAAAATTTTATTTAAAGCTCATAAGTTGAGAAATTTTTACATGCATATGTAAATACAAATATTTGTAAGATCTACATAAACGTAATGGAGAAGGGGACAATTGAAATTTCGTAGGACATCAACAGCACGCCTACCAAAAAGGCAAATCAGTTGAAACTGCTCTACATAGTGTAGTTAAAAACATTGAGAATTCCCTTCACTACAAGGAATACACTTTAGCGGCATTCCTGGATATTGAAGGGGCCTTTATCAATATTTCAAATGAATCGCTAATAGAGGGACTTCGGTTGATGGGAGTTAACGAATTTCTTATAGGGTGGATCAACACTCTACTCAGTTGTCGCTTAATATCAACAACGTGGGGTTCTGAATTTATTCAAAAACTGGCCATATGTGGCACTCCACAAGGTGGGGTACTTTCACCACTTCTCTGGATAATAGCTTTAAGTGCCCTTTTAAAAAAATTACAAGGCATGGGCACTAAAGTTGTTGCCTATGCTGACGATCTTGTTTTAATGGTAAATGGGAAATATCCGAATGTATTAAGTGAGCTTCTGGAGACCTCGCTAAATCTTTAAGCAGATGGTGCTCCACAAAAGGTCTTTGTATAAATCCATCAAAAACCCAAGTTATACTTTTGACCAGAAAATATAAAATACCGACTTTCAGGTGCATTTGTATAAATGGAATCACCATAAATTTATCGAAAACTGCAAAGTTTCTAGGGGTGATTTTAGATCACAAACTACATTGGGAAGAAAACATTGAAGAACGCGTAGCAAAAGCTAATAATGCCTTCTACGCTTGCAAAGTCATGTTTGGTCGCACTTGGGGCTTAGAACCTACGGTGACACACTGGATATACTGCTCTGTCGTTAGGCCTATATTGTTATATGGAGTATTTGTCTGGTAGAACGCATTCGAAAATAAATCTCTTTCAAAACCATTAGAAAGAATTCAACGACTTATGTGCTTGAGCATTACGGGTGCTCTAAAAACTACAGCAGCAGAATCATTAATTGTAATACTTAACATGCTTCCTATTGACTTACATGCGAAAGGAGTAGTCTTTAAAACTGCGATCCGACTGAAAGAAGTTGAGGGTTTCAGCTTCAGAGAATTCGGGCACAGCAAACTAAGCTCTGTTTGTAAAAAGTCGACTGACTACTGTAAACCAACACTGCATCTTGATAGGAAGTTCTCTGTTAACATAGAATCGAGAAATTTCTGGGTTAACCGAACTTCAGACTCATCGAATTCTATTAATATTCACACGGACGGCTCTAAACAAGAAGCAAGGGTGGGGGCTTGGGTTTTCATTCCCACCTATAATACAACATTAAAGTATTAATTGCCACAATACTGTAGCATCTTTCAAGCTGAGTTGGAGGCGATTAGTATGGCGACGGAACATGTAACGGCGAGCAGAGGCGTCGATAGGGTAAATTTTTATGTTGACAGCCAAGCTGCCCTTAAGTCCCTTACAAACTATATAATTAAATCCAAGTCAGTCCTTCGATGCTTCAATCTACTTTAAACCCTCAGCAGTAAGTTTGAAACATGCCTGAACTGGGTACCTGGTCACCAAGGTATAGAGGGCAATGAAATTGCTGATGAACAGGCAAAAGCAGGTGTGCTACTCGATGGTGAACCGTTAAGCGTATCACTTCCCTTACAGCACCACAACGTTATATATAAGAAATCGCTTGACTGTGAGGCTAACCTAAAATGGATCAACTCAAATACTAGCAAAATAACCAAAAATGTTTGCCCAACTTTCTGTAAAGATAAAACCGACTACCTTCTCTCTTTATCTCGCAAAACATGTAGAACTGTTGTAGGAGCCATCACTGGACAATGTCTTATTAGTTATCATGCTCATAGAATGGGCATTCTAGCAGATAGTAAGTGTCGATGGTGTAATGAAGACGAAGAGGAGAATTTGGAACATCTACTGTGTTTTTGCCCAGCGCTTTGCAGAACCAGATTTAAAACCCTTGGACAAATGTTTTTTAACAATCTTGAAGAACTTGCAGATGCTGGTCTTAAACCAATAAAAAACTTCTCAATGGCTTCCAAAGCCTTCACGCTCAAGCCTGAAGAGGGCTGAAACCCCATTATTACATCTAATTAATTACATCTACGCGACTCAACGTCCGGGATGATGTGGTATCACTATGGACCTTTTTGGTCTATGTGTGGCTAATTTGCCGCCACTTAAACCTAACCTTACCTAACACACAAAAAAGAACAGTTGCTTGTATGCAAAAGGGATTGAAGCTGGACTAGTACTGGTTGGTAGAGGACGAGTTAATGAACTACACTTAAACTAGTCCGTTTGTCTGCAGGGTATTTTTGATGAACGAATATTGTCTCTCAATAATAAACAAGTTTAAAAGTTTCTATAGAAATAGTAAAAAAAGGCAAAAGTGTAAGATTATTTTCACTAGAAAATAGCTTGACTAATCGGGTAAAAGAGTAATAGAGTAACTTACGTATATTTTGTTGTTGGGGTTGTGCATTGTTACCCTGTTACGCTATTACTCATACGTTATTCCAGATCGTGAATATTCCTATTATAATATACTTTAATTATTAATCAGTTCATTTACTTCGCGCTGCTTTGCTGAAATTCGTAACTCAGTGACGACCTGTCAACTTCATCATCTGCTGTTAAAATTTTATTTCAGTATTTGGTGTATTTTATATTATTTATATTTTTTATTCAAATATGATATCATTACTATATTTGAAAAATTTATTAGAACTTGAATTTTTCAAAAAATTTTCCATTTATTTAGCAAAGTAAAGTTTCAGTAATACGATGAAAATAAAATTAATTTTGTTATAGTTTTGGGGCCGTTTTCTCAATGTTCGGTTAAGCACTAATCAGAACTTTAACCAGCAGTTAGAAAGAAAAGCGTTTTTTCAATATCTGGTTAGTAGTAATCAGTTTGTCAAGTTCTGATTAAGTTAACGGCAAGATGCTGTTCCGGTTAGTTTCTAATCAGAAGAACAATTCACAAAAAATATTTTTATTTTGAATGAAAATTAAAAATTGTCATAAAATTAAGGGGTTACGAGCTTTCATATGAAATACAAAAAACATATTTTGAATCAATGATAGTAGAGCATATACATTTTAAATTGATTCAACGAATCCTTTTATAGAGACGTGGGCTTGGAAAAAATCTCACAGCGACGTTGTTCGGTTTTCATAAACATCCAATTTTTGATGTAAAAATTGAAAGAAACTCAATTTAGACGTTGCCTTTGGAAATCCTTTATAGAAGAAAAACCATATAGTCAAAGAACCGATCGATAGATTTTCTATATAATATAGGGTCATTTCATCTCAAATCGTCCAGGCAGTATTTTTTTTTGCATATTATTTTTTTAATAGTTTCTACATTGAAATCGATGAGACACGTATTTTTTCCTTTTGCTTGACTTTGAGTTCTTTCGTCGTTGGGAATTTTTTAAAATTCGTCTACAAACTCGATTTTGTGCTATTGTCGCATGTCAATTTTCGCGGAAAATGTGATAACTTCCGATCTTCGTGATGTTTATAGCTAAGAGGTTCCTCTAAAAGAGAAAAATATGATACAGGGTATATTTCAAACAATAATTTTTATATCGTCATTTGAAAAAAAAAAAAAAAAAAAATTTTTGACTTGAAAAACTTCCAATTGCATTAGTTTTTTTTTCTTCATATTTTTTTTTTAAATAGCAATACATATAAACAATATTATGTAACAGCCTCTATTAGCCCAAATTTGTTGTTTGGGAATTATGATTTTTTGAAAAAAACAGTCCCAATTATTTAGTAATTTTGGGCTTCATTCATGATATATGTTATCATTTCGTCTAAATAAATAAATACTAAATAATTGGACTGTTTTTTCAAAAAATCATAATTCCCAAACAACAAATTTGGGCTAATAGAGGCTGTTACATAATATTGTTTATGTGCATGGATATTTAAAAAAAAATATGAAGAAAAAAAAAACTGATGCAATTGGAAATTTTTCAAGTCAAAAATTTTTAGATTTTTTTTTTTCAAATGACGATATAAAAATTATTGTTTGAAATATACCCTGTATCATTTTTTTTTCTTTTAGAAGAATCTCTTAGCTATAAACATACCAAAAATTACGAAGATCGGACGTTTTTTCGCAAAGTTATCACATTTTCCGTGAAAATTGACATGCGACAATAGCGCAAAATCGAGTTTGTAGACGAATTTTAAAAAATTCCCCACGACGAAAGAACTCAAAATCAAGCAAAAGGAAAAAATACGTGTCTCATCGATTTCAATGTAGAAACTATTAAAAAAATAATATGCAAAAAAAAAATACTGCCTGGACGATTTGAGATGAAATGACCCTATAAGTTTTTGTGTTAATGATTCTAAATTAAAAGTGGCCAACTTCTAAATTACTTCCTCCGTATCGGTAAATATAAACACAGGTAAAAAAATCCAAACTTTTAATCAATATCTTTTATGAGATACTACTGAGGTGTCGCGATGTAACTATTGAGTTAATTGGGTTATAAAAAAATATTATACGTTGCATTCAAAGAAGGAGTTGAATCCACAAGGGCCTACAATTGTAGTTTTTATTGGTGAATTTCGAGGGCCAAGATCGAAATAAAAAAAATCAAAATTTTGTGATTTTTATTGGCACAAATAGATTTCATGCCCTGGCTATTTCACTTTTTCCTGTAGCTACGCTATAATTCTCAAAACAGCATTTTCGCCAACTTTAAGCAAGGATATCACAAAATTCTGCAGGTATATTTACAATTATGAGGATGCGATCCGATTAAGCTTCAACAAGTTTATAAGACTGCATATAAGAAGTATTGTGTTTAGACAAATTTTTTTCTTTTGAGTGCCTGTGTAGTTAAAGGTTGATTTAAGTATATGTTTTTCATGTTGAAGCAAAGTAAGTTCATATCCAGTTAACGATTTTTTACAAAAGCATGCATTTAAACACAATAGCCACTACTCATCATTAATTTTAGGTTGTGCTCAAATAATTTTCGTAAACCAACAGTTTGTTGATTTCATTATTTTATTAAGTATAATCTTGTCCAAAAAAAAAAATATTTATTAACTACATACCTATACCATACCCCTTAAGACATCGAATTGCGGCCGCCCCAGTCTTCTTGTTTTATAAAAACCTAATTTTTCAGCTAACATTTAAGTCAGTTGGAACAAAATGCATAACATTTGGAAGATAATTGCAATAGCTAAATGTTCCTATACAAAAGATTCAAATAAATTCGTTAGAATTAAAAATATTTCAAGTCTTCCATTTGTTTGTGAAATTTATGAAATATTTTTATGTTTTATTTTGATTTAATTTATTTGAAATTGTCTTTTTGACATCGAAAAATTCACAATCGATAAACAAACCTCTGGTTAGTTAATCAGCACTTTGTGAAAACCGATTCATTGATTTCATTTGTCGTATGGTTAGCAAACGTACGGTTAAGAATAAATTTAACCGGACATTGAGAAAACGGCCCTTAAAGTTTGCAAAATAAGTGGAATATAGGATACCTATACAAAAATTAATAAATTTGCCTTTAATAGAAATATAATTTAATTTAATTTTTTAATAAAATACAACGAAACAACCTAACTCAAAATAACACAATTTTCCACGATTTTAATCATATATATATAAAATTGAACTTTTAGTCATATATTTGCAAAGATCGATTTACAATATAAATCTATCAATGCATTTTCTAACACATAATTATGACAAATCATGGAACGGATGAAAAACACGGCTATAGTGACATATGTTTCGTATTTCGCCACAAAGACTCATCAGACTATTTTTGTTGTAATTATAATTATATTTATTTCACTAAATTAATTATAATTGAAAAATTGCAAGTTTGAAAACTTTTTGTGTTTTTGGCCTGGGCGGGAGTTGAACCAAGAACCTCCAGGTTGGTAGCACTGCAATATATAAATGTTATTAAGTAACACACTTATATAAAATTTATATACGCTTCTTTGGTTTAATCGTCATATCTCTATGACTTTTCGAAAATCGAATCGAAAATCAACCTATCTAGATGTTTTATTCCAAATTGCATTTGACAAAACAACTTATCTCAGATAGGTTAAAAAATTCAAGCATTTGCAATAACAAAAACTTTTACAAATGCTTTTCGAAAAATAACTTAAGGCGACTTAAGAAAAGGGTGTTTTTCTTCATAAAACATCTAAGTCGAGATAAATATGGGTTAAATGGCAAAAAAAGTTTGACAAAAGTACTTCTTCGACATAAGTTACTTTTCCTATGGAAATAACTGAATTTCTTAGATCAAAAAATATTTGACAATCACATCTTATTTCAATTTAATTAAAAACTATTGCCCTTAGAGCCCAAAAAGTTTCTGGAAAATATTCGTTTAATATTATAAAAAGCTTTTCCATTTTAAGCATAAAAGTAGTTATTTAGCTCTCCTGAAAAGTTGCCAATTTTGAGTTTGTCAAAAGTCCACAGAAATTCAAAAACAAAATTAACGCGTATTATTTTTTTTTTCTAATTTGTTATGATGAAACTACTTAATCTTTGTTTAATATATTAAACGAATGAATACTTTTTTAAAAGTTATTTAATTGCAAAAAAATGTTTTCAATGAATTCCAACTAATTTTACTAGGAATGGCCAATTTTCTCACAGGGTTATCTGAAGGATTTAATCACCAATAATCAATTTTCTCGCTGAGTTGTTTTTTGGTTTGATTGGTTTGTTTTGATGGGTTCCTTCTGAACGCGACTGCAAACGATTTAATTTGACAATTGTTATTCAATTAGTTATCCTTTGCCAAAAAATCTTTGTTTTTTGCTTAAAATTCTTAAAATGAACGATCCAAATAAAGTGATTAGTGTTAATTTATCATCATTGCTAAGCCTAAAAGCTGAGCTTTTGCGAAAACAAAGCGAAGTAAGTAAAGCCAAGTCGATACGAGTTAACGCAGAAGCTTTTACACCAAGTAAATACAATGCTTCTAACAAACGAAAGGATACTGGAAGTAACAACAAAAACGATGAGAATGATGACAAAGCTGTAGTTGATGAACACGAGGACACTGCGCTATTACAAAAATCACAAAAAACTCTGGAAGCAAAGAGTAAATTTTACGAACGCATGGCGAAAACCGGTGGGCAATTAAATTCCGATGACAACTGTTTAGTGATGTTTAATCGCAAAAAACAGGAGGATGATGTGGTTTCAAGTTTGCCTCAACGTCACATCAGCACCAGTGACGATAGCTCCAGTGATTCGGACACCAATCTACAAGATGGTGAAGATTGGACCGAATACATTGATTGCTTAGGACGAACGCGAAAATGTTTGCGCAAAAACTTGGAAGAAGAAAAAAAGCGTGACCAAGACTTGGCTGCCACAATGCCGGAACGTTTGGATCAAAGTAAACCAAATTGGATGATAGATACCAAAGGAACTGAAGACTTTGGTCCAAAACCGGAAGAGTCAATTTTTAGTGAAGGCTGTTCGATAATTTCCAAACATGATGAAATGCGTGCCAATTGGGAGAAAATATCCGAGGAAAATATGCAGAAATCAGATATACATTATCAGGACGTTTTCTTCGATGAAGCACGACAGCATGGTGTTGGCTATTATGCATTCTCAACAGACGAAACCGAACGTGCTAAGCAACAGCGTGAGCTGGAGGAGACACGAAAAGAGACGCTAACGGAACAAGAACAACGCGATAAA
The DNA here is from genome assembly GCA_951812925.1 of Calliopum simillimum. Lineage (NCBI taxonomy): Eukaryota > Metazoa > Arthropoda > Insecta > Diptera > Lauxaniidae > Calliopum > Calliopum simillimum. Next base: position 24,737,325 of record OX638368.1, read on the forward strand.
TTACGTGCACAACGTGAAAAAATCATAGCAGAGCGCGTACGTGCTGCGAAAAATCGACAAAGAGCGCGTTTGGGGCTACCGCCATTAGAAGTTGATGAATCTGAAAAAGAGGAGAGTAAAGAATCAAAAAATTTGGAAACAACGAAGGCAGAACGTAAAGAGCAAAAGCGTTTGGAAAAGTTAAAGCGTAAACAAGAAAAACTGGATGCCGAAAAAGAATTAGAACGCAAACACCATATACGTCCTTGGGATAGAGAAAAGAATGGCATTCCCTCAGATGGAAAAGAAGATAATGATGACATCATTCCAGAGTGGCAGTATAAGCCAGAACGTTTGCCTATGTCACAGCAGGAATGGAATGAAGAAAAACGTGGTGAACGTAATCCGGAATTTGCTCCTCCTAGAGCAGCAGCAACAACAACGACACAAAACAAAATGCGTCGTAAAAACTTTAAAAGTACCGAGGCATGGAGCGTGCCGAAAGCTGTGACTACAAGTACAACAGATGATTTTGCTAATTTTCAAAGTACGACAACATCAAAAGGACGTCCATTTCAACGACGTAATTATGAAATCGATGGTCCGGAAGAGACTACAACACAATATTCTAAAGGTGCCACTATTGCACCACCTGCTGATCTCTATTCAGAAGGTAACTTCGTGCCACCAAACGCAAAGAAATCTAAATCTGGTGGTGAGCTGGAGCGTTCAATTGAGGCTGGTCTACGTTTTCTGCGAAATAACTCCGATAAAAATACTTTGTCTTCAAAGGCTAGTTGGACTTCTCGTGCGGACTATTAGCGGAGATTTTATAATTTATTTTTATTTAATTTAATCGCATACATTTCGAAAAGGTGGCACATTTAAGAATTTAATATAATTTGCGTTAACATGAGAGTGCTATCTTTTCAAAATATGTACTTCCGATAAATTGAAGGCTATTGTATAAAACTATTATTTTTTCTTATAAATAAAAATGTAAAATACTTGATTTATTGTTAAAATTTCTCAAAATACATGCAAGATTTGCTTATTGCAAATATTTATTTATAAATAAAAAAAGAAAACTTAACCCCTTACGGAAGAACAACTGATTTTAATGGATGAGTAATGTTTCATTACATCTTGATTGCTTTATTAAACTTTCAAATTTGAGGTTCAAAAAATTTACCGGGAATTGTTGCGTAACAAATGCAAACAAATGCACAACAAATGGGCTTTGAATCAACGAAAATTAGCCACATTTTGTCATATGCTTTTCCAAACAACTCTATACTGTATACTTTATGAATCAATAAAAAAGTATAATTGTTAGTTAAAAACATATGCTTTTTATAAAATGTATTTCTTGCATTAATTTCGAGACACTGTTTTGAAACCATTTTATTAAAAAGTTTTAATCATTTTTATCTCGTGTACTATTTCAGAACTGGTTTTTTTAAAATGCTTAGAATCGTCATATAAATACGTGTGCCTTTTTTAGAGATATTTTAAAAATTCTGAAAAAATTCACTTGTATTCCACGATGCCTCACTTTCGAAGATTTTTGCCGACAGCGGGCGTTCAAGAGCCGAAAATTCTCATTTATAGACCAAGACCCATTTCGGGTGTTTATTAACTTTATGCATTTTACAGTTTAGTTCAATTTTGCATATAGCCCAGGAAAATTAGAATATTTCTGCGAAAAAATTCCAAGTGAATTTTTTTCACCGGAATTATATTGACTTATGTATGTATGTATGTATTCTCCTTTAACTCCTAGGAGGAGCATAGGGCCAATATGAAATCTCTCCATTTGTCACGATCCCTTGCGATGACTTTGATCTCTTGCCACGATTTTCCCGATTCTTGGATTTCCTTTTCCAACGACCTTTTCCAGTTGGTTTTGGGTCTACCACGTCCTCTACTGCCTTGTGGATTCCACTCAAGGGCCTGGCGACAAACTTCGCTGTGTGGTTTCCGGAGAGTGTGACCAATCCATCCCCATTTGCGCAGCTTGATCTCGTTTGCTATAGCCTTCTGTTTGCATTTTTGATGTAGCTCGGCATTTGATATAGTGCGAGGCCACCAAACCTTTAATATACGCCTTAAGCATTTGTTGACGAATACTTGCAGCTTGTTTGTTAGTTGTTCAGTAACAAGCCATGTTTCGCACCCATATAACAAAACCGATTTCACATTCGAATCAAAAATGCGCACTCTCGTTTTGGTGGATATAACGCATGAAGACCATATTTTGTTCAGTTGAGCAAACGCGCCTTTTGCTTTTGCTATTCTTGAGTTGATATCCTCTTTTGCTCCACCATCCATGGAGATAATGCTGCCTAGATACGTGAAGCTATCGACGTTTCCGATGTCATCACTGCCAGCTTTAAACGTCATGTTTTTTGCAAATATCTCCCTAACGCTAACATTTACAAAAAAATTTTTCTCCACAATTTTGTAACACAAAAAATTTCCTATTTAAAAATGTAAAAAATGTTTTCGTATACCTTATAGTTTAGGAGATAACATAATTTAAAAAGTTGTGCACAGTTTTTATATGTAAATGCTACGTATAAGTTCATATTAAAATATCTTACTTTTAAAATTGCGAATACTCTTTAACGAGGAGTCGTACAAAAAAAATTAAAAAACCGTTCAAAGGATAATTGGATTCTGTATACACCGTATTAAATTTTGGAGGCACTCATGGTTTAAAAGATATTCTTCAAAAACCATTAAGGTTTCGAAAATATTGGATATCTCTGAAACGGTAAGTCATACGATAAAAAGCATCAGCATCAATTTTGTGGAGAATCATAAGATCTACAAAAAATAAGCCATATATGTACACATCGAAGTAACCGTTTAGAAGATATTCAAAAGAAAACAATGGCAAAAAAACCAATTATCTTTTGAAAGGTTTTTAAATTTTTTGTTGTAAGACTCCTCGTTAAACAGTATTCGCAATTTTAAAAGTAAGATATTTTAATAAGAACTTATACGTAGCATTTACAAATAAAAACTGTGCACAACTTTTTAAAATGGGTTATCTCCTAAGCTATGTATAAGCTACACGAAAACATTTTTTAAAATCTTTACATAAGAAATTTCCTGTGTTACAAAATTGTGGAAAAAAGTTTTTCTGTAAAAGTTAGCGAGATATTTGCAAGAAACTGATTTTAGCGACCTTTGAGCCTGAATAACTTTTTATGCGCACAATGGACTTCAATGGACTTTTTTCACTTTATTCATCATGCTGGAGAATTACAGGATCTACAAATAATATTGATTTATATTTACGAAAATGTAATCGTTTCGGTATTATTTGATAAAGTCGAATATTTCGACTTTTTGCAGTTTTTTAAGTATACTTCCTAAATGGCTACCTTTTCGTTAATGCAAATGAATGTTGTTTGTAGAACCTGTAATTCCCCACAAAAAAGATACTAATTCCTTTTATCGTGAGACTAACCATTTTCATCAAACAGCCTCCTAAATGAAAAGTAATTGAAAACACACGGATTACGGATTAGCTACAATTTAAGTAAATAAAAAACCGGTTTCTGAATTAGTACACGAGCTGTTGATCGGAAACTGAAGAGCCTCTGACAAAAACTTTGTTGGTCGATAAAAACCGTTATGCAGCTTAGTTTGCAAAACCCATCCGAAGTTTAACTCAGCTATGGTAGGTAATTTAAACATGCCTCGAAAAAAGGGACTTAAGTCCAGTTAAATCGCAAGAAGGAGGAGTCGGGATTTTGATTTTCATATTTTCTAACTCAGGAAAAGTAAAGGAACAAAACCTCATCAAAAAAGCTTCAGTGACCCTACTTTGAAGTTGTCCTATCTTCCCGGGAGGTTTGATTGATGGTATTTCTTTAAACGTGTAAATGCCTCGAAAACCTTGTAAACTCGTAATAGTCGTCAAAGTCAATACGAATTTTTACAGTTTTCCGAGTTTACGAGGTCTTCGATGCATTTACACGTTTTAAGGAATACCTCAATTAATTTGTATATAACCTTTGATCTACGTTGAGCAACAACTTCTTGCCAAGTAATATCTCGTAACTTCCAACGACTGTCAAATTCGTTGTATTTTCTTTTTAAATGTGAGTGGTGGTTGCTAAGGATTGTTCTTTTGGGGGTGGCTTTACTCATAGTTAGCAATAGAAATCAATGAGAAGCAAAGAATGGCAAACATCTGTCATTCGTTATTCGTTACATATTACGGTAAGTTTGCGTACTGGATGGATGTAAAGGAAAACGCAATTTGTTTTTCCAAAGTTTAAAGTATTAAAAATCGCATCATCACTTGGAATCCATTTGGATCGTAAGTAAATATAATATTGTAAAATAAATTAAATATTTTAGCACTTAATTTTTTGTACTTTTATAGATTTAAGTATGGGAATTACGGAAACTGCAGAGGTTAGCTCTAAACTATCACTTGACGTTTTTCAGGATGTTTTTCAGAAAATTGAACCGGGTGTGCAAATCGATTTTATTGAGGTAAGCAAAAAAATTCCTTTAACTTTGTTGTTGCATTGTCTTAGATTTACGTAGGCCTACTGCTTTGTACATCAATAAATTATAAAATACGCACATACAATGTGTAAAAGATTTCTTTTCTTTTGTTCTCTTATATTTTAAAGGAAGAACAAGGTTCGGGACGTGGTGATAACTACACTGCAACACTATATCGCATACATTTAAAAGGATATCGCAAATGCTTGGCAGATGGAAAAAAACTTAAGTGGGAAAAAACTGTCATATGTAAAAGACTTCCGGAAAACTTAGTACGTAGGGAAGCTTATAAAAGTGACAAATTGTTTCGGTAAATAAAACATTATTTATAAATATGTAGTTTATAATTTTTGTGTCGAATTAAATAATTGAGCCGTTTATTTTGAAAGTGGCCTAAGTCCATTTCGGGGCAAAAGTAATTCATAATATGAATTGGCTGGCATTTTGTTCAGAACGAATAAAATTGAATTCTGCCTTTACAGAAAGTTTACCACATTGTGTGAAATTAATGGCGTTATGTTTAAAAAATAGTATCGGGCAAAAAACCGATTATTACGGCACATAATACAAACGTATAACAAATTTTTAAATTTATTATAAATGAAAGTGGAATAAGTCCATTCGGACCAAAATAACTCAACTATTTTCTATTACACTTGTAAAAATTTTTACAGCATAACAAAATTTGATTAATTTACAGTGGTAAACACTTAACACCGGTTTAATAACGCTTGCCAATATTTTTAAATTGAGTCGTACGCAAACCCTTTAATATCTCAGTTTATGAAGAAGTGGACTTATTCCACTTTCAAAAAAACCCATTCATATGTAGAATGCCGAAGCCAATAAAGTAGATTTAGTTTTCTTTTAAATTCACTTTTATTAAATTCTTTTAAAAATTCATTCATTTTACTTTGAGTTCTTATATAATTTTAATAATTTACATATTAACTATTTTACTATATTTAGAGGTTAACTACGGTGTGTTCAGTGTCAGTATTGTCGTCCGCTTCTAATTGCATGCCTTAGGTTAGGTTAAAGTAGCGGCAAATTAGCCACTCATAGACCAAAAAGTTCTATAGTGATACCACATCATCCCGGACGTTGAGTCGAGTAGATGTAATTAATTAGATGTAATAATGGGGTTTCAGCCCTCATCAGGCTTGAGCGTGAAGGCTTTAGAAGCCATTGCGAAGTTTTTTATTGGTTTTAGACCAGTATCTGAAAGTTCTTCAAGATTGTTAATAAACATATGTCCAAGGGGCTTAAATCTGCAAAGCGCTGGACAAAAACACAGTAGATGTTCCAAATTCTCCTCTTCGTCTTCATCACACCACCGACACCTACTATCCGCTAGAATGCCCATTCTATGAGCATGATAACTAATAAGACAGTGTCCAGTGATGGCTCCTACAACAGTTCTACATGTTTTACGAGATAAAGAGAGAAGGTAGTCGGTTTTATCTTTACAGAAAGTTGGCCAAAAATTTTTGGTTATTTTGCTTGTATTTAAGTTGATCCATTTTAGGTTAGCCTCACAGTAAAGCGATTTCTGATATATAATATTGTGGTGCTGTAAGGGAAGTGATACGCTTAACGGTTCACCATCGAGCACACCTGCTTTTGCCTGTTTATCAGCAATTTCGTTTATTTATTTATTTATTTATTTATTTTCGTTGCCCTCTATACCTTGGTACCCAGTTCAGGTATGTTTCAAACTTACTGCTGAGGGTTTGAAGAAGATTGTAGCATCGTAGGACTGACTTGGATTTAATTATATAGGTTGTAAGGGCTGTCAACATAAAAATTTACCCTATCGACGCCTCTGCTCGCCATTACATGTTCCGTCGCCATACTAATCGCCTCCAACTCAGGTTGAAAGATGCTACAGTATTGTGACAATTTATACTTTAATGTTGTATTGTAGGCGGGAATCAAAACCCCAGCCCCCACCCCTGCTTCTTGTTTAGAGCCGTCCGTGTAAATATTAATAGAATTCGATGAGTCTGAAGCTCAGTTAACCCAAGAAATTCTCTATTTTATGTTAACAGAGAACTTCCTATCAAGTTGCATTGTTGGCTTACAGTAGTCAGTCGACTTTTTACAAACAGAGCTTAGTTTGCTGTGTCCGAATTCTCTGAAGCTGAAACCCTCAACTTCTTTCAGTCGGATCGCAGTTTTAAAGATTACTCCTTTCGCATGTAAGTCAATGGCAAGCATGTTAAGTATTACATTTAATGATTCTGCTGATGTAGTTTTTAGAGCACCCGTAATGCTCAAGCACATAAGTCGTTGAATTCTTTCTAATGGTTTTAAGAGAGATTTATTTTCGAGTGCGTTTCACCAGACAAATACTCCATATAACAATATAGGCCTAACGACAGAGCAGTATATCCAGTGTGTCACCTTAGGTTCTAAGCCCCAAGTGCGACCAAAAATGACTTTGCAAGCGTAGAAGGCATTATTAGCTTTTGCTACGCGTTCTTCAATGTTTTCTTTCCAATGTAGTTTGTAATCTAAAATCACCCCTAGAAACTTTGCAGTTTTCGATAAATTTATGGTGATTCAATTGATACGAATGCATCTGAAAGTCGGTATTTTATATTTTCTAAAAAAAAGTATAACTTGGGTTTTTGATGGATTTATACAAAGGCCTTTTGTGGAGCACCATCTGCTTAAAGATTCTAGCGAGGTCTCCAGAAGCTCACTTAATACATTCGGATATTTCCCATTTACCATTAAAACAAGATCATCAGCATAGGCAACAACTTTAGTGCCCATGCCTTGTAATTTTTTTAAAAGGGGACTTAAAGCTTTTATTCAGAGAAGTGGTGAAAGTACCCCATCTTGTGGAGTGCCACAAATGGCCAGTTTTTGAGTGAATTCAGAACCCCACTCTGTTGATATTAAGCGGAAACTGAGTAGAGTGTTGATCCACCCTATAAGAAATTCGTTGACTCCCATCAACCGAAATCCCTCTATTGGCGATTCAATTGAAATATTGTAAAAGGCCCCTTCAATATCCAGGAATGCCGCTAAAGTGTATTCTTTGTAGTGAATGCCTTGCAACTTAATCATTCTGAAGAACTTTTTTGAAATAAAACTTATTTGGTAAAATTTCAAGGTCACGTCACATTACGTTACATAGATATGTGTGTATGCGAGAGAGAGATGCAACAATATGCTAATTTTTCCACCCTTTACTTTTCTTATCTCGACTTTAATTTGTCACTGATCATAGTCTTACGCTACATTAAAAAAAGAGTAAAAAACAGCTATGAAATGTTTTACATGGGGGAGGAGGTTGGTCTAAAATGTTCAAAATGTGTCTAACGTAGTTTATGCACAGCTCTTTATGTTGAAAAATTTTCCCTAATATAGAATGCATAATTATATCTAACATATCTGTGCAAAGATGGCAAAAGCTGCTATCGCATGTTTTCATAATTTTTCAGGAGAGCAAATTTAAATTTTTAATTGATATGAAAATCACAAAATCCTGTTTTTCAAGTTGTTTTCTAAGGAACTAAGCTTTTGCCATCTTTACACAGATATTATTATGTCTTATGTACATAATTTTTTTCCTTTGCAGAAATGAAATAGAATTCTATACGACAATAATGCCAGAATTGTTAAAATTCCAAAGCACAAAAACGGATAAACTTTTTAATGCTATACCGAAATGCTATTTTGCGCATTCCGATTTACTTATTATGGGTAAATACTATGGACTTTTAAGAAATTTTTGTTTTATGAAATTAACTCTATGCGCTCTTACAGAGGATCTTCGAACACGCGGTTTCAAAATGCCCGATCGTAAAAAAGGTCTAACTTTTGATGAAACCAAAATTGTATTAAAACAAGTTGCTCAATTTCATGGACTTAGTTTGGCATATAAATTTGAAAATTTCCAACAGTTTGAGGCTCTTAAAAATCTTGCAACCGAAGGATTATTTTGTGCTTCAAATGAGTCATGGTATAAAAATTACTACGAGAGATTGACTAAGAATGCTATTAAAATGGTAAGTTGCTACGAAAAGCTTTAAATTTCAGATTTCATTTAAGTTATCATGGCTTAAGTGAAGTCACCCAATATTAACGAAAATCATTTCTATAGTTTTGATTCGTGCAATTATTTTTTAAATGCAACAAATAGAAAAAAAAGTTATTTAAATAAATAAAGCAATATAAGTAAACACCATAAAATATGTATGAAAACTTATATACAGGATTTCCACTCCAGTTGAAACCTTTTCCACATTAAATTGAACTTTTTTCGATTCAAAATAAACTTTTCCAAATCAAAGTAAACTTTTCCAAATCAAATTAGTTCCCGTTTCTTCAAATCAATTTAAACTTTTTCCAAACAATTTAACCTTTTTTTAAATCAAATTAAACTTTGCAAAAAACATTTTTAAGAATTTCTTATCTTTTTCGACTCCTAGCGAAAATTGTTGTAGAATATTTTTTTAAAACACTTTCAACCATTACATATATCTATATAATTTCGTTTTTAGAAAAAGGCGACAAAAACATCTATTAAAACTAAAACAATGCGTTAAGATACGATAAAAAATGTTCATTGTGTGATATATGATTATGAGTTTTGTAAGTGAGAAATACGCCCCCTTTCCAATCCCCTCCTCATTTTGCCTGTATTAATCTATTTATATACCAAGTTTCGGAATGATAGCTGCTGCTGATGCAGAGATATATCATTTTAAGCGTGTTTTTTGCAAAGTTTAATTTGATTTCGAAAAGGTTAAATTGTTTTAAAAAAGTTTAAATTGATTTGGAAAGTTCATTTTTATTTGAAAAAAGTTTAATTTGAACTGAAAAAAGATAATTTTTTTGTGGAAAATGTTTAAATTGGAGTGGAAATTCTGTATCATTAGCAAATTTTCTTAATGGATTTTTTTTTTTTTTGAATAAAAACAAGCTCTAAGCTAAACTTGTTTTCAAAAATATTTAGTGGATTTCTTAATTGGTTTTCGGTAGATTGGCATAAAAAAAATTAAATCAAATCAACAAATTTTTCGGCGTAAGAATGCCTCACTTTAAGAATACTACATATCATCACCTGATATGCAAAAAGCCGTAACATCATTTTGAATTTTTTCAAAGGCGTTGCAAAAAACGTCCTAAAACTCCCAAGTCAGTTGCTTAATACCGATTTTATTTTAGCTAATACTTGCCAAAACTGGATTTTAGAATTTAAAATATTTTTAGTCCTAGGACGTTCCTTGCAAGGCCTTTGTAAAAATTATATACATATAAATACATTTTATTTTAAATGCTACATTCTTTAAAGGTCTCTGATGTTTTGCCGGAGGATTCAAAGTATTTAACCGCAATAAAAAATTTTGCCGGAAACTCTTCATTCTTTTCACGTATGGTCGAACTAGTTAGTGCCGAATCAACTTTATCTGCTATATGTCATGGAGATTGTTGGGTAAATAATTTCCTATATCGCTACGAGTTAGATGGTGAAAGTGTTAAAGTACTTGAGGTATGTGAGCGTGCAAAAGTTGTACTTTTGACTATTTTGTCATAAATGATTAATCCTTATTTTACAGGTTTGTCTGGTAGATTTTCAACTAATACGATACAGTTCAATTGCCTTAGATGTTGCAAATGTGTTATTTTGCTGTACAAGTAAATCCATGCGCGATGAACATTTGAACTTTTTCATAAAATTATACACTGATGAAGTATTTCAATGGCTGCAAATGCTGTGCACACGTATTCCGGAGCATTGTGATACAAAGGATAAATTTCATAATCTGTAATATGCGAAAGAGCCTGCGAAAAAAAAAAAAATTAAGACACAACACCAACCTTCGTTATAACTGAAGCCTGAATCAATTAATAATTGATGTACAGAATTATTTTTTTAAATTTTGAAATTAAATTTTGTATACCTATGTCCGATTTGAGGACTAAACTTTGCACTCTCAACTTGTGTGCGCTGAAAGAAAGCAATTGAAAATTTTTAAAACCGTTGTATCGCTTAATATTACGGTCATTTCGTGGTCTTACCTGGAAAATGAGCTATTTTATAGATTCCGAAAAATGTCGCCCACAATCAGTATTTTGCAAATACCTCGCTAACGGTTACTACAAGAAAAAAATTGTGGTGGAGAATATTGTTGCTTATATTTCCTATAAAAATTACCTTTGAATCGTTTTCGAACCCTACAATTCTCCTAACATAAAGGGGTAACGCTGTCTACGCAATTACCCCTAGCATAACCTAACCTAACCTAACCTAACCCAACCTAACCTAACCTAACCTAACCTAACCTAACCTAACCTAACCTAACCTAACCTAACCTAACCTAACCTAACCTAACCTAACCTAACCTAACCTAACCTAACCTAACCTAACCTTACCTTACCTTACCTAACCTAACCTAACCTAACCTAACCTAACCTAACCTCACCTAACCTAACCTAACCTAACCTAACCTAACCTAACCTAACCTAACCTAACCTAACCTAACCTAACCTAACCTAACCTAACCTAACCTAACCTAACCTAACCTAACCTAACCTAACCTAACCTAACCTAACCTAACCTAACCTAACCTAACCTAACCTAACCTAACCTAACCTAACCTAACCTAACCTAACCTAACCTAACCTAACCTAACCTAACCTAACCTAACCTAACCTAACCTAACCTAACCTAACCTAACCTAACCTAACCTAACCTAACCTAACCTAACCTAACCTAACCTAACCTAAACTAAAGTAACCTAACCTAACCTAACCTAACCTAACCTAACCTAACCTAACCTAACCTAACCTAACCTAACCTAACCTAACCTAACCTAACCTAACCTAACCTAACCTAACCTAACGTAACCTAACCTAACCTAACCTAACCTAACCTAACCTAACCTAACCTAACCTAACCTAACCTAACCTAACCTAACCTAACCTAACCTAACCTAACCTAACCTAACCTAACCTAACCTAACCTAACCTAACCTAACCTAACCTAACCTAACCTAACCTAACCTAACCTAACCTAACCTAACCTAACCTAACCTAACCTAACCTAACCTAACCTAACCTAACCTAACCTAACCTAACCTAACCTAACCTAACCTAACCTAACCTAACCTAACCTAACCTAACCTAACCTAACCTAACCTAACCTAACCTAACCTAACCTAACCTAACCTAACCTAACCTAACCTAACCTAACCTAACCTAACCTAACCTAACCTAACCTAACCTAACCTAACCTAACCTAACCTAACCTAACCTAACCTAACCTAACCTAACCTAACCTAACCTAACCTAACCTAACCTAACCTAACCTAACCTAACCTAACCTAACCTAACCTAACCTAACCTAACCTAACCTAACCTAACCTAACCTAACCTAACCTAACCTAACCTAACCTAACCTAACCTAACCTAACCTAACCTAACCTAACCTAACCTAACCTAACCTAACTTAACCTAACCTTACCTTACCTTACCTTACCTTACCTAACCTTACCTTACCTAACCTAACCTAACCTAACCTAACCTAACCTAACCTAACCTAACCTAACCTAACCTAACCTAACCTTACTTAACCTAACCTTACCTTACCTTACCGTTAATGAGATATTTGCAAAAAGCTGATTTTAGGGACCCTTTGGTCTTGCATATTTTATTGGATGGACTAAAAGCTGAATATCAATTGAGAAAGGCTTCAGAGTAATAAAGTTGACATTTTTATTTAGCTATTACTTTTTTTGATCAAATTAACTTTGGACTTATGAGTTGTCTATGCCCTACACCCAAAGCAGACTTGGGGGTAATGCACTAAATTTTTTAGTTCATTGAGCTTTTCACTAATATCACTATGCAACAAATGAGTAAAAATTTTTTCCCCAGGGAATGCCATTATTCATTTTTTATGTAAAATGGGCTGCTGATTCCGAAAATAGCATTATTTTTTTTTATTTCGTGTCGTTTTTGAGATATCGGTCATTTTCGGTTTCGGACCCTTACAAGTGGGTCATTTTGACCTCCTCACATTTAGGTCAAAAGACCCACATGTGGGGGTTTTAGAGGTTAAAATTGTCTACAAAAATATTCCTCGTAATATCCTCCATAAGTTTATTGAACACATAATACACCTCAAATGTAAGGATCATATAGTTAAATTCATCGATTTAACACAAGAATGCGCTATTTTTGTATTTTTCATGTACAGTGGATTAAAACACTTCAAGAATCGATTAAAAAAAATCTGACGTGCTGGAGAGAAACAACGAGACACGGGTATTTTATTTTAAGGCCTTCTTTAAGAATTTTTTGGATTTTCTCATGTGTCTTACAAAAAGTTTTAATTATCGAACAGTTTATTACAAAAAAACGAAAAAAATAGGGAAAAACGCATTTTGGTAACTTTTTAATGAATTGTATACAACTTTTGCATTTTTCCATCGATTTTTTTAAGTGGTATCTTATTTTCTTCACAAATATAATATATATATATTATAGTCTATGATACAAAAGAAAGAAAAATTATAAAAAAGTTATTTCTTCTTGTATAAATCTGCAGTTGATTTTGATTTTTTGTTAATTTTTTGAAAAAAAAAAATGTTTTTTTTAGAAATCAATTTATTTCGCCGAAACTAACAAACCAACCAAAAAGTGATGTGAATATCATTTGTAGGTAATTTAATTACCTTTAATATGAAATATTATACGTTTGAATACAAATATTGGTTCTTGAGATATTTGTATTTAAATGGAACTATCTTTTTTTTTTTGGTCCGAAAACCGAAAATGACCGATTTCTCGAAAACGACACGAAATAAAAGAAAAATAATGCAATTTTCGGAATCAGCAGACCATTTTACATATGAAATGGATAGTGGCATTCACTGGGAGATTTGGCTGTTGCATAGTGTATTTAATGAATAGTTTGATAGTGAAACTTTTTCCACTACCACTAAATGTAATTAGTGATAGTGAAAATTTTCTACATTAAATTTAGTGATAGTGGAAATTTTTTCACTATCAACCAATTCATTTGATGGTAATGAAAAATTTTACACTATCAAGCAATTCATTAAATGATAGTGGAAAGTTTTTCACTATCATTAAAATTTAATGAAAATATCCAATACCAATTGCACTAAATTTAGTGATAGTGAAAATTTGTTTCATTAAATTCAATGAAACATTAGTGAAAAATTTCATTGAAGTTTCATTAAATTCAATGAAACAAATTTTCACCATCACTAAATTTAATGAAGTTTTCAATATAACATCTAAAGAAAATTTTCATTAAAGTTTCATTAAATTCAATGAAACAATATTTCTCTATCAATAAATTTAATTAGGGTTTTAATGAAACTTGTTAGGAAAATGTTCATTAAAGTTTGATTAAATTCAATGAAACAAATTTTCACTATCAATAAATTTAATGAAGCTTTTAATGAAACTTGTAATAGAGTTTTGCATCAAAATTGTTATTAAATTAATGAAAGAAAATATTAGAGTGTGAGAGAATTGTATCAGTTTGAAGGAAGATTCGTTAAAGACAAATACAAACACGACTTTCAGTTTTATACTATTATTAAGCGACAAAAAGAGCGAAATATTTGTTGAACCGTTACAAAGTATACGTACATGATAGCTTTTAACATAACTAATCTTTCAAAATTTTCATGTGAATTGCTTCGTTTTCGGGGTGCGTTAACCATGCCTGCAAAGGAAAATATTCTTACCCCCTTCGGGCATCATTTTGAACCATTGCAACGCGTTGCTTGTATACCTACAGAAAATAGTATAATACGGAAAAAAATAGAATCGTAGATCAAAAAAAAATTTGGAAGACTTATTACGACCCTAAAGCTTTATTTGTTTAAGCACTTCCAGTGATGATTCTTTCACAATGATTTTATTTTTTTTTTTGCAACAAAACTTCTCCATTCGTAGAGCATAAAAATCTTACTTTCCGATTCTACAAAGTTTAAAAATGAGTCGTTAGACGCAATTTTTATCTAAAAGGAGATGCATGACGAACAAACATTTGCTTGAGTTTCTATACATACATTTTTGGAGCGGTTCTTGTAGCTGAGAAATAAATTTCATTTTCATGTTTGGACAGGATATAGCCACAACAATTGCTTCTTCTGCATTTTTATCGTGCAAAATTACCAAGACCAAGAACGTTTAGTGAACATTTATTTCATTGAAACATTAGTGAAAATGCTCATTAAAGTTCCATTAAATTTAGTGATAGTGAAAATTTATTTCATTGGATTTAATGAAACTTTAATGAAAATTTTCACTAATGTTTCAATAAATTTAATGAAAGTGAAAATGTTTCATTAAAGTTTCATTAAATTCAATGAAATAAATTTTCACTATCAATAGATTTAGTGATAATGGAAATTTTCCATTACCACTAAATCAGTTATTTGATAGTGAATGAAATTTTACTATCACTAAATTTAGTGGAGTATTTATTGAAAATTGTAAACTAAATTTATTGATAGTGAAAATTTTTTTCATTACCATTTAATGAATCTTTTGATAGTGAAAGATTTTTCACTAACACTAAATAAATTTCTTGATAGTGAATGTTTTTTCACTAGCACTAAGTTTAGTGAAAAATAAAATTTAATGCAAAACCCCCAAGTCTGACCCAAAGTATATTTACTTTGCCCTTCCATTTGTAACGCATGGAAGGCGCGACAGGTATCGGAAAGTATACAGGGTAGGCAGGAATCGGTAGAACACCGGAAAATGTAAAATTCCCAGGAATAGTGCCGGTGTTCTACCGATTCCCGCCCACCTTGTATACATACGTTTTGAAAGTTCGTTTGGAGCAAAATCTTCGAAACTTTTTTGCTGAGAACATTATTTGAGATGATACAAAGAAATTTCATAAAAATAACAAATATTGTTCGTTCAAGCCCTCTATGAAATTTTGCCAAATACGGGAAAGAGTGCGTGAAACATCCGGATATGGGTACTAACAGAATTAATTAATACTTTCATTGTATATGGTGTATATTTTGGTGGGCCCAGATTTTTATTTACCTAAATGAATTTCTTCTGAAAAAAAAAATTGAGAACTATCAAATATAATTATACTGATCCGCTACTTAGTTTGATCAAAGAATTACTTCGGTATTACTTACATGACCGAGTATAAATCAAAAAGTTCTTGATAATGTATTCAATGTATATAAGAATTCTAAGATTTATTTAAATTTAAACAATTTTTCTTTTCTTAATTTAGATTTTACAAAGAATTAAAAGCATATGGACGCTTTGCGCTTGGCATTGCTCTTGACATTATACCAATAAGTACATGTTCCTCCGAAGATGCTCCCGATTTGTATATAACAACACGTGCTGACGTTGAAGATAAAGGTGCACCTGAATTAAATTTTCCACCGAATGATTTGTGCAGGCAAAAAATGTCTGAAATTTTAATCGATTTAGTGGACAGCGGCATGCTATAAAAATCTACTCATACATACATAAATAAAACACCTACTATATACGATAATACAATACTATATTCTCCAAATGAATTGCATAGCTCAAGATAACACTTACCACTCAAAAAACAAATAAGTAAGTAGGAGGAGGGTTTTCCCTTAATCGATAAAAATCTACAAAAGCTTAAGCCCTTATGTTTATTTATTTGGAACAGACTGATGCTGCATGTCAAAACAGTTGATAGAATTCGGATTCAGCGACCAAAGTTCGATCCAAATAAATAAATAAAAAAAACTGTCTATGTTATTTATGAAATTAGAGATATACAATTTATTTTTTGGCAAAAGTTAAAGTTTTAGTTTTAGTACGGTCATACGACGTAGTTTATGATAAACGTAATTTTACTAGAACAAACTTTTTTAAAAAGTATTATTATTATTATGAACGATATATGAAATATAACAAGAAAGTATAATATACGTATAATGTATATTTGCATCTTATATAAGTAATTTGTTGTAACTTCATCGTACATGCATTAGTTTGTACTCTCGAGCGAATAAATAGTACTTCGATTAAAATGAGAACTGTGATTTTGAATCAAGAATTTGTGTGTTGAATTGGAACAACGAGAAGACTGGAAAAGGCACATGAAAACAGTAACTTAAAAACAAGATATCCAGCGCAATCTATTACTCCCAATAACTATCTAAGCAAACCTGGTGACATAGGGTGGGGTAAAGAGATAAAAGGTAGATTCCCCCAGTCCCGGATTTTTTTTAAGGATCCGAATTTTAATTTAAACTACTTTTTCATTAATAAAATTTTAAGTATTTAGTTTTTTGCCAGCTTGTGAAATGAAATTTACTCGTAATTATAAAAAAATAAAACTCATAAAATTAATATTCTATTACACGCTTCAACACAAAATTTGGCATGGGATCTAATTTTTTAGATCAGAAGCCTCAAATTTTATTACACTATCAATATGTTTGCAAAAACGTTTTAGCATGGACAAAGTTATGTTTAGAAGATATTAAAATCAGAAGCTGAAGGTTTTATATAAAAATATGATATTTTTTATCTAAAAACCATAGTTTAAAAATTCAAATTTGAAGGTCTATAGAGCTTTTTAACGACCCAACTTCAAAAAATCCTTCCACCATAATTTTGGATTCATCGTAGGAACAAAATGCAAAATGTAGCACTCTTTTTTTTCTGTAAATTTCTTCAAAACTTTACAAGATATAATATTGATTTTTTCCAAGAGAATGATTGAGAGTATGATGAAGTTACATTTAGAAGACGTCATAAAGAAAAAATTGGTACACTTGTTAAAAGTTTAAGAATTTTTCTCTATATAGTGTAAAAACATATTCGATCGAAATTGGGTTTCTCAAAATATGTTCGAAAAAATGGAGCTATAACCTAAAAAATCGAAAAGGTCGATATCTCCAAAACCTGACCTGATAGAGAAAAACCGATTGCAGATTCGAATTCAGCGCACCAAATAACTCTAGCAACACTATTTGGTTGGTCCAGCGTCTATAGACCTGTCAATTTAGATACTGGCACTAACTCCAAAGTTCATAAAACCTGTATCAATCGATAGCGAATTTTGCCCTGAAGAACATATCAATATGGACCCTTTTTTCCGGGAAATTATTTAAATTGGTGTTTTCCACGTAAAGTACGAGGTAAAAATTTGATTCAAAGCAACGCATACCTGCCGATTAGTTACAGTTTTAAAGTCCTCTAGCTCGTTAACCAGACCTTGTACTGTAAAAATATTTTGTAACTGGATCGAGGATATATGGACACTGTTATGCAAAAACGAGTCAACCCTCAAAAAATTTTTTTTCGACTTATGAATGCAGTTCGATTCTTACTAATAAGAAGCACCTATTTTACAAAAAACTGAACCACTATTTTGTTTATAAGAGGTTGGAAGAACAAAATTTGTTTGATACTTTCATATCATTTGTTCTACGCCATCTACACAAAAACGTAAACATCTCAAAACTAGTTTCGAGCGGGTTGACACATTATTGCTTAGCACTGTCCATATACGTATAGGTATAACATAATCAAATACTTCACGTGGAAAATCCAAATTTACACGATTTCCCAGAAAATTTAGGAGAACCCATTTTGATATGTTGTTCAAGGCCAAATTCTCTATCGATTGGTATATATGTTCATATTTGGAATTAGTGCAAGACTCAAATCAAATTTGACTGGTCTACTATAGCCATAACTTCATACTACTATATAAAATATAACGTCTGTCTTTGTCTTCATAACTCGAGAACCATTCGTCCGATTTGCATGGTTTTTTTCTTTCTTTTATAGATATTTTGCATGGCAAGGTTTTAGGAAATTTTTTTTCGAAGTACCATCGGCTTCATCCAGGTTCTTGGAAAATCCCATAATTCAAAAATCAGTTATCCGATTTGCATGTATTATTGCTTTCGAAGACAAGCTATCATATGAGATTCCAGCACAAACTCTAATTTGAAATACCCTCGGCATTGCCCGGAATACTAAAAAATTCTGGCACCGGACAAATTACATCCGCTGGAAAAATGTCCAAAACAATGATATGAAAAAGACTTTCTGATACTGTTTGACAGATATGAATGAGATTAGGTACATACATTTTTAAAGGGTATCGGTAACGGGCAAAAAAAGTCGCTCCCGGGCAACTAGTTATCAATAAATATGATTAAATTATGTGGCAGAATCAAATAAAAAAAAATCTAGGAGAGCAGGGGTCCTTATGATTTTATGTCAACGCCCCTGTATCTATGGACCACATGGATGTTTATATCGAGAATCGCCGGAGTTTGGGACATAACTAGATTTTCCATTTAATACCTTCCGTTGGAGTTTCATGGATGTAAACGATAAAAATACTCTTTTGAACACTTTCTCTTAAATAGTGCTTATCTAACTAGAAACTTAGATCTGTAAGAAAGCTCTTTTCCAGTGAACTTAGACATTGAAATCGTCTCACTAGTTAATAACCTTAACAGAACTAAATAAATTTTTGACAACCGCCAGTAACAGTCTGTCTGCTACTTAGGGCTTTTAACTTTTTTAACTTTAATCTTATTAAGCTCTCACTCTAATCTAGCATAGAACATAGAACTAAGAAAAACATAACACAAAATGTTTGCTCAAGTTTTTTTATTTACTTACATACATATATGTAAAACATCACATTGTAATATCTTATAATATTTTTGGCTAGCCAGTCGGTGCTCCTGACTTATTTGGTATAAGGTTTAAATCAATCAGTTCACGTGCGTATGGTAGCGGACGTTGTGGCCAAGAATTACGTTGCAGCAAAACAACACCGTTTTCCAAATGTTTTCTGAGTTGAACAATTACTGGATAAATATTTTGCTCAATAAATTCAGCGATTGTGTGCTAGATTGGAATTAAAGCATTTTTGTAAGTAGTCTCTTTATTTTTCAAGGGCTGCATTCCTTTTGATGGATATATGCGCTTCATAAAATTGCATGTACAAATCAAAAGGACAATTTAGAATTTTACACAAATATCTCAGGAATTCAAAACGAAAAAAGTGCTAAAACTTCGAAAATATTCAGATCAATGTTAATTTTTGTAGAGACCTACATATATAATGTACATCAATCTAGCATTTAGATATTCTAAGCGTATCCTGAAAAGTTTTCTGTATTTGAAACCTTAGATTTGAAAAATTGAGACGAAAGGAAACACTCGATAACTGTCAATTTCAGAATATGCTTAGATCTTCAAAATAAAAGTCAACAATTCAGCTTGGTTAGGAATATCTTCAAAGTAATTGCCTCATTTCCTTGGAATTAAATCCAATTTTGATAACAAATGTAAGCAAATATCATCTAAGGAATGCAGTTGCTAGACATAGCTAATAGATTTTTGGCTTTTACCTCATCGTACATATCTTGCATCAAGCTGAAAGCTTCTTTGGACATTTCTGTTAATTCGCTTATTATCGTTGGCGTATTAAATGTTAAATCGCGTACACGCAGTGGAGAGCTAAAATTATGACGTACATTATAAGTTGACATCCAAGCGCTTTTATCGTGAACTTGTGTAAGGAAATTCTGCGCTTCTATTAGTTTATCAAACAAGCGTATTGAATATTTATACATGGTACTTCCAGGAAAGTTACAGGATAAAAATAATTGACTATGATGAGAATTTGGATGCAGTTCAATCCAAGGATGACCGGAATGTCTAAAATGAAATAGTAACATTAATAAAATAAGGAAATGTATTTATTCGACGGTGGTCAGGTCATCATTAAGTGTCAAGATTCGTGGGCTGACTATTTTAAAACTCTGAAAGCTATCAATGTGAGCAAAATACATGTAACCTTGTAGGCCTCGCAATACTTTTTATAAAATATTTTTTTAGTTATTTTTCAAGTTTTTGGAACTTTTTGCAATAAAAGTTTTCAAAAACTTTTTAAATATGTATGAATTAATTCAAATTTTGTCTAATACAAACCTACTATCTGGATAGAAATCACATTGCAATACACGTAAGATATCATTTTCCTTTGGATCTGTGCTAAAATAGCCCTTTGAAACAGTTGTCAGAGACGTGATAAGGCTTGGCATAGCTGTAGGTAATAACTCACAGAGGACGGCAAAGTGATCATAACGCTGCCAACCAGTAAGTGCCAACCCTCTAAAGCCCTTGGAAAATCTATAAATTAAAATTTTCACGTATATTACGAGTTTATTGTTTATGTTGTTGATCAAAATATAAGTACAACGCTACCTTTCACTTTCCTTTGCTAGAACGGCCAACCAACGCATGTTATTCTCCAAATGTCGTTGCAGTGGTGGTATTAATAAACTTTCACCAAATGCACCCTTAAATGCAGATGCAGCCCATGCAGTTGGAAAAACTTTTGAATAAATATCCCATAAATGTGGTGGTATAAATTGATAAACATCCGTGGCATAAACCCAAATCATGGGCTCCACAAAACGACCAACTTGTGTATGTTGCATTTCGCTAAGAGTTATTTCACGTAGCATATCGTCCCATATGATAACTTTTAAATCAGGCCATTTTGAACGTATAAAGTTCGATATAGTGATTACATGCGTTAAAAAGATTTCATTTTTTGATCGCTGTCGACAATTATCGCAACTACCCATACGATATACTTCATCACAGCCAATGTGTATGTGCATTATTTTGTGTGGCGAATCAAATGAAGCAGTAGCTTTACTGGCATTATCACTGTGGCTCAATGAAATGTTGGCCAATGTTTGCAAATGAAACTCAATCACTTGTGTTAACATCTCTTCGATCAATGGTTGAGTTTCTTTTTTACTCGGGCAAATGGATTGTGGACTTTCAGGAATTTCGCGCAAATGTAAAAATTCTTGAGATTTCAGCACAAATTCCATGTGACCAAATGTTTGTATCAGTGGTATGATAGATAGACCATGTAAAACTGTTGTTTGTAGAAAATCCTAAAAGGAAAACTTTTGATTATGAAATTTAATAATGTATAGTGAAATTAAAATGTCTTCTTTTATGCGTGTGCTTTATAATCCCACAAACAACACAACTAAATGAAGAATATCATCTAAAAAATAATGGAACATTGGTCTTTAGGCCATTTGTTTTAAGTTAATTAAGCTGCTTTTATTTTCTTCTTGCTTTAAAAATGAAGAAAAGTTCGCTATGAGAAGTAAGTACAATGATATCCTTAAAATCTCTACTTTAAGCGGAAATCTTTTGAACCTTTACTAAACCTACTTCTATCAAATAATCAAATTAAGAAAACATTACCTTTAACTCATTTATATTGTACGCATTCTTGGCAGCTAAAGAATTTAGTCCACCCGCATAGGGAAACATATCTTCGTATTCGATAAGCAAACCAGTTGCACCTAAAGATTTAAGTACCGGCAAGAGTTGCTTCAAATAAGATAACTGCAATAGACAATATATTTATTTACCATAAAAAGAAAAAACTTAATTTGACACTGAAAACAACAAACCTTAGGAGGTGCACCTTTCAAGTCTAGGTGAATTAAACGATCTTGTGGTGGTACATGAACATCTTCAGAACCAATTCCGGATATGACTGGTACACCCATGCGTTGCAATTCATGCTCATATTGTAATTGACGTTCTGCGGAGCTTAACATTCGGTCATAATCCATATTATTATTGAATATACCATTGGCGTCTTCCATAATACCAATGTTACGTACACGTTGTTGGTTTTCCAATATTCTCAAACGTTCGTCTTCAAAGAGATAACTTTCGCCAACAACTGGGGCTTTTTTTCGTCGTGACGCCAAATCTAAAGTTTGTGGCGTTGTTATCAGTTGCCTTTTAATAAGACCGTCGTTATTTTCTTGATTACGCTGGTATCGTAGCACACTATTAGCTTGTGAAATAAGTTTTTGCAGCAGATCTTCGTGCTTTACGCTTCTATCTAGCTTGGAGTAACTCTTTGGAATGAAAGTTAATGATTAATATATGATTGAAAACTGAATAAGAAAGCAAAGTCAGATGCTGTTAATTAAAGAGACCATACAATCTCATGGGGAAACGTTCATTCCGCGAAAAGCTTAACTATCTATAAATACATACGTATATGGGTCATTCTTTGAGTATTTGATCATATTGTCATAGGGCTTATTATACAATGGCCCATTAAAGAAGTGAACCATATTTT
The DNA here is from genome assembly GCA_951812925.1 of Calliopum simillimum. NCBI lineage: Eukaryota > Metazoa > Arthropoda > Insecta > Diptera > Lauxaniidae > Calliopum > Calliopum simillimum. Next base: position 24,760,030 of record OX638368.1, read on the forward strand.
GGATAACTTGATGACGGGACGGAAGGAAGGTAGTCTAACCTTTTCGCAGAATGCATTTATATTTATGTCAAAGTTTATGATCTTACTTCCAGAAAACTTTCAGTAAAGGGAATGCTTTTATTTATTCCAAAAAAAGTCCACGTCCAAAGCGTTATTAAAACTAAACTCGATAAAATTAAAAGAAATGATAGCTTCCTTCGCCACGCTAATCGGATAAAATTTGACTTCATCTAGAAATATTAAAAAAAAACGTATGTATTAGTCTGACAAATTCGTGAAATAATTTTGGAAATCAAATTGTAACATTAAAATTGACACCCCTCCCTCAACCAACTACGTGAATTAAGCGTGAAAGCGAAAAACACCTCCTTGGAGCATCAGTAGATTTAGGAACAGTTTCAAAGAAACACAATTTCCAAAAATCAATTAATAACTAGTTTGGGCTGGGCAAACATTAAATACCCTACACTGCAGTATTTAAAAAATTTTGCTGTGCAGGAGATGCCATGACTTCTTTTCCGAATTCACATAGCTTTTGCTCAGATCTTGCAGTTACTTTTCTCAATGTCTGAGTGAAATTTGGTTAGATAACCTCAAAAAACGTTTTCAATATAGCATTTTGAAGCTTTTGCTTATATGAGAGGTGCCAAGTCCTCTTGTCCGATTTCGTCTAGTTTTTGCTCAGAGCTTGTGCTTACCGTCTTTAGTATTTGTGTGTATTGTGGTTGCATTGCTGTGAAAAATACTCCTAAAGTTGTATTTTGCATAAGCGTGTCCGTTGACCGATTTCGCTCATTTTCAACAAGTCAAGCTAAGTTTGACAATGGAGGCTGTGAACCAAATTTCATCGAATTACCTTGCTTAGTTTTCCCGTAAAAAATATTTCCACAGGCAGACAGCCAGCCAGACGGACATGGCTATAGCGGCTCAGGAGGTGACTCTGATCAAGAATATATATAATTTTCCATACCTATTCACGCCTCCTTCTCTGCGTTACAAACGGAAGGACAAAGTGAATATACCCTGAGTGTAGGGTATAACTAACCCCAAATCAGATTTATGTTTCGGTAAATCGAATAGAAGCCATTAGCAAATTTTAGCAATACCATAGAAATTCGAAAAAAAAAAACATTTAACGACCACCCTAATATACCCATCCATCTACGTAAAATATTCAGTGATATGACTGTTATAAGTACAAGATGTAAACGTTAAGGTTACGAAGCTTCTGGAAGGTGATAGGGACAGGCGGCCTAGGCTAACGAAAAATTTCATCTGAGCTCTAAAATGTATCCTTGCGGAGTTATAGAATAAACTGATTTTCTGACTTGTTTTTAAAAAAAAAGAAATGTTGGGTCACCATAACGTTTTAGAGAAAACTTTCTTATTGGATACTTTTAGTATGAGCTTTCTAAGGATGTGTTACGCTAATTAAGTTTAAAAGGATTTCGAAAAGTTCTGAACCCCCCTTAAAGTTGAAATTTTAAATTTTTTTCCTACTTTTTGACTTTGGCGGCCATTTTAGTATGAAAAATGTGCTATTACTGTACTTTTCTATAATTTTTTTTAGAATCCCCTTTAAATTTCCTTTAATTCAATTGCATATTTGTCACGCCAATTTTTTAATTTGAAGTCTAAAAAAAATACTTTTCGAAAATAGTCCGTTTGAAGGCTCCGCGTGTGAATAACGCATGTGTAATACCATAAAAGTAATTTTTTCTGATCTCGAATTAAAAAATTTCTAGGACAAATGTACTACTGAATTAAAGGAAATTTAAGTAGGTTTTAAAAAAAAACTATAAAGTGGTATGTTAATAGGATCATTTTCATGTTAAAATGGCCGCCAAAGTCCAAAAATAGAAAAAAAAAAAAAAATTTTAAATATCAATTTTAATTGTAACTCTGAAACTTAGACCTTCCAAATTGTGAACAGGGTTGGCAAAGCGATTTGGAAAACATGGGTTGAATCGCCGCATCAGTGAACGTAGAACTCGTGTCGTAAAATCATGTATTTAGTAATGCGAAATACATGTGTAACACATGATTTTACGTCACGAGTTGTACGTTCACGGATGCATCGATTCGACCCCAGATTTATTTAACTGAAGAAGTTAAATTTGATTTGGAAAATGTTTAACTTGGAGTGGAAAACCTGAACTCCGGTGCTTATCTAAAAAATTCAAGTTTACTTTTGTGACTTTTGATTCCCGTTAGTATTATGAGCTGTGCTTTAACGACAGTTTTCATGGTTTAACTAAGCACTTTCTGAGAAACGTATGGGAAAGCAACAACTAAAGTGCTTAATTTAACACAGATAAATTTGCGTGCTTAGTTATTAAGCACAAAGTAGACTGTTGATGTTGCTATATTACACTGAATATCAGCTGTTTTTAATAGGATTTTAACATAGTGGCACCACATTTTTACCGATTGTCTTGGCAAGCAGAGGGTAGTGGTGCGGAAACGAAAAGCAGAATAAAGTTAAACAAAATAAGAAGAAGAAGAAAGCACACAAACTTGTTTTAGAAGAACAGTGATAACTACGCGTTAACACGCTTTCCTCTAAGACACAGCTAAAGATACCTTCCCCTGATCGATACAAATACACTGTAAAAATTTCATTTTTTTTTTTTTTTTGCTTAAATACTTCATATGAAAACACCCTTTATAATTGTATAGAAGCATGCCAATAACCACAACATCCCCTCATGTCAAGTGCACTTCTCTTATCAGCGAATAGAATTAACACAATTTCACAATATTAGCTTATTTTGAGCATACCTTGCAAAGTTGAATCTCTAAGTATTATAACTTATTTTACAATTATCTCAAGTTAAAGGTATTAGTTTTTAATTGATTATTCTACTAGACGAGTAAACAAGTTACTAATTTCAACTGTCAGTTGAGAAATCTTAAGCAAACTGTTTTTCAACCCATGCCACCGACAACGTCAGAATCCAAATTTCATATGGAAAGCCACAACAACCCTAGCATGCACTATGGTTGTTGTTGTTGTTGTGCGAATCGCAACAGAAACAACAAACAAATAAAAATACATGGTGAGAATTTTTTGCACCAATCTAATGAAGAAAAAATAAAAAAAAAACCTTTAAGCATATTAGGGGGACTCAAATGACACAACTTTGTATGGAGAGCTGTTTTCTCAGTTTCCGCATCGATTTATTAGTGTTACAACTGTGCGGAAATTTCCCATGGAGATTTATGAGGTGTTTTATGACTGTTTCCAGACTTATTTGACGTTTAATACAGGATGAATGAGGTGAGTTACGGCAAAATCACTTCATAAATCTCCGGTTCAAACAGGTTCTAAATTTAATTCTAAGTCTGGGCGCTAATCACATGACTTAACATACAAAAATAAATCTATTTTTGCCAAGATTTACTTTTAATCTGGGAAGAAATCACAGAAAGGCTACCGATTTTAGCTATTTTCGACCAAATGGCACTCTCAACTTTGACAATTGACATTGAATGTCATTAGAAACAAAGCAAATGAAGATAAATATTAAGAAGAAAAGGAAGTACTTACAACTTTAATTTTACTGCTCCTAACGTTTACTATCAAAAATAAATCTATTTCACCCGGTGGAAACGAATAGGATTTAACGATACTCTATACAAATCTCAGCACAGCTTCGGTGGAAACGTAGTATAAGATTATACTAAAATCTAAATCTCTATTAATACAAATTTTCTTTCAGTGTACAATCACTCATATACATACATATCTACATACATACTATAAACCAGGACAATATGCAACTCAAAGGAATTCAGGCTGTCGAAGCGCTTAGGCAAATAAGAAACATACACTTGAAACAAGATTACTGCCTTTAGCACTAGGTTGTGCATAAAAATTGAGCCATAGACATGCTTGAAAAAAGACCCACATTTTGCGGTAGGGCATTGCTGCACACTTTATAGCTACTCATCATTTCATCAGATCAGGGAAGATGCTTTTCGCGTGTGCTAATTATCTACTGCATTAAAACTATTCTAAGTCAACTTATTAACACATTTAGAGATTTGGAGTGATTATAACCCTAGACACTTTCTTTACTCATCTGGATATCGAAATGTAGGGCATTCGAATAAGCGATCCTACATGCAATCTACTGATGGGGAAACCAAGCCTTTTGTTTATGCGCCGATAAGTCACCAACAGATTCTCTCCTGTTTAAAATTCGGGCATAATAATTTTGAAGCCTTGCATCCAAATATGGCAAACCACCTTTGCTAAATAAGGTCTCTTTCTTATTCAGTTATCTGTATAGAATTCTTGTTAGCCACCATTTCCTCCACTAAAATATATTTTCTTTTCTGAACAACCTAACCTTAACCTTTTGCGCACATTTGTTATCATAGAATAGAGTACTGCTATTTGATAAAATCATACGGTCAATCATACTCGCAGCCTGAAATACGTTGTAATGGCTTGGTAGTTAGTTCTACGATCCAACGCGTTTTAGTACTATAGATTGCTTAACACGTCCTGTAATATATGTACTTTCGAGTCTTCGGTTAGGACTGGAATTTTGTTGCTACCAATTCTTAACAGGAAAGTAATGTGAATATACATAACATCATAGTGTTGAGGCATGGGTCCTGGCTTGAGAAGTGTAGAAATCATGGCTAGTTAAGAAAATTTTTATTGAAATCTGAGCCAAAATGATCCGTGTAATGCGGTGGTATTCAGTTAAAAAAAAAAGAAACAAACTGACAACACCATCCTGTTTTTGCTCAGAGCTTTAATTTACTATATATGTACCTAGTACTTACGTGTGTTTAGGTTACTTTATCGTGAATAATGCTCTAAATATTGCGTTTTGAATATATTTTTTGTATAGCCGGTAGGCGTGTCCGTCAAACGATTTCACTCTTTTTCAATCCGACGATTGTACCAAATTTCATCGAATTATCTTGCTCCCAAAAAATATTAAAATGATTTGAACGGACAGACGGACATGGCTATATCGACTCAGAGTGTGACGCTGATCAAGAATATATATATTGTACTTTTTCATACCTGCCACGCCTCCTTCTCTGCTTTACATACGGAAAAAAAATGTCCGGGGTGAGATTCGAAGCCGGGTATAGAGAAACAAAATTTACAAACTTGAGTAACGTGTCCATAAAATTTGTATATGTATGACAAATTTTTGTTGTTTTTATATCTGTGGACTTTTGATAAAACAACCTAAGTCGAGATAAGACCATTCACCAGGATTTTAGTCCTAAATATAAAATTTTAATACGCTTCTATTGGTATAATCACCATGTCTCTATGATTTCTTGTTTTAGAGATATAAAGCTGTCCCATAGTTCACGCAAGATTTGAGCTTAGCGCCATTCGTGCGGTGAAGTGTTATGATCCAAAAAAAAAATTAATTTGACAGCTGACACTATCAGATTAGTAAAAATAGAAAGAGGCGATTCAAGGCTGCATAAACGAAATTGAGCCGCATTATTGAAAAGTATCAGTTTTTAGGCTCTCCTGAAAAGTTGCCAATTTCGAGTTAGGTTGTTTTGCCCTTGTGTACCTTGGACCATCAAAAATAAAAGAGAATACATTGTATATAGGTAATAAATTATGAAAGAACCATTTATTTATGTGATCAAAAGTAACATTTTTTTCATTAAAAAAAAAATAATTAATCTAAGCAAAAATTATAACACAAAAAGTCCATTTAGAAAAAACAATTAATTAAACAAAAATGGTTGCAAATAAATACATTAGCCACGTAAATAATAATAATAATATTATATTGAAAGGCGATTATGGCTTCCTGGTTGCCCGTCGAAAAAGGCTCGCTGGTCGATAAGCATAGGTCCAAGGTATACACAGACAGCATGTTTTAAAAACTGTCAACACCCATAACATATATTAATGAAAATACATCTAAAACACACTAAAAGCTTAAAACAATAACTAAACTACATTCCTGATGTTGTAAAACTGAAATATTTCAAGTCAGTTTCTCACAAAACGTTTCGAAGTTTACTCTAAAAACTAATTTTTACACACCAAAAACACTTTTTCCGTCACTTTTAATACACGCATACAGCTTTATGGTCTGAAGTCTACTACTATCAGTCAGTGGTATGAGTGGAAAATTCCATAGAACATTATCGTACACATGCAACTGTTGAGTGGCAACCGACATTCGGACCGAGGTACACTCGGACCAAGGTACACACATCTTCCCTACTACTCAAATATTAAAACGAACGTGTCTTTCGTAAAAAGAATTTGATAGTCGAATACTTATTAGAGCATTATAAAAAATCATTGCGTGACCGCTTCTAATTTTTATAAAAACAAGTGGTTTAGAAGTGCTTTCTTAAGAAGCGCTTGATACTTTTTCCCTTGGACGTGTACTTCAAATAAATTCGTAGTAGGGAGAACTTTGTTTTATACAAGTTCATTATATGGAATTTATGATTGCGTTAATATTGCGAAGGAAAATATAGCCAAAATAACCTCTGTCTCATTTTTAATTGTTTTTGGTTGGAGCTAACTGTTTTTGAAATTCTTTTGTTTAAGTCAACCATAGCGGTTTTCTCTTCCGGAAGTTTATCTTTACCAACCCTGGTTATATAAGCTTTCGCATTTGCCAAACATTTGAAGTATAGAGCGGTAACATTGGCACGAATTGCTCTCAAAAATTATAATTTGTATTGATTTATTTTTTTTAACAGATTGACAGTTTTCGTGCGAAGAACTCTTTGCACACAAAGAGAGTAAATAGTAAAAAACAAAATCAAGATAGAAGAGATAGAATATATAGTACTTACGTGATTCGAGAGTCTTCGTAACAAAATACGTTGTTTTTTTTAAAAAGATATAGCTTTCTTCTTATTTTTAATTAGGTATGGCTTCCTAGGACTTAAGTTTTGGATTACTAAATTATAAAGGTACTTTGTTCCTATTTGTCAGAGCCTGGATCCATGGAGATCGTAAAAAAAAATATTTACATGCACCAAATTGAACACTAAATAAGTGTTACCATTCTACTTATATTTTATTTTACCTTTTTAAAAGTTAAAATTCTGGAAAAATTCTTTAACATTTAACTACAAAATATACAATTTTTTGTAAAAGTTGGTAATTTTTTTTTTTTTTTAAGGGAAAGTGATCTGCTGTTATTTTTGCGCTCTCATTTGAATAGCTTAGGAAAATAAGAAGCCGTTCTTAAATAACGTTACTGAAAATTCTTTTTGACACCTATATTACTCATCATGGCTTAAAAAATATTTTTCAAATACCTTTCGAGTTCCAGTAAAATCATGATTAGTAGGTACGATGAAAAGTAATTTGTCCTATGTATTTTGCTTAAGTGACTTGATCTAAAAAAATAATCGAGGCATATTCACAAAGAAATAACTGTTTAGAAGTTATTCAATAAAAATAGGTTTTTTTACCATTTGCAGGTTTTTTGCAAATCTTTTAAACAAAAATAAAAATTTTTCTATAGCAATAACCCTTCACCGAAAAATCCTTATGTGATTTGTGAGGTTTAAATTTATTTTTAAAATTTTATTTTTTCAGAAAGTTTTTCTGACCAATTCTTTTTAATTGTAAATTATTTAAGGTATTCTTTAAATCGAAAACCTTGTAAACTCATAAAACTGTCAAAATTCGTATTGATTTTGACAACTATTAAAAGTATACGAAGTTTTCGGGCATTTACACGTTTTAAGGTATACCCTCATAATTTTCCTAGGTTATGAAAAAGTTTTTAAAGTAATAAAATTTGCCTACATTTTGATACAAGTTTCAAGAGAAACCATATCCGAAATTTAATTTAATCGATACTGTTTGAGCACACATTCGTTTTTCGAAAATGAATAAATATTTAAAACAAATTTGGGGGGACTCATTCAAACCTCAGAAAATTTCCCCCTTCTTACTTTTCTGCAGTTTATGTCAAAGTGAGACAACTTTGTATGGAAAATTATTTCCTCAGTTTCCGCATTGAATGAGTAGTGATTTTTATAGATTTTTTATTGCATTTATGTTTTGATTTTGATGCAAGAACTATGTATGTAAAAGGATAGAATGCACAAGCATTTAGAACTCAGCAAGGCTTATCATTTTTTTTTTTTTTTTTTAATCATGATTCAGCTATTTACGCACTTTTACACAATCTGATTTATGGGGCGCTCATTCAGTTTGTATGTATGTAAAAGTACGAAATGCGAATGTTAATAATCAGGGCTCGGATTTCGATTTTTTGATAACACAGAAACACCGTTCATGATGCCTACGTTACAAAGCTAAAAGTTTTTATGGCATTTTTTGCCTTTTTTAGCCTGTTTTGGTTTTCAGGTCATTTTCCATAGCATAGCATTCTTTTGAGGCATTTTTGTGTTTTTTTATATTTATTTTTAGTTTTTATATATGCTCATCTCGTCAGTGCAAAAGAAGAAAGAAGTTTTTCGGTGTACACTGTGCAGGAACATTTTAACTGAGTGTAGAAGGTCGTGTAATTTTGAAAATTTAAAAATTTACGCTGCACTTTATCAAAAAAGACTACTTTTTGCGAACTTAAGGGCAAAGGTGAAATAAAGATTATAAATAAATAGATGGAATTTATATTTATGTTAGAAACTACAGGTTTCTTATTTACTAATGCCCAGAACTTTTTTCAAAAATTTTTTTATAAAGAAACAATTTTACTTTAAAAACTATTGTTGTTCTTCGTTTTTTTTTTTTGCCCAAATAGTGCTCTGGAAACTAATTACAACAACAACAACAACAAGTATCTGTCGAACTTACTTTCGGAAACATAGCCATCTTATATAAAAATCGGTTTAAGTTTTGCATAATTTCATGAAAATTTCTTTGGTTTACTTTTTTTTTTTCCTACAAAAAATTTACTTATGAAGTAATTTTAGATACATGTCGTATATCAAAGAACAGGATATAATTTAGGCTTCCTAATTTTGATATTGAAATTATAGATTAATAATAAATTTTTGGAAAAAATAACGGTTTTTTGGGAAGGAATAGTGTAATTTTTTGAAAAATCGTCATATCTCGAAAACTATGACACAAATTGAAAAAGAAAGAATATAGCCCGTTAAAATACCTTTCATATGACACCAAATTTTTTAAAATCCATTCAGGGGTTCCCTACTTATACAGATTTTTATAAAAGATATATCCCGATGACTATATCTCTGAAAGTAGATCCGACAGACTATTTTGAATTACATATTCTTAGAATTAAATGCTTAACAAAACCAAACTAGGTTTAAAAAAAAAAAATATTAAAAATTGCTTAAGTAAAATTAACCCAAAACGACAATACTGATGTAAGGGTGAGAGCAAAAATAATAAATGCCGGGAGCAAGCAATGTTTTTCGCAATGCGCACGAAAGGGAGCAACACTTAAAAACATCTTCAATAACCTGTTATTACTGAAAGCAAAGGAAATCAATAGATGCACCAAGAAAAAAGTAAAGTAAAGCTGTCAAAAAACGACAACACAAACGATAAAACACGCGTTTACAATGGTAACTCGGTAAGCGCGAGTAGTACAGCTATATGAACATGTGAATCGAAATCAACGCGATGTATGCGAGAATTCATAGCAAGAAGAACGAAAAATTCATCGTCTAGTTCGAGTGTTGTTTCGTATACACTGAACCGAACGCCATTTAACGCGAGACACAACGCACTTGTGAACAAAGATTTGTGAAATATTTTTTGGAAATTTCATGGTAAAAACTGAAATTGCGCTTATAAAATTACTAACAAAACGATCAATAAAAGATGTAAATTCGTTTGTGCACAAAATGAGTAGCAAAAATGCAAATAAAAAGAAATATTGCAAGTGAAAATTTCCTGATAGCAAAAATTAAAGTGAGACCGAGGCAAGTTGAAGAAGTGAAAAATAAAATTAAAGAGCAAAGGCAAACTCAACAAATCGAATCAAAAAGGAAATCGGAACGACGATAAATGCGAGAAATGAACGACAACGACGACGGACGGCATAAAAGCAAATAAATTGAAAAAGTCGGGTGGAATATTGATGTAAAAAAAAAAGAAAATATTTTCGAACTAAATTGCAAAGAAATCAGAAGAAATAAAAATTACATTGTTAAAAACAATCAAATACATCCAAAAAGTAAAAGAAACAAAAAACTAACGAATGTTTTAAGATAAATTAAATGAAAAAAACCAAAAATGTTATTGCAAACGTAAGAAAAGTGGAATAATTACACGTAACAAACTACGTAGTGAATGAAACGTAATACAACAGTATTTATTTATTTATTTGCAGCAGAAATTTCAATTTTTACAAAAAGGACACAAATCAGCAAAATAATCCTCAATTAAATAACTAAATGAAATACACATTTAAAAGTGAGTAAGTATCAAAGTGCCTGTAATAAAACCATTCTGTTTCGTTTTTATTTTTTTAACTTTAATGTTTTTCGTTTTAATATTTTTTCCAAACTCAAAACTTTTTCACAAACATTTTTAAAGTGAAATTTTTTATCAGAAACTACCTTCTCATAAATATTTTTGAAATTAAAGGCCCTAGTGAGCTTTTGGCACGACTTCGATTTGACGATGGGAGATACTTCGATTTCCGTGGCCCCTTAATTTGACGTTTTTCGTTTTAATATTTTTTCCAAACTCAAAACTTTGTCTCAAACATTTTTAAAGTCAAAATTTTTATCAGAAACTACTTCATAAATATTTTTGAAATTAAAGGGCCGAGTTTTAGGCACGACTTCGATTTCCGTGGCCCTTCGATTTGACGATGGGAGATGCTTCGATTTCCGTGGACCCTCAATTTGACGATGTTTTTTTTTATAAATCGACACAAAATAAGCCGAAAATATAAGATGAAATTTTTCCATGTCTCGCTTTTTGTTTTCGAGATATCAAGGCTAAACCCGATTTGAACAGCAAAATTGAACATTTTCAATAATTTTTTAAGCTATGAATATAAAAGATACCGGAAGGAAAATTGGTGTCTTACAATACTTTGATCTTTTGACTGACTATTCGAAAATATTTTTCACCACTTCCCACCCCCCTCCAGCAGTTAGAGGGGGGTAATTGAAAAATACCTTGTTGGTAGACATTTTTTTTTTTTAATTTTTTAAAAATATAAAGAAATGACAATGAAAAAAAATGAATGATGAGGTTTTATAGCCAAAGGACTAAAATCAACACCTGTTAATACCCGAAAGGCACAGCTACGAGTCAAAGTTAGTCTTCGATTAATCGAACGATTTTTTTTTTTTTTAAAGGGTTGCCTATAAACCCCGTGACACTAAAATGCACTAAAATTTTGTCCTTTACCAACGTTTTACCTATGTGACAGTTGGGATGGGTAAAAAAAAATATCTTCACTTAGGGGGGAAGGGGGCATGTCAAAGGGAAAATTAAAAAAATAGTTATAATTTTAAAAAAAAAATTTTTTATGACAGATTTGGAATCAGGAAGTGCCAATTAGTCTAAAAATATACTTTATTTCAAAATAATTTTTATGGCGTGGCAGAAAATGGGTTAAAGAATACGAGAACATTGAAGAAATTTTTAGAAATGATAGATTTTACGATGTTTTTACATACATAAGTCGATAAAATTAAATAAAATTTTTGCGATATCCCTCTTCGTTTTTGAGACATCAAGACTTAAAGCCGCTTCAGACTATCTGAGAAGTCATAGAGAAACTCTTATGAGTTGTCAAATTTGGCAACTCTAATAGTGTGAATGTAAATTTATTACACAAATGATTTATCAGAAGAAAACTCATGTGAGTTATTTTGGCATTAGATTTGAATCTATTTGGAAAGAGAAGAAGTCATAGGAGTTTTCAAATTTTTTAATGTTTGAAAAATATAAAATTAAAACAATTTGAACAAAATAAATTAAAAACAATAAGGCGGCGATTCCTGAAAACGTGTAAAAGCCTGGAAAACCTCGTAAACTCGTAAAACTGTCAAATTTCGTATTGATTTTGACAACTTTTACGAGCTTACGAGGTTTTCGAGGCTTTTACACGTTTTCAGGAATCCCCTCAATAAAAATTTCAAAGTCAGAGAAAAAAATCAAATAGAAAAACATAAGAAAACGCATATGACCTTTCAGATAGTCTGAAGTGCGTTTTATGGAATATGAGATTAATAAAGAAATTTCAAGTAAATTAATTTTTGAGAAAAGTTAACTACAGTCGACGCCCAATAACACGAATTATATAATGACATGCCTATTCGTAAAATCGAAAAATTCGTATTATCGCAACGAAATATTGTTCCGTTTTTCATTTTTATTGGGACATATCGTCGGTTTATAGATAAAACTCACTATCTCTAATATTTTATTTGAGAGAAAACATCAGCTTACAAAAAATTGTATGAAAAATAGCAAACTTATGAATTTTTCTTCTGCGTAATATGGTAGAGATTTGATGGAAAAAAATATGGAAATTGAGCTAAACATACTACACTGTACCCCTAAGGGTTAAAACTGATTTTCTGCCTCTTTTCAGAAAAAAACATTTTCTTGGATCACCCTAACGTTTTAGGGAAAATATTTCTATAGCAAAGTTTTAGCTAATTGTAAGAGCTTTTAGATATTGTATATGGTTTATAGGGTTTAAAAGGATTTCGCAAAGTTCTGGACTTTTAAAATTGATATTTTAATTCTTTTTCCCCATTTTTTTACTTTGATGCCCATTTTAGTATGAAGAAGGTCCTATTAATATAGCTTTTTGTAATTTTTTTTGAAATTTTTGTTAAATTTCCTTTAATCCGATAGTACATTTGTCTTACCAATTTTTTTGATTGAGGTTAGAAAGCAATACTTTTCTATGTAACACACGGGTAACTCGCATGCGTTGCGCTGCATATGATGTAGTGATGAGCAAACCAAGACCATAGCAATCTTGGTCTTGGTCTTACAGAAATATCAGCGTCTTGGTCTCGCAGAATTACCAAGACTCAAGACCAAGACTAATTTTGCTATGATGTGCGTGCTGCTCTTTATCTACTGAAGCCTTCAAACGGAAAAGTATTTTTTTCTGACCTCAATCAAAAAAACTGGTATGACAAATGTACTATCGGATTAAAGGAAATTTAACGAAAATTTTTAAAAAAATTATGAAAGGATATTTTGATAGGACCTTTTTCATACTAAAATGGCCGCCAACGTCAAAAAATGGGGGAAAAAATTAAAATATCAATTTTAAAGGTCCAGAACTTTGCGAAATCCTTTTAAATCCTATAAACCATATACATTATCTGAAAGCTCTTACAATTTCTGAAAAGAGGCAGAAAATCACTTTTACCCCTATAACTCCTTAGGGGTACATTTTAGACCCCCCTCGGAGTGCAATTTTTTGTAAGCCTAGGGCTCCTCTATTACCTCCCAGAAGCTTCGTAAACTTATGGAATTGTAGCAACATATTTTTAATTGAAGAATTCTTATTAAAAAGTATTTTTAGTTTAACTTTTAAACGGGATCTGATAGGATTTCGCTAAAAACAGATTCCGAATCAGCAAAAAAAAAAACAAATAATTTTCTTCTGGATCACCGTAGATAGCCGCTTGAAACCAACGTAGTTTGACAGTTGTATATTCAGTAGGGAGATCCAATCTCAAAAAAAATACTTTTAAAATTGCATATTTTCAAAAAACCATTTATGTGGTACTACTTTAGTGGATTTTTTTTTAATTTATGGTTGGTTCCTTGCGGAATCGTCAAGCGCACGGAGTTCAAAATTCATATTGCGAATATGTGGTGATTTGTGAAATATGTTAACTATAGTTTAAAAAGACATTATTGTACTCGTACTTATTCAATTTCGCGTGGATACCGTTGAATAATAACTATTTATCAAATTTACTTAGATAAATTTAATGAAATTCCATCATTTTATCAACTCGAAATCCGTTAATTGCGGTGACGTGGTGAACTGGTTGATAAGGTTTATGAAACTGGTAAAAGACTAACACCTGGCATCTGACCACTGACCACTGGATTTTTTTTGAATTTATGGTTGACCCTTTGCGAAACCGTCAGGCACCGGGAGTTTGAAATTCATATTGCAAATATCACTCATACGTCATGTGGTGCTACGTGAAATATAACTAAATTATATATATACATACGTAATGTATTTTAAATAAGAAAGACATAATGGTACTCGTACTAATTCAATTTTCGCTAGGATTACGTTGGGTATATACCAAAATATATCAAGGAAGAAAAAGCGTTATGCAATAATCCGAAAAATTGTTTTCGCAGATTCAATGCCAAATATGACGGATACATTTGTGTTTTTGCTGAAAAACGCTGTTTCAGCAAGTTTGTTCAAAACATTTTCATGCAGTTTTATTTAATATTTGATTTTTATTTCGGGCTTTAAATCACAAAATTAAAAAAAAAATTGTTCTTTAAAATTTCTTCAGTTTATTTTGGTCCAATATTTCGACAACCATTGGCTGTCATCTTCAGGAACTTTTGAATAAAATAAACTAAATAATTCTCGCAAAACAAGACATTACAAAAGTCCAAAAAATAAATAAAATTAATAATTAAAAAGTACAAAACACATGACACAAAAGGGTAATATTATTGCACATATGGTATTATTGCACTTTACTTTTAGCCTCTCAGTTGTTCGACATCCAGCCATATTCTAACATTTAAGATGTTCCGGAATCCGTCTGGGGCCCGCTCTATATTATAATATAAACTTTTTTTTATAAAAAAAAAAATTTTTTTTACCATCGTTGGTATTCGAACCCTTGCCGCTTTTAACGATCTGAATCGTGCATCTTAATGTTCTCTACCAAATTCTAATTGTTTTTTTTTTGTTTGAATAAAAACATTTATAAATTTCTTTGAAAAACTTTTTTAAATTGTCATTTTGCCTGAGTTCCTAGATTTGGTTTTATTTATTTTTTTAAACTATTTTTTTACGATTTTTTCAGTTAATGCAAATTAAATTCAAGATTCTTATGAGTTCTATGGTTTTGAGTCTGCTGATAACAATGTCGGTGTTGAGGAAGACAAGAACAAAACGTCACATTAGAAGAAATGAATGTCGTTGATGAGAAAGAGTATTTGCCCAGTTTGTCCGCTTCAAATTCCTGTTGAAAGCGAAATATATACTTCCACAAATTTTAATAGTAGACCAAAGTCAAATAAACACTAGATTGTATAATCACCTACGGGATAGTATTGACTTCTAAATGAATAGAATTTATTTGATCCATGATATTTTTCATTTATTAAAAAATATAAAAAACTACTTATCAATCAAACATTTAAGTTTGATTTGGTCAGAAAATTTGGATTTTGTCACACTGTGCGAATTAAAACATGTTTTATAACGTTCGAATAAAAATTAAATTTCTTTCTATACAAATTAAACGAAAATAAAACACCTTGTTTACGTTGCACAGTCGCTCATTTTGGTTTTTTTCGTTGCAAAAATCATAACTTTTGAACCATTTAAGATATTTTAATTATGTTTTCGGTAATGGATGGAAAATAGCTATTATGAACCTTAATTTCGTTTAGACTACATTGCAGGGTGAGGAACAATGTTTTGTTGGATTTCTATTTTCTTTAAATTACAAACAAGGTGTTAAGAAAGTCCCGGATCGGTTAAATATTTTGGAAGCTAAACGGTAAATCGAAAAACAAAAAACCATGTGTCCAATAATTTTAGGAGATCTATTCAACGATACCAATCTTAATCCCCTGTCACCTCCCCACGGGGTTGGGGCGGGAGCAACTTAAAAATTTTAAATGGGCACCTCCATTTTTTTTTTGCGGATTTAGACTTAACGTAAAAAATACATTTTTTCTTGTTTGGCCTAGATGGCGCTGTATAAACAAAAACAAAATTAAAAATACAATTTTTTGTACGTAAAACTTCGTGAAATGAGCTTTTATATCCAAAGGTTTCTCCATAAAAGTGGTTCTAAGGCAAAGGGTGGCAAATAATGGCAGCCATTTTTCGAAGTACAAGCTTGGAGATAAACAGCAATTAGTTGTGTACGAGTAATGAGCCAAGCTTTATGAAAAGTGAAGTTTTTTTTTAAACTCAACTCAAAGCTTAAAAACTGCGATAAAAGCAATGTCATAAAAAAAATTAATAAAAAATAAAAACCATTGAAAAAAAAAATTTTTTTTTTTTATTACTCAGTTCTATGAGACAATACCAATAACCGTTTGCCAAAGTAATCAACCTAAATATGAAGAATTTTTCCAAAAAATTAAAATTTTTCGCAAACTTCAAAATTTACTCAACTTTGAGAGACTGTAGAAACCAAACCAGTGGCACGAATGGATAAAAATTTTCAAATTTTTTCGCTCTTAGCCTTTTTCTATACGATGCCAATATCAGACCCACTCCAAAATTGATTTTTGTAACGTCTTTTCGTAAAATGAGCCACTGTGCGCCGTCCTCAGGTATTAAAACATGGACTGATGGGACCTTAAACGAAAAAGGAAAACACCGTAATTCATACCTAGTCTTGTTATTGCAATATGTTTGGGTTTGAACAATTGAACAAAACAAAAAAATTTTTAGAACTCGCAAAGTTTTCGAGATGCAAAAGTGTCGTATGTATAAATTCGAAGAAACGACGTAGAACCGTGAGAGTTGGTCTCGAATATGTCAATTTGGAATCACGTGGTTTTATGGGCTCTACATTTGCTTTAACTTTAAGTAATTTTCTAAAAAAGTTCTGTTGGTACGAACAATAATTTACATCGATCGTTTTGAGGGAATTCGTAAAACTTGATAGACAGACAGACATACAACGTAATCATTTTGCCGATAACATAAACGTTAACTCAACGCTCTTTGCTATGTTACGAATAACGTATCAAGCATACCTGTCTCATTTCAGATTATACTCATTTTATTTTCTTTTTTCTTATTTTTCAGTTCTACGTCGAATTGTACGAAGAAGTGGTTGTACAAAGTAGAGAACAGGAGAAAAACGACACACAGACGAAGAGCAAAAAAAAAGGCAAACATAAAATAAACCAAGTTTGCATGAATAGAAAGAAAGACCTTTAATGAAAATTCTTATTTTATTTTTTTTGCAAAGAAAACGACGATTAGTGAATAATTGAAATAAGAGAAAAAGCACAAAAATAATTAAAAAAAAAAAAAAAACAAAATAGATAGTTGCAAGTCTATACTAGAAGGCAGCAACGCAACTAGAAGAAAAAAAAGAAAAGTATAAATTTTTTCATATTGAAACAAAATGTAAAAAGATGTTCGAAGTTTTAGACAAACGACGACAGCAGCAGCAGCAGATTGTTGCATGAGCATTAAAGAGGTAACCGAACGAGCGAGCAAACAAGCTGAGCGTATATAATACAAGAGAGTGAGCGCCAACTATAATTGTTGTGGCCCCAAAAAACAAAAAAAAAAAACTCAGTCAAATAGAAACGAAAAGAAAAAAGAAATTAACGAAAAAAAAAAAAATAAAAAAAATTAATAAAAAAGTGGCAACGTATGAACGCAAATTTTGCACACACAGAGGAAAAGCAACGCAATAACAAAAGCCCAATACAACAACAGAAACAACAACAAAAATAACCAAACAACAACAAGGTTGAAACACCGAAGCCAATTCGGAACTTAACACTAATCGTCGTAGCGCACCAGCAGCAGCACCACACATATAAAAGAAAAAAGAAGAAGAAATCACATCACAGCAGCGCTCTAAAGTCATACAATAACAGCAACAACAACAATAACAACAACTATACTACAGCCGACAGTCACAGCTTTAGACAGTAGCAATCACAAGCAATGTATGGCAAATCTAAAGCCTCCTCGGTGCCGTCGGACGCACAGGCACGCGAGAAGTTGGCACTTTACGTTTACGAATATCTTTTGCATGTTGGCGCACAAAAAGCCGCACAGACCTTCCTCTCTGAAATTCGATGGGAGAAGAATATCACATTGGGTGAGCCACCTGGATTCCTGCACACATGGTGGTGCGTCTTTTGGGACCTATATTGCGCCGCTCCCGAACGCCGGGATCAGTGTGATCACTCATCAGAAGCCAAGGCCTTCCATGATTATGGATTTGTCAGCTCCGGCTATGGAGTAAATGGAATCGGGCCTGGTGGTCCACATAATGCTGGCGGACCCGCACCTAGTCCACTTGGTCAGATGCCACCCGGCGCTGATGGACCTATGGGTCCAGGTGGACCGATGGGACCCAACTTTTTTCCTAATTCGACAATGAGACCATCACCACCAACGCATGCGTCTAGCCCACAGCCACCACCTTCGCAGATGATGCCAGGACAGCCACCATTTATGGGCGGGCCACGATATCCCGGTGGTCCACGACCTGGTGTACGCATGCAGGGTATGGGCAATGAATTTAATGGACCGCCAGGTCAACCTATGATGCCGAACAGCATGGATCCGACGCGACCTGGCGGTATGGGACCGATGAATCCACGAATGAATCCGCCACGCGGTCCCGGTGGCATGGGACCCATGGGCTACGGCAGTCCAGGTGGTATGCGTGGTCCTGCACCCGGTCCTGGCGGTATGCCGCCCGGCATGGGTATGGGCGCTGGTGGTAGACCGCCGCAATGGCAACCAAATGCTACAGCGCCTATGAATGCGTATTCATCGTCGTCACCTGGTAACTATGGACCGGGGCCAGGCTCTAATGGTCCACCTGGGCCAGGGACGCCTATAATGCCGTCGCCACAGGACAGCTCGCAAGCCGGTCCGGGCGGGCCGGGTGACAACATGTATTCACTGATGAAGCCAGAATTTCCAATGGGTGGTGGACCTGATGGTGGCGGCGGCGGTGGGCCAGGCGGTATGGGTCCAATGGGTGGTGGACCGAATTCAATGGGATCAGTACTTAATGGTGCAGGCGGTGATGGCACCGGCTTGGATGGTATGAAAAATTCACCAGCTAATGGTGGACCGGGTACACCACGAGAAGATTCCGGCAGCGGTATGGGTGATTATAATTTAGGTGGTTTTGGTGGACCTGGTGAAAATGATCAGACAGAATCGGCAGCTATTCTTAAGATAAAAGAGAGTATGCATGAAGAAGCAAAACGATTTGAAAAAGATTCTGAGCATCCGGATTACTTTATGCAATAACATCCCACTACATCCGTGTCCTCTTCAACCTCGTCGTCATCATCTGCGCTCCCTAGCCATCTACATTTACTTCCCTCTCCCAATTGTCCCCCACATTTTCCTAAAGAACTTAATTTTTAATTATTTTTATTGTATAATGTAACACACGTTTGTATTTATATGAAAATAATGAGAAAACCATAATTGAAAAACAACAAAAAAACAAAAAAAAAAAAAAAAAACAAAAACATTTAAGTAATAAAATGGCATGTAGAAAATATAAAAATTTAAATAAATTACGTATACTGGATGTCTTAAAATTTGGGTGCTAGATTCCGGGAACATGCATATAATGGGTGCATAAAAACAGAAAAAAAAAGTTGCAATACAAGACTTGTAATTTGTTTCTTTTTTTGCATTCCTTATCAACTCCCGAAGTTTGGCAGTCAAATATTGAGACGCCACACTGTATATTCAAGACATTGCGCCGAGGTAACAATGTTTTGAAAAAGAAAACAAAAAAAAAAAAATAAACGTTTAAACAAGTATTAATTGTACAAAATGTTTAAAGTCTACATATACTTATATATAAAAATAAATTATTTTAACTCTACACGCAGAAAGCACTTACATACGTTTTGTTTTTATCGAGCTCGAATTTTCTCATTAAAAAATGTACAGCAGAATTCGTAAATGTAAAAGAAAAATTCGGGTGGAATTGATTTTGAATCTGCCTTATAATGGTTTATGTTGGAAAGGAAATTTAAAAGTAGCAAAAAAACGCAAAGTAAAATATTTTATAATAAAGCTAAACAATTTATAAAAAAACAAAGTTATTTTTAACGCGATCGTTTTCAAAAGTGACAAAATTGCAACATAAAAGCTTCGCTTTTTTAATGAATTACAAAAATTCTGCTCAACAATTAAAAATTCTTTTTTTTTCGGAAAAAGTTATGAATAAGTGTTTTTGGCAGTATCTGACAGACTTTGGGTTAATGCACTAAAATTTTACTTCATTGCGATTTTCACTACCACAAAAAACATTGTTTGGTAGTGAACATATTTCCACTACCACTAAATGAAAAAATAATAATAAAATTCTCTACATTAAAATTTTCTTCACTAAATATAGTGATAGTGCAAATTTTTTCAGTATCAAAAAATTATTTTGATGAAAAGAAAATATTCATTGTCAAAAACAATTTATTTAATGATAGCTGGAAAGTATTTCACTATCATTATCCTTTTAGTGGTAATGAAAAATGTATCATTATCACTAAATCTATTGAAAGGGAACATTAATTCATTTGATTTAATGAACCTTTAATGAAAATTTTCAATAATAGTTTCAATAAATTCAATGAAACAAATTTTCACTTTCGTCGAATTTAATGAAAATCATCAATTATATTTCATTAAATTTTATGAAACTAATTTCCACTTTCAATGAATTTAATGAATCTTGTAAAGAAAATTTCCATTAAAGTTTTATTAAATTTAATGAAATTGAATATTTTTGTTCATTGAATTTAATGAAAATTTTCATTAAAGTTTCATTGAATTCAATGAATGTGAAAATTTGTTTCATTAAATTTGTTGAAAATTTTCACTAAATCTTTATTAAATTCAATGAAATATATTTTTCCTTTCCATAGATTTAGTGATACTGGTAAATTTTTCATAACCACCAAATCAATTAATTGATAGTGTAAGAAATTTATCTAATCCCAATGTGCACAAAAACGGATAAGGATCCGTTTCGAATCCATTACGAGTTCATAAAGGTATAAAAAACGTAATCCGCGGTAACGGATCCATTTCGAACCCGTAACGTACATCAAAAACGAATTCAAAACGCTTTGTTTGGATAAAAAAAAAAAGAACATTTTGAAGCGCTTATTAGCGAATAAAAAAAATTAAATTCCGCAGTGCGGGCCCGTTTCGAATCCGAAACTTATGTAAAAACGAATTCAAAACGGATTTGCTTTTAAATATGTTAATGCTGTATATTTACAGAAAAAAAACCGTTTTGATGCGCCTATTAGCAATTAAAAAATAATAAAAAGAAAAAAAAAGGAAGAAAAATAAAGGGTAAAAATCCACCTCTGGTAGGATTCGAACCTGGGCAAATCCGTTTCGATTCCGTAAATACTTCAAATACGAACTCAAAACGGATTTGCTTTATTTAATTTTTACGATAAAAAAAATATTTTTGATTTGTTTTTTTTTTTCTTTTTATTTTATTGCGTATGATTTTTTGTAAACTTTTCAAACTCTGTTTAAAAAAATGTTTTTGATTCCAAATTTGAGTATATAACATTTTTTATCAAAAGAAGGGAAGAAAAACAACACAGAATACTTATAAAAAAACAACAGAAATTTGTTTAATATACAAACTTTAAATCTCAACATCAAATAAGTCTACATCAATTAAGTAAACATCATATCGGCCAATAGCCTAGTTGTCTAACGTCTCGTGTATGAAAGAGTAATACCCCGGGAGCCCTGAGTTCGACTCCCGGCCGGGCTAGTAATTTTTTTTTTTTTTGTTATTTTGTTTTTTTTAATTAAAAATAAGCGCTTCACCCTGTTTTCTTTTTTTTTTATAAGCAGCATTATCATTATTAAAAGCGAATCCGTTTTGAATTCGTTTTTGATGTACGTTACAGGTTCAAAACGTATCCATAAAAGAAGAAAAAATGATTCGTTTTTTTTTTAGGAATCCTTCCCGCAAACGGATCAGTAACGGATACGTAACGGATTCCGTAACGGATAAAAAGAACGAAAATATGAACCCGTTACGGATCCGAAACGAGTCCGTTTGGCACACTGGGATCTCTCACTAAATTTAGTGGAATTTTAATTGAAAATTGTTAACTAAATTTTGTGATAGTTAAACATTTTTCACTAACACTAAATAAATTTCTTGATAGTTAACATTTTTTAACTAGCACTAAAGTTAGTGAAAAATAAAATTTAATGCAAAACTCGCAAGACTGGTGTCTGATATATCATATCATTTGTTTCAAAAATCCTGGAATTATCTAATAGTTTCATTGCCAAAATTTTTCAACTTAAAGAAATTAAATTTTTTAAGAATATATTGTTTTATGCAATGGAATTTATATTTTATTAAAATTTAAAATTGTAGATTTTGGCTTCAAAATTACTACGTTTTTACTATTTATTCAAACGAAAGATGTTTTAAAATATCAAAATACTGAAAAAACTCAAAATTTGTTTATAGCTTTAAAATAAAGTTTTAAAAAAATAAGTCTAAAACACATTAAAAGCACTAAATTACTGGGTTTTTGTACTTGATGGTGTTGAATCAGTTTATGGCATTAAGTTGAAAAAATTATATCGGTCAAATAATTATTATAACAAACACACTTGCTTAATTTAAACTTAACAGTTCTTGTATATATATATATATGTATATATATCTGTGGCAACAAACCAGAGTAGCTTAAGTCGGTCTTTGATCAGAAGGCAAAACAGTTTAAATTCGTTTCATAAGCATAGAACTCATGCTGCTTTGCAATGTTATCAAAGATCGACTAAAGCTACTCTGGTTTGTCGCCACAGATATATATAATTATAATTATTATTATATTATAATTTTTAAAATGTAGAAAATAAATTTTTTTTTTCATTCGAACTTTAAATCTTAAACAGACAAAAACAAAATTTGGTTTAAATAAAATATAATTTTTACAAAAATAAAAAAAACAATTTCAGTTATAAAGGAAAATAAGAGAATTACCCCACGTTGGGCGCCAAATGTAACAAAAGATATTTGATTTATACTTTTTTTAATTAAATTTGATTTTTTTTTTTCCTTATATTTTAATTGAAATTTTATCCAAACAAATTTTTTTGTTAAAGATTTTATATTCGAATGCAAAAATAAAATTCAATTTTCTACAATTCAAAATTTAAATGTAAAAATTTATTTACTAAATTTATACAAGTATTATTGAGTTTAAATCATGCAAGTGTGTTATAGTGGTGACTGAACAGAAATATAAAATATGTTTTTCAACCGCTACAGTATGGCATTAGTTTTGAGACTAAATGGACTTATTCTACTTTCACAAATACCCACTTAAATATTAAATACGCAGTAAACATTTTTTAACTAGCACTAAATTTAGGCAAGTTTAGGCTCAATTGGAATATTTTATCTACAAAAGTATTACGCTTTTTTAATAATGAATTGCGAAGTTGTGAAATGATATATTCGTATGTATAGGGCTGATTGAAATTCAGTCACTCGATTCGTTTCGTCTTTGATTCTAAGTGCAATAAATTCAAATAAAACTTTAAATTAAATTTTACACAAAAGTACATTTATTTTCACTGATTTCAAATTCATTTTCAGTTACATTCATCCAATTGCATTTTCGTGTTCGTTTATTTATTATTATTATTTCAAATATGCTTTAAATTTGTTAAAAGAAAAAACAAAAAAAAAAAACAATTCTCAATAGTAAAAATTAAACAAAAAACAACAGCTATTTCTGTTAATAAAAAGTGGCTTTTTGATTGTAAAAAGTAAAAAAAAATATCGAGTTCCGCTTAGGATTAATAAGAATTTAAAATTAATTACCCCCTTATCATCTATTTTGATTACGATTGAAATTAGATATCATATATTTTGATTTCCAGTATTGAAATTGAAAATTTTTCCAATCAAAATCGATAAGGCTGATTCGATTTTATGAGATGATGAGGGTGAATGTGTCTAGTAACGATACGTTCACCTCCAGAAAACTTTTTTGCTTGTTCTATCTTGTTTTCAGAAGGTTTTAACGCAAAATTAATTTTTAACCGCTAAGCAACGTTATACATTTTGTGCGCCACCAATATAAACGGGTTAAGGTATGAGAGCTTAAGAGATGCAGTATTTCCACAACAATTAGAACTTTTTCCAGACAAAATTGATTTTTTATTTTTTTTTATTTTTCTGTTTGAATTTAAATTTTTTCCAAATCAAAGTAAACTTTTTCCAAATCAAAATAAACTTTTTCCAAATCAAAATAAACTTTTTCCAAATCAAAAGAAACTTTTTCCAAATCAAGTTAACCTGCCGTTTTTCCGAATCAATTTAAACTTTTTCTAATTCAATTTAAGCTTTTCCAATTCAAAATACGTCAGATCATATAGTTTAACATGTCAATTTAACACAAAAATGCGTTAAAAGAGGATAGGTTACATTGATTTGGAAAAAGTTTAAATTGATTGCAAAGAGTTTAAATTGATTGTAAAAAGTTTAAATTGATTCGGAAAAGTTTAAATTGATTTGGAAAAGTTTAAATTGATTGTGAAAAGTTTAAATTGATTGTGAAAAGTTTAAATTGATTTGGAAAAAGTTTAAATTGAATTGAGAAAAGATCAATTTGTGGAAAAGGTTTTAATTGGAGTGAAAATAATATACAAATGAACGAATAATGAATGGTATGAGAGCTCGAGATAGAGGTTACTGAAATAAATGAAAATAAAATCTAAATAAATGCACGAAAATATTTTTGGATTAAATTCAAAGCTTATGCAGATTTTTGGCATTTATTGATTTCTTGAATTTAATTCGAAATTTTCATTACTCAACGAATTCATTGATTAATAAAGTACAACATTTCTAGAGATAACAATTAAATTCTTGAAGAATTTTGAATTCGACATTAATTAAACATTGCGAAATACTTAAAGCATTTTAAAAAGGAAAAACAAGAAAACACAACTTACTAATCAAATAAAATACATTTGTAAGCTTAAACGAAATATAAATTAAAAAAAAAAAAAAATTAAAAGAAAAAATATAAAAATAAATAAGCAATTGAAAATGTATATGGCATTTACATATCGAAGCTGAGGCTAGATAAATATAACCAAACTACTTTTAAGCAACGTAAATGTTCATATTCCCAGCACAGTACGCATTGGCGTTTTTTTCAAGTAATCAAATTAGAAATACTACTGCGATTATATGAATATTTGCGTTGTCCAAACAAGTAGATTCTAAGTTTTGTCATGTAAGTAAAGAAAAAAAGCTGAAAGCTTTAGACAAATTATTATTTTTACTACAAACTTTTTGTTTTGCATAATATAAAATCATTGCCTGCGTTAAGCCTAAGGATCAGTTTAGAAAAAAAAAAAAAAAAAAAATGAAACGAAGTCTGCTGAAAGTCAATGTAAATGTTTCGAATACAAAATAACTAAAAAATATGTAAATATAAAACCAGGTGGTTTGGCTCTTATCTAGCCTTACTTCTACCAAATGTAAATGCCATACATAACTAACCCAAAATCTTAACAAATTTTAGAATTTGTTAGAAACATTGTTAGCTTTGCGCCATGTCTATTTCTTTTTAGTATTAAGTTGGTCAGCGCTGTTTATTTTAATAGTAGGTACTAAAGTGAAAAAATGCTTTTAAGTAAAATATCATTTTTTTCTACTTATGCTGAATTATTGTATTAATTTGTTAATAATTTGCATATAAGCTAAATACACATCAGCAAATAGTAATAGTAATAAAGCAAAAAGAAAAACAAGAACTTAACAAACCTAAAGAATATAGCATTATAATTTTAATTAAAAAAATATATATATATATATACTTAAAAATTTATGAAAAAGAAAGGAATCTTGTGTCTCATAAGTAATTTAAACGTATAGAGAAAACAAACATAAATCTTATAAACCATAAACGTTTTCAGAAAAACAAAAACAAAAAAAAATTAAATAAAAAAAAAACCCTAAAATAGTTACAGTTATTGTAAGTAATATGAAAAACTGTTTACCCCTCTGTCCCAAAACTATGTTAGTAAAAAATAATGAGTAATGGAATTCTAGAATTTTATTTCTATGTGTTATATACATATATATAAATATTGAATTTATGATATATATAATTTATAACACTTATTATAATATCAATAACATCTTGTACAAAAGTTTAATATTAAATATATATATATATATAAATAAGTATATACATATATATCTTTATTTTTTAATAATATTAGAGAAACAAATTAATTGTGCGCTTGCACTCTTTCGACACAATTTGCATGTAGCGTTAAATTTCAAGTAAAATAGCATAAAAAAGTAAAATAACAAAAAACTTAAATATAAAAAGAAAAATAAAAATTAACACGAAACATAATATATAATATAAAATCAAAATATTTAAAAATCATGAAATATTAATTTAAAGGGAAATACTACAACTTAAATAGTTTCTAAGCAAGCATATTGCAAAAGCAAAATATGTTTAAATAAGTATTTTAGTGTTAATTATACAAAATTTGCAAAAATCAACATAATATAAATGAATAAAGTTTTAAAACAACCAATATTTGTAAAAAGCAAAAATTATGTTGTTTTATTTAAGCAATATTCCTATTACTTGACAGATTGTTGGCTTCTTTGGAATGCAGTTAATCTTAAAGATTTCGTCGGTGTTATAAATCAGGCACTTCTCAAACAAGAAATGTAATTTATTTTCGTGCGATTCAGGTACTATACAAATAATTTCAAAGAACTTATGTTTCCTTAATTTTTGATTGAATGTTGGCTGCCAAGGATTAACCTTCAATTATTATGCATTTCGTTTATTGCATATCATTTTACCATATCATGATAGGGTCAATCAGCTCAACAGTACCCTTGTAAGTGTTTTCGTATAAAATATACTTTGTGGGTATTTTTTTATTACATTTATAGGTTATTCATCATTAGCATTTTTATGAAGACTTCCATAATTCCGTAGTTGAATATTGTGTTGACGATGGGCCTGCCGATCTAAAGACAATTTTAGAAGAATTATCTGCAGTTTTTAAGCACATGGATTGTTTGAGTCTGAGTCACGGATCTGTTCCACAGTATGAGGACACATAAAACAGAACCTGGACTTACTCTGGTCACGATATAGGTGCACTCGACAAAGTTTGTATCGTATACACTAGACCTATCATATCGATACCTTAGAGCGCTATAGTCCTATCTCCACTTTTTGCGATTTTGAGATTTTTGCAGTTATGGCATCATTGTAGGCTTCTTTACCGTATGGAAAACTGTCTGAGGTCAAAATACCACTAAAATACCAAAATAATCGATGATTAAGAAAAATCCTATCTCCAAACTATAATTTTTTCAAGAGCGCTACAGTCCTATCTCCACTGAATATTCAAATAAGTCACATTTTTAAAAAAAATTCTTCGTTTTTCGCGTTTTCTTCGCGATTCATGACTTTTTGCGACATTTTGGTGAACAAATTTGGTTACACCCAAGGCTCCACTCTTGTT
Source organism: Calliopum simillimum (assembly GCA_951812925.1). Classification (NCBI taxonomy): domain Eukaryota; kingdom Metazoa; phylum Arthropoda; class Insecta; order Diptera; family Lauxaniidae; genus Calliopum; species Calliopum simillimum. The sequence continues at coordinate 24,787,479 of OX638368.1, forward strand.
TGTCGGAACCAAAAATTAAAAAAAAAAAAAAAAAAATTCGTTTTTTTCGTGTTCTCTACACGTTTCATGACTTTTTACGACATTTTAGTGGGAAAAATTCAAAAAATGTAATAAATACGTCGTTTTTGTGAATAGTGGTGGAATTCCATATAAGGGCAAAAGTAATGACATACTATAAATTGGCTGGGATTTCGTTAAAAATTAATAAAATTGGTTAAAAATATAAAATTATGTTAAAATATACCATAGGTAAAAATATTGCATGTATCGTTATATCAAAATAACAGCCAATCCTAAATAACCACTGTTTGAAATCTTCTTTTTGCATTTCCCAACAATTGGAAAAATGGAGATAGGACTATAGCGCTCTAAGGTATCGATATGTTCTATGGGAAAAACTAAAAATCAGAAAAACCTTGCTCCCGGGAGCTTAAAAGTTTCCTATTACTGTAAGTATCAAGCATAAAGATTTTGGTCCCGATCGGAAAATATTTGATAGCGCCACCAGGCCGTTGAAGGTCGGAAAAACTCAATTTATATGAAAAAATGGGGCTTTATTCAAAAGAATCAGTTCTATCTTTGAAATTATTTGACATAAGTGAATGACATTTGGTATGTATATGAACAAATGCTTAAGTAAAATGCATCCAGCAAAATAATGGTCGATGCCACGCCCCCTCCACCCGAAATTCGTCGTATCTCTGGAAATATTGGACTCAGGGGAATGAGATTTGTAATGTGCAAACACCTTTATTACTTATTTCTTTCTTGAGTTTTTTCATATATTTGATTTCGATATATTGTGCAATAAAAAGCAAATCCACACAACCTTGCATAAAACGAAGTTAGTTGTATTTGCACATATAAATTGATCAAGCATTTGTCGAAAAATACATACTTGAAAAGAAACCGAAGTCTAGAGAATTCGGCTGAGAAGAAACACTTCCTTTTTCTTTTGGATCACCGAACTATAAAGTTGTGCCAAGCAAATTGCACATAAAAATTTCGTAAGTCTCCTTAAATTAATTAATCAATTTCAGTCATTTTATAAAACGAATTAAAATTTCATATCACATATGCTTCACGCATTCTTTTAAGTGATATCCACAAATAAGATTAATAAAGTTTTCTTATAAGCTACCACATGTGTTATTTTCTGTAAACTCATTGCAGTGATACATAAGGAAAAGTTAAGTACTCTAACTGGCAGCATTTTATTTTAGAGCATTGGTCTCTTGGAAAATTTCCATTTCGGAAGCTTTTTGATCAGCAACATCTTCGTTTATTAACCAATTTTTTATTAATAAAGTTAATTTTAAAGGTAAAACATAAAATCTAATTTTTGCACAAGAATTCGATCTCAGCTATATTTAAAATTTCAGAACTTTTCACCATACGTATATATAACCTGGATTTAACATAAAGAATATCATCGAAAATTGAGAAAAGCATTGGTATTCATATAGAAATTAGTAAGGCGCGTGCTCGATCGAAACCTTGCAATTCAGCAATAGCAGTAAGATCGTGGTGAGAAGCATCAGTTCTGATTGCTCTCCGACTTTGATTTATCATCCGAAAAACCAACGTTTGTTTTATATATGCATATACCTTACTTTATGTATAAAGAATATTGACAGCATTTACATCAAACAACGGAGACAACAGTTAATGCAACGATATAAACCGCGTGCGTCGAACAAACTCGAGAAAAAACCATAAAATCATAGGCCTAAAACCGTGTAAAATCCAGTGAAAATTACTTAAATTTAGTCAAGAAGCTTTCGGCTAAAATACTTGTAGCGCATATGTAAAAAAAAGATCTTCAAAATCGCGAATAAAATTGTCATATAAAATGCCTCTAAAAATTCCGCGTTACACTTGAAGAAAAGTTAGCCAAAAGAAAATAAACTTTTAAATTATATAAAACTAAAAATAAAAGAAAAGAAAAGTTATTTGTAAGTGCTTTGATTCCGCGGAGTCGATTGTCAAAATATGTTAAATTCGTGTAAAATGTTCGAGTAAATTTAATTTAAACTTAGCAAATTTAATTGTAAGTGATAGTTTGGTTTTTTTTTTTTTTTCATGAAAACAAAAATTAAGTAAGAATAAGTTCATGCAATAATAGCGCTTGATACAAATACCAACACAATTCTTATTGTATTCAATCATAAGATTGACAAGCAATATAGGTCAAAATTTATTTAACCCACACATATAAGGTCACTCAGCAACTCATCATCGACATCCATGGAGGCCTTCATCGATGGACGACAGTGCAGCAAGTTAAAGTGAGTTTACTTTATATATAAATTTTTCTATATTGTTTTTCATTCATATTTAGTACATATAAGTACATTAAATTCAGAATTGCAAACGGGTTAAAACTAGTAATTTCTTTACAAGCTCTTTAATGCATAGATTTGAACATATTTAAATTATTTTGAAATATGACCACGGCTTAAGTTAGAGACTGTCTTGTAGAGTTAAAGTTTTTGTTAAAATACAACAACAATAACAATAATACTGAAACTTGATGAGAACGAAAGTTCTTGCATGCTATTTGTAAAAGTGGAGACTTTCTGACTTTATGATCAGAGAGAAAAACCGATGAAAACAAAACTCATGTAAAAGCTTTGCTCGCTCTTTTATTTACGTTTTGTTATTGTTAGTATTTTGATGTAATGCTAATTTTTTTCTTATGGTACTTTAATGCTAAATCTACTTTTTTTTCTTCTTGAATAATTAAATAATGTTATAAAAGAATTCAATAAGTAGAAATTAAAATTTTAAGGAAAACTTAAAGACAGATAATAATAAATTCATGCATTTAAAGAGTGTAGGAACTTAGTACGAAATTATTGCACATACTTACATATAAATTCTTATTACTGTACTACTATAAGCAAAACAAATCTACTACTAAATGTAAAGCTAAAAAAATTAATGATCTCGTAATAACAAAAAGACATTGTTGTTAAATTAGGCTATATTTAAAATAACTTTAACTGGATAATGTACATTGGGGGATTTTTCGAAAGTTTTGTTTGAATAAATTTTAATTGTAAAATGTGTAAATAAATTTAAATTAGTTCTCCTGGTGGTGATGTAAGGTAAAAGGTATGTGCGGTCAGTAAAGGGATCTTAAAAATTGATGCACAACTTAAGATCTTCGGTAGGGAGGGTGCAGAGTGCCTAACTTTGATAACATCTCAAAGTTAGTTCATAAAGAGAGATTGATATCTGCAATTTGTTTTTTTTTGTGTTTTGTTTTTTTTATATGGTCATGAAGGGGCTATTTTTTTTTTTTTGTTTAAGCTCATGATTATTCTGGTCCTCATTCGCTTTCATTTTAATTTTCAATTCAGGGAGTCTATAATAAAATAATTTTGTAGTGCTGATTCTACTGGTAGGTTGAAGTTAGTCACGTACCCCACCCAACGACTAAAGCTAGCAAGATCAATGGCTCCCGCTTCGACTGCTTCAGCTTGTTAACACCTCACCGGCTTTGTATATATTTTGTATACGCTGTCTTAGACTTTCGGGTCTAAATAAAATTTTCACATAAAATGTGTCCATACACACTACATTACAATGGCGCCCAACGTGGGGCACGATTTTCCATCCGAGAATTCTGTTCCTTATCCGAAAGTAAATTTCATTTTATAATTTCGCAAAAAAAAAAAAAAAAAAAAAGTAGGATCTTTGCTTATGATTCTCTGTGTGTAAATAATCGTCTGACCTCTGTGGAATTTCGACTATTTGGCCGGACCGAATAGCTTTCGACCTATGAGCACTCAGATGATATTTTTTATTCAAGACAGTCATGAAAAACCAACTTTATTTTATAACATCTTAAAGCGAATTATTTGGAAATTTAAAGTTTTTATAAATGCTCTGTTGCAGCCAAAATCGATTTCTGGATTTTCAGAATATTTGCCTTGTGCAATTTTCTGACCGATATTGAAAATGGCCTACGCTATCTTTTATTTTATGGAATAACAGACAATTGAAAAATGTCTGTCCAAAGATATAAAGATTTAGTTGAATGAATATATTGCACTTAAATTTAAAGACTAATAAGATTTTCAAAATCTATAGCCAATTTTTGTTTCCTATATCAATCTCAGCTTTATTTCTTACGCAAACCTAATTACCCCATCACCACATCAAGGGAGAAAATATATATATTTATACAAAAAATTTTGAATACGAATTTAATCCTTTTTCTGATTATTTTTTTTTTATATTGTTATCTGAAATTTTGATTTTTGTGGATAAGCAATGGCAGTCAGACATAGTGCTGATGATATACCAGCCTTAATTCCCCATGTGGAATCGAGCTGCACCATTTGTATACAATCTTTGTCTAACGGAAGTGAATGCTTGATTACTCGGTGTAATCACGTTTTCCATAAGTCTTGCATCGAGCATTGGCTTCAAGATTCTAGTGAATGTCCCAACTGTAGGCGTTCATCTTTAGTTTCCGATTTATTACCAATTACGGTCGATATTCCAGTGAATAATGATGATTTTAACCAAAATTCATTGCGCGCTAATAGCAGTAATAGAAGTCGCGGTAGTAGTAGCAATAGAAATCGAGGTACGATACCGAAACGGCATAATACTCGAGGTTTCCAACGCAGGGTCCAAGAAAACACTGCTCAATTTTCACATCCAGGCTCAGTTCGTGGTAACACAAAACGTAATGATGATCAAAATCATACCTTACCATTACCTTTGTTGGATTTAGATCTTCCGATATCATCGTCACAACGTAGGCAGTTGAGCAATAGTTCAAACAGAACACCTCCTGCAGTAAACAATAATGCTAACTCACAAAATGTTGACTATGATCGTATCACTGCTTTGATAGAAAATAGCTTGCAGCGTATGCTAAATAATTTAAATCTCCAACCTAATATAGTTGACTTAAATGCTAACAATATCAGCAATTCAGACCCGAATCCTTCTATGATTCCAAGTAGAAATAACCCGAACTTAGACCAAAATAACCATTCTCAATCAAACTATAATCGGCATGGAAATAATGTTCAAGGCTCGAATGTTCAAAATATGTTCCAATCAAATTTAGGACCAGATAAGATCACATCCATCATTCACAACTGGAATGTGAAATTTGACGGCTCGGCGAACGGCTTAGGCGTAGACGAATTTGTTTACCGAATTCGCTCTTTGACTTTTTCAAGTTTAGGTGGCAACTTTCAGTTATTATGCAATAATTTGCACATTTTGCTTTTGGGAAAGGCCAGAGAATGGTACTGGCGCTATCATAAGCAGGTCCATAATGAAGGTATTCAGTGGGACACTTTCTGTGAGGCGCTTAAAGATCAGTATAGAGACTTCAAAACTGACTATGATTTGAGAGAAGAAATACGCAGCAGGAAGCAAAAAGTGAATGAATCCTTCGACGCTTTCTACGAAGCGATTATAAGAATCACTGACCGTTTGTCAGAACGTATGTCGGACAGAGATTTAATTGAAACGGTTACCAGAAACCTTAAACCGGATATCCGGCACGATTTACTTTACGTAAAAATTACTTCAATTGCTCAACTGCGTAGTCTCTGTGAAAGACGCGAGAATTTATTAGCTGAAGAGGTTTTTAAACGGAACTATCCAACGAGAAACGCACCATTGAATTTCGCACAAAGACGTAATGTGGCAGAGGTTGATTACGACGAATCAGCAGCCAGTGTTATAGATGAAAATATTTTAGATGAATCACCGTCTTCTATTAATGCCTTACAGCAAAAAGTTTTCAAGTGCTATAATTGTGAACAAGAGGGGCACCATTGGGAAGATTGCCTCAGCGATCGTAAAATATTTTGCTACGGTTGCGGAGCAAAAGATACTTATAAACCGCAATGCACAAAATGTAATGTTAGAAAACCGGAAAACGGGAAAGCGAGTGCTGTCAGAAACAGCCGAACAGCATCTCGCTAAATTTAGAAATTAAATCATCTCAGGTCGATTTGCCGGCTAGTTCAGTTGGTCAGCCTGAGACTGATGTTAACAAAAATATTAAAATTTTGAAACGCGAAAATTTTTGTAAAAGTAATGCACGTCCAAGATTATGTCCGATTTTTCCGTATCATGAACGGCTAAAAAACTATAATGCCGTAAAAGAAAGAATTTTTGAAGGTTTTTCAAACTTAGAATTTCCAAGTCACAAAACAAGAAGATCAACGTTAAGACTTCGAAGATTTTTTAAAGCTTTAAAGCAGACCAAAAAACTTATAGTGTCAACCGTGTTTAACTGTAATGATGACAATCGTTTCTATGCGAAAGTTAACTTTTTGAATCGCACAGAGTATGGGTTATTAGACACAGGAGCCAACATTAGTTGCATTGGCGCTGATTTAGCGTTAGAAAATTTTTCTGATTTTTGCACCTTTCATAAAGTGAAGTCTACTGTTAAGACCGCTGATGGAAATATTCGTGAAGTTTTAGGTTTTATCGAAATAGAGTTAGAATACAAGGGACAGTCAAACAAATTGAAGCTTTTTATCATACCTGCGCTATCGCAGCGGTTAATCCTTGGAATAGATTTTTGGAGAGATTTTCATCTTGCGCCAGACATAATCCCATTTAATAAAGTAAATAAAGAAATTTGTGAAATTGATAAATTTAATGAAGATCAAATGTATCCGCTTAGTTCAAAGCAAATTCAGCGATTAGAAACAGTTAAGTCGCTATTTCCAGACTTTGAAACTCAAGGCCTTGGAAAAACCGACTTGATTGAACATGAAATAGATGTAGGAGAAGCGAAACCTATAAAACAACGCTTCTATCCAGTTTCTCCAGCAGTGGAGCAACTGATTTTCAAAGAGATAGACCGAATGTTAGAATTAGGAGTGATAGAGACATCAATGAGTCCGTGGAGCTCACCAATGCGATTGGTAGTCAAGCCAAATAAGGTACGATTATGCTTGGATGCCAGAAAAGTCAACAGCGTGACAAAAAAAGACGCGTATCCTTTGCCAAGCGTCGAAGGGATATTCTCCAGATTGCCAAAGGCAAATCTAATTTCCAAAATCGATTTAAAGGATGCTTTTTGGCAAATTGGCCTTTCTGAGTCATCCAAAGCATTAACAGCATTTACCGTACCAGGGCGTCCATTATACCAATTCGTGGTGATGCCCTTTGGTTTGTGCAACGCGGCTCAGACGATGTCTCGACTAATGGACGAAATTATTCCTCCTGATTTGCGTCATTCTGTATTCGGCTATCTCGATGATCTCTGTATTGTTTCAGAAGATTTTGAAACACATTTGTCTATTTTGATTCGGATTGCAGAGCAATTCAAAAAAGCGAACTTAACGATAAACGTTAACAAAAGTAAATTTTGCGTAACACAGGTCAAGTATCTTGGATACCTGATTGGCAATGGAGGGATCGCAACCGATCCTCAAAAAATCGATTCAATACTTTCTTGGCCTGTTCCTAAAAATTTGAAGCAGGTACGAGGCTTCATCGGCCTTGCTAGTTGGTACAGGAGGTTTGTCGAAAACTTCTCCGACGTAGTCTTTCCGATCACTGAAACCCTTTCAAAAAAACAGAAGTTTGTGTGGACCAGTGATGCCCAAAAGGCGTTCGAGAAGATTAAAATCTTACTCACTTCGGCACCGGTCCTCACAAACCCTGATTTTTCCAAGAAATTCTACGTTCATTGTGACGCAAGTGATTTCGGAATTGGTGCTGTGCTCGTGCAACTTTCAGACGATGGTGCTGAAAAACCAGTTGCATTCATGTCCAAAAAATTGAGCACAGCCCAAAGAAATTATAGTGTCACAGAACGTGAGTGTCTTGCCGCGATTGAGGCCATTAAGCGCTTTCGATGTTATCTCGAAATGCAAGAATTCGAAGTCATCACCGACCATTCCAGTTTGGTATGGTTGATGAGACAGCCTGACCTTAGTGGGAGACTTGCAAGGTGGGCTCTGAAACTGCAGGCATACAAATTTACAGTTAGTCATCGTAAAGGCAAAGACAACGTGGTTCCAGAAGCCTTATCTCGCATGCACTGCGAAGAAATTTTGGCTATAGATGACGTTGGCCCAGAGATCGATTTGAACTCTGCCCATTTTCAAGACCAAGAGTATGAAGAACTAAAATTAAAAATTGCCTCAAACCAAGAAAAGTATCCAGACATTAAAGCTGTAGATAAATTTATCTATTTTCGTACAGAGCACTATGATGGTGATTTGAAGCGTGAGCAAAGTGCTTGGAAGTTGTGGATACCCAAAAAACTTCAATCACAACTTATATCCAGAGCGCATGATTGTGTTGTTTCAGCTCATGGTGGAATGTTTAAAACCTTAGAATTGCTTCGACGTAATTTTTATTGGCCGGGGATGGCTTCAGAAGTCCGAAATTTTGTTAGAAATTGCGATGTGTGCAAGACAACGAAGGCACCAAATGCATGTCTGCGACCTCCAATGGGAGTTCAATCTGAATCAAGTAGGCCTTTTCAACGCCTTTATATTGATATTTTGGGTCCATACCCAAGAAGCAAAAATGGCTACATAGGGTTATTAATTGTTGTTGACCACTTATCCAAATTCCATTGGCTATGTCCATTAAAAAAGTTTTGTTCGAGTATAATTCAAAAATTCTTGTTAGAAAATATCTTTCATGTTTATGGAGTGCCGGAGATCATTATTAGCGACAATGGATCACAATTCAGGGCGAACGATTTCAACGCGCTTCTGACGAAACTCGGAATAAATCACGTATATACGGCAGTACATTCTCCGCAGTCAAATGCATCAGAACGTGTTAATCGCTCGCTAATTGCATCCATTCGTGCTTATTTGAAAAAAGACCACAGGCAATGGGACGAAAATCTTACTGCCATAAGCTGCGCGCTAAGAAACGCTATCCACCAATCTATTGGATGCTCACCATATCATGCTTTATTTGGTTTGGATATGATTACCCATGGTACAACATATGCTTTGTTAAAAAATTTAAACATTTTAGATGAGGCTAAATGTAAACTAGGGAAAGATGACCAGCTCGCTTTGCTTCGAGAACATATAGGCAAAAATATTAGAAAAGCGTATGAAAATAATAGGCAGCAGTACAATTTAAGATCTCGCCCAGTTTCGTTTAGTGTGGGGCAAGAAGTATTTCGACGCAATTTTTCTCAAAGTGATTTTGCAAAACAAGTGAATGCGAAATTAAATCCTTTGTTCATAAAAGCTCGCATTCGTGAAAGACTAGGTAGCCACTATTACGTACTTGAGGACTTAAAGGGAGATTTGGTAGGCACATATCACGCGAAAGACATTCGCCAATAGCTCTTGTAATTTCCATCAAATACCTGTGTTTAAAAAACAAAGTATTTTCTGGTTTGTAATGTGCAAACACCTTTATTACTTATTTCTTTCTTGAGTTTTTTCATATATTTGATTTCGATATATTGTGCAATAAAAAGCAAATCCACACAACCTTGCATAAAACGAAGTTAGTTGTATTTGCACATATAAATTGATCAAGCATTTGTCGAAAAATACATACTTGAAAAGAAACCGAAGTCTAGAGAATTCGGCTGAGAAGAAACACTTCCTTTTTCTTTTGGATCACCGAACTATAAAGTTGTGCCAAGCAAATTGCACATAAAAATTTCGTAAGTCTCCTTAAATTAATTAATCAATTTCAGTCATTTTATAAAACGAATTAAAATTTCATATCACATATGCTTCACGCATTCTTTTAAGTGATATCCACAAATAAGATTAATAAAGTTTTCTTATAAGCTACCACATGTGTTATTTTCTGTAAACTCATTGCAGTGATACATAAGGAAAAGTTAAGTACTCTAACTGGCAGCATTTTATTTTAGAGCATTGGTCTCTTGGAAAATTTCCATTTCGGAAGCTTTTTGATCAGCAACATCTTCGTTTATTAACCAATTTTTTATTAATAAAGTTAATTTTAAAGGTAAAACATAAAATCTAATTTTTGCACAAGAATTCGATCTCAGCTATATTTAAAATTTCAGAACTTTTCACCATACGTATATATAACCTGGATTTAACATAAAGAATATCATCGAAAATTGAGAAAAGCATTGGTATTCATATAGAAATTAGTAAGGCGCGTGCTCGATCGAAACCTTGCAATTCAGCAATAGCAGTAAGATCGTGGTGAGAAGCATCAGTTCTGATTGCTCTCCGACTTTGATTTATCATCCGAAAAACCAACGTTTGTTTTATATATGCATATACCTTACTTTATGTATAAAGAATATTGACAGCATTTACATCAAACAACGGAGACAACAGTTAATGCAACGATATAAACCGCGTGCGTCGAACAAACTCGAGAAAAAACCATAAAATCATAGGCCTAAAACCGTGTAAAATCCAGTGAAAATTACTTAAATTTAGTCAAGAAGCTTTCGGCTAAAATACTTGTAGCGCATATGTAAAAAAAAGATCTTCAAAATCGCGAATAAAATTGTCATATAAAATGCCTCTAAAAATTCCGCGTTACACTTGAAGAAAAGTTAGCCAAAAGAAAATAAACTTTTAAATTATATAAAACTAAAAATAAAAGAAAAGAAAAGTTATTTGTAAGTGCTTTGATTCCGCGGAGTCGATTGTCAAAATATGTTAAATTCGTGTAAAATGTTCGAGTAAATTTAATTTAAACTTAGCAAATTTAATTGTAAGTGATAGTTTGGTTTTTTTTTTTTTTTCATGAAAACAAAAATTAAGTAAGAATAAGTTCATGCAATAATAGCGCTTGATACAAATACCAACACAATTCTTATTGTATTCAATCATAAGATTGACAAGCAATATAGGTCAAAATTTATTTAACCCACACATATAAGGTCACTCAGCAACTCATCATCGACATCCATGGAGGCCTTCATCGATGGACGACAGTGCAGCAAGTTAAAGTGAGTTTACTTTATATATAAATTTTTCTATATTGTTTTTCATTCATATTTAGTACATATAAGTACATTAAATTCAGAATTGCAAACGGGTTAAAACTAGTAATTTCTTTACAAGCTCTTTAATGCATAGATTTGAACATATTTAAATTATTTTGAAATATGACCACGGCTTAAGTTAGAGACTGTCTTGTAGAGTTAAAGTTTTTGTTAAAATACAACAACAATAACAATAATACTGAAACTTGATGAGAACGAAAGTTCTTGCATGCTATTTGTAAAAGTGGAGACTTTCTGACTTTATGATCAGAGAGAAAAACCGATGAAAACAAAACTCATGTAAAAGCTTTGCTCGCTCTTTTATTTACGTTTTGTTATTGTTAGTATTTTGATGTAATGCTAATTTTTTTCTTATGGTACTTTAATGCTAAATCTACTTTTTTTTCTTCTTGAATAATTAAATAATGTTATAAAAGAATTCAATAAGTAGAAATTAAAATTTTAAGGAAAACTAAAAGACAGATAATAATAAATTCATGCATTTAAAGAGTGTAGGAACTTAGTACGAAATTATTGCACATACTTACATATAAATTCTTATTACTGTACTACTATAAGCAAAACAAATCTACTACTAAATGTAAAGCTAAAAAAATTAATGATCTCGTAATAACAAAAAGACATTGTTGTTAAATTAGGCTATATTTAAAATAACTTTAACTGGATAATGTACATTGGGGGATTTTTCGAAAGTTTTGTTTGAATAAATTTTAATTGTAAAATGTGTAAATAAATTTAAATTAGTTCTCCTGGTGGTGATGTAAGGTAAAAGGTATGTGCGGTCAGTAAAGGGATCTTAAAAATTGATGCACAACTTAAGATCTTCGGTAGGGAGGGTGCAGAGTGCCTAACTTTGATAACATCTCAAAGTTAGTTCATAAAGAGAGATTGATATCTGCAATTTGTTTTTTTTTGTGTTTTGTTTTTTTTATATGGTCATGAAGGGGCTATTTTTTTTTTTTTGTTTAAGCTCATGATTATTCTGGTCCTCATTCGCTTTCATTTTAATTTTCAATTCAGGGAGTCTATAATAAAATAATTTTGTAGTGCTGATTCTACTGGTAGGTTGAAGTTAGTCACGTACCCCACCCAACGACTAAAGCTAGCAAGATCAATGGCTCCCGCTTCGACTGCTTCAGCTTGTTAACACCTCACCGGCTTTGTATATATTTTGTATACGCTGTCTTAGACTTTCGGGTCTAAATAAAATTTTCACATAAAATGTGTCCATACACACTACATTACAGATTCGGTACATATCTGTGTCAACAAACCAGATTAGCTTAAGTCGATCTTTGATAACATGATAACATTGCAAAGCAGCATGAGTTCTATGCTTATGAAACGAATTTAATCTGTTTTGCCTTCTGATCAAAAACCGACTCAAGCTACTATGGTTTGTTGCCACAGATATGTAATTGGCACTGAGAAAAAAATATTCCCCCTCCTTCTAAAAAAACGAAATTTGTCAAATCTCTGAAACTATTTTACACATATGAATAAGATTTGATTTCAGGTAAAGTGAAGCGAACAGGATATGTTAAACCAATTTAAGGTACTTTGTTGGTATAGAAGCAGCATTTTTTTATGTTCTTATTTTGGTCTTCTTGGTATAGACACCAAGCAAAACAAATTTGGTCCCCATCGGAACATATTTGACCGTGCCTCCAGGCCATTAAAGTTCGGAAAAACGCTATTTATATGAAAATAAGGAAACAATCAATCCAATCTTTGATACTATTTGACATAGGAGGATGAGATTTAGTACATATATGAACAATACTTGAGTTAATAGTATCCAATAAAAAAATGTGCAGCGCCTCGCCCCCTCCACTCAAAATTTGTCGTATCTCTGAAAATATTTGACTCAGGTAAATGAGATTTGGTACATGTCTAATTGGCACTGGGAAAAAATTTTCATTAAAAATGGGCGGGGCCATGTTTTTGAAATATCTCAAATGGTTTGCGCTTTATTCAAAAACAAAGTTGTCAATTCTCTATTAGAAAACCCTTTACAAATTTATATTATTTGTAGAAGCTGTAATTCTCTACAAAAGAGATTCTTTTTATCGTGTGACACACCTTTTGATGAAAAAAGCTTTCGAAATGAAAAGTAATTGAAACCACATGAATTACGGAACAGGTCTGAAAATGTATTTTTATATTTGTATAAAGTATCACTTATCATTGAGCCGTCAATATTTGAAATTTATATTATTGTACTTTGAGAATAAATGTGGTTTTTTGAACATAATTCCTTTTCCACAGCAAGTGTATTGTTTTATTCCGCTAGCTATTGAAGTTTTAAACAAAGTTAGAGCCGTTTGTAAGAGAATAGCGGATACGTAAGTGTGCTGCTGAGGTGAATTATGTAACTATTCTGAACGAGTTTTGCGGAGCACACTGAAGTGGATGTTCCCACATTACACTTTTTGCTGTAGCGAAATTGATGATGTTTCGCTAACATTTTTAAAAAAAAAGAAACAATTCAAAACGAAAATAAGCATTTTCGATGTATTTATCGATGACGAGTAGGTCTCACATTTGGTTTTTGAGGTATCTTAACCTAAAAGTTCAAATTCAAAATTTTTGAGGTTATATAAATTTAATTTATCATTTTTTATTAATTTATCAACTAAAATTACCATAACTTTTTAGGAACATCATTTAAGAAAACGTCGGAACTCATTTGGAAGATGAAGAATAGTACAAAAACAATTTCGTGCATCCTCTATTAACCTCAAAAATCGTGTTTTTTGAACTTTGAGGTTAGATCATCTCAAAAACCATACGTGACAGATCAATTTTGAGACCGGATTCTGACTCCGCATCAACACATGCATCGAAAATTACTATTTTTGTTTTAAATGTTTCTACTTTTTATTCAAAACACTGTTTCTTGACCTTTTTCAAAAACTGCATAAAACTAAGCCTTTTTTAGGTTGATAATTAGTTGTTTCATGCACAGTGCGTAGGTACCGTAAAGACCCACCCCCAAGTGTGGCGGTTTGTTTTGGTTTTTAGTGATAGCGGTTGTTAGTGGAATACATTCAGTTACAAGAGGAAAATATTAAACCAAACAAAAGCAGATATTAGGGTGTGTCAGAAATATTATATACATATGTACGAGTATATTAAAAAGTAATCATGACTTTGAAACTAAACTTTTTTATAGTTGTTGGGGAAATTAAAAATCTTTAATGGGTAAAGTAAAGTAAGGCAAATACAATTATTTTTGAGGGACTTATTTATTACTTCCGAGATATCATCCATTAAAGTAAAGGTATTGCAAATCCCTGTACAGGATTAAATCCAATTCGTTTACTTTTGCTTCAATGGATGATATCTCGGAAGATATCAACATAATTAAAATAAGGTTTTAAAGAAAAAGATTAAGGCTTTCAAGTACTTTAACCCAATTTAACGAATAAACGATATGGTAAATAGTTATATAACTTCAAAAAATAGCAAAAAACCATTTTTTTTTTTAGTTTTTTGGTAAGAATATCTCAAAAACTATACACGATAGTGCAATTCTGAGGTCGGACTCGCGTTTAGCATCGCAAAACACACCGAATGTGATTATTTTAATTTTTGTTTATTGTAAGTACAATAGTTAAAATCATTTTTTTTTTTTTTTTTTTTAATGGGAAAATGGCCCAACTAGAAAAGGGGTAATCTCAAAATTTAGTCAAGGAGTCACGAGCGAAAATTTTTTATACATCATTTAAATGATAAGTAAACAGAATCTGGAAAAAATTTGATGTGCTCCGACGTTCGATTTAAAACGGGTTAACGCACGCCGTGCGCTGACAAAAGTAAACTACACTACTTCCTAGTTGTACGCCATGTGTCTGAAAATAGCGTTTCTGCACTTTAAGCCAAGGATAACTCGGATTCAGACGTAATAGGAAAAAACCCTGAATTAGTCAAAAAAAGTTATCGAGATCAAATTCAGATTTTTGTGTTGCACAGTGTTATTAGCTTTTAAAAGCCGTTGAGAATTTTGAACTAGCACAAGCCGTTTTGGAGTAATTACCGTTTAACTTTAGGGTTAAAGGCTCATACTTTACGCTCGCGACGTTGATTTTGTTTCGAAATATTATGTGAGCCATGCAGTTTTTCAACGTTAATCCTAGGATGAACCTACAATATGTGTACTTGGTTTTTTATTCGAAGCGATTTTAGGGTGAGGAACGTGCGCCAAAAAATCCTAAGTTCTGTGGAGGATATAGTTTTTCATGGTATCCGTTGTTTTTTTTTTTCCAATGCAATTCGGTTTTAATCAATTGTTTTAAATTTCTTCAAAATGGGTTGTAAGATAGCTCCAAAAAAAATTTCCCGCATTATGACCGAAATATTGATAATCCAAAAATGCAGAGTTTCAAATCAATACGCCAATCTTGAAAAAATATAAAAAATTACAACATGCTTAATATAATACAACAAAATATACTTAAGGTATTCCCTAACCTTTCAAAGATAGCGATTTTCCGGTTGTAAAGTTTAAGTAGCGAAATTCCATCACATTTTTCAATATGTATCTTCTGGAATAAATTACAAACAAATAGTTGTCATTATAAACCGATTGTTTTACAAATCTTACTGACTAAGCACTTTTTGAAAATAAAGCTTTAGCAACTTTTTATTGGAATATACTTGTACAAATGCTGATGTATAGTACATAAATATAAGCAGACAAAAAAATAAATCAATAATTTGTGATAATAAAACCGAAATAGTTCTACTTATATAGCCGTTAATGATACAAAATTTCAGAGAGGCGCATGTATTCGCAACTGCAAAAACATTTTTGTAACCAATAAAATAATGTTAAAAACCAATATTTACAATTTTGTACATTGAATCAGTCCAATGAAAACGTAATCTTCCGTTAAAAAAAAAAAAAAAAATATGAACGAATCTAGTAGACACTCTGAAACAAGACGACAGAATCTGCAACATTTTTCCGCTAATAAATCTAGCTCTACAACTACGACATCGCTTTCGCGCGATACGGCTGCCAAGCCCGTTATAGAAGCGTCGAATTATCAGAGCAGTAATACCATAGTGAAACCACAAACACCGGTACTTTTTTCTACGCAACGTGGTTTGCATTTACGCCTTACTAAAGCAGCTGCAGTACCATCACACCCCACATCCTTAGGTTGTTCCAGTAGCGGCGGAGATTGTAGTCTTCAAAAACCGTCTGTAAATGGTCCAGCATATGACATTAAATTCTGTGATCTTGAGCGTTGGGTGAGTTTGTCTTTTTATTTATTCATTTATATTCATGATTTGTTGTCGAAATCTGTTTATATTTCTATATAATTGTGGGAGATAATCAAATTAGAAATCATACATAAAATATGGGCTGCATTTCGTACAGTTGCTACATACAGCAGGAAGCAAAAGTATCAACATGTTTGCTAATTTCTGGAAAATACTGCCATAGCGTCTGTTCTAATTACATGACCAAAAAGAAATATGAACCAAAGGGAAGCTTAATCATCCCTATTTTTAAGTAAATGAAAAATTTCACCTGACTTATGGAAAAAAACCATTTTAAAAATATGAGTGTTCGTTTACTACATAGTACAGACTTAAAGCTTTAGTTCGAAAAGCTCTGGTTTACGTATTCAAAATATGTTGACAGTTATGCACCTAAAAGTGCAAAAAACTACTGTTTTTCATAGTTTTTAAAAACACGTTAACATAGGATTCTGTTAGACTTAAGGAAATTTAATTATTAAAAGTAGAATCTTTAGCTTATAATTTATATAAAAACGTTTGCAGTAAAAAGTTGTGATCTTTACTGCAGTGCGGTCATTTGGTAGTTTTATATGGAAAGTTTTTCGAGGTTTTTGAAACTGAGTTATTTTTTTAAATTGTGACAATATATGAATGGAGCGTCGCAGCAAAAAAAAAAAAAAAAAAAAAAAATACCAGCTTATAGGAAATTGCTTGTACTACAAACAATATATTGCTTTTTTTTGTACGACTTAAAGTTTAGGAGATATCTTTTGACAACCCTAAAATTTTGAAAAAAACGGTTTTTGCAAAATATTCCGTAACAATATGCCGTAAAAAAAAAAATGTTCCGGGATTTTGCAGAGCATGCACACGGTGTTCAAATAAAATATCTTAATGGGCACCCTTTTTTTTTGCTGAAATCAATAGTCCTAAGTCTCATGAGTAAAATGATATGCTTTTTAAAATCGGAACCTTGGCACTTCGTTTTCTATTGGGCAAAATGGGTTAGTAGATAGTTTTCATAGATTTTCTAAGGAAAGTAAGAAAATAAGTAAATGAAATAAGAATTAAAATAGCCATTTTGGAAGAATTTGGCGATGCTGATTTCGAATCCGGTCTCAAAATTTCTGCCCAATAAAAAACGAAGTGAAAAGGTTTCGATTTAAAAAAGCATATCATTTTACTCAGGAGGCTTAGGACTATTAATTTCAGCAAAAAAGGGTACCATACGTTGTCCCATTAAGATATTTTGTTTGAATACAGTGTGAAATTCATACGCAGTATGTATGTCTCTTCGTTTTGCCTTTTTTGGACAAAACAGCGTAGTCGGCGTTGGAAACAACAACAATTATGAAAGAAATTTACCAGAATTTTTCTCTAGAAGTCCCCGTTACCGAGATATTTGCAAAGAAACTGGCTTTGGGCGGCATTTTCCAATATGGCGAGCGGAAAGTTTTGCGGGATTTTTGCAAATGAGTTATTTTATAGATTTCAATGCGCTCTTTGAGAATTTCAACTTTACTACGACTCGATCCCGCAAAACTTCTCCAGGTGACATCATTTTATTCTCCCAAATGATTGTACTATAGCATTTCAAACCATTTTTTCTAAACTAATTTGACGTCGCTGAACACGAAAAATGCAATTTTTTTGTTCTTTTGGCGGTTCTCGAGTTATTCGGACATTTCAATTTTCGAGGTTATAGCTTCATATACATCAATATATTTGTATAACGCCAAGTCTGATCGATTTCATTTACCACGTTTACAAAGAGTGATTAATGGCGCTTCTAGCGAGTATACCAATGATTATGCTCCGCTCAAAATTGACTGAATAATATATGCACAAAAACTTCGTGCTGTCATAACACGCGCTTAACATTTGTCAGAACACCGGCATTTGTTTTCTGTCAAAAGCTTCACACCCGACCCATACCCGCAGGCGGCACTCTTCCCCTACATGTTCCGATCTTTCCATGACTATAACTAAGTTCGAAAGACACTTTTTATTGTTTGACCAGTTTTTTGGAGCCCTTTTTCTCCTAGAAATTTAGGAAATTATACATAAACTGGATGAATAACTTTTCTGGATTTATGGACTTTGCTTTCCGTCATCTTCCACATTATAGGTAGGCGTACCTTCCAACCCCTATAAAACTCAAAATTTTGACATTGTAGCAATTTAGTTAGCTGGATACGGATCAAAAATGGAAAACTACGTCGAAAATAACAATTGCAGATTTAGTTTTTGACCATTGATCAACTCCATTAAAAACCTAACACCGCAAACCAGTACCCTAGCCGTCCTAGTGTGCCCATATGGCAACAATGCATTCTGAGAATCCAGTGATTAGGGTCTTAAATTTACGATGCAGTTTTTTTTTTTTTTTTTTCATTTATATTTTACAGAGTAAACCGCTAAAAAAATCTTTTTGAAATTGGAAAAATAAAATTGTGTGGGGTGATACGGATTAAATCAGCTGAGGTTAGTTATTAACGTCTATTTTTGGTTTGGAAACAATGAACTATTTTTTTTTTCCGGTTTTGGTAAATTTAGGATTTTTTATTTAAAAACAGAATAGACGACTCGCTTAGTCACTGATAAATAATTCTAATTTCAGAGTACAAATCGTGCTAATCACATTGGCTTGGATGACACCATTGCCTCCAAAACGTTTACTGTGCAAAAAAATAGCAGTTTTAATCCCACAAGGCATTCCATGGTACGCTTTGAGACCAGTGACACTTGATTTTAATAATTTTAAAGCAAATAGTATCGCTTTAAGCCATTTTTGTTAAAAAAATTTATCACATTTGTAATTTCAGCACACAGCAACTAAAATATGTTTAAGCGTTTATAAGAATTTTTTTTTTCGTTTTTTTTTCAAGAGATAAATTATTTGTACAAATAAAGAATCAAAAATATATATTGGTCATATATTTTTCTATTACCAATTATTAAATTTAGTTTTTTTTTTTTTTTTTCTAATAAACAGAAGCAAATTTAAATTGTTTTATGGAACAGAAAATTATTTACATTATTTACTACCGAACAGCATGGAACAGATGACATTGTTGGTTTGAGCTTACTGTACAGTGTGTTTATGTGAAACACCAACAAAATTGCAAAAACAAGGCAAAATGTATTAAAGAAAATGATTAAAATTTATTGAGGCTGGTTTTCGTTACGTTTCAATTTCCACCACAGGTCATATCATCAGAACAATTTGCCGACATCCAGAAGAACTTACAAGCATACTATATTTAACTTTTAGCATAGATTTGTTGAGAATCACAGCAAAAAGAAAATAAAGCACATGCAAAATTAATATTTTTTTACCGCTTTGCTCCATTGATAGATATTATCCTTATTTGTTTTTGTATAGCCTTGTTCTTGTACTTTTATATAAATATACTGAACAGTAAGCTCAAACAAACAATGTCATCTGATCCATGCTTATGGGTAGCATAAAAAAAGAACCAAATTTATTTTTCGGGATTTTCAGAGTATGATCTAAATATAAACATTTTTACTACTATAGAGTGGCTCTAAATTTAAATTTTTTTTGGAACTGCGTTCATATGGCACCATGGAAATAAGCACTACCTAAAAATTTCAGAGAACATTTGATGCATCCCAAATTATTTTAAAAACCAAAAAGTGGTCCTGTAAATGGCAAAATTTTTTGTTTTAAAATTCAAACTGTTAAATTCTTAGAGGGATCCGAATCTGCAATTTATTTTTATGTAAGCTCTGTAGTTTTGAAGATATTCAGGCCCGAGCCGTAATCCGTGTGTTTTCAATTACTTTTCATTTAGGAGGCTTTTTGATGAAAATGGTTAGTCACACGATAAAAAGTATTAGAATCTTTTTTGTGGGGAACCATAGGTTCTACAAATAACATTGATTAGCATTAACGAAAAAGTAACCGTTTAACCGAAATATTCTTAAAAAACTGCAAAGTCGGAAAATTCGACTTTATCAAATATTTCCGATACGGTTACTTTTTCGTAAATATAAATCAATATTATTTGTAGAACCTTTAATTCTCCACAAAAAAGATTCTAATACTTTTTATCGTGCGACTCACCATTTTCATCTACAAGCCTCCTTAGTGAAAAGTAATTGAAACCACGCGGATTACGGAACAGGCCTGATTGTAAATTCAAGTTGGAAAATTAAAATACGAAATCGAACGGCCAACATCTCCAAAATTACTGAACTTATAGAGAAATAAACTGCAGCTTTGCATTTAGCGGCTCCAAATCTGGCGTTAGGAAATAACGCCCAAAAAAAAAAAACGAAATAACGCCCAAATTATTTTCATATAAATTTGGGCGATAATCGTTTTGGAAATAACGCCCAAAATTTTATTTGCATGAAAATAATTTGGGCGTTATTTCGTTTTTCGTTTTTGGGCGTTATTTCATTTTTTAAAAATAAAACGAAATAACGCCCAAAAAAACGTTATTTCCAAAATGATTATCGCCCAAATTTATATGAAAATAATTTGGGCGTTATTTCGTTTTTGTTTTTGGGCGTTATTTCATATTTTTTGGGCATTATTTCGTTTTTTATTTTGGACGTTATTACGTCATTTTATTTTTTGGGCATATAAAAAAAATATTTTTCAGATTCAGGACAACTTTTCGGTTTTTAAAATGGTTTGGGATGCATGAAATATTCTCCGAAATGGACCAAGTTTTACGTAGCGCTTATTTCCTTCAAACAGAATATGTTGTTGCCATAGGAGCGCAATTTCAAGCAAATTTTTGTTTTTCACACAAATTTGGACAGGTCTAATATATACATCATTAACCCTTTCGACTCGGCTGGGACAATATATCCCAATTTACATACATATATTGTCCCAGCCGGGTCGAAAGGGTTAAATTACCTACCCTTAGTAAAGTAAAAATGTCCTAAAATATACGATACGATTGCACTTTGCAATTTTTTGCTTAATGTTTCTAGAACCACTGTAAAGGTCTAAAACAAAAAGGTAACTTCCCCTTGCGCTTCAGCCGCCATCTTAAAATATTTTTGATTCGATTTATCTCGTTTCCTATTTGTCGCACAGAAAAAATATTGAACAAAAATTACTGCTAATAAAATTCTACATATTTTTGATTTCGGATGCGATATCCATAAGTTGATGTTTCGAGCGGTAGTTTCCAAAAATCATTTTTCTCAATTTTGACCAACTGGGTGTTGATTTTTCAAAAAGTTGTGATTTGTATCGCTTGTAAGAACACACAGAATAGCTTTTAAATGAATTGATTACTTCGAGCTATGACACTTTGAATTCATTGCGTTGCGGAAAAGATGTACTTCTAGAGAGGCTCACCTGGTATGTTCGCGGGTAGAAAACGCACCAAAATCATAAGAAATATAGTAATTATTAGAAATAATTCATTGCATATATTATTTTTCGGTGGTTTCGATTTTCGTACGTTTATATTATTGCAACAATTTCAATGATGCTAACTCCATAATAATTGAAACTGCTATAGAGAAGTCTACACATTTTGACTCTTTCGTAAATGTGGGGGGAAGATTTCGATTTACTTGTAATTCTCACTGGAAGAGCGCCTCAGAACTCAAACATGGATAATTCAGTGCTATGTTAGTTGCTGCGGTTTTCAAGACCTCAAAGTACTTTTACTGCTTTTTTGCTTTCCAATAATATTATGGGTGTTATCGTGAATCAAGATTCCCGGGGAATTTTCTTAGACTGCAGTGCATTCTCCATTGCAGTTAAAGAAAATTCCCCGGGAATCTTGATTCACGATAACCCCCTATATCTTACATTTTAAATAATGAAATACAAATTTTACATATTTCAATTATGATTTTATAAATAACGTAGATTAAGAAGAATTGCTGGTAAGTGAAGCCATTAAAAATTCCATCTTGTTAAGAAAACTTTTGCCTTCAATTTTATCGAAACGAACCTGGAATTATATAACGCACAATTATTAAACTACTATATACGCACTTGTTCATGTCGTTGGCATTGTATATATGTACCTCTTTAAAATGTCCGCCTAGATTTTCCCAGAATTTTTCTGGTACTAATGGACTTGGGAAAAAATCCTGCCTGGGACTTCGTGCAATAAATACTTTGACATCAATTTGTGGATCACAACGTATTTGTACTGCAATCATGCGATCACTATTTGGCGATGCCAATAAACATGAACTTGCATTGCCTAATGGTTCTACTTTCCCAATACCCAAGTGATTACTATTTGATAATACTGTCCAAGCCATACAACGCGCAAGATTCAGTAAACATGAGATTTGATGTGAATTTATTTGACAGAGTATTAGATCGCGCAATTCTTGTGGTTCATATGATAGATGCATAACACGTCCATCGCGACAAATGCATTTGAGGGAACGTTCTTTAACATGTATAACAAGTGATGTTCGATTGATTGTGTCATAGCTGTGTCAAACATAAAACAAAACATTATATAACTAGATAAAAATTAATAATGTCATGGCAACTTTTACCCATGCGTCACTATGTTGATTTTAACACAAGACATTGTTGGACTATTCATTGCATTCCAGTGTGAAACAATTTGTGGATCTTTGACATCACGCGCAAGTGTATCCAACACATATTGTGTACGTTTTCGCATGAAAATATGTTGAGCCTGTGCAATTATTTGCTCAAGTATTGTTTGAGAGTTTGTCATTTCCAAAAGCTCGCAACGATCGGCAGCCATAGGTCCAGCTAGCATACGTTTTCTACTAGGCCCTAATGGACCACTAGCCGGATGAGGAAATGGATGATGTGAATTATTATGATGTACCTCACGCAATAGCTGATGCAAAGAGTGTTCGAGCACATGGTCATGGTCATTTATTGGTCCAGGCTGTGTCGAATCAAATGCAGTTGAGTGACACAATGA
Organism: Calliopum simillimum; assembly: GCA_951812925.1. Lineage (NCBI taxonomy): Eukaryota > Metazoa > Arthropoda > Insecta > Diptera > Lauxaniidae > Calliopum > Calliopum simillimum. The sequence continues at coordinate 24,810,645 of OX638368.1, forward strand.
GATAATAAGTTGTATGCCAGGTAAAAGTGTAGCACGTATTTGATTTCCAATAACAACATGTGGTATTGGTGCTTGCAGTTGAATGGCCTCACGGGCCAATTGACTAAATAATTCCTTACAAAATAAGACATTTTGTGCGAATTCCAAGGTCTTTTGCCAAACGCCAGCCTGCAATGAAACAATAACATAAATAAATATTTTTTTAGTCCTACAAAACTATTTAAAGCCTTGAATAATCTATATGTATGTTCATAACTACTAATGACAAAAAAAAAGTAATTTCCCATATGATATACTTCGATTCTGAAAATAAATTTCCATGTTAATAAACTAACCTGTTGCGTTATATTTTGACCATGACCCATTAAGTTCACCGTTGCTGTACAGAGATCTTCTTGATCTTTTTGTGTAATAACTTTAATATAAGCCACGCCCTGTAGCTCAGCTGGAACTATAACACGTAATGCCGATGTATTTTTCGGTGGTTGGTTTTGCAACCCATTATTACTTCCACCCCCACCGCCTCCGCCTGCAGTCGGTGTATCGTCTTCCATCACATCATCAGCTTTTGTCACCTCAAACGTACCACTCATGCCGAATTTGGAGCCCGCAGTCCGGTAACTTAAATCACCAATAATAGCATTAGAAACTTTTTTCAAGCGCCAATTTTGACGAAGTCTTAACAGTTCGATATGAAAATCAGAAACATTCCTGTTGCGTTGCTCACTGTGTGAACTACGCAAACGTTCGGCACCACTCAACAGAACGTTGGCAGCTTGACTCAAAGCCTTTTTACGACTGTATACATGTACAATAGGCTTAGTATCTTCGGCCTCCTCCGGCACAGGATCTAACACTAAATAACGTTTATCCTTTGCTATTAATATAACATCGGAGAGCACACATATCTCAGTTAAGGCATCATTGAGCTTGTTGCGTACTGAATCCCAAGGCCACAAACTCGGCTGAAACTGCGACACGTCCTTACTATCATCGTTGGACTTGCCTTCTTCCTTTTTCAAATCATCCAATGAGGTTTTGCTAAAATCAATGCGTGCAGCACATTTTGCAAGACTTTCGGACAATGTTGGTGAACTAAAATTAAAAAAATTAGCAAATTTAAAATTAAAACTGTTTTAGCTTTCTTACGGTTGATATATTTCGGTTCCATCATATGCAATCTCTTGGATTAAACTTTCGCACGCTGTTTCCACAGAAACGTTAACTGTATTTGTTATATTCATTTTTATTGTTCAAAACAGACTTTCAGAAATTAAAAATTAATAAATTAGAATAAATTTAAAGCATCATCAAGAACAAACAAATTAAAAATACAAATGCCAGGTTAACAGCAGCAAAAAGCTTGGTGCTATAAGATACGACAACGTGACGTTCATGGTTAGGTCTTGTTCTTCTTTTTATGCCTTCTAAGTGCCAATTCACACGACGGGCACGTAAGGCACGTCAAATTTCTAGGCAAGCGGAGGGAAGTGGTGCTTTCATTTCCCTCCGTTTGCCTAGATCCCTGCGTTTGTTAGTTCCCTTCGTGTGAGTGCGCACTAACCATGTAGTAAGTCACGAAAAAATGTGAACAAGAGAGTCGTAATATTTGCAAAGTTTAACGAAAACGTGTGCGTTGGGCATGCGCTTATTTTACGATTTTCTGATTTTCGTTGATGCCGCCCCCTCAAATCCTTCTAATGGTCATAAAAACAAATACTATGAAGTTTCATGGCGATCGGATAACGATAACCCGGCCCTCAAGAGAGGTTAAGGTCAAGTTGAGGTTACAGACATAAAATAATGAAATTTTTTTTAAACTTAATTTAATTAGTCAAAGCATAATTTTATCTTATAGCAAATTGAAATACCTTTCCAACAAGCTATAATTGTTTAAAATCGGGTAATAAATACGAATTTTTCATTTATCGGCACTTGCAAAATTGCCGCAAAATACCATATCGATACCTTAGAGCGCTATAGTCCTATCTCCACTTTTTGCGATTTTGAGATTTTTGCAGTTATGGCAACATTGTGGGCTTCTTTACCGTGTGGAAAACTGTGTGATGTCAAAATACCACTAAAACACCATAATATTCGAAAATTAAAAAAAATCCTATCTCCAAACTGTAATTTTTTCAAGAGCGCTACTGTCCTATCTCCACTGAATATTCAAATAAGTCACATTTTAAAAAAAATTCTTTGTTTTTTCGCGTTTTCTTAGCGTTTCATGACTTTTTGCGACATTTTAGTGAACAAATTTGGTTACACCCAAGGCTCCACTCTTGCTTGTCGGAACCAAAAATTCGAAAAAAAATTCAAAAAAAAAATTCGTTTTGTCGTGTTTTCTACGCGTTTTATGACTTTTTACGACATTTTAGTGGAAAAAATTCAAAAAATTTACTATATGCGACGTTTTTTTCAAAAGTAGTGGAATTCTATATAGGGCCAAAAGTAATGTCATACTGTAAATTGGGTGGGATTTCGTTAGAAATTAATAAAATTGGTTAAAAACAATTAATTATGTTAAAATATACTACAGGTAAAAATATTGCATACATCGTTATACCAAAATAGCAGCCAATCCGAAATAACCACTGTTTGAAATCTTCTTTTTGCATTTCCCAACAATTGGAAAAATGGAGATAGGACTATAGCGCTCTAAGGTATCGATATGTAGTAGTATAGCATTTTGCGGCAATTTTGCTAATGTCGATAAAAAGAAAATTCATAAAATTCGTATTTATTACCCGATTTTAAACAATTATAGCTTGTTGGAAAGGTATTTCAATTTGCTATAAGGTAAAGTTATGCTTTGACTAATTTAATTAAGTTAAAAAAAAATTTTCATTATTTTTTGCCTGAAACCTCAACTTGACCTTGACCTCTATTGAGGGCCGGGTTATCGTTACACGATTGCCGTGAAACTTCATAGTACATATTTGTTTTTAAGACCATTAGAAGGATTTCAGGGGGCGGCATCAACGAAAATCAGAAAATCGTAAAATAAGCGCATGCCTAGTGTGCGTGTGTGATGCCGAAAAAAAAGTAAAATGGATAATACCGACGAGTACGAGGAAACTGAATACTCAAACATAACAATTGAAGAAGAAACCGATCCGAATGATGATCTTCAAAAACCTTAAAAGTAATAAAAAAAAAAAAACAAATAAAACACGTAAAACAAATAATAATGCATTTGAGCTTACCGCGAATATTTTTTAAATCAAAAGGAAATATCCTTTGAATCAACCTCAAATGTTTGTTTAATCAAAAGAAAATATTTGATTTGAATACTAATCACATTCAATTTAATAACTTCAAATCAATGGTTTTTCACAGTCAATTCAAATAATTCCGCCTTCGGAGCTAAATCATTACCAATATCTATTGTATCAACAGTGAAAGTTGCCGTTTTTTCACTGAGTGTACGCCTTGTTTTTATTTCCTTGGTTCAAGATAAAATAGTTAAAAATCAGGGCGGCGTGTTCAACCATGATTGCCTTTTTCTTGATTCTTACTGCAATACCTAAATTGGAGCGTCAGCGTTATTTTATTGTCAAAAATTTCTCATGCACATACAATTTGTATGGCGCATACCGAAATTGCCAACGCTCAACGCTGAGCTATTCGAATTTCCAATTTTGACAAAGCGTTATGGAGTGAAGTTAGCTGCAGAAAAGTAAAAAAAGAAACAACAATATGATTTTGACAAACAAATGACTTCAACGCAACGCTCTTTATTTCGGTATGGCGCTTGACGCTTTTGTGTAACGTTAAATATCGCAACGCCTGACGCTCCAATTTAGGTATGGCAGTTAAGAGCTGACTCACACGACAGACAGACTAGTTGCGCAACTATTTTGCCTGAATCGTGTTAGTGTATAGCAAACACACAGGCGATAGCAAATCGCTCGTGTGGGCGCTATCATATGCCGGAAAGGCATGGTTGAATTACCATGAACCATGCCGCAAAAAAGAATCAGATAGTTGCACAACTATCCTGTCTGATGTTATATTTGGCGTTTGATGAATGGATAGAAACGCCCTACAAGAGTAAAAAAAGGAAAACAAAATGTAATAGTTGGATTTTGTTCTATTTGTTTTTCTTTTGGCTTTGACATTTATAGCCTATTCCACCTAAGGATTATGAAGTGATTTAGCAGTGATTTAGCTCACCTTATTCATCATGTATTTAATGTCAAATAAAACTGAAAATTGTCGTAAATCAATAAATAAACTTTATGTGGAAATAGGCTGTTACGAACCAAACTCTTTTTCATAATAAGTGCGCTTCCACCGGGGATTTTCGGCTATTTACAGATTTATTTGAAGTTTAATACATGCTGAATGAGGTGCGTTACGGTTAAACGTCACCGCTTAAATTTTAGGTGGAAACAGGCTATAATAATCAACCGATTGAAAATTTTTTTTCAAAATCTATGTTTTAGCCTGTTTCCTCCGAAGATTTATGAAGTGATTTAGCCGTAGCTCACCTCATTCATCATGAATTAATTGTCAACTAAATCTGAAAATAGCCGTAATCCCAAAATAAATCTTCGGTGGAAACAGGATATAATAGTAATAACAAGATAAAAAATGAGATTAAGCCGAAACTCACCTCATTCAACATGCATTAAACGTCAACTAAATCTGAAAATAGCCGTATTGGATCCGCCATTTTGAAATTTATTGAATTGACATCAAATTTATAATTAGGGCAGTCAGTGGTCGGCAAATTAATGAGTGAGAATTTATGTTTGAGAGAAGATAGAAGAAAGAAAAGGATAGAGAGAGCTAGGTAGATTTTTGAGAGCACAATTGTGCTGTAGAATGTCGATCACTGAATAAGGGGATCATAAAACCTCTATGTGCCGATTTTTGTGATAACTTCGCTTCTGCATCCGCCTCCGCGAAGATGATTTCCGTTACAGCCCTAATTTAAATATACCACAAGGCCAAATCGTCAAAAAATTTCTCTACTATTTATGGCCAACATTACATACAAAACCCATCCAATGTGCCTCGATAGGAATTTTCTTTTAGGTATAAATCGGTATACCGAAATAAATATCGTTGAATCGAATCGAAGTTCTCAGAAAAAAAACCGTTAACCGTAGCATGTATACCGATCACAGTGGGCATGTGAAATGAAAATGATTTCAGGATCATAAAACTGCTTCAAGTAAAAAGTTAGTCAATTACGTAAATTTTTCTCTTATACCCTTGTGCCGCTTCTGGATTGAAATGGATTAAATTTTAATAGTCCATTCTGATCCAGAATTGTGTACCAGATTTCTCGGATAGATTTGGATTCAGAATTGGATCAATGCATTTTAATCCATGGAATATGGATTGTTGCGCAATCTATCAATCTTTATGGATCCAGATTTTGATCCAGAATTGTGTACTAAACATTCAGCAAAGATTTGGAAACATCGTTAAACTAATCCATTTTCATTGAGAGAATATCGATTCCAAGAAAGATTAAAGTGGATTAAATTTGATGTACGCCCACAATTTTCCAAAAGCGCGAATTACTTCAGTTAATATTGGGGGTTATCGTGAATAAATATTCCCGGAGAATTTTATCAGACTGCCGCGCATTTTCTATTGCAGTTTAAGAAAATTCCCTGGGAATCTTGATTCGCGATAACCCCCATTATCTCTAAAAATTGCGACAAATAGATTAAAATGGATTGGTATTCAATTCAGAGGTTTCGTGGTCTGGATAGTATGGTTCCAATTAGATTCAAATGGACACTTTCTTTATCCATATTAATCCATTAGAATCTAAACGCGGCACAAGGGTACGTTAAGAAAAAAACAGAACGGTGTACAATTTCTCATAATAGAAAACAAAAAAGGTTTTTGAAATCAAACCATTGTAATTTCTTTGAAATTTAGTAAAAAAAAAAAAAAAATGCATCTGTAAATTGGCCCAAAACCTTAAAAAAAAATCCAAGCAATGAAAGCCAAAATAGTCATTATCATCGTCTGAGTCTTTCAGCAGGATCACCGCATCACATATGCTTTTTTAAATAAACTAACCTATAAAAAATCGATGATTTTTCGTCATTTTTGATTTAATATAAGACTAGTACGAGATCCGGCAGTAAAAAAACGTATGAATCGAATTTTTAGTTAAAATCTAAGTGTTACATATATTTATGAATGGGGGAATATATTTTTGCCGGGTTGCCTATCAAAATGTGGCCGCTAGTATTTTCAAATTGCGATATTTTATGAACCGTGAGTCGCACGAGGAAAAGTGCCCAAATCTTTTTTATGAAGAGTCATATGCTCCACAAGTTATTTTCATTATATGTAAAGAAAAATTTACCGATTAAGAATTATTTATTAAAAACCGATTTTTTTTACGCAATAAACAATAAACGTAACCTACAATTTTTTTTTTACATATAATAAAAATTACTTGTAAGCATACGACTCTTCATAAAAAAGATTTGGACACTTTTCCTCGTGCGACGCACGGTTCATAAGTTATCGGAATTTAAAATACTAGCGACCACATTTTGAAAGGCAACCCGGCCAAAATATATTCCCCCATTCATGAATATATGTAAAAATTAGATTTTAACTAAAAACCTGATAAATACTTTTTTTTACTGCCGGGTCTTAGACTACCAGGTAATTGTTAGCCATAAAACCTGAGAGGAAGTTTGGAGTACCAGTCTTTTTCTTTAAAACTCAATTTGAATTACATAAATATTTTTTTTTTCTCCGAAATATGGTTACCTTAAAAGTTGTAAAAGTGCTGAAATCCGGTTTTTGGCTATATTTAGGTTTATATACAGGGCGCACAAAATCGATTTGTTTTTACTTTTAATTACTCTATTCTTAACCTTCAAAATGAGCTATAAAGTGGCTTCGTATGATATTCCCTTACATAGTTATGATAATTTTAAATTGACAAAAAATCGTGAATAATTTTTTTGTTAGGTTATCTAAAAAACCAAATGTGATGGAGCAATTCTGCGACAAATACATCGAAAAAGACTGTTAGTTTTCATTTCTTGCTGTTTTTTAGGTCTTGGGAAAATTTATAAAAAAGTGCATTGGTTTGATATCAAAGGCATTGACATTTTGATTTAAATTTTTTTGTTACTGAGAAGAGAAAAAAATATGGAATTGGCTGTAACTTGCGAAACCGAACAGCTATGATTTTACTTCAATCAGTTTTATAATCCTGAAATCATTACGAAAACATCCTCATACCCCGATTTCGTCGTCACTATCGTTCGACTCAAAATTCGTATTAGCCCACTGATATTCGTTTCTGTTCTGATCCCTGTTAAAAACATAAACCAATCCTATAAATTTTATTGAAATTCATAAATTTTTATTAAGTGCTTCTACGTACTAGGAACACACTTATTTGATATCAATAATGTATTATGTACTTATATAATTTTAGCATATTGATGATTAAAAAATTTGTTTTAAAAAGTTTCAAACAGCAAAAACAACAATGTTGAAACACTCGAAAACACTTTTTATATATGTATTTCCGTCGTTACATAAAAACTTATCTGAGAAACCATGTACAGTCTGCTACAATACATTTGAGCGTGGCAATTGAACTATGGGATATAACGTTTTTTTTACTTAAAATTATATTTTAAGCACATATGTAGCAATATCATTTTTATGGCTGCTCTGCACTTTTCCAATGTTGAATAGCATAGACCAAATGTATTGACATAGACTATAACTAAGTCAACAACAAATATCGCTATTATATGAGGGGCATAGAATGACAATGGAGTAAATCAGTTTTTTTTCTTTTTTTGAACTTTCAGCTGTTTAAAATGACAGACGAACTTTAAAAATTGTTTAAATATTACCCGCTTGACTTATCCTAAGCCCCTTATATAATCGAAACAAAAAAAAATCTCTAAATAGTTTATCTTTCAAAATACGTGCATAAGAGCGAAATATTTGATATTGTTATCGGTTTCGATAAGTCGCAATTAAGTTGAATTGAATTAAATTGAGTGAATATGCAAACATACATTGAGAATACACAATATACAAGAATCCTTTTTGTTTAGGAAATTACTTTTTATAAATATCTACATGTTAGTTTTTTATTGTTTTTTTTTTTTGTTTTTTTTTTTACATTTGATGCGTTTTCGGGGTATAAACTAATTTTGTACATTACACTATATTTAAAATTCTAAAATTATTTACCTTCTTTAAATTTTATTTTTTTTTTAAATGGAACTTCAACGCTCTGCGCATAACAAAAATATTTCATTAAACTAGTCAACTTTAAGTTTTCAGCTTTCCTCGATGGAACCACTGCTTGTTCTTAATATCGATTGCTGTGTGAATATTTGTGGTGATGTTTTTGCAGTTCTATCTTGGTTTAACTGATTGTCTTGCGACGTTGACACATTCGATTGTGTTTGCGGTACTGACAGTACTTTGACATTTTGCAGTGATTTTATATTAACTGGCCCACCCTGATAATTGGGCGAAAGGAATATTTGTCCACCACCTTGTACAGCTAATACGACACGACTCGCTTGTGATTTTACAGCAGAGCTCTAAAATTAATTGATTTATTTTAATTTATATAAATTTAAAATTCAAAAATCTGTATGAACATTAGCCGTGTTTTTTTGACGCGTATATACAATTGTGGATACCTTCAAATTGCGATAACTTATGAACGGTGAGTCGTACGATAAAAAGTCCAAGGGTCTTTTTCAAGGAAAACCACATGCTCTACAAATAATTTTAATCTTTTGTAAAAAAAAAATAATTATTTAGAAGTAATTTAAAAAAAAGTGATTTTTTGCTATTTATCGGCGCTAACCAGTTTTTATAAAATACCTCCTTAAAAATAAATTTTTTTAAATATAACATGAAAGAAAATGTGATTCTCCATAAAAAAGTTTTTAAGAGTTCTATTGTCTGACTTACTGTTCATGAGTTATCGCAATTTGAAGGTATCCACAATTATATATACGCGTCAAAAAAAACACGGCTATTTTTCAACTGTAGCAATTGGAATTGTATAAATCAGAACTAATATTATGCATCACTAGATGAGATGATATTGTTAGCCGAGCAAAATCTTATCTTAATCGAAATAGATATGGTTTCATCTCATGCGCAATGCGTCTAAATTAGTTTATTCCTATTTAACATTAATTAACAACTTACCTTTTGAGCGTTGGCGACTACAATATTTTTAAGAGCTGAACTGATTGTGTTTTGGGATTGTGTTGACGTTGGTGCTTGCAAACGTACAATTTGTCCAGATGAATTCAATATTAAAGTTTTTGGCATGCTGTCTGTTGACTGATGTAATATAGTATCGCTGTTGCTGTTTGCAACAATAGTTCCAGTATTTGCATTGGCCACAGTATTTAGTGGCATCGTATTTGCAGCAGATACAGCTAAGCGATTAGCTTGCAATTGTTGTTTTAGTGCGGTTGGCATTTGCTCAACACGCAAAATTTGATTACCCATAATTACTGTTTGCATTTGAGCATTAGCCTGAGTTGTAAATGTTCCTCCTTTATTAAGAACCTTTACGTTTGACTAGAAATTGAAATACATTAAATAAATTTGTTAAGTATTTAGAAATATTTGTGCGAAAATTGGACGCAAGTAACACATAAAAATCTTGTTTCGACAATGACTAAACTTTGATATTCTCCATAATTAATACACTTAAATTTACTTTTTAAACGTTATCATTAAATAATAATCATAACAAAACAAAATTCAAGTGTGTGTTACTTCCGTTTTTTTGCATTCATTCATACATTTCCATGTAATTTTGCTGTCTGTCCACCTAAAATTATAGCAGGATTTGTCATTTTTTGCGTTTGACTTGCTGTTGATATTGGCTTGCTGGATAATATAACTTGCTTTCCCTGAATATTTGCAATGTTATAGTTTGCGGGTGTACCAGTGCCTATAACCCTCATGCCAGTGCTGGCGCTCGAGGTAACAACCGAAGTTGCTGAGACAACTGTTGTCTTGCCAAATATATTTGATGTATTCAACATGGTTTGCGCTGAAATCGGTTGAATATGATGACCAGATGAAGTAACAATTTTACCAGTTGTTGTTATATATTTGGGGGCATCTTTAACTGTGGCAACAGACATGGAAATTGGTGTTGTAAAAACGGCCGAAGTTGGATTAGCCTGTGAACTATTCAATTGATATGGTGTGCCAACAGTTATTAAATTTCGCGGTTGCGATACCACAGCATATTGTGAAGCTGTTGTATTATCCATATGCTGTCCAATACCTGAAGTTAACTGAATAATACTACCTTGAGATGGTGGAGCTTTAGCTGCCGTAGCATTAGTTACACGCAACGTTTTTCCCTGTTTCGATAACAGACTTTCTAGTGATATAATTTGACCAGTCGAATTATTTCCTGCTATTCTTGTTTCAGTAGCTTCGGGTAAAATGCTTGTAATATTATCCTTGGAGTTCTGTTGTTGCTGATGTGATGGCGCTGTGTTGGAAGCTTTTAGAAGACAAGCGATATTTTGAGGCTGGGATCCAACAACTGTAACATTTTTATTCTGTTGAGATGTAGTTTTAACTATTGGTGTTGCTATTTTCACAGTTGATCCTCCAGCTGTAGCTAAGCGTGTCGCTGACACACCTTGTTGTTGTGTTGTTGCATTGCTTGAAAGAATTTGCACGGTTTTAAAATGCACTGATTGTTGTTTTAAGTTCTGCAGCAATATTCTTTGCTGTTGCGCTGATAAATTGCTTGCGTTTATAGTTTGAATTTTACTGGTAGAAGATTGCGGGGAAATGTTTATTGTAGACGCTGTGTTTTTGGTTGTATTTATATTGATACTTTGAGCTTGAGATGTGAGATTTCTTTGAGTTGAAGCTATAGAACTTGGTATTTGCTGTACAATAATATTCTTGTTCGGATTTGCAACATTTGGGTTAATGGGAGTTTTTCCTAAAATAAAGAATAGATATTAATTTTGATTGTTCGTGTGTTCTTTAACTTGCTAAGACAATTCTAATGATAATGTAGCTACCAGGGTTCTTCCGCACAAGACGTTTTGTTGGAGTTTCAAAACATTTCATTTCAAGATACGTTATGCTTTGTACCCACTTCTTATTTCAGCTCATACATTTTAGTGTTGTTTTTCAACTCATTTGTTTGTATAAATTACAGTGCATTAAAGTATTTGTAAGAACCAGGTTTTTTTTGACACTGATAAAACACTTCAGTGGCGAAATGAAATCCGTGAATCCTCTACAAGTCTCTTCGAAGTGTATGCGTAATGGGTTTAATCATTAGTGATTCATACCGATATTGTCTGCTACGAATCGCTAGCACACTGACGACTCAGTGACATTATCAGGACATTTGTTCGAAAAGTTTATGCATGAAGTCGAACAAATGTCCCCGTTTGTCACCTATGATTTAATTTTGTTTCTATTTGTCATCAATGAATCATCGCAACGTTCGCCACAGGGAAGGGTGAGAGATGTCTCTGATAATAATACATTTACAGTAAAAATTAGATAATTGATTCCTAACATTAAAGGAAGCACTGCAGAGATGCTTTCAGAGACGCTAGAAGCTTTCATGGTCACTGCATATCTTTCTAACGCAGTGTGTTAATTAGAGAATCTGTAAATAAGTAAGTCGAATTTTAGCATTTTTCAGGAGAGCAGTTTGCATTTTTGAACATCCTTTACTATTTAATTTTCTCGTGGTCGCACTAAAGTTTTTTCAACATTTTTTTTTTATAAAAAATTGTGTAGTAAATTTTTATTAAAATGTAACGAAAAGTAACGTTGTTGTTGTATTTTTTAGTTCCTCGAAACTTTTCATATGTTCGACCAAATCTTTTATAAATTTGGAATTATTCTTAAATAGTAGTTTTCCTAACATTTTCTCCGGATTTTGTTTTGGGGAACGGAGAACTTTTTAGTAATAATAATCAAATTCCTTAACAAAACAATTACAATTCTAAATAAAAACAGATTCTATATGAAAACAATTAATTACTTACCAACAACGACACGATGTTGTTGCATTGTTTGCGCAGGTTTAACGAGTAAATGCTGATTTTGTTTCTGTTGAAGAGAGGCGAATGCTTGTGATGACATTCTTACAATTGCACCTGGTGGTACTGCTGAAGAACTGCTACTGGATATAAGTGAAATGCCACCAGCACTTTTTTGAACCAATTGAGGGCGTAATGAAGCAGTATTTGTAACAACTCGTTGACCAATTATTTGTATTGGTGGTTTCGATGATGAAACCGGCACAGTTATTAGAGACTTTCCACCAGCCGATCCCACAGACGGTACTAAACGTATAATATTTTTTGAAGCTGCTGCTGGGGATTGCTGGCCATGTTGTGTTTCTGTATTTGAAACTTGTGGTTTTTCCGTAAAAACATTTTGCTTTCCAAGTTGCAAATGTTGTGTATCATTTGCACCAGGAAACAATATTGGTTGATCATTTCTAACGCTATTAACTTGCACTGGTATAATAAAACTTTGCTGTTGTTGAGTCCTTTGCATCGGTTTTGCGGTAGTTTGTGGAGGTTTGTTTTTAATATGCGTCTGTTGAGTTATTTGATTAATGATAATAGGTTTATTGAGCGCAACTTTTTTACCGCCAACTGTGGCGCTTAATGCTGGGGCATTTACCGAACGGGAAGTGTCATTTTTCACTAGTTGTATAGATGGACTTGGATTTGTTGGCGTTACAGATGTAGCATTAGAAACATGCACTGTTTTAAGACCCGTTGGGGTGGCAACTATTATTGGTGTTGTATTACTGCTGCTATTGCTTACAATATTTGCTACTTTCGCTGCTTGCGCTGATGGCAATGAAAAACTCATTGATTTGTTTGCAAAACTAGTTAGCGATGCAGGCACCGTGGCTGTCGCAACAGATGTTAATTTATTTTGGGAATTTGTTATAAATTGACTGCCAAATTCTTGTCTGGAGTTGGATTCAATTGACTTTATTAGTTCTGTGTTGTTACGTTGTGGTAGTAATGTTGTTTTTAATAATGATTTTTGTTGTTGACTTGGCTGAATATTATATTTTAGCGGTGGAACTGGTGGACACTTTGGTAATTGCTGTGGCTGTTGTTGTTGCTGTTTAATTGTAGTTTGGTTAAATGAATTTGCAGTGACTATTATGGGATTTGATGGTACCAGTGCTGGTAAAGAATGAACATTACTGATGCTGCCACTATTTCCTGTTGATATCGTAGCTACTGTTACTGCTGTACTACAGTTGGAGTTACTTATAAAATCTATATCACCGCCATCTTTCAATAGAGTTTTAGATTTTGTTTTACGATTTGTTGGTTTTTTATGTTTTCCCAGGCCTTGATACTGCTGATGCATACGTTCAAATTCTTCCTCACTACGATTCCTATGCAAGTATATCCATATTTTACGTTTTGGATCATAGCGTACGCATGGATCATGTTCGGTGTGCATTCGATCAAGAGCACCGCTCACGATAGTTTGCAAGACATTTTCGGCGGCGTCATGATTTATATATTGTGAACATTTTAATAGTTCTGATATATCAGCACGTGTGCCCTCCCCGTTTGGCAACCTAGCAGTTGCATCACGTACTAGTGTTAAAATAGTGACAAAGTTAGGACGATCGCCGATCATCATGCTGTGCCCACGAGCTTTTGTAAGCGCCAATATTTGAGAGTAAATGCCTTTAACAGGTCCTACCACGCTTTCATACCCATGCATTCTATAAGTATATGCACGATGTGGATTTTCGAAACGTTCACGTTCCTGCCTTTGAAACTCTTCGACCTCTTCTGCAGAAGCTGCGGTAACAGTCCATGTTGTTGGACAACGCGGTTGAGGTGGCGGTGATATGCCACGTTCAAATAAGCTTTGGTCTTCCGTTGTTTCAGTTGAATTCCTACGTATGGGTACAAGATTGGGCTCCAATTTGTGTTCATTAAATTTGTCGCTTAATTTATTTCGACACGAAAGCCAATATTTGGATAACTCTAATAATCTTGCGTCTGAATCCCGACCGGCACCAATCCACTGGTATATGTTCTGCTGAATTTTATATTCAATATAGGGTACATACTCGTCTGGTTGATCAGCGAAATCTCCAGCCAAAAAGTTTATAGCCGACGTCAATAATGATGACCAACTGTCTGCAAGTGAATACCAGTCGTTTAATGCCGTTATAGGATTGCAAAGCCAAACATTAACTTTTTCCTTGAGCTCATCGAATTTCATGCGATGATTTGGTGTTGCACAGAAAAAATCCCGTATAAGGGAAAAATAACAGGCATGCGTTTCTTGTATAAGTTCGGGACTTGATAGTGGAATTACGCGTATTTGAGATATGATCTTCTTTGGCAACATTGAATCGCCCGTTATTTTATCCACTTGTTGTGTTGTATTTTCAAGTGTTTCCGCCTCGGCCTCAAAAGACCTATTGAGTGAATTGAAATTTTGACCAACATCTGTCGGATACGAGTGAGTTGAATTTAGCGAGTTTTCCTCAACTATTGCATGATGTACTTCTGCAGGTTTTAATATTGTTGATACATGAGCATTTATTTCCGTGCGCGTTAACAATGGTGCTTGCTTGACTACATGGTCGTCACTTGCAACTTGTGGAAGTGCAACTTCATTTGAAATTATAAATGTTGGAATCGTGTCTTCGGACATTGTGTTCTGATCAAACGTTTTTGGCAGTTGCTCCAGATCTTTTGAAGCAACATTAAAATTATTTTGTTGTACAAGTAAATGATTTCCATTAGACTGCCATTTATTGTTTTGTAAGTCAACTCGTTGGTTATTGTGTATATCATTTTCTATTGGTTGTGGCTTAGCTGTAATTGTGGTATTTTGATAATCATTTGTTTCACCAGCATCATTTTCAGTTTTAATTATTGAAGAAATCGGCAGTAATGTTGTAGAGTTAAACTTTGATTTTGGTTTTCTACCTGGTGTTTTTCCAGAAGCAAACACCCGTTTAAAGTTGCCACCGACTTGTGCTCTTGTATATACGTCACGAAGACGTATATCAATTGTGTCAAATTCTGGTAGGCTCTAAAAATATACAAAAATTAAATAAATTAAAAATTAACTTCTAAGTAAGTAATTGGATATGTATATCAACCTTAAAGAGAATTATAATAAAGTTTTTTAGTTGCAAATGATATTAATTCTCAATGAGCACAAATTTATTAGCTTAGTAGTGTTAGCAGTTTCAATAAAATTGTTCATTAAATTTAAATTTTTGGGTGCATTTTAGATAGTTAAAAAAAAGCATCAATTTGTTTCAACTGCATTTGCAAGCTTATCACACAAACATTAAAAAAGGTTAAAATGATTGACCTCGTTAATCTAATTAAGTAATAGAGTTGTAATACAAAACTGTATGGGCGAAGCAAAGTCGTCAAATTGAGGCTATTTGATCTAAACGTGAACTATAAAAAAATTTGATTTTGTTTGTATTTTGTTCCTTATGGACTTGGAAACTAACGAATCGATTTAATGAAATTTTCACAGTGTAATAGGGTAGAAAAG
This sequence comes from Calliopum simillimum, assembly GCA_951812925.1. Taxonomy (NCBI): domain Eukaryota; kingdom Metazoa; phylum Arthropoda; class Insecta; order Diptera; family Lauxaniidae; genus Calliopum; species Calliopum simillimum. The sequence goes on from OX638368.1 coordinate 24,826,224, forward strand.
TGGGCGGCGCCACGCCTATTAAAAAATTAATTCATCGTATCTATGAAACTATTTCTCGCAGATGTATGAAATTTGATATAAGATGTGTAAAAACACCGAAAAAAACAATGTTCAATGGAAAAAATGGGCGCTGTCATACCCTAGAATAAACAATTAATTCATTCTATCTCTAAAATTATTTAACGAAGATGGATGAGATTTGGTATATCGTCCCTTGAGTTCAATTTTGCCCTATCGACACATTTTGACCTAAGGCTTGTTCCATAGATATTGAAACATTATCTTTCTAATGCTGTTGTCAGAATGCATGCAATGTCAAAAACATTGATATACAACTATCATTATCATTTTTTATTGAGTATGGGGCAGAAGGGAAATGAGGTATATGCATGGAAAAGGCAATTTGTCATTGATTTGTATTGTATGAGGCAAAGTGTACACTTGTTTTATCTGATAAAATATCGTATAACTCGAAAAGTACTCAAGTCCCATTTTTAAAATTAGTGCTTTAAGATAGCAAAGTTATCAACAAACTCTTCAGTTTAAATTTCAATGGTATCGATTCGGACCAATTTTGATTTTTTAGGGTTTAAACTTCTTTTTTTGATTTTCTCGAAATAAACCAATATGCGTATCTGACTGACGAGCATTGGGGCGACGATATATATAAAGAGCAACCGAGGAAATAGTGTACAAATAACATCCTTTGAAAAAATTGGAGTTGGCACGCCTTTCACACAAGAAAAGGTGAAGCAACGCATGTTAGGATATGCCAGTTTTATATAAGACAAAGATAATGTACATAATTTTAGCATGTAAATTTATAAAATAAGATGTGCTGAAATATATGCAGTAGACGCTCACAAATTAGAACCACTTGGTTTTTGGGGTGATTCGAATTTCTGGAGGTTGTTTTTTTTTTCGAATATAAATAAAAAAATGGAGTAAATATACTTCAAGAAACTGCTCGGTTTTCGAACTACATATTAACAATAAGCGGATTGAATTAAAAAAGCTTTTAATAGAAATAGAAATATTATTATCATTAGAAATTACCGTATGTACACAAATGAATTGCGACCGTCATTATCGATTGAACCCTAATTAAATAATTGAGTTATGGGTGTTCCAAGTATAGTTAAGAAGTCTAAAGTTAGTTTTAATTAAAAGCGTATGCTCTTTGTCTCGTTGTATTGTCAGTTAAGACTATGTGTTTCACCATAGAAACTTATGAAATCTATTCCACACTTTTTAGGTAAATTTTAAACTGTACTCCATTCAAATTACTAAGGAAGTCTTAGTCGAGCACTGTACAGAAATTTGAAGATTTGCTTAAAATCAGCAGAATAACTGCTTTTCTGATCAAGAGCGTTCAAGGTCTGCTAATCATCTACACCATGTCTGCAGATATTACTTCCCAAATGTAGGCATTTTGTGCAATTTTGTCATTTTAATATTTTATTCTAAGTTATATTTTAGGTGTTAAATAAATTCATTGTATATTGTGTTATAATTGCTTAAACGATTCTTTGGTAATTCAAAAAGCAGGTTTGCTGACGGACAAAGCATTTTTTGTTTTACGTAGGCGTGAGTTTTACTTCATGTCGATCTTTTTGTAAAAAAAAAAAAATATCGACTCCATAGAGAGAGACCTTAGATCGAATCCGAAATACTTTTGGATATTTTTAAATAATAAAAGGAAATCATCTGGTTTTCCTTCATCAATGAAGTAAGGAGGTGCGGCGACTAATAATTGTCAAAAGATTACTGAACTTTTCGTTGATTTCTTTGGATATTCTTTTAATACTTTGGGTTCTCCATGTGAAGTAAACGATTTTTCCGACTTGCCTGAATTTTTTAACATTGGTAAGTTAGAAATACAGGATCAGGAGGTACTGGATGCTTTAATGACACTTGACTGCCCTAAAAGTGCGGGTTTCGATTTTCTTCCCCTGTGTTTTTAAAAAAATACTAATAGGCACACGAAATCAGTTCAGTCCGTTTGAATGCTTAAATCTCATCATATTAGCTTGATTTTTTTTTGTTGGAAAATTTGTAAGGAGTAGCAGTAGTATATGGGCGGCGCCACGCCCCTGAATTGAAAAAACATTCTCACGGCTCACCGCTGCATCAATTTTAATGAAATTTGATATGGAGATAGGCTTAAAACTAAGGAACAATAATATGACCTTCATGTTTTTAAGTCGACTTTGCCACCCCCCTAGAAACAAAATGCACAGACATGGTTACTTAAGTTACTTAAGTTAAGAGTTAGGTGGTTTTGTTGAAATCAAATCATAATTTTTGAAATGGATTCACTCATATCTTTCTGATAGAACACTAACTGTCAAGATTGGTCCCGAACTGATTAAGATTACAGCCGTTGTTACTAAGTGCAATCACTTAGGTCCTTTACTCTTTAATTAATTCATTTATGATATTACTCAGTACTTGAAGTTCAGCAAGTGCCTTCTATATGCTGATGATTTAAAGTTCCTTCTGTGTGAAACCTCAGGATGATATTTCATCTCTATTGCAATGGTGTGTTATTAACCAGCTAAACCTTAATTTTGGAAAGTAACTCCTATTGTTTATGAGAATAAGTTTAGCGGATGTGATAGTTTTTTCAGTGTAAGTCAATTATTGTTTATTTTGACTAAAAGCTTTCGTTTGATACGCTTTTGGAATATATTATCGCGAAAGCAAACTCGCAATTTGGATTTCTGCAGCGTAATTCTAGAGAATTTTTTGATCCTTTAACACTATGGACTAGCCTGGTAAGATCTCTACTAGAGTATGTGTCAGTTACCCGAATTGAAAATATCTAAAAACGCTTCAAATCACAAGATTCGCTTTGGAAGACTGTACACTTGGGAAACTATGCCTATGCGTTGCCGTTTGTAAGGCCGCAGTAGCTTGTCAGATAGACGAATCTTTATTAAAGATATAATTTTATTCTTCCCAATTACTAATTATGGTTTCGATGAGCCTTTTTGCCGATGTTTTTCAAACTGCAATACATTCGCAAATCATTTAGATTTTGATAGAAATTTTTTCATTAAACGCCTTAAGGACATTATCATGTACTCTCAAGCTTTAAATTAAGAAACTTTGTTAATATAGTTTTTAATTATTGTTTTTGTATTGTAAGGGTTTTAGCCCAGTAGATGAAATAAATAAATAAATAAACAAACAAAAAATTCTTAAAATCTGGAAAATAAATAAGTTTAGATAATTCCAATCCTAAAAGGGGTGTAGCTCCATTCAAAAGTAACAAAAATACAAAATCAAGGGAAGTTACTCAGTTAAAAACGTTTACCTACTCATAATAAAAGAACGATCGTATTTTGATCCATACGACACAAATGAAAATGCCACATTCGTTTTAGTCGAAATACGAATATGATAATAAGGGCGACTGATTGTTCATTAAAAATATTGTTGAAGGATTACGGAATTTTTGGTTCTTTTTTTTAAAATTTAAACAAATTTTGTTGATCTTACCGGTTCAATAATTTTACGTTGTTTATGCTGCAACAAATGATGACGAAAGTTTTTATTATTTAATTTTGCCTGCTTCGATTCATATTGCGCACGCGCAGCATCCTCATCGGATAATTCACGTTTTCGTTTAAATTGTGTACCATAAATGCATTTTTCAGTGGCTATAGTATTGCAGCGAGGCGCATTGGTTATATCATCTTCAGTGGTAGACCTGGCACGTAACTCTTTTTGTTCGTCTTTTTCGTACACAATCAAATCATTGCTATTTTCATCATCATCAGTTAAATTTTCAATAGCACATAACTCTGCTATATGGCTTATTTCTGTGAAAAAGCGTTTGCGTGCACGTACTGCAGATAAATTGGCATCAAATTGCATCACAGCCGGTTGTCTATTGTGTCTACTCAATTTTAGTATTGTATCCGGACTTGATTTATACGATGAACGCAATAGACGCTCTCGAGATATAAACAATTGCTTTGCTAACAGACTTATGTTTTCACAGTTCTGAAAACGTCGTTCACGTTTTTTCGACTTTGAAATACTTTGACGCAATTTTAATACATCCGGTCGGTAATTGCCTTCCTCCAGATTACGCTGCAATTCTAGCAAAGGTGTTTGCTCAAATCTAATAATGCTATTAGTAAAAAGCATTTCTACTGTTTTTTCTTTTTCTACTTGATCGTCAGCAACTTCCGAAAATTGTGGAAGATGCTTTTCTTTAAGGTATGTCTTAAAATTCTCCGATAGCAATTTCCAAGTGTCCAAAGAAAAGAATTCATGAAAAATTGTTGCATTTTCACATAAGCCGCGCGGCAATTTAAGCACTTCATTGGCAATTTTAGCCAACTCCAAAGTATCCTGCTGTTGCGAGTCATCATCCTCATCATCTGAAGAATCCGTAGAACCGGTCGTCGTTATGCCATTCTCACTTTCATCTTCATAAGATTCACTTAGCTCCGAGTTTTGACTATTCGATTCACTCATCATGGTATTCTGCGATATTGAACTTTTTTTTTATTTTTTATTTGTCTTCCCTTACCGCACTAAAATTGGAAAATAACATTAAAAACCTACTTAATAAATTTAAAAAATTTATTCATTTTAAATTTTCTCTATACTGTGATTTTTTTAGCGCTCCATATACAAATTAATTGCATCATCGCGTTCTTTCTTAATCTACAACGTACCCAGGTTAAGGCTGTTATTTTTTTTTTTAATTATTTCAGGACCAAAATATAATCAATCCTTTATTTACTACTGCTACTGACGTGAAATGCATCCAACTTTTGTTATTGCAGTAAATTTATCACCATTTTCTTCAATTAAAAATTGTTGAAAAAATATCAATTTCTATACTGCTTTGCCGTGAGCAATGTGATTTTTTTTCACTCTCTGTCACAAAATTGATGTAATTCTTGTACATTATTTTAGTAGAAAATGTTTCACATTATTATTTTTTCGGAAGAAGCTCTACCACAAAATGACATTTATTCAAAGAGTTTGTTCATTTAAGTAGTAGATGTGTCAAGTGGCTTTAACAATAAAGTGGTTGTGCAAACGTTGTACGATAGGTTGGATTGGATAAATTGGTAATTAGGGTATTCTTTAAAACGTGTAAATCAATTCGAATTTTGAGAGCCTTACTTGGTTATCGAGGTGTCACTTTTAATTATCGCTAACTGAACTAATTTTCGGCTTATGCATTGTGCTTTCCGAGCAGTATCTAGATGCTTATGCTTATTTTTACTACCCATAAAACAGCTCGTATATTGTTTGATATGTTGACGAGTGAGGTACTCTAGCGTGTAATTATAGCATCGTGAACAGCGTTTTGTTAGACGGAGTACTAGGTAGTCAAGCCTGTATAAGTATGAAGCCCATGAATCAATTTTAAAATCTGAGGCAAACTACTACATTTATTTATTTTTACTCTATGCAGATCGAGAAAAAAAAGAAGCATATCATGAATTCAACGAAAGAAAAGTTTACTAGTATGCCTTGTCAAGCTTGGCGGCGAACTTTGCTGAGTGGTTTCTTAAAGAGCGTGTCCATTTTCATTTGTGTAGCTTAACAGAAAGCAATACTTACTGCCATACCTAAATTGGAGCATCAGGCGTTGCGTTATTTAACATTACACAAAAGCGTCAAGCGCGTACCGAAATAAAGAGCGTTGCGTTGAAATCATTTGTTTGTCAAAATCATATTGTTGTTATTTTTTTTAGTTTTCTGCTGCTAACTTCACTTCATAACGCTTTGTCAAAATTGGAAATTCGAATAGCTCGGCGTTGAGCGTTGGCAATTTCCGTATGCGCCATACAAATTGTATGTACATGAGAAATTTTTGATAGTAGAATAACGCAGACGCTCCAATTTAGGTATGGCAGTTAATGAGTTATTTATGATTATAAATACAAAACTTACGTTTTATTTGCTTTTCTGATGAAAGTAAACAATTAAATGACATAGTAAATGTGAATCAAACTTCAAATTATCAAAGTTTAGAAATAGCCAAAATTGGTTACCCTGCTCAAATTCATTCGAAGATATAAATTTGTTGAGTTATTTTAAAAAAAATTGTAGCAATCGTTTGTTTATTTATTATTTGAAGAAAATTTATTTAATCTGCCTGAAAATTTTCTTCACTTCACATAGAAACTTTGTACAAATCGTCGGCTGAGTATTATTTTGCGGTAAACGCCACTTCGTTGAAAAAGCAAAAGCATATAACTTTTGCTCGTCTCTACACAACTTATGTGCTTTTGCTTTTTCAACGAAGTGGCGTTTACGGCAAAATAATACTCAGCCGACGAAATAGCATTAATAAAATTCGTGCTGATATTTAACTTTTTCATCAAAGCGTTTAAGTTACAATAAAATTAAATCACGTTGGAAGTAGTTATATTTTTTGTACGGTAAATCACGCCAGATATAGAGCTAAATCTCGAAACAGCCATAAATCGCCTAATAAATTTCCGGTGTAAACGGGATATTAATTTCATAAACAGGAAAATGAAAGTCGTTCTTCTTTTTCTTCTTAATACATATTTATCTGCCATTTGCTTTGTTTTTTCAATGTTATTTGGAGTTGGTTCACATGACAGACAGGATATTTGCGCGACTATTAGTGAAGTCAGATGAAGGGCACGGGCACGTAGGGCAGTTCAAATTTGCTGGCAAGCGGGGAAAAGTGGTGCTTTTCATTTACTTCCGTTTGCCTACAAACTCGATTCTCTATTGCGCACACACAGCTCAGACAAGATAGTTGCGCAACTCTCCTGTCTGTCGTGTGAACCAGTTCTTAGTGCATTTAATTCCAATTGTCAAAGTTAAGGGGTGCCTTTTTGTCGAAAATAGCGGAAATCGATTCCCCGTTTAGATTTATACGAAGAATTTATATAAATCTTGTCAGGAATAGATTTATTTTTGGATAGCAAATTCCGTGATATGTGACGAGACTTGACTTATACCCTATTCTCACTTGCCTGGTTAACCAACCTAAAATCAGAAAATATTGAAAATTGCAAAACAACGTTCACACCTTTTACCTGGATAAGTCATCTATCATTTCAATGGCACTTTTTTGGCGTTTACCAGATCACGACACTATTTTCACTTTTTCAAATATATTTTTATATATTTCGTTATTTAAATTTTTTTTAAAACAATTGAGACGAACACATTTTTAATTTTAGCTTAAATTTGCTTTTTATTAAAAATGTTTGATTTGTTTACATTTTAAAGGGAAATTTTCTTATTTCCCTGGGATTTTTTGAATTTGTAGATGCCACCTGTCGATTTTTTGGGTTAAATGATCTAATTATTTAAAAACTGGTTAACCAGGCAAGTGAGAATATGGTTTTAGAATAAGCCTCGAAGCTGCCATAAATCATGATTGAATTACCCTGGTTGCAGCGATAACAAATGCTGCTTCTTCTTGCACTACAAAATTTTCTAGTCTTTTGACAGATAGCAAGGCAAGATCAGCGATCCATTTTTTTTATTTTGACAACTTGCCATAACCATTGTTATTGAATCATGCCATAAATTACTTCACAACCATCCGGTTTGTAAAGTAACATTGGAAATCGGCAAATATTACCGTGTATGCTCGGTATAAGACACGTGTGACGTACCGGCGCAAATTGCATGAAGGTTTGCATTTTTGAGTAATATATTTTCTAGCTGAAGATTACAACAAAGATAAACGATTACAAGTTCTGAGTTCTTTTTATTTAGGGAAAGTCCAAAAAAAATCTATTTTGTGTAACGCAAATAATAAACAATATTTCCTTATTTTATTAAATGGCCGCTGCAAAGCAAACATTTGGTAAGCCGCCTGTTACTGCCCTTCAGGAGTACTGTGCTAAAACTAACATTCCCTTACCAACGTATGAGTGGATTGATTCTGACGATGGTTCATTTGTTTGCCAAGTTGATGTAGCAAGTACCAGTGCACATGGCTACGGACGTTCTAAAAGGGAAGCTAAACATGATGCCGCCGCTAATCTCATAAAGAAACTAAAATTAACACATCCTGAAATAACAGATATACCGCAAGCACCACACGAAGCAATTCCCACTACAGATATAATTGTGAAATTAAGGGACTATTGTGTGCAGCGCAACCATCCTTTACCCACTATAGAAATAATTCAACAAACCGGTCCAGCCGAAGCGCCAGAGTTTACCGCTGTATGCGTTATATCCACAATTAAACGATATGGCGTTGCTAACAATAAAAAGGAAGCACGTCAAAGGGCAGCTTTGGAAATGCTACGTGTTATTGTAGATGTACGTACGAGTGTATTTGTTTGTAGGATTAGTTGGATACTTGCCGTTAAAAATTAATATGCTTACAACAAACACACCCAACTGCAATTCTAACCCTTCCATATGCAAATTAATGTATGTTCATTAGAGCGGATCAAATTGTTCGAAACTAAATTTTTTGGCCTGGTAACATCCAGTTTCGGTTTCTACGTCAAATTTTAAGTTAAAAACTCCTTGGGACCATATATGTGTTAAAGTTGGTTTGATTCAGTTTGATGAATTTTATTAGAATGAAAAAATAAAATTTTCATACATCATATTTCAAGTTCATCTCAAACAAAACTTAGATTTGTGGAATACAAAGTATAAAAGCTTAAAGTATAAATGGGAGTTATTATTTGTGGATTTCAACACTTCCCCTCAAATAAAGCCTCTCATAAATAAAAACAAATAATATTTAATTATCTTAATCAACGCCTAATTTGGTTTGAAAAAACTTATGTTTTGATTTCTGCAAAACCTTGGTTAAAACATCTGCTGTATTTTCAGTTGATGGTACATATTTTAATTCAAGTTGTCCTGCTTGATAAACATCCCGGACATGATGTATCCTAATATCAATGTGTTTACTTCTTGAATGAAAGACAGGATTTTTCACCAACTGCTGCGCACTAATATTATCACCATATAAAATTGTTGGATGTGTAACTAAATTTTTAAATCCAAGTTCTTGAAACATATTTCGAAGGTAAATAATTTCTTTGGTTGCAGCTGAAATCGCCATGTATTCCGCCTCTGTGCTACTAAGTGCAACTGTTGGTTGTTTCTTAGATTCATATGCAATCGCACCTCCAGCAAGTAGAAATACAAATCCTGTGTAAGATTTCCTATCGTCACAGCTTCCAGCCCAATCAGCATCCGCAAATCCAAATAACATTTTCTTCGTTACGTTGTAATTTAATCCAGAATCAATAGTATTAGATAGGTATCTCAATATATGTTTAGCTCCCACTAAATGTTCCTTGTGAGGATTCTTATTGAACTGTGCTAATTTATTGACTGAATGTAAAATATCAGGTCTCGTACAAATACCAATGTACATTAGTGAACCAATTAACGACTGATATTTTGTTAAGTCAATTTTTTCGCAATCCTTGCAATCATTGCAGTTTTTGAGTCTCATACCAGGGTCTAAAGGTGTACTGCATTTCTTGCATTCTGTCATGGAGTTTTCTTGCAGAAGTTCTCTTATAAAATTTCTTTGTGAAACTCTTAAAGGTCCTGTAGGATGTTTTCTTTCTATCTCCATCCCTAGGAAATATTCAACTGGACCTTTATCAACGATTTCTAGTTTTGATTTGAGTTCTGATTTGATCCTATTCATAGTTTTCAAATTTGAGCACGCCAACAAAATATCATCAACATATACAATTATTATAATATATTCCTCTTTATTGTTCATGGTATAAGCACAGTGATCTGTATTACTTCTCACAAATCCTATTTGCTTAAGGATTTCATCAAGTTTCTCGTTCCATTTGCGACCTGATTGTTTTAATCCATATAAGGATTTTCGCAATTTACACACTTTTTCTGGATGATCAGGATCTTCAAATCCTTCAGGTTGGTCCATGTAAATATCGGTATCAATTTCGCCATTTAGGTAAGCAGTAGTTACATCTAGTTGATGTACATATAATTCAAATTCCACTGCCAACGCTAAGAGAATTCGTACAGTAGAATATCTTGTTACCGGGGAAAAAGTTTCCGTATAATTTATTCCATACTTTTGACTGCAACCTTTTGCTACAAGTCTTGATTTATATCGTTGGATTTGTCCATTCTTATCCTTTTTGATTGCAAAGACCCATTTACATTTAATAATAGAAGTATTAGTTGGTCTTTCTACCAAAATCCAAGTTTTCTTTCCGATCAATGAGTCATATTCTGATTTCATGGACTCAATCCACTTCGATCTATCACTTCTTCGTAGAATTTCTCTAACACTTGATGGAACTTCAGTATTATTTAATATAATTTCTTTAGAATCTTCTTGTTTTCTTCTGTTGTTTGCTTCTCTATAAGACGTCATAACAAAATCTTTATATTTTGAATTTTGAATTAAAGAGCGGTCTCTTAATCTTTTACTTTGTTGGAGATCTTCTGTTTGTTCTTCTCCTTTTCTCTTCCAGATTCGAATTTGTCCTTCATTGGTTGGCCTTTGCGTTTGTAAATTTGCATTTTCTTCACTAAATCTACCAGGACCTTCATTGCTGTTTTGTTCTATTTGATTTAAATTTTCGTTCTCTTCATCTAAATTTACATTTTCTTCATCTAATTGATTAAAATCTCCGTTTTCTTCATCTAAATTTTCAATGGTATCTTCAGAATCAACTTGTTGTAATCCTTTATAAAATTTGAAATCTGGCTCAAGGTCCTTAAATAGTAACTCTACCTCTTTTTCTCTTGCTTTGATTTTCTCTTCAAATTTTACATCTCTTGATAATATAACTTTTCTCTGTTCTTTAATATATATCCTGTATCTTTCATCTTCGTCGTATCCAATTAGATATCCTTTAGAGGCCTTTGGATCCATCTTCGCCCTTTTTTCTTTTGGGATATGAAAGTAACATTCACTTGTAATGATCCTTAAGTGTTTGATCCTTGGTTTCTTGCCTTTCCATAACTCATATGGACTTTTTAAGTCGTCTGAAGATTTTCCAGTACGATTTAATATATAAACTGCTGTATTGATTAGTTCTGCCCAAATCGCTTCTGGAAATGTAATATCTGAATTTGAGTATTTAAAAGTTCTTGCCATTTCTACAATCGTTCGATTGTCTCTTTCACTGGCACCATTTTGTTGTGGAGTGTAAGGTGCAGTTAATTTTTGTGTGATTCCATTCATATTTAGAATTCTCTTCACTTCCTTGTTATCGAATTCACCTCCATTATCGCTTAAAAATTCTTTTATACGATGACCTTCCGTTTTTGCGAATTCTAAAACTTCTTTCAGCTTATCCTTTGCTTCTGATTTTTCTCGTAAGAAGAAACAATATCGGAACTTAGTGTATGCATCTTTAAAAATTATGAAATACCTTTTCTTGTTAAAGGATTCCGGAAATGGTCCGCATATATCAGCTGATAACAATTCGCCTGGAATAATTGTTCTTGGTTTTATTCCAAATGGTTGACGATGACATTTTCCCAATATGCAGGACTCACAAATACTGTTATCCATCTTGATGTTGATTCCTAATTCTTTCTCAAGCATTTTCTTAATGTGACGTTTATCTTGATGTCCCCAACGTTCATGGTAAAGTTGAAGCATCGAATCTTTGCAAAATGTAGAGTGGGCTTGAACTCCACATTCTGGCAAAACTGCTCTAATATTTGCTTTGAATAAACTTCCGTTTAAATCTCGTGAACCTTGAAGTATTCTTTTTCCTTTTATCGAAAGCCAGCAATTTGTTGAAGTTGACTTAAATTCACTGTCTTGATTTCTGTCTTGGGCTGCTAGTACTGAAAACAAATTTCTGGATATATCTGGAACGTACCATACATCCTTTAGAGTAAGAAATATTTTTTCTTTATTAACTGTTGAAACAATTTTTACTTCGCCTTTGCCAACTGCATTTAAAAGTTCTTTTCCTGCCGCCTTAATGCAACACGCACTTTTAAATTCCTCAAATGACCTAAATAAGCTGAAGTCATTTGTTATATGTCTGGTTGCTCCATTATCTATCCACCAATCTGATAATTCTTGATCAACTGAATGAGCTTCACCGCAGATTAAGTTAAGAGCAATGCTCGTCTCATGTGCTATGGATTTGATTTCACCTTTATTAGCTTTTGTTGGTCTTCCATCACTAATCCACTTTCTGCATTCCCGAACCCAATGTCCTTTTCTTTTGCAATAGTTACATTTATCATTTTCTTTATCGTCCTTCTTTTCATATTTTTGGTAAGATTTCTGTTTTTTCTTTTGCGATTTTATAAAAAATGCCTCATGATTTTTGTTTTCAACAGTCTTTCCAAAATTTCTTTCAAACATGCAGAGTTGGTTAGTCATCTCTTCAAAATTTCTTTCTTCATTTTTTGTAAGCAGCATCCAACTTGATTTGAAATTCTCATATTGCAATGGTAGAATTTGCAAAATTTTACATACCAACAATAAATCCGGTAAAAGGTTTTCATTTTTCGCTTTTAAACCGTTGTTGAGTTCATTCCACAAATTCTTTAATTTGGCGATATGGGTTGAGATGTCATCAGTAGATGTCCAATTAAAAGAAAAAAATTCAATGCAAATGCCAAAAAGTTGATCCTTCGATGTTGCCTCGAGCTGGATTTTTAACGCCTCCCAAGCATCAGCAGCCGTCTCCTTGTCCATTACCTTCTGATAGACCTCGTCGGTTACTGAGCTGGTTATCATGGATTTTGCATAGCTGTTGGCTTTTCTATATAAATTATTTGTTTCCTTATAAATGCTTTTTTCTTCTGCAGTTGCTGTATCTGCTGGTTCTATTGGTTTCTCCAATCGTCGATCGATCACATCCAATGCTCCCTCATGGTAATCTATTAAATCCCGGATTTTTCGTTTCCAAATTGGCCAATCGATTTCGCTTGCCAAGGGCTTGATGTGTTTTGATAGATCCATATTTGTATTGATGATCTTCTATATTTATTCTTTAAAAGGACAATTATATTTATTAAATTTATTGAGCTCCTGGGCCCATAACCTGTTAAAGTTGGTTTGATTCAGTTTGATGAATTTTATTAGAATGAAAAAATAAAATTTTCATACATCATATTTCAAGTTCATCTCAAACAAAACTTAGATTTGTGGAATACAAAGTATAAAAGCTTAAAGTATAAATGGGAGTTATTATTTGTGGATTTCAACAATATGTGCTGTGAATTTCGAGGCGCCTTAAAATCGTTTGAAGTTTTAAGTGTTTTTTTCTGTTGCGAGATTGTCTTGGAAAATTTAGATCTTCCAAACAATTTATTGAAGTACAATGATCTTGGCTTTCTTAGAAAGGTATTGCTGCGTTTTATCAACTTATGGTTAATTTTTGAAAAACGCCATCGGGTTCAAAAGTTATGACCTTGTGAATAAAGATATATGAAAAATTTATACTAAATGTATTAGAAATCACATGTTCGAAAAAAAATTGTAACTTTTAAATTTTTTTAAAGTGCATAAAAATACCTTTCTTACGAGGGTCTACACATCAAGATACTGCTAGCCATTCCGAAGCTATGACATTTTTGAATGATGTCACTTGAGAACTTCATATAAATTGTATTAAAAATCACATCTTCGAAAAAAAAATTGTAACTTTTTAAAATTTATTTATAGCTCATAAAAATACCTTTCCAATGCTGGTCTGCTTTTTAAGATACGGCTAGCCATTCTAAAGTTATGATCTTTTGAATGAAAGCAGATTTTGAATTGTTGTGTATGAACAAACGAAATATTTGTTTTGTTAATTTAGAAGCCAGTAATTTAGTAGGTTCATTCATTAAATCCGGAATAGAACGGTAATTTTTCATCCGATCTTGGCCCACAAGGACTCAACATTTTTGTAATAAAATACGTTATTGATGAAAATAATAAAATCTTAACTGTCTTAATTTTTCGGTCCGGAAATGGGTTTTGTATAATATTAAGAGATTTCCTTTCTTTAAAGGCTTATAACTCTGAAAGAAGGGACTAAATTTATCTGTATCCATTGATAAAAAATAATTTCCTATATTCTGTTTTAGTTAAATAGTTTTGAGTAGATCTAAAAAAAGTGATTTCTTCACTTTTGGGAGAGAATAACTCAGGATCCTGACATGATACAAAAAAACCAAGCTTAGAGTCGTAATAAGGAGATCCGATTAAACCATTAACGGCTACAAAAACCAAGGATGGAAAACATTGGTTGGACCGGACGGGGGCTTAGGGACAAAAAACTGGACCAACGAAATATATGAGCACCGAAAACTGAGCTACTTAATAGGTTGGCCCAAAGTAATAAGAAAAAAGATTTTGCCAGGATCTGCGGTGGTCCATTTTTGATCCTCTAACCCCCGTCCAGCCCAATCATAGTTTTCCGTCCTCGGTTTTTATAGCCGTTAATGGTAGAATCGGATCTCCTAATTACGACTCTGAGCTTGGTTTTTTTGTATGATGTCAGGATCCAGATTTATCTCCTCTCAAAAGTGAAGATATCACTTTTTTGAGATCTACTTAAAGCTATATAACTAAAATAGAATATAATAAAATTAATTTTTGGTAATGGATACGAATAGCTAAAACTACCACCATAATTTTGTACTCTAATCATTTTTTAATTTAGTCCCTTCTTTCCGAGTTATAAGCCTTTAGAGAAAGGATATCCTTCAATATTATACAAAACCCATTTCCGGACCGAAAAATTAAGAAAGTTAAAGTTTTAATATTTTGTTTGTTCATACACTAAATTCAGAATCTGCTTTCATTCAAAAGATCATAACTTTGGAATGGCTAGCCGTATCTTAAAGAGCAGACCTATGTTGAAAAGGTATTTTTATGCGCTATAAAAAAAATTTTAAAGTTACGATTTTTTTTTCTAAGAAGATGTGATTTCTAATATACATTGTATGAAGTTCTCAATTGGCTTCATTCAAAAGTGCCATAGCTTTGAATTGTCTAGCCGTGTCTTGATGAGTAGACAGGTATTTTTATGCACTTTAAAAAAATTTAAAAGTTAAATAAATAATAAAAAAAAGCTCAGAGAAACTTAAGTTCATCATAATTAGGAGTATACATTCAGCAGAATTAAAATTATCGTTGACTCAAATTGGTTTTAGCCGCGATCAGTCACTTTGAACTGCATTTTATTGCTGCCTTACATGACAAATGCGCAGTTGATACGCTCGGAGTAAGCCCAATAATTACCCCCTGATTTTTTCAGACTTGTATGTTGAACCAATTCTTGGTTTGCCAAATGGATAAAGCTAGATGCTTGATATTTGGTACAGACAATATTTTGGGTCGTAGTCTGAATGAACGTGATTGGTTTTATGTTCATGCCTACCTCCCATGCAAAGTTTTAAAATGCTTATATAGGAAGTAGACATGAACGTTAACCGATCACGCTCATTTCAAACATCCCAATAAAAATACGATCCTAAGTATTATCTGTACCAAATTTCATGCATCTAGCTTTATCCATTTGTCCGCAATCGTCAACAGACAGATGGACTAATTTAAGAAAGGGCCAATCATTGCTCAACATAATAATCTGAAGAAATCGATGCATTTCCATATTATTATCCGCATATATTTATCTTATTCCTGATGCAAAGCAAAGTCGAGCTCATTCACATGCTGGTTGAGCTTCTGATGATGAGCTTCGACTAACACTAGACAACTGCCAAAATGTAACCTCTTAACTAATTTGAGGTCGCTGAGTCCAAAAATTATATTAATTTTTTTTCCTTGGGGCCGTTTTTGAGATAATCGAATTTCGTTTTTTGAAGTTATTGCTCCATTTATATTTCGCGAAACTCATATTCTATCGAATTTATTTTAACACTATTTTAACACGTTGAGTGCCATGTGTACCGCCGGCGGTACACACTTTACTTGTAGCGCTGTGCCACCATACAAATTCAATATGTATGAAAAAATGGCGACTTTTAATAATTGTTGAATATTGATCTATAGGAGTATATTTATAATGAGTTTGTGGAAAGAGATTTGTGCTTATAAATGTTATTTGTCCTATAAAATGGCGTGAAGTTTAAAGTATTGAAGTTTAAGTGTGTACCGCCGGCGGTTCACATGGCACCTGGGGGAGGACATTTTGCTTGTATGGTGGCACTCAACGTGTTAAAGAAAATTTCATTGCGCTTCCAACAAATGTACCAATAATTAAGATCTGATAAAAACTTTTCATATTTACGCCAAGTAAGACGGTTTTTTGGCTAATAATTCATACAAATACACTTCTTTGTATTATTATTTAATAGCGTATTTAATGGCAAACATTTTAAGTTCAAGTTTAGTAAAATCGAATATTCAGGCCTATCATTGAATTCATCGTAAATACGAGTTTCGTGAGATCTACGAAAATGCTATTGATTTCAACAAATAACAAACGAAACTTCGAAATTCATGGAGTTTGAAGTATTCCTGAAATATAATTGGACACTGTTATGCAATAACGAGTCAACCCTCAAACAAATTTTTTTCGACTTATGAATGTGGTTTGATTCTGAATATGAAGAAGTACCTATTATTAAAAAACTGAACCTAAATATTGTTAATAAGAGGTTGAAAACAACAAAATTTGTTTCACATTTTCATATCATTTGTTTTACAACATCTACACAAAAACGTAAATATCTCGAAACTAATTTCGAGTGGGTTGACTCGTTATTGCATAACACTGTCCAATTATGATATTTTTTCGGTAGTCATATCTACTCGTCGAAAAAAAAAAAAAAATTCAGTTTCGGATGGAGTAAGTAATCCCAATCTACGAATTTTGAATTCACGTCGTAGCAATTCAAATTCAATGATAGCACTTTCGAAGATCTCACGAAATTTGTATCTATGATGGATTCAATGATAGGCCTGATTATTTTTAAAAGTTATTGAGGTTTCAGTGAAGGGACACCATATCGATTTTATATCGAAAAAATAAACAGATGCATGCATATTTGCACATAAGTTTTTTTTTTTTTTTTTTTTCTTCACAGGATTGGATACCCAATCTTTCTGGAAAAATAAAGACTATGTTCTTTGCGTTAAAAAACTATACATTTTTTGTGTAGTATAGATCTGTGCAAAGATGGCGAAAGCTGCTATCGCATGTTTTCATAATTTTTCAGGCGAGCAAATTTAAATTTTTTATTGATATGAAATCACAAAATCCGGTTTTTCAAGTTGTTTTTCTAAGGAAAATCTGATTTTGCCAGCTTGTAGATCTCATCGAGAACAATACCCTGGACTACATAACTCATTTTCCATTTTGCCATTTCTGCACAGAGATAATATTTGATTCAAAAAATCGATTTTTTACACTTTTTCAATTACGCGGTCGGAAAAACGTTATTTTACTCAAAAGCAAGGCAGTTACGAAAATAGTGTAGAAGGCATAAAATGCTTAGAATCGTTCCAATTATACGTGTGAATTTTTCAAAGGTTCTATAACTTCAAAAATTGATGAAAAAAAAATAAAAAATTCACACGCATACTTTGGGCGATTTTAAGCATTTTTATGCCGCATCTACTTTTTTCTTCGTACAAATCGAACTAGACTACAATGGAGAATGCACGGCAGTTTGAGAAAAATTCCCCGGAAATACGATAACTCGTATTAATAATACCTTATACACAAGTATTCTTATTAAATGTTTATTTATATAGTAGTTAAAACCATCACTTGATAACTTAAATAACATTGAATTATTTCTCATTTTTAGGATGAAAAACTTGAGCATCAAATGCAAATTGTCACACTCGACAATAAATCTGATGATATAGAGTCGGAAAGGTATCTCAAATTTAAATCTTACCGAGAATTAACTGATTCCAAAACAGGTGAAGTACCTGGGATTTTGTTATGTGATCGGCATAATTATTTTACCAAGTTTTTTGCTGAACTTAAAAATGCAGCGCATGATATCATAAACATTCGATATGAAAGTGATAAATCACAGGCTTTAGATGTCATGAACGCATTAAAGATAACACCTAAAATTACTCCAATGCCTGCTGAAAACACCACCGAACCATTTTTGATCATCGAACTTAATTGTGACTATGATGTGGTAATATCAGGACTAGAAAGCATAGTTTATAGGAAAATTGTTAATTACTTTAAAGATATGTTATGAATTTACACAGTCGGCTTAAAAACTATGCGTTGCTCGTTCGAAACATGGCTATCACATTAGTATTAATGAATTACAGAAAATAAATAAATTATTCATAGAAATTGAAATCAAAAATATGTTTTGTTTTTTTAAATATATTTTGTTTAAGAAAAATGTTGAAGGTCATACAATAGGAAACTCTTTTTCGCTGAAGCACTAAAAAATGTGGCAGTTGAGATATGTATCTTTTAATACCAACTGCGTCGATGGAATAACATATGAGATATATGCCTTCATAGTCTCTGAGAGTCCATGCGGGCTGTAGAAAAAAGATTAGAGCAGCTCAGCGAAGCTGCAAGCATTTATGTTGACGTGGAGTAGAATACCCGGATCACGCAATTTATCTAGCATTTATTGACTTTTGAAATCCGCAAAGCCTCACACACGATCCCCAATAAAATATATAAAATAGGTAAAGTTGATTCGAATTTCAATTTCAATTCGTGTTTGTTTTATTTTATTATTAAATTATTGAGATTGTGTTCTTAAATACAATATGAAACTTAAATAAACACTGATTAGATTTAAAAGAAAATGGGAAAGTGAGTTTACTTTTAAGACTAATACTACATGTATAGTTATTGTATTATAAGATGACTATTTTTAAATTTGTGCACTGTTATGTTTTGCTATATGGCGATTCAGACTAAATTTAAGTTCATAAACTTTACCACAAATATGACAAGTAAACACTGCTTTCTTTGAATGCATTAATTCATGATGATCCATTAATTCTTCTACATTATCGAATGTATCAGTGCACTGTGCACATTGGAATTGCCTTAACTGAACTATTTCATTATTGCTTGCATCAATTGCATCGCTACTTTCAACATCATCTGCATGAGCGTATTGTTCAATTTGGTTTATATGATTCTCTCTCATCAGCTTGTCATTGCACATGTCATTGTTGTATGTATTATTCAATGAACTTGCGACGTTCTTATCAATTGCACATTGTGTCACTTGAATATGTTGTGCAATGGATTCTTCATCATTGAAGTCTTCAGTACTGTTAATGCCAAATGCTTGTTGTATTGAACCTTCCGGAACTTCAAAAGAGTCATATGGTATTCGATTTTCATTTGAATTGTTCAAAACTTTACGATGTTCCCTTTCTACATGAAGTTGAAGTTCATTTTGATTGGAAAAGTTTTCTTCACATAATGCGCATATTACACCAATGGAAATTAGTGTATTTTGTACTTCACTTTTTAATTGGTTTTCCAGACTTTCTGCTACTATTTCTGTGCTCTTATGCGATTCATCTGCATGATTATGTAAAATATGTTGTTTTTGTTCTTCCAATGTGTTAAAAGCTATAAAGAAACAATTTTTGTATACAATATTTAGAAATACGTTTGCGAATTGCATTGATTTGTAAAATTTTATCAATGAAGAATAAGGGGTCGTTCAAGATTCAAAAATTGGAACAGATAACAAAAATGTTACTAAGATGTCAGGGCTTAAAAATGGGCGTGATCGCTTAATGTTCACCCCTATCTTTCCTATAGGCTTTCTAAAACATAGTTAGGGATGTAGGCACGCCGACCACGCCCATTTTTAAGCCCAAAAATCTTAGTAACATTTTAGTTATCTATTGTTCCATTTTTCCATTTGATTAAAGGATAAAAAAAAACTAAACTTTATTAAAAACAATCAAAACAAAGTAAAATTACGAAATTGGTGAGGGTATACGTGTTCGGCCAAATAAAGCGAATACGTATACTGAAAGCTTTTAAACACAAAAGCTTAAGTGCCGGTGGGCATAGACTTTGGACATTACTGACTCTAAATTAAGTCCTTAAAAGTAATTCGATTCGTCAACAAAATAATCAAAATGATATGAAATCCCTCAAGCACATGTTATGTGCATATAAAATAAGGAAAAATCATCTTTAATCGGACATCTACGACCAAGTAAACGAAAGGAGCGTGAAAAAGATTCAGCCAAGTTCGGTACGGATGTATGTACTTTTATATAATAAACATTCAAATCAAACTATATTTTTGATAGCTATCCTGACAAAACAGCTCTATGCCAAACTAAAAATAAGCCTACTGTATTAAAAACAAACCTTGAGTACAATGCGTACAGTTAAAAACCATATCTTCATTATGATTTCGCATATGAAACGCCATTTTCTTTGGTAGCACCACTAAAAAGAAATACAATTTAATTTAGTATTAAAAAAGCTATTAATGCTATATTACTTACATTTTCCGCATACAGTGCAGTTAACTTTTGAGTGCATCTCACGTGTGTGATCCCTTAAAGCATCTCTAGTGTTACAAAAGAAACTACATTGAGCGCATTTTCTGTGTTTGCTTATTTTATGCCATTTTATGTGAAACTTAAGTCGTGCTGCTGATGAGTTTTTAAATGTTTTACCGCATATATTACACTCCAAATCCTTTATTTCGTGAATATGTTTCATGTGCAGTTTATGTTCATATTTGTTTGCGGATACTGAATCGCAAAATTCACAATGAATTAGCGATATTGCATTTGCAGAAGTGTGTACTTCATTGTTTTCTAACGGATTATTTGCTTTAGAATCATTTATATTTGTGCTACTGTGTTCTGCTATAGTTCCATTGTCCGTTTTAGACGAAGTTAATTCTGTTTTTTCGATTTTATCAATATGAATAAATTGATGCTCCTTATTATTTGGTTCATTTTGTACATTTCTATTTGTTGTATCGCTTATTGTTTCTGGTGTTTCTGTTGGAATTTTTGCTGCTTCTATTATCTCTTCCTTAATAGGAATATGTGGAATTTTAAAAGGCGTTATTGTATCATCATATTCTGTATCGCTTATATCATCCACATAAACAAAATCACAAACATCTTTTTCTTCATCAGGTAGTTCAGTTTTTATATGAATATGATTTTGATGTTGCGTTTTTACAGCATAAAAATGTTGCCATTGATTTTGTATATCGACACAAGATCTACGAAACTTAAATAATTTTTGGAATTCATGTATGCAACCTGTGCATATGTACTGTGGAAAACCATCATCTTTGCCAATCTGTTGGGAAGTTTTTAAAAAGTAAGTATTTACGTGTGTCAATATTATATACAGATTGATTGTTTAGGATAAATGAGGAGCATCAACACCCTGAGAATTAAATAAAAGACTATCTTTCATTCAACTCGTACACATCATAGCACCCCTCCCCCCCCTTGGAAAAAGAATTATCTCTGCCCGACAATAATTATAACGTATGGTCAAATAGCAAGTGAGACAGAGCAGAAAGCGATATAACCTAGGTAATATTAAGCCCATGGCAGTGTCGAGATTTATAGACTGTATAGTGCACTTATTCCTACAATCTAGACGTAATAAATTCAAAAACATTTTTTAGTATGCAGAACTGTTAAAATATGTCCACTGACCTCATGAAATAGAGTTAAGTGATTTTGGCGGGGGTGAAAAAAATTAACAAAACTCTATATCCCTGCATCTGCAGTAATTATTATTACAAAACTCTGTAAACAAGAGCATACTGCGTTCACCAAGCACCATGCAAAAATTCGAGGAAATTGAACAAGGGGCCTTTCCCCCAACCCATACAAAAACTACCTAAATTACCATATCTCTGCACCTGTAAGTTATTATTACAAAACTTTCTACACAAGAGAATACTACTGTACTAATACTACTGTACGTTCACCAAACCCCTTACACACACAAACGACTTGCAAAAAATGGGTGAATTTGAACAACGGGGCGTAGCACCCCCCACACAATAAAACATGTCAATTGCTATTTCTTTGCACCTAAACCAGTTATTATGACAAAACTTAATATTAAGAACATGTATTTTATTTACAAAATACCATACGAAATGTGAGGGGGTTAAAATATGGGGGCTTGAAATTTGGTGATATCTTGTAAGCATTATGAGAAAAAATGTAACGTTTTACGTACGCACCTAGTGTAGTATAACGAAAATTTTATCCGAGAAAGTACGAGGATTTAAACCTCACTCATCTTCAAGAAAAAACTACATATTTTCTTAAAATGCCCATCTCTACTCGGTGAGAAGCGGTGCACATAATTTTTTAATCGAATATAGAACAAAAATATAAAATTCGAAAGCATGAATCGACAAATGTTAAAAGGACGGAAGTCAATATAGGGCAAAATTAATGTCATAATATGAAATGGCTGACATTTTGTTAGAAATTAATAAAACTGATCTCTATTTTCACAGAAAGTTGACTTGATGGTGTGGAATTGATGGCATAGACTAGAAAAAACGATTTCCGTCAAATGACCGATAATTATAGCACATGATATTGCTTTTGCTCCTTTATTGACTTGCGCCCTTTAGCCTCTTTAGTTTTTAATTTATCACGACTAGCTCACTAAAACAAGACACTATGGACAGTCTGGAACTTAGCAAAAAGACGCTGTCTGATCCCATATTTGACTCCTACAGATTGCTCTAGTTTTTCTTTATCACAGGAGTATCGGCGCTCTGAGTGACAGCCTCTAGTACTGCATTATGTCGTTCTTTTACTACAAGAACGGCACAAGTCAAAAAAATTGATTTTGCAGAAAATACGTTTAGTTTTCAATTGAAAAAGTTATTTTATTCTTAAGCGGTGACCGTAAGAGATATTGTTATGAAATTTTCACACAATATAAAGCACGATATAACGAATAATTCTGCATCCTTAACTCAAAAATCGCGTTTTTTTTAATTGTGCCGTTCTTGTAGTAAATGAGCGATGTGTTATTGGAAAAAAAAAACGATTAATTTATCATGTATTATTTCCCTCCAAATGCAATGGTAACAAAATCGTGTTCCAGAGAGGGAAAATGAAACCATGGAAAAGCTTTTAGCCTTGGAAATAACTTAACGACTACAACGTAAATAAAATGAAAACTAAATACATAATAATTTAAGCCAACGTTCTGTGTATAGACAAACATGTTGTACATATGTACACACAAAAATATTTTTTTCGAATTTTCCTATCCATTCAAACTATTTCGACGTTGGGAACATGTATTTTAAACGCACCTCTACATTCCATGTTGATAGTTCAATTCGTATAAGTACCATATCAGGATCTTCAAACGCAGAGGAAAATATTTCGCGCAGATAGTTGGAGCCTGTCAAAAAGAACACGCCACATGTCCGACATGCTTCTATGGACTCCATTAAATCTATGTCGTTATCGCCAGACATTGTTCTTAATAAATTTTTGAATATGTTTGTTAAGTTTTATTGAAATTAAATTAACTCAGACAAGAATTTTTTATTTTGACGTTTGCTATCAATATCAATATTTAACAAATGATGCCACTTTTGATATATTGGCAAAAAACTTAAACGGTCCCGATCAGAAACTACAATGTTTCTTGTAAATTGCCTATTGGTTTCGCGTTAGTACCTTCTGAATCAAAAACGAACCAGTTTCCAGCAAAACGTAAAATTTCTGCTAATCACAGAGCCATCTACTTACGATCGGGTTTCTTGACAGTTTTTTGCGTATCAGTGATAGCTGTGAGAATCACTCAAGCTTCTCTCTGTCTCATTTTAATTTTGAATTGTAGAAAGAGCTTAATATAAAACGCAACCCACAAAATCTGTTGACGAAGAGAACGACTACTGTGCGATTGTGCGAACTTTGTTTGAACAAATTTGCCGAAATAGCAGACCTTGTATGCTCGGCATAACGAAAAGTGTCAAAAAAACAAACTTCTGAATGTGACCAAGTCTAAATTCTGACACAACAAAACAACAACACCACAGATCCCAAAATCTAGATCTCTTACTTGTCAAAAGTTCTGATAAAAAAAGTTGCCAGAAAGCCAGAAAGCTTGTTCATCTATACGTCCAACGTATAAGTTGTAGCGTGTGCCTAGGTTTTTGAATTTTGAACTTTGCATCCATAAGATTTTCGTTCCTAAAGCCAAGAAAACCACATTCAAAAATCCAAATTTGCATTTGTTTTTTTGTTTGTTTACATCTGCTGATCTGGTTCACACATACATAAGCCTATGTTGGATAAATTGCGTACACATGTTGTTGTAATATTGTGCAAAAATATTGAAAAACAAGATCGATAAAACCTTGTTTTTTAATAAATTTATTTTTAAATAAAACATAATAAAGATTTCAGACTTTGATTGCCTTTGTTTGAAATGAAGATCAAGTTGAATCAATTAGATTTTCATTGAAAAACAACCAAAATTCTTTTCATCTTAATGCATAAAAAAATGTAAACAATGATCGCGGCCATTATTAAATTAGCTGTTTTTGCATAGAAAAAATTACAACAACAGTAGACACCTAACTAATATTTGAACTGCGTAAGAAAGTGCAGATCATAACAAAAGAATTGCAATTTCAATGTCACGGTCAAATGCATAACTATTTTGGTTTTTTTTTTTGTGCGCTGCAATTTTTCATGAGCGCCGGATAGAACAGCTGTTGAGTCTGACCCATTACGAACCTAGAGAATTTGAGTGGGACTTGGAAAATATTTTTTTTTTTGATGACCAAATGAATTATTTTTTTTTTATATAGTTTTTGGCAAGGAATGCCAAGGTTATCCTTTTTAAGGACATTGACCATTAAAAATTCTTTTGGTACAATGCATATAAAAAAATCAAATAAATACGTATAACAAAATAAATTTGCCCAAAATCTTAAAATAATAAAAAGAATCGCCTGATCTCAATACGAAGTCCCAAGGCTATCCTGCTAAAGGACGTTGACCTCCCAAAAAGATCAAAAACGAATCGTTAGAGTTCCGACACATACGAAAGATAGGCAACAAGTAGGTTAAATGAAAATTAAAAAATCAGTTCTGGTATAAGCATTTAAAATAAATAAAATGAGGACAATACATATTGGAACATTTTTCTTTTTACAAATTTATTAAATTTGTTTTTCTAAATTCAATAACATTTATGATTTGACATTTGTATTTATTATTTTGCCAATTCTACCAAGTTTTTTAAATTAGATCCGAGTGCGTTCCAATGAGTTCAGATCTGATCCGGATCAGATCCACTACCATTGGAACACAGCTAATATTGATTTTTTAAAAGCTAAAAGAAAACGAAATAAAAGTTTTTGTGAAGAATAAATATAAAATTCACAAAAAACTAACTTAAAAAAAAACTAGTAAGGGTGTAAAATTTGGCCTGGCCAAACATTAAATACCCTACACTGCAGTGTTCCTCTAGTTATAGCTTAGAGCGTGCATTTATAGTCTGTAGTATTTGAGTGAAGTTTGATTGGATTATCTCAAAAAACTCATTCAGTATAGCATTTTGAAACTTTTGCTCATATGGGAGGTGCCACGCCCCCTTGTCCGATTTCGCCCAGTTTTTGTTGAGAGCTTTCATTTATGATTCTTAGTGTCTAAGTCAAATTTGGTTCTAATATCTCACAAAACGCTTTCAGTATAGCATTTTGAAGCTTTTGCTTTCTCAAAGCTTGCTCTTACAATTCTTAGTATTTATGCGTATCTTGGTTGCATTGTCGTGAAAAATACTCCTAAAATTGCATTTTGAATATTTTTTTGTATGGGCGGTAGGCGTGTCCGTTGACCGGTTTCGCTCAGTTTCAATCCCCCGAGCTATCTTTGGCGACGGAGGCAGTGTACCAAATTTCATTGAAATATCTTGCTCAGTTTTCCCAAAAAGTGTATTTCAACACACAGCCAGCCAGCCAGCCAGCCAGCCAAACGGACATGGCTATATCGACTCAGGAGGTGACGCTGATCAAGAATATATATACTTTTCTATATCTGCCACTCCTCCTTCTCTGCGTTACAAACAGAAGGACAAAGTGAATATACCCTGGGTGTAGGGTATAACTAGTATGGGTGTAAAATTTGGCCTGGCCAAACATTAAATACCAGTATTTTTAAAATTTTGCTCATATGGGAGGTGCTACGCTCTCTTGTCCGAGCTCACCCAGTTTTTGTCCAGAGTTTGGATTTATGGTTTAAAGTGTCTGAGTGGAAAATATTTTCAGTATAGCGTTTTGAAGCTTTTGCTTATATAGGAGGTGCCACGCCCTCTTGTCCGAGTTCGTCTAGTTTTAGCTTAAAGCGTGCATTTATAGTCTTCAGTATTTGAGTGAAGTTTGGTTGGATTATCTCAAAAAACTCTTTCAGTATAGCATTTTGAAACTTTTGCTTATATAGGAGATGCCACGCCCTCTTGTCCGATTTCACCCAATTTATGTTGAGAGCTTTCATTTATGATTCTTAGTGTCTGAGTCGAATTTGGTTCGAATATCTCAAAAAACGCTTTCAGTATAGCGTTTTGAAGCTTTTGCTTATATGGGAGGTACCACGCCCGAATTCGTTCAGTTTTTTCTCAGAGCTTGCGCTTACAATTTTTACTATTTATGCGTATTTTGGTTGCATTGTCGTGAAAAATACTCCTGAAATTGCATTTGGAATATATTTTTTGTATGGGCGGTAGGCGTGTCCATTGACCAATTTCACTTATTTTCAATCCCCAGAGGTATCTTTGACAACGGGGGCAGTGTACCAAATATCATTGAATTATCTTGCTCAGTTTTCCCGAAAAGTGTAATTCAACACACAGCCAGCCAGAGAGACGGACATGGCTATATCGACCCGGGAGGTGACGCTGATCAAGAATATATACACTTTTCTATGTCTGCCACGCCTCCTTCTCTGCGTTACAAACGGAAGGACAAAGTGAATATACTCTGGGTGTAGGGTATAAAAATAAAAAAACCAAGTTTTGCAAAAATATATGTTAAAAAAAAATAATAAAATCCTGAAAAAAACATACTTATGTACATAAAATCCTTTGAACAAAAAAAAATGACAATTTTTTTGTCATCCGAAAAGACGTAAAGCAGCAGCAGGACGACGAACCAGCACCGGAATAAAGAATTCAAAGATGTTTGCAGAAAATTAACTAGTAAGGGTGTTACCTTTGGCCTGGCCAAACATTAAATACTTTACACAGCAGTATTTTGAAAATTTTGCTAATATGGGAGGTGCCACGCCCTCCGAATTCACCCAGGTATTTCTCAGAGTTTGCTTTTATAGTTCTTAGTATTAAGTGAAATTTGGTTGGATTATCTGAAAAAATGTTTTCAGAATAGCGTTTTGAAGCTTTTGCTTATATGGGAGGTGCCACGCCCTCTTTTCCGATTTTATCCAGTTTTTGCTTAAAGCTTGCATTTATAGTTTTTAGTGTCTGAGTTAAATCTAGTTCAATTATCTCTAAAAACGCTTTCAGTACAGCGTTTTGAAGCTTTTGCTTTTATGAGAGGTGTCACGCCCTTTTGTCCGAATTCGACCAGTTTTTGCTTAAAGCTTGCGCTGACATTTCGTAGTACTTATGTGTATTTTGGTTGCATTTACGACGGAGGCAGTGTCCCAAATTTCATTGAATTATCTTGCTTAGTTTTCCCAAAAAATGTATTTCCACACACAGTCAGCCAGCCGGACATGGCTATAACGACTCAGGAGGTGACGCTGATCAAGAATATATATACTTTTCCATATCTGCCACGCCTCCTTCTCTGCGTTACAAACGGAAGGACAAAGTGAATGTAGGGTGTAGGGTATAAAAAGGATCAGAATAAAAAGAAGCTAAGTCCAGAATTTTTTTTTATTATTTATCGTATTGTATTTAAAAGTATTCATTTAAAAAGAAAAAAAAAAAAATATATTATAATAAAAATAAAATTTTCATCTGCACTTAAAAATAAGAAAAAAAAAAAAATTAAATTTTTTTTTATCTCTAAACTTATTTATATATTTTCATTTCCTATATCTTGATTTTAAATTAATTTTCAATTAAATATTAAAGAATAGAGAGTATGCGTACGAACAAGCTGCAAGTATTCGTCAACAAATGCTTAAGGCGTATACTAAAGGTTTGGTGGCCTCGCACTATATCAAATGCCGAGCTACATCAAAAATGCAAACAGAAGGCTATAGCAAACCAGATCAAGCTGCGCAAATGGGGATGGATTGGTCACACTCTCCGGAAACCACACAGCGAAGTTTGTCGCCAGGCCCTTGAGTGGAATCCACAAGGCAGTAGAGGACGTGGTAGACCCAAAACCAACTGGAAAAGGTCGTTGGAAAAGGAAATCCAAGAATCGGGAAAATCGTGGCAAGAGATCAAAGTCATCGCAAGGGATCGTGACAAATGGAGAGATTTCATATTGGCCCTATGCTCCTCCTAGGAGTTAAAGGAGAATACATACATACATACATCGACGTTTTCGATGTCATCACTGCCAGCTCTAAACGTGATGTCATTCCTGTTTGCGTTTAACTTCATGCTTTTAGTCTTGGATACGTTGATTTTTAGGCCGACCTTTTGTGATTTCAAGACAAGGTCTTCAATTTTGCATTGCATATCTGAATGTTTGGACGATAAGAGGCAGATGTCGTCAGCGTAGTCGAGATCTTCCAGATGTTCGGTAAAGTTCCGTTTGATACCCCTTTTGACCTTATTAACAGCTTTATCTAGGATATCATCAAGAACAATAAGGAAGAGTGATGGTGATAGTAGACACCCCTGCCGTACGCCTGAATTATTGGTGAATGTCGGTGACAACAACCCGTTGCGTAACACACTGCATTTAAAGCCTTCATATTGTGCACGTACTAAGTTTATGGCCTTTGCGGCAATACCTCTTCGTTGCAGTGAAACCCAGATGTTTTCTCAGGAGACACTGTCGAAGGCAGTGCTATAGTCTACGAAGACAAGTTGAAGTGCAGCACGCCACTCGCATGATTGTTCGACAATTATTCTGAGGGTGTTGATTTGATCCACGCATGCTACTTTCGAATGGCCGAATCAAGTTTTTCGTTTACCCTGTTCAGAAGCACTTTCGTCAATACTTTTGATGGTACTGAGAGCAAGGTAATGCCTCTATAGTTTCGGCACTCGCTTAGGTCACCTTTTTTCGGTAGTTTGACTAACATGCCATGTAGCCAATCTTCTGGCAAACGCTCTTCGCTCCAGATTTTGATGAGCAGAGGATGGAGAATTTTAGCTGATGTTATGGGGCATGCCTTTAGCAGTTCAGCTGTTATTTGATCTATACCGGCGGCCTTGTTGTTTTTCATGCTTTGGATAGTTTTCACTATTTCATCGATTGTAGGCGGTGGTGTTTGTATTCGACTACTACTGCGAGTCACTGCGGCAGTTGTAGTTGGTGATTTTGGTTGTGTGGATGTGGTAGACATGGGATTTAGTATATCACAAAAATACTCTTTCCATCTCTTTAGTTGTTCGTCCGCGGATGTTAAGAGATTTCCATTTTTGTCTTTGATAGGGCGGCTCTGTTGGAGTTTTCTGTCAGATAATCTGCGGGTGATATCGTAAAGGTGCCTGAGATTTTGAGCATTTGCAGCGCTTTCGGCTTCGCTCGCGAGGTCGTTATACATTCTTCTTTTGTGTTGTCTGCACGATCGCCTGACTTCTTTACTGAGAGAGTTAAAGACCTTTTCGGCGACGTTTTTTTGAGCTTTAGTTTTAGCGTCGTCTCTCAATTTTTTCGCGCTTCTTCTTTTTTCAACAAGACCCCACGTTTCCTCGCTCATCCAGTGCTTCGTGTTCGAGGGTTTAAGAACGCCGTCTTAACTGCCCTCCATGATGTTTCAATACTTCCACCACAATGGAAGGGAGATGTTTTAAGTTCTTCTACGAAAGATCTGCATATCTCGTCGTTCTTAAGCTTAAGCACGTCGATTTTTTTGCTACAGATTGTTCGCTGGGACGTTTACTAGCGGTCGGAGCCTATGTCAGCGGCCCTCTTTACTCGTACGTCCAGACGGCTTCCTCTCCATTTTCTGCTAATGCAGAAGTGGTCGATTTGATTTTCAGTGATGTTGTTCGGAGGCACCCAAGTAGCTTTATGGCATTTTTTGTGTGGGAATAGCGTACCTCCAACGACAAGACCGGCTGCATTGCAGGCGTCAATTAGAAGCTCTCCATTGTCGTTTCTCGCACCCAAACCATGTCTTCCAATCACATGCTCAAGGTTACGGTTTTCTGAGCCTACTTTGGCATTCAAATCGCCCATAACCATTATGATGTCGTTCTTGTGAGCACTATTTATTGCTGCAGCGAGCTGGCTGTAGAATTCATTTTTGGTTTCTCTCTCTGCCAACTCGGTGGGCGCGTATGCTTGGAAGATGGTAATATTTCTTGCGGGGGTTCGAAATCTGCACCAAATGAGCCTTTCGTTAACAGGTTTCCATTCCATAACTGCAGTTTTACTTAACAAAATTCCAACTCCATCCCTGTGGATGTCATTTTGCGCTCTACCGGAGTATAGAAATTTTTCGCCGTCAGGAAGCACATATTCGCCGGTACCGTTCCATCTACACTCGCTTAATCCCATTATCTCAAGGTTGAATTTGTGGAGTTCTCTTACGGCTTGGTGTATTTTGCCTGGTTCATTAAGAGTTCGGACATTCTAAGAGCAGATGCGTGTTCGAGTTTTCATCGAAAGGATTTTAGAATTTTGACGAACCATATTGGTTCCAGTTATAGAGAATCATTCTTAACTATGCATGTTTCTTGCACCTCCAAATCCGATGTGCATGCTGCCGAGGCAGGTGGATTAACCACACTCTGGTGGGTACCACTTGGAGAGTTGTTTTCCATCGTTTTTCGATCCATGCTTCATTAGTATAATCTTCTCTGCAACGCCCCACGCAGTAAGTTATAAGCTTAAAGCTGGATCCGGCAAGCGCTGCAACTATTGTGGCCAAATTCACTTTCAATTTCAGCCACCCAATCTGGAACAGACGCTGACCTGGGAGCCGCCCACTTTGGGTCAGACGCTTCAGGATTTCGACAAGGTGTTTATTTTAAGGCGGCATAGACTCGCCTTGTCAGTGCCAGTTACGGGCCTTGTGGGTTTTTCTTTCGAGGCGCAACGCTGTCCAACGCTACACCCTTCCACACCCTGGCTGGTCACCCGCTTGTAGTCGCCTTATACGTCAGGCATGCTTACCGCGGGCATATTCTGACCCCTTACCCGCAGTTAGTGGAAAGAATTTATTTTCGTTTGGTTTTGCTGGTTTTTTTTTTTTTCGTTTTATATGTTTTAATTTCACATGTCGAAAGATGTGTTTTGTTGTACCTTCTCGACCGGATGTATTAGGTCGAAACACTCACCCTGGCGTAGACGAGCTAGCTAGCCGGAAGGATACATCCGGTACGATCAAAATGGTTGGTAACAAAAGTTGGTAACTTGAGTTACGAAGTGGTCAAATCATATGAGCGGAAGATTCAATTTAGCGGGTAACTCAATTTAGCAGCAACTCAATCAAGCAGGCAACTCAATAAAGCGGGCAACTAAATTGGGCGGAAATTACGCTGACTTGATAAATAAACTGTAAAATTTTTTTAACGATTTCGATGTTTAGAAAATGGTTCATAGGGTAAAAAGCCTCCAAGCTAGACCTTAAAATTATCCTTATCTACATTTAAAATAACGCTTTTACAAATCCAGGGTTTGATTTTGCAGAGCTATTTTTTAGCTTATTGATTTGCTTTGCTGCAACTATAGAAAAAATACGCAGCACAGCAATACAGTCGAAGCACAAATTTAAAATTGAACTGTTTGCTAAATTTTTTTTCAATAAATTGCTAAAATCACCATTTTCTCTCTATAAATTGACATCTTGGGTCTAAAAACGACGAAACAAAAATGTAGGGTTTCCATATTAGGGTTGCCAGACGTTTTTTTTGCAAAATGCATTTCTTTGGCAACTTCTTTATTGAAAATTATAGAATCGACCCAAAAACCCATTGTTGCTGATTAATCGTATTGTGCAGTTGCACCTTTTTATTTTTTATTAATAACCGAATAAACCGAACGTATTTTAAGAATTATATTTTTGTCGATACCGAAAGCATTTACTGGCTTCGGTTTTAGATTTGAAATGTAAAAAGAATAACGTATTAGACGAGAGGAAAAAGTAAGATTTTTAATTTTAATTTATTGTATTAAAATACCATTTTTATTTTTAATTTCCCCTGATGGTCAAGTTCGATCGGCTTTAGTCAAAACAGATACCATCATCAAAATTAGCCGTTCTCGATGTTGTTGGTGAATCTCCGGACCCATTGTCGATTCACGGTGGGCGGGATGTTGCTGATTAATCGTATTGTGCAGTTGCACCTTTTTATTTTTTATTAATAACCGAATAAACCGAACGTATTTTAAGAATTATATTTTTGTCGATACCGAAAGCATTTACTGGCTTCGGTTTTAGATTTGAAATGTAAAAAGAATAACGTATGTTAACCTTAGACGAGAGGAAAAAGTAAGATTTTTAATTTTAATTTATTGTATTAAAATACCATTTTTATTTTTAATTTCAATATGAATTTTAGATAATAAAACACTTCGCACTTCGCATTTCGCATTACGCATTACGCACTTTGCAATCACTTTGCATTGTTCTACGCACATAAAATACTGAATAAACTTTATGTATGTTAAGCTGAAAAGAATGCGTTGTTTGATTATTTTCGCTAAGGATTAAAAATACGAGTCCGGAAGTTGCTGCCGCAACACCCACAGTAAATTTTGATTTAATTAAAAAAACCAAGTGGCAACTCCAAAAAATTTACTATGGGTTTTTGGGTCGATTCTATAACTTTCAATAAAGAAATATGACAAAGAAATGCAATTTTGCGAAAAAACGTCTGGCAACCCTAATATGGCAACCCTAAATTTTTATTTCGTCGTTTGTGGACCCAAGATGTGAATTTATAGAGAGAAAATGATGATTTTAGCAATTTATTGAAAAAAATTTTGATTTATTGAAAAAACCATGTGGCAACCCGGAAAAAATTTGTTAGATTTTTTAAAAGTTAATCTAAGCAGTTTAAGGCTGAAATTAAATTTTTTTTTTTTAAATGTATGGTTTAAGCAAATTTTACAAAAAAAAAAAACATGTGGCAATCCTGAAAGATGCTTCTGCTGTGTACAGCGAAAAGCCGAAGTTCAAACAGCCGAGTTATACAAAAAGCAAAAGCACAATCAGAGTTACGCTTCACTTCGTGTTTGTGCTTGCTTGGTTAAAACTTTGCTTTTTTCAATAACAACAGCGATAGCAAAGCACAAAAACAAAAATGTGCTTGCTTGAATTACTTTGACTTCGTTCGTTGAAAAAAAGCACAGCAAGCAGTAAGTCCAAAATGTAAAACGCAATAACTGACGCAGCACAGTTCAGCAAATTTTCGTTGCTATAGCTATTTTATAGTCAGCAGATCAAACCCGGTACAAATCAAACAAACTTTTTCCAAATCAACTTAACCTTTATACTATCCAAATTAATTCACCCTTATCACCTAGCAAATTCTCGATTCGATTTAGTTCCAATCGAAATCGAATTAGATGATAAGAGTGAAGTAATTTGGATGGTATAAAGGTTAAGGTGATTTGGAAAAAGTTTATTTTGACTTGTAAAAGCGTTATTTTAAATGTAGATAAGGTTATCTCGATTCGATTTAGTTCCAATCGAAATCGAATTTGATGATTAGGGTGCTTGAAAATCGGAAGGAAAACTTTTCCGATGCAGCGCTATGATTTTTAGTGAATTCATTACTTTTGGTTAGCTGGAGATCTCTTCATTATTTGTGGTATTCACCCAGTTCTGCTAATACTTCAATCTTAATTAAATGCATTCAAATCTGAAGTCAAATTTGCCGTTTTTTTGCACGTTAATGGAAATAATACAAGGAGACGAATTTACCAGTCTAAAGTTCTAACGTGGCGACCGGTTCCTTGGACAGGAGTGACTCACTACAGCACAAATTTACACAGTTGGCCAGGAGTTGCCACTTCGACAAAAAGACAGCCTGTCGTTAATCGCCACAATAACAACAGTCTAAATAGCATTTTCTACAGATACATACATAAGAAACATTGCCCCTTATTATGAATAAATATTGTCGAAATTTTTTTTCAGACAACAAGGAAATCTGAGAAAAAATTTTCGAGAATATTTATTTTTGAAAAGGCCCATTTATTTTCACACTTTCGTGTTTTTTTTTTTTCAAGTTTATTTCTTAATATTTTTGATTTATTCTACATTGAAGAAGAGTCTACATTGAGTGGTAAAAACTTTACAATACGTTTTCCACAGTTGATTAATAATGCGTATCGCATCTTCTCTAAACATTTTGACATTTTTCTTCAAATAAATTATTTCCTTTATTTAATTCACTGTAAGCAATAGTTGTTCAGTTTATTAAATTAATAACTGTATAAAATTTTTGAAATGCAGTGATTATTACACATAGTATTAATAATGAGAAAATATTTTGTTTTTTTTTTAAGTATAATTTAATAACATTATAATATATATATATATTTATTTATATGTATATTTTGAATTGCCAAATGTAAAATTCTTTTTATATAATAGAAAAGAATGTTTCATTATTCAAAATGCAATTACTTGAAAAATACAATATACAGTACCACAAGCTTTTGTGTGTGTGTGTATGTGTGTCTGTGTGTGTGTGTGAAGCATGAAATAAAATTAAATCTGTCTCTTGGCCTCTTCATTCTATAGCTTTATCCATAAAGTCAAGAAATCTTTTAGCATATTGTTCTGGATCACATGTTGAAATGCCATCGACATTACTACCATATTTGACTGTTTTTGCTGCCTTTGCGGCCTAAAAATAAAAAATATAAAAATGGTAGATATATTCAAATTGAAGAATATCAATGAAAATGTTGAGCTTTTGCATATGTGGCTTTATTCAGCGGTTTGGCACAAATTGCGTAGTCCGAGCTACTTGCCGGGAAAAGGGTGAATCCTAGCTTACATAAGCTCAAAACCAACTTAAAAACAATAGAATTTTATTTTGTGCCTAAAAAAAATCTTAAAAAAAAAACAAATATTTGAACTCTAAAAAAAAAATAAAGAAAGATTACCGACAGCTATGACTCAAGTTCAGACATGCGCCACATACACACTCCTCATTCAGTTTTTGCCCACATCACACACTCAAGTTCCATCACATACAGAAATTCATACCATGATTCAAACTACTCATCTATCCTACACGTCGAAACTTGAGCAATAAACCCACCCCAGTAAAATCAAATAATTTAAAAAAAGAAACTGTCCTATGTCCTTCAGCCTAATCCAGAGCAAACCCACCCCATATCCATGAAACACATCTGGGTTCTTTCTTTCAATGTGTTTCCCAAAAGCGGCTCTATACGTTAGTCTTAAGCTAATGTCCATCCGTTTTCCATCAGGTCTACCTAATTTGCCCGTCCGACCTTCACACCTGCATACCAACTAAGCACCCACTTATGCACACTGTTAATAAACACATCCTTAAATAACATTCTTACATTACTGTCACACGATCATGTTAAACCATATCCTAGAGATGCAAAGCTTAACAGAAGTAGAACCAAATTGTACCGATACTTCCCATCTAAGCGAAGATTTTACAAATGGTGCGGTGTAGGATATTTGATTTTTGGCCAAGCCAAGGATAGCACCCTTGTTAGTTTTACACTGTTTTGATTGTTTTTAATGAAATTTAGATGTTTATACAATATTTTGTTTGTCTGCTTTTAATCTAAGCTGTCAAAATCAATGGCTGCATAGTAGTTTTTTTTTGGCAAAACTTGGAAAAAAAATTGTAAGAAAAAAGTATTTCTGCCGGAAATAGAATTGCCATTAACAAAATATTAACGATTCCAGCTGCTCCGTCTCAAGAGAGGAAAATATTCTCGAGAGGGAATTTCCAGACAAATTCACGGATCAAACACATTATGAAATTTCAATCATTTGTGCCCTTGTGTCCTTGTAAGCATACACCACGTTATTTACTACACATCAAACTGAATATCCTTATCGACTGCAAACCTAACTTTAAAATAAGTAAAGTATGCATACGGCAAGCAATTCTAAGGCAATGATATACTGACCTGTTTCTTAACACCATACTGCGTTAAAACATCTATTATAGCAATAAAATAAATTTCACGCCGTTCTGAAAGAGGTAAAAATATAAAAGGGAACATTTTATAAATGTTATAAGTTATTTTTATGATTGAAATAAGCATATATAAGATTAACTTATATACCTTCAATGCTTGGAATGGCATAAATGTCAACTTCATACACGACTTCATTGTATTGTGCTCCTCTTGGTGAATCAGGAGGTGTGTTGTAAGTCCATCTATTGAAATATAAAAATTTTAACTTTTATTAATTTTAAAAATATTTAAACTAACCGCTCGCCACTGTCACATTCTTCACTTTCACTATTTTCACTTCGACCAGCGGCTTGTGAGTTTTCCCCTTGCAACGCTTCCTCTTCGGCACGCACGCAATCGTGTATACCGACTAATAGAGAATAATCCATAATATGAAGTTTTGTTAAGAGCTACAGTTTTATAGAAAATTTGTATACGTTTACGAAATCGAATTTAACAGTAATTTCTTGTAATTAAGCTTACATCAACATCGTTCTTCAACATTTCTAAAAGTTTCTTTTTAGCTTCTTCACCAATTTCAATTTTGATTTTCTGGTTCATGAAATCATTATCCTTATAAGTTGGAAAATGCTTTTCTAATTCTTTTTCTGAGGCTTCACGATCTACTGTGCTACCTTTTAAATCGAATTTCCTGTTGAATATATCAAAGAGGCATTTAAAATATATGTATGCATAAAATTATATGACTATGAACATTCCGTCGTATGTTACCGATAAAATTGATTCTTAGGGAATACACAATTGGCCAAAGCACAACTATATAGTATTTCCTAAATACCAATTTTGGCGGCTCCATATATTGCATTTCATCATCGATAAAAATAGAATAATAAGTTTTAAAAATTTAACATAAACAATCACAATACAGTAGAAGTTATTTGGGAGAATGTTTTTTAATGTTTTGTTAATCAAATTAACTTACTTGTGAATAGTCAAATGTGAGCTGAATACATTGCGCATTACGACAAAATAATATTGTACGCTCTCAACAGTTATCCTATACATACCCAAATATTGTGGCAAAAGCGTTTTTCCATGTCTTTCAACAACATACTGGAACAAGGATTAAACAAAATTATAATCATTTATTTATAAAAACCAAAGCAGATATTTAAAAATAATATTCTAAACTTAGAAAGTCGGCTGGTGAAGTTAACTTCTACCTAACTACAACCTTCATAAACTGTTCTTATGATCGATATACATATTTGGCAAGAATGTACCTAAAAATGTACATATGTGATTGGATTACAGTTTTTATATAAAACAACCCTTCAGTTCACGGAACTAGTACCTAACTAGCGAAATCGCTAGCTACCGGTAACCAGCACTAGTTCCTCCCAGTTCTACTTTATTCGTTCTCAACTGGCGAATTTAACGTGAGCATGTCATAGGCAGGGGTCAATCGCCACCCTTTGCTCTACTGCTCACTAGCTATTTCACTAGTGAGAAGAAGCTTCTCTTAGTAGAGAGAACAAAAAAAAAAATCGAACCCATACTGAGATTCGAACCTGGGGTTCAAAGTTTTTCACCTATGTATGTAGATAAATTACGAAGTCCTTAGCTCATTCGTCTATAAAGCTTATTGACGTAGTTATGTGAAAAAATTTTTGTTTTTTTTTCTAAATTTTGTTCTCTTTTTTTTTTTTGTTTTTTTTTATGAATAAAATTACTCAAATTTTGAAACTAAAAAAAGTCTCTCCAAAGAAAATTTGAAATTCAAACGTTTTTATCGCTCACGTTTTATATTTTATTATTGAACTGACGAATGCTTGCATTACCTGGGGTCAAAAAAGTAACTAGTGCGTGTTTTGCTAGATACTTCGCTAGTGATATTAGGCGAATTGTCTACTTGAGAACTGCTGGGAATTTATAAACAAATACATTCATGTGTTTATAGAGGCCCAGCAGTTCTCAAGTAGACAATTCGCCCAATATCACTAGCGAAGTAGCAAGCAAAACACGCACTAGTTCCTTTTTTGACCCCAGGTAATGCAAGCAGTCGTCAGTTCAATAATAAAATATAAAACGTGAGCGATAAAAATGTTTGAATTTCAAATTTTCTTTGGAGAGACTTTTTAGTTTCAAAATTTGAGTAATTTTATTTATCAAAAAACAAAACAATAGAAAGAGAGCAAAATTTAAAAAAAAAAAACAAAAATTTTTCAATTGTTTAAATACGAATTTCACATAACTACGTCAATAAGCTTTATAGACGAATGAGCTGAAGACTTCATAATTTATCTACATACATAGGTGAAAAACTTTGAACCCCAGGTTCGAATCTCAGTGTGGGTTGGTCGATTTTTTTTTTTTTTTACTAAGAGAACGCCTTACAAGCAAGCTTCTTCTCACTAGTGAAATAGCTAGTGAGCAGTAGAGCAAAGGGTGGCAATTGACCCCTGCCTATGACATGCACACGTTAAATTCGCCAGTTGAGAACGAATAAAGTAGATCTGGGAGGAACTAGTGCTGGTTACCGGTAGCTAGCGATTTCGCTAGTTCGGTACTAGTTCCGTGAACTGAAGGGGGAGAACACAAAAAATACAAAGAAATCTACTTGTTAAATCTGTGCATAAATCACAGTAAGGCTACCGATTTTGGCTATTTTCGATCAAGTGGCACCCCGGAACTTTGACAATTGACATTAAATGTCATTAAATACAAAGTAAATGAAAGATAAACATAAAGAAGAAAACTAGTAAGGGTGTTAATATACCCTACACTGCAGTCTTTAGTAAATTTTGCTCTTTTGTCTGAATCCACTTAGTTTTGCCTTTACTGTTCTAAGTGTTTGAGTGAAATTTGAGTGGTTATCTCACAAAACGTTTTAAGTTCAACATTTTTAAAACTTTTTCTTATATGGGAGGTGCCACGCCCTCTTGTCCGAATTCGCCTAGTTTTTGTTTAGAGCCTGAACTTACTATCCCTAGAATTTATGTGTATTTTTTTTTTTGCGTTATAGCAGATAATGCTTCAGTATTTAGTATTGAATAACTTTATTGTATGGGTGGTAGACGAGTCTGCTTACCGATTTCGCTCATTTTCATTCCCACGAGTTAACTTTTACGAAGAAGGCAATGTACTAAATTTCATCGATTTTTCGTTGTGAGTTTTCCCGTGAAAAACATTTCCATGCACAGCCAGCCAGCCAGACAGACGGACATGGACATAGCGACTCAAGAGGTGACGCTGAATATACATACTTTTCTATATTTGCCATGCTTTCTTCTCTGCATTACAAACGGAAGAACAAAGTGAATATGCCCTGGGTGTAGTGTAGGGTATAATAAAAGATAAGTTTAATTTTTCTGCTTCTGACATTTAATGTTAAAACAAATCTATTTCGGACGGTGGAAACGGGTATGATTTACTAATCTCAGCACAGCTAAATTTCCGGTGGAAACGGGGTATTAAACGAATGAGTGTAATGTTTATAGTAAATATGTGAATCATTTCACATTTCACTCTTGACAAGAATTTGTTAGTCAACCCACTCGGCGATGTATTTTTTAACACATTAGCTTTAATATAAACCACTTTCATTCATTAAACAGATGGATGCAGATCGCCCCTTATTCTTATATCATACTATTAGATTAAACTTCATTTAGCCTAGATCAAATTGTGTCTAAAATGAGCAAATGGAACCTTAAGTTCCTTTCATCTCAAAAAAGTCGGAAAAAGGTACAGTTAAACCTATTTTTCCATCACTGGTTGCTGTCATTTTCAATAGGAAAACAGGAGAGTATCTCTCTCGCTCGAAGGGAGTTTTTTTAAATTTCTTATTAAAAATAACCATAAATGAACGCTGAAAACGCAATTAGCGATATGTTTTTTCTAAATATTAAGAACTTACCGGATGATATTGTTTTAAAAATGCATGCATACGTTCTATTTCTTCTGATGTTAAGCTTTTAATTATAAAAAATTTATCATAGCTCTGATAAAATTGTGCTCCCGATTTTCCGGATGATGATTCAATGTGTATGGGTTGGGAACGAGTTAAAGATTCACGATAATCTACATCATCTACACCAAAACGTTCGCGCAAATTACGAAATACTAATGGGCAATATTCCTTAACTTTAAAATGTGATGGCATATTTTCTCTAAAACAAAATTATTTTAATTCAATTTTTAAAATTAAATTATTAGAGTTATTCACGATCTAGAGTAACGAGCTGAGTAACAGGGTATAAGTGCACTCAGTTACTCTGAATAGTGAGCATACTCAATACTTTACACGTATATTTGCTTTTTGTTTCTCAAAATAATTTTAGCTGACAACAAAAAAAAAAAAAAAAAATTTTTAATTGAATATTTTGCTCTCATTCAAATTTTTATTTTTGATGAACGAAAATTGCTTCTCAATCATAAACAACTTCAAACGTTTCTATAGAAATAGAAATAGTAAAAAAAGGCAAAGTGTAAGATTATTTTACACTAGAAAATAGCTTGACTAAAAGGGTAAAAGAGTAACAGAGTAACTTACGTATATTTTGTTGTTGTGGTTGTGCACTGTTACCCTGTTACTCTGTTACTCAGGACGTTACTCTAGATCGTGAATACCTCTATTGTTTATTTACTTGTTGAAAAGATGATTATCGACTTTAATTTTTGAATGAGCACGAAAATCATCTGGCAGCAGCATTACAGGAATATTAACGTGGCTCAATTCGTTTATCTAAGAATATTGTAGATATTAATAAAAGGTATGAAATGTATTTATTATTAAATAAAAAAACATACTGTGTGATTTATACCCCACATAAAAACACTTAGTATGGGTTCATTTGCGCGAAATAATTTCACTTTTTGATGTTTAACTCGAAAATGCTTTTTCTTCAGTATACGAGGCTGGGATGATGATGACATTTTCTTCTCCATGGCTAATTCGTTTCGTTACAATTTTCTTTAGATTATGTTGAAAATGAAACACTGCAAAAAAACAAGACACTTTAGCATATATTTTGATTTAACTTAATATGAAAATACACGTAAAACAAACTTAATGGATATTACGATGGAAAAAGTGTATGACGCACAAAGCAACAGTTTGTAGCACTTTTTTTTAAATATTTTAACAAAATAAATAGAGAGCTAATGAGATATTTTATAAACAAACAGCTAAAGAAACACCAGCTTCAGTATGCGTCATAGGCATGCATGCAAATATGTATTACTAAAAGTCTCGTTTGAAATCAAAAGTACACTTTTCACTTTCAACAACTTACATACATTAACGATCACTTCAAAGAATATGTGTTTTAATGCGCCACTTAAAAGGTCACCAATAACTTTTAGAAGGAATTTTTATCATTATCGTCTTAACCGATTGCTCTTTTTTTAAATTTTACAAAATAGTCTTTATCCCTGAATGAGCGATGAAACCAAGAAGATAGTAGGAAAAAGGCGCTGAAGATGATGCGCGACTAACGACAAGACGCTGCGTAGGCCTACAACTCCCCCAACAAGAAAGTAAAAGTATTCTACGAAAAAAAAAAAACAAAACAAATCAGAGATCTTCAGACGGTTTACGAAATAACACTTATAGCCTAATCATGTATGACGAACGAATAAAGTGACTGATTTTCACTCTTTAATATCAACTGATTAAAACTTTTTATTACGAACATACTATGACCCAAGCGTTCATATTAGTTCAAAAGATATAGTTTGTAAGCATAAACTTCAAATCATCTCTTAACTTGAAGGATGTAAGCAGTTGAAAATCAGTCATTCGATTCGTTCGTCCTATATGATAAGGCTATAAGACTTTAACGATTTCTTCATGATTGGAAAAAGGTTACCGGAATTCTATATAGCATGGATGAGTGAACAGTTTCGATTAAATTGGCCAAATTTATAATTTA
The DNA here is from genome assembly GCA_951812925.1 of Calliopum simillimum. NCBI lineage: Eukaryota > Metazoa > Arthropoda > Insecta > Diptera > Lauxaniidae > Calliopum > Calliopum simillimum. The sequence goes on from OX638368.1 coordinate 24,868,337, forward strand.
TTAGCAAATGCGGCACCCATTTGGCGAATAGATTTCTGCATAACCGTCATTTTCAATTTTAATTAATTTTTTTTTATTTATTTCAATCAAAAATATCAATCATTGGATGTGCTTGACTACAATAAAATTGAGTTAATTAACACAACCGAGCCAAAAATCTACCATAGCATTTTATTTTTTAAAGCGCGTAATAAGAAATATACATTTATAGAAGAATGACTTCACACAATTATATTTCTGTAACTCGCTAGTCTTAATTTACGCAGTTGTATTCCAGTCAGAGCTGTTTAGGAATCAAATTTCTCAATACTAAAGATTCAAGTAACTTTTTAAGGAAAAATCATGCAAGACCAATTGATAGCTTATTTTGAAGACGAAGAATAGTACAAAGCGATGCCTTTAATAGAAAAGAGCATAACGATTTTGTGCGTCCTCTCTATACAACCTCAAAATCATGTTTTTGAGCTTTTAGGTTAGAATATCTCAAAACCCATACGTGATAGATGGCCCTATGCTCCTCCTAGGAGTTAAAGGAGAATACAATACATACATACATACGTGATAGATCGATTTCATAATCCAAGTAAAATAAAATTTAATGGCTACTTTTTGATATTTTTTTTTATAAAGACTAGTATTGCCGATTACCAAATTTTGGCCATTCACCTAAAGATAGATACACTTTTTCCGAGTATCGTTTTGTATAAGAAAAAACTAAAACATTGAGTATTGATCAATACTCGTAGTAACCTTTTATGAATGCAATAGGCTAAGTGTATCTCCAAACCGAAATATATAAAAATTGGTGAGGTGCATTAGCCGTGGTAAACTATATCCTTTTCAAAGCGCATCTCATTGAAAAAATGGCCTTTATTAAAACAAACCCAAAAACAACTACATAGTAATAGATAAAGGCACTCTGCGACAGTCTGAAAAAATTCTGCCGACACCATAATTGCAGTCCAAAAATATCGAAAAATATTGAATAAATCGAAGAAACCCGTAAAAGTTTCGAAGTATCGAAAAAAATCTAAAATATCGGTAAAAACCCAAAAGTATCGAAAAACAGCCAAAATATCTGTAAAAGTCCAAGAGTATGGAAAAATATCCAAAATATCAAAAAAAGTCAAAAAGTATCGAAGACATCTTAAATGTCGGTAAAAGTCTAAATGTATTGAAAAACATTCAAAATATCGGTAAAAGTCTAAATGTATAGAAAAAAAATCTAAAATATCAGTAAAAGTCGAAAATATGTTAAAACATCCAAAATATGTACTTATTGGTAAAAGTCAAAAAGTATCAAAAAACATACAAAATATCGGTTAAAGTTCAAAAGTATCGAAAAATATCCAAAATTATGAATAGTTAATTTTTCAATATTAACAACAACAAAATACACGGTCACACAGAGCTGAAAAAAGGATAAAGCACAAAGAGAAAGACAAAAAGCACAGCACTGACTTCATGTTTTTTGTTTTGTTTATATTTCGTTTGAATTGTACCATGGATGATAAATGAGTTTTTTTATTTCGTACCAAATACCAAAAAAAAGTTCGAGAAGTGTCCAAAAAGTACAAAAATTATTTAATATATTTGTGGTCAAATTTTGATCACTGAGCGATTCTAGTAAACATTATAATTCAGATTTTCATTAATTTAATATTTTGAGTATTGATATCAAAATGAAAATTCATTTGAATAAAGTTGAAAATAAGAACAAATATTTAAATTATAAAAACACTCTACATAGTGAATTAAACAATAGAACAAACCCTACAGTAATTATTTGAGAAGCTAACATTTTCGTTGTAAAAATTAAGTAACTTAAGGAATAAACTTTTATTACGGAGTGGTTGAAACTTAAATGTTGTGAATTTGTTATTGTGACGTACTTTCTAACAAACATTGATATTTAGTTTTAGTTTCAGAGCTTTTATGGTTTTGACTTTGTACCCATCATTTTAAGATTCTATGGATGATTCACAAAAACACTATTTTGAAGCATAATTAAAGTTTCAAAAATGTTTTAGCTTAGTTCTTTTTATGACATCTGATACTTAGTATCTTTACGACAAAACGCTTTAAAGTTCCTAACAAAAATATGTACTTCACTACCACTAAGTGCGCATTGGCATGGCTCTTTAATGCGAATTTCATAAGAGTCAGAACCATTAATGTTTTGTAATTGTCTTTAGCTGTAGCCGGCGTTGAATTTAGTAAGCGCATTGTGTTTGGAAACACTGTTAGTTTTTGCAAGGTATTCCATTTGCAGTAACCTTATTATTGCGCAGGTTATGTAGTAAAACGGATGCATTTTTTTCGAAAAAATGTAAGCGACAATTGAAAAATTCTATATGAAAAGCAACTTTTTTTCATTTCCGAAAGCAATTTTTAAAAAATAGCACACAATTTATATTTTTTTAAAAAATACTAAAAATTAAATAGAATAAATAAAAAAAATTTTAATTGTACAGCCAAAAAACTTAGGGTATTCAATACACTAGCTCACAATCTGAAATTTTGAATAATACTAAATAAATAGCGCTCTACGTCAAGTGCTGGAGCACCAAACTTTAAGCTTGTTGTACCCAGTTGTTAAATACAAAAAAAAAAAAAAATAATATTAATTTGGTGGACAACCAGCAAACAACGGCGGCTATTCTCTTGCTTTTGTGTTATACATTATGGTTTCGTGATAAACGAAAACAAACGTCTTGTGATAAGATAATAGAATATAAAAGTTTATTTTTTTATTGCTTATGAAAAAAGAGAGGCAAAATGGAAATAGAAGTTCGTTATAAAAATAAAATAAAAACAAAAATAGCACATATGCATTTTAGATAAATCATTTTTTTTTTTTAAATTTTCTACCAAAAGTGCAAATTTTGTGTGAGGGGTCGTCCATACATTACGTCACACGACTTAATTAAAACGATTTAATATATATGAACATATGTACATATCTCTGTGCTGAGATATCCATTTGTATGATTTTTTTAGTAGACGATATTTAAACTATAATATGCTGAGAAAAATCATACATAACATATTCTGTCCAGTGTTGCTAGAAAAATGATTTAAAAAATACCATATTTTACATAAAATTTACCTTTTTTGGCCAAAAATTACCACTTTTAAAAATAATTAATAAAATATGAGATTTACAAGTTTTACATAAATAATTAAATTGATTGTACCAATTGTTTACAAAAAAAAAAAAAAAAAAATTTACTGCATTGATTTTAAAATGCTTAGAAAAGCGTATTTTTAAAAACAAATTAATACAAATTTTTTGTTATTGGGTGGTGGAATTAATTTTAAAGGTTTTTTTTCGGTTTTTGAGCATTTATTTAGAAACAACGGTACAATGTATATTATTCAAAGTATTGTCCATCGTTAGCTACAACATTTTCCCATCTTTCTGGCAGCATATGGATTCCGCGCCGGAAGAACGACTCGTCTTTTGAGGCAATCCACGAATCGACCCATTTTTTGGTATCCTCGTAAGAAGTGAAGCGCTGCTCAGCCAAGCCATGCGTCATCGATCTGAATAGGTGGTAGTCGGGCTATAAGGCGGGTGGGGTAGCACATCCCAATTCAGCGCCTCCAACGTTTCCTTGACGGTTCTTGCAACATGTGGCCGTGCGTTGTCATGTTGAAAAAGCACTTTGTCGTGTCTTTTGGCATATTCCGGCCGTTTAACCTTTAATGCTCGGCTCAATTGCATCAATTGTTGTTGGTAGCGTTCCCCAGTGATGGTTTCGTTAGGTTTTAGCAGCTCATAGTACACGACACCCTTCTGATCCCACCAAATACACAGCATAAGCTTGGCGCCATGAATATTCGGCTTGGCCGTCGATGTTGATGCATGGCCGGGTGGTCCCCACGATTTTTTCCGCTTAGGATTATCGTAATGGATCCACTTTTCATCGCCAGCGTGCGTGCGTTGTGCTTCAACCGCTATTTTCTTCAAATGGAAGCACAAAAGTAAACCTTCCCGCAAATTGCGTTTTGTTGGAACGAAAGTCGACATGTTCACAGAGAAAAAAATATATGTTGTTTACACTTCAGTGGAATGACACATACTGAAAAATTAAGCTTAGACAATGTGCTTTGAAATGAATATAGTCACAGGTGTGCCCGATGCGATCTATTGATAGTTACGCCATCTCTTAGAAAGCCTTTAAAACTAATTCCAACACCCAATAAATACTTTGATAGGTGATCGACACTCACTATAAAAACAGATTTCTTTACTTGAGTGGCCGAGCGAGAAATAGATATAGCATTAAGTAAATCTTTTCCCATTTTATTTCTTTTTTATTTTTGACATCAGTGACTAAAAAAAATACACGTTCAGTTTTAGCATTTGAATCGGGCAATATTAAAAAATGAAAAGCTAACTTGCAAAGGTTTGAAAATTTTATCTCGTCGCTAAAATTTTGAAGATATTGAATTTCGGACATTTCGTCTATTGGTATCGAAGAAAATTTTTTCTTTTCCTGGTCATTAATGCAAACACCTGCTTCCTTCCACTCAATAGAAAGTTTTACAGTGTCAATATCTTAAACTTTATTCGGAAGTATAGAAAACTCTTTTATATTTTTTCTGTTATTAATGTTAAAATGAACTTCCGGATCCAAAAACTTAATTTCAGTGAGTTCCTTCCTTATCATTGAAAGAAAGTCTTTTAAACATTTCTAAAAATGCCTTCTTGTAGAACTTTTGGCAATTGTCCCTTATTATGTTTGCAATTTCTTTTTCACATAAAGGTCCCATATATTCTCCCTGCAAAGCAGGGACGTGAACCGGATGAAAAATTTAGTCGGTTCGGTTCAGCGGTTCGAACCGTTTTTGCGCTTTTGGATTGGTTCGTAAAACGGTTTTTGTTTGCTTTGAACCGAGATTTCGGTTCGGTTCAACGGTTCGAGAATTAAAAAAGAAACTGTGCATATTTGTGTTATTTTTATTCATTAATAACATAGTGCAACATGAAAAATACAAACAACTTTTTGAATGCTGTTTCTGAAAGCACATGATGTTACTAGCAAAACCCAGCTGGTTTGACTCCAGGTCGAATTTTGTAGTACTACATACATATATAAATTGGGTTCAGAACTGCGTTTTCAAAGTTGCCACGGCTATAAGTCGTAGACCGTTTGGGATTTTGTTCCACTTTTTCAGTAAAGTTGTAGATATTGACTAAAGAAAAAAAGTGTCCAAAAAACTGACCCAAAAAAATTTGGTCAAAATCACAAAAATGCCGAAAAATTATACCATTTTTGCTCATAGCTACAAAACCCTTCCGTATTTTGAAAAACAATTAAAACAAAATTATAGCCTTGACTAAATTGAACAACTCTTTAGAGCATACCAATATCATTCGAGTACCTACTCCTTGGTATCTTCGAATAAAAATATATTTTTTAATTTTTCGAGAATTTTGTGCTCCTTAGGCGCAAAAAATTGTATCAGGGAATACTCGAATGCAATTGGCATGCTCTAAAGAGTTGTTCAGTTCATTCTTGGTTACAATTTTGTTTAAATTGTATGGCAAAATATGGAGAGGTTTGGTAGGTATGATCAAAAATGGTATAATTTTTCGGTATTTTTGTGATTTTGCGGCCCAATTTTTTCTGGTCAGTTTGTAGGACACTTTCTTTCCTTGAGCTACAACATTGTTGAAGATAGAAAAACAAAATCTCGAACGGTTCACATGGTAAACAAACATGTTTGACAAAAGAAAAAATTAAAAAGTGGGGAAAATTTGTCTATTGAAAATTGGTCGAAACGAACTTTTGAACCTTTATAAAAAGCGGTTCGGTTTTCGGTTCGGATCAAACATTTGTGGAAATTTTCGGTTCGGTTAATGGTTCAGTTAATAAGTAGAAAAAGACGGTTTTCCGGTTCAAAACCGGTTCAAGTTCCCTGCTCCAAAGTATATTTTTTGATGTGATCATTTTTTATAATATCTTTTAACTCTACAAAAGAAAAGCCTTTGAAGGTTGGACTTAGAAAATTGTGAGCTATTTCAAGTAATATGTCATTGTTTGTTTACAGGGCTTCTGTTTAAGGTATTGAATGAAGTTATAAAAATTAAGTCCGCGTGCAAAATTTACCACTTTTTGTTTTTTTTTTTTTTTGCCTTTTTTACCTCGGGAGCTGAAAATTACCCGTTTTAGGTAAATTAACCACTTTTGGCAACACTGATTCTGTCGTGTCTATGATCTAGAGAATCAAAAAGCGTAGAGTAGCTAAGTCAGCTCCTAGATGTCACTAACAGCTGCCCAGAACAAAAACAAGACTTCTACCAAAAAATTAACATGCATATATGTATATAAGTATGTATGTAACATGTTTTGCCATCTAAGCACAAATTTTTTTTATTAATATCAAAAAGCTGTCCGATATTTTGTAAAAAAAAGCAAAAGTGGAAAACTTCAAAATCCCATTCACTGAACCTTAAAAGTCACGAAGGAATATTTTGCGGCTCACCTTTTCTTTATTTTTTTTTGTAAACTTTTTCATTGTAATATTTAGGATCAAAACTAAGCATCTACTTAAATATAGTCTAGTAGGACACTCGATCCCAAAGATATTTCATGCAAAAATTGTACTTTAATGCCAAATGCATGTCTCTCTTCCGGAATTATAGTTTTAATGTAACAAAACTCAATTTCGAGAGTCCATACGTACACTTTGCAATAAAAACGCGATATGTAATCAATAGTATTTATTTAAATGTAATTGTCAAATTTTGCAACTAATAATGAATTTTATTAAGAAACATGTTATTGAAATTTGGTATCTCAGTCTCCTGGCACATCAAAAATCAGTCACGTTATTCGTTTGTCATACATGATAAGGCTGTTAATTTATGATGACCCTTTGTCCTTAAGATTTTATTAAAAAATATCTTATTGAACTTTGGTATCTCAGTCTCCTGGCACATCAAAAGTCAGTCACGTTATTCGTTTGTCATACATGATAAGGCTGTTAATTTATGATGACTCTTTGTCCTTAAGTTTAGTAGTTTAGTTACCTATAAACTCCCAGAAGTCTAAAAGTTTATTAAAAATTGTAATATTGCTAAATTTTATTTTATGTATTGTATGCATTGTAGCTTAAAAAGCATTTTAATAATGCTCTTTTAAGAAAAATCTAAAGACGAAATTCTATTGAGAGGTTTCAATGTCATCACTAACTTTCGTGTTTACATGCTTAGCGTGTTAGTGAAAAAAATTAAATTTTGTGGTTGGTTATGCTTTAGTAGTATGAAGTTGACAATGCCAAAAAAAAAGAAAAAAGTAATTAAAGACACTTAAAAATAGGGTAGGTTTTTTTTATTCAATTAAGTTTTAATATGAAAAGGTTATGGCCAATAGAACATTGTTTTCGTTTTAAGAATTTGTGAATAGCAATTGAGGATACATAAATCATTCGGGCTTAAGTATAAAGATTTCTTTCTAAACTAAAAATCGACCTGATTTTTAACATTTTTTAATTTTTATTTAGTGTAAGAGCTGGCGATTAATCTGAAACATTTTAATATTGCCTTTTTTAAATTGTTCACAAAACATGCACATGACGAACCTTCAAAAAGTTGACAGTTGAATATATTTTATAATTCTGGGCATTCTTTCAGTATCTGGTTGAAACAAGGAGTGAATCGGGAATATATAGGAGAGAGTTCAAAGCTAGGGCGTCACTAGTTTGTCAACATGCACGGTGGATGGGTTTTATGTAGGGTCCTATCAACGGATTGAAATAATAACTATTTTGCGCAAATTATCAAAAACGGAAAATAGGTCAACGTTTTTTTTTTTTTTTTGGACGGAAGAGTTAAAGCCAGCACAGACTATCGATCAAGTTCGTCAGTTTTGCTCAAATTTCTCTTGTTTGCTTCGGTCACCATGAAATATATTTTAAAAATTAATGGGTAATTAATTTATTTCACAGAAGCACTAATAATAGTAGGAAAAAATATCGAAACATAACCGACAAAAAGTAAAAAAAAAGTACAGGAGGAGGTTTTTTATTATCTTTGAATTCAGTATAGCTAACGTTCGTATCTTTTTTTGTGCCCAAAACAGTATATTTCACCAAAAAGTATTAAAAAAGCAATAAATCGATTTGAAAAAAAAAACAGTATATATATTATATATAAAATAAAAATCAAGTTAAAAGAAATTAACAATCGGGTGATTCATTTTCACCCACTGAATCATCTTATTTTCTCAACTCTGATTGTTTTATATTTGTACTTTGAACAACTTCATGAAGCGATTTCGGTTGATTTGTGAGGTATTTATAGAAATCAACTTTTTGATAATTCAGATTATATTTGACAGTGAGAATCGCATTCAATGCTTCGAGTTTTGTCTGACGTCCATAGTTTATTTACTGCAGAAAATATTGCACCCTTAACAGTTTTTCAATATATATAGCGAAAGAAGCTAGATAAAAAAAAAATCAAAATTTTTCAATTTGTGTTTTTTACTCTTTTGTCCATAACTTATTTAGGGCCAGAGATACAAAAAAAAGATAAAGTTTCCTTTAAAACGCTTTATTAAAAAATTCTTCATGTCAAATAAAAATTCACCGAAATATGGCCACTCGAACATGGAAATTTTATTTATGAGGTCGGAAAAAGTTTTTATTCAAAACAAAGGCGTTTTTTTTTTTTAAAATTATAAAAATGTCCTCAAAAGTTATGAGAAAAATCAAACGTATTTTTTGGACACTTTACACTTTTTACACTTTTTTCTGATGTAGCTAATGTAATTCTGCACAATTTCGTTTTTAAAATATCCTCCTAGCATGAAAATTTACTGAGATTAGTTATTTTTAAGTGAGAGTCCTTTTCTAAAACGATCAATTACATACTAAAATATTTAATTTTAGTTTTAAACTATAACGTTTGTAACTTTTTTGTTTCTTAACCGATCAGAAAAAATCAAAAAGCTCTTTAAAGGATAATCTTCAATCTTATTAATTTTATAGCTTTTAAATTAAATCATTTGAGTTACGTTTTCTAAAATAAGCGAATTTTCAAAATTTATGGCCTTATCATGTATGACGAACGAATCGAGTGATTGATTTTTAACTGCTTCATGCTTACAAACGCTTAGGTCAGAGTAAGTTCTTAATAAAATTTTTAATCAGTTGATATTAATTAGTAAAAATCAGTCACTTTATTCGTTCGTCATACATGATACAGGGCTATTAAATATTTCACATTAATTTTAAATTATAACGGCTATAAATTGTTTGTTTTTAACTGTTCGGAAATGTTGTATTCTAAGGGCCAATTTCACAATGTTGAACTTTGACATAAAATTTAATACAAAATTTTTATTTATCTGAAAGTTAAATATTAACTGAATATAAACTGTGAAAACGGTCCTAAATTACATAAATTTTAAATTGAATATTTTAAAATAAATATTGAAAAAATTAATGTAAACGAAAAAACTACTATAATAGCCTTATCATATATGAGAGGCTGCACCTCTACACCCTGAACAATATGCTTACCAATCGGGTAAATCGACTGAAACCGCCATACATAGCCTCACGACTAAAATCGAGAAGGCCTTAGGGGACAAGGAAGTAGCACTCTGTTCATCTATTGACATACAGGGAGCTTTTGACAACACGACTTTTAAGTCAATTGAGGAATCACTGATCAGAAAGGGAATACCCGAAATGATCATTGATTGGGTCCTCAACATGCCTAAAAATAGGACAATCATCTATGAAGCGGGCACAGAAAGATTAACTGTAAGGACAACTAAAGGTTGCCCCCAGGGAGGTGTACTGTCATCGCTCTTATGGATTCTAGTCATCGACGAACTACTAGAAATTCTCGATGATCACAAATTTGAGGTCCAGGGCTTTGCTGACGATCTGATTATTATGGTTAGAGGCAAGTTTGACTCTACCGTAACTGACCGAATGCAACTAGCTCTCAACTTAGCTCTAGGCTGGTGTCGAGAGAAAGGACTCGAGATTAACCCTAGTAAAACCACACTGGTGCCCTTTACCCGGAAGAGGAAGCTAAACCTGAAAGCTTTAAATCTGGGGGGAAAGGTACTAGATAAGAGTCTAACCAGGAATAGTCATCTATCATACATAACAAATAAAGCCTTAAGAATAACATATGCTTGTCAAAGGCTATATGGTAAAACATGGGGACTACGGCCAAAAATGATGGCATGGTCCTATAAAACTATCACCGTACCAATGATCACTTATGCTGCATTAGCATGGTGGCCAAAGGTAGACCAAGTAGGGGCTCAGAATGAACTAAACAGGATCTTCAGAATAGCCTGCTTGGGTATTACAGGGGCACTAAAGACGTGCCCGACAGTAGCTCTAGGCATGCTTACGGGTCTCACCCCTCTTCACCTTATGGTTAAGAAAGAAGCAGCCTGCGCGGCTCTCAGACTACCTCATTTACAACAACTTAAAGAAGGCAATCTAACAGGGCATGTCAAGATCCTGGATATATTCTGGGACACACCATGCCGTTCGGTCTCCGACAAGATAAGTAAAAAATTTGTTTTCTCTAGAACATTCAAAGTGGTAATCAATGACCGCGCTGAATGGAAGAGGAAGGACATAAATGTAAAACAGGGCTCACAGGTATGGTTCACTGACGGGTCCAAAATGGAAGATGGCAGCGCGGGAGCTGGAGTTGTGGGACCAAGATTCCAGAAAGCAGTTGCAATGGGAAAAACAGCTTCTATTTTTCAGGCGGAGATCCACGCTTTAGAGTTGTGTGCTAGAGAATGTCTAAGAAGGGGCACTTCCGGCACCGACATATACATTTACTCGGACAGCCAAGCAACTCTAAAATCACTAATGGCTTTTTCAATGCACTCCAAGCTTGTCTGGGAGTGTTTTGAACTTCTTCAAGCCCTAGCCAGGAGGAATGAAGTTACTCTAGTTTGGATACCAGGGCACGAGGGGCATGAAGGCAACGAAAGGGCAGACTGCTTGGCCAAGAGGGGCGCACTCAATACTTTCATAGGCCCAGAACCCTTCTGCGGAGTAAACAACAGTTTTAAAAATAACTTAATACGCGAATGGGAAAAGGAAAGCCTCTCCGATCACTGGAGAGCCAAAGAAGGTATGCGACAGGCGAAGAGGCTGATCGATCCAAAACAAGTTAAGGCTGAAGCTGTTCTAAATCTCAGCAGAAAAGATATAAAAACGTACAGTGAAATAATGACAGGTCACTGTAAACTTAATTATCACCTAAAAAAGATGGGTTTGGTAGACGATGACTCCTGTAGACTCTGCTTAGAGGACTTGGAAACAGCAGAGCATATGCTATGTGCATGCCCTGCTGCGTTAAGACGCAGAATTAAGTATCTAGGAGCTGAGATTTTAGATCAAGGTGACATAGGTAAAATTAATCCCTGTTTTGATTAGGGAAAGAGGCTGTACAAAAGATCTTTTAGGTCGCAGTACAATCTAGAGCCTTTAAAATAATATATATCATGTATGACGAACAAATAAATTGACTGATTTTCACTCATTGATATCAGCTGGTTACAACCTTTTATTAAGAACTTGCTATGACCTAAGCGTTGATTTTAGTTCAAAGAATAAATTTTGTAAGCATAAACTTTCAATCATCTCTTAACTGGAAAGATCTAAGCACTTGAAAATCAGTCACTTGATTCGTTCGTCATACATGATAAGGCTATAAATTTGAAATATTAATAGAAACTAATACTCAAAACACCGTCCTCATCTTTATACCTTTAAAAAACAATTTTCATTGTTTCAATCCATTTTTTTTCTATCATTTAAAAATTTTGAATTCGATCAAACAAAAAAGTTATAGCAGTTTTGCAATTTAAATGAAGTGAATTAACTTTTGGCATAACTCGCATTTTTGAAACAGAAAAAAATTACTCTTACCTAAAAGTTACATAAATCGGTAAATTTTTATGCTAGAAAGAAGTTTAAAAAACGAAAAATGTGCAAAATTACGTCTGCTTTAACTTTTTCCTCGACGCATAGTTTTTAAGTTATTCGTCAGAAACTTCCTTTTTTGATCCAAAACCGTGTGTTCAGTTCACTTTTAGGGGTAGAATGAAAAACTAGCCTCCATTATTTTTTCCCTCATATCTTCTCCTTAGGTGCCAAGTTTCAAGGCCGCAACAATTTTTACCTTTTTACACTAGTCGAAAGTTTAACGTGATTACATGACAATATTCACAGTGCTTCTTAGGCACTGTATAAATCAGAAATGGTCACCGTCCGGGCACTTAAATAGAGAATCTCTATCCGAATAGGGCCTCCCACAAAAACCACCAGTACAACGACCATCTCTGGGTGCGCTGGATACCCTTCTGGTACCAGATGAAAGTTGCATATCTGCATACAACTTTCCTCCATAGTGAGCGCTGAAGCCTATCTAATGCTTCCGTCGTTCTCTGGGTCACGACACCCGCTTGTTTGCAACTCCACATTCGAGCCTTGTATAAAGCAAATGTTCCAATTGGAACAATATAAAGCCGACCAAGCGCTTTAACAGCTCTCCCCGCGTTTTGTGTAACAACCACAGCCACCACGATGCTCCCATAAAGGAGCCAACCCAAACTTACAGCCTGGGCAGGACTAGTCACCAGTGGAACCAGAAATTAAGAAATAAATGGAAATAAAATTCTATGGAAGTAAGGACTTCGACCGATCCCCGTAGTTTGGACAAGCTAGACTACTATAGTTTCTTTTAACATATCACAGAGGGACTGCTAGCCCTTTGTCGCAGTCCAATTACTACCACCATAATCCATGTCTATGGTCACACCGCAAAAACCTTTTACTTTTTTACAGTGATATTTCAGCTGTTTGCCGGTTTGGGTTCAATATTGGTGAATGGGAACTAAAGTCAACTTGCGCCAATAGTTTTCTTGACTTTTCGAATCTTATAAGAATTAATTAATTAAAGTTATCCGATTCTCCCCTTAATTAAGGTATTAAAAAAAAATCAAAGAGATTGCATGTTAAAATTTTCTTAAAGTAAAGAACCAATCTAAAAATAAACCAGTAGATCTATACACCATCCGAAATGTGTTGAACACCTTTCCATTGTCTCTCATAGGGCATATGTATCTTCAATTAATTGATGTGATTATAATGCTAAAAATGTGACGTTAAACTCTTTAGCAACACTTAAATACTGAAACAAACTATTTAGTTAATTACAATTCAGAGTATTTTGTACGATTTCTTTGAACCACATATTCCATAATTTTTATTCTTTTTTTTTTTATTCTTTCTTTGAACATATTTTAGCAAACACACAAAGCGAAGGAGAACACAAAAAAAGTGTTGTGATCTAGGAAAGAGGTAAGATTTTCTTCTCACGACTTTTTGCCGCACCACAAATATTTAAATGCGAAGTACACTATACACATACATACAGATTCTTTTCTTATTTCTTTCTTATAAGTTTTTTTTTAACATTTAAGTATATTTCATGCAAAATGGTTTTCAATTAAACAAAGTTTGTTTTTTATTCACTTTGTTTGCACATTTAAAGTCCGCAAATTTAATAAAACAAATCTTTAGAGAAGAAAACAACAAATAAAATTACCAGAAACCTGAATTTATAGATGCGACGACAATTTAGCTATCAACTTCAATAAAATCGAAGAATCAGCCGAGTCTGCATCCACAATCTCACAAATGTTGTCCTTGTAGAAAGAACTTAAAATTTTAATATCGCACAAATTTTGGAATATAAAATAAACACTTGGAATTTTGCAATAAATAATATTTTATATATATTTTTTTAATGAATATCGACGCCTTTAGTATGTGCAATTCAATTGCCAAAACCTGTCTTCGTTGCAATCAATGATGGAACTGTCAAAACAGATAGAAGGAAATGGAATTGAGCACAGGGTGGTAGAAAAGTGAAATTTTTAGCTTAGCAATGAGCAATAATACCTGGGTACACCGAGAGAAAATTAATAGAAAATCAAAGATTTCAATTTCAATTTATTAATTTATTACATTCAGTCTATTATCACATTCACACTGGTTTACCGGACTAAATAAGAAAATTAATCATCACCGTTCATACCTTTACCGTGATCAATGGCTCTGTCATTTGACTGAAAATTAGTTTGAAGTTTACCAAATCACAACAATACCCGTGTTCGTTGAAAAAAAAAAAAACTATAAAAATTTGTAAATATTCATAAAGTTTTTAACAAAAAGCGTTCGTTGAAACAAAAATTATAAAGAATACTTATATCCAGTTTTTTCTATTGAACTAGTTGAGGAGCGGGCCAATATCAATACCGGCGATCATTGCAAAAAGGTTTTCCTAGAGTCCTAAGCCTGGCTCCCGTTAGCATCCATGCAACTTTGACAGAAAGAATTAATGGGTGTATCCAGTCTTTCGGCATACTTGCCGATGGTCCAATATCCATTGCAAACTGCAGCGCCTCTGCAGTGCGGATTCTGGATAGCAGGTCAGATGTTTTTGATTTTTTAAATGAAGGTCAGATTGCTCTGGAAATCCTACATGTTTTTAAGCTTTCCATCTAACATTCGCTTTAGGAGTGTCTATACACTCAGAACAGGGCCCGCTTGGAGAGGAACTATGTCTTGCTAGCTTGAGAGAAAGTTTACGTCATAGTTGGTTTACTAGACTGGAGAAACTTTTCCCCATTTTGGGGAAAAATACGTAGGTTGTCCTTTAATTTCCGGGAATATAGTGTTTTCCGATACAAATTTTTTTGGCAGTTGAAAAGTTTGACATCCTTAGGGTAAGTTTCTTCAGACGTCATCTTTCATTTTGCAATGGAACCTTGAGTTTGTTTTTTATTTGTTTACATCATACATGAGTCAAGAAAAAAAAAATTATAATTTCCTTCTGTGATTATTTTAATTCATGGCTGTAGCTGACAATATTTTTAGTTAACTATCTAATACACTATTCTCACTAGCCTGGTTAACCAAATGAATGCTGATTAAGCGATAATCAGCGGTCGAATCGACGCTTCCGTGAACGTACAACTCGTGACGTAAAATCGCGTGTTTCACATGTATTTCGCATTGCTAAATACATGATTTTACGTCACGAATTGAACGTTCACGGATGCGGCAATTCAGCCCCAGGATAGTTTTCCACATAAAAAGCTTTTCGATTTGTATGGAAAAGATTAACTAGTTTTTAAACAATTAGATCATTTAACCAAAAAATTTCTTTTTCTTTTGACAAATGCAAAATGTAAACAAATAAAACATTTTTAATAAAAAGCAAATTAAAGCCAAAATCAAAAATGTGTTCGTCTCAATTATTTAAAAAAAATTTAAATAGCGAAATATATAAAAATATATTTGAAAGAAGTGAAAATAGTGTCGTGATTTGGTAAACGCCAAAAAAAAGTCATTGAAATGATAGATTACTCATCCAGGTAAAAGGTGTAAGCTAGGGGTTTGCACAAGACATCTTGAAATAAAGTGTACTATTTTTTACACCCACATTTTAAACTGATGCATTTGATCCAAAAAATTCAAGATTCAAATCATCGTGTACACTGATTTCATTTTGACACTATTTACATTGTCTTGTTTTATCAGTGTGAAAAATAAACTTGGTTCTAAAAAATACATCAGTGAACTCTATTTTATAAAAACAAATACTTCAGGTCACTGTAAAACGTGCTAGTAGAGAAACCACAGTAAAATGTAAGATATGGTAACACTTGCAGAATTGTAGTAGCTTTCATACATTTTTGCGACAGAGAGAGAGAGCGTAAACAAAAAAGAGGCACAAGAAGAGAGCGATAAACTACTCTTATCATACCATTAGCATTTAGTAGTGTACACTACTACTACAGTGTGCAACTAAAATAACTGAAACAAATCAAACAAGACAAATTAGTACAGTATTTGTTTATTTTCTTCCAAATTCTAGTTCTGTTAAGACATTTACACACGACACTGAACTAGAGCATTTGATAAATAAAAAGCAGGTACAAAATATAACGTATCTTGAAACGAAATGTCTTAAAACGCAAACAAGACGTCTTGTGCAGACTGGTTAACCAGGCAAGTGAGACTAGGGTTTAATTCATTAAACATTAACTAAAATTTCTCATACAGATCGAAAAGCTTTTTGTGTGGCAAACTTACCCGGTTTGTGATTAAATAGATGTAAACTACTTAAATCGCTAAGCCAGACAAATGAGAAAGGGCTATTAGGGGCTGTCCATAAACTCCGTGAAGCAAAAATTCGCTATGTTGAACCCCCCCCCATAAATAAAATCCACCAAGCGTGACGCTTGCTCGAACCTCCCCCCCCCCCCCTAGGAGCGTCACGAAGTTTATGGACAGCCCCTTATCATCTAATGCCTTCGCCACAACCTTGGTTAACCAAACCGAAATAAGAAAGAACAGCGTTTCTATTGTTTTTTTAATGAGAATCGGTTTGTTGCTTACTAACCAAATCACAAGAATATTCGCACTTTTTTTACTTAAATGTTTTAATAACTTGTTATTTTATTCGTTTAAAATTTCATTAAGATAACTTAATTTTTATTTTAGCTTTAATTTGTTTATTTTTTTTAATTTTGAATTAGATGATGCGTCAAAAAATGGATTATTCATGATTTCCATTTGCGATTTTTTTTTAAATTTAATTTAAAAAAGCATATTTTATTTGATTTTCATAAAAATCACAAATCGAAGAGCTTATTTGGTTTGTTATGTTTTTTAAAAAACATGAGAACTTTAGTTAGGCACCAGGGAAAGAATTTAAATTTTATTCCATTACAGTATTCTTACCTTTCTATGAAAACAGAGCCGAAAGCAACCATGTTGTGATTAGTTCTGGCATGGTTGAGTCCAGTACAACTGGGAAGTCACGTCTTCGCTTTTGAAATTCTAGCACTAAAGACTACTTGGCATGCCTGGATCGGTTCAGCATCATATTCTTAATAAATCCCAATAGCCCAAGTTTTACATATTTTTTATTTTTATTTCGTAATTATTTACACACTGTTCAGTTTCAATTTTATTTCGTACTTAGAGCTTAAAATCTTATTTTTATGATTTATTACTAAAAATGGCTTTGCAGCTTTTTAATAATTGATGTTTCTAACGTCTATTTCTGTAAACAGTGCAAGTAAATTATTAGGATGATCGTTAATTGACTCGTTTTCGAGCTTCAATGATTGATGGTAGTAAGTCGCCTCAAAATATCGAATGAAATGTTTGTTTTTTCCAGATTTTTATATTGACGTTGATATGACACGATATTTATTTTTATATCAAAATTCAAGTGTCGAGGCTTATTCGTTTGGGCGTAATCATACATTCAACCGACAAACGGACACATTTACCAAAGGGCCGATCAGGGCTCCAATTAAAAATCTAAAAAATCAGGGTATTTTTTTTTTTTTTTTTTTTTGGCATTTGGAGTCGATTGACTATCATTCATCGTGACCTTGCATATAACGACCACCCAAATGCACATGAATACATAATACTATCAGTAAATATTAGGCATGATGCACATTATTAATTCATATTAATTTTTCGTATTTGACTCCAAACATAGTTTAATACGCCATAGAGCACAGTTTATATTGAGCAGAGTCTACTCTTTTGCTCATCTGACTTCACTCCCGTGCATCTTGTGCATCTCGAAAAATAAAAAATAACAGCCATACCTAATTTGGAGCGTTATTCGTGCGTTAGCATTTTTTAACATCTCTGTCTGTTTCATGTCCATACATTTTAAATAGAGCATGCCGAAACAGAGAGAGTAAAAAACGCTAACGCCCGAAAACCGATTTAATTTAGATATGATTTTTTTATTTTTATATATTGATTAAATTTTACGTCATGAGACCCCGCTATATAAAAGTTTATAAGAGTATTTTTATGATACATATTATTGAACTATTGATGGATTGCCATTTCGACTTAATTTTTTTCCAAGTATAAAAAACGCATCTTTTATTTTATTAAAAGAATGCATAGTGGACTGGAATTTTTTTAAATCGGTAATTACGGAAACCCCAGTACTCATGTATTGAAAGCAAATTTTTAAGTTTTCGAGTATACTGATTTCCAATTTAATCAAAATTTTGGAGAAAAATATTGAAGCGTGGTAGTAACTATTTAATTTATTTTTGTACTACTATTTTTTTAAATATGCATTTTTCTTATTATTGCCTCAAATCCTACGTATCAAGGACTTAAAAAACAATATGAAAAAACGGAAGTAGTTACTTAAATATCCAACACTTTAAAGAACAATAAGTAAAAATAGATTAATTGCAAAAAAATTTCATAAAAAGTAAAGTTTTGCGGTACCTGTGCAGGCTGGGTCGATGAAAAAATATTGGAAAAAACGAACCCTATTTGAAAGCTTATCTTCTGGGGAACAAAAAAAAAATTTTTTTTTTCGAACCACTATAAAAATACCCAAAATGGTCTTTATTCCAATACTTCGGCAGATGATTTCCAATGTTTAAATTATATATCGTTGTAAAGGGCTTAATTAGGCCTACATTTAATCCCCATGTGCTTTGGTGTAAATATAATCTCAAATACTTTAATTTTATAAAGAAAAATTGCATTTTGGTGGATACGAACCACAGAAACTGGGTCTCACCAGTCGAATATGACCTCGGAGGTCCAAATGTCTTGAGAAAAAATGTTGGCCTCATTAAGCCCTTTACAACGGTATATACTCTCAAGATAAGCTCTCCAATAAGGGGCGGTTTTTCCAACATTTTTTTTTTTTGTTTGGTATGGAGACCGGTCCGACCTACTGTACAGCATCTTATTTATATTAGAGAGACTCATTCAATCCGCGGAAAATAATAAAATCTTGCCCACAGCGGAACGATTTTAGAATTTACATGGATACTCGTAATACATATTTTTATAACATGCAAACAATATTTGCTGGAATTGTGAAATTTAATATTAAAAACTTAAACTCTATTACTATGCGTATACTGTTTAGTCATCTTGGAAAGAACATAGAATTGAGCTATCGCACAATTATTTAGTGTACACTTTCTCTTAATCTATTACTTTTGCTGAATACGACTTTACAAATGCGTTGTATTATTCCCCTCAAAAGCTGGATTCGTCATTCCAGAAGTCGTTCTCCTATTTGGCACCAAATCACTCTGCTGTAGATGAATTACTTTCGTTTCAGGAACATGCAGATTTTGTAAATTATCTAATTCCGCTGGAGTTTTATGATTTCCATTACATTTCGTATTTTTTCGTAGCAAATTAAAATCGGATTTTTTTGAAAAATGAGCCTCAATTTCCTAAAAAAGATATATATTTGTATATTAATTTAAAGTTAACTATTTAGTGGTCTATATTCTAAATGACAGGAGAAAAGTTTTTAAATTGTTTCGATTCGATTCAAAGACCCATATTATTGGGTACCTTTTTTTCTCAAATATACCTAGATCTCTTTTAATTTATCATGACATAATTTAAGCACTATGTTTGTATAATATCTTATCTATAATACTTACGTATAACGAACGACCTTCCGTTTCAGGCAATGTAAAATACAGTACTATTGCACCAAAAAAAGCAACTGTTGAATAGAACCAAAATGTTCCTGGCAATGTTAATGTAGTTAGCATTTGTAAAAAGAATTTGTTAGCCAAAAATCCAAATATATAACCAATTGCACCGGAAGCACCTGAAGCGGTACTTCGAACTGGCGCCGGAAACACTTCACCAATAAGAATCCATGGTATCATTCGTATGCCAAGATGCGCAAAAAATGCTGATGCTAGTAATAATATAAGTGGTATCCAAACCAAATAATTGTTTTCTTGATTAGGTACAGTCAATAGTAAATCATTAACTGTTGGTGATTCATTTTCAGCGGTGTCTTTATTTTCCACTGTTTTATTTGCTGCTATAGCCACAGTGTTAATCGGAAGATCTGTAGTAATAAAAATATTTCCAGTATGCTTTTCATCTCCAGTTTTATTCATGTCATCAATATAGAAATCAGTGTCGTTAAGATCTTCATATTCAAGAGATGTAAGATTTATAAAGCCAATATCTTCATCATAGTCAATGTTTGTGCCATTATAAGACTGAATATACGAATATTTAGTATCTCTAACAGTACGATTTATAGCAGTATTTATGTCAAAGTCTAAGTCGGCAGGTATTAAAGTTGTCATTTCAATATTAGCCATCTGACTATTTATTAATTTATTCTTGGATGTTAGCAATAAAGCCTTCTGCTCTGACTCAAATAAATCTGTGATATTACTTTGTGATATTATACTTTCCTTTGGTACTATTGATGATGCGTTAACAACTACATTATTAATGGCAAAACCAGGCACAACTTTAAGGTAATGCGCATAGGTTGCAGTTCCAAAAAGACAAACTCCTATACCAATTGTTGACGCCAGCACTAATGGTCGTTTCCCGGTGAAATGTATGAGACAGACACACAGAATTGTAGCTATCATTTCTGCAACTCCAAGTAAAATTGTGGCATGGTATTTATTTATTGGTGCTTTGAGAGTATGGAATATCTGTTAATTAAAAACGTATTATATCTTTAAATTCAAACGTTTATTTGAAATTTAAAATTACATTTCCAATGCTAAATATTTAACTTAATAACAATTTGTAGGCTTTTTTCATACCAATAAGATTTAGTCATTGGAGAGCGAAACCGAAATGTTGGACCAAAAAAAAAAAAACAATCAAAATAGTCTTAAATTTCACCTAGTTATATGACTTATGTATAACTTGAAAAAGTACGCAAAGTTACAAGTGATATACTTGGAAACATTTATAGGCCTTTGCGGCGTCATTTAAGTACGAGTACCTTTTTTGTTTTGGAAATCTACTGCATAGTTCAAAAAGTCCCGGGAATTTTGGTGGGATGACCACCACTCTCAAATCAATATAATTTTTTGGAAGTGGCAACTTTTTAAGGAGGAATGTCAAATTAGTTTTAAAGTTATCGCTGTATAAGTGACGCTACTTTTGGTATTTCGTAAACAATCGAAAAAAGTGAATTCCGCATTTTGATAAATCATTGCTTTGTGATCGAAAAAAAAGAAAAGCAAACGTTAGAATGGTTCCAAAAACATCACAGCACATCTGCACCGTCGAAAACAACTGTTTACAGATGGTTTGCTGAACTTAAAACTGGTCGGGAGAGCTGCAGTGATGCAGGCCAAATGAGGCTGCCACTTCAGAAAACATCAAGAAAATCCATCTGATCGTTTTGAAAGACCGCAAAGTGAAAGTGAGAGAGCTAGCAGACATATTAAAGTTGTCGATCGGCAGTATTTTCAATATTTTACACATGAGCATTTGGAAACGAAAAAGATGTGCTCGCGATAGGTGCCACGTTTGCGTTTCTTGGTGATTCGGAGGCCGATTTGGAGCTGTTTCGGCGTAATCCCAAAGAGTTTTTGCGTCGATTCGTAACAATGGACAAAATATAGATCCACCACTACACACCGGAGTCCAATAATTAGTCGGCAACATGGTTAGAACTGGGTGACAGTCGTTCGAAGCGCCCAAAAACGGAAATGTCTGGGTAGCTGATGGCCAGCATATTTTGGGATGCACTTGGCATAATCCTCATCGACTATCTTGAGAAAGGCAGAACCATCAAGGGCGACTATTACGTAGCGCTACTGTTTCACCCACCCACCGTATTCTCCGGACTTGGCCTCCAGCGACTATTATCTGTTTCCAAACTTGAAAAGATGGCTCCAGGAAAAGAGATTTTACTCAAATAAGGTGGTCAAGTTCGAAACCGATGCTTATTTTGAGAGCCTCGTCGTGAGCAAACCAAGGCTAAGTCCAAGACCATAGTAGTCTTGGTCTTGAACTTTGATATTGAGTATTGGTCTTGATATCGGACATTGAGTCTTGGTTTTGGTTTTGATAATGAGTCTTGGTCTCGATCTTGGTCTTGAACAAATTTCCAAAGATTGTTGAGTATTCAAAATTTCCAAACTTTTTTACAATGCAGTTGAGTTTTAAAGATGCCAAATTTCAAATTGAGAGATGATGTTATACTTGAAAGGTTCGTGACACACCTATTAACTGTAAATTACCAAGACTGAAAGCAGTCTTAATCTTGATGATCATCGTGATCAAGACCAATGCCATAACAGTCTTGATCTTGGTCTTGGCATTGGTCTCGAAAAATTACCAAGACTCAAGACCAAGACTAATTTTGCTCATCACTAGCTATGAGAAAGTCGCCCAAAATCTTCGACCGATGAGATAAATAGGGGCCTGGTCAAGACTTAAGTTGATGAAGATTCACGAATGACACGTTAAATGATTTCTGACGATTTGGGGTTGAATGCCTTAGCTGAGTCGCAAATATTAGATAATGATTAGAAATCTACTCGATGGGTTCCATGAATTTTATTTGAGATCTAAAAAAAGCCTGAGTACCCAATATTTCCTAAACAAATACGAAAACGAACAGTCCAGCAATTTCAACAAAATCGTAACAGGTGTTGAAGCTTGGTTTTATAACTAAGACCTGGCAACCAGAATCTGGTGATCCAATTAAAAAATGGTAAAAGTATAGCTTATTGAGGATAATTTTTGCTATTAGGATCCATGGAGAAAAATTTGTTTTAATTTTTGCAGTTTTTGTTATAAATATATCATTATGCAGACCTCAAAACAGTGGTTTCTTTCTTTTGAACAAGAATAACTTAGGATCCTAATGTGCTGGAAAAAATCAAATTCAGATTCATAATAAGGAGGTTCGATTCCACTAGAAACACCTATGAAAACTGAGGATAAAAAACCATGGCTGGGCTTGGTGGGGGGTAGGGTATAAGAGATAAATGGACCACAGAAGATCCTGTCAAAATTCACTTTCTTATTAAGTGGGGCCTTATCCATTAGAATCTGTGATCAGTTTTGCAAACTCAGAATTATAGTCTTACAGTGCCTTTATAAAAACAAAAAATACATACCTGCACAGCATAAGTTTGCAAAGAGGTTTTCCCAGAAAAATGGCCAGTAAAAAATGTAAAAGCGACTAAAACAAATGGCACAAGAAATGATCTTTTACGAAACATTTTCAAACGGTGTATACATGTGTTACAACAAGCGTGCTTGTTTTCGTTTTCCTCTGCCTCTTCCAAGGCCGGCTTAGTAATCAACTCATCGTATAGCTTATTAAATTCAGCTTCGATTTTATGTTCTGGAACCCAACCACGCAGCCATTGCAAAGCCTTAACGGCTTCTTTAAAGCGCTGTTCGCGAATAAGCCATGTTGGACTTTCTGGTATGAAGCACAATGCAATTATCGATATAACCGGAAATGCTGAACTTACAGCTGCTATTGTACGCCAATCCATGAAAGAGCCCATGATAAATTGTATAAAAATGCCCGTAATAACACATGTCGAACCAAGTGCTGATAATATGCCACGATATTCTGGTTCTGTGATTTCCGCAACATATGTTAAAACCTAGAAACAGTTATATTGAAATGTGATGGAGTAAAAACAAAACATTCTTGTCGACTAATGTCAACTTACTGGGGCTTCCATTAGACCACCACCAAGTCCACTAAAACAAAGAGCAGCGTAAAGATGTTCCGTTTTTGTTGCAAAATGAAATATTAACCACGATGCTAAGATTGGCAAATTTACAAACTAAATAAAAAATAAATTTTTAGTTTCATAAATACAAAATAAGTTATTCATAATATATTGTTATCTTTATATCTAATAGGTATATAATTTATAATTCATATTGTTAAATTCATTTTCCTTTAATTGTTGATATAGCCGAAGACCTTAGAAGTCAGTGCTATAAATACCTCTTTTGTTAGTTTAAATTTTTATAATTTTAACTATCATTATAATAAACAAATAAATATTCAATTTTCTATGGGTTTTTTCAAATTTCGTTAATTTTTAAGAGGAATTATTTTTTTGTATTCACGTTAATTACTCTCTCGTCCAAAGAATCCAAAAGTTACAAAAAACACTTAAGATTTTGAACATCTCGTTACTGCCATACTTAGCTTGGAGCGTTATTCGAGCGTTAGCGTTTTTTACCATCTCTGTGTTTCATGTCCATACAATTTATATGGAGCATGGCGAAACAGAGACGGTAAAAACCGGTAACGTTCGAATAACGCTCCAATTTAGCTTTAAGTCTTTATTAATGTTAAAACTGATTCGTACCTGCATAGCTCGACGTTTTCCAATAGGCTGTGTCAATAATCCAGAAAAAAGGCAACCCAACGGTACGCAAATTAAGTTTATTGAACCTTGTGAAATAAACATAGTTTTAAAGAAATTTACATTTTACTTGAGATAATTACAACATACTAAACCATGATATTTCCTCTCTATTTAATACAATGTCACTTGGTTCTCGGCCATCACCGCCCTGTATAGCGGGTATAACTATTGTTGGAAATCCAAGCGTCATGCCATAAACTATTCAAATACAAACAAAGGGTGTAATCTTTATTGTTTTAAAACTCGATACAAAAGTGCTTTTTTTTTTAATGTTTTTAAATTACCAAAAAGTAAAATATTTTTAATACTGACAGCAATAAATTGTGGCAAAGCTCGTCGGAATTTCCCTATTTCCTCTTGTTCCATGTTGGAAAAAATCCTATCGTTATGTTGAAGGTATAGGGGACAATCATTAACCGAACTATAATACATAAGAAGAAGAGTATATTCGAAATTAATTTAAAGATTTTTCAATTAAAAATAATAATATAATAATAATTAAAAATGTTTAGGCAAAATTTTGATTTAACTGCGTCCCAATCTATTATTTTTTATCAGAATTTTTGTTAGAAGCATAGTATTATAATGTTGAGAATTCTTTTTGTTTACATTTTGAAATTATTAAAAGTTTAATAAAAAGAAAGTTATGGAAAAATCAATCTAAAAAGATAAAGGACTGAAAATTGCTCATCAAATGAAAAGGTAATTAAATATAAATATTTCGAAGAGAAAACTAGTAAGGGTGTAACATTTGGCCTGGCCAAACATTAAATACCCTAGATTGCAGTATCTTCAAAATTTTTCTTATATGGGAGGTGCCACGCCCTATTGTCCGGTTTCACCCAGTTTCTGCTCAGAGCTTGCATTAATAGCTGTTAGTGTCTGAGTAAAATATAGTTCGATTATCTTAATAAATGTTTTCAGTAAAGAGTTTTGAAGCTTTTGCTTATTTGGGAGGTGCCACGCCCTCTTGACCAAATTTG
Organism: Calliopum simillimum; assembly: GCA_951812925.1. Lineage (NCBI taxonomy): Eukaryota > Metazoa > Arthropoda > Insecta > Diptera > Lauxaniidae > Calliopum > Calliopum simillimum. Next base: position 24,893,616 of record OX638368.1, read on the forward strand.
CCCAGTTTTTTCTTAGAGCCTGTGCTTACAATTCGTAGTATTTATATGTATTTTGGTTGCATTGTCGCGGAAAATACACCCAAAGTTGCATTTTGAATACATTTTTTGTATGGGCAGTAGGCGTGTCCGTTGACCGATTTTGCTCATTTTCAATCCCACGAGCTTACTTTGACAACGGAGGCAGTATACTAAATTTCATGGAAAAGGTGGTTTTGGGTACGCCAATTGTTTTTGGATAGGGACGTGGGTGGTTTATTCGCCACAACGTTCTACAAGCTAAAAAATAATGATGCTGAACAATCTCGCATTGCAACAAGGATGTGTCCTAAAGTATTCGATACTTTATTTATTTTGGTAAAGGAAAATAACAATAATAGTTGGTTAGCTTCAAATTGTCAGTAGCAGCAGTACGGCTGTATCCCCTATTATAATAAGCATCAAAGTAGATAACATCGATAATGGAGCATATCTTCGCTGATAAAATTAGTATGAAAACTATTAAAGATTTATTTTTAAGGGAAAAGGTAGAACTTAATGCTTGAAAATAAGAGTAAACTCTTAGGTTCTGTTTATAAATAAATTGATGATACTAAAAATTATGTTTATATGTTAAAACCACACATGTCATCCATGAAAAAAAAAGCACCGTTTTGGCTAGAGTTTTTTAGATCTCTTATGGCCTGTTTCCACAGGAGATTTGAAATGAGATTAGGCCGCAACTCACCTCATTCATCATGTATAGTAGTAAACGTCAATTAAACCTGAAAAAAGCCGTAAATCCCATTTTTAATCTTCGTTGGAAACAGGCTATTAATTTGTATTAAATTAGTTACATACATGTGTGTTTTTTTTATTTCAATTCATATTTCACTTGAATCAATAATAAACACAATTATATACTGGGTGGGTAGAAATCGGTAGGACACTGAAAAATTTAAGATTCCTAGGACTATTTCGAACAACTTTTTCTATAGCCATTTTTCAAAGTTCGCAAAACCAACAGAGTTATTTGAGCCGTTAATTTTGAAAATGGTGTGACGAGGCACAATATGAATTGGCTAACATTTTGCTAGAAATTAACAGAATTGGGCTTTGTTTTCACCAAAAGTATACTTGATGTCGTAAAATTAATGCAATTGATTTAAAAGTGCGTAAAGGGGCAAAACTAATGTCATACACATTTTGTGCCATAATAATTTTGACCGATATAATTTTTTCAAGTTAATCGTGAAAACATATGCCAATGTTATAAATTTCTAACAAAATGTCAGTCAATTCATATTATGACATTACTTTTGCCTCGTTAAACTTTCAAAATTAACGGCTCAAATAGCTCCGTTGATTTGGCGAATTTCGAAAAATGGCAATAAAAAAAGTTGTTCAGAATAGTCCCATTAACTTAACATTTTTAGGTGTTCTACCTATTTCTACCCACCCTGTACGTATGTAAAAAGTATTATAATTTTCTCAAATAATCAAAACTATTTTTAATTGACTAATTTGTTATGGCTTATTGTGCTGTCAATCGTGCCGAAAAATATACATTTTTTTGCACAACTCTGCAAAAACAACAAAAAATGTTTTGACTTAATAATCCCGAATATGAACTCCATTTTATTAATCAAATTTGGTAATGAATTATCTCAAAAATTTAGTTTCTACACCCAAAATATGGATCATCGCCCCTGTTAAAAAAAACAAAATAAGTATTTTTTGATATATTGGCTGCGCAAAAAAATATTTTCAAAGTGCCGTGATGCAAACGTGAGCCAAAATCACCAAAAAAATGTGAACTCTTTACCTTGTTTCCCGTAGCTCATAGGAGGAGCGTAGTGCCAAAATTTCTTGAGAGCACTCTGATTACCATCCACAACTTTCCATGTTTATATTTTTATTTCTCATGATTTTGTCCAGGTGAATTAACCCTTTCAATACGGATTTTTTTTTAAAGATACAAATCTTTTAAGAGGTGAATTGGTTTATTATGGCTTAAATAATGTAGGGGAATGTAACCGGTTGTGGGCCGGGTTTCGTTTTTTGCCCGTAACTTGCATTCAAGTCTACATTTTTCGGACTTGTGGGTACCAATGGAAAGCTAGAGGCAGTAGGTAACCAAAAAGAAACAATTTTTCTATAATTTTTCAAAAACAATTTTTTTTTTAAATTTTGTAAAGAGCTTGTTTTTGGACAAAAAAAATTGTGTAACCGATTGTGGGCCACCCTGAAAAATCCACTTCAAATCCAAAATTATGAAGAAAAACCAGTAAAAAAATATGTATTATTAAAATTTATTTATGAATGAAGCCTCTAGTGGCGAAAAAACATCAAGAAAATGTGACTTTTTCAAATTATTAATCATCCTCATCGGATTCGCAATTTTTGCATGTATAATAGCTCTTTTTTATAACAGCGCAAAGAGGACTCTGGGAACCGCCTTGGCAAGGAAGTCTAAAATATTTGCAATAATTTTCATGCAAAAAACATGGTGACACACAACCGATTACAAAAGGTGGCCCACAACCGGTAATGGCAGGCATCCATAAAGTGACTGGCAAAATTCTCGTGGCGAAAAATTTTGAGCAAACTCGATATAAAATCGGAAAATTTAACGCAAATACTGCATAAAAATGCATAACACTCACCTCTTTGCAATATTTCACTTCGCTTTATCACACTCGCAAAATCTTCAAAAATTACTTTATTAAAAATTTCTTCGTCAATTTTTTTTGTTTTGTTGTAGCTGCAAATCAGATGCGTCCTTTCACTTCAGTGTTTGCACTAATACTGTCTATTGTCAATGTACACATAACCTCATACTCAGATCTCTCATTTTATAAACGTCAAAAAATACAAGGGGTTGCCCACAACCGGTGACGGCCCACAGCTGGTTACATTACCCTACCATAGGGTAAGTACAGGAGAAGGATCACCAAGACAAGAAATATGTCCTGGGACACGGCTGTCCCATCAGTAATTGTTCGTGGGACTATACATATGTCCCAATAGTATCATAATAACGAACTACTGGGACATATATGTCCCAGAAGTAATGGTACTGAGCGTACTGCTGGGGCGCATACCTATGTCCCAATAGTAACGTTGTGTATGTTATTATGGTACGTTTAGTAACTTAACTATTGGGACATATATGTCGCAGTAGTTCGGTATTATGATCCATATAAGAAATAATGAAACCAAAACTTGGGAAAATGATCACATTGAATGTTTAAAACTGATGGGATGAAAATATGTAGCAATTGATATGAATTATTTTGTTAGTTAAAGTAGAACACTCAATGGGACACATATGTCCCGGTAGTATTGAAAGGTTGAAGGCTATTTATTACAGAGTGGTTTTATAACTTTCAATAATGGGTAAAAAATTAAAAAGGTTTCGAAAACTCTGCAAAAATTCACACGTATTTTCTAGACGATTCTGAGCATTTATTGCTTACACACTATTTTCATAAAATGCCTTGGTTTTGGGGAAAAAACTGTTTTTCCGATCGCATAAACTAAATTTCCATGTTCGAATAGCCATATTTCGGTAAATTTTTAACCTAAGAAAATTTTATCTTCTTTTTTAATGTTGCATTATGTTTTTACCTATGTCTGACTCTAAAATATTGTAGTTATAGACAAAAGAGTAAACAAACGCAAGAATTTGAAATTTTTCCTTTTTTTTTGGTTTCAACATTTTTAGCATGAGCAAATTTAATTTTCTACAAAAAGTTTTCTAGGAAAATATTGAGATTTTGCTTCGTTCGCTAGATATATTGATAAAACTGTAAAGGATGAATTTGCCACCCCTACTCCGAGTTGAACCTTCTAATTTAAAAGCACTCCGCCATTTTTTCTACTTGAATGACACATTTACCGATTGGTATTTTTTTTTTTTTGGGATCTAATCAATAGACTAGTAAGGTCTTAACGACAAAGTTCTTTTGTTAGTTTCAACCGGCGATCTGTTTAAGGCAATTATGCCATATTAAAATTCATAAAGAATTATGACTTTAACTTAGTTTGGGAAAAGGCAACAGTTCTACAAAAATTAACAAAATTGTCATTGTCAAAACTTATGGGTTAAATATCTTGAAATCCAGACATGACAAAGCGATATACCTATCGATTAAATTTTTAAGATAAAACAGAGTAATATAGTCACCAGATTTTTATTTTGCACACATAAAACCATTAGCGAAATTCCTAGTTCTAATCTATCGCCATGAGTAAAGAGTAGTGTACCAGTTTTTAAGAAATCATTGCATCGAAAGGTAAGAAAATATAAATCGTAAATCGTCGTCAACTTACCCACATACCTAAGTATGTATGTACGTAAATATTGAGTTAATGGCAAAAAATAAAAATAAAAAATTAAAAAAGTGAAGGAAGTTTTTTAACTTTTTATTATTTTAATGTCACGGCTCAGTACTTTGTTTTACATTAAAATTTTCACACAATTACGGTGACTATCTTCAATAACCATCCGTATTATCGTTATTTATGTACATTAGACTGGTTCAAAATACACAAGTGTTGAAATGTCAAGGTCTGCGTGATTATACCGAAAAGTTCGTTACTTATTACAAGTGCTGGGATATTGATGCCGTTAACAACAGCTTACAAAATTCCATAAAGAAATATAACTAGTTGTGTTTTGGTTGCATTGTCGTGAAAACTACTTCTAAAGTATTGGTAGTAGGCGTGTCCGTTAATCGATTTTTAACTTTGGCGACGCACAGTGGGGTATTTGATACCAAAACACGATATAAATTCGTCCAGACTATTGAGTGTTATAATGACTTATTTTTTAGTTAATTATTCATAAAAAAGTAGAAAATTTATGCAGTTGTATAATATGTAGTGACATTTTTTTTTAATAGCAATATAAAACGGAATTTGAAAATTGTCCTCAAATTTTTTTCGCATTATTCTGAAGTTTTAAGAATTTCTGTGTTTGATGACCCCTAGTGAAATTTTTTGAAGAATATTTTTGTAGAACATTTTAACCCATTTTAACCAAGTTTTTGGAAAAAGGGGTCAAGAAGACCCATAAAAACAGCATATAATGGGTTAAGATGCAATAGAAAATTGTTTCTTGCATGATTTTATGATAAACTTATGAAAAACAGTTTTTCCAAGATGTAGTTTAAGAGTTTTACAGTAAGCCGAAATATCGAAAATATGTTTTATGTGGATTTTTTTATCTAAAACAACAATTTATGAATGATTCTAAATTCGAGATATAATATTTTTATATACCTTGACTCAAGACAAAAAATTTGATATATCGGACGACTCATTCCCAGCATTTCAAAAATCGTAATAAAATAAAAACTGTACTAAGCCGAGATTTTGCATAAAACGGCGATGAGCGACATCTTTATGAACTTAAAAAATTTTTAAAAAACTAAGCGTACTTTATTGACACCCTCTTGCAGATTTTTGGGGATAATTGTCTGTCTATACGTCTGTATTTCATACATATTGGACATGTCAGTTTGCCTTAAAAGAATTAAAATTTCTCACAGCCGCGCAAAAACGCGCAACCTTTTTTTAATAAAATGTAACTTAAATGTCTGCAATTTATTAAAATATAAACATTTTTGTTTGAGCTCACTTTTGGAGCAACTATATGTCTACGTATATCGCCAAAATGCGCTTAATTTTAGACTAACGAACAAAAAAAAAAAATTTAACACTTTTTCACAAAACAAAAACCACTTTTGTATTACAAAAATACCTGAACTAAAAGGGTCCATCAAAATTTAAGAAGACAAACAAAACAAAAGGAAAAAAATCATTGCATTGTTGGTGGCTGCGCTTGCTTCTTATGATTATAGCGACTGGAGCTCTCTTACAAAAAGTTTAATAATTCCGAAAGTGCACAAAATGGCACAACCAAATTTTAAACACTCATTATGGACAGTCTGTAGTTAAAGAAAATCGCAATTAGATGAAAATCGTACAAACCCTAAAATACTTTAACCCCACCTGAATAATAAAAAACCTTAATTTTTTAACACATATTTAATATATGTAAAAAAAAATTTTTAAACATTAACTCAAGAAAACTTTTATGCAGAAAGAACCACAATTACCTGAAATTGAAGGTTTCATTAAAACTTTTTCCACAAAAAAACTTTTTTTAATAAAAATGTAATTTAAAAAAGCCAATATTTAACCGAGTATAACTTTTCAACTAGTAATGTTAGGTCAACAATTTTTGTTGTTTGTGACGCAGAATTTAATTATCTTTAAAACGGTATCAAAAAAAGCCGGTACTTCAAACATTTTTTTTTTTCAATTAAATGCATAAAAGCGCATACAATACCCCTTTGTGCGACGGAGGCAGTGTATCAAATTACATCAAGTTCTATTAATATGATTTGAACGGAAAAGCAAACATCCAGACAGACAGACGGACATGGCTATATCGACTCAGAAAGTGACCTTGATCAAGAATATATATTTATAACTTAATTGTTCATCCAATCAAGATGAATATCATAGGCTACTTATCCGAAAAATAATTTATTGAAAATACAGACCTCGGATCTTACGTGCTTTCAAAACAAAACTAAATACCGTAAAAGGTTAATTGTTAACAATAAAAGTTAATAGTGAATTGAGGATTTCCGGAATTATTATAACTAAATTTTGTCAAAATCTTTTCCAGTTTCATAGATATTGCAATTGCAATCTTATATCCGAAATATAAGTATGTTCAAACCAAGAAAGCAGAACCAGTCTAATATACACATTTATTCCATACGTACGTACGTACGTACATACAAAAAACCTGAACCTGAACATTTTATTTGCTGCATTGTGAGCCATTGAAATTTTGTAGTCTATAGTTTTTTAAGCAAAGCTTTTTTTTATTTTCTGTTTGTATCACTCAGTTACGACATAAATAACAGATTAAATGGTTATAATGTAAACAATTATAAGAAAAATTACAAAATGAATTATGTACACGTTGATAGAGAAAAATTTAAATTTCAATGCAATATCGACAACATAACTTCATGTTTGTAATACCAACATCATACACGGAAAGAAAAGTCATATTAAAATTATCACAAAAAGTCCTGCTAAGTAGCTGGCTGCAAACGATATCTCCAGGAGTTGTACTGAGTACGATTAGGAAACATTAGCCAGTGCAGAAGAAAACGAGCGGGTGGTTTGTTTTAAGATTAATATCGAATCCACTTAGCCGTGAGACCTCACATGTTCAGTTAGCACGTCTTGAGACCATTTTTATCATCATCATTATACAGGGTGGTTTGGATTCGGTAGAACACCGGAAAATGTAAGATTCCTGGCACTATTCTGAACAACTTTTCCTAGTTCCGTTTTTCTAAATTCGCAAAACTGACGAAGATATAGCCATCGTAAAAGCGGAACCCCTTGATGGATTTTAATGTTATATGAAAGGTAATTTAATTGGCTACAAAATTGGTGCACAAAAGTTTTAAGACCGGGTCATGGTTTTCGAGTTAAGGCAAATTTTCGAAAATTAAGACCACACGGAGAAAAATACGCATCATAATTTTTACTCCACTCGGCTAGTCGAAAAATTAAAGTAATCAACACTAAATTTCAAGTATTGTATAATTTACCTTACGTAAGAACTATTTGATGGATCCCTAACGTCATATTTACAAATAAAATGTAGTTTAATAATAAAGGAATATTTACTACAAATTTCCTACATTTGACTTTGTGTAAAGTAATTAATACTTTCAGAAAAAAAATTTATGACCATTTTGAATTTATAATTATAGTCAAAATAACTTTATTTTTTCCCGCACAAAAATGAGTGTCATATTTGTCAGTAAGGTAAATATCATAAGAACATAGAATTTTTTTGACTTTTATAATTTAAGTAACAATTTCTATTTTTGGACAGACATTTTCTTTATTTAGGTATTTTTTTTTTTTTTTTGTTTTTTTTTTTTTTTTTTTTTTTGTTGTTTGAGCTTTACAGTAAGGTACAATAAATATTACGCCAATTTTTTAAAAAAAATTACTAGGAAACATACATTCTGAATTGACTAAAACAGTAAGGTGAAATTTATTTGGGTGTAAAGTTGTCACTATTCTGACTTAAAATTCTGGTAAAATTTATGAGAAATAAGCGCTACTAAATATATTTTTCTCCGTGCAGTTTTTTTTTTAATCACTATGTTTCCAAAAACTGTATCACTAATACATAGTTTTAGTAACAAATTATGAAAGCCCAATTTATTTACTTTCATTTGGTATGTAATTTATAACTGATTTCATTCATTAGCATAATTTTGTATAGGAAAACAAAAATGTAAACCAAAGAAATTTTCATGCAATTCACAAAAACATTACAATAGCACCAAAAATTCGTGATACATATCTGGACATATCTGGAAAATCATGGCTCGGATTTAAAACTTTTGTGAATCAATTTTATAGCCAATAAAAATACCTTTTATATGACATCAATATTATTAAAATCCATCAAGGGGTTCCGAACTTATGCCGGTTTTCATAAAGCTACATCCCGATCTTCCGATGGCTATATCTTCATCAGTTTTGCGAATTTCGAAAAATAGAACTATGAAAATTTTTGTTCAGAATAGTCCCAGTAATCTTACTTTTTAAGGTGTTCTACCGAATCCCAACCAGCCTGTATACAGTCTTGGCCAAAAGTATTAGGCACCCCATAAAAATGCATACTGCATGTTTTTCTAATTGAACAATAAATAAATTCTTATCATATAGGTAAATACTAGGGTCTGCACAAGACGTCTTGGTTGCGTTTTAAGACATTTCGTTTCAAGATACGTTATATTTTGTACCTGCTTTTTATTTATCAAATGATCTAGTTCAGTGTCGTGTGTAAATGTCTTGACGGAACTAGAATTTGAAAGAAAATAAACAAATACTGTGCTTATTTGTCTTGTTTGATTTGTTTCAGTTATTTTAGTTGCATACTGTAGTAGTAGTGTACACTACTAAATGCAAATGGTGTGATAAGATCAGTTTATCGCTCTCTTCTTGTGCCTCTTTTTTGTTTACGCTCTCTCTCTCTCTCTGTCGCAAAAATGTATGAAAGCTACTACTATTCTGCAAGTGTTACCATATCATACATTTTATTGTGGTTTCTCTACTAGCACGTTTTACAGTGACCTGAAGTATTTGATTTCATAAAATAGAGTTCACTGATGTATTTTTTTAAACCAAGTTTATTTTTCACACTGATAAAACAAGACAATGTAAATAGTGTCAAAATGAAATCAGTGTACACGATGATTTGAATCTTGAATTTTTTGGATCAAATGCATCAGTTTAAAATGTGGGTGTAAAAAAAAGTACACTTTATTTCAAGATGTCTTGTGCAGACCCCTAGTAAATACGATGCCGGGTTCATTAAACATTACATCGAACAATAAGCAGCATATTTTTAAGATCTTAAAACAAATGGTGAACGAAAACAAAAGGCTCGGTTTCGGGTCTTTATCGGTCAATAACTTTTCATATATTTTCGGTACTCTAAAGAGTGAAAAGCTTTAACTTCTGATTTAGTGACAAATTTGACAACAAATTGCTTTTGCAATGCCAAAAATAAGTGACAAAAGTTATGAAATCAGTAATAAATTGTTAGGTGTCTAATACTTTTGGCTAAGATAATTATTGACCAACAAAGAGCCGAAAAAACAGAGCTTTTTGTTTTTGGTGACCATTCGTTTTATGACCATAAAAATATGCCGCTTATTGTTCGATGTAATGTTTAATGAACTCGGCATCTTATTTATGACAAGCATTTATTCATTGTTCAATTAGAAAAACATGCAGTATGCATTTTGATGGGGTGCCTAATACTTTTGGCCATGGCTGTAAATAGCCAAACGAAGTCGGTTCAGCCCGTTTCTATCCCTTAATCACAACATATTCGCTTGGTTTTTTTTTTTTTTTTGTTTGAAAGTAGGCAGTTTCTCGCCCCTAAATGGAAAAAATGTTCTCATGACTCAACTGCTGGATCGATTTGTATGATATTTGGCACAGATAGAGGGTTAACACTAGAGAACTTGTTTGTTTAAGTTAAGAGCTGGGTGGTCTTTTCAAAGTAAAATCGAAATGGTCGAATTTCGGCCACAAGCCAACTTTTGCAATAAATAAAAGGTTTTTTTTTGAATTATTACTACAAAAATTATAAGACTTTTCTTTCCGTGTACGTACTTTTACTTTCACCCCTACACTTTAAGATCAAATGTCAAGTTTTATTGTCGTGATCTTGTAAACTAAAAGATATGTTAAATACAGTACATATGCTGGGAATAATTATTTGCCATAACGACCAATTTTGTTGCTGAGTTCTTTAGAATTTGTTCATTAATTTTCAAACATATTATAGCACAGAAATAAATATGCACTTGGTTAGTTGGTTGTATTATCAAATCCACAGGATTCTAACGGTGTCAGTTTTACAGCCATAATCTTTGAAGGACAAAGAAATAAGTGAAATGCTAATCCATTGGGCTCTAGCATTATTTGCATTCGAAAATTTAAACAAAAAGTGAATCGTTAATTTAATTTGCCTGCACTTTGAAGAAAATCATCTTCTTAAGCACACTTAAAAAAAGAAGTTCTTTCGGAGCTAATCCATATTTTTTATACACTTTCATATAGGCCTTAACCATATTTCTAGACATTAAATGAATTCAATTTAATAGCAAAAATACGTTACTTTAAAAATCTAAATAAACTAGCTGGCCCGGAAGCGACTTTGTTCGCCCGTTCCCGATGCCCTATACATATGTTCTAAGTCCCATCTATCTCCGTTATCCTTCTCTTCCAACCCTTCAGGTTTTTCAAGGTGAAAAAAATATATATTTATGTACCAACTTTTATAATGATAGCTACTATAGTCGTAGAAATATAGCATTTTGAGCATTTTTACAGTACGGGGGGTGCAAATCCCTTTCGTTTAATCCCTCTTAAGCTTAGTATGCTGAATAGTAGACGCAATAAACATCCATGTGCCAAGTTTCATAACGAAAGCTGATATAAGAACACTGATATAGCATTTTGTGTGTTTTTTTTTCATATGAGGGGTAAGACGTCCCCTAGTTCAATCCCCTTCAAATTTTGCATGGTGAATGGTACATACATTATGCATAAGTTCACAAACTTTCATAATCATAGCTTGTATAACTGTAGAGATATAGCATTTTTTGTATTTTTTTAGTATGGGGGTGCAACCCCCGTTCCCCTCAGTGGCATCTCACCGCCTTAAGAACCTTCTACAGACCACAACAAACAAATTTTAAAAAAAAAAAATGTAAATCGGCCGTGTAGTTTCCGCGTTCATAAGCTACATACGGACACCATTTCATTTTTATATATATAGATAGATTTAACAATTTTTCTTTATTTGTATAGCAGATGTTACACGCGTTTTAAAAATTATTTCCTAAGCAATTTGTAGATAGTTAGAAAGTCAATCATTCATTGTAGTCCACCTAACTTCATGGAAAGACATTTGTTTAATGCCTGTAGCTTCTATAAATAATGGCAAATTAATAGTTCTAGCAATGATTTAAAGATAGAGCTTTGAAGTTTTAGACAATTAAGGTTAATATCGAAAATTTATTGCTGTGACTGAAGAAATAAACTCAAAAGGAGGCACGTAGAAAAGTGATTGATATGATATGAAGCATCAGTTCATTGTGAACATTATTCAAAGTGAATCTTTGCGTAACCGACTTGACATCTCCGATTTTTATTGAAAAGTTAGTATTTGACATACATATCGATACCTTAGAGCGCTATAGTCCTATCTCCATTTTTCCAATTGTTGGGAAATGCAAAAAGAAGATTTCAAACAGTGGTTATTTAGGATTGGCTGCTATTTTGACATAACGATAAATGCAATAATTTTACCCATGGTATATTTTAACATAATTTAATGCTTTTAGCCAATTTCATCAATTTCTAACGAAATCCCAGCCAATTTATAGTATGTCATTATTTTTGCCCTCATATAAAATTCCACTACTATTCAAAAAAACGACGTATTTAGTACATTTTTTGAATTTTTTCCACTAAAATGTCGTAAAAAGTCATGAAACGCGTAGAAAACACGAAAAAAACGTTTTTTTTTTTTTTTAATTTTTGGTTCCAACAAACGAGAGTGGAGCCTTGGGTATAACCAAATTTGTTCACCAAAATGTCGCAAAAAGTCATGAAACGCGAAGAAAACGCGAAAAAACGAAGAATTTTTTTTAAAAATATGACTTATGTGAATATTCAGTGGAGATAGGACAGTAGCGCTCTTGAAAAAATTACAGTTTGGAGATAGGATTTTTCTTAATTATCGAATATTTTGGTATTTTAGGGGTATTTTGACATCACACAGTTTTCCACACGGTAAAGAAGCCCACAATGATGCCATAACTGCAAAAATCTCAAAATCGCAAAATGTGGAGATAGGACTATAGCGCTCTAAGGTATCGATATATAGTAAATGTGGTAAAATGACTCGAAATTCCAAAAATTTTAGAGATGGCCATAAGAATATTTGAAAATTCATAGCTTTGATTTTAATGAAATTTTCAGGAGTGAACCGACAGAAGAAAGTATCAGCTAGCAGTCTCTCTTGTTTCGTAGTAGGTAGGGTTGTGGAGAAGATTGTCTCTTCCACAATTCAGAAGGGAGGCAATGGATTGGTCCGGTCCAGCCTTTCTAACCTTGTGTTATTCACGGCCGGTTACAAGTCGTGTCAAAGTTGTTGACCGAATGGTCGCAATGGAGGCAAAGAGAAAGATGGCGATGCTTGTGGTAGTGGAGGATCTAGGTCCTCCCCACCAAGTTTGTTGTGAAGTTATTTTGACGATCAACATGTTGAGGGTTATGGTTGGCCAGCCCCGACTTTCCGTCACCCAGTTATTGGAGGGGATGAAAGATCTGATCAGACAATCCGGATCTTCCACCGCCAGAAATCGCTGGTAGAAGTTGTTTAATCGATGGATCTGAAGGCGCAATCTTGTCTGTATGGTATAGAAGATTGATTGGTGATTAAACTTTGGTTAACAGGAGGTTAACGAAGGAGCGATGTCTATGTCTGGCCTCAATTAGCCTGTTGCCTCCCAGCGGCAACTCCTGGTAATGGTGGTTAGCAATGGCACTGATGACCGCAGTGCTGCTGTCGGCTACCAGCCAAAGCAGGAATGCGGAAGGGCGTGACTTTAGGAGCGATGCGGATTTTTCCCTTTAATAACAATTGTCACGTTACGCATATGGCAAAGTGGTAAAAAGCAATCCAAGACACGATTTTGAAAAATCCGCACTTGGTAACGTGTTCCCACGATCCATAGTAAGTCGAGTCGTTCATGGTAAAGTGGCCATAGCAACCTTGGGTAAGACTACTTCTTCCAAGACTATCTTGAGCTTTCTTGAAGGGAGGGATGCACCAAGAAACGTGTTCCCACAATCTATGATAAATCGACATGGGTGCTTAGTTCAAGGCGGATCAGAGTCACACTAACAGTAGCGTATTGCTGCGAAATCTGACCAGAGATTATTCTGGTACCATGGGATTCAGTAGCTTTTTGGAGTATCAGGTTCGCTGGATATTCCAACTGACTATTGGGATGGCCCTTCAGGGAGTTTCGTGGTGGCTGTGGTTTGGACCTTAATTGCAGAATGAGTTTAGAAGCTCGGTGTGGAGTTGCATTCTCAATCGCGTGCCATAATCCAAAGAATGGCAGAGGTTTAGATAGTCCTCATTTCCCCACCATTGGAAGGAATTGTGTCTGATCGCATGGTTCTAAAAATTTAAGCCAGCCATCGGCCTTATGCTGATGGAGGGTTGTGTTGTTCGTCGTATACTGGATAGTGGGTGAAGAACCCCGTGAGGTTAAGCCATCACGGCAGATGCTCACGTTAAGCACAAGAGACTACTGTAGAATAGTATCTGCTTTTGAAAAAAAATAAATTTTTTGTTTTAGGTGGAAAAAAAGGTTTCTCTTTTTAAAGCCATTTTGGTCCTTGGCGTACCTTTTAATTTTTTTTTTTTAATATTTTTATTTAAAAGTAAATTTCATTACAATTACTTTCCGACCCTCAAAGTCGTGGTAACTTTTATCAAGTTATGAGATTTTAAAGTTGTGCTTATCATATCGCTCATTTACTTCAAGAACAGCACAATTCAAAAAACTCGATTTTGTAGAAAATACGTTTAAAGTTTTCAATTGAAAAACGATGACCGTAAAAGATATTATTATGAAATTTTCACACAATATGAAGCATGATATAACAAATGATTCTGCATCATTAACTTAAAATTTGCGTTTTTTGAGTTGTGCCGTTCTTAAAGTAAATGAGCGATATCATGTTGGGCCGCCATGAGTATGATTATGTACGTTAGGGTTGCCGTTAAATGGCTTTCTTATTTTTAGCCCTAAATGGCCTGATAAATTTTAAAATTACGATTACGCCCAAACAGAAAATTTTGATGCGCATCCCCAAGATGCAATAGCGATGCGCGTCCTTCTCGCATCTAAAAAGCTGATTTGTATGCGCATATTTTCTGCGCTATAGAAAGGCAATAGGCAGCTTTATTTTTTTGTTTGTTTTTTTTTTTAATATTTTTTATTGTCATCCAAAAAGTATCCAAAAAGCATTTCTGGTAGCGAGAGCGAAGCGCATCCAAAGAACATTTCTGAATGCGAGAGCGATGCGCATCCAAAGAGCATTTCTGGTAGCGAGAACGAAGCGCTTCCTTCGAATGACATGCCAATGTTAATTTCAGCGCTTTTGGAAACGAGAGAGATGAGCTTCACTGCTGCTTTAGAACGCTTCAGAAGCGCTATTGATGCGCTCCATTCCCCATTGTTAACGCCAACCTCCCATAAAACTTTTTGAAACATTGTATGGGTTCCTTAGGAACGATTCTAGCCAATACTCCATCTCTATCTCGAGCTGTGTCTTCTTTAGCCGGGCATCATCCAATATTATTTTTGGAGTTCTTGAATGATTTCCGGAATGGTCACCTCGATTGGCTGTGGGTTGCCTTCAAGTGAGTCACTGTATTTTTATTACAAAAAAATTTTATTTTTTAACTCACTCTGGAATTTATGAAGCAACGTTGACTTTAACTATAATTTACTCAAAATTTACTTTATGTCACTTGTACCCCTTTGCTTCTAACCCCCTCAATTTATATACATTTACTAACTCCTGAGCTTTTTATTCAATAACAGCAGTATCTTATATCTTATTCGGCAAAAAAAATTGAAGCATATCTCATGGTATGATGATTGTGGTATTTAAAGTGGTACATTTACCTTTCACTTAATATTCATTTAAGCTCATTAACACTACTTGTTTATATTGCCACACACTTTTTAATGAATCTTATGGTTTTTGTATTAATTATTTTTAAATATATATTTATTCACATTATTTCTATGAAATATTAACTAAGCATTATAATTAAAATCACAATTGTAAAATTTAATTTCTGTGAAATATTCAAATATTAATTAATTGCAATAATGGACGTGAAGTACTATTGTATTGTATGTACAATATAAAACTGGGTTATCCATATTAACCATTAGGAAAGTAACACAAAAACGAAAAACGACGAAACCCGTAAACCTGTATTCTCTTTATTAAATTTTGATCATCTTCGCGACGCGGTTCAAAATAAACTAATTTCTGGTTTAGAGCTTATGCCAGCAAAACGCGAAATTACTTCTCATTTTTTATTTTTTTGTATTGTTGGTAGTAAGTAACTTGTTAGCAATAAAACAAAGTTTTTACTAACTTGGTTGAATAAGCAACAACAGCACCACAATGATCAAATGAACAAAAATTCATTTTTAGACAATTTAATTTACTATACGTTTGTATAGAAAATTGTGTCGTTCTCGTAATTTTGTTTCATTACATTTTAATTGAAAAAAGAAAAAAAATGATCTTCCTGTTTCAACTAATTCACGATTTTGGCATATTGTTGCACAGTGATCTCGACAAACATACAATGAAGTGTTCGATGAACATTACAATTTTGAGAAATTGAATTGAAATTGAAAATGTATGAAATAGTTGTTTAGTAAACAGGAAATACTTCGCAAGTCACAATAATTTTGATGTCCTCTACAGTGCAAAACCAGCTAGAAACTAGTAAGGGTGTTACCTTTGACCTAGCAAAAAATTTAATACCGTGCCCAATAGAGCTGTTCAAAAAATCGTTTTTTCGGGAACGTATAAAAATTAAGAAAAAACCCCCAAATTTCTAAAAAATTTATAAAAGTTTGAGAAATTGGAATTTTTTACCGAAATATGTACGGTAGTGTGCAAAATTTCATCGCATTATCTTGTTCAATTTTACAGTGAAAAATATTTTTACAGGCAGACAGTTAGCCAGTCGGACATGGCTATATCGACTCAGAAGGTGACGCTGATCAAGAATAAGCATTTATATACGGATGTAATCGATAAGGTTACACAGCTACTGGGTGGTGATAGAGGAGGCATGGATTAACAAAAAATTACACCTGGAGAGAGGCCTAGGGATAGGTTATAGGGATAAAACTCACTGGTTTTGCAAAACAAATTTTTCTTGTGTCAGCCTAACGTTTAAGAGAAAACCTTTTTATGCACAACTTTTAGCTAACTGTATGAGCTTTCTAAAAACGTATTTGGTTGTAGGGTTTAAAAAGATTTCGCAAAGTTTTGGACCTTCAAAGTTGATATTTTAAATTTTTTCCCCTATTTTTTTTAAATTTAGCGGCCAATTTAGTATAAAAAAGGTCCTATTAATATACCCTTTTATAATTTTTTTTGAAAACTTCGTTAAATTTTCTTTAATTCAATAGTACAATTGTAATACCAATTTTTTGATTTGAGATCATAAAAAATACTTTTATGTAACAACACACGCGTTACTCGCATGATGCGCGTCCTGCACGCGCAGGCCTTCATCTTGCGGAGCCTTCAAACAGACTGTTCTTGAAAAGTAGTTTTTTCCGACTTCAAATTAAAAAACTGTTATGATAAATGTACCACAGAATTAAAGGAAATCAGACGAGGATTCCAAATCAAATTATAAAAGTGTATGTTAATGGAACCTTTTTCGTACCAAAATTACGGCCAAAGTCAAAAAAAAAGGAAAAACATTGAAAATACCAACTTCAAAGGTCTAGAACTTTGCGATATCTTTTTAAGACCCATAAATCAAATGCATTCATAGAAAGCTCATACAATTAACTAAAAGTTTTCTATAAAAAATGGGGTAACCCAAGAAAATTGCTTTTTTAAAGCAATTCAGAAAATCAGTTTTAACTCTATAACTCCTCATAGGTATATTTTAGACCTCCCTCCAGGTTCAGTTTTTTGTTAGTCTAATAGGGCTATTCTGGCGACAGTATTAGAGCTGTCAAACAGCTCACCACAGTATTCACTGCTACGAAAGTAGCAACGAAGATGTTTTGGTATTCTGGCAGCATTTCGAAAGCTCTTTTCCGTCTTTATGAATACGACTTTTAATACCTGCTACGTAGGAGATCTTAGAGCGATCTTAAAACTATAAGTTGCTTGCTGTCAGGTTTTTATTATGTGAAAAGTGAAGAATTATGAAAAATTTTATTTTATTGCTTGTTTATAATTTTTTATCATAAAACAGCTGGGCTTAGTGTTAGATTATCGACTGTTAATATTTTCTTTTTAAACCTAATTTGGCTTATTAAACTTTTAATTTTAAGAAAGAAAATATAATTAAAAATGTCTGGTCGGATCAACTTTCGGAGATATAGCCATCGAAAGATCGGGATATAGCTTTAATAAAAACCAATATAAGTTCAGAACCCCTGGCTGGATTTTAATAATATTGGTGGCATATGAAAGGTATTTTAACACACTACAAAACTGTTTTACAAAAATTTTAAATTTTAGTCAAAATTTTCGAGATATGGCGTATTTTCAAAAATTTTGACCAGTTTTTTATTTTTAAAGCACTATTTTTCCAAAAAATGTCTTATTAACCTATAGTTTTTGTAACAAATTATAAAATCCTAATCAATTTCATTCGATTTGATATGCAATTTATACCTCATTTCCTTCATTAGCACATTTTTTTATAGGAAAACAAAAAAGTAAGCCAAAGAAATTTTCATGAACAACAACAACGGAAATTTGGAATTTTGCTAGCAATCTATTTGATGGATATATTATAGACTGATTCGCGGCCGAAGACCGCCGTGAAGCCGGTATTGGATTTTTGGGAGTTTTAAATCCGGAGCTGCGGCCGAAGCCGCCCACTTACTCCTAATCTTATGCCAAATTACTGTGGGAAAAAAATCGGCCCAAATTTCAGAAAAATCGTAATATCTCGAAAACTACGAGCAAGATTTAGAAAATTTTTTGTTCAGTATTGTAGCTTATTAAATTACCTTTCATATGCCGTTTTTGTTAATAAGACATTTTTGGAAAAATAGTGCATTAAAAACAAAAAAACTGGTAAAAATTTTCGAAAATTCGCCATATCTCCAAAACCATGACTCGGATTTAAAACTTTCGCAATACGTTTTTATAGCCAGTTAAAATACCTTTCATATGACACCAATGTTATTAAAATCCATTAAGGGATTCTGAACTTTTACTGGTTTTCATAAAAGCTATATCCCGATCTTCCGATGACTATATCTCCGAAAGTAGATTTGACCAGAACTTTCTGTTGCTGTTGTTGTAATTAATTTTGAGAGCCCTATTTGGGCAAAAAAAAATATAAAAAAAAACAACAACAGTTTTTAAAGTAAAATTGTTGCCTAAGATTTGGCAGTTCTTAAATTTTTGTTTGTATGAGTGATAACGATAAAGGGAAAAACAAAATTATAACTATTTTGGTTTAATATTTGTTCTAATAGTTACAAAAGAAAAGAAAAGTTTGTGTAAAAACATATAGCAACAATTTCTGCACAATATTATATGGCGGAGCGCAGGAAGAACTTATTTTGCATGTCAAAATAAAAAATGTAACCCGGCATCTTGCCTTGCTATCTGTCAAAAGTCTATAATCAAAACAAAGAATTTTGACATTTTCGTAGTTTAAGAAGAAGCAGCATTTGTTATCGCTGCAACCAGAGCAATTCAACCATGTTAGTTTGCACAATTTGACAAGTTCACCTCGAAAGCTTTTATGTGGTGAATTTATGAGCTTTTTCTAAAAGATTTCTGCGCCAGAATACCGAATGTCTTCGGGAATCTTAGAAAGTAATTCTGACATGTATTCAGAAAGACTTTCTGCTGTCTTAGCCAGAATAGCCCTATAAGACTCTTCTATCAACTCCCAAAAGCTTCGTAACCTTATCTATGCTATGTCATACATTTACTTTATACATACATTGAGTTTCGATAGGCTGCCTTTTGAAAAAGTTTTATAGCAAAACTAAACTTTTGTGAATGAAGCCTGTAAAACAGTGATGGCCAAAGCTTATGCTCGTGGGTATTTGAGCTTTTGTGCTTGAAAGCTGTCCATATGGGCATATCCGAAAATAATCTCCTCTTAGATGACCCAGGTTCTAAGAAAATTTGTTTTTCCATGTTCAATAACCAAATGTGGTGGAATATATTCCTAGACGTATACAATTAAATTTCCATTAGGTGAACAAAAAAATTTCGACCAGAGAGGGTGTCAGGAGGTCATTTTATCTAAAAATTTTGAGAAAATCGAGATTTCCGATAATATACAGGAGAGCACATATTTCAAAAGTAGTAAATATGTTACGGCGCTCCTTTCAATTATTTTGGAGTAAAATTCAGAAAAATCGTATGTGGGTCGTGGCGACAAAATGGGTTAAAATGTCTAAATCGCTCATTACGGCCACATAGCAGGTCCTAAAATTCTGAAAAAATTCTAGCAAATTCCTTGATGAAAAATAAATTGATTTTGTTTCTGATGTTTTTTTTAATTTAAGTGTCCCTTGGCGAGCAAAAAATGAAAAACGAAAACGATATGCGATCGAGCACACCACAGCGACACATAAGGCAAGATGGCATAATATCTCACAAATATTCCGAAGCAAAATTCAGAAAAATCGTATGTGGGTCGTGGCGACAGAACGGGTTAAAAAGTCTAAATCGCTTTTTACACCCACATAACAGGTCCGAAAATTCTGAAAAATTCAAACAAATTTTTTGACGAAAATTAAATCGAGATTGTTTATGATGTTTTTTTGATTTAAGCCTTCCATGTCGAGTAAAAAACAAAAAACGATTTTAAACTTTGATAGCTAAAAAACTACAGAAGTAACATCTTTACGAAAAAAATTATTCTGGCATGTTCTGAAATACGATTCACTTCGGAATCGGAATGAAAGCAATCTTTGAGGGCTCCGCATTTCGATAATTAACACCGAATCGGATTTATGTTTCGGAAAATTGAATAGGAACCATAAGTAAATTTTATTGTTGAAATAATAATCCGATTCCATCTTATTTGTCGCAATGCAGAGCTCTTGAAAATTGCTTTCATTCCGATTCCGATTCCGAAGTGAATCGGATTTCAGAACATGCCTGATTATAAACTTTTTTATAAAAATTTTATGTTCTTTCCAATGATAGCAGTCTCATTTGTCTGCGTTTTCTCCTTCACGAGATAAGTATGTTCAAAAGTGTTTAGAAGAGTACTCTTTCAAACTTAAAACAAAGAAATACGATGCGCCACCAGTAAATAATAATATTATGGGCTCTCCTTGCGCCAGAATTTTTAGTTTCTATCGTTTTAACAAAAAAACTTGTAGGAAAGCAAATCGGAAGCAAAAAAAAAATTATGAAGCTGTCTAATGTATTTGCCCAGCTTTAGTTTAACCAAACGCATTGCGTGCATTCACGCAAGTATTTTCAATCATGATTTTTATTATCAAATCAATTTTTTTTTTTTCATGAAAACGAAAACAGCTCGAATATATAAAAATACATTCTCATTATTCCATTAGATGTTTACAGTCCTGATACATCAAGTTTGATACAGTTTTTCTAGTCCAAGTTGAACCATTTCCAAATAATATTGACCTTTTTCAAGTCAAATTTAACTTTTTTCAAATCAAAATAAACCTAATTCTAATTCAAAATCAACACTCCAACAATTAACCTTTTTCCAATCTAATGCAAATACACTTAAAATTATATATGATATACCTACAGCAGCTATTGTTGTAAAGTTGGGTATATGAATGAAAATGCTGTCTACTAAACATCTTTCAAAATTTGGAATGGGTTGGAAAAAGGCTAATTTGTTTTGGAAAAAGTTTAAATTAATTTGGAAAAAGGTTAAATTGACTTGGAAAAGGTTTATTTTGATTTGGAAAAAGTTTCATTAGATTTGGGAAAGGTTATGTTCATATGAACAAAGCCTAGTTTGATTTGAAAAAGATCAATATGATGTGAAAAAGGCTTAATACGGAATGGAAAACCTGTATGATACACAAAATTGAGAGAAAAATTTGCATATTGACGATTTACATATATTCAATACCCTTAATATACAATTTTGACAAAAAATGAGTTGTTTATAGCAAACCCTTCATTGAATCTAATCCCATGTATAGAATTAATTGAAACGAAAAATCACTTCCTAATAAGCCTTTTAATCAACACTAGAATCGCCCAGCGGTCAAAATTCGACCACAAATGTATTAAATAATTTTGGTACTTTTTGGACACTTATTCGGTACGAAATAAAAAAGATCATTTATCATCCCTGGTATAATTCAAGTGAAATATAAACAAAACAAAAAACATGAAGTCAGTGCTATGCTCCTTGTCTTTCTCTTTGTGCTTTATCCTATTTTCAGCTCTGTATTTTGTTGTTGTTAATATTGAAAAATTTTGTATTTGGTTTTACCTGGCTTAAAATCAAAATACTAACAGAATTTTAACTTTGTGTACATCTACACACGAATATCTTTCTAATGGTGTATAATTTAAATTCGTACTCCATTTCTAACATAGTAAAAAAAGATGGACAAAATTTTGTCTTGCGTATTAATATATAGATTATCGTACATACTTCGATTTATTAATACAGTGGCTCTTTTTGCTCTCCTGAAAAATGTTGGAATAAACGCTCTTTCTTTACCATTAAAGAAAGATTCGATTAACAAAAACTTTTCAGATTTGAAATTATAGCTATTTTCTCCCTCTTTAAGCACTTTTTTTTTTAATTTTGATGGTGAAAAATTGTTTCATATATTTTCGTGCGGATGTGCAATGTATATTAGTGTGTATTGAAATATATGGACGAGTTTTAAAACCCAATTCCACACTCAAATTATGAAAGAAGAAAGATAAAAAATT
The DNA here is from genome assembly GCA_951812925.1 of Calliopum simillimum. Taxonomy (NCBI): domain Eukaryota; kingdom Metazoa; phylum Arthropoda; class Insecta; order Diptera; family Lauxaniidae; genus Calliopum; species Calliopum simillimum. The sequence continues at coordinate 24,915,960 of OX638368.1, forward strand.
CAGGAAATATAAATTTTTTGACTTTAAAATAAATTCCTAGCTGGCCAAATGGCCGTTGTTTATAAAAACCGAGTGATTTTGCACTGGAGCCTATCTAACGGTAAATTTTTTTCCCAAAAACACCATATATATCGATTCGTGGTCTAAAATAACTTATGTGTGCAAATTTTCAGAGAGATCGTATGACGTGCAGGAGGGTCAGCAGAGGAATAAGAAACGATTATCTTCAATGAAACGAATACTTTTTGTACTGGAGCCTATCTAACGGCAGATTTTTTTCAAAAAAACACTACAGATCTCAGTTCGTAGTCGAAAACAACTTATGTATGCAATTTTTCAGAGAGATTGTATGACGTGCAGGAGTGTCAGCAAAGAAAAAAAAAACACTTATTTTCAATCAAACGCTTAATTTTTGTACTAGAATCCATCTAACGATTAATTTTTTCAAAAAAAACTTGTGGTACTTGATTCGTCATAAAAAATAAACCATGCACCCAAATTTTAAGATTGGTGGAACGACGTGTGGGAGTGTCAGCGAAGGATTAAAAAATGATATACAGCCATTTCATGCCTATCGTTACAAGATCTGCCACACCCCTTCCGATTTCGCTGAAATTTGGTGCATGGTAATCGTATTGCAGCACGGCGTATTTCATTTTCAAAATCTTTCGAGGAATTTAAAATGATGTAAATTTCAAAAAAACCTACATTATACGAAATATTGCATGTTCTGAAATGTTCAAAAAATCATTAGGGGAAAGTGGGGAATCGTGGGCCATGGGGAATCGTGAGCCACCGCCACCTTTTGGCAGTATGTCGAGATAAATAGTTAGATGCAACTGTAATCGTTTTCTCTTAGCCTCAACTTATTTTTACATTGGTTGTTGACAAACGTACGCGTTTTATTTGCTTTGTACAATACTTGCCCAAAAAAAAGTATCTGCAAAACTTTTTTTGCGTGTTTGATTTCCATCATTCTTGGACGAATTGCTACGACAAAACACAGGTAAATATGTTTTTTATTATCGTTAGACCTTTGCCTTTCAACATACAAAAGTAATTTTGCATGACACTTCAACAAGTCAATTACACGCCGTTGTTTTGCAAAAAGTAGCTTGTGGGGAATCGTGAGCCACTTCGTGGGCCACCCGTGTTTTGACAGTTTTCGTATCAATACACATTTGTATGTTGTGTTTATGATGTTTTGTGCAAAATGGAGGCTGTGAATCAATAAATAAAACAATAAATACATATTTTGTATCAAATTTTCCTATTTCTTTGTTAACGTATCTGATTGATCGTGCATAACCCTTCTTCTTCATTTTGTCGATTAAAATAACTTTACTTGTCATTTCAACTAATTCAATAAAGTTTTGCATCATAATTGTTTGATTTTTACTTAATTACGGCGGTGGCCCACGATTCCCCACCATTTTTGAAAATCGCAAAAACACTAATTTTTTTCAAACCACGAAAAGTCGGAAAAAACAAAAGAGTTATTAGAAAGTGTAATAGTCAAAAGTTACCTAACTTCATGTAGAATAACATACCATATTACAATTTGCAAAATTTTTTTTTTTTTTGAAGATATTTAACAAAATAAAAACGTGGCCCACGATTCCCCACCTTCCCCTACTCCTATACCATTAATGGTACCATCCAAATTTTAGATTCATTTGAAAGGTAATTTTGTCTTCTTTTCTAAAAAATGGTTTTGGAAGGTCGAAAATAGGTACTATAGCGTTTTTAGTAGTTTAGTACTAAAATAGTAGTAAATTTAGTAATTTTTACCAAATACAAAACACTTTTACTTGTGCGCATAGAATGATTCAATCCCTTTCTAAAAATGATCCAAACATAAAAATGAGATAAGAAATGTTCCAGCTATGGGCCATTTTCTGATCGGACCTTTTTTTAAATTTTCAAAAAATCATAACTTCTAAGCCTCGAGACATACCAATTTTCTCTCTCTGTTTTGACTGAAAGATTATTTTTTTTTTCTTTCCAAAAAAAATATTTTGTAAGGTAACAAAAGTGTACTCGGGCACGTTTTTTGTAGTTTAGTACTAAAAAAGTAATAAATGTAGTACTTTTTATCAACTACAAAAAATTTTATTTTCAGCTTATAGCCTGATGCCTTTCCAAAACAGGTCTAAACATCAAAATCGGTTTTTCGACTTTTTGCACCCCTCCACAAGCCACAAAAAAATCGCAAAATTTTTTTTGCCATTTCTCAAAGTTTAAGCATGAAACGAAACCATGTACCAAATTTCAGCGATATCGGAAGGGGTGTGGCAGATCTTGTTACGATAGGCATGAAATGGCTGTATACCATTTTTAATCCTTCGCTGACACTCCCACACGTCGTTCCACCAATCTTAAAATTTGGGTCATAGTTTATTTTTTATGACGAATCAAGTACCACAAGTTTTTTTGAAAAAAATTAATCGTTAGATGGACTCTAGTACAAAAATTAAACGTTTGATTGAAAATAAGTGCTTTTTTTTCTTTGCTGACACTCCTGCACGTCATACAATCTCTCTGAAAAATTGCATACATAAGTTGTTTTCGACTATGAACTGAGATCTGTAGTGTTTTTTGGAAAAAAATCTGCCGTTAGATAGGCTCTAGTACAAAAAGTATTCGTTTCATTGAAGATAATCGTTTCTTATTCCTCTGCTGACGCTCCTGCACGTCATACGATCTCTCTGAAAATTTGCACACATAAGTTATTTTAGACCACGAATCGATATATATGGTGTTTTTGGGAAAAAAATTTACCGTAAGATAGGCTCCAGTGCAAAATCACTCAGTTTTTATAAACAATGGCCATTTGGCCAGCTAGGAATTTATTTTAAAGTCAAAAAATTTATATTCCCTGAATTTTTTATCTCTCTTCTTTCATAATTTGAGTGTGGAATTGGGTGTTCGTTTTTCGATACACACTAATGTATATGTATGTTTGTTAGACCGAGTCGAAATTTAGATTCATCCCGAAACCAACTCAAAAGTAAGAGGGACTCTTAGAAACGATATCAGCATAATTTTTTATTTTTTTTTTTCATTCTGAGAAAAACCAATGGAGCACTTTTGATTCTTCTGAAGGCCTATTTTAGCTAAAAAAAACATGTTTTTCAGTATTAACTTTTTTTTTCATTAAAAATGGATACCCAAGAGTGTATGTATGTATATGTATTCTCCTTTAACTCCTAGGAGGAGCATAGGGCCAATTAGTACCCATAGTACCCAAGAGTAGTTAGAAATAAAGATTATGTTCTTACAAAAAATTTTGGCGTTTAAACAAATACTTTTTTTTTTTTTTGAGGTATAAATAATATTCAGTTCCAAAAAGCGATTGTTTTACGTTTTTCAACAACGAGGTCAGAAAAACGACTTTTTACTCGGAAGCAATGCATCTAACGAAAAAAGTGTATACGGCAAAAAATGCTTAGAATTGTTCAAAAACTCGTGTGAAAATTTTTTGAGATATTTTATAATTTTTCAAAAATTGATCAAAAAAATAAAAAATAAAAACAAAATTCCAAAATTCGGAAAAAATTCAAACCAGTTCTTTGAAGGATTCTAAGCATTTTACGTCATATGAAATTTTTTTGTAGATGCCTAGGTTTTAAGTTAACCTAACAGCTGAAAACATAATTTGATAAATTTTTTGAAAAAAAAAAAAAAAAATAAAATTCCAAAAATTCTAAAAAAATTTACACGTTCATATTATTTGAACAATTCTAAGCATTTTTTCCCGCATGCACTATTTTCGTTAGATGTCTTGGTTTTGAGTAAAAAATCGTTTTTTCGAACGCGTAATTGAAAAGCTTAAAAACCCGATTTTGGGATGCGAATATTATCTATATCCCCAAAAAAAAAAAAATCATAATTTTTATAAGAACATAGTCTTTATTTCTAAGCACCATTTTGTAATGAAAAAAAAGTTATGACCAAAAAACATGTTTTTTTAGCCAAAATAGGCCTTCAGTGGAATCAAAAGGGCTCCATTGATTTTTCTTAGAATGTAAAGAAAATGATGCATATATAGTTTTTAAGAATCGCTCTAACTTTTGAGTCGGTTTCGGGATGATTTTATTTTGCTTCATACAAAATCGACCCGGTCTAATGTTTATAAATAAATATAAAATAAAATATTTTAAAAGATATGGTCACCGTAGATATAACTAATTCTGATTGCAATTTATTTAGCCATAATAATGCAATGAAAAAACAAACCAAATTTGACACCTTGCAAAAAGAAAGAATTTGTTTGATATAATAAACATTTTTTAAGGTCAATCAACTCGTAAGTATTTTAAGAAATGGTTTTTTTTGTTTTTTTGAGAGAAAAAGGTTTCAAAGTTGTAATTTCAACCTGTTTTTAATTTATTAAATTTGAAAAGGAACGGTGTGCCTGAGCCAACTTTAGTTGATGAGAGGGTTAGTAACAAATCGACTTTTTTTTGTCAGATTTAATTCTATTAATATTCAGGAACGGTTTTCTAGTTAAAAGTATAAAAATTTGTTCAACCGTTTTTTAACTTTTGTTGTTTTTTTATTTATTAACAGCAAAAAAGTCGAGAATAGTCATTTGCATTATTTTTCTCCATTAAAAATTGCGAATCCAGTCAAGCACTATCACGTCTAAATTTCGAGATATCCTCACCTAAAACCACTTAGGGCGCCAAATCACCCTCGATTTCGTCGGGTTAAAACTACAACCAGACATCTACTTTTTTGATGCTTTGACTTAAGTATACAGAAACATGAAGAAAAAACGGCTCTACGCTTCAGTCTAGTCGGCTTTTTAAAATGTTGTCTATATCCAATTATATATAAAAAGTAGGAAGCAGGAAACTTGAAAATTTCATACAAAAAATGAATTTCAAAAAACTTAAAATGTGTTTTTCTCAAATTGTAGTTTTAAACCGACGATATGGTGCACTTTATAGCATTTTTTCAAATAAACATATTCAGGCATGTTCTGAAATCCGATTCACTTCGGAATCGGAATGAAAGCAATTTTCAAAAGCTCTGCATTTCGATAATTAAACTCAATGAAGGGCGTGGCACCGCCCACAAAAATATAATATGCTATAAAAAGAACACTTATAAAGCAATCCATCTGAAATTAAGTATAGAGAGTCTACTCACTATTAGGCACTTCTGCTCATTTTTTCATAAAATTTGGTATGCGCGACTGGTTTATGAGTATCTAAAGCATAACGATAAGTGGGCGTTGTTCAATAATTGCCACGCCCACTTTTTACCAAAGTAAAAATGTTTGTTAATTACTCAGGCACAAAAAAAAAAAAATGAAATAAACTTTTTTATTTCTTATATGCAGTCTTATGAACTTTTTGACGCTGAATCCGTCTTCATCAGTAGAATTGTCATTATTCCTGCAGGATTTCGAAATATCTTTGTTTAAAGTTGAAGAAAACGCTGTGTTCAGTCTTATAGCGTAGCTACAGGAAAAGATGAAATTCTTTTTTTATAAATGGTCTCGAATAGCAACACTCTTCCTCATAAAAATATACCTTCAAACTTTTCCATTAGGACTCTTATTACTTTCCGAGTTATGATCCTTTGAAGAGAAGATGTTTCAGCCACATACAAAGGATAAAATTGCATTAGCTTCGGGAAACCGGATCATGGCCAAAATACACTCAAATTGAGTTAAAATCTGCTGCAGGGTATTAGTGCCAAAGGTTACAAATGGGCGATGCCACGCACCCAAAATATTTAATTCTTTGTATGGGGGCTGAAATACCCTCTCTTCAAAAGATCATTACTGGGAAAGTTAGAGTCCTATTGGCAAAGTCCGCAGGTAAATTTTAATGCCATTAAAAAAATAATTCAGAGAGGGGGCGGGGGGTCGGACAATTTGTTACAAAGTGCTACATCATCAACTACGTTACGTAACGTCGATTTTATAATTTTATGCGACAATAAATTCAAATTAAAATTACCAAAATTAAGATTTGTTACGTTACTAGGGGGGAGGGGTGTACGTTGCGTTACGACCGGGGAGGGGGCGTCAAAATCGGTCGAAAATTGCGTCACTTAACATGTGAACGGCCCTTTGTCCTTCTGATCAGAATCTGACTGGCACAGCATCTAGCCGTTAATTTAATCAGAACTTAATTGACATACTGCTACTAACCAGACATTGAGAAAACGCTTTTCTTGCTAACTGCTGCTTTAAGTTCTGATTAGTGATTAACCGGACATTGAGAAAACTGCCGTTAAAGTTTTAAGCTACATAAATTGCCAAGAAGGCTAATAGCTGTACTAGGCTAAACTCTTTTTCAAAAATGGATTGCAATTTATCACTGCTATTTGAAAGCTGGGTCAAAAGGGTTAAAGCTTACTCGTCTTCAGAGCAGTGTGTGCTCCGTATATTGTCTGGCCCAGCAAAATTATGAATATATAATCATCTTAAAAAATGAAACATGATACTCGTAGTTTTTATCGATAAAATAAGGAAAATAATATTGTACATTAAAATGTCTGTACTGTTTTGCTTCATTAACTAATCATAAAATATCTATAATATATCAGTGGCTTATAATAACGCGTGTCTCTACGAATACGAGTAAGTAAGTTAGCTTGTAAGAATATCTTGAACTTGAATCTTCAATAATATACTCGTTAATGCGTCATAAATAATATTTGTTTATGTTACCAATTTTTTCTAAGTCGTACACCCCTGCACCGTTTATGAATCTCTAACTTTGTATATACTGAAGATGAATATTCCTGTTCTTAAATGATAAATTAAATTAATTTAAGACTTGTAGAAATGGTTGATATACTAACGTAAACCCAACTTAAACAACATATGAAATTTAACACTTTGGAATTGTTATACATATTAGAGCATGTACTTGATATCACTGTGCGAAGCTGTGAATTTGTTTGCTTTTGTTATACGCGAAGGCTTAGTTATTAAGAATTTTTCAACCAGAATTTATGATTCTCCACTTCAAAAAAAAAAAAAGATAATTCACTGTCCGTCTAGAATATTTTTATACCCTACACCCAGTGTATATTCACTTTGTCCTTCCGTTTGTAACGCAGAGTAGGAGGCGTGGCAGGTATAGAAAAGTATATATATTCTTGATCAACATCACCTCCTGAGTCGATATAGCCATGTCCGTCTGTCTGGCTGGCTGTGTGTGGAAATACACTTTTTGGGAAAGATAATTCAATGAAATTTGGTACTCTACCTCCGTTGTCAAAGTTAGCTCGTGGGATTAAAAATGAAAGAAATCGGTCAACGCTGACGCCTACCGCCCATACAATAAATATATTAAAAATTCAACTTTAGGAGTATTTTTCACAACAATGCAACCAAAATACACATAAATACTATGAATTGTAAGTGCAAGCTCTGATAAAAAACTGGGCAAATTCAAACAAGAGGGCGTGGCACCTCCCATATAAGGAAAAGCAATACTGAAAGCGTTTTTTGAGATATTCAAAGCAAATTTGACTCAGACACTAAGAATTATAAATAAAAGCTCTCAACAAAAATTTGATGAAATCGGACAAGGGGACGTGGCACCTCCCATATAAGCAAAAGATTCAAAATGCTATACTGAAAACGTTTTTTGAGATAAACCAACCAAATTTCACTCAGACACTAAAAACTATAAATACAAGCTCTGAGCAAAAACTGAGTGAAGTTGGACTAGAGGACATGGCACCTCCCATATAAGCCAAATTTTTAAAATAGGTACTGTAGTGTAGGGTATTTATTTTTTGGCCAGGCCAAAAGTTACACCCTTACTAGTTTTACTTCAGCATAATTTCAAAATCGCTACTTGATATTTTAATGAAGTTTTGCGGGATTTTTGCGTCATATTGGCAAATATCATAGGTTAAAGGTTACTTTATTGCAAAAATATTGTAGCTTATAGAATTTTCTATAAAAATGGTTTTTAAATTGTTTTCGTACGACTTATATTTTAGGAGATATCCTAATTGAAATGTAAAAATCAGTCAACTGGGCATGAGGCCTATGACTGTTCATAATCAGGTGTTGATTTTTCACAAAATATCTCCGAAATGATGTGCCCTAGAAAAATTTTTATTCATGCATTTTGTAGGACATGCATCCCATATTAAGATTCTTTCGAACACTATTTTCGTCCGGCTTACTGATCATGAGATTTCGCAATTTGAAAATCAACATATTTTTATGAGCACTCATACGACGCGTTGCTCTTTATTTTGGCAAAACAGCGTAGTCGGCGTTCAAAATTCGTAAATTTGGGAAGTGAAATTAGGGATTTTTTTTTTTGATGATCTGAATTTCCTTTATCAAGTAAAAAAAAACTAACATCTAAGTATGCAAACCTTCAGAAAATATACCAAGTTATACTTACTATAAGTTCCAGGAGGTAAGACAGTTTAGTTTTAAAGATACACGCACTTAAACTTTCACATTTATTAAGAGGTTTTTGGACAAAAATTTTAATTTTCTAAATTCGTCAAATACGAGAAGCGAATCATTAGAAATGGTATTATTTCTTGGTATTCTGGTACTTGCACTATGCTAACTACATAGTTTACTTTAAATCTGTGAAATAATATTACCACTTTGGACACATAAATTTTCAGACTTATGACCGGCTAGCGCTCTCTTAAAAACTGAGTATGTAAAGGAATCGCAAAAGCTAATTTATCCTGATGATTTAAATTTAAAACTAACTGTCATACCTAAATAAGAGAGTTCGACGAGCGTCAGCGTAATTTAACCGTCTCTGTTTCGGTATGCTCCATATAAATAGTATTAGCATGAAACAAACAGAGATGGTAAAATACGCCTGACGCTGGTCTAACGCTCCAGTTGTGGCAGTTAGTCCAGCGTCAGGCGTATTTAATCATCTCTCTGCCATACCTTAATTGGAGCGTCAGCGTTATTTTACTGTCAAAAATTTCTCATGTACATACAATTTGTATGGCGCATACCGAAATTGCTAACGCTCAACGCTGAGCTATTCGAATTTCCAATTTTGACAAAGCGTTATGGAGTGAAGTTAGCTGCAGAAAAGTAAAAAAAGAAACAACAATATGATTTTGACAAACAAATCACTTCAACGCAACGCTCTTTATTTCGGTATGGCGCTTGACGCTTTTGTGTAACGTTAAATAACGCAACGCCTGACGCTCCAATTTAGGTATGGCAGTCTGTCTGTTTGAAGTCGATGCAATTTATACAACAGAGAAGATTAAATTTCGCTGACCCTCGACCAACAGTCCAATGTAGGTATGGCTTGAAGCAAAGAGTTGCAGCAACTTCATCATTACGCTGAGTCAAAGATTAAAAGAGTTGAAAACTTTCGTTTTAATTCTGTTGATTTGTACGGCTTAGTTTTTGATGACAAATTGGTCTATGTTTACTTACTCTTTTTAAAAATTTTTAATTCAACATTCGCAATATTGTGGTAAAAATGTTCTATGTTTTCGTAAGTTAATCAATGTTAAAACTTTGGTCATTCGTTAAATCGGATTTTCGTCAAAATAGGGTTCATTATACAGTTATGCTTCATACATACATGCATACCCATGCATGAAGTCAAATGGCAGTCAATCTGATCGTATGACACTACACTACACTTTGTAGCTTTTTGTTTATTTTTCAATTTGAAAAAAAATTTTCACATTTAAATCAATAATTAAGAAATGCAATTTCTTACATACTTAGTTGGATTGTTACGATTAAGATTCCTTCTAAGTCTGGCTTCAGCCATTTTTTGTTTAACAATTTTAATTTTATACTTTGTTTTTTCTGTATAAACTGATCGACAATCTACTTATTACAAGTAGTTCACTTCAACTAAAAATCAGTTTTACTTTAATTCAAAATCATATTTTTGCCTTCAACGAAAATGTATGTCGTCATAGAATACTTCGATTTAAAATTAGCGATATTTCGCTAATTAATAGAAGTAACCATTTGGTGTGATTTCTACATTTTTCATTCAATACTAAAATTCTATTGCCTTGTTAAGCTATTTAGCTTTTATTTAAAAAATAAAGTGAATTTAGTCATTGCATACACGATATATAAGACACATATGCCCGAATACCAAGTTTTCTTTTATTTCCTTTATTATCCCTAGCGGAGCATCAATGGGTCTGCTAAGAAAAACAGAAAAGCTTTATGGACAATTGAGGGTAAAAGTACCAAAAGCACTAAGAAGTGCCAACATTTATTTTCATCGTTTTTTGCTTCAAAATGTTCTATATACCATTGTCAAGATAATACAAAAGTTTAGAATGCAATCTGATATCTAAAAGTAAAAAAAAATTAAAAACAAATGGCGCTCAAAACTAACAAAGTGGTACTTAGTGCCTTTGATACCTCCACTCTTCAATTAACATCAACAACAGCAAAAGCGATAAATAACTTGCTGAGAGACATTGTAGACTTTGACACCAGTGGCGTAGTAGCAGGCGCCCCAAATAGTGTTTTAAGGAGCTCCAATAATCACATTGGCAAGCGAAGGGGAGCGTTTTATTAGACCAAGGTGTTTTGTTTAGGCACAACTTTTATTTTAGGAATTAGCAATTTAAAATAATTTTGTAAAGTCGGTACTATTAAACTATCTAACTGCCATACCAGCGTTAGGGCTAGTTCACACGAGAGACTAAATAGTCTGGCGATAGTAATATTTGTAGACAAGCGGTCCCTCCGAACTAAATATTCTGATGGGCACGGGCGCGTAGGGCATTTCGAGTTTGTAGGCAAGCGAAGGGAAATGAAAAGCACCGCTTCCGCTACGTGCTGCATACCAAAATAGAGACGGTTGAATTTCGATCAAGCTCGACTTAAAGAGGGTACAGACTATCGAACAAGTTCGTCAATTTTGCTCAAATTTCTCTTGGTTTGCTAGTGTGGCCGCTATTTTTCGTCAGTAATCAGTGAACCACAAAATGGTTTGTGGTTGAGTGACATTCAGCGGCCATATTTGACCATGATTCAATAACAATGGTTATGGCAAGTTGTCAAAATAAACAAAAATGGAACTCTGATCTTGCCTTGCTATCTGTCAAAAGACTAAAAAATTTTGACATTTTCGTAGTTTAAGAAGAAGCCGCATTTGTTATCGCTGCAACCAGGATAATTCAACCATGCTCCACCCCTAATCAAAAAACCATGGTAAATACAATTATAGAGGTAGCGCCAAATTATCAAAGCGAACAAAGCGGAGACAAAATTGGCAGCAAGTTCTGTCAAATTTGTAGGCAAACGGAGGGAAATGAAGCACCACTTCCCTCCGCTTGCCTAGAAATTTGACGTGCCCGTGCCCGTCGTGTGAGTTCGCACCTAGAGACAAATGTCAAATTCAGAAAACCGTAAAATTGTTGTTGTTTTGCTAGTTAATTTTGACAGTACTTGCTACCAAAAAAGAAGGACAAGAAACGTGTCAGTTATAGCTTAAACACAATTGGAGCGTACGACGAATTTCGCCCGACGAATATGCGCTGTCAAAAAAAATTCGTCGACGAAGTTCGTTCTGTTAAACACAATCAGAGTGACGACGGCAATAGTCGTTTTTATTTAAAATTGTTGTTTATGTTCTCTGATGACAATTTTAATAAATAAATATTTAATGAAATCTCATATTCTTTGAATTCTTTCTAAGAAATCTAAAAATTTTACATTAAAAATGTATTTTTCTGGTTTGACATTTCCAAAAATCGCTGGCGCCGGCGACAAGATTAAAACTAGTTCGTCGGACGAATTTTGTCGCCCGGTGCGGTTGTGTTCAACTTCATATGAGGAGTGATTTTTCAAAAGGGCGTAAAACCACTTCCAACCTCGAACAAACCTAAGAATGCCATCGCCATTACCATGCTAAAATGCATCATAGAAATTTTTAGAGTTTGATACAAAAAGGCGTATTTCGAATAGTCGCCAAAAAAACTTTTAATATTTTTTATATGCCCCAGGCTACATAGGTGCTTACATACCATGAATATAAACATCAATATAAACTTCCAAATGGTGAAATAAGAGTGATTTGCAAACAAAATGGCTTATTTCCAAACATTTCAAAACAAAAGGGCTTATATCCAAAAGTTTTTTACTTTTTGCAATTACTACGAATATGTTACAACAAAAATGTTAAGGGGATTAGAATCTTTGGTCAACTCACTATAACACTGGAGACATTAAAAAAAAATAAGTTATTGTAAACAGCCCATAAAAGTTTTTTCTCATTACTGAAAATTTGTTTAACATGGTTTTACGCCCTTTTGAAAAATTACTCCTCATATACTCTTGTGTGTTTTAATTTTGACAGCGAATATTCGTCGGGCGAAATTCGTAGTACGCTCCAATTGAGTTTAAGCTATTACTGACGTTACCTTGTTAATTGTATCATGCAAAAACGCTATTTCACAGCCAAAAAAGTTCAAACGTCATGCGGTTAAAAAAACGTCTACCTGGTAACATGTCTCTCACGTTTTTTTTACGTTCGCGCCCTTTAAGGAAGATAAATAAATTTTTCTATTGTAGCTACTCTACTGTAGGAACAAGTATATAAATTCTTATTCAGAACCCTTTTTAATACTTAATACATTTAATAAGTTCAGAAACGACAAGGGTGCAGTATGACAGACAATATAGATGAATGCAGAAAAAAAGTGCGCCTCAATAGCAAACCAACAATTGGAACCCACAATGGAACCTTTCATTGCGATGAAGTATTAGCGTGTTTTATGCTCAAACAATTGCCGGAATATGAAAATGCCAAAATTTTCCGAAGTCGTGATGATAAACAATTGTTGGAAAATTGTGATATAATAGTTGATGTTGGTGGAGTGTTTGATCATGAGCGAAAATTGTATGATCATCATCAGAAAACATTTCAGGATACGTTAAGTTCACTTAATCCAGAGTTGGGAACGGACTTTAAAATAAGGTAGATATTGAATTATCATATGTTTATGACTACATAAACTCATATTTACTCATAGACTAAGCAGTGCTGGATTGGTATACAACTTCTACGGCGAAAGAATTATACAAAGTATTCTCCAACGACACAAGAATGTTAAACTCTCACATGCCAACTTAAAATTGGTATTTATTTCGATTTATAGAAATTTTATAAGTGAAATTGATGCTATTGATAATGGAGTACCAATGTTTGAGAATGGAGAACCACTTTATAAGATATCAACGCACTTGTCTGCACGTATTGGAAAATTTAATCCTGCTTGGGATGAGGAAAATGTTGATATAGAGGCAAGATTTGAACAAGCAATGGAAGCGGCAGGCAAGGAGTTTGTCACTAATGTTATAGCTATTGGTAATTCTTGGATAAACGCACGGGAACATGTACGCGAAGCTATCGAAAATGCTAAAGATATTTATAAGACTGGTGAAATATTATTATTGCAGAAATTTTGTCCGTGGAAGTCACATTTGTCAGATTTAGAAAAAGAACATAATATTGAGGGCATTCCTAAGATGGTTATTTTTTCCGAAAATCCAAAGAGTTGGCGTGTTGCCGGTGTACCAAAAACTCCAGATAGTTATCTGGGTAGAAAATTTTTACCAGCCGCTTGGCGTGGCCTACGTGACGAAGAACTGTGTAAAGTTGCTGGAATAGAAGATTTGGTCTTTGTACATCATACTGGATTTATTGGAGGTGCAAGAACAAAAGAAGCTGCAATTGAAATGGCTATTAAAAGTGTAGAGACGGAGGAAGAGGAATAGGCAAATAATTGTAATACATACATAAGTACAAGTTACATTTTACAAGATGGCTATGGCTTTGTAGAAAAATTGTTTATGTACTACTAATAAGTGAATAATAAATTTGATTTATAAAAAAATAAATTTTAGCACAGTATATAAGGCCCTATTGCATAGGTTCGGGGACAGTTTTTGTACTATATATAAATCAAGCTAAGGGTTATATAAAAAAACCCATATCTGCCCCAAAAAAGTGGTTCTAAATGGGGAAATATTTTTATTTTCATTTTAATCATTTATTGAGTATGAAAACTGCCATCGTCCACCAAGAAAACAATGATACAGTTAATTTTCTCGGAGAAACCAAGATCTACCTTCGGTTCTGACGGACACTTAAGACCATTGGAATGTTCTGGCTTTGAAAATGTATACAGATGCTTAGAGTAAAAACTGGCAAAATTTGAGGCCTGTTCCGAAATCCGTGTGATTTCACTTACTTTTCGTTTAGGAGGCTTTGTGATGAAAACGGTGAGTCAAACAATAAAAAGTAATAAAATCTTCTTTGTGGATAATTACAGGTTCTACAAATAATATTTATTAATATGCACTAACGAAAAAAATAACCTTTTAGGATATGTTCTTAAAAAACCGCAAAAAGTCGAAAAAATAGATTTTGTCGAATATTCCCCAACCGATTACTTTTTGATTAATACAAATCAATATTATTTGTGGAACCTGTAATTCTCCACAAAAAAGGTTCTGATACTTTTTACCGGTTGACTCACCATTTTCATCAAAAACCCTTCTAAATGAAAAGTAATTGAAACCACACGGATTACGGAACAGGCCTGTATAAATATTTATTTTTGAGCTTAATAGAGCACTTTAAGGACCCTCTGAATGCTCTGGCAGTTTTTGTTTGGTGTTTTACAATATCTAAGCTGTAACATAATAAAATTTTTAAGGATATACAGCCTGATGATGCAACCTGAGGCCAGAGACCAGATAGAACAAACATTTTGTGAATAGTTTCCCCTCAGCTGTCAATATTGAAAATTGCAGCTTTGTAAAAATAGCTCTACAGCTATAGGCATTATACCCCAAAATCAATCTAAAAATAAGTTAAACTCTTAATTCATAAACTCTTAAGCTTAGAATTTTCACGTGGACATCTTGTTCTATTGTTTAATTTAGTAAATGTTTTTATTTCAATGTAGTTTATTTATTTTTGGAGACATTAAACCATTTTATTAATTTTTTGCAAAACTTAAGTTAATATTTTTGAAATATATATTTTATAAAATTGTGCATTTTTCAAATGCAATACAAAAAAATTAATCCATTCTTGTCTTCAGGGTCTTCACGGTGATCTTGTCTTTCTCTATTATATAAACTGTAGCTCCCCAACCACTAATGGCATCCCGATCGAAGGCATTAATCATTGCCTGTGAAATTACTTCAAATAGTTGATTAGGCTCCAAATCAGGCTTCCAAAGTGTTTCACACATTCCGTATAATTGTTCACCACAGGTGCCTGCAACGACAAAATCATCCGGCACATTTGGACAACCAATTAAGTCCATGTTGCAAATAAATGGTTCCAACGTTTTCGGATCCAACCCTGCAATGACCGGCTCAATAAAATACGGTCCAAAACGATGCTCGTACAAAAAGCTCGAGAGCATTGCAGAAAATCTCGCTGGTACCATTTCACGGTTTTCTCTAGTTTCATAAAGATTTTTCCGGAACGTTAGTCTGTCGCGTACTGTTAAAATATCCGTTTGGAGACCAACCAATCCCAAAAACATGCGTGGATTTATTTGGAATACTTTTTCAAAATCCGTTTCAATGGTTTGAGCCTGAATACCAAAGCGCCGATCCGTGGCAATAGCCACACAATCCTTGCCGCGCATAGCTACTACACATCCACCATTATAAGCCAAAATCGACATATTTGCGATATTTATATTTAACTAATACAGAAAATATTTATATTTTAAAAATATTATCCCAAATTAATTGCAAAATCGCTGCAAACTACTATTTAACACAAGTGATGATGACTTTTTGTTTTGTCTTCGGTTGTCAAAAGCGTTTTAGGTTAGGAATCGCCAAAGCACTGCCATACGAAAATGTTAGAGATGTCCATGCAATGAGTTGTGACCAGTGTTTCCAGCTCACTAACATTACAGATTTTTAGATACAAAGATTTGTTTAATTAAAGTTTTTTAAAACTATGAAAAATCAAACAAACATTTAATATCCCGCCACATAACATCAGTTCACGCTCTTGTTAAATTTCATAATGACGTTTGAAATCTTCTCATATTTCGTTACTAAGTCCATGGGTTAATACGGTACTTTTCGGAAAAAATAATGAAAAGAGTGGTCAAAATTTTGTAAAACTCGCCATAACGTGGACTAAAAAAAAACAGATATTCTTATCTTCAGATGGCTATACCTCTGAAAGTAAGGTGGGGCGATATGGACTATATGGTCCATATTACACTACATTTTTTTCTCTTCATTTTGAGTATTTTCAGTTTATTAATATTTTTTCTTTATTCTGATGAGATATGTATCTAAAAGTGAATCAGAATAAAGGTAATTTGTGTCCTTTAATGAATGAAATAATATTAATTGTTTTATTTTATGTATTTTGAGTTTTATTTAAAAAAGAAAATTGATAGTCCATATTTTCCTCCCTTTCCCTACTTATTTTTATTGGAACATGTTTTTTGTGTACAATTTAATTTTCACAAGAAGTCGTGTCTAATGTAACCTTAAAGCCTGTTTCCACCGAAGATTTAAAATGAGATTAAGCTGCAACTCACCACATTCATCATGCATTAATCGTCAACTAAATCTGAAAATAGCCGTAAGTCCCATTTTTAATCTTCGATGAAAACAGCCTAAATCTGATCGTTATTCAAGCGTCATCTTTACCGTCTCTGATTCGGCATACTCCATATAAATTGTATAGGGATGAAACAGACAGAGATGGTAAAAAACGCTGACGCCGCAATAACACTCCAATTTAGGTATAGACTGTTTCAACAGGAGATTTATTTTAGGATCTAGCTGTGACTCACCTCTTTCATCATGTATTAAACGTCAACTAAATCTGAAAATAGCCTTAAGTCCAAACTTAGCCTCCGGTGGAAACGGGCTATTATGCATGAAAAATATTACTTTTAGCTTAAGCAATTTTGTACCTTTCTAGTATATGCACATATATGAGATAAAATGTTTACTAATATATTTTATGAAAATAAATAAATTGAGCCACACTTTTTAACTAGTTATAAACAAGTTTTGCCCTTTTTAATTACACGCAACGTTTTGCTATTTTTGCTAACCCCAAAAAAATTCTGGCAACACTGCTGCTAAACATCACCATTTCTTGCATTTCGGAAAATAAAAAGAAAAAATAAAAAATTACGGTGTTCTTCACTTAATTCGATACAAAAAGAAACTATGTAAGAAGTGGCTGTCGTCTTAGAAAAAATCTAAAATCGTCTGTTGCAAGTTACACAAAGTACACCTAAAGAAAATAACTCTTAATTTCCACCTTTTCCAAACAGTGAAGCAGACAGGCGAGGCAGCGCAGCGTAG
Source organism: Calliopum simillimum (assembly GCA_951812925.1). Classification (NCBI taxonomy): domain Eukaryota; kingdom Metazoa; phylum Arthropoda; class Insecta; order Diptera; family Lauxaniidae; genus Calliopum; species Calliopum simillimum. The sequence goes on from OX638368.1 coordinate 24,933,298, forward strand.
CAGAGCACAGCACGTTGAGTAATTCTTCCAGTTTAATTGTAGGAAGGAATCAACTTTTCAATTAATCGAATATCACCAAAATCGCTTGTCATGGCTGAAGCCGTCGTTGAGGAACGTTCACAGGTGCCGACTCGTTTCTATTGTCATATGTGCAATGTTGAAATAAACATTCCAAATACGGACTACACCTGCCCCATCTGCTCTGGTGGTTTCATAGAAGAGTTACCTGCTAATGCGCCACCGCTCTCTAATCAATCGTCATCTACAAGCTCCAATGTAGTAGATCTTGGAGTTGGAGCCGGAACATCTGGAGATGCACATGAAACAGCACGTTTTAATGATTTGGAAGCTATACGTGGTGAGATAGCAACCTTGTTAATGTCACGCAATGGACCGAATGTAGAAATCTCCATTGATCCAGGTAGCAGACGTGGAAATTTGCTTAGCCTGGGTGGTAGCCAAACTGGCAGCAGCATTAGTGGTTTGAATGCTAGTAGCGGCGGAAATGGTGGTGGCGGTGCTGGAACTGGTGGTGGACGTGTAAGGCAACAAAATTACGATCGCTTGGATAATGTGCTAATGGATTTTTTACAATCGATTTCGGGTGATGTTGATACTCCACAAATGTTTTTCATGGGCAATCCGGGAGACTATGCCTGGGGGCGTGAAGGTATTGATACTATAGTTACACAGCTATTAAATCAAATGGAAACGTCCGGACCGCCACCTTTAGCTAAGGACAAAATAGATGAAATCCCTAAAGTAGAAATAACATCAGACGAGGTTGATAAAAAACTACAATGTTCGGTGTGTTGGGAAGATTTTCGACTGCAGGAAATTGTGCGAAAGCTTCCATGCTTGCATATTTATCATGAAAACTGTATAGTACCCTGGTTGGATTTGCACGGGACTTGCCCAATTTGCCGAAAATCATTAACCGGTGATATAGGCGATGAGCACAGTGATGCAAATTCTGAAAATCTTATTGAATGTCCAATGCACAGCAATAATTCAACTAGAGCTGCTGTTGGTTCTGAACAAACGCTAAATAGAAATTCAACATCTACACCAATTCATATTCCAGCTACCAGCGCCAATTTACCAAGTGTAAGCAGTGGTTTACAACGTAATAATATAACTGCAGCAACATCACTAAATGCAGCCGCTGGAAATCAAACGCAAACGCAGCAAAATAATATTTTTGCATTTGATGATGACAATGTTGATTTGGATTAAGTAACTCAATTCGTTTAAAACATTTTTGGGTTTCTTTGGTATTAGTTTCCTTAACAAAAAATGTAAGATGTCATATTTTGTTGCAACATTCAAAGGGACATAATTTAAAACATACTTATATGCCCGGTTTTCTAAAGCATATAATATAATAATGTTATCAACCCTTTACCACATGCATATTTGTATATGTCAAAATTTTTAAATTAAAATGAGTTCAGTAGTATACTGTATGAATTACAGAAAATAAATTAACAACCTTATCAAGTATGACGAACGAATCGAGTGACTAATTTTCAACGACTTACATCCTTCAAGTTTATGGTAACAAACTTGATTCTTTGAACTAAAATGAATGCTTAGGTCATATTAAGTTCTTAATAGAAAGTTTAAATCAGTTGATGTTAATGAGTGAAAATGAGTCACTTTATTCGTTCGTCGTACATGATAAAGCTTTAAACAAAATTTTATATTATTTTCCTCTTATAATAAAAAGCATTGGGCTCATTCGTAAAAGCCACAGTTGTAACGCAATCGTTTGTAAATACTTAGCATTACATGAATGAGACTTTAATAAAGGAATCCTCTCAATCGTTAGCCTTCTGATGTCCATTGATAGCCATTATTATTTTTTTAGTAAAAACATCATTCACTACTTTCTATCTTCATATTTATTCTACCACGTTCTTTTTTCTTTCTTAATTGCAATATGTTAAAACGTTGTTTCTTTTTTCCCACTCTAATTAAAATTAGACTACTTAACTTGTAAATTTATTTTACATTATTTTTTTAAAAAACTTCATCGATGCTTAAATTATTATTAGTAACATAAAATATTAAAAAACAAAATACATAAAAAGGCGCAGATAATAAAATGACTTGTAACCGTTTATAAGGAAATGTATATTATAAACTCTTAAAATATTGTCTATAATTAATTGTAATTGACCTAAATAATAAATTTCAAGTCAACAATTTAAGTGCATTTATTTATTTTTCCGCTAAAAGTTCAAAGAAACCTACTTTCGATTATGAAAATAACTTATTTATTTTTTATGCAAGAAAATGCTTCTTTAACACCGGTTTTAAAAATTATGTTTTCAAGTATAGACCTGTTTCTAAGCTTTCAAATGTTTAGTAACTGTTTGAAATCTTTAAAAAGACCAAGTTATTATTCTTCGTCATACTTGTCAATGGTAAGTGACAAAATTATCAATTTTCTCGAAATATTGTATTTCTTTATTTGACAAGTTGATGAATCTATCAGACCTGTTCCGAAATCCTTGGGATTTCAATTACTTTTCATTTAGGACGCTTTTCGATGAAAACGGTGAGTTGAACGATAAAAACTATGATGATCACTTTTGTAGAGAATTAAAAGTTCTACAAATTATCTATATATGCATTAACGAAAAAGTAGCGGTATAGGAAATAGTCTTAAAAAACCACAAAAAGTCGATAAATTCGATTTTTTTTTGAATATTTTTCAAACGGTTACTTTTTCGCAAATAAAAATCAATAGTATTTGTTGAACCTATAATTCTACACAAAAGAGATTCTGAGACTTTTTATCGTGTGACTTACCATTTTCATCAAAAAGCTTTCGAAATGAAAAGTAATTGAAACCACACGGACTATGGAACAGGCATATATACTGATTTTTCTGACGCCTTTGATAAGCTGTGTCATAATATTGCCTTTTTGGAATGGATTAATAGACTTATCATGGAAGATGAATCGAAACGAGTGACTGAAATTCAATTTATATTGGGTGTACAACTCAAAAATCGGAATTTGACGGTGGATGTCCGTACTAACAAATATCGTGAAAGCTCGAACTTAATATATATGTCATTTTGAAGGTACATTTGACAGCTGTCAAAATCAGTCAACAAAACAATTTTATCTTGTGTGCATCATTATTATTTTTCACGATGAATAACTTCGAAAATTGGAGAAAAAGACAGCATTTGCGGGAGGTTCTGTTGGGTAATTTTTTTGCAAAGAAAACTGCTGCGGAAAGTCATAGTTTGCTTGTAGAAGTTTATGGCGACGATGCTTTAGGAAAAACATAGTGTTCTGAATGGTTTAAACGCTTCAAAAGTGCCGATTTTGACATCAAAGACAAAGAACGCCCAGGACAGCCAAAAAAGTTTGAAGACGAAGAATTAGAGAAGCTACTCGATGAGGATTCGTGTCAAACACAAGACGAGCTTGCCAAATCGTTGGGAGTGACTCAGCAAGCCATTTCGAAACGTTTGAAAGCCGCCGGATACATTCAGAAGCAAGGTAATTGGGTCCCCTATGAGTTGAAGCCGAGAGACGTTGAACGGCGCTTCTGTATGTCTGAAATGCTGCTTGAGCGCCATAAAAACAAATCATTTTTGCATCGGATTGTGACTGGGGATGAAAAATGGATCCATTATGACAATCCCAATATCCATGGCGCCAAGGCTATGCTGTGTATTTGGTGGGATCAGAAGGGGCCGTTATATTATGAGTTGTTGAAATCGGGCCAGGCAATCACAGGTGACCTGTACCGAACACAATTAATACGTTTGAAGCGTGCCATCATCGAAAAACGCCCGGAAAATGCGACCAGACACGAAGCAATAATTTTTCATCATGACAACGCTCGGCCGCATGTTGCAAGACCCGTGAAAAACTATTTGGAAAATAGTGGATGGGAAGTTTTGGCTCACCCGCCTTATAGTCCGGACCTTGCTCCGTCTGACTTTCATTTATTTCGCTCGATGCAAAACGCCCTCACCGGAATACGCTTCACATCAGAGCAAGTTATCCGAAATTAGATAGATTCATTTTTGGCCGCCAAGCCGGCGCAATTTTTTTGGGATGGAATTCATAAATTGCCTAAAAGATGGGGAAATGTTGTAGCTTCCAACGGACAACACTTTGAATAAAATATATTGTAGCATTTTTCCACAATAAAGCATCAAATTTCGCTAAAAAATTCCGGTTTTTAAGTTGTATACCCAATAATAACAGCCGATTGAAACTTTTCATGAAGAACTTGCTTTGATTTATTATATTATTACAATATTATTTTATTTATTTATTCATTTTAGCTCAAAGAATAAAGTTTGTGAACAAAAGATTCAATTCTTGTTAACTTTGAAGATGTAAGCAGTTAGCAGGCTATAAATGTTACTTAAAGTTGGGGTTGGTTTTGTTGAAATCAGTAATGTTAATATTTTCACTCCGTGGCATCATCGAGAGTATCGCAAGGTTACAAAGTGATATTTAGTTATGTCCTTTCTGATGCACCATTGTAGGCTTGTAGGCTGTTAGTTCTTATCGGTGTTTGGTTCCCAGATCAACTTCGTTAACCATTTAAATTATATTTTTCCAAAGGGTATTTTTACTTGCTTTTGGGCGCAGTAATATTACTAAATCGTTGGACACTCAAAATTGAATTGTACTTTTCAACTCAAAAAAAAGTCGACACGTTAAAAATAACAACCTTTTTATTATATGTACATCAAGCATTAAAGTTATCATTAGACTTATACCTAACTTAAAATATTTTCATCCTCATCACCGTGATCATCATGAAATCTTTTTCTGCCATTGTAAAATGCTTGTGTAAATCTAGATGGACATAATCCAAGTTCATTTTCATTTCTATAAATTTCCAAATCTTTTAAATAACAATCCCTTTCAAGTATTTTAAGCTTTGTCTTTAATATTTCCCGTTCCATATCTTCTAATGTCAACACCTTTTCATTCAATTCTTCAATTTTGATTTTCTTCTCTGATGGTGGTTCATCTATGTTGTTATATTCTTCTTCCGTTGCTTCGCTTACATCATGATCATTTAGAAAATATTCCACAGATGGTTCCATATTTATTTGAGGTAAGTTTCGTCCTAATATTCCCAATATTACTTCATCACACTTGTCCCACTTGCACATTTTTCCTCTTCCACCGTTAGTCCTCATACCATTCTCAACTTTGTCCTGAAAAATAAAGTTCTTTACAAATCAATTGACAATTTTTTCACATGTATATTTGTTTACACTTGTGCGTTTTTTCCAATTTTGCCACACAGTATCCCGTAAATATCTCCAATCTTTACGCCCATCCAAGATGCCCAAGTCAAACGCATGTGATGCCATTTCTTTCCACTTGGAAGTTTTTAATTCAGAAGTAACGACTGTCGATTTTCCAAATAAAATGTGTTTGTTTTCTAATACGAGATTTAATAGATACAATTTCGCTGTTTTCATTTTTTATTTGTTTCCAAATTTTGTCTAAACTTTTACTTGGTGAGTCTGAAGAAGCATGTGTCAAATGTGTTTTGACAAATCGACTACATTTGTCAGCAAATGCAAGTGAAGTTTCTGACAAATTTGTCAATTTTCTCTCCGGCTGCTTTACTCCCGTTGGCGTATTATTTGACGTTTGTAAGTCTTTTTTATTTTTATCGTCGCCTCTTTCCTACGTTTGGATTCATGAAATTGTATGGATATTGAACAGACGAAGAGGGCTTAGTTAGGGATTAGGAGAAAGAAACAGTCACCCTTATAGAATCTTTTCAATGATTCAAAAGTAGGAACGGGATGACAAAAAACCTAAAACAACTTAAAAACGGCAATTTAAATGTCAACGGATATAGTGGGATTATTCCACATTAAAATTACTCAAAATTTGAAAACTTTCAAAATTGTTCGTTATTAGATTTGTTTTTGTTCAAAAAAGGCTTTTTTTTCATAGAATATTGAAAACGGTTTTATATGTGTCAAATATTGTTGCGCGAATGTTTTTTGGGCATTTTATCTCCTGAACAACTCTCATTCTAATATACAAAATTTTAAGTTTGAGGCTTATATTTCGAGTTTGCTTAAACGATCATATTTCGCGAACTAACCGCTAAAAGCCCTTCCACACTTCCACACTATCTCATATTCTCTTTATAAATACATGCCAAATTTGTGGGCACCGTAAATCGTATTATAGGGTAAAACAACCGAGCTCATTTGATATTCGAAAAATATGGCAACACAAACTTTGAATGTTTTGTGCGGATGTGTGCGTCGAGTGTGAAGTGCATAAACAAATTGCAATTTCCGCGCAACTCTTTGTTAGGGGCAAATAGAATAATAATAATTTGTATTTAAATATTGCCAAAAGTGCTGCACTCTATTTCCTGATGTCACTTTCACTTAGCGAAGACGATGATTTTTTACCAGATACAAATCCCGATGTCGAAATGGACACAGGATTTGTTTTTACACGATTGAATGAAGTGGTATGTTGGATTCATAACTATTATTGATACACTAAATTATTGCAAATATTAATTTACAGGTGCGTAAGCAATATTTTTGCTTTTTGGAAAAGTTATTAAAAGAAAACTACATTGCTTGGTGCAAAGATGCAATAAATCAAATTCATCCACAAAACCATATTAAAGCTTGTGCTGAAATACTTGAGGATAAAGCTATAAAAGCCTGCATGATGGTACAAATATACAGAAAAGCAATGATAAAAATTGTAAGTGGAATTCTCACTGCATTCAGTTTATTTCAGAGGGTTTGTTTTGTCCCTTTGTATTGAGCATATCAGCAGCATCGGTATAGTATTTGGCTCATGTTTCGTTTACGGATAAATTTGCTAAAATTCTGAAAATAATTTGTTATCAATATGTTATCAAAAAGTGTCGGCAAGATCTGGTTTCGGATATATAGTCATCGGAAGGTTCGGATATATCTTCTATGAAAACCGCTATAAGTTGGGAATCCCTAGATGAATTTGAAAAATCTTGATGTCATATGAAAGGTATTATGATAACCTATTTAAATGTACTAAATAATTTTTCAATCAGGTGTATAGATTTTAAAATATGACAAATTTTCGAAAATTTCATGAAATTTTCCAATTATTAACACAAATGCCTACAACAACAAAAAAAAAAAACATTACAGCAGCAACAACAGCAATATAACAACAAAAAATTACAACAACAAAATAACAACATTACAACAACAAACACAACACAACGGGAAATGGAAGCGCATTGAAACGACTTTAGTTGCGCTTCTAGGGAAGCAAGAAGCTGTTTCCAGTGCTGTTCTCACTGCTTATCTTTTTTAACACAGCATGTCCTAGCGGAGATGCACATCTTCAGAAGCACATGAAATACGCTTCAAAAACGCTTCCGTAGAAGTACACATTTGGAAGCATGAAATACGCTTCCGTAGAAGTTATTCAAAATTTTAAGTTCCATTTCAAAAAAACTATTTTTTTTCTGTAAGTTCCCAACGGGAAGAAATTAAGCTGCTTCCAAAAAGAGCGCAATAGAAGCACATCTCTGGTAGCATACAAGGTTTTCAAATTCTAATTATTTTTTTTTTAATTGTTTATAAAAGTTAATAAATCTACCATAAGTTACAGAAAAAAAGTAATTTTTTGAAATGGAACTTAAAATTTTAAAAAACTTTCACGGAAGCGTGTTTCATATGCTTCCAAATAAGTGCTTTTACGGAAGCGAATTTGAAGCGTATTTCATGTGCTTCTGAAGATGTGCATCTCCGCTAGGACATGCTGTGTTAAAAAAGATAAGCAGTGAGAACAGCACTGGGAGCAGCTTCTTGCTTCCCTAGAAGCATAACTGAAGTCGTTTCAACGCGCTTCCGTTTCCCGTTGGGTTGTGGTAGAATTATTGGGGGTTATCATGAATCAAGATTCCCGGGGAATTTTTGTAAACTACAATAGAGAATGCACCTCAGTCTGCGAAAATTCCCCGGGAATATTTATTTACGATAACCCCCATTAACTTTTATAAGCAATAAAAAAAAAAATAGAATCTGAAAAATTTTATATGCTACCAGAGATGTGCTTCTATTGTGCCCTTTTTGGAAGCAGCTTCATTTCTTCGCGTTGCACACTGGTTCAAAATCCTTAAAAGCTGGCCAAAAGTCGAAAAACAAAGTTTTTTTAGATTAACTTTTTATGAACCGTATTGTCTAACAGATATCCATAGACCTCAAAAAATTTGTAAGAAAGATCCAGGTATTCCTACTATGCTCTTGAGATCTCTCCAAAAGTACGCTTCTCAGGCGCAAAATTCTGTGAGTATAAAATAAATATTTAGTGTTCATTGTAAAAATTGTGTGGTTATTTTAAAACTGAATCGATTTTAATGTTTGAATATGGAATCTCTTTGTAAAAGAAAATACTGTCGAACCTCTAAATTCAAAACTTGCAATAATTTATACTTTTTTGGCAGTTGTGATTAACTTAAAATCATATTATTTTACAAAATCAGTTTGCAATGGTTATGAAAAAAGGCCAGAGCTAATTTATACCACGTCATACCACCTAGATTTTTTGGATTTAAGAAGATTGAAGCCTTTTCTAACAAATATAAAAAAATTGGGGTGCCCTTTTTTGCACCTTTTGTTTGACGCGGTTTTTTCTGAAGCAACCAGAGGAAAATTTAACTCATATTGCTGGCCAAGTGTCAATATGTGATGCCCGCCCGAAATGATAAAATTTTTATATTATTATACAGCTTATACTCCACGATAAAGGAATCTAAAATCCATTCTTATTTAGATCAATTTAACGTTGCACACAACTCTATCAAAGTTAAAGTTTTGAAATAAATTTTTAAATTAGATATAAAAATTGTGCAAGTGTTGTTTTTTGCCATTTTGAATCCGCCATTTTGTTTTTTAAAAATCTAACATCAGATTCGGAATCAGTGACCCCAAAAACCCCCGGGAAAATTTTTTTGTTAGATTTGGTTGAATATTTATGCAAATCGTCCGCCATTTTGCATCCGCCATTTTCTTTCTTAAAAATCTAACATCAAATTCGTAATCAGCGACCTCAAAAACCCCCAGGTAAAAAATTTCGTGTCGAAACTTTAATGATTTCGACTTTTGGCCAGCTTTTAGTGATTTTGAACCAGTGTGCGTTGGGAAGTTCAGATTAACCTTACTATCATTACAAAATTTGAGAATTTGTTTAAAAATCATTCAAAGAATTAAAAATTATTGTTAAATATTTCGCGCGAAATTGTTCTAATATCGTTGTTGTAATATTGTTCTTGTTGTTATATTCGCAAAATTTCATAAAATTTTCGCAAAATCGCCATGTCTCAAAAACTATTCATCTGATTGAGAAATTATTCAGAACATTTTATAGGCTAATAAAATAACTTTTATATGACACCAATGTTTTCTAAATCCATCCAAGGGTTCCCAACTTATAGTAGTTTTCATAATAGATATATCCGGATCTTCCGATGGCTATATCTCCGAAACCAGATCTCGCCGATACTTGTTTTTGTTGTTATTGAAATCCATTTTTATAGCCGGGGTAAAAAAAGAAAAATTTTTTCGAATTTATCCGTAAAGGAAACATGCTCCATTGTAAGACGTTTTGATTTTGTTTTACAGATCGCCAGCGTTCGTCGCAACACAGAAGAGTGTCGATTGCAACATCATTTGCATTTACTCATTGAAGGACAATCAACACCAAAGAATAAAATTCCTAATGAAACTAAATCAACACAGACTGAAAGCAATAGTAGTAAAAATAAAAGCATCCAAACACAATGCTTAGCAATAAATAATGATGATTTTACATCGCCTTCATTGCAAAGAAAAATTGAAATATTTCAAGAAAAACTTAACAAGGAAACCGCATCAAAGGTTGCTGCAGCTAGACCACAATGTAAACCGAAATTTGTGCTAGTTCGAAGCAAAAGAAAGCGTAGATCAAGTCCTCCTCAAAGCTTAACACAAAGTCCATCATTTAATTTGCAACAAGCAATACCTAAAACTCCAATTCTTACGCATAATATGGAACCGATTTTAACAGAAAAAAACAGTGCTATTTGCGTGAAAGAAAATCCGAACGCTAATGATGAAGTTGCGCTTGAACTGGCACAGCTATTTAGCGAAGAGAAAACTGATATTGATAAAATTTTTGGTTTCGATTCAAATGAAGAACCTGATGATCCCCAAATTAATTTAATCCTAAAAGAAATAGAAAATGCAAAGTTACCACATGAACAAAATATAATAACTTCATGTGAAGAAAATGTACAAGAGCTTCCGACTTCTTCAAAACAAACCAGCGTCGTACCAACAAATTTCGAATTAGACGACAAACTTGAAAAATGCCAGCATGTTAGTGCAATGAAAAATAGCGGTGATTTGCGAAACAGTTTATGGCCTTGCGAATTATATATGCAACGTCGACGTTTGAGCGAAGCACTATCCCACCTTATCGAAGAAGATTTTCGCTGGAACGAAATAATGAAATGGAAATTTGTCACACTTTTTGGTGAGGATAGCGAGGATGAATTTGCTTCGTATAGTCCAACAATTGAACTAGATGAAATATTAATGTGCAGTTGTGTCAAGAGAATTTCGCCTTGGGTTGTTAAGCATCTTATGAAACCAATGAACGATGGTTTAATTGCTAATCGATTCTTATTTAAAAAGCTAGCAAAGAAACTATCTCGTAGTATTATCTTAGAAAACCAATATCCAGGTAACGTTTAATATACATAATAGCCGTGTTTCTTTTGACGAGTATATACAATTGTGGATATTTTTAAATTGCGATAACTCATGAACAGTGAGTCGCACAATAAAACTCCAAGGAACTTTTTATTGAAAATCACGTTCTCTACAAAAATTTTTCATTTGATTTTTGAAAAAATTTATCCTTTAGGAGTTATTCTATAAAAACTGGTTAAGCGCCGATAAACGGCAAAAAATCAATTTTTTTTTAAATAACTTCTAAATAATTATTTTTTTTACAAAAGATTAAAATTATTTGTAGAGCATGTGGTTCTCAATGAAAAAGACCTTTAGACTTTTTATCGCACGACTCACCGTTCATAAGTTATCGCAATTTGAAAATTACCGCAATTGTATATACGCATCAAAAGAAACACGGCTAGTATATGTATTTAAGTAACAATGAATATCGTTATACTTTATTATTTCAGATGAAAAAATGATTAAAGCTGTTATCGAAAATTTTTTTTGCATTCAACAGGCTGTTATTTCATTAGAGGACTTGGAAATGCCATTGACTTTGTATAATGAAAATGTTTAAAAAAAAAAAATTATAAACGATTTTATTTGAAATAATTGAACAATTTTCTTATTTGTTTGGTAATAGTCTAAGATCTGAATAAGGAACGACCTGCACCCATCGGTTAATTGGATGAAGTATTTTATATCAAATTCAATATGTTAAAAAATATATCGAGAACCGGTTCCCAAAAAAATTTCGGGCTAGGCTATGATTAATTAAAAATGCATTTTATTTAAACATTACACTCGTTGAAGGAACAAATTAATACACCAATCGAAAGTATAAAGCCTACATAATATGAAACGTTAGGTTGGAGAGAAATATAAATGCGAGTATTACATTTTAGAGTTCAATTTCTGTAATAGCGATTGGATTTTATTTCGAATAGCATTGTTAAGTGTGGCCCTGGGTTTTGGTGAATAATTCATGTTTGGATCTGCATAGAAAAATCTCAAAAAAAAAAGTTATTTCATTTTGAAATATGTACATATGTACAGCAGTGGAAAAAGAAATAGCAATTTTAATTTGATTCCATGCCAGTAAATTGATCATTATACGGTATAATAATCCCAAGCATTCAGCTAAATAAGTGAAAAACTAGCCAGCGGCTGAAAAAATCGATGTTTTGAACTGGCCCAGCTCAAAGTCCTGATCTAAACCCAATACAGAGCCTTTGGAAGTTTATGAAAAATATTATTGGGCAGAAAAAATAAAAAAATTTTGAGGAACTTTGGGCAGGAATTCAAGAAGCTTGGTATTCCACTCCAAAAAAGTACTGCCAAAATTTTAGAGAATTTGCCTGGTATATGTCACGAAACATTCAAAAATCATGGCCACATCACAAAATACTTACGTTGTAAGTAATTACAAGTTGTTTAAAGCAGGTTATACAATATGGTTGCTTTCCTTTTCCACAGGACTTCACAACTGTGCTATTTCTGTTTCCAGGTGTTTCTGCATCTTCAAACGTTTAAATGACTTTAGCACAGATAAATGAAAGAAAATAAAATATTGAGTTTTCGGTGTTGAAACTAATGTTGGAGAAGTCCAGAAGAGGCCAAGAAATCAAATAAGTGTCACGCTTACTTTTAAAAAACGCAATCAAACAAGTGCAACGAACTTAAACACGTTATAACTCGTAAACTATTCGAGCTATTTTGATGAAATTTGATAAATAGGTGCCGAATGTTAACACCACTAGTTAAAAAGTGAATGCTATCGAATAATGCCACGCCTATTTTATAACGTTCAATCGATAAGGAAGTGAACACTTTATATCTCGCTATACGAGCTGATCAAAAAGCGGACCACGTAAACTCGTAAAAGTTGTCAAAATCAATCAATATGAATTTTGACACATTTTTGTAGGAAATTTACTGAGGTACAAAACTGGGGACCAATATTTTTCTGTAGAAGTAAGCGTTAACGAGATATTTGTAAAAACCTGTTTTTTGCAACCTTTGAGTCTGAATAACTTTGTATGCGCACATGCATGACTCTGTAATGGACTTTTCACACGTTATTTTTCATGCATTAATAAAGAATATTCAGGCGAAAAAAATGCACTTCCTAATTTTAATGGACCAATACGATATATTTCAAAATATAAGTATATATAATTTTAGCACCATCAGAGTAAATAATAAATAGAAATTCATACTGTTTTTATTACAATATGATATCTCTAGAGAAATACATGGACTGTTTCCCTTAGTATGGATTGTCTGCCCTTGCACTTGGGCGTCCCATCAGGCCCATACTTTTTGCGTTCCATCATTGCCTAATATTACACAATCGTGATAATTCATTATTCGGCAGTACGATTAAGTTATGGAACAATCTCTCTGCGAATGTTTTTTCCTGATGACATTGTTAAATTCAAGAAGTGTTCACCGACACTTCTCCCACTACTACTGCATTCTCCAACCACTCCTGTATTCTCCAATCTTTCTAATTTTTTTCGAAACAATACTATCAGGCCTGTTCCGTAATCCGTGTGGTTTCAATTACTTTTCATTTAGGAGGCTTTTTGATTAAAACGGTGAGTCGAACGATAAAAAGTATTAAAATCTATTTTGTGGAGAATTACAGGTTCTGCAAATAACACTGATTTGCATTAACAAAAAAGTAACTGATAAATTTATATTGAGCTAATTATAACAATCAATTTGCAATTTTTCAACAACAGACGCAAACAAGTGTTAACATGGAAATTGATATATACATATATCGGCTATTTCCACATACATATTCATATATTTTCATATATAAACATGTATATTATAGCCTCATCAGATCAGTTTTAGTTAATTCTTGTGAGAAGCCACACTCGAACCCTTGACTCCGTGTTTCTGATGAGAGAAACACAGTGCTTAACCAATTCGGCTACCGTTAAGGTGAAATGCCACCGTACAAGAACGCTCTATGTAAAGATTACAAAGCTCACTTGGCGCCGTCTCTTGTGAAAAATTGCTAATTATTTTTAGTTAATAACACACTCTGGTTTTGGGACATGCTACACTAGCTACAATTAATTAGTTCAATATAAATTTATCATATTTCAATTTAAAAGCGCATTGGTACTTTCATTAGTACTATACAAGCAAAAAACAGTCAATGAACTAACTTCTAAAAAGTAACCGTTTATTAAATATTCTTAAAAACTGCAAGGTCGAAAAATTCGATTTTATCGAATATGTATATCCTAAGCGATTACAAATCAATATTCACCCTTATCATGTAATTCGAATTCGATTCGAACTAAATCGAACTGAGATTTTGCTATCATATATTTTGATAACCAGAATTGAAATCGCAAATTTTTGCAATCAAAATCGAATTAGACGATAAGGCCGATTCGAGTTTAAATTAATTAATTAATTAAAATTTGCGATTTCGATCTGAATATCAAAATATATGATAGCAAAATCTCGATTCGATTTAGTTCGAATCGAAATCGAATTAGATGATAAGGGTGATTATTCGAAAAACGTGTAATACCCAACAAGAGATTCTAATACTTTTTATTGTGTGACTCACCATTTTCATCAAAAAGCTTTTGAAATGAAACGTAATCGAAACCACACTGATTTCGGAACAGGCCTGTATGTATTACTTCTGTTCAGTTCTTCGGTTCACAAAAAAGTTATCAATTTTATAACAGCGTCGCATTTTCATTATGATACGAATGAATATAAGAATCTCGTTTTAGTCGAAAAACGACTATAGTTATAAGGAAGCATACCTTTGGTAATGAAAATCAAATTTTATTCTTTTATATTTTATTGATGCAATTTTAATTTTCCATCAAATTTATATTATTAATAGTTTTATTTTGCTAACTTCTAATGTAATTGTAGGGGTGTGTTGTTTTGTTTTGTTTTATGAAGGTTTTATAGCTTGTTTTATATTCTCAATAAACGTATTTTAATGGGTTAACTACACATTATTTGTTAATAACATATTTATATAAATTAAACCAATAATTAAAAAACTTCTTATGATGAGAAAAGTGGAGTTTTTGTTTGTATATTAAACTATTTACAAATGTTGAAATAACAAATTATGCAAAAAAAAAAAAAAATTAAGGAAGAAAATATATTTGAATAAAGCAAAAAATATTTACTGAACATAAACAAGAATATCAAGGGATATATTTGATGCATAGATAGCTTCTTTTGAAAAAATTCCTGTTTGATTTTTCATCCCCAATACGTTCACTTGAAAACCACGTCAGCACAAATAACAGTTTGGTATTTATCACACAACGTGGACTCAATGCTATATCCGAATGATTTTTGTTATCTCAGATAACAATTATATCAAAAATTTTATTTTCACGTATAGTGAAAAATATCAAAATACAATTTGGACTGAAATGGTGTTTAGCAATTACATAACTTTTTACCTCTGCAAAAATTTAAAGCTCAAATATGAACTCCATACGAAAAAGAAGCTATTTATGTTTATTTACTGAGGGTATTCCTTCATACGCGTAAATGCCTCGAAAACATTTACGCGTTTTAAGGAGTACTCTAACTATGCAGTTGTTTATTATATATTTAGTGCATTCCTTATGACTTGTGAATGCCTCGGAAACTCTCATAAAACTGTCAACATTCGTATTGATTTTGGCAGATCTTTCGAGTTTACGAGGTTTTCGAGGCGTTTACACGTTTGAGGGAATACCCTAATTATTTTCATTCATAAAAGAAAATATACCACTTTATTTCTTTAACGTAAGAAATGATATATGTAATTACATAGTACTGCAAGGGTGAAGCATTGTAGCATTGAGTGTAAAATAATAGCTAAACAAAAACTAATGCGTGTTGAATTTAAGAATGTATGATTGATAAAATGAATTTGAAAAGTTTGAAGATTATTAAATTTTTTTTGAAAATAGAAATAAAAGCTGTATGTATAATTTTTGAAAAAATTGTTTGCTTAAACGCAATTAAAATGGACTGTTAAATCATTTATTGAAACTGGCGTGACATTTTTTACGGTTGAAATCATGTAAAATTCCGATTGCAAATCAAGTTGCTTCTCTGGCTTTCGAAAAACTAAGGAGTAATTGACATGTCATATTTGTAAAGCATTGTTTACTGGACAGCAAGTATAAGCTAAGGACCTAGTAACTAAAAAAAATATGGTAAAGCATAAATCAACAAAACAGTGGATGGGTTTGCAAGCGAAATTTTTTATCAGAATATGATTGAAGGTATGCCACAGAATTTTTATTTTGGGTTATTTGCAAAGAATGATAAATTTAACCTTTGCATTTTCATGTGAGTTTTAAATATTGTCACCACAATTGAAAAATGACGCAACAACATTGTTGACAAATGCACTTTTGTGCATTCCAGTAGAAAATAATACGGTTTTTGCAGAAGAAAAAGCTATGCAAATTTTATTAATCGCCGCTTAAAGAATGACACCAGTGTTTCAAAAAAAAGATTTAGCGTAGCCCCTTAGCTGCACTTTCCCAAACATTACATATGCTTCTATTCTTCATTAAAAATTTTTTGTTTTGTCAAAAAAAAAAAAAATGCATTTAGCAAAAAATAACAGTCACAATCTGTATAATTTAAGAATTAGTTCATTTGTTTATAAGTTTCTTTTATAATTATATAAATTTTAATAATATATTTAATAAACGATTTTCAAGTTTTTGCTGTATTTCTTGTATATACTGTGTGTGTAGCACTACCTAGTATCTGGGATTTGATTTGATGGTGACATGGTTGATGCTGCAGATGTTTTTAATTTTTGCTGTCCTTGCTGTGGTTGCTGCTGTTGCGGCTGCTGTGAGCCTGTTGCTAATGCACCACCTACTGGTGGAGGTGGTGGCCGTCCACGCCTTTCAATGCCTCTTTCTGCCGTTGTTGTTGAGTTTTGTAACGTTTTACCGCCAGCACCTGTTCCACCACCAGTAGCAGAACAAGGTGATTTCTTTTTCGATGAATATGTTTGTTGTTGTTGTTGTGGTTTAAACTCATCAGCAAAGTCTTCTGGCGAAGTTTGTTGCTGTTGATTTACTAGCCGACGACCACTACCACTTACCATCGAAGTAGTTACATTGGACGCTGCTGCATTGTTGTTGCGCATTGAATCTCTGTCATCACAACTTTCTACACTCATAACTGATTTTTCATTATTTACATTATCACTATTTGTTTCCTGTGAGTCACCGCGCTTCTCCTTATTCAATTCATTATCCTCATTTGATTCAAGTAAATGACTTGAGAGAGTTGACAGCAATAGAGCTTGAACAAATTGGGATCTGTTTTTTTTTTAAATAAAATCAATAAATCACAAAATAGTTTTCAATTTCATAGAGCCATAAAATTTACCGATTAGCGCGATCCTTTTCCAATTGTGCCAATTCAACATCACTCAATGTTGGCTGCATAAATTTAGTTAGCAAATATTGGGATTGTTGCCCATCAGCTCCAATTGCATTTCCATTCACCCCAGCACCACCAGAAACACTCAAACTCATTATATTGCTACCGCCACCGCTACCACTGTTGCCAGACTGTAGAAATGGATATGATGACAAACCAAGTTCGTTGACAGTCAAAATAGATGAAGAATTCAATGGTACT
The DNA here is from genome assembly GCA_951812925.1 of Calliopum simillimum. NCBI lineage: Eukaryota > Metazoa > Arthropoda > Insecta > Diptera > Lauxaniidae > Calliopum > Calliopum simillimum. The sequence continues at coordinate 24,950,724 of OX638368.1, forward strand.
TCTCTAGTGTTGAGGGCATTAGTTGCAATACTGGATTGTGATTGCTGATTTGTTGAAGAAGAACTGACAGTCCATTCATTTGTTCTACAACCAGCGCCAGCACCGTTTGAGCTATTATTTCCAGAAACAGTGCCGCTTCCCGCAATGTTATTCCCGCTGATAACTTCCTGCATAGTTGCATTAGAATTCGATGATGAGACCATAGGATGAGCTCGTCTCGGTAAACGTTCTAATTGCTGTCGCGTGGCCTATTTTCAAGTAGAAACAAAACAAAACAAACAAAAAAAAAAACGTAATTCTCACAAGAATCTTTACTTATTTTGATCTAAGTGGACGAGGTTTACCGTCACTTGTTGTCTTTCCAGCTGAATTTGCATTTGTAGCTGTTGTAGTTGCGAAGTTTGTGGGCCACCACGCCTTACTCCCGATAATTGTGACAAAAGCTCTGCAATTGGATCGACCGAATCCCGTCCAGATGGTGACAATGCCGACAGTCCACTTGAAGAGCTAAAGTGCATGTTAGAACGACGCGCACGTGGGCCACCTAAAGTACGGCCTGGAATACGACGCACTCCACCGCCATGCCGTATTGCTGATGGTTCATCGTATTTATGTGGTTAAGGAAAAAATCAAAATATCTTGGCGTAAAATTTTTTAATAAATAACACTGGAACACTGAATTTGATCTCGATAACTTTTTTTGATCTATTCAGGGTCGCTGATTCCGAATCTGGTAACCTAATTTCCTTATTAGGTCTTAGATCCGAGTTATCCTTGATTTTAAGTACAGAAAACGTTATATTCAGACATATGGCGACCATTTAGAAATTAGAGTAGTTCACTTTTGCCAACGACACTAAGTTTCCATACCATCCAGTGAAGTAAAGGTATCTCAAATCCATACGAATTTTATGTAGTCCTTTAACATGGATTTTCAATACTTTAACCTCAATGGATGATGTCACAGAACGTAATGATCCAATTGAAAAAGTTAAAGGTATGGTTTTAGGGGCAAAGCTCAGGGATATTCGATGCCGGTGGCAAAAGTGAACTACACTAATTTCTCGATGTACGCCATATGTCTCAAAAATAGCGTTTTCTGCACTTTAAGTTAAGGTGGACTCGGATCTTAGATCTGATAAGAAAAAACGGCTGTCAGAATCGGGAACGCTGATGTGTTGCAATGTGTAATTAATAAAACATAAATAACAATGTTTGTTTGTTTGAAAAGGATATCAAAAATGAAATTAACTCCCTCGGACCAGTCCTGTGTTCCAAAGTTAAATGACCAGCAAAATCATCTGTGACTAGATTCGGTTCGCCGCCCGGTAACCCAGCGCATAATGGGCATACAACCTCTAAACTTGTCTCTGAATGTTCAGCGCTTACATGCTCCAATAGAGTTGCATCGCTGAAGCCCATTTTCTTGCAATAGGGGCAAGTAAAACTCTGCGGTTGTTCCGAATTTAACATTTCACCGCCAAAAAATAGCTCAATGTCCGAACGCGTAAGAATGCATTGCATTGGATGATCAACCATATGACGAGTAGATGTAACTCCTTCCTCATAGCAATCGGCACAAAGATCGTAATCGTAACAAATTAAACATTTGTAGCGACGACCATTAAAATTACTTTTAAGACAAGAATCGCAGCTAACACCTGAAAAATGTTAAATATTAAATTTATGGTTTATTTTGTAATACTTTTGGATTTGGATCGATTAGTGATCGATCGATTTCAAGGCGCATATTTGCAAATGTTTAAGGAAGCTTTAGATAACATTAACCAAATTTGAAGCAACAAAACTCAAACTATTTAGAATAGCTGATTGTCCTATTTCTCTCTTGGATCAGAAAATGCCCTAAACCTAAGGGCGCACTGGTTAAAAAATCTTTAAAACTGGCCAAAAAATAGCGGATGATTTGCATAAATATCAAGCCAAATGGGACAAAAGAAGTTACTCGGGGGTTGTTGGGATCGCTGATTACAAGGGTAATACATAGTCGATTTTTTAAAAACGAAATTCAAATTTTCATGCGTTAGAAAAAGATTCTATCTGTGGTCCCAAATACTTTTGTAGAGCGAAAATTCTAAAATATCGTTCGATTTTGATCCTTTATTTCTCAAAATACCATTGAGAAAAGAGAAACATAACAAAAATTACAAAAACAATTGTTGTTGTTGTTGTTCAAGACTGTAAAATTTATTATATTTTATCACTTGAGGCTTTTGTTTTAAGTCTTTTGTTTTAAGCCTTTTGTTGTTTAATATTAAATAATATTAATCAAATTTTATTTTTCTTTGAAACCTTGAAATGTTTGATCCTTGTGAAGGTAATTGAGAGTTTAATGAAAGAAAAACTTGAAATCCTTAAAAACTATGACCCAAAAAATAAGCATTTTTTTAGATTTTTGGAATGTTTTGGAGCCAAACAATTTTTCAAATGTTAAGGTTTATTTTTTTCTGATTATTTGCACTTTTAGCTTTCAAACTATACCAGTCACGACCCATGCAAATAAAGGGTTTTTTAATAGGCACGCTACAAAAGTAGACAGCAAACAACGCCATATTTTTTCCCGCTCTCTTGACATTTCTCTTCAGTAAGGTTTGCCATTTCATCATGGAAAGGTATACGAGCCAACAACTAGTAGAAATTATTAAAATTTACTACCGAAATTCGGAGTCAGTGGCCTCAACTTTAAGAGAGCTACGTCCAATTTATGGTCGTCATAATCGTCCTACTTGATCAACAATTGAGCGTCTAGTGGAAAAATTTGAATCCACAGGCACAGTACAAAATTTTCTCGTGCCAGTGAGACAAAGAAGTGCCCATAGTGTCGAGAATATTGCTGCCGCTGAGGCTTCAGTTCAAGAAAGCCCAAATGTGTCTCACACGTCGTTCTCAAGCGTTGGGCATCTCTGTGACGTCGTTGTGGCGAATTTTGCGAAAAGATCTTGGCCTACATCCTTACAAGATCAAATTGACCCTAGAACTGAAGCCGTTTGACCACCAGAAGCCTCGTATGTTCGTGAATTGGGCTGAGCAACAACCTGAAAATGATTTGGATTTTCATAGAAAAATCATCTTCAGCGATGAGGTTCATTTCTGGCTGAATGGCTTCGTCAATAAGCAAAATATGCGTTATTGGTCAGGCAGCAATTCACACGTACTCCATGAGTCACCATTGCATCCCGAAAAAATTACGGTTTGGTGCTGTTTATGGGCCGGCGGCGTAATTGGGCCGTACTTCTTCCGTGATGATCAAGACCGGCACGTTACTGTGAATGGGAATCGCTACCGTTCAATGATAACCGAATATTTTTGGCCCGAATTGGATGATATGGACTTAGACAATATGTGGTTTTAACAGGACGGCGCCACAAGCCACACAGCGAATGTCACAATCAATTTATTGATAATCAAGTTTGGTGAACGTGTTATCTCACGAAATGGCCCAGTCGATTGGCCGCCTCGGTCGTGCGATTTGACTCCGTTAGACTATTTTTGGAGCTACGTCAAGTCTATGGTCTAAGCCAACAAGCCAGCGACGATTGATGAACTTCGTACGAATATCGATCGTGAAATTGCAGCAGTATCGGCCGATTTATGCTTGAAAACCGTCGAAAATTGGGTTCAGCGTCGGGACTTCTGCAAGCGTGCCCGTGGTGGCCATGCAAAAGAAATCGATTTCCATACATAATGGCATCGAATGTACTTTCACAAGAATAAAGAATTTCATTGATATCCAAAACCGTTTTTGATTTATTTAAAAAAAACTTTTGTAGCGCTCTTATTGAAAAACCCTTTAGCTGAAAATTACGTTTTTTATTGTTTTAATTTTAGTATCCGCAATGAATTATTTCTATTTACTTGAAGGATAGCCAGGCCAAATTAAAAATTTAGAAGAACATGTTTAAAGTGCAGGTGTTTCCCCCAGAAAATAGTCGGATTTCCTTATCAATAGGTTTTGGTTCAGTGGCTAGCCATAGCCTCGTGTTTGTAATTGTTCTAGGCCACCAAATTCTTAAAATTGTGCACAGACATCTGTTGACAAATGTCTGTAACCTTTGAGTGACAGCTCTCGATGCAAGCCAGGTTTTACAGCCATAAAACATACTAGACTTGACAAAGGAGTTGACCAGTATTTTAGTTTTCTGGTTCGAGGCGTTTGATCTACAGACATTGATAAGCATCTTAAATGAAGTCCGCAATTTTTAAATTCGACATCGGCCAGAGTACCACCATTAATGTTAATTCGACTTCCGGTAACATTCAAACTCGGTAACATTTTCGATTTGTGCATTGCCCAACTGTAGGGGGGGCTAAATTGGAAGTATTAATACGCATGGACTTATTCCTCTGTATATTAATTTTTAGTTGTAGTCAGCAAAACGATGTGGTCTGCATATGAAAGTTCCCTAATTTGTTCTTCAATCCAATCTTCAATCAACGCCAACTGGCTGTTATGGTTGAATATTTTGGCTATAGACAGTGTAATACTTATGCCACGCCAAGTTGCAGTTACGAAATCGCCTTTTTTTTGTAATTTTACGATAATAGATTCTTTCCATTTAGTTGGTATAGATTCTGCTGTCCAAATTTAATTGAAGAATAGTTGCAAAAACGATGCTGCAACTTCAGCGTCAATTTTAAAACAATGAGACTTCCCATTTTTAAGTTTATTTATTGCTAAGCTAATTTCTGAGACAGAAGGTACATCTATGTTAATTTATCTATAACTGTTCAGTCTCCTGCGAGCAGAAAATTCTGCTCCTTTTGTATTGAAGGGTATATTTAAGGTGCGTTCGATGTGGCGCTTCCCCACGTTGATTTGTTCCTCTTTGTTCGTAAGAAGTTCACCATTTTCATTGAAAGCAATGAGTAACACTTTTTATATATTGCTTTTGCAAAGAATAGGTATGTCTTTTTTTATATTTTTTCCATTCTGCAATGTTTCAGATATCGCTGACAGTGATTTTATTCATTTATTCAATAAAGTGAAAAAAATAACTAAAAATGTTTTTTTGAGGTATGCTTGACTTTTTTTTGTACATATACAGAAAACATTGTCATGTGCCGGTATACAAAAATTACTAATTATTTTCCTTTTCACCATTAAATTGTAAAAAACAAGAGTGTAACTAAATCTGAAATTTTTTGTGGATTTGCCTATCATTAAAACTCTACAGGACTTAATAAATAATGAATACCACTTTTAAATTTTCTGGTCCCCAATTACTCTGTCTACTAACCTTCGCAACAAAAGCTCTATATTTATTTCGCGCTACGAAAGCATTTGGGATCACAAGATATTCGTTGTGCTTTGTTTTTTTTTATTTTTTTCCATAACAATTGCCAACTAATTTTGTAAAATAATTTGAGTCTTAAGTATTATTATGTATTAAGTATTACTTATTGCGAATTTTGAGTTAAAGGGTTCGGTAGCACTATTACAAAGAGATTTCATATGCAAATCGGCTCAGTTTTACAGTAACCACACCATTTTTATAGTAAACACTTTATTGGTTTTTTGACTATTTGCCTATAGGATGAGCATGTTGAAATCTTCTTGAATAAGTGCACAGCCCTTCAATATCCTTTATTATGTAGGGACCTATATGGATTAGGCTTAAACAAAATAAAAGCGTAGTTTATAAGACTAAATTTGCACAAATTTATGTTATTATTTGATTTTTCATATTGAGGGTATTCCTTAAAACGTGTAAAAGCCTCGAAAACCTCATAAACTCTTAATATTTCTCAAAATCAGTACGAACTTTGTCAGTTTTAAAAGTTTTAAGGAACACTCTAATTACTTTTGTTTATTTTCTTTCGCGGGGCTGGGGTTTGAACCCCAAAACCCCACCCCTGGCTATGTCCTTGGGGTCAAAACTTGTATAGTTATTATAATAATAAATATCGGCCATATATTTACTAATTTTACTGCTATTTATCCCCCACCAAATTTCCATTTCTCAAACAATGTTCATCAAAAAATCTTGTAAGAGCTGCAGGGACTCTTTGCCGGATGCACTACGATATTCGTCAGTGTTTTTTTTTTTTTAATACATGATTATATGATGATGATTATAAGGAACTTTGTAGTCTAGACGTTTTAGAAGCCTCTCCATCTTAAGCTGCGAATTGAGTTAGCATGATTTTTTAGGTTTGTTAAAGACAAGACTACCAATAACTACGTACCATTGGAAATTATTTGAAAGGATATTTTCAAAAATCACAATTTACAATTTTAAATTCTTCGATAACATATTTTTACTGTAAGCGTAACGTTAGTAAAAAATTTGCAACTATGCAGGTACTATATGCATATAAAGATCTAATGTTTAAACCTTTAGAAAGTTGTTTTTCATGGTTCCCCAAAAACTGAATTAACCCACTGTATTTTACATTTCAAATAAAGAAAAACTTAAATTGGGGTTTATAATGAATAAATAATTCCGGGGAGAATGCACAGTAGTCTGAGAAAAATTCCCCTGGAATATTTATTCATGACAACACCCACTATGATTCGTAATGGTTTTCCCCGAAGTTTTCAATTATTGGAACATTACATAAAATTGCACCATAGTTGTTAAAAGCAATAGAATCGAATGAAAAAAAATAAGCAATAAATATATAAATTAACATTTAAACAATGAATATGCAAAAATTTACCGTCATGGCGACTCATTATTCAAAAACGATATACGATATTCGAAAGTATGTGATATTCCACGTAATTTCCCAAGCTCTCAAGTAGTGTTGTTTCTGTTTCTGCTAGGAATTTGTTGGTAATAAAATCTCGCGATGCTGCGAGTTGCTCATAAGCAGGGCTCCTTTACTACGCTGGTTCTTTTGAAGCCAACACAGCTCTGCCAATGGTTAAGGGATTTTATTTCACTCCGCCAGTGCCACTTTAACTGCAATTCAATTCTTTACCTTTGACAATTGTTGAATTATATTCCAAAGAATATTTTTGTATTTTAATTTGATTTAATTTTTTTTATTTTTTTCTTTGTGCGCTTCTTCCTTTCGATGTGGATGTGCTGCTTTTATTAGTCGCCTGAAATATTTTTCTCGTTTTTCGTATTTTATCTAAAATTAAATTCTAGAATAATTGTAATTAACAATAACTAATAGGTATTTGGAATTAAAGTTAAAAAAAAAAATTAAAAATCCGTCTGACAAAATCGTCTATCTACTCTGAAAAACCCGTACAATCATCCCCTCACTCCGTTAAAAAAAAATGTCTTAATTTTTCCCGTCTTTTCACCGATGTTGACCCCCACACTTCTTCAAAAGCAACCAGATATAAATTTTTTTTTTTTCCTTTCTTACGTCTTTCTTAATTTTTACATATTCAGCAAGGAAATTCGTTTTCTTTTGTTTTAATTCATATGCTAAACAGTTCAATGGAAATACAGCAATTGATGAAATTAACAAAAATTAAATTTCTTTGTTTTGAGATATTATTATATTTGATAGACTCTTGCGAATTTCGTTGCAAAAATTATTTTTAACTCATCGCACGGTTGCAGTATTTTTCGTTCGTATTTTCATCGTGGGTCGTGTACTTCGACGAAACTGCCTTCTTCGGTTTTGTAAATGTTGCTTCTTTTTAAATAATAGCGCGCATAAAAAGTTTTAAATCAGGCCTGTTCCGAAATCGGTATGATTTCCAATTAATTTTCAATTAGGAAGCTTTCTAATGAAAACGGTGAGTCGAACGATAAAAATTATTAGAATCTCTTTTGTGGAAAATTGCAGTTTCTACAAATAATTTATATTTGCATCAACGAAAAAGTGACCGTTTAGGAAATATTCTTCAAAAATCGCAAAAAGAAAATTTTCTAAACGGTTAAATTTTCGTAAATACAAATCAATATAATTTGTAGAACTTGCAATTCTCCACAGAAAAGATTCTATTACTTGCCAACCACACAAATTACGGAACAAGCCTGAATGATTTTGACACAAACCAACAAACCAATGACCTAGCTTAGTGCTGGTTCACACGACAAACTGAATTGTCGGGCGATAGTACTATTTTTAGGCAAGCGGTGAAAAGCGGTCCCTCCGTTTGCCTACAAAAAGTACTATCGCCCGACAGTTTAGTTTGTCGTGTGAACCAGCTCTTAAACATCGACTGATTGGGTGCAAATTAAAATATTGGCGACGACTCAATTGCCGCTTGCAATATTTTGAAGCTTTTTTTAAGATTAATATAATAACACTCTAATCAAAAATACACAGGATATATATTCGGAGTGTATCAGCTAAGGTAGTTCTATTTTATTGGAATTGGCTCGAAAAATTATTTTACAAACTACAATAAATTGTACATGAAAAACTTAACTTCGGATATAACAAATATTATAAAAGTTATACATGAACAATAAAAATTGATGTACAATGGTACAATTTATTTTCTTATTTTTGGTGTACTAAAAATGGGGCACGCTTGTGCACATTAGTTCTAGCGTAGGATTCCAACAAAGTAAAATTAACTATCTTGGTAAGTTACAACTAAAATTATAGCCCAGGAAAATAAGACATTTTCTGCGAAAAAATTCCCAGTGGAAATTTTTCACCGGAATTGTCTTTATTTATGCAGGATCAACTGTGAAAAGTCCATTGCAAAGTCGTGTGCGCATAAAAAGTTATTAAGGCTCAAAGGTCGCTAAAATCAGTTTTTTGCAAATATCTCGCTAATGCTAACTTTTACAGAAAAATGTTGGTCTTCAATTTTGTAGCACAGGAAATTATCTACAAAAATACGTCAAAAGTATTTGCGTACGTCTTCTAGTTTAGGAGATCATTCAATTTAAAAAGTTGTTAACAGTTATGATGTGAAATACTGCCTATGAGTTCATATTAAAATATCTTACTTTTTAAATTGCAATAACTCTTCAATGAGAAGTTGTACAAACAAAATTAAAATGCCGTTTGAAAGATAATTTAATTTTCTATATACCGTACAAAATTTTTTTTTCGAACGGCTCATGACCTTAAAAATATTCTTGAATAACCATTAAGGCTTCGAAATTACTGGTTTTTTAAGGATATCTGCGAATTGGTAAGTAGTACGATAAAAAGTAATGGGACCAAATTTGTAGAGAATTACAAGATCTACCAAAAATAAGCGATATGTGTACACATAGAAGTAACCGTTTAGAAGATATTCCAAAAAAAACCTTAAAATGCAAAAAACAGGTTTCTATTGAATATCTTCTATACGGTTACTTCTATGTGTACACATATCGCTTATTTTTGGTAGATCTTGTAATTCTCTACAAATTTGGTCCACTTAGTTTTTATCGTAGTACTTACCAATTCGCAGATATCCTTAAAAAACTAGTAATTTCGAAGAATTAACGGTTATTCAAGAATATTTTTAAGGTCATGAGCCGTTCGAAAAAAAAATTTTGTACGGTATATAGAAAATTAAATTATCTTTCAAACGGCATTTTAATTTTGTTTTTACAACTTCTCATTGAAGAGTTATTGCAATTTAAAAAGTAAGATATTTTAATATGAACTCATAGGTAGTATTTCACATCATAACTGTTAACAACTTTTTAAATTGAATGATCTCCTAAACTAGAAGTCGTACGCAAATACTTTTGACGTATTTTTGTAGATAATTTCCTGTGCTACAAAATTGGAGACCAACATTTTTCTGTAAAAGTTAGCATTAGCGAGATATTTGCAAAAAACTAATTTTAGCGACCTTTGAGCCTTAATAGCTTTTTATGCGCACACGACTTTGCAATGGACTTTTCACACTTTGTGTATCATGTATAAATAAAGACAATTCCGGTGAAAAATTTCCACTGGGAATTTTTTCGCACAGAAGCCCTTTTTTCGTGTTATTTTCCTGGGCTATTATAAATTTAAAAGAAAAAGTACATTTTTTAAAAAATGCATGCTTCAAAAACTATAAAGGTATCCCATTATTAATTAGGGTATTCTTCAAAACTTGTAAAAGCCTCAAAAACCTCGTAAACTGTCAAAGTTCGTATTGATTTTGACAACTATTACGAGTTTACGAGGCATCTACATATTTTAAGGAATACCATCAATGTTTTTGTAAATAAATATTCAGTGGTGTTATAAAACCGACACAGAATTGAAACAGAATCGGAATTGAAAATCAATATCTGTTTCAAATGGTGATACGAAACAGACTTGATTTTTTCGAACATTAGCAAAACCGATATTCGAATCAGCTGTTTTGTTGTGTTTGACAGTTTTTATTTTTGTAAATTGTTTGTGACAAATTGAAAATTAAAAAACTAAAAAAAGGTGAGTACTGTCGTGGTAGCCTATTAATTGATGAAAAGGCTTGACGAAAGCACTGAAAAAATTAGGCGGAACCTAAAGTAAAATCAAATTACTTATGGTCTTGGTCTTGATCTTGGACGTTAAGATTTTGTTTTGAATAAATTTTTCAAAATTGCTGAGTATTCAAAATTTCCAAACCTTATTTTTACAAAGCAGTTGGGTTTTTATAATGCCAAATTTCGAATTGAGAGATTATTTTATGCTTGAAAGAGGCGTGACACACCTTTTAACTTTAAATTACCAAGACTGAAAAGAAGTCTTGGTTTTGATGATCATCTTGACCAAGACCAAGACCATAGTAGTCTTCCTCTTGGCCTTGAAATTATATTAGCGTCTTGGCCTTGAAATTATATTAGCGTCTTGGCCTTGAAATTATATTAGCGTCTTGGCCTTGAAATTATATTAGCGTCTTGGCCTTGAAATTATATTAGCGTCTTGGCCTTGAAATTATATTAGCGTCTTGGTCTCGAAACATTACCAAGACCAAGACTAATTTTACTCATCACTACATAAAATAGCACACAAAACAACAAACAAATTTTAATAGTTTTTAAATCTGTCAACAGCTTACTGCTTGTTTTATTTCTGACAGTAAAACCGATGAACAAGTTTCTGTAACATGACCCAATGACTCGACGAGCAATAAATCATGCAATAGTTCAGGTCATAACAGCAAAATATCTAGTGGAGACACAAAATGTAATAAAACAAAAATTTCATAGTATCAAATCACATGGAATTTTGACATAAAAAAAAAATTATAATATAAATTATAACATAAATATTGCTCGTCGAGTCGGGGTGTGAGAAAACGATAAAATTCTGTATCCAAAAATTAAACAGATATCAAACTGACAATCAGATTCTGTAACAAATTAAAAAAATTTGTCGATTTCAATCTTGGTTCTGATAACAATTACTTTTGTGCATAATTTTTATTTCGTTTTTGAAAATTATCGTATATTGAAAATTTATTTTATTTAATTGAACTTTTAGTCATATATTTGCAAAGATCGATTTACATATAAATCTATCAATGCATTTTTCTAACACATAATTATGACAAATCAAGGAACGTATATAAAATAATTTTTTCAGTCGGGGTTTTATAACAAAAATTAAAAGAACAAATTGGCTCCCGGAAATAACGCCATAGGAAATAACGCCAGAAAATTTTTTGGAAATAACGCCAGAAATTTTCTGGCATTAATTTTTGGAAATAAAGCCAAAAACTGATTAGGAAACAACGCCAGAATTTTTGGAAATAATGCCAAAGGAAATAACGCCATAGGAAATAACGCCAGAAAATTGTTTGGAAATAACGCCAGAAAAATCTGCACACAAAACTCTGGCGTTATTTCCGTTTTGTTTTAGAAATAAAACCAAAAATTAACTAGGAAATAACGCCAGAGAAGTTTTTGGTTTTATTTCCAAAACAAAATGGAAATAACACCAGAATTTTGTATGCCGATTTTTCTGGCGTTATTTCCAAACAATTTTCTGGCGTTATTTCCTATGGCGTTATTTCCTTTTTCTAAACTACATTATTTTTGGAAATAACGCCATAATTTTTGGAAATAACGCCAGAAAAGTTTTTGGCTTTATTTCCAAAACAAAATGGAAATAACGCCAGAATTTTGTATGTAGATTTTTCAGGCGTTATTTCCAAAAAAATTTCTGGCGTTATTTCCTATGGCGTTATTTCAGGGAGCCGAACAAATTATTCAAAAATAAAAGAAAAATTGTGAGAATATTGTTGTTAACATTAAACCAACTGTCAATATTTTCATTATTTTGGTTTGGTTACGATAGTAAAACATTATCATTTATAACATTTTATTAGATCTCCCAAGCGACTCTTTAAAAAATTTGCATGCAACACTGTTAAAACTGTATCTCAAAATATATTTGTCTCGCTTTGTCTTGAATTCTTGAAGTTACACATGCGAGAAAGAGTAATTCATGAGTTTTATAAAAAAATACCAAAGAAATAAAAATTGCATAAATTTAATTTGGAGCATAAGATGCATTTTTAATATTAGAAGAAATTAAAGAAAAAGCGTATTTTAAGTCTGTCAACTATCGTTTAAAATTTCCAAAGCTGTATTTCAGAGTAATTTTCTTCTAATTGTTTTGATTTTCTAATTGTATTGGAATAGGTTTTTCTCCATCTTTTCGACAGAATATTTAATCTTTAGTTTTTTACACTAAACAATATTGAGGTAAATCTGCGCAATAAAATCTTAAATCTTATTTTTTAAAACTTCGTATTCGCACTAGCAAACACTTCGTCGTATCCGATATGTTAAATTTTCACATTTTCCCCATTTTCTTTTCGCTTTATGATAACAATGGAATAAGTCTGGCATTCATCTATGTTTTTAAACACACCAATATTTAATTTTTGCACTAAAGTCGTGCCACTTTTAAAAATATTTAGGTTTAACAAAAATTTGGATTTTTTCTTTTTTTGAGACAGCACTAAACTACTGGTTTTAGCTAAAACTTTTGACTGATTCCTTTAGGGTCGTTCGCATTTTCAAATTTTATAGTTTTTAATTTGATAATTCGAATTTGTTTGGCATCACTAATATACATACCATCAAAATCACTTCAAATTTTAGTTTTGCTTTGTACGCCGCACAGTGCGTTGTACCCATGCAATCATTGGTCAAAAATAGAAGGAGTGGTTGGATAACGATTAAATTTGGTACTATAAGTAATTTGGGGTCGCTGAGCTCAAAAATTTCAGATTTGTTGTAAGCTTTATAGTTTTGCTAAAAACTAGGTATGAAGAAGATTATCTTAAGCCGCATATATAACGATGACGAAAAAGCAATGTTTAATATAACAAATGAAATATACGTAGTAGAAATAATGTTTTTTGTACTTTTGAGGCCATCTGTGTTAGTAAAAACAAAAAAAGCTTGTCAACAAATTTTATATTTTATGTAAATTTTTCATTTTAAGCATTTTTTCAAAAAAAATTAAAAAATATTTGTAGGATGAAGTGGGAAAAGTTAGTTGCAGTTACTGGTTATATAAAATCCGTACTAGTAGATTAAAAAAAAATGGCACTTATTTTCATATGATTTGTTTTTTTCATCGAAATTTGTCAATTTCTGAAGTTTTTCATTTGATAATATCATATTTTAAAATCACATATATATATCAAATTATATATTTTACTATTTAAAAAAAAAAATTTCTTTTGTATATAAATTTCTTTTGGCCCTATGCACCTCCTAGGAGTTAAAGGAGAATACATAGGTTAGGTTAGCACGGGAGATGGCAGTTGCCATCATAACTTAGGCCGTGATTAGGCCTACATACATACATACATATAAAATTCTTTAGTAGATGCATCTTAAATTACAAATGTATTAGAAGTTATTTAATAGTTGAATTAAATTATGTAAGATTTCTTACTTACCTTTCAACCTTACTTAAAAATAATGAAAACAACGCTTACAGTAGAGTAATTTAGGGTAATGTGGACTATGTGGGTAATGTGGTGCACCCTCTTGTTTCTCATATTGATGACTGTATAACAATTCTGGTTATTTGTGCACATTAAAACGTGAAAAACGTATTTCTTACACTTTTCGGCTTTTCACTTATGCTCCTTATACGTGTGCAATTTCTTTACATATGCTGTGAGGTCAAGTTGACTTATTTGTAGTACTCTGTGAATAACCAAACCACTTCCTCAGAACTCTGTTTTCTAAAATTTTAGTAACTGCCATACCTAAATTGGAGCGTCAGCGTTATTTTACTGTCAAAAATTTCTCATGCTTTTTTTATTGCGTCCATACGACACAGGCAAGTCTTAGCAGTTTTCAGTATAATTCATTTTCATAGCAACATGACTTCTAGCAAAAATTTTATTTTCATTTGAATTATTTTTTCTTTGCATATTTTCTATAATGGATTAATTAAAAAAAGTGAAAATGTTTATGACAGAGCTATCACATGCAATATAAATGCACTTGAAGAGTGAAATTTAAGCGACCGATTGAAGGCACGGCCTGTACGCTGTCCACACGTTCCAACTTGCCTGCGCAAGACTAGTTTGTGCAAAAAAATCTTTGGAAATTCAAAGAAAGCACAGGCCGCACTTTTCGACTGTGCAAACTTGACTTTTGCCGTCCATACATACAGACTTACCTGCGCAAAGTGGTTTGTGCAGGTAAGTCTTGAGGTAAAACCGTGCGTGTGGACGGCCCTTTAGACTCGCAAAGTAGCAAAATAGCATTAATTTCTACTTGATTGTGAGCAATATTAAAAGTAAAAACATTGCAAGCTACGAAAAAATTTATTTCTCTGAGAAAATCGTATGAGCAAAGAGAACGAGAGCATAAACAAAAAATATTTATTTGAAAAATGACATATTTTTATGCTGTAGGTTTTTAGTATAGAAAATGTAAATGCAAATTCAATCCTATACATTAGCCATGTTCACGATCCGGTGCAAAAGGTCTTGCATCATAGCATTTGTAAATAGGTGTTGAAAAATTTTGCTATACAACAACAAAATATATAGGATTGAATTTACATTTGCATTTACATTTTCTATACTAAAAACCTATAGCATAAAAATATCATGTCATTTTTCAAATAAAAATTTTTTCTTTATGCTCTTTGCTCATACGATTTTCTCAGAGAAATAAATTTTTTCGTAGCTTGCAATGTTTCTACTTTTAATATTGCTCACAATCAAGTGAAAATTATTGCTATTTTGCTACTTTGCAAGTCTAAATGCACCGGATCGTGAACACGGCTATTTTGTTGTTGTATAGCAACATTTTTCAACACTTATTTACAAATGCTATGATGCAAGACTTTTTGCACCGGATCGTGAACATGGCTAATGAAAAAAGGCATAAGCAAGTCTGATTTTACATTTCTTTTATATAATCAATGATTATTTCAAAAAAGTGATGTACTCGGGTAATGTGGACTGCCCCATATTATATACCGTATACCAACTTTAATTACTATCACATCATAAAAAGCTAATTGCATGTGTGGGACACCCGAGTTTGAGTAACGTGGTGTACTATTTGACGTATGCTTCGGGAACCTTTATTACTTATTCACTTGTTAGTATGAATTTGATTTATCTTACTAAAAAATATTCTTTAATAAGCTTATAAAGCCATTTCATAACAAATATAATCTAAAAAAATACTACTCGACTTTTAACCAAAAAAATTGAGAATAACGGTACTACTTTAGGAAATAGAATTTCGTGAAATCTACGAAAGTGCTATCATTGAATTCGAATTGCTACGACGTGAATTCAAAATTCGTCGATTGGGATCACTTACTCCATCCGAAACTCAAATTTTTTTTTTATTTCCGACGAATAGATATGACTACCGAAGGCATATCCTAATTTTATTAAAGAAGTACTTATAACTCCACGAATTACCAAGTTACGTTCGTAATTTCTTGAAATCAATAATAGAATTTTCGTAGATCTCACGAAATTCGTATCTACGATGGATTCAATGATAGGCCTGAATAACTCCATATTAAAAGCCTTAAGGACATATTAACTCACCTCAAAATGTTAAGGCTGTCTGAATTTAACAGTTATAAAATACATCTTTTTAATTAAAATTAATCACATTTTGTAGGAGGACACAATATTTATTTATTTATTTCATTTCGCTTGACAAACTGACAACAAAAATAACAATCGCCTGTATCTATGACTTTTACTCGTTGATGGCGACATGCAACAGACAATGTCATTTAGCCGTAAACTTGTTATTGACTTTTAACAGACAATATCACCGATTCGAAACATTGTGATATTGTCCAACAGAGAATACTAACTTCCTGTGAGTCATTTTCTCATTTTCCGGAGAGGCGGATCGTTATAAACTTCTGAAGTAAGTGTTTTCTTAATAAAAAATCACAACTTTGCATTTAGATTTGAATTGCACCATTGCACAAGGGAAAATAAATTTCAAATATTTTGCATCGATTGCGAAATATACGTAGTTTTTAAGTTTTTAGTTATGATCATTTTTGTGTTGTTTTCGTTAAAACAAGAAAACCAAAAACAAAAATTGAATAAACACTTTGTAAGTTAAGTTACCAACGCAATTTTGCAATTTTGCATGGAGACCTTAGTTGTAATTTCAAAAATTAATTGCTCCCAGCTAGAGGTAGATTTCGAAAGTCATTGTCCCGTAAAAAGTTGGTAACTTGATAACTTGAGTTACAAACTTTTACGATTAAAATTGATCGTATGGAAAAAATTTTGTAATTTTGTTTTTATTCATTGACTATTCACTGACTTATCGAACAGCTTTCGATTAGTGAAAGTATACTATAAACTTTTTGCGTATTTTATTACACATGATACATATTTTTATTATAATTCAGGACAGTCAAGACTGTCAAGATACAATGTCCATCTTTCGTTTCCATCGAGCAGATTTCCCCCAATTCCTACGTAGCATAGCAAAGTAGCAAAGTCGGAATATTTATTGGTGGTGTGGGCTTTTCCAATTTCAAAATTTTGACCAAATCCAGTCTGGTTTCCAGGTCCTGGACCTTAAAAGGAAGAAAGGAAGATTCTCCATTATCCATATATCCAGTCCTGGAGCATTTAGTCAAATAAAATAAATAAATTTTAACTTTACCCAAAATAACTTCTTTGAATCAAATCAATTGCTTCGAATTTAAAATGAAATGAATTTTTTTTCTTTTTATGAAAAATAAATAGCAATGTCAAATTGTCAAATGTCAGATAAACGAACTGACGAACTGTCAAACCTAATGCCTATTAAACACTAATTTCGAGCGCTCCTCACAAATGAAAATAATGAGAAATGTCTATTAAACACTAATTATGAGCGCTCCTCAAAATTGAAAAAAATGGAAAAATGTAAAAATGTCTATTAATTATGAGCGCTCCAGTAAAAATGACTATTAAACATTAATTTTGAAAAAAATGGAAAAATGTCTATTAAACACTAATTATGAGCGCTCCAGTAAAAATGACTATTAAACATTGGCACATTGTGTGGATCAGATCAGTTGAAGTTAAGTGACACCTCAAATAATTTTTTTTTTTCTAATACGGCAACACTACACGAGCGAAAAAAATAAAAATAATTTTTTTTACTAATGATGGTCCACCTAATCAAAAAAAATATGAATCGGTTGAATCGAAAAAAAAAAATTTCAAAATTGTACCCTTATGCAAGGAAAATTACAAAAATAGAGTAAAATTTGACTTTTGGTATTTTCACTTAATTGATTATAACTCCGTTATTTATACATCGATTTTCTGCTCGGTTGGTATCTTTTTTTTACTGGGGTTCTTTAGACTTTTGCACAATGAAGTTTTTTTATTTTTAACGAGTTTTTTTTCAAGAAAATATCCCAATTGAAAAACTTTTTTTTCGATTTTTCAAAAGAAAAATCAAAATTTTGTAAAAAGGTTTATTAACAACGCAGAAACTAAAAAACTGATCGAAAAGTTAGGTATGAGGCGTTTATGTAAAATTTCGTTACCTTTCTTTTGTTGTCTTACATGTTAAGCTTGCTTTACTGGTTTACGAGATATATGTGATTATATGGGATTTTATTTTCCCCCTCTTCAAAAACAGGAAAAAGGTGGATTTCTCGAAAACGTCTCCGTAGAAAAAAAAAAGATAAAGTTATTTTCGGAATCAGGGAGTCATTTTACATCAGAATTTTATAGTGGCAACCAGATCACATTTTTGCTGTAAACTAGAGTTTTTTGAGGAAGCGTTTTCACCATCAAATCCATGTATATTTGGTATGTATTTGGTATTGTTAAAACACTCATAGGTGCTGATGCCATTGTACTTGATGAATTCACAACCAAATAGCGCTTCAAAAAAAAAAAATCGGTGCCCAGAATTTTAAAAATGTGTGCCCGTTTCGAGCAAAATAATTTTTGAAAGCGAGCATTCATTTATAGTCCTCTACTTCTTAAATAAGTGGTTTGTTTTAGTTTTAATTAATTCATTTACATATCATCACCTCCATTTGTATTACAACTAGGCAACTGCAATTTTCTAGTTTTAAGATACTAGTTTACGTAATTCGCCGGCTTTACGCTTTCGTGCCGTTTTTCTGATCCTATAAGCTATAGTTTGTGATTCATAAAAAAACTCATTAATAAAATTTTCGACTGTTCAATTAAAGTATAGCATAAACATACTAATATTTAGATTTGTAAAAATTTCGCTTGAATGAAATTTAATCGAGCTCAGCCCCTGTAAATCTTCTTAAGTCAAACAAAATTCAAAGGGTTGGGTGGACAGCTTGTATCTTCTGAACGGAGGAACTTAAAAAATTTAAAATGTGTGGAAGGACTTGTTTGTAAATATTATTCTGCACCGTATTACTACTTAAATTAACTAAATTAACACCTTATTTTAGGACTTTAGAGCCGAAAGAAATTATTTGCGCCTGTAAATACAAAGCAGCGAAATGGTTCAGCGATAAAAACAAAAATCAATTGTCAAAATTAGACGATTCGTCAATAACATTGGGCACAAAACATGAACAAATTGAAAAAGATTCTGAGGCCGAATTAGATTTTTTGGCGCCTGAATGGAGATCTGAGTTTAATTGCGGACGAAAGTACTCGCCTTCTTATAATATTGCACCAACGGATATCACGCCCGTATTAGTATCTGCGGAACATTTTGGTGACGATGCCATTGATGCGCGTGTTATTGTTCCTATGATGTGGGGTATGATCCCATTTTGGCATAAGGTTGGTATATTTCATTCAAAGCAATCGCTTCGCAATTTTCATGTCTACAAACATGGGCTTGTAGATTATTAATAATATAAGAACAATTCCAATGCACATAGAGTAATAGAGAGCTTTTGAAATATCCGATTTTTTAGGGTGATTATCGGAAACATGGTCTCACTACAAACAACTGCCGCTTAGAACACTTATTGGAATCCAAGCTTTACCGTGGACCTTTTCAACGGGGTCAAAGATGTGTTATCCTTTGTGAAGGATTCTACGAATGGCAGACTACAAAATCAGCAAAACCATCAGAGCGTGCAGCATATTTGTTGCATATGCCACAGAAAAAGGGCGTAAACATATATGACAAGAGCACTTGGAGTCCCAAAAATTTTAATTTACTGAAAATGGCTGGACTTTTTGATGTTTGGGAAGATGATAATGGTGATAAAATTTTTAGCTATAGTGTCATAACTTTCGAGTCCTCCAAAATCATGTCCTGGCTGCATCATCGCATGCCCGCTATACTTGAAACAGAACAGCAAATTGATGTGAGTATCATATATTTGTTAGTATATTATTTAAAATAAGTTAATCAAAACAATACCATATTCATTTTATTTCAAAGGCTATATTTATATGCAAGTAGAAAATGGTGTAACTTTTCAGAAAATTTTCTGCGTGAATTTTTGTAATATTATCCAGTCGATTATTTCTAAAGATAAAAGGGGCGTTAGAAAAAGAGATTTTTGAGTAGAAGGGCTAATAATATACAGGGCCTAGCTTACACATTGTGCTAACAGAGACAACGATAAAAAATTACCCGTTCTTTTAACTGACCGTTTTTTAGGTATTTAAAAGGTTATTCGTTAACTTTCGCGCTGTGTTTCAGTAACTCTACAGCCCGTTAAAATGATGGTTTATGCGACTTTTTTTTATATGTTTTTTGGCCATCAGTAAGTTAGTTATTCATTTACTTATAAATCAGAACTAATCGAAAAAACATCGAAAAAGTCACTGAAAGCCTGAAAATAAAGAAAAATAGTGAAAAAGTCTACAGGAATCGGAATTAATCGAAATACATCAAAAACGTCTACAGGAATCTGGATTAATCTTAAAGTAGTGAAATTTATCAGAAAATGCTACGTTTTTACTGGGGATTTAGCTGCGCTGAGATTTGTAAAGTGCATCGTTAAATTCTATCCGTTTTCGCCAGCTCAAAGAGGTTTATTTTTAACAGCAAACATCATAAGCAGTAAAATTAAAGTTGTTTTTCCTTTTCTTCTTAATGTTTATCTTCCATTTGCTTTGTGTTTAATGATAATCAAAGTTAAGAGGTGCCACTTGGTCGAAAATAGCCAAAATCAGTAGCACTGCTGTGAATTATGCGCACATTTAAAAGAAATATCGACAGAAATAAATTTATTTTCGTATGATACATTTAGTGCTAAATCTTGAAACAGCCTTAAAGCCGTATATTTATGAAGTAATTTAGCCGTCACTCACCTTATTTATCATATTTTGAACGTCAAATAAATCTGGAAACAGCCGTCAATCACCTCATAAATCTCCTGTGGAAACAGGCTAATAAATCACTTCATAAATCTCCGATGGAAACATAGTTTTATATTCTGTTTTCACCGAAGATTTATGAAGTGATTTAGCCGTAGCTCACCTCATTCATCATGTATTAACATCAAATAAATCTGAAAATTGCCGTAAATTACTAAATCACTTCGGTGGAAACAGGCTATAAGAGATTATCGAATAACATTGAAAAAATTGTTTAGATCCTGAAAAAAAAAATTCATATAAGGGTTTTCAACTAATTAACTCATAGACTATAGGTAACAAAGATGAAAGGAATTTTACCACTTCTAAAAAGGAATGTGTTCAATACATGAAAATGAATTTATCTAATTAAATAAATTATTTAAACGTAATCACACAAAGCGCTTAGTAAAGTAATACAATTACACATGTGTAAATGAAAAACTGTTTGGAATTTGAAGATGATTATGAACGTAAAAATGTCTTATTTATTATAAGAGGGTATTCCTTAAAACGTGTAATTGCCTGAAAAATCTCGTAACTCATGAAACTGTCAAATTTCGTATTGCTTTTGACAACTATTACGAGTATGCGATGTTTTCGGGGCGTTGGCACGTTTTAAGGAATACCCCAAATAGCATAAACTTAAAAGTATACTACATATACTAATAATAGGACGCTTCCACCGGAGATCTCACCTTATTAAACGTCAAATAAATCTGGAAGCAGCCGTAAATCTACTCATAAATCACCGGTGGAAGCGCACTATGAAGCATTCAATTCAAATAATTATTTTATACTAATCGTTATAGGATTGGTTGGACTATAAACACACCAGCAATGAAAAAGCTTTGTCAGTACTACGACCAGCTACACAACTTGAGTGGTATCAGGTCTCAAACTTTGTGAATAGTTCGCGGAACAAATCGGACCAATGTAATAAACCAATAAGCTTATGCAAAATACAAAAATCAACAACTTCAATGAATAAAACAATGTTAGCATGGCTGAATACTCGTAAACGCAGAGAGGAAGACACCAAATCAAATGAACAAAGTGACGATGAAAATAATATAACAGGATTTACAAGTGAAGATGAAAATAAGCCAAAAAGGCTAAAGTATCTTAATTATAAAAAATCAAAGCTGTCAAGTCCAGAAAAATAAACTAGACTCCGGGAGCAAGAGTATAATAATCGTTTAAAAAGAAACATGAACCAGGTGGCATTCAAATTATTCAGTTCAGGCCTATCATTGAATCCATCGCAGGTACGAATTTCGTGAGATCTACGAAAATGCTATTGATTTCAACAAATTACGAACGTAACTTCGATATTCATGGAATTTGATGTACTTCTTAAATAAAATTATAATATTTCCTCGGTAGTCATATCTAGTCGTCGAAAATTAAAAAAAAATGAGTTTTGGATGGAATGAATGAATCTAAGAACTTTGAATTCACTTCGTAGCAATTTGAATTCAATGATAGCACTTTCGTAGATCTCACGAAATTCGTATCTACGATGGATTCAGTGATAGGCCTGATTTAGCTTTAGCAGGCAATAGACTTATTTCACAAAACAGAAATTTGTCAAATGTTTTACATAGTTATCGTTTGAAGAAGACTCCATAAAATTGAATTGAATTGACTAGACCACTAAGTTATTGGTAAATGATTACTTCGGCAGTACAAACTGCCACCTTCAACTACAAAACATAAATTGTTAACATTCGCTCTTTCAAGCCTATTATTTAAGTTACAGTTTGTAAATGCATCTAATACCCAATGAAGTACTTTAGAAGGCTTGGACTTATTGTATAAATTTGAATAAATATAATGAAGGCTTGTTTAATACGTCCCCTGAAAACGTCGGAGCTCGTAGAACTTTTATAATTTGTATTGATTTTGAAAGTTCTTACGAGGTATTTACACGTTTTATGGAATTTCCTCATTGCTAAAGGTTTTTTTTTTTTTAAGAAAAGAAAAATTGTCTAAGTATTTCCGAGTTGAAACCTGTAAATGGTCGTTTACACTAGAAAACTTAAATTTCCAAAGATTTTTTTATTGCAAACTAAACTTGTGCAGGCAAGTTGGAAAGTTTGCACGGCGCACAAGCCATGCCTTCAATCTGTCCCTTAAATTTCACTTATCAAAGGCATTTACATTGCATGTGATAGCTCTGTCGTAAATATTATGAGTTTTTTCGTTAATCTATTGGAAAATATGCAAAAGAAAGAAAAATCTAATTATAGTTTGCACGAACCAGGTTTGCGCAGGAAAGACTGCGTGTGGACGGCCCTTTACTGAAATTTATTGTATTATAGCATCTTCTGAACGCAACCACCAATATATATGCTCCAACACACCTTCTACCTAATTAGGCCTTTTTACATTAACAATCTAGCCATCAATACGCCAATGATGCCAAGTCACTTTTTTTCATCAATCTGAGAATGTATGCAGATTGATGAGAAACTGTTAATGTAAACACTCATCAATCTGTATTGACAATCTGATTGCCGAAAAACAAAATTTTTTGACTTTCTGCTGTATTGACGACTTTATTGATGGGTAGGTTGACAGTGTAAACGCAATGAAAATTTTTCAGTACACTTTTAGTCAGTTAAGAAAAGATTTCAACAGGTACACATGTGCGGAAATGAAAATGGCTTGCATATATGATTTGTTTTTAATCAAAAACAGATAGTTTAATGATTTTGGTTTTCGCTGAAGCTTAATGGGAGCTTTAAGAGAACCGTTTAATTTTTTGACTGGGACAAAATCAATTTACTGAAACCTGATTTTTATTATTTTTATCAAAGACTCTTAGTTTTAATTTAAAAAAAAAGATTTCAATAAAAAAATTTTATTAAACGGCCAAAACCCAAAATTTTGGTGATAAAATGGGTTCGGAAATGACAAATTGTTGCTGTGGACCCATTTAAATAAATTTATGGTGTAAATTTTGATATTTCCCCTATTTTTTATTAATTTATTTCTGTTATTTCCATCAGCATATCAATTTCTATCATAAAAATTGCATCCGCTGTTGCTTTGTTTCCTCTTTGGCGTACAAAGCAACACTAAATATTGACAGTTTATTGAACATGTAAACACAAACACAAACTCGATATGACATATTGATGGCCAGTTTGATGGCTACACTGATAATGTAAAAGGGGCTATTGGTGCTATTTTTTGACAGATATTATATTCTACTGAAGAAACTTCGTAAAAAGCCGTAAACTTTAATCCAATATTTGATTTAATTCCGTTTTTAAACAATGGGTGATCGCTATAACATACATAGTCAATTGGAACATTTACAAAGTAAATATATTGGTACTGGACATGCTGATACAACTAAGTTTGAATGGTTAACAAACCAACACCGGGATTCCTTGGCTAGTTATATGGGACACTATGACATGTTGAACTATTTTGGAATTGCCGAAAATGAATCGAAAGCGCGAATAAGATTTAATTTAATGGAGAGGATGCTTCAACCATGTGGCCCACCACCAGAGAAACCAGAAGATTAAATGAAGCAAAATTGCAAATGCATTTCTATGAAATAAAATATCTTTAATTGTAAAATGCCGATTATTATCGATTAAATAGAAGGTAACATCGGTTTCATGTATTATAATCGGTGTTTAATACTGTAATTTTATGTACTTTTTTTGATAAAATATATACTTTGCACATATGTAAATATTTGCAAGCTCATTCAAAATTAGCTTTCATTTGAGAATGTAACTAATTTTGGAAACTTACTCGATGCCTAGATAAGTTTTTCTTATTTTACCAATATCTTCGGGTGTCCCAGAAAATATTCAATTATGGCTTTTGATGCTCCGCCATAGATGTTTTCCCTCGAGTATACCTAGATAATCTTCGTTTTGACTAAGAATCATTCGGGTGACCTTCGGAAACCTTCGTGTGTCCTAGGAAACATTCAATTATGGCTTGTCCATAGATATTTTCACTCGAGTATACCTAGTTTTTCTCCGTTTTGACTAAGAAACCTTCGGGTGTCGCAGAAAAACTATCAATTAAGACTTGTAAGTAGTTCGCCATAGATGTTTTCCCTCTAGTATGAATCCTTCGATCACCTTTGTGTCCCAAGAAAAATTCAATTATGGCTTGTTAATAGTCCGCCATAGATGTTTTCCTTCTAGTATAGCTAGATATTCTTTGATTTCACTATGAAGCCTTCGGATGACCTTAGGAAATCTTAATGTGCAGCATAAAAACCTTTCCACACTTGAGATACACTTACTGCTAATTTTTCAATTCAATTGGCCGAATAGTTTCTGAGTTATAATGCTTAACACACACACATATTCATTTTTATAACCTACTAGGTTTACCCGGTGAGCGTTGTCTCATCTCTGTCTCTGTGCCTTATACATATATTTATATCAAACCTTGGGCTTAATCGCCGCATCCGTGAACGCACAATTCGTGACGTAATATCTTGTATGTATGGCGAATTTAATTCCTATACGCCAAAAAGTTTCTGAGGTTTGTCGAATTTTGTGTTTTAGGGAAGTGGCTGGCACTGCCCATTTTTTATCCTATAACCTTCAACTGGTTTATTCTAAAATACTGTGAAAATTTCATCGAAATTGGCATAGTGCTTTTCGAGTCTATAAAAAACAAACACACAAGCAAACTTTAATTTTTATATATATGGGTGTTTCCAGGAAAACTTATCCTTTTTATCACACCCGTTGCAGTTCATTTTCATGAATTTATTTTTCTCGTAAGAAAATTCTTGTAAAAATCTATTAACTCAAAGTTTTTGCAGGTTTTTACCCGAAAAGCTCTCGTTTATGTACGTTTTATGCGTAAACGAGAGATTTTCGGGTAAAAACTTGAAGCCCATATAAAAAATACATTCAAAATGCAAATTTAAGAGTATTTTAAACGACAATGCAACAATAATACACATAAATACTAAAGACGGTAAGTGAGCAGTAAGATCTGAGCAAAAACTATGTAAATTCGGACAAGAGGTCGTGGCACCTCTCGTACAAGCAAAATTTTCAAAATACTGTAGTGTAGGGTATTTTATGTTTGACCAGGACAAAGGTCACACCCTTACTAGTTTATGAATACTTCTATTAGTTGATAAGATCGGGGATAATTAACACTTCTAAAATTAATAAACTTTTATGTCATATTTATAAACATTTTACTTTTAATTTAAAATATTGGCCTGAACCTGTCGCACTCGGTACTATGGATATACCCAAATCCTTTTTTTGTTACTTTCGAATTTTACGAAACAAAACACGTTAAAATAAAAAATTTTCAACACACATCATCGACAAAATATCGTCACTCAACACTTGATCTAGGTAACTCCCAAATTATCATTACCAATATTCACCTTGGTTAAGTGTTCAACCTGCTCAAACCAAAGTACTTTGAAGTGGCACCCTAAATTATCCTTTTTATCCAAAAAGTTATGTTTAATCGTAAACGATATTAAGTTTTTGTGGAGTCCATTGTTGAGAACATTGAAGGAGTATATGTGCTTAAAATAATTTCTGAGAAATTATTGCAAAATAATAAAGCAAATAATTAGGCCTGTTCCGAAATCCGTGCGATTTCAATTACTTTTCATTTAGGAGGCTTTTTGATGAAAACGGTGAGTGGAACGATTAAAAGTATTAAAATCTATTTTGTGGAGAATTCTACAAATAATATGGATTTGAATTAACGAAAAAGTAACCGTTTAGGAAATGTTCTTAAAAAACTGCAAAAAAGCGAAAAATTCGACTTTATCAAATATTTCCGAAACGTTTACTTTTTCGTAAATATAGATCAATAGATGTAATTCCCCACAAAAAAAGATTTTAATACTTTTTATCGTGTTACTAACCATTTTCATCAAAATGCCTCCTAAATGAAAAGTAATTGAAAACACACGGATTACGGAACAGGCCTGAATATGTGAAATTTTTGTTAAATTGTATGGATTTATTTATTTTGATATCTTAAATACTTTAACATTAATTTATAAAAAATGAATATACTAGTATTATTTTTCGTAGTCAAGCAAATAGTGGTAATCCATTTTACCAAAATCTATTAGATGTGCAATATCTTCAAAATTAAAAAATTGATCTTCTGCATTTCAATGTTTTCATTATTTAAAATATTTATAAATCTAATAATAATAATAAAATTTAAATGTGGGACTCATTACATTAATGATCGAGAATTGTCGTAGTTATTTTTTTTTCGTTTATCTGGTCATATTTAAAAATACGTACAGCAGCAAATGGTGCCATTGAAAATTATTCTTAAAATTCATATTTCAGTGTCATGTGTTGTTTGTATATTAATCACATGCATACAGATACGAGCAATTTTGTTTTTATACTTATTAGTATATACTTACATAGGTATGTATGTATATTAATAAATGACATACAAAAGTTTGTATAGCGAAAATAATATTGTTGTTTACATTGCACTTAACCAATTTTAAATTATTCGAAATGTATATTAAAAATTACAAAAAGCGAAATAAAATGTATGTAATTTGTGCCTAGAATGTTTTAGCGATTTTGGCCATAGGGAATATCGAAAATGTTAATAAAACAATTGGTATCGTTTGGAATATTTGAATGCGTTTTTTTTTTTAAGTGAAATAGGTCCATTAAGGGGCAAAAGTAATACATTATGTGCCATAACATCGATATATTTGTTTATTTAATGACATCAATTCTAAACCATCAAATAAACTTTTCGTGAAAACAGAGCTCAATTTTATTAGTTCTAACAAAATTTCAGGCAATTCATATTGAGACATTACTTTTGTCCCTTTGTGGAACTCATTACACTTTAAAAACATTCATTTATTTTTGATCATGAAATTTTCTCAAAATTGCAGTGGTTTGTTAAACATGTTACCGATATTCCCAATAGCACTACAAAGAATTCAGTATTTCTTTTGTATTTTCCTATTCCTATTCAAATTGTGTATTAAACATGTTTATATTTAGATCCTCAAAAGTAGCAGTACCGCTTTGATCTAGCATTTGCAACATATCCGAAAACTCTTGACCCTGCGGTTGCCCCTGTCCAACATGAGTTGCATGTGGGTGCGGGTGTGCTGATGGATGCGGAGGATGCGTCCCTGGTCCAAGTCCAGGATGTGGAGCTTGTCCAGCATTCTGCCAATCCCACATGTTTGCCGCAGTATTTGCAGCTGCAGAAGGACCAGTATGATAGCTTGCTTGTCTGCCATTTCCAGCGCTTAATTGCGTATACGTTGGACCGCTGGGTGAACGTGCTGGACTGGTTTGATTATACTGATAACCTTCAGTCACGGGTTGCTGCTGTTGCTGCTGACGTAGCGTCCATGCTGGAGGCCCCGATGAAGATGGTGAAGTATTTGCCTTCGGTATTTTAGCCAAGTGCGAAGTATTGGGCGATGGACCACCACCACCGGCTGCAGTACCATACCCCAGCGGAGAGTGTGTTGCATCATAGCTATAGGCCACAGCATTTTGAGCTGAACCAGGACGTTGCACACTATTTGGCTGCTGGCCCAATTGAGCTTGAGATTGTATATGGGTATTTAACATGCCATGGGTGTTGTATATCGATTGTGGCGTACCATCAGCTGCAGTCCCGGTAGGTGTAACACCACGACCACGAGCCCCCGCTTGCAATGTGTAATCGACACCAGGTGTAACATAAACGTGTTGCTCTGACGGATCGGGTGCATTGCTGTCATGTGTTCCGGCGTGCAAAGTTTTGCCAGAGCTATTGGTGCAGACGATGTATTCTACTTCATCGGTATAGGGATTTAGGAAAGCATAAGCTTGTGTACGCAGCCAAACGTATTCTCCACTCTTAGCACGTACGCGATACATAAGTGAAAACATTTGACCCTTTTGCTTTAGCACTTGATCAAAGCTTTCTTTCATGTGACTTTGATCCTCGGGATGAAAAAAATCATAGCATATCTTTCCAAGCAAATCGGTAGGCGTGTAGCCCAATATGTTAAGTACACGTTGATCAACAAACGTAAATTTACCATCCATAGCATGACGGGATATAAATTCGGACTGATTGTTCGATCCGGTCATATCGTTTGAAGCCGTCGAAGTGACTTGCAAGCGGCCAATAGCTACAAGGCAGCAATGTGAAGAATGCATATCATCGTCAACCGGACGTTCCATATGCATTCCTGGAAACATATCGGTCGGTGGCCAGTTTTTGATATAGCCTGTGCAGTGCACAACAGCATAATTGGTACCATCACGCGATGGTCCCAAAGAATTCCGCTGCTTAAGACGGTTTAGATGTCCTGCAACCATCGATTCGGGATTAACATTTCCCACACGCATGCGACAAATAAAGCCACGTCTAGCGCCCATACTCAAACGCATTGACGATTGATGACCTTCCTTTTTGACAGTACCCGTCTTCAAATCTAAGATACGTCCAGTGTTTTGTGATTCCTGTGTGGACAATTGCTCACGAATTTTTTCACGATCATCTGGATGTATATGATCATACATGCTGGTACCGTACCAATCGCTTTGTGTGTAATTCAATACTGGAGTCACCGAATCTGAAACATAAATAATGCGTCCTGAATCACATGATACAACAAAAAGGAACCCATCGGCTGCTTCCAAAATTAAGTGCTTCAACTCTTGATCTGTAAGGAATGATGGTTTGTAGGTCCCGTCACTGCTGGTATTACCAGTACCTCGCAATTGCTTCATATGTGCCACTGCCATTCTTAGTATGGTCAGCTTGTCGGGCTTTCGTGCCAGTGCACTACACGTTGGCACCATGTCCGACAATTCAGTAATATAAGCAGTCATTTTATTTCTGCGACGACGTTCGATTTCACAATGATTTTCCCTGCTCGCAAAACGCTCTTTATCCTGTATATTAGGATCATCCATGTTGGTTTTGTCACAGTCAGTCCAAAAGATTTCAGAATTTGTTTTGTTTGAAAGCTGATGAAAAAATGAGGGTGCGTTAGTGTCGACGTAGTAAGAAAAATATCAAAATTACAATTTACAAGTGTTCAAGAATAAATATCCATATTTTTACAGATTTAATCTTACCAAAACGATTTTTATTTTATTATTATTAGATTGTATACGAAATTAATTGAAAACGCACCTTTTTTCTGAAATTTAAGATTTTATATTAATATATTCGTGAAAAAGTTGTACTTGTTTACAGCATTTTGACTGTACTGCACTTCAGTGTTACCATTCTATCATTATTCATAAAAATTAGGGTAAAAATATAAAATGATAGAGCATCTGTAGCACAGACAAAATAGTCGGGTAACTATCTTGTCGGAATCGTGTTTGTATATCAAATTCACAGGCGATAGCTCCGTTCCAAAAGATTTTTAGCTAAATTTTTGGTTATACAATTTGGGAGAGTAATAGCAAAATTGTTGCTCTCAGAAAGAGATTTAACTACAAAATTTACTGGAACAAGATTTCTTTTGTCAGATAGCAAGGCAAGATCAGGGTTTCATTTTTTTATTTCGACCACTTGCCATAACCATTGTTATTGAATCATGGGCTTGAGCAAGTTGTCAAAATAAACAAAAATAGAACCCTGACCTTGCCTTGCTATCTGCCAATATACTAGAAAATTTTGACATTTTCGTAGTTTAAGAAGAAGCAGCATTTGCTATCACTGCATCCAGGGTAATTCAACAATGGCTTGAAGTGCCCTACTGCCCATCGTGTGACTTCAAACTTACTCAACGTTGTACCTGCTGAACGGTTTCAGAAGGCAACTTTTTGTTTCCAGAATTTTGACAGCTTGGAGTTATAAAATAATTTTCTTAATCAGTTCTTAGAGATTTTCTTTTGCAATTATGGGAACAAAACGTAAAAATATAGAAGATGAACTATCACGATTTGAAGCAGAGATTTCCAAAACTGCAATACCGGTTCGCAACCTATTCGTACCAAATCAGGTGCGTCCAATAATCGCGGCGAACACATACTCACAGGTACAGCAAAAACTTCAGCAACAACCAGCGTCAAGCCCTTCCGCGGCTTCAATTAGCGTTCCACCACCTCCTATGCCTCCACCTGCGTTTATGCCCACTTTTGTGCCATCCCAAGCCAACAACAGTAACAGCGGCGGCGGGATGAATATGCACAAAACTGCAACACCGATTGTCCTGAGTAGCGCACCAAAACTATACCAAAGTCGACAATCAGTAAATGTCCCAACAATTGCGCCTGCACCACACATAGACATAAATGCTATTCAATTTGATGTAACGCAGAAATTGAAAAAACTTAAGGCGGAGAAATCAGGGCCAAATCCAATTGCAGAAGAAGCGATTAAAGCAGCGCGTGCTTCATCAGCGTTGCAGTCCTTTCAGACTACCGAACGAAAGAAAAAAGACCGTAAGACGGTTCGAATCGCAGGTGGTACCGTTTGGGAAGATGCATCTCTAGCAGATTGGCCAGATGATGATTTCAGAATATTTTGTGGAGACCTTGGAAATGATGTGAACGACGAAGTGCTAACGCGGACATTTAATAAATTTCCATCTTTTCAGCGAGCTCGTGTTATACGCGATAAGCGAACAGGAAAAAGTAAAGGTTTTGGATTTGTTAGTTTCCGTGAGCCAGCCGACTTTATTAGAGCCATGAAAGAGATGGATGGGCGTTATGTAGGAAGCCGTCCAATTAAATTAAGAAAGAGTACTTGGAGGCAACGTAGCTTAGACGTTGTAAAGAAAAAAGAAAAAGAAAAGCAATTATTATTACAAACTTATTAATGTAATTCTTGTGGATTTGGAAAGTAAATGTGGCGATTCTTTTGAGACAAGGTTATTCTACTTTTTGTAAAAATTTAATTGAAATTTATGTCGAAATAACGTATACTGTATTGTTGCTTTTATTAAAATTTTTTATAGGAATTTAAAATCCAAAGGAGAAAAATCTTGTTTTAAAATGAATCTAGTCAAAAATAAGAAAAAGGTTGTATTTATTCGTGGTTGATACTTTTGTGTAAGCATTTACAATATTTATGGGTTTTTTTTAGTCTGTCACACTATCTATGCAAATTACATTACTATAGAGGTATTCACGATCTAGAGTAACGTCCTGAGTAACAGAGTAACAGGGTAACTGTGCACAACCACAACAACAAAATATACGTAAGTTACTCTGTTACTCTTTTACCCTTTTAGTCAAGCTATTTTCTAGTGTAAAATAATCTTACACTTTTGCCTTTTTTTTACTATTTCTATTTCTATAGAAACGTTTGAATTTGTTTATGATTGAGAGGCAATTTTCGTTCATCAAAAATAAAAATTTGAATGGGAGAAAAATATTCATTTAAAAAATTTTTTTTTTGTTGTCAGCTAAGATTATTTTGAGAAACAAAAAGCAAATATACGTGCAAAGTATTGAGTATGCTCACTATTCAGAGTAACTGAGTGCACTTTTACCCTGTTACTCAGCTCGTTACTCTAGATCGTGAATAACTCTTATATTCTATTGTCTAGAAATGTTTTATACATATCGAAAAAGTACTCTAAGAGCTTCATCTTACGATAGAAGTTTATGTAAGATAATACCCTTTTGTAGTGTATATGCGAACTTAACAGCATGGAACAATTTACGAGTTTTTAAGTCTTTAAAAAAGTATCTTGCGCAGTGTGATATTATGGTTCCTATTGTGTATGGCAACTAGTCAGATGCTGGTCAGATTTTATTTGACATTTTTGAGCGTTGTGAATCGCTTTTCCTCAAAACCGTACCTCAAATTAAAAACATTTGCAAGAAAAGCTTCATACTTCGAAGTATTCTACCTTGTGAAAATATACTGAGAAAAACCCCATCTCATTGCTTACTTCGTTTGTAAAATAACAATTTCTATTTTCCTAGCAACTCGTCGACACGTTAGAATCTTTTTAGTAGACGTTGAATACGGGCGTGTCGGCGAGTTCTTTCCTGTATTAACATTACACATTGGTACACCAATTTTGAAGTTTGTTCGAATATCTTCCATATGACATCAATATTTTCCAATACATACAGGATCCCTTCTAACTTATACAGTTTTTTATAAAAGTTATATCATGATTTGCCATTGGCGATAACGCGAATTATCTGAAGGCAACCTGTTTGGCAACCAAGTTGGCATATGCAATAGAGGCCTATGTTTCGAATAATTTATTGAACCGTTTTTCCGGATTTAGAGCTCCATATTTCCTAAGGAATAGTTGCTTATTGGCTCTGAATTGAAATGTTGTGAACTAATCACTCTTATCATGTAGTTCGATTTCGATTCGAACTAAATCGAATCGAGATTTTGAGGTGTGCCCAACAAACTTGGTAATAAATTTTGAAATTTTATTAATTATATTCCCGTATTTTACTGAATTGATTAGAACTCATTTAATACCATGAATATCCGCTATTATTGTTGATGAGTTTTTCGGCTCTCCACGCATAGACGAGACAATATCAACTTCCGACATTATTGTTTACTTTTTTATTTTCCGGGCACAGACGATACCAACTTCCGACAACTGCCAACTTTCCAGATCAATGGAACGGTCTGATAATTTCGTAACAAATGCTCTCAAACAAGAAAAATCCATCGAAACACGTGGAGCACCAAAAAAACTTCACCAGTGACCGAAAATCGTATCGTTACATTAGCTTAACGATATCCGTTCAAGTCATCCGTAAAAATTGCAAGCGAAATTGGGAGTGTTATGCCATCACGAACCGTTCGACGACGATTAGTAAGCGTAAATCTACCCGCCAGGATTGCTCGCAAAGCTTCTCTGCTTAGAACTGCAAATTTAAAAAGGGCAAAACTTTGCAGTACTTCATAGGACCTGTTACGGTAACATTCTCTGGACTGATGGATTAAACAAAGATAATTTTATTTTTTATAATTTTGGTTGGTAACGATGTGGTGTTTTTTTTTTTTAACGAAATGACGCCCAAAAAACGAAATAAAGCCCAAATTTTGGGCGTTATTTTCAAAATGATCATCGCCCAAATTTATATGAAAATAATTTGGGCGTTACTTCGTTTTTGGTTTTGATCAATATTTCGTTGTTTTTTTTGTCGTTATTTCCTAACGCCCAATTTTACAAATGAAAAACTTAATATTGCTAATGCTATCCCCAATAAATAAAACTAAGAGCTTATTAACCAAGAGTGGAATAGTTTTGTTCTAAAATAAAACGACTCATTTATTGATAAAAGAAATTCGAAATATGCTTAATTTTTTTTACTTATGCATAGAAGTAATTTCTCTACTTTCTATATGCATGCAGACTTCTACTAAATGTAAGACATAGTTTTCCAAAAGAAATATTCACAAAGTTTTTAATTTCGATACAAATATTTTTTAGCTTTTCATACAACCTCGTTATATTGGATTTAAACTTTCTTTGACAAATGAAAAAACATTGCCACAGAATTCTAGTTTTACATTGTTGATGCTATAACTTAAATGTGTAGTAAATACTCTCGAGAATGTTTATTCATGATAACCTCCAGTAAGATTTTTTGATTTACAATAAAATCAGTTATAATCGGACCTATTCCGTAATTTGTGCGTTTTCAATTAGTTTTTATTGCCAAAGCGTTTTAATGAAAACGTTTTAATGGAGATTTCAAAATAAAAAGTAATTGAAATCGAACTGATTGGAGAACACGCGCGAATCCTTAGGAAAACTTTGTTTTTAAAATAACTGATTCAGTTGGAATCTATCGACAACAATCTTGTGCTTAACTACTCGTGTTTTGCTTAAAATACTCAAAATAAATATGTAAAAAGCTTTAACAAAAAAAAAAAAAAAACTTATAAAACATTAACAAAATTTTATCCACTGAATTAAAATAACTTTAAAATATATGTATGTATGTATAATACACCTTTGAAAAGTCTGTATACACAAAATATTAAGCAGTGTGTAATATTTACTTTAACTTTCTTATATATAATACAATTTAGCTAGGCCAACATTTGATAAGCCGATTAATCAAATTCTTGAGTAGCAAATCTCGTTTTTTTTTTTAAATGTACTTCAACATTAAAAGCATTTATACCT
The DNA here is from genome assembly GCA_951812925.1 of Calliopum simillimum. NCBI lineage: Eukaryota > Metazoa > Arthropoda > Insecta > Diptera > Lauxaniidae > Calliopum > Calliopum simillimum. The sequence continues at coordinate 24,985,490 of OX638368.1, forward strand.
ACTAAATTAAAGCATTTGAGTTAAGTCCACTTAGTGTCATCCTTGACATCGCATATTAGTGGTTCACGTTCACGTTCATTTTCATCTTCATCTTCATTAATTTTGCAATTTCCGTTTGTCATCGTTGTTGTAGTGATTATTTTTTCACGCACAATTTTTCCATGATTTGTAAAAAATTTCAAATCATTACAATTGCTGCTGCGTACGTAGGGACGATCGCAATTTGCATCGAAAATGGATGGATAGTATTGCCGGTATACGCCATAACTTACAAATAATCCAATTATACTACCAGCTAGTACATCTTGCCAATGATGATGATAATCGCATGTACGACTTACAGCTACCAAAGCTGCCAATACAAGTGGAGTAATTGAAATACATAGCCGCCACGTTTGACCGCGGCCAGGACCGCTAAATGCATGCAACTTTGCAGCAATGTAGTATGTAATGAAACCAAAGCCAGCAAATGCAACTGCAAGTATGTACATGCAAAAGATTTGTTGTTAATATTTTAAATGAAAATTTTAGATGTCAACATTTCCATAACGAAAATTATAATAATATAGTTTTACACATTACTTACATGAAGAATGACCACTGGGGAAACTTTTACGACCTTCATTGATTACCGAAGCTATACCAGTGCAATTAAACAATTCTAATGTGCCATCGTCAATAAGTCCAGTGTTATTATTTAAAATCATAACACCGTCGGGAAAGCAACGATAAAAGAAATCAGGTCTTGGACGACCATATGTTATTTTAAATAAACTTGTTGCAAGTCCATTTAAGCACAACACTAGAGTCCAGGTCCAGCTAGCAGCACGAAAATCTCGCCGATTATGTGTCATGAATAAATGCAGCAAGGTGATGAATAAAGGTCCAAATATAACTGATAAAAATATAGCTTGTGGCGAAACATAATCTGCGCTGCGTGGATTTTTGTATTGAAACATTTCTTCTAACTGAATTTTTCGCACAAATGCCGTAGTTGTTTCAAGTTTGCTGTTAAAAAAAAAAAACAATTCGAATTAATAAATACAACCTACGTGTTTTGAGTTTGACTTTGTTGACGACACGTAATTGACTGTAACTTACGAAACCGATCAGCTCCGATTTTACTTGAAGCAGTTTTATAATCCTGAAATGAGTACGAACACATCCCCATACCACGATTTTGTCGTCAACAAAGTCAAACTCAAAACACATAGGAGCCCACTGTGCAGAGTATTAATTTACTTACAAAAACAAAATCCATAAAAAAACTCTTATGGCAATGTCAATCACATTGCTTGCTGATAAATTATTTTTGTTAGTCTCCTCCTTGTTATAAGTTATAGGTTGTTTGTTTGAAGAATTTGGATTTACAACAAGTTCGTTGCGCCACATTTTTTGATTGCGGCTTTCTGTGCCAATCTTCTCAAAGAACTTGGATATCAATTCATCAGCAGAACTTTCGCTCAGGCTACGTTTATTAGAATACTTTAAACTTGACATTTTATTTGTATAGATATGTTACTTTTTTTCCAATGCTTTAGGGAAAACAACAGTATCTGTAACTTTATCAATTAGTTGCGTCAATTAAGCATTTGCTATTCGTAGCCCGTCAAATCTAAGATCCTAAAACAAAAACAAACAAATAGTAAGCTCAACATTTTTTGATTAATGATTGCAACAATTAAATATAATTTTATATGAATCGTATCAAAATAGTGGTTGTTTCATATACATACTACATAGCTATCTTTGTTTTGATAAAAAGATAAGATTGATTAGATCAAACTAATAAAATCAAAATTGTTTCGTTTTAACACTATATATGTAAGTACATATCGATAAGTTCAACGTAAAAGTTGGTAACTCGAAAATCGTAGTTTTTAGTTATTAGCATTTTTGTAAAAAAACTTTTTTTTTGTATGAAAACCTATATAAAATATATTTTTGGTTGTGACTTCAGAAATAACTCATATGCCTTCAAATTTCAATCTAGGGGTACCAAAATTTGACACATGGATGGAACCAAATATGCAGATTTCGACAAACGCTGCCCCTAATAAGTTGGTAACTCATGTTTAAAACCAATTTTTATGTTGAATGTATCAATATGTATGTACAAATCGTCGGGTTAAAACTACAACTAGACATCTACATTTTTCATGTTTTGAGAAAAAAGCGTTTTAAGTTTTTTGAAATTCGTTTTTTGTATGGGATTTTGCAGTTTTATACTTTTTATTGTGCATGTTAAATTGGATGGGGACTACATTTCAAAAAACCGACTAGACTGGGGCATAGATCCGTTTTTTCTTCATGTTTCTGTATACTTAACTCAAAACGTCAGTACATGTAGTTGTCTAGTTGTAGTTTTAACCCGACGAAATATAAACAAACTTTTTTTGGTATACATTATATTAAGAACTAATAAGAAAAATGCGTGATTTTTGAAATTCGGATCATTAAGAATTTGGTCTCAGTTGAAGTCTGCGAGGCCAAAACAATGTCTTAGTCAATTTTTATAAAGCTTTATAATTACTTTAATTGGCCCACAAGTTTTTTTAAATTTTCTAGACCAAGCAATTTAATATCGATGGTTACCTAAAACGCAGGACACTCGAATTTGGCGACTGTCTGTCACATGCTGCCACAGCTTTTACATTCACTCCGTGTTTAAACCAATATAGCTGACGAATTTTCAATTATTGAGCCATAGATTTCTTAGTTGAACCTTCTTTTCAATGCACTATTCTGTCGGATCTTCACCAAAATGTGTTTTGTGGATTTGACTTTTACTCTAAAGTAGACAAACTACCTAATTACCTCGAAAATCGATGGTATTATTTGATTGTAAATGATAGACAGATTAAGGTTTGTTAAAAGACAACATGTAATTCATTTTTTATGTAGCTAATCGCTAGTACCGCTTACTTTGTCATATGTTAAATTTATCCCTAAGTTGATTTGTTTGCTAACATGCAAGGTTTATGTACAATAAATGGAATGGCTCTATTAAATTACTTTATAATACGGGAACTGAAAGAGGAACGTTGAAGTATAAATTTTGTCAAAAACCATAACTTAACATACATCTATGAATATGTGTTATTTGTCACTATTCGGTAATTCTGGTAATATTCACAGCTAAATTTATACCAATTACAAATGTAATTTATCGCAGATATTGTGTATATTTGTATTTTGTATAGCACTCTTTACCTAGATATTTAAAGACAAACTGATTGACTATTTGGTTAAATGAAAATGTTGATATTTAAATTTTCTACTGTAGACGAGCTTCATAACTACTGGTACTTGAGTAGTAGGTTTGCATATGACGTTTGTTTAAACTTATCACCTGTTTCATTATTTACACTTGATTCTTGAATCTTATCTAAAAAAAGCGCCCTGTTGCGAAATTTTAGAATATAAATTTAGTGACTTGTTGAATTATAATAAAATTTTCAAATGTTCATATTTAAGTGCTAGCGATAAAAACGACACAGGCCTGCAAATTCGACACTTTTTTTTCCTCTCTTGGTTTTCGAAGTCAATTATGGTGGGACCTCCTAATCACGAATCTGAAATTGGTTTATTTCCATTACGTCAGGATTTTGAGATATTCCTATATTCATAATCTCAAAAATAATGAAAAATCGTGTGTTTTTCACTGTTTTTGACGTAATAGAGCAATTCTGTAAACAGATTTGGGCTCAACATCAAAAAATACATTAAAAATCACTTGTTCGTCTGTGAAGCATTTGAAAACTTATTAATTAAATCGTTTGTGCTTATGTACTCTTCAATATCACGCCTAAAATATTCAACATATTTAAACCATTCTTGCACCATATATATTTTTTTGGTGCTCCTCGTACGATGAAGATAATTGCTATGCATACTATTCATCCAGATATCATGTTTCATAATTCAGACATAGTAAGTAAATATGGGTATGTTTATGGTGTGTTTTCTTTGTATACCTAGCGCACCGTATTTTTATTCAATTACCCTCATTAGCAAGACAAATTTGTCGGAATATCAGGCGGATTTATGGTGTTTATATGGTTACAATATACCTACTGGTATAGGCGTAAGAGCGGCTAAAATAAAATTTTCAATTATTTTGAGGTTTTTTTTTATGAGGGGTACAACATCGATCCAATCGATCCCATATTTCTTATAAATGTGTTGAAGCACTAAAAAAACATTTGGTGCAAATATGGTTTTGATACGTTCAGTTATAGGCGTGGTAGTTCTTGTATATATGATACAAATAAGGCACTTAATTAAAAGTTAAATTACTGAAAATTGTGACGTGGTGGAATTTTTTCACTATTTTTCTCGTAATCAGTACACTTAAATCTATAGAAATCGTTTTTTAAAATTCAGAGAGGAAAACCCATGCGGGACTGTGAGGTTATAGTTTTTTAAGCACTTTTTATACGTTGACGCTGCTTGTCTTTAGTATAGATTTTAATTGGCAAGTCTATACGTAGGCTGCTCTTTATCAAAACGGATTCACTTAATCCAACGTTTTATTATTTTTGGTACGATTTTTCCGAACATAAAAATAGCAACAATGACTGACTATGCCGCAATTAGTTACTCAGTGAAAACACAATTGACAGGAGAAAATCCTTTATATTAACCATTTTGCTGGACTGTTTCGTGAGAAAAAGTCAATTTTGGATTTCCAACTAAAACAAAGCAATTAGTAGTTAACAAAATAATAAGATTTGAGTTTAGTTAAAATAAGGCTGACAACTTCTCTAAATCAAAATGGGGGACATGACTTGGTTTTCTAAAGGATTATAAATAAATGAAATAAATCTATGAAACTCATTTATTTTATGTGATGGCTTATTTGGCGTTAGGAAATAACGCCCAAGGAAATAACGCCCAAAAAAAAAAAACGAAATAACGCCCAAATTATTTTCATAAAAATTTGGGCGATAATCATTTTGGAAATAACGCCCAAAAATTTGGACTTTATTTCGTTTTTTTTGGATGTAATTTCCTTTAAAAAAAAAAAAAACGAAATAACGCCCAAAAAATAATATGACGTAATAACGCCCAAAATAAAAAACGAAATAACGCATAAAAATATGAAATAACGCCCAAAATTAAAAACGAAATAACGCCCAAAATCAAAAACGAAATAACGCCAAAATTATTTTCATATAAATTTGGGCGATAATCATTTTGGAAATAACGCCCAAAATTTATTTGTATGAAAATAATTTGGGCGTTATTTCGTTTTTCGTTTTTGGGCATTATTTCATTTTTTAAAAATAAAACGAAATAACGCCCAAAAAAACGAAATAAGGCCCAAATTTTTGGGCGTTATTTCCAAAATGATTATCGCCCAAATTTATATGAAAATAATTTGGGCGTTATTTCGTTTTTGTTTTTGGGCGTTATTTCATATTTTTTGGGCGTTATTTCGTTTTTTATTTTGGGCGTTATTTCCTAACGCCGCACAATGGGAGGGTTTGTATGGAACGGCGGTCATATATAGTAATAATAGAGCTAGGCTATTGAAATTTGGTACAGATGTTTTTTACATCAAAATAATAAAAATCTGTGAATATGAACAAAATCCGCTGACGGACACGCCTACCTCCCATACAAAGTTGGGGCGTGGTCCGGATTTTTTTTCAAAATGGGCATCAATTTTCAATAACTTGACCCCGCTAATTTCAAAAATGTTAAAAAATTTGCGCTATCTTTTATAGTTTTCAAGTTATAAAAAAGTGAGCGGTGCCACGCCCCCCAAAAAATTGACTAATCATATCACCGAAACTCTTTGACGCAGATAAATGAGATTTGGTAAATGTGTAAAAATCATCAGAACAAATAATGTTCACCGGACAAATGGGCGGTACCACGCCTTCAAAAAGAAAAATTCATCATATTTCTGAAAATATTTTACGAAGATAGATATTATTTGGTACATATGAAAATACCATCAGAACAAATAATCCGCACTAGAAAAATGGGCAGTGCCAAAAAATTAACTTATCAATATCTTCGAAAATCTTTAATGCAGATTGATGATGTTTGGCAAATATGTTAAAGATATTATGACAAATAATGACCACTAAAAAGTAGGCGTTGTCACGCCCTTTAAACATTTTATTTATTATTTTCATAAAAACTATCAGAAAAAATAGTCCGCACTAGAAACTTTTTCATTGCAATTCTTTTGGCTCAAATTGGCGATCAAATCAAAAAAGGAGGACACAATCAAGTCGAATCTAATGTATACAATAATAGAAAAAGGAAAATATTAAGTTATTTCATTAATCAGTTTTTTCATTTAATTGCAACAGCTCTTGAGCTTCTGGTGATAACTCTATATTTTTTATCACGTTTTACTCGGATTTGGCTAATAATCGGATCAGAAGAGATCAGCATGTAATGCAAAACTTCTTCGTTGTTTGCTACTCTAGAGCACAATCTGCTGTTGTGTAATCTAGCGCTTTTAAAAACTTTGTTTGATGCTTCCTGAGCTTCTTCGGAAAGACTACCAATTGGTATTTGAAGTGCTTGCATGATTTCGCTTCCAGAAAGGGGCATATTATATAATTATAATGTTTTTTGTATACCTTTCAATATGCTCTTGGCTTATTTTAAGAAAGGGTGAGCCCCAAGGGGGATTAAAAGGAGGAAATATACCCCTTACCTGTCATCCTTCTCTTAAACATTTTTTTTTTTTTTTTTTTGAATTTAAGAAGACTAAGCTTAAAGTTGATAAATATAGTGTAAAACGTTGCAGAATGTATGTATGTATTCTCCTTTAACTCCTAGGAGGAGCATAGGGCCAAAATGCAGAATGTGAAGAAATAAAAATATTTTTTTTCTCAAAAACTGCTGCAGGAAAAAATTCATAGAAAAAAAAGTTCTCAAGAAAAGCAGTAGGGACTTTGTATTTTGATTAAGCATACTTGGCCACATATTATATTGGAAAATAATGAAAATCAGAAAATGTATTTTTTTTTTTTAATGTCAAAGTTTGTAAAATTTATCGATTTTGGCTTTTTGAGCTTAAATTTTCGAAAAATCACCATAATTCACCTATCATACATAAAAACTCAAACAAATGTTTTTTTAAAAGCTAAATGCTTGTACTTTTTGACAAAATGCTATCTTGATATATTTCGATGCAAACGAATTAAAAGTAGCGTTCCAAAAAAGTCAACTTATTTTGTCCCGTCAAAAACCACAATCTGAAAAAGTTTATAAAAAAAAGTTCTCAAAAAAAGCAGTAGGGACTTTGCATTTCGATTAAGCATACTTGGCCACATATTATATTGAAAAATAATGAAAACCAGAAAATGTATTTTTTTTTTTTTTAATGTCAAAGTTTGCAATTTTTCCATTTTTACCATTTTTTTTTTTTAAATATTTGAAAAATCACAATAATTCACATAAGATCGACAACAAATAAAAAAAAATATTTTTAACAAAGTAAAGGGAACGGCCCAATCAGTACGTCGAGTACGTCACATCGTTTTTTTCGACTGACTGCGACGCATTTGACGGAGAAGCCTGGCCCAATGAACTCTTTGAAAACGGATTAAAACATCAAAATTCTTTTTATTTCATTAATTAGAAATTTTCATTTTGCACTTGCACAGCTCCAATAATTTTTTATTCACACTTTATTTCAAAAAATAAATGAGAAACGACAAAGAAAAACAAAACAACAATTGAAATTGAAAATAAATTTATTTTACGATTGTCAAATCAAACGACGTACGTCGAAAGTTGGGAGTTGGGCAACTTTTGGACGTTGCGATAACGTAGACGTACTGATTGGGTCGCACTTGATATAAACTCATATTTTTAACTTAGCTGTCAGTCGAAAAAAACGACGTGACGTACTGAATGGACCGTTCCCTTAAAAACAATATACTTTCTAACGATATGCTACATTAGTGGATCGGGCTTAAAACAAATTAACTAGAGCGTTTATCCAGCAGTTCCTAATTTTATAAGTTCTGTACAGCATTTTTTCTGTTTAAAGTCCAATTTTGGGCTCACTGTGTTGCTAAACCAAAACAAAATTTTAAACTTTTATAGTTTTTTTTCCGTTCCTAAGTATTATCTGACGATTGGCGTAAAAATTTTTTAAATCCATAGCACTTTCAAATTTTACCTATTTATGGCCACGATCTCCCATTGTGCGCCGGCTTATTTTATGAAGTCATATTTCTCAATGAAGGACGGTTAAGTTCAGAAGTACTTATGTTTTCTAAGAGGCCACACACCAGTCTTTGCCCACATTTGTAACGGCTCTGTATGTGATGTCATCTGCAGATTTTTAAATCATGTTTTCAGTGAGTAACTAAAGGCCATTTAGGTGGCTGACTAAATTTAGATATCCAAAACTTTATTTTTCGTCCACAGAAATTCTGGCGACAGAGATGCGCCATATGTAACACATATAAAAATTTGCTACTTGACTAGATCTGATAAGTGATTGGTCTTCAAATTACTTTAATCAATGACGGCATTTTTATTATACGGAACAAAACTACCAATTTAATAAAATTAATAAATAGCCAGTTTATGGCTTAGTTACTTAATCCCTAATCGAAATGATTGCGAAACGACTATGGCACATTACTTTGATTTGGCTTAATTTCCTGGTATCGATAATTGAAAGTTCTAATTGCAACAAAGTTATAGATTTGAAATAAAAAGTAATAATGCAGAACTCAGTAGTTATAAAATAAGAGTTGAACCCAACATAAAAATAAAACAAAACCAAAACAGTAGGTAAATTCGTCTGAAGATTCCATATGGTTATGGGTGAAACTAGTAACGAAAACCAGCCTACCGATTTTTTGATTTTTTTCTATGCATTTTGCCTTGTTTTTGTAATGTTGGTATTTTTTACTCAAAAACATGGAACAGTAAGTTGACACCACAAATGCCACTTGACACGTGCTTTGATGGTAGCTAGTAATTTAAATCATTATCTGTTAAAAACAACAAAAATTACAAATCTCACAGAACCCGGTGATAAACATTCGATCGCGTTTGCTACTGCGGTTGAAACTCGCTAAAAAAGCTTGCATCCGAAGGCGCTTTGCAAGAAAAACATAATATCAACGAATTCAAACAGCAGGGCGATGCATAACAAGGGAAAAAACAAAAAAAAAAAAAAAAAAAAATAGAACTTTTGCATGTGCAGCATTGAACTTTTTTGCTGTGATTCCGTCGAATCTATGCGAAAAATGAATAATGCGTGTTTGTCGGGTTCTTCGGTTTGTAAGTAAATTCGTCTGAAGATTCCATGTGGTTATGGTTGAAACTAGTATGCATTTTGCCTCGCTTTTATATTGGTGTTTTTTACTAAAAAATATGGAACAGTAAGATCACTCCACAAATGCCACTTGACACGTGCTTTGATGGTAGCAGTAACAACCAGAAATAATTCACCAAAAATACAACCAGTTTCACGAGCCAAATAAAGTAAACAGAAATTAATTTAGTACAAAATCTAACTTTATATTACACTTTAATATTTGATTTTTTTCCTTTACACTTCAACACCTCTTTCAACCTCCTAGGCATAGAATCGAATAGAGTTTTCGTTATATCAGGAGAGATTTTCCTCTATTGTTCCCTTAAAACCTGCTTTAGATTCTCCTTACTTAAATTGGTCCTTTCTTTGATTTTCCTGTCAAAATTTTTCTACAAACGCTCAACAGGGTTAAGATCTGGGGACTGCGGCGGACAACCAAGGGCCTTAGAAGTGTAGTATAGTCACCATTCCCTAAGAATTTTACTCGTACACTTCACATCATTGTCCTGCTGGAAGATCCAGTTATTTGATACATCGAATCGACCTTTATGTGCAGTTAAAATTGCGGAAAAAAGTGGACAGTGAGCGTCAATAACATCAGCAATAAATACTTTGGCTAAAAGACTAATCACTTTAATAATGCATAAATGAAATAATGTCTTAGTTGTCTTCATAAATTTGTTGAACTTAATTCGAGTCGAATTATGATGATGTATAAAAACTTTCTATTTTTGTATTTGCAGTATATGTACTTTCACTTTCCTTCCTTGGTCTTTTATTCTTACCTTTTTTGAACTCCCAAAAGGAACTTTTTCTACTTCGTTTATATGTTTTAAATTCAATTTTTCATTATAATTTTATAAAAAAAGATCCAAGTCTAGAATTCTCAAATTTGATTAAAACATAACATCATAACATGTTTCCATTGTGTCAAAAGGCTGGGTCACAACTTCGAATTATTGTTGGGATTCGAATTTGTTTGGCATCACTAATTTAGGAATAAACAAAAAATTTGTATGGGCTTGAGCCATGATTCAATAACAATGGTTATGGCAAAATGTCAAAATAAAAATGGAACCCTGCATCTTGCCTTCTTATCTGTCAAAAGACTAGAATCAAAACAAAGAATTTTTACATTTTCATAGCTTAAAAATTATAAAAAGAAGCAACATTTGTTATCGCTGCAACCAGGGTGATTCAACCACTTTTTGCACTCACACTATTACAAGCATGTAGGGTGGGTGTCAAAGTGGCAGCATTATTTGACAATTAAAAAATATTTATAATTTTTCAAAACTTATTTGGAAAAATACACAAAATAAATATTTTAAGAATTTTAACTTTTTGGAAACCACATAAAGCGTTCTGATTGGTTTTGTATTTCTCATTTAAAGAAGTTAAATGTTAAACGCTTTCCGTCTATTGGAACTGGACTTTTGGCAATAGAAACAGCGCATTTAAATAAACTCGTACCCGTAGTTCCTATTCTTGGATTTGCTTTCCCATGGACATTTACTGTTTTTTGAATAAAATGCTAGGTGCAATAAAATTGGAAGAGTTGTTCAAATGAAAATTATTTTAAGTTTTGTTACTGTTAGCGTATCTGACTCAAATGGCTGTCTTTCAGAGAAGGACAAACTATTGAGTAGAATTAGATTATAATGTATGTTAAGACAAAACATAGAACTTCATTAATTTAAACCTTTCTTTTATACTTTCCTCCACAAAATTAAAATACAAGTTAATGCAAACAAATCAATTTGTTTGTTTATTTTTAAATTACAAATGTCAAATAATTTTACGATCCATTAATACAACCTTGATTGTTACTACAAATGTCAAATCATTAGTTCCCGTCATCCGCCCCAGCTAAAATAAAACACTTGCTCTATTTTTGTGTGTCATTCAGCAAGTGGAAACTCACACGACGGGCACGGGCAAGTAGGGCACGTCAAATTTATAGGCAAACGGAGGGAAATGAAAACACCAATTCCCTCCGCTTGCCTAGAAATTTGACGTGCCCTACGTGCCCGTGCCCGTCGTGTGAGTTCGCACCAAGAAAAAATTTTGATCTGAGAGCAAAATCTAAATTTCCCAATGGAAAACGACATTAGTTTTGTAATTAAGGTATGGCTGTTATTGTACGAGTAGATATATTTGAAGCTCAAATTTAAACAATATCTTGATTTAAATCATTTTCCTCTTCCATATCCTTTAAAACTCAAGTTGTGAAACTCCGTAGCCGCCTTCGCGTCGATAATCTCTGTTACTGCCATACCTAAATTGGAGCGTCAGGCGTTGCGTTATTTAACGTTACACAAAAGCGTCAAGCGCCATACCGAAATAAAGATCGTTGCGTTGAAGTCATTTGTTTGTCAAAATCATATTGTTGCTTTTTTTTTACTTTTCTGCAGCTAACTTCACTCCATAACGCTTTGTCAAAATTGGAAATTCGAATAGCTCAGCGTTGAGCGTTGGCAATTTCGGTATGCGCCATACAAATTGTATGTACATGAGAAATTTTTGACAGTAAAATAACGCTGACGCTCCAATTTAGGTATGGCAGTTACAATCCTTCTACAGAGTATAAAACTTTCATCACTACTTGATCTTTTGGTAACGGAATTTTGTGAAAAATCGCATGTCTTTTAACAGACGGAATTTGAGTAACGTTTTTTTAGGTACCCTCTCAAAAATAAATGTTGAAAAATATAGTAATGTAAGTAATGTTTTATTGAGACTTTAAAATGATACAATGAATAATGCATCTTTTTCTACAAATGAAAACTTATAACTATTAGTATTATTCTAAGGTACAAGAAAACGCTACATGCTAATTAAAACAATGGAATAGGAAGAACTGAATACCTACAAAAAATATTCGTTAATATAAGATGAATGTTACACATGACAACAAAATATTATGTTAGCTGGTACATTTTTACTGTAAAACATAATAAATGTTAGTATTCTAGTAAAAAATTATGTTATGTACATAAATATAAAATTTGAAACAAAATCTAATTTATAATAATAATAAATTTGGAAAATTAAAATAGGTGAATTTTAAGAGCTAACCTCTGTGAGTGTCGGAAGAGACCTTTGAGTAAAAGTCAGGCAAAAGTGGTGCTGAAAAATCAATTTCTGCCAAAATATTTGTATTGCGTATACCAATCAGAGATAAATACCGAACGTTAAGCCAATCTTCATTGATTTTACTAAAAAAAATTTCTGACACCAAATTCTTACATTAAAGGAGAGCAACTTTAAAGGATTATGGACCATATTTGGAACTAACTTCAGCTAAAAGCTTTTGGTATTCGGATTTAGCTTGCACTTTAGGAAAAGAGCGATAATTATCCATGAATGACTAAATTTTACTGGTATTATAAGAATTTGATAAAGAATTGTTATCTGGACTTAAAAGGCTAGCGAAAGATTTATTAGGATTAACCAAGTTACTTGAGATTGAAGCAACAGCTTTGACAGCTTTTTGGTTGATTTCTTTAGCATTAGCACGAAATTTTTTAATTCTTTTAATATAATTCATGTATTCAGGGCAACCCTTTTAATTAGCTGGATGCCTAGACTCATTGCAATTAATGCAGAACGGTAGAAATTTATCACTTTTAATCAAAAGACACTCACCTTGTTTATGAGGTTGGTCACATTTTAAACAAGCAAATGCTCTATTACAGTTGCGGCCGCTATGACCCCAAGATTGACAACGTTTGCATTGAATGTATTTTGAGTTCGATTTTGGTGCTTCCCAGGTTATGGATTGATTCAATATATATTTAATTTTTGAAAGGTCACTTATGGATTTGCCCGGCTGTAGGGTGAAAAGAAAGAGACCTGTGTCGATATGGTTGCGTTTTGAATAGGACGTGTAAAACTTATTTACGCTGTCAATGCAGCCTGGAAGAGCATTTTCCAAAGCCGTTTTAATTTCTGCTACTTCTGTTTTGAAGTAAATCCCTCTTAAAACAAAACTACTTTTTTTACTATAAGAGCAGGAGTGTAAGAATAGGAGTTAATTTCGTGTGTGCGCAAAAGGTCCATCATGGCTGTATGGGCATCTTGATCTTCAAGATATAGTTTACTTTTATAATTAGAAATATTTGTTATTTTAAATTTGATATCAGGAGTATGAGTTTAAAGTTGATCAATGAGACTTTTAATATTTACATTGTATAAGAAAATAGGAAGGCAGAAATTGGTTTTAGCTGCACCTTTGCTAGAATTAATTTTACTCGCGGTATTGTTTTTATTTATAGAATTAGTATTTTTTTCAATATTAATATCACTAAGGATAGAAAATCTATTACTATTATTAGTAAAAACCTTATTTTTGAATTCTTCAACGTTGATTTGCTTGACGGCTCCTGCTGAATACCGCTTAGCTCGTTTGGATTCAACTACTTCAAAACCGTCATCAGGTTGAGATATTAAATTTCCCGCACCAACAGTGGGTGGCGAAGCGGTGACAGGGATATGTTCAGTACTGTCCATTGGCATTGGACACGGTAGACTGCTATGCAAATTTAAAATTGGCTGACCATTCGGCTGCTGACCTTGAAACTCTTCTTGCAGACCATGATCTTGAAGAACTGCCTGGAGTGCAGCCATCATGATGTAAACATAATCAGCAAACTATTAAACCACCAAGTTGACAAGATGGTTTTTCTTGGAATTGTCGTGATAGTTATAAACGAGCCGACCAGCTAGATGAAGAAGAAAATCCTTCGAATTTGTTAGTCCAGTGGAGCTTATAAATTGTTGCAAAAAAAATATTGCACGATACTCCTGCAAACGCACAAATAAGCGACGGCGTAGAATCGTAAGCCTACGATTTCAATTTTGTAAAAATATTAAATTTTTTTTTGTAAATTAATTTTTAAATAAAAATTGAAATTGAAAAAACGTCTTTATTTGACAAAATTCTCACAGCCGCTCGTTGAAAAATACAATTTTCTGTACATCTTCCAATTTATTCCATAAACTATACCATTGGTCCAATAATGGTTGCTTACCCTATCGAAATTAGTCTAAATTAAAACAGCTGATTTTGTACCACCGTTTTGGTATAAATATTAGCAAAGTTCAAAAGCTTATCAGCTTATCAATCAAAACCAATTTATTTTCATTTCTTAATTTGTTCGTTTAAAAAAGAGATTCAACAATCAATAAAATGTTGATCAGTCGATTTTTTAGCACAACACAAAGTAGAATGGCAAATAAAAGTAATGTAGATTTGGAGAATTTTGTTCATAATGGACGGAAAATTTTGGGTGCTGCTTTAAATTATATGTAATCAATTTACAAAAACACTTCTAAAGAAAATAAGTCAATCTAAGTCATTTAACAGGGACATTATAAGAGCGCGTAATTTGGAATGTCCGAAGGTGCCGTTGCTGTTTTTAAAACCAACGTCTTCATATTTGCAGGAGGGTCAGGATATTGTAGTAAGCTAAAAATTGTATTAATTGTGATACATACCTTCAAATATTAACTTTAATATATAAATTGTAGATTCCGAAAGTGTTTTCAAAAGTAGCCCATGAAGTAGAATTGGGTTTTATAATTGGAAAAACTTGTAAAAATGTAACAAAAAATGATGCTATGAATTACGTGGGTGGATATTGCTTGGCTCTTGATTTAACCGCACAATGTGAATTGGTAAATTTGTGTCTGATTATTATAAAAAATTTTAATTTCCTTTTTGATTTTAGGGTGAAGCGCGCGCAAATGGTCACCCGTGGAGTTTGGGCAAAGGTTTTGATACTTCGACACCAGTATCGCGCTTTATACCTGCAGCCGAAATTTCCGATCCACACGATTTATCACTTTGGCTTAAAGTAAATGGCGAACTAAGGCAAAACGGCAACACAACAGATCTTTTATTTAAAATACCTGAACTAATAGAGCATGCTTCCAAGTACATGACGTTAGAGCCGAATGACTTAATTTTAACTGGAACACCAGACGGTGCACAACCAATGGCGCCTGGTGATATTGTTGAGTGCGGAATGGGTGATGTTGCAAAATTAACTTTCAAAGTTAGGGCTGAATGATATGATACTTTTGCTGTAATAGGGACAGGTCCTCATTTTAATAAGTTGCAAAAGAAATCACGATGGTCCGAAAACCGTGAAAATAAAACTTTAACTCCCGAATTAGCAATCGTTCAATGTGTGGCTTAAATATGCGATTTCGCGTAGTAGTTATCATTATAAATTATTTATCCACTTTCTAGATGTAAAATAAAATGGTTTTCCGCAACAAATTAAAAAATCTGCTAGTGAACATCAAAATCAGCTGATCAATTTTGTTTACAAAGTGATAATTCAAAACAGTTTACGAATGCCGCACCTTGGCTGATTGTTCCTTTCAAATGAAACATGATTTTTGAACAATTTGATTGCAAACGAATCTTTTATTTTTAAACAGCATTCTGTTTTAAGAACTTTTTTAATCTGACAATGTCTTTTATCAAGTTATACAATTGCCGTTGTATGTTGGCTGATTCCACCACCAAGTCCACACATTTGCTAAATTGTTGACTGGCTAATCGTAGTGAACTTGATGGTAGAGCTCCAAACCATTTGAGTGGATCTACGTGACCAGTATCATTGTTGATTTGACTGTTGACCAATTGCAGTTTGTTTCCCGTTAAAGTCTCATCACTGGCTACTTCTTCAACTTTCCTTAGTGCATTGAACTCATTGCCTAGTTCCGTAGGTATTTGCGCGAGACCAATGCTTTGTGTTCCTTGAATGTAACGCGTTTTGGCCAAAAGAAGCTGTCCTGAATTTTGATGTTTTTCGATTTCTAATTTACAACGAACCTGCTCTTCCATCAAGTCGAACAATTCGATATAAAGATTGTCCAGTAGGACTTTCCTTTCTTTAATTGCTGCTTCCATTATTTAGTTATAACAACCGTTGTACATTAAAAACACAAAAATGTATGATCATATGATTTGGAACTTTTATTGGTGCAGTTCAGAAAATATGAAGCTTTGTGACTGTTGCTCATTTGTCTACGCTAATACTTTCTGAATTCAAGTTAAGTATCATCAGCGTGTTTCAATTTGCGCAAATTCGAATTCATGATTGTATAAAATCAAAAAACATATTTTTGTGCATGGATTGGTTTCATTAAGGCTTAGAAGTAAATCAATCAAAGATAAAATGTTCGGGTAGAGGACACAACTAAATTAATTTTAATGAGTTTATTATAAGCTGTGTTTTAGACGCTGTTGATGTTGTGATACTACACTGAATATTAGCTGTGTTTAATAGAATTTTAATTTGTCTTGGCATGCGGAGGGAAGTGGTGCGGAAATGAAAAGCAGAATAAAGCAAAAGCATAAAGCACACAAACTCGTCTTAGAAGAATGGCGTTAACTCCGTGCTAACATGCTGCCGTCAAAACACAGCTATAATTAAAATAGACTATTTTTTTGTGTTGAAACTATTTCCAAACTAAATACAAATTCATACAAGAGTCTTATACTTTTGTGTGGGAATATGTACGTGATGTATGTTATTATTCCAACTATATTGAGCCTTTCATCTACTGTTGGACAGTTGTGAATCTGTGAAAGTCCTGTTGTTTGTGCTGACGATGATTTCCTTGTGTTTTGTGTTGTAAGGCCCTACTATGTATATCATCTGCCGTGTGAGCCATCATTAAGAATGGCTGTAACAAAGCTCAAATCATGTTTTTACTCGTTGTTATCATTTCGTACGAAAATTTAGTCATACGAGTAACAGCCATACCTAAATTGGAGCGTTTCGGTATGTTCCATATAAATTGCAGTGTTGCCAAAATGTGGGGAATTCCTCAAAACGTGAGGAATTCATGACCCTCTTGGGGAATTTTTGAGTAATTTTTATTTGAGGAATTTTTGAGGATTTTTTTTACTAACGCATTATTTCTGACGTTACCCATTGAATAGCCCTTTGTTTTCACCATCATAAATAACGGACGTTCACACTGTGCAATGACTTACATGACTGTCGTGTGAGCCAGCTCTAAAACGTGTTCCAATAAAAACAACGAATATTCGTTGCGATAGATCTAGTTTTAATTATGTCACCGGCGGCAGCGAATACGTGGTTGATATTTAGTTTTTCGTATGATATCCGACCTGTCCCATATGCCTAGTTTCGACAACCTACCAAAGCGTTGTGAATTATGGAGTTTTTTGCTTTCCATTGTTATGGACTTGCGTGCTGGTCTACTAAACTTTTCACATGAAATGTCAATTTTTGCTAAATGCACTAACCTAACCTGCTGGTAATACTGGCACGCTGGCGGTAGCGTGGCTAGAGCTCGCCGGATGGGGTGGGACTTGCCAAACAGGGAAGTGTGTCAACAGACCAACGCATGCCAAACAAAAAAATAAAATCGTGCCAGATTTAACACACTCTATACTTACTGTCGCTTCACGTTTCTCCACTCGATCAAGTTTTCAATTTAAAATCTCTCACAGTACGCTGGTAGACGGACTTAGCTGGTATTCTTCCGTCTAGGGCTGCCCTCCCTCATATGACCTTCCTTGGCCAACCATGGTGACCATCTTCCCAGAGATGCTGATCACCCCACAAAGTTAAAATACCACAATCACATTACCTGACCATACCTACGCCAGTTTCAGTTTCTTAGGGCCAATTTCACAGTGAGCGCTTAAGCTTTAGCTTAGCTAAACCGTTAGGGTAGAGAAAGCACTTAAGCTTTAGCTTAGCTAAACCGTTAGGGTAGCTTAAGCGGCCCTTAAATATTTTCCAATTTCACAGTTGACTAGCTCACTTTTGTCATTATCATAGATACGAACCAGAAAAATGTAAATAAATTTGACAGTAAACAAAATTTGTGTATATGGAATTTCTTAAAAAAATATTTCATTCATAGCAAGCGAACCGCAACTGTGCCGTTGCACTGCTTTTAGTGTTTTTTTAAAAAGCTGCATAATAGTCAACAGTCAAGAAATGCGACGCGGACTGCCGTTGGATGTTTGGCACAATGCTATCAATGCATTTAACGAACATGATACTTGTTGCATGTGGTGGTTGATACAAATCAAAATATGTTGCGAATCAAGCGAGACCATAAGTACTGCTGAAAATTTTCGTTCAAGTCTCATTTCCGTTCTAGCACGTCACCGCAAGGTTAAAACAGCTCTTAAAAACATTCACCAATATTCAAATTTCCTATTGGGATATTCGTTTGAATGTTTTTGTAGAAAAAAAAACAGTTATGTCAAAGTAAGTTTTTTTTTTTGTTAAAAAAATCGGGTGATTTAGACAAAGAGAAATGTCATTTAAAGGGCGTTACACACACACACACACACACACACACACACAAGTAATTTTCGGTTTCGATCGCTGACCGTTTGTTAAATTCGCCGTCGATGAACTTACCCAGCAAACAGAAAGACGCTTGGAAATTAACTTAATTTATGTTCAGTAAATGTACTTCGTATTTTTGCAAAGTGAATGGCCATATTCGCGGTTTTGTTGGGTCACAGCTGGGGCTACTTTGGAAAAAGTATATGAGTGTGAGCATACTGGTGCGACTGTTTCCAAAGAAGTTTCTTTATAATGCTGGTCAAATATAGTTGGTAATGAAATTCTGCATTTGCTGTGATAAATCGAAATCATGAATGCGATTGGCATTTTGTGGACTTTTTGTCCGGTCTTTTTTGTAAAAAAAAAAAATAGGCTATGAAAACATTTGGAACTGAAAACTATTTCCATGCGTTTAATCCTAAGTCACTAAAATTGTTTGCTGGGTTGCTCAGGCAAATAACAGCAAAAGCATTTTCTATGTTTGTGTGTGCATGTGTGCAATCGCTGACTTTGGTTCGGTGGTATACTGAAAATTATTCAAGAGCGAAAAACGATTAAAACTTTGTGGACGATAGACGTGTTTTGCGCTGCTAAAATTTAATTTGTAAAAAGACAACGTTCAGTTCACTTTAAATAAATTTATTGCCGGCTAGCTTGGCCAAAAACTTAAGCAGTTTAATTGTACACGCATTAAGATTACAATTTAATAAACGTGAGTTTTTACCGAGAGTGCAATCATTTTTATTGAATATTTTTAAATGTGCAAATATACATACAGGTTGAACGGGCCCGTGCAAGCGGAATAAAATAAACCACCATTTTTGACTGGTGGTCAAAGTCCTCGTGGCAATTTGCCCGGATATTTAAATAATGTAAGTTTGTACATTTTGCTTAAAGCCATTTTGGCCCAAAAGTCAAAATCAGTGTTTTCATGAAACCCACAGGGTGCTGGGCAGACTGAACAAACGAGCTACGCAGAGGTGTCGCAGCTTTCATACCTTGTTGGTTCACCTAATCGTAAATTTTTCCACCTTGTGGACAACTTCGGTAAGCTCTATCAAAATAAAATCTTGGATCGCTCCTTAAGAACGCGAATCCGTAGTGAAAGATTCTGTTCCAGTAAACCTATTCTGAAATATTCACCTTGAACGGGCCCAGTGACGTAGATGAAAAAAGGTAATCACGTAAATAAAAAAACCAATGACGTAGGTGAAAGAAAGCAATCACGTAAATGAACCAAAATATTACGTAGATCGGAAAGCAGAACATAATCACGTAATTAAAAAGTAAAAATATCACGTCGGCAAAAATTAAAAATCAAGTAGGTGATTTTCATAAATCGATCTCGGCCAAATTGTGTAAGATTGTGGTGTTACCACGGTTAAACCCAAAAATGAAGGGCTGAAGGCTATGGGCCTCTAATAATCAAGAATTTGTACTTGTGAACTTCAGCACGAGTGGTGTAGCACGATTGGTGTGGTGAATTTATTTATTATTTTCGAATATAGGCATACACATATAAGAATTATTTCGCGATTTTCTAAATATTATCATTATTTTGAATATTATTTAATATCATATATAATCATTGATGTCAAGAATAATTTTCTTTTTGCGTTTGGCAACCCCGAAATTTTAATTACTGTCGCACAAGTAAACCTCCTTGCAGAGCTCTACCAGGTAGGATAGGACATTTTTTTTTTGTATTAAACGTTTCTTGGTTCTAACGCAGTACCAAGTAACATTGTCAAAATAAAACTTAATTGATTTGTTGAGGGGGCCTAAAGTATTCGAAATCATAAAAAAAAAAACGCAACACGTTGTTGAATTTGGGGAAAATTATTCTTTATTTGAATTGCATAAAAACATAATTTTATGTCGTTTCTTAAGTGTGTTTTGTAACCTAAAGGGAAATTATTTAAAATTTATTTCGTTTATAAATCTTAAACTTAGTTTCCAACAGTGGATGTTGGTGTCATTGTATTATTGTAAAGTTAAATGTAGATTTAGTTTGGATCATAAATTCCAAAACTATTGGTTTGTAAATATACATATGCATTGGTAGAAATATACTCATACACATGTATATATGAAGATAGGGAATAATTTCTTGAATAAAATTAAATATTTGTGAAAATACAAAAATCCATATGTCGTGCTAACTTGAGATAGTAAGGGGGGGGATTCTTAAATGGAGGCTGATACATTTGGGATACTGCGTATAAGATGAGTTAAAGTTTCTTTTGAGGCGTTTGGCCACGAAGGGTTAGGGCTGCATATCAAGTGTAATAAGGTGCAGTATGGTAGGGAGGGTCACATTAAGGATCATTCCATCGAGATCCGGTCTGTCAGTTTGTCGCTTCGTGTAAAATTATTTTGGTTATTTTGGCATGAGTTTTTTTCTCTAATCTTGTTCCATTCCGATGAAAGTCGGAGTATTGTATGCTCCACGACCGGATGTGGAGGTAGGATAACCCCGCCCGAAGGTAAAATGCTAGCCGGTGCAAACCACAACCGGTTCGATGAACTAGGAGTCATAACAATAATGGCGCCCAAATTCTTTTTATTTTTTTTTTAGGGACAAGGTTAGAATTAAAATAAAAAGGGGTAAACTATGACTTCTTGAAGGATTGCATATCATGCTACGGATGTCTTGATTTCAAATTTGTCATTATATGAAAATTTTATATGGTCAATTGCTCCGAGCAGTCAAATGCAATGTTTCAAGGACTCATAGAAACTAAAGTAGAGATCCGAGTTTGTGAAAGTTTTCGTTCCGAAGAGTGGCTTAGAATGAAAAGTCTAAATGCATTCATTGGTTTGATGCTTTTATAAATAAGGAACAGTGAGGTCAGATTCAAGATATAAGATCGTAGTCGTTCCATGGAACGGGGTCAAGTACGACGATGACATAGTTTTTAATGTGAAGTAAAAGGCTAGTTATTATTTTATAAGCATCGAGATTTTTATCGTTCGGAAATGCGATGGCAGGGAAAGTTTAATTATAGTGCACTTTTTCTTTGTATCGTGGCTGCGGTATTAATTGGAGAATCTCTGACACGAATTCGTTTTGTAAAAGTTTTTTTTCAAGTAATTAATAAATTTTGAGTCCGTTTCGTCGTCCGCAATATTACGAGAAATTTTAAAAAGGGAGTAAAGTGGAAGGCACAGCAGTTTTTGTATAAAAAGTGGTTGAGGAAAACGGTGACCAGTACCTTCTTTGATGGAATAGGTTTACTGCCGCATCGTGAAGCAGCACTGTCAATAAGCTGCTGAGGCATTTTTGGGAGTTTTTTTTTGTCCGTCCTTTTTTCATGAATAGACAAATCGGCAGACATGTGCAAGAGTGATAAACTCATAAGAAGTAGTAAAGAAACAGAAGCGGTATCCAAATGTTCACCTCTGTTGGGGATCCACCCCTACATCTGTGACTTATTCGAAAAAAAGTATTTCTTGAAACAAAGATAGTTTTTTTTATGAGCTTGAATGAATTTCAGCACGATTTAAATAATACGTTAGAGTTGCAAAAAAATAATATTCAAAATGTTTTCAACACCACCGGCAAAGACTCCAGGTCAGGAGGCAGAATTTTTTATAGATTTGTCAAAGACCATAAATGTTAATAATCAAAACAAGGACAGAGGGATAAACACCAGACTTCAGGGTCTTGGTACAGACCAGTTGAGTGAAGGGGCCGCAGCGCTCCCAATGGCTTCTAGTAATGCAGGCACTATTTTAAATTCAGAATCAGGGAACAAAAATGGTACCAAGCCTAAAAATAGTTCAAATCGCATGCTTCAATTGGACATGTCGCAACCACCACCGAATTTGAATAAGGTTCAAAAAGACAAGGGCGGAAGGATAGACCCGTCAAAAGATAAGCACACAGGAGACAGAATTAGCGCTTTAGAGGAGGCGCTAGGGAGAATTGTACTATGTTTGGACCAAATTAATGAAAAACAGCGGGACGTAGGCGAAGTTGCACCACCATTGGCAAATTTAGATAGGGGGTTTTTGCAAAAAGAACCAATAAACAATTTTAGTCATTATAACCAATTTCTATACAGTAACTCTCCAAACGATAATAATTTAAATTTTCGACAGCAACCATTTCAAGCGATTAAACCTGCTCCTTTGCTGTCAACTTTTAAACCCAATAGCAATCAACAGGCTACTTTAAATGGTGCACAACAGCAGCTGCGCAGAGACCAATACGCTCCCCAAAGCTATACACACCAACAATTAAATGAAGGCGGTCAGGACCCAAGAGATTTTAGGCAGCAGGCCTCTACTAATTTCAGTCAAGTACAACATCCACCTAGTAGTAACGTATTACCAGGCTATAACTCTCAACAACCGGCGAGAGGAGTTTATGTTAGTGCACCACAAAATTATAACTGTATGGCTAATTTACCACATAATAGTGGCATGCCAACACCAGGTCCACCAATGGGGTCTTACACAGGGCCTTATTTAGGAATGATCAGGGTTGATAAATGGGGTGTTACTTTTAGCGGTCGCGGTGATTCATCCGTTGAAGATTTTATCTTTCAAATAGAATACTTGCAGGCTCAATACCAATGTCCTTGGCAGGAGATATTGCGCGATTTCCATCGTTTGGTCGTGGATGAGGCACGTAGATGGTATTGGTTGTTTGCTCAAAATAATAACGCGTTAGATTGGACAACTCTGAAAGCAGGCCTAATCCGACAGTATAAATCCAGCCGTAGTGATTTTGAAATACTTCACGAGCTTGTTGAAAGGAAGCAAGTTTTGGGTGAGCCCATAGATACGTTTTTCCACGCTGTATGGCAGCTGCGTTCTAGACTAAGAATTGATATACCAGAACAGGATGTAATTAAAATAGTCAAGCGTAACTTGAATGAAAATCTTCGTAAATACATTTATGCTATGTCCATATATACGGTCGAGCAACTACGTGATGCATGTAAAGAAGTGGAAGTGAGTTTTTCTAGGCGAGAGGTACGTTTTGCTAATCAGACTCCAATTCAGACCAAATATCCACAAAAATATCGAGGGAACAACCTCAGTGAAATGGAAATGAGCACTGGTTATGTAGAGGAAGAGTGTGATGGCTCTGAAAACGTTGCGGAGGTGTCTACACGATCCCAAACACAGGAACATCCGCGAAGGAAAGCGATAGTCTGCTGGAACTGTAATCAGACAGGCCATATGTTTAAGGAATGCACGTCATTGACAAGGAAAATATTTTGTTACAAATGCGGACTGGAAGATGTTTTCAGCCCGAATTGTCCGAACTGTAAGTCGGGAAACGACAGGCGGAACGCAATAGGAACGGGGGAATCGCGCTCCAGACCGAACCCCGTCGAGATACCACAGCATCATCGCAAGAACTAAAAAGTGAGCTATTATTAGGAAAAAAAGTTAGTATATTAGAAAACAGATACAGGACTAATGGGGTTAGTCAAAAAAATAAAAAATTATTGGAAATAAAACCATACGATGAAAAATTTGGAAATTACCTAGAGGTGCGAAACAGGATATTCAGTGAAAAACAGTTGGATGGAGTGAGGAAAGTGTCTAGACGGATTGTTAAGGCACGACAAAGATACAAGCGTCGTAAGTTAATGCGTCAAGTGGTGGCGGCCGCAGTAGGAAGTACAGATAGAGAAGATGAGCGCCCTTACGCAGAGATAATCATCGGCACACGCACAATTAGGGGTTTACTCGACACTGGCGCATCTGTCAGCATTCTGGGGAAAGGATGTCGAGAGTTGGTTGCGGATATAGGCGGCGAGATCAAGCGTTTTTACTCTCAAGTACGTACTGCAGGCGGACGCAAACACACAGTGATCGGGAAGTTGAACGCGGTAATAAATTATGAAGGCAAAAATCGAGAAATCGAATTTTATCTTTGTCCATCTCTAGAACAGGAAGCATACCTAGGCATCGATTTCTGGAAAAAGTTCGAACTCGCTCCAAAGATTGTTGGCGTTGCAGAAGTCACTGTCCCAAATTATAGCGAACAAAATTCAGTAACAAGTGAGCCATCTTGTAATCTTTCGGTCAATAAGGTAGAACACTCGTTGACGCCTGATCAACGTGAGCGGTTGGATATCGTAAAGAAAGAGTTTCTAACTTATGAGGAACATGGACTTGGGCAAACAAAGCTTGAAACCCATACTATCAAACTCATCCCTGGTGCTGTGCCTATAAAGGATAGGCATTATCCACTCTCACCAGCGATGCAGGAAGTCGTCTACACGGAGATAGATAAGATGTTAAAGTTGGGAGTAATCGAGACAAGTAATAGTGCATGGTCTAATAGAACTACGGTGGTGCGGAAACCAGGAAAAAATCGTTTCTGCCTGGACGCGCGTAAACTTAACACTCTTACTATAAAAGATGCATACCCACTTCCTAATATAGAAGGCATTCTCAGCCGAGTGGATTATACCAACTATATTAGTAGTGTTGACCTGAAAAACGCGTTCTGGCAAATAAAATTGGAAGACGATTGCAAAGAATATACGGCGTTTACGGTGCCTGGGCGTCCGTTATACCAGTTTGTGATGATGCCCTTCGGCCTTTGCAACGCCGCACAAAGGCTTTGTCGTCTCATGGATCGGGTCATTCCACAAAGACTGAAGGATAACGTTTTTGTCTATCTGGATGACTTGCTGGTGGTGGCTCCTGATTTCGATTCACATATGTCGGTGTTGCGCGAAGTTGCCAGATGCCTGAAGGAGGCTAACTTAACTATAGGATTAGAAAAATCACATTTTTGTTTCAAGGAGCTAAGGTACCTGGGATTTATCATCGGAGGCGGCATGCTCAAAACTGACCCCGAAAAGGTAGCGGCGATAACACGCATTCAAGTTCCTCGCAGCGTCAAAGAAGTTCGTAGCTTCTTAGGCACTGCCGGCTGGTATCGTCGGTTCATTCGGAATTTTGCAGAGCTAGCTGCACCGATAAGTGATACCCTGAAAAAAAAGGTGAAATTTCAAATGACTCCACCCGCTATTGAAGCTTTTGAGCGGCTGAAACTTGCGCTTACAACCGCGCCTGTGTTAACATATCCGGATTTTTCGAGGCCATTTTGGATTCAATGTGATGCTTCACATGTTGGTGTTGGGGCAGTTCTGTTTCAGAAGGATGATAATGACAATGAGCGTCCCATTGCATTTTACTCGCAAAAGCTGAACCAGTGTCAAAAGAACTATAGTGTAACTGAGAAGGAGTGCCTGGCAGCCATCTTGGCGGTTGAACGCTTCCGACCATATGTAGAGATGATGCATTTTACAGTAGTGACTGATCATGCAAGCCTCAAATGGCTCATGACCATGAAAGATTTACACGGCAAGTTGGCAAGATGGTCTCTACGTTTGCAAGCGTTTGATTTCAAAATTGAGCATCGGAAGGGCGCGGACAACATTGTAGCTGACATGCTCTCACGCTCTGTAGAAGAAACAGAAATGCAAGAGGACGTAATATTTGATTTTGACACCACTGAATTTGAGTCGCCGGAATATTTGGAGTTAATAAAAACAGTTCAAGAAAACCAACAAAAGCTGCCTGATATGAGAGTAGAAAGTGGAATGGTGTTTAAGAGAACAGAATTTGACAGAGGTAACCTGACTTTAGAGGAAAATGTTTGGAAACTGTGGGTCCCGGAGGCGCTTAGATCGGCTCTTATAGAAAAGGCCCATGACATTGAGACAGCATCACACGGAGGAGTCGCGAAAACTGTACACCGACTTCGCCAATTTTATCACTGGCCAGGAATGGTGATACAAGTTCGTAACTATATCCGAAAGTGTACAGTCTGTAAAGAGACAAAATCTGTGAATTACGAAATGAGACCATCTATTGGTAAAGAAGTTTTCACCGAACGACCTTTCCAGAAACTATACATAGATTTTCTGGGTAAGTACCCTAGGTCGAAAGGCGGGAACGCATACATCTTTATAGTGCTGGACCATTTTTCGAAATTTGTATTCTTGAAAGCGATGCATGAGGCTACGGCAAGTAATGTGGTTACATTTTTAGTTCATGATATATTCCACAAATTTGGAGTACCCGAACTTATACACTCCGACAACGGGAAACAGTTTGTGTCTAAGGAATTTCAAAAACTTATTGAGACCTACAAAATAAAACATCTACGAACGGCCTTTTACTCACCCCAAGCTAACGCAGCGGAACGAGTAAATCAGTCGGTGCTCAACGCCATTAGGGCATATTTGGAAAAAGATCACCGTGACTGGGATCTGTATCTGACGGAAATAGAATGTGCGTTACGCAGTTCGATCCACCAAGCCACCGGAGTTACTCCTTACTTTGCGCTTTTTGGCCAGCATATGTTTTCCAGCGGCTTGGATTATAAACTTGCTCGGAAATTGCACGCAATGGACGACAACGAAATAAGGCTGCTGCAGCGTGAAGACCGTCTCGCGCTCATCCGCGACAAGATAAAGGAAAACCTACATAGTGCCTATGAAAAGAGTGCGCGCAGGTACAATATTCGTAAACGTGAAGTTAAGTTTGAGCCTGGTCAGGAGGTGTATAAGCGAAACGTGATCTTAAGCGATTTCAAAAATGCCATTAATTCTAAATTTTGTCGTAAATTTTCTAAATGTCGGATAAAAAGTGTAATTGGCAATAATATGTACGAAATCGAACGTTTAGATGGAACGCCGATAGGTCCTTTTCACGCTATGCATCTTAAACAATAACCACCAGAATATTTCGAAATAATCTCTTGACTTTAAAATCAGTATGGTTATCCTTATAAGCTGATAAAGTTTGGCCGGCTTACTCAGTCTGAGGGTAGATTTTAGGGTGTGGGTGTAGCTCACGTTGGGCACTGACAAACAGACATAACCACATTTTTTCCACTGTCCCTGTTGCGATTCGATTTATCTTCTCTTCCAAAGACAGAGATTTGTTGCATGTGGTGGTTGATACAAATCAAAATATGTTGCGAATCAAGCGAGACCATAAGTACTGCTGAAAATTTTCGTTCAAGTCTCATTTCCGTTCTAGCACGTCACCGCAAGGTTAAAACAGCTCTTAAAAACATTCACCAATATTCAAATTTCCTATTGGGATATTCGTTTGAATGTTTTTGTAGAAAAAAAAACAGTTATGTCAAAGTAAGTTTTTTTTTTTGTTAAAAAAATCGGGTGATTTAGACAAAGAGAAATGTCATTTAAAGGGCGTTACACACACACACACACACACACACACACACAAGTAATTTTCGGTTTCGATCGCTGACCGTTTGTTAAATTCGCCGTCGATGAACTTACCCAGCAAACAGAAAGACGCTTGGAAATTAACTTAATTTATGTTCAGTAAATGTACTTCGTATTTTTGCAAAGTGAATGGCCATATTCGCGGTTTTGTTGGGTCACAGCTGGGGCTACTTTGGAAAAAGTATATGAGTGTGAGCATACTGGTGCGACTGTTTCCAAAGAAGTTTCTTTATAATGCTGGTCAAATATAGTTGGTAATGAAATTCTGCATTTGCTGTGATAAATCGAAATCATGAATGCGATTGGCATTTTGTGGACTTTTTGTCCGGTCTTTTTTGTAAAAAAAAAAAAATAGGCTATGAAAACATTTGGAACTGAAAACTATTTCCATGCGTTTAATCCTAAGTCACTAAAATTGTTTGCTGGGTTGCTCAGGCAAATAACAGCAAAAGCATTTTCTATGTTTGTGTGTGCATGTGTGCAATCGCTGACTTTGGTTCGGTGGTATACTGAAAATTATTCAAGAGCGAAAAACGATTAAAACTTTGTGGACGATAGACGTGTTTTGCGCTGCTAAAATTTAATTTGTAAAAAGACAACGTTCAGTTCACTTTAAATAAATTTATTGCCGGCTAGCTTGGCCAAAAACTTAAGCAGTTTAATTGTACACGCATTAAGATTACAATTTAATAAACGTGAGTTTTTACCGAGAGTGCAATCATTTTTATTGAATATTTTTAAATGTGCAAATATACATACAGGTTGAACGGGCCCGTGCAAGCGGAATAAAATAAACCACCATTTTTGACTGGTGGTCAAAGTCCTCGTGGCAATTTGCCCGGATATTTAAATAATGTAAGTTTGTACATTTTGCTTAAAGCCATTTTGGCCCAAAAGTCAAAATCAGTGTTTTCATGAAACCCACAGGGTGCTGGGCAGACTGAACAAACGAGCTACGCAGAGGTGTCGCAGCTTTCATACCTTGTTGGTTCACCTAATCGTAAATTTTTCCACCTTGTGGACAACTTCGGTAAGCTCTATCAAAATAAAATCTTGGATCGCTCCTTAAGAACGCGAATCCGTAGTGAAAGATTCTGTTCCAGTAAACCTATTCTGAAATATTCACCTTGAACGGGCCCAGTGACGTAGATGAAAAAAGGTAATCACGTAAATAAAAAAACCAATGACGTAGGTGAAAGAAAGCAATCACGTAAATGAACCAAAATATTACGTAGATCGGAAAGCAGAACATAATCACGTAATTAAAAAGTAAAAATATCACGTCGGCAAAAATTAAAAATCAAGTAGGTGATTTTCATAAATCGATCTCGGCCAAATTGTGTAAGATTGTGGTGTTACCACGGTTAAACCCAAAAATGAAGGGCTGAAGGCTATGGGCCTCTAATAATCAAGAATTTGTACTTGTGAACTTCAGCACGAGTGGTGTAGCACGATTGGTGTGGTGAATTTATTTATTATTTTCGAATATAGGCATACACATATAAGAATTATTTCGCGATTTTCTAAATATTATCATTATTTTGAATATTATTTAATATCATATATAATCATTGATGTCAAGAATAATTTTCTTTTTGCGTTTGGCAACCCCGAAATTTTAATTACTGTCGCACAAGTAAACCTCCTTGCAGAGCTCTACCAGGTAGGATAGGACATTTTTTTTTTGTATTAAACGTTTCTTGGTTCTAACGCAGTACCAAGTAACATTGTCAAAATAAAACTTAATTGATTTGTTGAGGGGGCCTAAAGTATTCGAAATCATAAAAAAAAAAACGCAACACGTTGTTGAATTTGGGGAAAATTATTCTTTATTTGAATTGCAT
Source organism: Calliopum simillimum (assembly GCA_951812925.1). Classification (NCBI taxonomy): domain Eukaryota; kingdom Metazoa; phylum Arthropoda; class Insecta; order Diptera; family Lauxaniidae; genus Calliopum; species Calliopum simillimum. The sequence goes on from OX638368.1 coordinate 25,015,242, forward strand.
AAAAACATAATTTTATGTCGTTTCTTAAGTGTGTTTTGTAACCTAAAGGGAAATTATTTAAAATTTATTTCGTTTATAAATCTTAAACTTAGTTTCCAACAGTGGATGTTGGTGTCATTGTATTATTGTAAAGTTAAATGTAGATTTAGTTTGGATCATAAATTCCAAAACTATTGGTTTGTAAATATACATATGCATTGGTAGAAATATACTCATACACATGTATATATGAAGATAGGGAATAATTTCTTGAATAAAATTAAATATTTGTGAAAATACAAAAATCCATATGTCGTGCTAACTTGAGATAGTAAGGGGGGGGATTCTTAAATGGAGGCTGATACATTTGGGATACTGCGTATAAGATGAGTTAAAGTTTCTTTTGAGGCGTTTGGCCACGAAGGGTTAGGGCTGCATATCAAGTGTAATAAGGTGCAGTATGGTAGGGAGGGTCACATTAAGGATCATTCCATCGAGATCCGGTCTGTCAGTTTGTCGCTTCGTGTAAAATTATTTTGGTTATTTTGGCATGAGTTTTTTTCTCTAATCTTGTTCCATTCCGATGAAAGTCGGAGTATTGTATGCTCCACGACCGGATGTGGAGGTAGGATAACCCCGCCCGAAGGTAAAATGCTAGCCGGTGCAAACCACAACCGGTTCGATGAACTAGGAGTCATAACATACTACAGGGCGTAAAGAGTATGGATATGGTTACCGAAATGCTTAGCAATTTGGCACGTAATGAGTCAAAATTTTTTTAAATTGAAGGTGATGGGAGTATTGAAATATGGAATAAATAATGTACAGAATACAATGGAGTATCGCAATTAAACTAATAGATGTAGTTTTCATAAAAATTTTAAATTTTAGGCATAAATAAACACAACCAAATTAAGTTATTTTCTTTTAACTTTTATTGAAACCAAACTTCCAAATCGATTCTTCCTTGTTGATGACGGTATTGCAGAGAAAGCAGTCAGAATTGAACGCTTGCAATTGAAGACGTTGGGTTACAATTTGACTTTTTTAAATAATAAAACGCTGCGTGTTCCAAATAAATTGAGATATTCATCCCACTGGCCCTATGCTTCCCTTAAAAGTTTCAAGAGAATACATAGATCGCATCCATCGAAGTCATCAAATGTATGCACCCCAAATTTTGTCTTTCTGGTACAAATGTAACTTATTCCTGGAAATTTATTGAAAGTTAATATAAATCATTTATATTATATACTTACCCAAACTGTTCCATTTACTCAAAATTTCAATGATTGTTTATTTAAATTTATTTTTGAATTCAAATTATTCTGTTTATTTTTAATATTTTGACCTCCCTAACTATTTATAGTGTCGATTGACTGGCGCTTAAGCGGCCCTTAAATTAAAATGACTGTGAAAATGAAATTTGAAGTTAAACTACACTCAACAGATAAACTACGCTTAAGCTCACACTGTGAAATTGGGCCTTAAGCGAACATTTTTCTTGTTCGCATTGAAGGCACAAATCGAATTTTCATTAAATTCACTATAATAAACTGATTTTATTCTACCCCGATCATCTCGGGTGGCTTATAGGGGTTATCAAATTACAAATGTTCTTACAATTATGTTTCATTTTTTGTTAATCCAAAATAAAAAGTTTGCTGAAGGCAAAAGGTATATTGAGCATCAAAAAAAACTTATTCATAAGGTTCTTATGAAGCAAATATAAACCAATATACTATATTACTGACTTCATCATATGCTGAGTGAATGATTATCTATCTAATTGAAAATATATCTTAACTTAGAGGTAATTAAACAATATGAAATATCAAGTAGTAAACTTGAAGTTTTACTATTTTAATTTTACTCTTTTCACAGAAATTTCATTAGAATAAAAAAACCAGAGTAAATATCTGATTTTAATGAAATAAATTTAAATTCAGTCGCAAGGGCAGTTAATATACTTTAAATTTAAAAGGATATTTCCATCAGTAATTATAAACTATCTTTGTACTTTAAATTTAAAAGGATATTTCCATTAGTAATTATAAACTATTTTTATAATCATGTGCACCCTAAACTTGTATCCTTTTCCCTGCTTTTGTTTTTCTCAAACGTTCACCAAATACTAAATACCTTAGCCTGCCTAATTTAGCGCTAAATGAGGGAACCAGGGTACATTAAAAGTAAATGATAGCTTAAAAAAAAGGATGCCAGTTAAGTGCAGAGATTAAACTATTAATGATAAAAATAGCATATTGCATATTAACATTAATGACTTTAATTCTATGCGTTTGACATTATTTTATTCAAATATTTAAAAAAAAAAAAAAGTACTGATCTAAATCAAAATTTAGGTATTCAAGAAATGTTTTATAGTATATTTAATATATATGAATCAAATTTTATAGTTACAACCCCGCTGTCGTCAACCTCGCTGAAACTATCGCCTACTCGGGACTGGCCACCGGTTTAGATGCTGGTTCTGTCTCCTAATTCTAGCGTTGCTTTTGATCTCATTCTTCGATGTTGCATTTGCTTATTTGTGATTTATTGTTTTATTTGCTTTTTATTATTGTATTTTTATTTTATTTATTTTTGACATTTATCTGGGTTTAAGCGGTAAGTCCTTAAGTTATTTGTGTTTTCTTTCGTTTTCTTTCGTTTGCTTTCTTTAATTTCTTTTTTTTTTATCTTTTCTCCTACGTAACCATATTGAATTATGGACTGACCCATTTAACACATACTACGATACATTTTTCAAAATTTACTACCACAATGAAATTTAAAAAGGGAAAGATATAAACAAAAATATGCCTTGTTTCCTTACTCAAAAAATATCAAGTTGACAGAGAACAAAATTGAATTTTAATTTATCGTCAATCGAAGCACATTAACAAACAATGATTGTGAAATTATTGTTGTTGATCGGAAAAACACGTAAGTTGCGTTTGTATTGTTACTTTGTATAATTAAACTCATTATTGTAAAATTTGAAGGAAATTTGCTGAATCAATTGTGGACCGTCTGAAGCGTCTGAAGCTACGTGACGTTTTTTTTCCCAATGAAGATGTTCCTGGACAACCTGAACATCGCAACATGGCGTAGAAGACGCCATTCAATTAATAGCTGAAGATTTTCGTGCAAAAGTGGCGCGTAATCGCAATAATGCACCACGCATGTTGCCAAAATCTGCCGATAATACCAACCCCAATACCACAATACCAGGGGGCAGTTCATCGGTTGCACCACCACTTTAAGGCCGCCATCCTGATGCGCTACAAATGTTGCTAAATTTGTTGGTTACCATCTGCAGCTCAAAATTATTACGAAGCCTCATAATTGAATGCAACTAAACCCATCATCTATTTAAAAAATTGTTTGTAACTCAATCATAAATATTTTGACATTAAAATAATTTTTTTTAAAATTTCAGTTTGATTTTTATTTGTTTACATAAATTGAAAGAATGTCTACAAAAGGAATTGGAAAAAATGAAAGAGATAGGGCAAAGTGGTTATTTTTTTTCCCGATGCTAGAAGAAATGTAACTGGTATAATACAAGATGTGTAACTGTTCTATAATAAGGTTGGTAACAGTTACAGGATTTGCTGGGTAAGAATTACAAAATTTTACTATTTTTTTCATTGTTTGACGTCACTATTTATTCTATTATTTTCGTGACCCGCCATTTTACTAAATTTCAGGTCTCACAATTTCAATCATGTATAATTTAGGCACGTCACTGGAGCACTAGGCTGAAACCCACGCTAGGGCTCCACAACTGTCGTTCCTTATTCTTCCAAAAACTTATTCGAGTATGTATAGATTGAGTCGGCTTTTCATTTAATTTTACGTTCGTTCGGTTTCTTGTAGCTGGAATTCAGCACAAATAGACAAGAGCAATATGGCTGCCGAAAGTGGAAAATTGCAACTCACACGCGATCTTCGTAATAACTCACGCGCTTGATTATTTTTTTAGTCCAATCAATGAGTCTATCATTAATTTTATTAAATACAAATGTAGCGATTTTACTATTTTTATGTTAAACGAACTCTGTCTTATTTATACGCTATTTTCACTTTGCTGGCCCAGAGAAAGAACTTTTTCACAACCACCGGCAACCGGAAAACGAACCCAAAAAAAAAAAGTGTTACTTTTTTCTTCGATAACTCTGCTATCGGGGCTGTTCACTTTGGTGGCATTTAGCAGTGTCATTATTGTTTTATACCTTACGCTGGTTTTTACCCTGTTCACATGCGACCGATTATGACCCTACGTGCACATGACACCATATTGCTGTGGATGGTCTTAATACTTCTTCCAACGCCGCTTGCAATCTTCTAAAGGGTTTTTCCGTCCTCAATCATAAAATACTTTTTTATTGAAGAGTGGTTTCTTCTGATTTTCTTCCCATCTTACTTTTCTAAAAAAACGAAGTCTTTCGCTTGAAAAAAAAAAAAAAACTAAAAAACAGAACTGTTCTATCCAAACTAACAGTAAGTTGAATTTTAAGATTGTCGCCAATACTTCTGGGTTATTCTTAGATTTCGTGTTTAAGATATTGCCATATATATTGGGGTTCCGAATACTTTTTGTGTATTGAATTTAAGTAGGATTTTGCTTATAAGCTCTTTTTAACATTCTTAAGTAACATTTAAGGAAAGTTTCGTTTAATAAATTAAACTAGATGTTTACCGGGTTATAATTATTAAGAGTCATTTAAAAAAAATTAATTCGTAATCAAAAAATTTTATGATTCTGTAAAAAATTTCCAAATTCCGAATACTTTTGTGAGCCACTGTATACGAAAGTCTTAATTTATGCTATAGGACTTATTCGCTTCTATGTTGGGCTTGACTCTTTGCTCCACTAGGAGATTAAGTATAAAGACATACATACATGCTTAATGAAGATTTTTATAAGTCTTATGATAAAAATAAACTCATGGATTTAGTGAATAAAAACTGTTTGACATTAAACTTGGATAAATAGACTTTTCAAAGAATCCTCAGTCTATTTTTTGCTTTAGTACTAATTATGTAGTTAAAAAAAAAAGTATCAGGGCCCATTCAATTTTTACAACACTGTTATTAAATTGGTATAGCCATTGGATTTTTCGATCGTCCGTTGCATTCCGTTTTCGTGACTCGTAGTTGTGTGTGAAAAATTAATAAAGGAATTTGGTGGACTTTTGTAAATATCTAGTAATATTTATAATATATACCAGCATCAATCTATATATATTGCTAAAATATTTTGTTAAATAAATCAAATTATGAATTCGAGGAACAAATTACGCTCGTCATGATGGAAGAGAAACTTTGAGCAATAGCAATTTTATTGCCAAGTAGAAAGGAAAAATTCCAAGTCTTTTTGCAACAATACGTTGGAGTGAGGGAGTACACTACAAAAATTGGCTATCGTTTTTTTTTATTTCTATTCCATTTTTCGTTAAAAAGAACGAAAGACGCTATTTTGCTTTGAAGAAAAAGGGATGCAACAATCTTTCGTCTCTTTCGGGTTCGTTAAAAAAAATCGACGACGGATAGCAGTGAAATCAAAGAAATAAAATTATAAAAAAAAAATGATGAAAATGGAGACTGACAAAATTATGGATGAAACCAATTCAAATGCACAACCAGTAAGTTTCATTTTGATTATTGCGAATATTATGTTTTTATTTAAGTAATCAATTTTTACGTCTCGTATTTCAAATTCGCGAAAAAACAAAATATTGGAAAATGATATAAAACTTATGTTTTTGTAATGATTAATTTTTTTTTTTTTGTTCAACTACAAATTTGACTTGTGTGAATCAGACAATGAAACGACGACAAATGATAAATCAAAAATTGTCCTTCGATTGCTTTTGTATGCTCAGCGTATTGAATGTTTATTTAATACATCAATTGAAAAAAAAAGAACGTATTTATATACAGTAATAAGCGCTAAGTTCAATTCATTGCAAATTTGTTGAAGGACATCATGATCTCTGTTCAAGTTTAGCATGTTACTGATCTCAATATTGATTGAACCTTGTAAATAATGAACTTTTGATTTGATACATAAAAGCCTAAATAGAAATAAATAGTATTTACATACATACTTGCAAAATGTCAAAATGTTACAACACTAAACTACTGTGGCAAATTCAATTACTTCAAAGTTTGTCTACATGATGTGTCCGATTTATTTCGTAATGTTTTTTTTCCACATATATGCAGCTCTCATTAGATTTTTATTTTCAAGCCTGATTTTTCCCATCAAATTAAAGTTTTGATTTCGTATTCTGAAAATCTATGTGACGCGGTTTGAAAAAATCATGTTCATGTTTTCAGTTTTTTTCTACATAACTTAATTTAAATTAATTATTTATTATTATATCTGTGGCAACAAACCAGAGTAGCTTAAGTCGACATAAGTGAAAATTGAGTTTTCATGCTATAATTATTTAGGTTTTCAAAAGGCTTATTTCTGTTCAACCTTTTCCAAAAAATATCGTGTTCAAGCAAAGTTATGATGCTTTATTTTATAGCTTAAGTTTTTTCAAATAATTAAACATTTGCCAAAACATCTTAAGTCAAGTAAGTTTCCGGTCATTTGTTTCACTGTTCTATAATTCTTTTAACAAAAAAACTTAAACCTACATTAGCTAAAAATATTTCAATAAAAAAAGCATCCAAAACATCTTATCTACAGTGATCCCTTTATTTCTATTTTAGCAGAAAATCTTATGCATAGTTACAATCGTTACAAACTACGTTTAAGCTCCAACAGAACCGCTTAATTTTACTTAAGGCGCTATTTTTATCAAAACAAATTTTCACAGAAAATCTTAAGTATAAAACAGTAAAAATGCAGGATTTCTTATGATTTTTTTTTAAAATTCGCCTCTCCTCGTCTTAATCAATCCATTAACTACCTCTGAGATTAAAATAATTACAATAAAACGGAACAGAAATAATTTTTCACAAAATAGTCAATATCTCAAAACGTCGATTTTCGACATAAGCTACTCTGGTTTGTTGCCACAGATATATTATTTATTTTCCGAACCCTAAAGAACTTTAGCCTAAGCATTTCCGCGATTTCGGTGTCCTTTACTTCAGAAAGATAAAAATTTTCCGTACGGTTGAAACAAAAAGTCAAATTTGGCCTCTGAAGTTTGGTTTTGTCCGACCGCGTCACCTATACATGCCGTCCAGAGGAAAAGGTACCTTATCTTCCCAAAATATAAAAACATTTTTTTTTTGCATTTTCTAAAAATACATACAATTTTGAATAAAATGACACCTCTATCACTGGAAAATCAGAAAAATTGACTGAGTTATGGTATTTTGAAATCGTAAAATAAAAATCAAATTTGTAGAAGTTCAAAGTTTGTCAATTATCAATTTTTACATTGTAGAACTTCGGTTAGTTAGACCGCTTTAATTGTTATTTGTAATTTGATAATCGACCTCAAATCAGTTGTAAATGTCTAAGCACTGAATTCCACCTTAAACTGAAAACCGGTGAAATTGACCCTATCAGGCCTGTTCAGTAATCCGCGTGGTTTCAATTACATTTCACTAAGGAGGCTTTTTGATGAAAATGGTGAGTCACGCAATAAAAAGTTTAGAATCTTTTTTATGGAGAATTACAGGTTCTATAAATGATATTGATTAACTGTAACTGTTTCCACTTTTTGCTGTTTTTTAAGAATTATAATTTTTTAAGAATAACATCAAGTCCGTCTTGTGGCATATAAAAAAATTTCCCCCTTGGCACTTTTTACAGTGGGCGTCGAAAGTTGCACTTCGAAAGCAAGTAAAGTGTATGTTCTTCGTGTTCTCGTTGGTGATAAGTATTGTTCTAAGTGTGCGTTTTTTTGTGGTGACAATTTGAAAATAAAACACTTGATCATGAAAGTGGAAGGTAGGTTCTATGATTTAAAATATAATTCAGTTTTTTTCGTGCGTTCGTATTGTGTTTATCAAAGTTATTTAGGAAAGGCTATTTGAGTATTAATTTTGATTTATGTTTATGAGTTGGTCATAATTGAGCTATAGTTATTTCATAGTTATAAGCCTAAGTCTATTGGCAATCAATACAATCATACAACCGACTTATTTTTTAGAAGTTAAATATCAAAACTACAGTAGCGAACAATGAAAAGTATATAAAAACAGTCATATCTCGGGAAAATTTCAACCGATTTCTATTCTAAAAACCATCTTCGGAAGCTCTTGACTTATTTTAAATTTTGGATGAACTCTGAAAATAAAAATATATAAACGTCGATTTGAAGTTGAAATTTTTAAAAATTCGATTTTTTCTCAAGTAGTGGCCACCACCGAAGAAACTATTAGCTGTGGAAAAATTACCAGTAGGAAAAATATATATCACAATATCAAGTTGAAATTTGCAGAGAAACCACTAACCGATTTCTATGTCCTTAGCCTTGAAAGTTTCGCTATTTATAACGCTTTAATCTAATGTAGTACACATAAAAAGATTTAAAGTTGTGGACGCAAAATACACTGTGAAATAAATATACCCAAAATCATACCCGAACAAAAAAAAAAAAAAAAAACCGTAACTGTAAAACTGTCATACCTAGCGCAAGAATTGAACTCTTTATTGAGACTTTACAAAATAACAAAGAATAAATAAAAAAGTTTTTTTTTCAATTTTATAAAATTAGTGGCTTGATTGTATAGCCTCAGGTAAAAAACAATGTTAAAAGTAACAAATTAAGTGCCACAAGGCTTTTTTAGCGAGTGCTCTATAAACAAATTAAATAATACACATTATACTTAAGACCAAGGAAAGAGAAAACGTTAATGTGAGCAAACACAAATGTGTAATCTCACGATATCGTTTTTCCCACCTTGGCACACTAATGCCTTCTTAAAGAAAAAAGTAAGATCCAATAAACCGAGAAAACAACAACAAAAGTGTTATCAATATAAAATACATGAAAATATGTACATAGATCTAATACATTACATTATTCTCGATTATCACCTTGAATGGTATTAATAAAATATGGAAAAGGAGATTCATCAAGAGGCAGATCGAAGTCATCAAATAGCACGCCGACTGGCGAGTGATAAGGAAAATCGGTCCAGGTAATATCAGCTTAGGAGTTAAATATTTTCTTAACTAGATCATTTACAGAAAATTGTGAACTGAAGACCATGTTTGAAACCTCTTGACTTTAACCTCTTGTCAAAATTTTCTGCATATTTTAAATATGTAATTGTTTTTAACGAATGGAACTTGGCAAATTTTTGAAGAATTCAGTATTGCAGTAATAATGACACCTTCCTCAATTAGGTACAGTGATATAAAATTTCTAAAATATTTTATGATGTTCTTTTATTGTTCTGAAATGGTTCCAGATTACTCTCCTAAGGAATACAAACAAATTAAGAGCTTGATAATAAAAATCGACAAATTAGCTTAGGAGACCCTAAAAGTGAATTTATTTACCATTTATTGACAGTTTTCCGAAAGTTTAAGATTGAACAGTTTTTTTCGTAGTGATAAAAAATATCAAGGCTTTTAGAGGATTTAAATCGGCTTTATACTTTAGGAGCTACAAGTCCTCAAATATTTGACTTGTCTGCAGCATCCTCTGCAGCCAAATTTTTTAAGCATTTCTGTAATTACCTTAATCACCTGTATAATGCAAAAAAATGACAACTCTTTTTTGATCGGATCAGTATTTTAAGAGTTATAAATTTAATCGGGTTTTAAGCACAAATACTCCTATGTGCGAAGGAAGGAAAAGAAATATTTTCGGCCCATTTTTTTTTTTTGGAAATTTTACTTCAGACAAGTAGTCTTTTAAGCTCAGCTTAGGCCTTTTTTGGACTTTTCTAAAACGGGCCAGTCAAAAAAATTAAGATACTCGAATTTAATGGCCGTTTAAAATAAATGAGCTTAGGAGGCTGATTACCTAAGGAAAATAATCTTATTAAGCGCTGTTTGTTAAAACCCAATTATTTTTGCTACAAAAAACCAAAATTAGGTATTAAACTTTCCAGGAAAATGAGACCAGGGATCTGACGAAATTATGGAGTTCAATAGTAAAATGTCAAGGATTTGTAACCTATAAATGTATTTATAAATACTTATGTATGTACAACCAAAATATATTTTACAAGAAAACAATAACCAGGGAACTGAGAATCTGACTGGCCGTGACAACAAAACTCGGCATTTCGGCCAAAATATCCTCGATTTGAGATATATGCAGGCGATCCTAAAGTAACTTCAATCCGGCCATTCGCATTAATCAAACAGCAATGCTAATTCATAAAATTGTTTGAGATTGAGAGGTTGATAAAAAATTCGAATAACGTATTTTTTGATTTCTAGTGCAAAATATACGTTGGGTTTAATTTACCATGAAAACTTTAATTTCGTGAGAGTTTAATGTTAAATTATTTTAAGATCAAAATCGCTTTTGTTAAATATTCTTTATTTTATGAAAGGCTAAAGCTGCGCGAAAGCAGTAAAATTTAATTTATTGTTTTTATTTAAAAATTTAATCGTGTTTTAGCCTTTTATAAAATAATGTTAAATTTTTGCATGAAATATCTTTGAGATCGATCTAATTTTTATTGTCATACTAGACACAATTGAGATGTTTAGTTTTGTTCCTAAATCAATGCATTATATTTACAAAAAATGTACAAAATAAGGTGAGCCGCAGAATATTCGTGAGTGGAATCCCCCATATTCCTTCTTCGAGTGCCAGAAGCCATACTGCTTTTCTGTGTTACACATGATATCATTGAGCGCCAAGATCTGATATGAATGCTTTCACAAAGAAAGGAGCACTGCAGACCCTCTACGATCGCTTCTTATATAAAAGTACAGCATATTTAGAAGATATATAGTAAAGCAAGTGCCAATCGTTCTAATTGTTTTAAAGAGTAAAAAAATGAATTGTTTTTCCATTTCGTATCTTAATTTTCCACCTTGAATGGATATTGTCAAAACTACAGAACTTATGGAGAAATAAATTGCAGTTTCGAATTAAGCGGCTCAAAATCCGTAGAAGAACAGTTTAGATTATAAAAGAAAAATTTTTTTCCGTTAAATTCGAATCTGCAATTTATTTCCGCCTAAGTTCCTAAGATTTGATTTAGAGGTATTGTCGGTCTGTTCAAGGTGGTACATAATAACATTCCATATCAAGGAGCATTTTTCGTTCCATAAAATGTTCTCTGAAATGGACTGAATTTTACATGGTGATCATTTACACAAAAATGAAACTGTTGGTTCCCGGTAATCGAAATTCGAAGCGCCTTTAATTTTTTCCATACAAATTTTTTATTATTCTTTTTTTTCACCTTGAATGGGCAATATTTCCAAAACTACAAACGCAGAAAAAAATTGCACAGTTATTTGAATTTAACGGCTCAAAATAAAAGTAGTCATTTTAAAATAAATTAATTTCTCATATTACATAAGTGGCATTTTTCGGTTTAGGAAATGGTTTTGAGTCCAACAAATGTTCTCAAATTTTACATGGTGCCCTGGGAACAAAGTTCCGGGCATCTTTAGTTTTTAAACCAACCTAATGTATACTCAATGCAATAATAATTGACCTGTTTCTTTTGACGCGTATATACACTTGTGTTAATTTTCAAATTTCGATAACTTAAGAAGGTTGGTCGCACGATAAAAAGTGCAAGGATCCCTTTTTTCTTTTTTTTTGTATAGAATCACATGCTTTGGAAATAATTTGCTTTGCAATTAAATTAAAATTTAACATTTAGGATTTATTTAATAAAAACCGATTTTTTTACATTTATCGCCGCTTAAGTGCTTTTCATTGAATAATTCCTAAACGGTAGATTTTTTATTTTTTGTTGACCATGTGATTCTCCATAAAAGATATCCTTGAACTTTTTATCGTCTGATTAACCGTTCATGGTTTATCACAATTTGAAAATTACCACAGTTGTATACACGCGTCAAAAGAGGCACGAATAATAATTGCTTATTATTAATTTTGTAATTCTCTCAAATAGTTTACTTCAACGATGTTGTACGATCCTGTCCGCAAGAAAGAGTCATCACCAACATTTCAAATAGAACGTGAGACCTGCTTAACTTATTTTTCACAATGGAACGAAGCCGATCAAGTTGATTTTGTTGAGCAGTTGTTATCTCGAATGTGTCACTATCAACATGGACATATAAATGCTTTTCTGAAGCCGATGCTGCAGCGAGATTTTATATCATTATTGCCTAGTAAGTACATTACAATAAATTGTTTGCTGAACAGTTTTAATAAAAATGTCAAAAATGAGACATTAACATTGCCAAATTCAAAGCAAAAAGTTGGTATAAATCACATAGTGGGCTTACCTAGTTTTGATTCTACACGCCTCACTCATTGGTACCATTTCCTTTAGTTTTTAATTTTTCCAAACAACTTTTAATAACACTAAAAAAATACAACTCACTTAATTCTGTTTTTACACAGTCTTTTATTACACGGTTTTGATTTAACACGGTTTGAAAATATTTTTTTTTTAAATATTTTTACACGATTTTATTCCATTTAGCACGATTCAAAAGTTTTTGGGCTTAAATTTTATTTGTCAGATTTAATTTTTGCGAAATGTGTTCATTTCTGCCGTAAAAAATATAAGGTCGCAACCTAAGTAACGGCATTTCAAACTTTATTTCTCCATCGGATTAAGCAATTTTTTATCTATATTTTAGTCCAATCTGCAATTTTTTTACGTTTTCCACTTCTCTTGCAAATTGCAAATAAAGAAATGTAAACATAACACCCTGTTTTCATAATTAAAATCATAAAAGGCAGTATCTCTATACAAAAAAAATTAAAAATGAAATAAATTTTTTAAGAAAGAGAATTTGCTGCCTTTTCTGAATAAAAATAAAATTTCGATTTTCTCAAAACTATGATAATGAGTTGCGTCTTATTATAATTTTACGGCAGATATCACAAATTTAGTGGAATTCCCTTATTGTGCATACAAGCAAATTTGAAAAGTTAATATTTTGTGAACGTGCTTGGTAAAGACATCTTTTATAGACAAATTTGTTTTTCTAATATTATATTAAATTTAATTTTAATGCTTAAGATAAAATTTACGCCAAAAAATATTTTGTATTCATTGGGAATGCACGGCAGTTTGAGAAAATTCCCCGGGAATCTTGATTCACGATAACCCCCATTTAGTTTTTTAATTTTTCACTAATTTTAATAGGTTTTAAAGATAAGGAACCAATCACCTGTTTTTGTATACGATCAATGTCTTTTTTTACACGGTTTTTTCTAAAACCAATCTACCGTGTAAAAACAGAATTAGGTGTATTGTAAAATTTTAATAATAAAATATGTCATAGAAAGCACAACTCTGCCAAATGGAACAAATTCATAACTTCGTTTAAAGTTTTTCAAATAAAGATCCTACAGGATTAAGTTAAATGAATACCAGATTCAAACTTTAATGCAGTTTTTTTACATTTAAACACTTAACAATTTTTTTTTTTTAAATTTTTTTAATTTAGAAAAAGGTCTTGATCATATTGCCGAAAACATACTCTCATACCTCGATGCTGACTCTCTTAAAGCAGCTGAATTGGTTTGCAAAGAATGGTTACGTGTCATCTCTGAGGGCATGTTATGGAAAAAACTAATCGAGCGAAAAGTACGTACTGATTCTTTGTGGCGTGGCCTAGCTGAAAGGCGTGGTTGGATCCAGTATCTATTCAAGCCACGCCCGGGAACATCACATCGACCACATTCATTCTATCGTGAACTGTTTCCGAAAATTATGAATGTAAGCATTTCATCCAAACGTTTTTTTTTTTTTTCAAATTGAGATTTGATTAATTCTTATATTTATAAAATTTAAAGGATATTGAAAGCATAGAAAATAATTGGCGATCTGGGCGTCATATGTTGCGCCGTATAAATTGTCGTTCAGAAAATTCAAAAGGTGTTTATTGTCTGCAATATGATGATGTGAAAATTGTGTCTGGTCTTAGAGATAATACCATTAAAATTTGGGATCGAACGGATTTGCAATGTGTTAAGGTATATATTAAGAATTACTAAGCGTTTTTTTGTTATGTTTTCAATTATATTTTGTTATAAATAGACTCTCACTGGTCATACTGGTTCAGTCCTTTGTCTCCAATATGATGATAAAGTCATCATTAGTGGTTCTTCTGATTCAACTGTGCGCGTCTGGGACGTTATTAATGGTGAAATGGTTAATACATTGATACATCATTGTGAAGCTGTATTGCATTTACGCTTCAACAATGGCATGATGGTGACCTGTTCGAAAGATCGTTCAATTGCTGTATGGGACATGACCTCGCCAAGTGAAATAACACTACGCCGTGTTTTGGTCGGTCATCGTGCTGCTGTGAATGTTGTTGATTTTGATGAAAAGTACATTGTTTCGGCCAGCGGCGATCGTACAATAAAAGTTTGGTCAACTTCAAGCTGTGAATTTGTACGCACATTGAATGGTCACAAACGTGGTATTGCTTGCTTACAATATCGGGATCGTTTGGTAGTTAGTGGCAGTTCGGATAATTCGATCAGGTTAGTAAGGGTTTATACATATATGTAGATATACATGGCTGTCCGGAATCCTTGTGATTTCAATTACTTTTCATCTAGGAGGCTTTTTGATGAAAACGGTGTGAGTGCAACGATAAAAAGTATTAGAATCTCTTTTGTGGAGAATTGCAGGTTCTACAAATAATATTGATTAGCATTAACGAAAAAGTAACCGTTCGAGAAATATTCTCATAAAACTGCAAAATATTTCGTAAACGGTTACCCCTTCGTAAATACAAATCAATATCATTTGTAGAAACTGTAACTCTCCATATAAAAGATTCTAATGCTGTTCATTGTGTGACACCATTTTCATTTAAAAGCTTCCGAAATGAAAAGTAATTGAAAGACTTGATGTTTGATTTAATTTGTATTTCAATTAATGATTTTATATTAATTTCAATTATTGTTAAAATTAGGCAAACTTGAGTCTTTAATTTTATCGAATTTTTAATTAGATTATGGGACATTGAGTGCGGTGCTTGCTTACGTGTGCTTGAAGGACATGAGGAACTTGTTCGTTGCATTCGGTTTGATTCAAAACGTATCGTCAGCGGTGCATATGATGGGAAAATCAAAGTTTGGGATTTGGTTGCAGCATTAGATCCACGCGCTCAATCGAACTCACTTTGCCTTAACACACTTGTGGTAATTGCCATAATCTTAACGTATGATTGTCGATTGAAGAATTAAAAATAATTTATAATTTTGCAGGAACATACTGGTAGAGTATTTCGTTTGCAATTCGATGAATTTCAAATTGTTAGCAGTTCACATGATGACACCATTTTAATTTGGGACTTTTTAAATTACACACCCAATGAAAATACTACATGCCGAACTCCATCACGTACGTGCTTTACTTGAAATATTTTAATATAAGTTTATTTTATTACTTTTTCGATCATAATACATATTTATTTTGTAGCTGCACTAATGGAACATTAACAACTTATTCAAAGTCAGCTTCTCAGCGTTGACGGATAGAAACCTGCTAATATTTAACGTTATATACGCTGGATTTTATCAAAATGTTATTTAGAAGCAGATCTCCAACATTTTATAATCTAAACAAATATTAAAAAAAAGATAAAAAAAAATTCATAACTTTAAAAGTGGGTGATATGAAGTCAATATGTATCTTGATTTGTAAGTGCTTCAAGATATATGGACGAGTGTCGTCGACAAGTTCGAAACAAAACATTCATTGAATATCGTAAAATTAAATAAATATTTTAAAACAGCTGAATATAGTATAGTAATATTTAATATGTAGCATCATGCCGAAATCATACAAATTGGAAAAAGGAAACAAAGCAAAATAAAATGCATAGAATTATTTATTGATTACGCAGATACAAATTAAAAGCATTGAAAACAATTATATTGCCAAGTTGAAACATAAATTTATATATATATAAAATATTACAACTTTACCTACTTATAAATAAAGAAATAAATGAAATTAAGCATGAAGTGATTTTATTTCTTTTTTTTTAATTGTTTTAGTGAGTGTGGTATTTGTTTAAGTTAATATGTTAATATTCTACAAATAATGTTGATTTGTATTTTCGAAAAATAAGCCATTTAGGAAATATTCGATAAAAACGAATTTTTTCGGCTTTTTGCGGTATTTTAAGAATTTTTCGAGAACGGTTACTTTTTCGGTAATAAAAATCAATATTTGTTGTAGTTGCCATAATTCTACAGAGATTGTAATACTTTTTATCGTGTGACTCACCATTTTCATCAAAAGCCTCCTCCTTTTGCTTACGCGATTACCGCCACCCTAACCTAACCTACTCAATGAAAAGTTATTAAAACCACATGGATAACAGAATAGGCCAGATTATGCGGCTTTCCAAAATCATATTCGTCATTCAAAAATTCATCAGTTTTGAGTGATTGTGGTTAAATTATCTTTCATGCTCAAAGCTCGAACACCCACTTACGTAATGACGTCATACTAAAAATAGCATCAGTAATCACAAGAATGTCGATGAAACATAGTTTAATTAAGTAAGTTGAACGATTATTTTGAATCTGAAGGGCTATGTAGCATGGGCCTAAGCATATTCTCATTTACACGAGAGCTGAAAATTAATATGGCAACATCATCTCCGAAGTAGCCGAGCATACACTGTCAGAGTTATTAGCTGGACTCAATCAAAACGCGGAAAACTCCGCACTTCGTACTTTTCCACAGTTTGTGTCAAAGTGGCGGGCGCAACTTTGTATGGAGAATTATTTTGATTTGTTTAACTTGTGTTTTTCAAACTTTGTCGTAAATAAGCAGTATTTTGATTTTGATCAGTTTACAGGTTTATAATTCAAAACGAAGTCAGGTTTTATTGTTTGTACTGACATATTAACATTAACTGTGTTTTTATGGAAACTTTGTATAAATTCATTAATTACATAATTTTTAATTTAATTAAAACAAATACCAAAATTATTATATAATATTCTATTTGAGATGAATTGTAAGCAGTCTTATCATACACACATTTATTTATCTGTATTAAGTTATAGTCTGTTTCCACCGGAGATACGTGAGTTGATTAACAGCTGTTTTCAGATTTATTTGACATTTAATATATGATGAATGAGGCGAGTTACGGCTAAATCACTTCATAAATCTCCTGTGGAAACAGGGTATTAAGGCCAAGATACAATTCTGTGGACTTTGAATAAAACAACCTAGCTCGAGATAAGACAATAAATACGATTCTTTTGGTATAATCACCATATTGGTATGGTTTCCAGTTGCAGAGATATAAGAGTGTCCCATAATTTACGCAATATTTGAACTTAGCGCCATTCGTGCGGTGTTGCTAACCAAAAGAAGGAAATAATTTGAAAGCTGACAGTTGAAGGTTATTAAGAATGTATTGAAAGAAGAGATTTAACGCTGGGTCAATGAATTTGAGCCAATAATGTATTGAAAATAAGTTAAACAGTTTTTAGGCTCTCCTGAAAATTTGCCAATTTCGAGTTAGGATGTTTTGTCAAAATATCACAGAATTGTGTGATACGAAATGCGTGAGCGTTCTCTTACCATCTCTGTCTATTTCATGTCCATACAATTTTTATGAAGCACACCGAAACCGAGACGGTTTAAAAATGCTCACGCATCTCGTCTTGCACAACCTTTGGCTTTGATCACATTTATTGTTGCTTTTCCATACTTTTGTCAGCATGTGCTTACTCAAGCCCACATAAAGTGTCCATAAAAATACAGCTATTATGGCTGCTAGCAATAATGGTTAACGAAATAGCATCATTTAGAGGCTGGACGCACTGCATACCAAATAGTTGCGCAACTATCTGATTCTCCATTGCTGCATGTAGCAAACACTATTCAAACAAGATAGTTGCGCAACTATTTTGTCTGCCGCGTGTCCAGGTTATTATGAGTTCATATTCGTATCGTAAATGCAACTGTGTACTAAAAATTACAACACTGAAATAAGTTGACACTGCTGTTGAAACTAAACACAGCTCTTGTGTATACCTGATTTTTTATAAAAGATTTAGCGGCCTTCTTGTGGCGAATTTTCGGTGTGAAATTCGGTTTTGATTCTTTGTGAATTTATAAGTTGATAAACACCAAACAGACGAATTTTACTACCAAATTTAATTTATTATTTGCAGTATGTATAACTTATCATTAGTTTTCTGCATAGACTGGAAAAATCGTAAGGAAAACAGCGATGATCATTAATGAAAAAACTTAAGGTGAGTCTCGGGTCCAAGAAAGTTTTTTTTTTTTCTATTGTAAATTTCATTACATTAACATGATGCGAAATGTTAGACCAATTAGAAATAGATGTAGATTGCATATACATATGATTGATACTTTTTTTTTTTTTTGCACAAAAATGTTCAGAATTTTAAAAACGAAACTTCAAATTATGAACCAAATGGAATTAACGTGAGGGAAGCATAAATTTACAAAGTTTGCGGACGCTGGTTAAATGGTTAAATCGCAATACATTGTTGTTGCATGTGTAATGAATGGCAAGGACGTTTTGTGAATATGTATGGTTGCATTTCTCAAAATTTAAGTTTAATTTAATATATTTTTACTGTTGTAAAATTCCTTAGAAACACTGACCTCTATACGCTGGTTTCCCCCCGGAGAATTTCCCATGATTGAGGTTTTAAATACAATTTTTTTCGTGTTTAAAAAAAAAAAAAATAGATTTTGCAGACTTTCTCATGTTAAGGATTTTAAATAAATATTTATTCACCCCTGTTCTGAAATCCGATTTCGATCGGAATAGGAATTGAATCCGATTTTAGCTGTTCCGCATTCCGGATAATTAACACTATTCGGATTACTTTTTAGTAAATCGGATAGGAACCGAAATGTTAAGATACAACTTCGATTCCATCTTTTTTGTCGCAATGCAGAGCACATGAAGATTGCTTCAATTCCAATTCCGAAGAGTCGGATTTCAAAACATGCCTGATTATTTTTATGTATATAAAAAAAAAAAATTCCATACTTCCTGTCCGGAGGGTGAAGATATCGGTACCACATTTTGCGGGCGGTTCTGCTTCATCAAAAACCGAGAAGTATAAATTAAACAACAAATTACAATATCCTCAAAACAACAATTCAATTGCATTGCTACTGCAGTACCTGGCCAATGAATTGCGTATGATGAAAAAAAATCCAAGCTACAACTTTTGGTCATAACAATAGCAAAAAAAAAATTCAACTGGTCCTTACTAATTCAAACTATCTGGCGTGATTCGAATACAATTTTTTATAATTTTTTTATACTTTCATCATTTACCAGATAACTAGGTATCTTTTATGTTTTCTGTTAGTGCGGCTACCGCAGTGTTTTTTGCGTTGATAGACCTTAATTTTCAGATACGTTCAATGCACATGCAAATATTAATGAATTTAAACAATTCATGTTAGCCCTGGATGTATGGCAAGGTGCACCGTCTTGCATGAATAGGTATTGATAAGGAAGATGTCTTAAATTGTTAGTGTGTGGTTCTAATACTATGCGTTATAACCACTGTTACTGGTTATAACTGTTATATACCAGTAACAGTGGTTATAACGCATAGTTTCTTCAACAAAATATATGGGACCTGGTCATCCGCCAAAAATGCAGCTTCAAATCATTACTGCAGATGGGTGTTTGACTTGGGAACCATGCAATCGTTGGAATACCGTTCCCCCGTCCTTCTCCGCACATATTTTGCAAATTCCTTTAGGGCCCTAGACGGGAATTGTCACTGAAATATAACTTCGAATAAAAATAAAATACAGAAATTTCAAGGATTTCTCTTAACCGAACTAACTGCACAAAAACAAAATCTTAGCCTGGAAACATATTTTTTTTCAGTAGTTAGAAGCAAAATCCTTATGTTACTGTGCCCATAATAATCGGCATCAGCCCATTCTTTTAGACAAATTGGCTTTTTTGCTGGCCTACTGCATACAAGACAATTTTCATGAAATATATATAGGGAATATAACTATTGACACCAGCTCTTTTTAAGTCGTTCTAAAAGCTCCGAAATCAGTACAAAACTTTTTTAATGCTTTACTAGCATCATTCTAAAAAAACATACAAATCCCTAATATACCCAAACATCTTGCGAACTCGAACCCAAAACGCTCATCAGCTCACTGCCGTATATAACCACAAAAAAAGGAAAAAACATACTTATGGCACACTTAGGTTAGTATATCTCGAAATACGGACTTGACAGAGCAATTCTATCGTAGTATTCCAATTTAGGATGTCAAAACTACCTAAGTCGAGGTAAGACAACTCTCCAGGATTTTAGTCCTAAATATAAAATTTAAATACGCTTCTATTAGTATAATCGCCATGTCTCTATGGTTTCTTGTTCCAAAGATATAAGGGTGTCCCATAGTTCACGCAAGATTTGAACTTAACGCCATTCGTACGGTGAAGTGTTATGAACCAAAAGAAAAAAATAATTTAACAGCTGACACTTTTTGATTAGTAAAAATGTATAGAAAGAGGAGATTCAACGCTATATCAACGGAATTGAGCCACATTATTGAAAAGTATTGGGTGTACAACTTAAAAACCGGAATTTGACAGTGGATGTCCGTACTAACAAATATCGTGAAAGCTCGAACTTTATATATATGTCATTTTGAAGGTACATTTGACAGCTGTCAAAATCAGTCAACAAAACAATTTTATCTTGTGTGCATCATTATTATTTTTCACGATGAATAACTTCGAAAATTGGAGAAAAAGACAGCATTTGCGGGAGGTTCTGTTGGGTCATTTTTTTGCAAAAAAAACTGCTGCGGAAAGTCATAGTTTGCTTGTAGAAGTTTATGGGGACTATGCTCCAGCTGAATCAAGCTGTCGTGAGTGGTTTCGACGGTTTAAAAGTGGTGATTTTGATGTCGAAGACAAAGAACGTCCTGGTCAGGACCAGCTAGGTGTGATCCATTATGAGCTGTTGCCAGGTGGCCAAACCATTAATGCTCAACTCTATCGTCAACAATTGATCCGATTGAAGCAGAAAATCCAGGCAGAGCGGCCAACGTATGCGACCAGACACGAGTCAATCATTTTCCACCACGATAACGCTCGGCCACATATTGCTGCCCCAGTCAAAAATTACCTGGAAAACAACGGATGGGAAATCTATACACAGACCTTGCACCATCAGACTACCATTTGTTCCGATCAATGCAGAATGCCCTATCAGGAATACGGTTCACTTAAGTTCAAGATATCGAAAATTGGCTCGATTCATTTTTGGCCGCCAAGCCGGCGCAATTTTTTTGGGATGGAATTCATAAATTGCCTGAAAGATGGGGAAATGTTGTAGCTTCCAATGGACAATACTTTGAATAAAATATATTGTAACATTTTTCCACAATAAAGCATCAAATTTCGCTAAAAAATTCCGGTTTTTAAGTTGTACACCCAATAGTTAATCAGTTTTTAGGCTCTTCTTGCCAAACTCGAGTTAGGTGGTTTTGTCAAAAGTCCTCAGATATGTATGTCATAGTCTTATTGCGATTATGTTAAACATTTGGAGGCATTCAGTGAAAGTATGAATACAATACGAAAAAAAAAAAAATCAGCCCAATAATATATTTTCTGTTTCCAATTTCTGCATAAATTTTTGGACCGAAATCAGAACTTCAAAAAATCATAATAAGGAGCAAATCGCACCCATCTCTGCCATAAAAATATATGAGGCCACAACTTAAATTACGGCCTTTTAAACTTTATTTCCCCATCGGATTAAAAAAATTTTTTATCTATATTTTAGTCCAATCGCCAATTTTTTACGTTTTCTACTTCTCTTGCAAATTGCAAATAAAGAAATGTAAACATTACACCCTGTTTCCATATTTTTCATAATTAAAATCATAAAAGGCAGTAACTCCATACAAAAAAGATGAAAAATTAAATAGATTTTATAAGAAAGAGAAGTTGCTGCCTTTTCTGAATAAAAATAAAATTTCGATTTTCTCAAAACTATGAAAAACGATTTGAGTCTTTTTATAATTTTACGGCAGATCTGCTTAATGGATGAAAAGTGGTTTATATCGAAGATAACATGCTAAAAAATATATCTGGAGTGAGTTGCTTAAAATATTCCTGTCAAGGGTATGATTAGTTAAAGGTGATTTTTTTTTTAACCATTGCACTCATTCTTTTAAGAAACAAATTATATGCCAACCGAAAGTATTGAGCCTATAGAATGAATGTCTTTATTTTGATATTAAGTTTATTTACTAAACAAATGAGCGCGAATCACTAGTCTCTATTTACATGTTTACACCTGGCAATCCATTAGTAATGACGGGGAAAAAGTAAGCAACCTAAATTTTTTATAATCTATGGGCTTTATACTTTCGATTAATATAATATAATAAATATAATTTGTTTCTTAAAAGAATGAGTTAATAAAAGGAATGGTTAAAAAAAATGCAATTTTAACTAATCACACCCTTGACAGGAATTTATTAGGCAACCCACTCACGATATATTTTTTAGCATGTGCAAAGTATCTTAGACTATAATGATATGATAAATTTTTCTTTCGTGGTTCAAAGATTTACTGCCCCTAGTTACTGCTTCGAGGTTTGAAGCCTTTTCTCATGGTCTAGTTAACCAATAATCATAACTTTAATCGACAGTTTTCAGTAAAAACTTTTGGTTTAAGTTCTGAGTAGTGCTTAGCCAGACATTGAGAAAACGGCTCTTAATATTATGTAGAAAAAAATATAAGTTTAACAAAACGTAAAAAATCAATGCAAATTGGCAAAAATCAGTGCATTTGCTTACAGTACGTCTGGCAACCGTAGTTCTCTTATATTTCTTTTCAATTTTGAACACTGATCCCTACATTTCGTGCTATATCTGAATAGCTTGAACCATCAAAGAGCTACTACAGTAGACACTCTCAGATTAGAACACTCACAAATTCGAATATTCCAGAAATTAGAATCAGAGTTTGTAATACATTGCACACTCATAAATTAGAATTGAAAAGTGAAAGTACATTATTGAAAATGGCAAATAAACATAAAAAAAAACTATCCTTGGAAACAAAAGTCAAAATCTTGGAAAAGATTGACAAAGGCATCCAAGGGAAGCGGTGAGCCCTACATTTTAATGTGACAAGTTTTTAAATTCCGGTAACTACTATACATTTTTTTTACTTACATTTATTTTCTAATCTAAGCTTTGTCGCTGATAAGGAATTGGAAACTTATTAACTTTTTTTTGAAGAAAATTACAGTAAAAATGTACAAAGCGCGATAAATTTAAAGTTCCATAAATTTTTGGTTTGAGAACCAATTGAGAGCACAGCAATATTTTCAAGAAAACAAAATAAATTCTCGTATCCAAGAAACTGCAAAGTCTTGCTTAGAAATAGTGTTATAAATCCAACAAGAGCTAACACCGAGTTTCAACATGCTGCAATTTGCATTAATCCATCAACAGTACGAATAAGATTTTTAGAATTGGGATGAAATGTGCATAGGCTCTACAAAAAATTACTTCTTACAGGAAAAATTATGACCAATTTGACATGTTCTAAAAAATATAATGACTGGGCAATTTATACTTGGACATACAAGACATATTTTTTATAATTTTCTCAGAGGCAGAGAAAATATTTAATTTGTCTTTGTTTGTGTGGCAGCTTTCAAATTTTTCGTACAAATTTTTTAAGTTTGTAAGCAAGTCAACGAATTTGTTCGAAAAAATTTCTTAGTGTAAACTTCCACTTATTAGAAATTGGATTTTTGAATAGTAAATTAATCAAATATGTATTTTGTCGCCAAAAACATGCGTGCTCAGTTGACATTCTTGCAGATACATACATACAGTTGGGAGCAGAATTGAGTAGATGTTTGAGACTGGTATATTAACCTGCCCATAAAACTGTTAATACAAGGTGGTTTTTAAAAATTTTTAACTTTTTGAAATGTTGGGGGACCCTTCTAGTATCTAAATCCGCGAACCGCGAAATCGAACGTCCACCCGTTTTTTTTCGACATTTTTGTTTTTTAACGATTTTTGAGTATGTCTCGGTGTTTATATACATATTATGTACACATATATATGTATATACGTACATATATATACTTGTATATGTATATATGTGTAATATATATATATATGTATTAGGGTGGGCCAAATTGTATGGACGAAATTTTATCGACCTCGGCTGCCCCCCTATGTGGAAGTTCATTCAATTCTATGAATATTTGCCCAAGGAACTATACCTCTGCGTTCAACTTTAGTTCGGCGCATTTTTGATCGAAAATTTTACCTTTCATCAATATTTTTTTTTGTTTTCATACTAAATTTAAAAAATTTTTATAAAGACAAAAGTAATGTCATTATATGATTTGGCTGGTATTCTGTCAGTTATCAATTAAATTGGATTCTGTTTACATAAAAAGTTTACTTGATAGAGTGGAATTGATGTTATATATTTAAAAAAATTATATGGGTCAAATAGCCGATTATTATGACCGACTTTCAAAATAAACGATTCATATTTTTGGATGAATTTTTTCAAACAAGACACCAACCTAGGCTGAAAGTTCATTCAATTCTATGAATATTTGCCCAAGTAACCGTACCTCTACGTTCAACTTTAGTTCGGCGCATTTTCTATTGAAAATTTTACCTTGCGTTTAATATTTATTTTTATGCTTAATTTTCAAAATTCCTATAGGGACAAAAGTAATATCATAATGTGTTTGGGATGGTATTCTGTCAGTAATTAATAAAATTGGGTTCTGTTTTTACGAAAAGTTTACTTGATAGCGTGGAATTGATTATATTTATTCCAAAAAATTATATCGGTCAAATAACCGATTTCAAAATAAACGAGTCATATTTTTACATGGATTTTTTCAATCGAAACACCGACCCAAGTATTTTTGGATGCTAGGATGCCAAATCTGACACTCATTTTTTTCCAGGGCAACATCTAGTGGCAGTTTTAGGAAATAAACTAGCTGCTTTTTTCAATTTTACAGAACAATATACCAAAAATCCATGTAAAAATATGAATGTTTATAATAAATATATATAATTTAACCGATATAATTTTTTGGAATAAATATAATAAATTTCACGCTATCAAGTAAACTTTTCGTAGAAACAGAACCCAATTTTATTGATTACTGACAGAATACCAGCCAAAACATATTATGATATTACTTTTGTCTCTATAGGAATTTTGAAAATTAAGCATAAAAATAAATATTAAACGCAAGGTAAAATATCCAATCGAAAAAGGTCCGAACTAAAGTTGAACGTAGAGGTATGGTTCCTTGGGCAAATAATTATAGAATTGAATGAACTTTCGGCCTAGGTTGGTGTCTTGTTTGAAAAAATTCATCCAAAAATTTGAATCGTTTATTTTGAAAGTCGGTCATAATAATCGGCTATATGACCCATAAAACTTTTTTAGATATATAGCATCAATTCCACACTATCAAGTGAACGTCTTATGTAAACAGAATCCAATTTAATTGATTACTGACAGAATACCAGCCAAATCATATAATGACATTACTTTTGTCTTTATAAAAATTTTTAAAATTTAGTATGAAAATAAAAAAAAATATTGTTGAAAGATACAATTTTCGATCAAAAATTCGCCGAACTAAAGTTGAACGCAGAGGTAAAGTTCGTTGGGCAAATATTCATAGAATTGAATGAACTTTCACATAGGCGGGTAGCCGAGATCAGTTTTCAAATCGGCCCACCCTAATATGTATATATATATACATACATACATATAAAAGGTATCGTTTCCGCACCATTTATTTTTAAAAAAATTGGTTTTTTCGTATTTAAGAAAAACACAAACAAAAACCGGAAATGGCAATAGTCATTCCAGATGTGATTTTTGTTGCTTAATCCGAACCCGGTCTTAGAATTGCTCTATTACGTCTGGACTTTGAGATATCCTTACATAAATGTTTGAAGGACACCATTTTTTCCTATTTTTGAAGTTATATAACAAGACAAGATAATATTATACCTTAAAATCTGGTATGACAGCTAATAGCTCTAACTTTTTTCTTGAAAATTCAATCAAACCGATAACGATACCTTTTTTTTTGTCGGAGATATCTTTACCTAAAAAGTTAAAAAAGTGCAAAAACACGATTTTTGGCTATATTGGATGATATATGCAGGACACACAAAATTTTCAATGTATTTTTTTTTCCATATATTTCGGAAAATAAAAAAAAAAATGATCACAAAGTCTTCTAATATTGAAATATTGGGTGTTGGAATTAGTTTTAAAGGTTTTCTAAGAGATGGCGTAACTATCAATAGATCGCATCGGGCACACCTGTGACTATATTCATTTCAAAGCACATTGTCTAAGCTTCATTTTTCAGTATGTGCCATTCCACTGAAGTGTAAACAACATATATTTTTTTCTCTGTGAACATGTCGACTTTCGTTCCAACAAAACGCAATTTGCGGGAAGGTTTACTTTTGTGCTTCCATTTGAAGAAAAAAGCGGTTGAAGCACAACGCACGCACGCTGGCGATGAAAAGTGGATCCATTACGATAATGCTAAGCGAAAAAAATCGTGGGGACCACCCGGCCATGCATCAACATCGACGGCCAAGCCGAATATTCATAGCGCCAAGCTTATGCTGTGTATTTGGTGGGATCAGAAGGGTGTCGTGTACTATGAGCTGCTAAAACCTAACGAAACCATCACTGGGGAACGCTTTCAACAACAATTGATGCAATTGAGCCGAGCATTAAAGGTTAAACGGTGGTTTTTCAACATGACAACGCACGGCCACATGTTGCAAGAACCGTCAAGGAAACGTTGGAGGCGCTGAATTGGGATGTGCTACCCCACCCGCCTTATAGCCTAGACATAGCCCCTTCCGACTACCACCTATTCAGATCGATGACGCATGGCTTGGCTGAGCAGCGCTTCACTTCTTACGAGGATACCAAAAAATGGGTCGATTCGTGGATTGCCTCAAAAGACGAGTCGTTCTTCCGGCGCGGAATCCATATGCTGCCAGAAAGATGGGAAAATGTTGTAGCTAACGATGGACAATACTTTGAATAATATACATTGTACCGTTGTTTCTAAATAAATGCTCAAAAACCGAAAAAAAACCTTTAAAATTAATTCCAACACCCAATAGCAAAATTTTTACAGTTTTGCTTATAAAACAAAAACTACCATGCGGATTCTCAAGTGCTATGTCTTAAATTAAAAGTAAGGATACGAGCAACATTTCATAAAAAGGTGGTTTTTTCATAAAATCTCAAAATGTCATATAAAACGCGAATTTTAAGCTTTGAGGAGCCATAAAATGGAAATAATCACTGATACACTTATTCGGTGAAATAGGTGTATTTTTATTTTTCATAACTTATCAGAAAAACTTTATGAGACCCCAGGGGCAAACATTTTTTTCCATTTTGTCGCACTGTGTATCTGTCGTTTTTGAGAAAGCCCATTTCGAAAACTATAAATTAATCAAAAATTTGTCCATCTTTTTTTTACACAGTCACATAAGCCCAGTGTTGCCAACTTAGTGCTTTTTTGGTATTATTACCCGTAAAATTTTTGGCTTTTTCACTTTTAGTGCTTTTTTTCTTCTTGAAGACTTTGTTTTGCTCGTTCAATTAAGTTTATAAAATGCTGATGTGAACAGGCTTTTAATTTGGAATTAGAAAATAGTGCTACGTCCTTTTGGATCAATGAAAAACCCTTTTGAAGATCTAGTAAATTTAGCCCTACGTGTGTTGTCATTGCCGTATTCCAATGCTGAAGTAGAAAGAGTATTTAGTTCGATGGCTGCGTTTAAATCAAAAATAAGAAACAAACTTTCATTTAATTCTGTAAATTCTTTACACCATATTAAATATGGATTAAAATGGAATGGTTGCTGCTGCGACACCTATGAATTACCAGATGAAGCATTGTTAAAAATATATAGTCTGCAAGCATACCAGAAATCAGAACATTAAATAGAAACTATGTTGTAGCCGGAAGAACCCGAAAGTAGTGAAAATAATTTAACAGATTTGTTTTAAACTTACAAGTTCGAGTCATCTAAAGCCAAAGTAATGTTGATCTTAATTTTATGTATATATTATATGTGCCGTTAAATATCAAAACTGCCTAAGTCCCTCTCAGATTTTTAGGCAAAATAGAATAAATTTCATTGAAATGTTTTTAATTTATTTTATTTTGCCCACATATCAGAGAGGGGCTTAGGCAGTTTTGATATTTAACTACACATATGGCTCAAAATCATCAAGGTGAGAAATTTGCTTGGGAAGCAAATAAATTACTAAAGCCATAATTTTACTGAGTAAATGAATATGACAAAACATTATAATTGTTTTGTTTTAATGGTACATTGCATTATGTAAGCTAAAACTCAATTAGATTCGATATTATTTGATAATATATACACGAAAAATCATTCCGGGAACGTGTCCCAAAGTGTAAAATTCAAAATCAAATTTAAAAAAATCATATAAATTTACCAATATTAAATAGATCAAGTAACCAATTAAGAGCAGTTTTTATCAACGAATTATATTTTGGGGACTTTATTTAAAAAAAAACATTGTTTTCGAATAGAAATATGCTAAAATATGTTGTCCGAAGGTTTGTGCATCATTTCAGGGAACGCAGTTGTAACTGGCGAAAAACTATTTAAAGTAAACGCATCCGCTATTGCTCAGTCGAAAGAAGAAAGGTAATTTAACCCACTGCCAAAGTGCTATTTGGCCAATAAGCTATTTTTCATTGGAAATTACTATTTTAATTCATAATTTATAGAGCGTACATCAATAGGGCGTCATTCCGGGAACGCCTATATTTTTTTGAAATGATGAAAAAATACCTTTAAAAATACAAAGTTAATGTACTACCATAAAATATTTTACATTTGTTACGTCAAACCACGACTCAAATTATAACTAAGAATAAAGCGCGCTTTTAGTTGAAATCGTCATTCCGGGAACGCTTATATGATATGATGAAACGTTCCCGAAATGACGATGTCGTTCCCGAAATGACGGCTTATAGTTTTTCAATAACTAACTTTGTGCTTCTTTGCTCAAATGCACCTCAAGAAAAAATAATTTGCATAATAAAGCAAATCAATTAAATAATTTCATGTCCCTATATTAAAAATGTTATATTTCATGAAATGATCATTTCCGGGAACGTTACTTAAATCAGCTTAAAACCTTACAATTTATGATATCTTCCTAAAAAATACCGTAGTCACATTAAAGAGCCTTAGTTCTATGCATGTACAATAAATTGGAACACGTACGAAACTTTTTCGTTTTTTTAAATTTTTTTTGCAAAATAGAATTTAATGCTTTTTTTGGCAACACTGCATAAGCCTGAAAAAAGTTTTAAGCACAAAGAGGAAGACGAAAAACCAAAGCACTGACACGTGTTTTTTTTTTTTTTTGCCTTGCTTTTGTTTCGCTGACATCGCACCAGGGATGACAAATGAGGAGTAATCGAACAAAAAGTAACATATCCATGTTTCCTTTTTTTCAGAAATCAATAAAATGTGATTAAAAAAGGTAGCATATTTTTTTTTTTAAAATATGTTTATGCAAAAATATACACTAAACAAACTGCCTTACAATCGCGTTTTTACAGATTTAAAAACTTTCATATTAATGGAAATAACTGAGTTTGAAATTTGGAAATGTTACCTTTTGTCAGGAAATGTTGGAAATTTTACTTTTTGATAATCATTAAACTGAAATGATGCCTTGTGGGAGCAATAAAAGCAACTGAAAATGTTCGACGAAGACTATGATTAGTGATTAGTATTAAATAAGTAAATGTAATTTTTCATCAGAACTATAAAAAAATTGTAAGTGGAGTGGAAATGTTACTTTTTGTTCGGAAATCGACGAAAAACGCTGTTTTCTTGGGAACTTTTATTCTTTGAACCGCCAATTTTAACTGGAATGTGTAGTTCATAGATTTTCATACGATTCTTCAAAAAATAGCAAAAAGACAATAACTGGAAATGTTACCTTTTGTTCGACTACTCCTCAAATGTGCTTTTCTATTTAGTACAAATAGCAAAAAAAAGTACTAAAAGTTCCCAAAATGTACCAAAACTTCAACAGATCCAAGTTTTACATTAAAATATAGTTCTATGGAAAGAAAAACATATATTTTGTAGAAGCAAATATAAATAATATTAAAAAAGGGTCAGTGCGCACATCTTTTCATGACCAATATGCATCATCTTTTGCTAAGAACGATGCGCCAATTTATCTCTAAATATTTGTTTACAATGCAGTGGCATACCTTGAGGGGCGAAGGGTGCCCCATGCAAAATGGGCTTATAAGCGACGGAATTCATCAATTTGAATTAATTTTTCGTGAACGAATTTGATAAAATTTTTTCTTTTTGGCGAAAACTTTTTTTTTGGGCATATGGTCGGTAAAAGTTTTTTACAGTTTCAGTGCAAACAGAAAATCTATAGGGGAGGGGGGGGCTAGTGTGGACTGGGGGCTAGTGTGGACAAATTCGAATTCTCGCTCCGTTTTGAATTTTTTGTTTCTGTTTTATATTTTTCAGGTTGGTATTTGCACTCTGCATCACCGAAAAAAAATTCATTTGTTGACAGTTCAGCTTTCCATGATAACGTGACCGAACGTGTTTTACGCAGCAAAAAGTAATTTTTTTGTTGTTTCGTAATTTCAGTGATACTTTTAAACTAATTATTCTTCTGCTGCAGTGTTATTAGATAATACAACTTAAAATAGTGTTTATTTAAACCATTGAAATTATTTTTGAAGAACTTTACCGTAAGATTAAAAAAAAACTATTTTTGTTTAAAAAGACATGAAGGGGCTAGTGTGGACGAATGAAATGGGGCTAGTGTGGACATGTCCACAGCAGCTGAAATGACTCCAGAAATCGTCAGACCATTTCTAAAAGCAGTTCCAAGAAAGTACGTTACTAAAAAGAAAGAACGACAGATTCACGTATCCCGATTTACCGGATACCAGCGAAATTTACCGAAATGAAATAGTGGCAAAGCTGCCACAACCACAACAACGGTCGGAAACATCGCGATCAGCAAGTTATATGAAGTTTGAAACAACCTGGACAAAAAGTATTTTATATTGGCCAAATTGTCACGATCCACGGTTCTGAAGATTTCGACATTACGTTACTAAAAAGAAAGAACGACAGATTCACGTATCCCGATATACCGGATACCAGCCAAATTCACCGAAATGAAATAGTGGCAAAGCTGCCACAAGCACAACAACTGCGGGGAACATCTCGATCAGCAAGTTATATGAAGTTTGATATAAATTTCTCCAAATACAACATGGGATAGCAGTTAATTTTTTATTTGTATTATTATTTGTATTACATCATTACTTTCTTGAACCAACATGTATTTGAACTCTTTCTTAACGTTTTTGTATGAATTATCAAGTTTCTTATGGTGTCCACATTAGCCCCCAGTTAAATCAATGGTTGTCCACACTAGCCCCTTATACGGGGCTAGTGTGGACAAATGTAAGCTCTTTTTAAAATGCATTAATAAAGCATTTATGAAAATAAAAAATCATAACTATTGATGCAATTATGAA
Organism: Calliopum simillimum; assembly: GCA_951812925.1. Classification (NCBI taxonomy): domain Eukaryota; kingdom Metazoa; phylum Arthropoda; class Insecta; order Diptera; family Lauxaniidae; genus Calliopum; species Calliopum simillimum. Next base: position 25,047,012 of record OX638368.1, read on the forward strand.
GGCAAAATTACTTTATTACAAAAATGATATATTTACATATATAATGTTGTAATTATATAAAAATTGTCCACACTAGCCCCCCCCTCCCCTATATTAATACGTAAGACCAAAATTTGTTATACCTTTTTTACTAAGTTAGAAATGAAGCACGGCTTTGAATTATACACCATTAGAAAGGTATTTGTGTGTAAATGTGCACGAAGTCAAAATTATTTTAATATTTTGCCATTGAGCCAGTTAAAATTAAATGTAAATTTTTCAATATTAAAAACGACAAAATAAGTAGTAACACAGAGCTGAAAAGAGAAAACAGCGCAAAGAGAAAGAAAAAAATCTGACCAACACTGACTTAATATTTTTGGTTTTTTTTTTTCGTTTCACATTTGTCATTGTACCAGCCCAGTGTGCCAGACGGTTCAAATCTTCGCTTTTTTATCCGTTACGGATCCGTTACTGATCCGTTTGCGGGAGAAATTCCAAAAAAATAAACGATTCGTTTTTTTTTTGGGAATCTCTCCCGCCAACGGATCAGTAACGGATCCGTAACGGATAAAAAAGCGAAGATTTGAACCGTCTGGCACACTGGGAGGGATGATACATGACCATTGGGCGATTCTACTTATAATGACATTTCCATATTAAGCCAAAAAAACCATCATATAAAAATTAAAATAGTAATTTTATATGTATTTTTCGGTGTTGAATACGAATCTGCCACCAGAATTGACGGTATTTTGAGAAATGCTAGCCTTAAAGTACAAAAACCAAAATTTGTATGCTATTTTTGAAGTTTTATAATAAGACAGGATAGTCATTTGCCATGAATCTTATATACGTATGGTATTTGAAAGTACCAAGCTTGTCCTTCAAAACACATTTTTATATTAGCATACAATACATGACTTAAACCAAGGGTGTCAGCGTAGAACAAAAGTGAGCCAATTTTGGCTCGCCTGTAAAAACAAGAATATTTCAATAATTTTTTAAATTTCGGTGTTGTAACACGAAAAATGTTTGTTGTTTTTTTTTGAGCTCGTCAAAATTCACGGAATTAAAATATTTATGAAAAATTGTTTTTGTTGTTTCGCATAAAAAAAACAACAAACATTTTTCGTGTGTGTTGTAGTTCTCAGAAATTTAAAAAATTATTGAAATATTCTTGTTGTTGCAAACGAGCCACCAAAAAAACAACAAAAAATAGGTTTTGTGATTGTTGTAGTTCGAGGAATTTGAAGTCATTTTGTAAAAGCGAAAATTTTGCGCTGACTGCGCTTGGCTCAGTGATTTGAAAACGCTGACACCCTTGACTTAAACCAATGAATATATCCTGTTTTTTCTAAATAAGTAGATAATCCTGGAATAATTTCTGTGTTGGTTAAAGTCAATTAGATCGCCTTTGTATCTGATCACGTTGGTTTTTTCATAATTACTACTCTCTTTGATTGTGCAAGTTGTACCCTATTATAATGACTTATTTTTTCTTTTGTTTTTTCTTCTTTTAGATAACATTGGATGGTATTTTAGCTGCAGAGGTTGACATCATTTCACATACATGTTTTATTGACTTTTTTTCTACTTCTTGTAAGCTATTAAGAAAAATCATCAAACAAGAATTCAGCAAAAACTGTAAAGCATTTTTGTTGAATCCTCATTGTTAATTTAGTTATATCTATGGGTAAAGAAAAAGAAACATCCGATTCCGAATCGAACTCTACGAAAGGAATTAATAAAATTACATTAAGCAAAATATCTTCAAAAAACTCAACAGCCGAGAACAATGAAAATAGTAATGATAGCAGCAACAGCAGCAGCAGTAGTAAAGATCAGAACTGCGCTGTACTAAAAACAACTGAAAAAAGTATTGATAACAGTAGCAATAAGGAAGAAAATAATTGTACTGAATTAAAATCAACTGACAGCAAGGACTCTACTGATCACGAAGAAAAAGATAAAAAGCCTCAATTTTGCATAGCACCAACTAACAATCAATTTAAACTACGCATTGTACCAATAGAAAAGTTACTTGAAAAGCCTGCAGTAAAAGAGAATCAGCAAACATCTTCATTGGATTCATTTTCAAGAAATAAAAGATTACCAGTAAGAAGTGTACGCAAGAACATATCAATAATAGAGTTGAGTGATAGTGAAGACGATTACGATAGTGACGAAGTTATTGTGACGCGTACAAAACCACAACGACAGAACAGCAAAACAAATCTCAATACAGCCACTGAAGCTAACTACAAAAAAAAGGACGACGACGACGATAGTGACGAAGCTCCTGTGCTACGTAAAACTTTAAATAAAAAAAACAATACAACTGCAAAAAGTACAGATACTGTAACTACAATCTTTGACAAAGGCAAGGGTAGTGACGAACTGCATAAATCAACACAGCGGCAAAAGCCCACATCAAGCGCAGACTACGAACATCTTATAAGAAAGTGCGTTGTTCGCTTAAAACGTACGCATTTTACTCCCGTAATCAAATCAAAGAAAACAACAAAAGGCAGTAGTATGAAGAAAGTTGATAATGAAAAACCTTCCAGTTCAAAACGAAAATTCGCCACATCAGATTCTGAAGATTCAGATTTCGCACCAAACGTAGCTGTTAAGCATATTGACAATTATGTTAGCGCGGAGGATAGCAACTCTGATTCCGGTAGCAAAAGTAGCGAAAGCGAAATTGTGCCAATACGTAGAAAACGTATTTTCAATAAGAAGAAAAGCACCTCCGATAATGATTCAGATTTTGAACCCGGTGAAAAGAAAGCCAAAAAGCGACGTCGTGTTAAGAAAAGTTCAAGTGATGACAGTGACGAAAAATCTGGCGACGATGAAAAAAATAAAATCAAACGTAAACACATACGTAAAATTATTAAAACAAAAGATTTAGACATCAGCACAAAGACTGCTAATATGGAGGAAGAAGAACGTCGTAAACGTATTGAAGAACGTCAAAGAATTTACAATAAAATCTATGAAAAACCAGAGAGTGTTGAAGTCACAGAATTGGTATTGGATTTTGATGATGAGACAAAAGAGCCGATACTTGAAGTGGATAAAGGCTTACTGAAAAAATTGAAACCACATCAGGTGTCTGGTGTGAAATTTATGTGGGATGCTTGCTTTGAAACTCTCAAGGACACACTGGAAAAACCTGGGTCAGGCTGCATTTTGGCTCATTGTATGGGTTTGGGTAAAACTTTGCAAGTTGTTACATTGTCGCATACGCTGCTTTCTAACTATCGAAAAACTAATATCGAACGAGTACTCATCATATCACCATTGAGTACTTTAAACAACTGGGCACGTGAATTTCGACAATGGATGAGCTTTGCCAAAAAGAAGAATATTGAGATTTATGATATGTCCAAATATAAGGATAAACCAACACGTATATTTAAGTTAAATGAGTGGTTTGAGGAGGGTGGCGTTTGTATCTTAGGCTACGATATGTATCGTATATTAGCTAATGAGAAGGCAAAAGGTTTGCGCAAAAAACAACGTGACATTCTGCAACAGTCTTTAGTGGATCCTGGTCCAGATATGGTTGTATGTGATGAAGGTCATTTATTGAAAAACGAAAAAACATCCATAAGTCAAGCAGTTACTAAAATGCGCACAAAAAGACGAATAGTTTTAACTGGTACTCCACTACAAAACAATTTAAAAGAATGTAAGTTGAATTAATAGCTTCATTTATTTATTGTTATTTTTAAGTTAAAAGTTATTAAGGGAAACAAGAGATTATTCATGAATATTTTGGAAAAAAAAAAAGATTTACAAATTCAAGAAACAAACAAAATCCAAATTTCGCCTTAGTTATTTATTAATTTCAAATATTTAGCAAAGTTAATTTACTAAATATGTTAAGAGGAGTTGGGCAGCTAGGCCATTACACCCCAATAGATTAACATAATTTTATAATAGTTTTACTTAGTATATGTTGTTGCTTAGGTTTCATATAATAAATCGTGTTTTTTAAGTGCTTCAGTAATTAGTTTTATATTGTCATCATTACGACAGTCCAGGATATTTGCTATTGGAAGATTAATTTTCGACACAGGACATTCACTTAATATATGGTTTGTGCAAAGCACCTCGTTGCAGAAAATACACATTTTGGAATTTGTTCTTTCAAAGTAATGTCTGCTGCTAAATACAGTTGCATCTACTCTCAGGCGAGCAAGTCTCATGCATTCTGCTCTAGAAAGATTCTTATTATATGTGGATCTTATAGGAGCAGGATTAGGAAATCTTAGGAAGGAATTCGATAAATCCCATAGTTGTTGATATTGTTTTTTTGCTGGGTTTTAATGTGATTTGTTATTATTGTATCTAAGCATGGCATTTCTGTAATGAGTGGCAGTCTCATTGCATCCTTAGCAGCTTTGTCAGCAAAATTATTTTCAGCTATTCCTGTGTGACCAGGAATCCATAAAATCTTTAATGGATTGAAAAGTTTCACACCTTCAATAATAAAATTATAAGGAATGCTATTTTTATCTTGTAGAGCTTTTAGAACGCTAAGGCTGTCGGAACATATTAGGATTTTCTTATGTTTTGTAGATGCATATTGTACCGCTTTTTTAATGGCAGCCAATTCTGCGTTGAAAATACCAGAATAGAGTGGAAGAAGAGATTGGTGAACTATGTGATGAATGTTTTCCAAAGATTGTTCCACTACACCATAAGACGAAACACCATCCAGAAAAGAACCATCTGTAAAGAGAATAAGCTCAGGAGAAAAATTTTCCTTGATTTCCGAAAAAGATTGTATATATTCTACTGGATTCGTGTCACTTTTCTTCAGACTGCTAATTGAGGTATCGATGTAAATGAATGGATTTCCAGAAACAATGTTGTTAAGTTTCATTGGTAAAGGCGTGTCCATATTTTGCAAATATTTTGTAATATTTTGTATAGCATTGATATTGGAAACATTACTTATATCATTATTCAATGTACTCCAAAATAAATCATGTAAAGGATGAATAGGGCAGGTGAGAGACTTAGCTGCTAGTTTAGTGGATCTGTTATGTAGGAGCCAGTCAAACTCATGAAATCGACCTTCTACTCTTAAAGCATCTAGTGGTGTTGTTTTTAAAAGTCCAGTCGCTGTCCTTTAACAATTATTTAGTGCAGTGTTAACTTTGTGTTTGTTTGAAGCAGATGTCCATCCATATATTGTCATACAGTGTTGAATAGTACCTTCTGTTAGAGAGCGACATATAAAAATAGCTGTTTCTATATGTGGACCCTTTTTTCTACTGCAAATTACTTTTAATAGATTATTAATTTTTTTCAGCTTATCGACAACAAGATTAGTTTGATCATTCCATAGTGAATTTTTTGAAAAAATCAATCCTAAAATTCTTAGTTTGTTTTTCAATTTTACATCTTGATTTCTTATCTTTAGGCTAGATGCGCTGCAATTGTGTTTTCAACAGACGTGTAATGCTTCTGCTGTGCCTATAGGAACTACCGCTCCCGTTTTTGTTGCCCAATTATTTATCGTTTTGTCCAAATTATTTAAAAGATTGTTTGCAATATTTGGAGTGCCAGAAGCAATTGCGAAAATGTTATCTGCATATATGCTAATATGATCTAAGCCTTCAACATTTAACAGTGATTTAGACAAGGAATTTGCGTATATCGAGTATAAAACAACAGAAAGTGGAGATCCTTGAGGCACTCCATTTTCAAGATTTTGCGTATTTGATAAAAATCCATCTATTCTAACCGTAACTCTGCGATTCGTGAGAATGGAAAATACAAGTTTTTGTAGTTTCTTAGGCATGCCCCAAGCATGCAATTCCTTAATAATTACAGTTGCAAATACCCTGTCAAAGGCTTTTTCAAGATCTTCAGATAAAACAATGCTATGTTTTCCGTTAGAGAGGTTCTTTTTAATTTGCAACTCTAATGAATGACATAAGGTATGTACTCCGTGGTTGGGAAGAAAAGCATGTTGAATATTAATTATTTTTTCCTTGCAAATACTCCAAATTCTTTGGGCTAGTATCTTATCAAAAATTTTTGAAATAACTGGTAGAAGGGAAATCGGACGGTATCCACTAGTGGAGTTTGGATTTTTGTCCTGGTTTCGGGATTGGCGTCAAAAGAGCATGTTTCCAATCATGTGGATATACCGCAGTTTCGAGAATTTTGCTATAAAGTTTGCAAAGGCGAAACTTCAACTCTTTAGAAGAATTTTTAAGCATTGAATACGTAATTTTGTCTGAGCTAGGAGTGACACCTTTCGCATTTTTAAGAACAATATTAAGTTCAAGTGGTGTAATTTCTTCTAAAATCCTGTCAAAGTCATGGCAATCCGTTATTTATTTATTTATTTACGGCTTATATGAGCCTAATTTAATACGTTTATAATAAATAGCTTATCACTAAAATACATTTATAATAAATAGCTTTTAATAAATAGCTTTTAAAATAATTTAGAACAAAAACATATTTAAAACAATGATAACAAAAACAGAATCAGAAAATTACAACTTTTGCCTATCTTATTTCTAATGTCAGAACATATTCATATAATTTTCTTTTGAAGTCCCTAAAATTACAATTTTTAATATCTTCGGGTAGTTCGTTATATTTTTTTAACCCTTTATAGAATAAATTATTTTTATCTGCCTCAGTCTTATAAAGTCCTAATTTAAAATCATTTTTGCCTCTCGTGTGAATATTATGTATTTCATTATTGTACCGAATTTGTACACTAAGGTATTGTGGAAGAAGACCATTCTTAATTTTATTTATAAATTTCATAGTATGAAAAAATATGAGCTGTTTAACGCTTAACCAATTAAGGCTGTTTAACATTTGTTTTATGGAAGTGTCATATCTCTTATTTAATATAAAACGCATAGCTTTATTTTGCATCTTTTGTAATTTCTCAATTTGCGAGTCTTTCATGTAAAAAAGATTGTGGGACAATAAATAAAATGCGGCTCTATTATGGATCTATAAACAATTTTTTTATAGTTTCTACTTAAGAGTTTGTAAGATCTTTTCATAAACCATAACTTTTTTGCTACTTTAATGATAGTATAAGTGATGTGGTCATCAAACTTTAGTTTGCTGTCTATCTGAATGCCAAGGTTTTTAATTTTTTCAACTTTTTCAATTTCTGTATCGTTAATTTTAAGGCTCATTGTATTTATATTAACTCTTCTAGATATAATCATGTACTTTGTTTTATCATAATCAAAGCATCATCGGCAAAAAGTTTTATTTTACAAAATTTTAATACTGATGGAATATCATTAATATATAAATTAAACAGTACCGGAGCCAAAACAGAACCTTGCGGCAGTCCAATGTTGACTTCGACTACATCTGATAAAACTGAGCCGACTAACGTGCGTTGTTTCCGATCAGACAAAAAGTTTTTGAACCATTCAAACTCAATTTTTTTAACACCAATTGCTTGCAGTTTTTGCAGTAATATATTTCTGTCAATGGTTTCAAACGCTCTTTTCAGATCAATGAATACACAAATTATTGAATTTTTTTCATTAAGCTCGTCTTTAAAATTAGACAAAACCAAGTTAAGGGCAGTTTCACACGAATGGTTTTGACGAAAACCCGACTGTTGATGTATTATTAATTTATTGCTGTCTAAGTACTTAACGAACTGATTTTTGACTACCGATTCAAGAATTTTTTCATCAGAAGGAAGTGTATTGATGGGCCTAATTTCTTCAGGTTTTACCGTGTTTTTTATTTTTTCTACTGGTATAATTACCGCTGTTTTCCAAGTGTTTGGAACTACTCCTTTCCTTAAGCTTTCATTTACTATTTGAGAATAAAAGAATCTTAAATATGGCATCGAATCTTTAAGAACACCTTCTGAGAATAAATTCCTCCCTCCTATCTTATTTTTAAATTTTTTTACCATTTGTTCTATTTCCTCAGGAGTCACACTTTGAAAATGAAATTCTTTATATGTGGTACAAAACATATTTAAATCAACTGGAATTTCTTCGATGTTATTTCTAATTTCCTCAATACTATCAATAAAATATTTATTTAGAGGCTCGACAATCTCATTGTTTTCATAGACTTGACCATTAATAACTACTTTTTTTATGGAAGAGTTTGCATTTTCCATACATATAGCACTTTTTAAATATTTCCACATCATTTTACCGTCGTGACTGTGATTGTCTATCTTACTCTCCATGTATTTAACCTTTTTCATCTTGATAAGTCTTTTATAATTTGCTTTGACTATAAAGTATTCTTCCCATTGTCCTGTAGTCGGAATTTTTTAGCGAAATTTGATGCTTTATTGTGGAAAAATGTTACAATATATTTTATTCAAAGTATTGTCCATTGGAAGCTACAACATTTCCCCATCTTTCAGGCAATTTATGAATTCCATCCCAAAAAAATTGCGCGGTTTGGCGGCCAAAAATGAATCTATCCAATTTCGGATGCCTTGCTCTGATGTGAAGCGTATTCCGGTGAGGGCGTTTTGCATCGAGCGAAATAAATGAAAGTCAGACTGAGCAAGGTCCGGACTATAAGGCGGGTGAGCCAAAACTTCCCATCCACTATTTTCCAAATAGTTTTTCACGGGTATTGCAACATGCGGCCGAGCGTTGTCATGATAAAAAGTTATTGCTTCGTGTCTGGTCGCATGTTCCGGGCGTTTTTCGATGATGGCACGCTTCAAACGCATTAATTGTGTTTGGTACAGGTCACCTGTGATTGTCTGGCCCGATTTCAACAACTCATAATATAACGGCCCCTTCTGATCCCACCAAATACACAGCATAACCTTGGCGCCATGGATATTTGGCTTCGAGGTTGATTTGGCTGGTTGGCCGGGTTTCACGTATGACTTTTTGCGCTTGGGATTGTCATAATGGATCCATTTTTCATTCCCAGTCACAATCCGATGCAAAAATGATTTGTTTTTATGGCGCTCAAGCAGCATTTCAGACATTCAGAAGCGCCGTTCAACGTCTCTCGGCTTCAACTCATAGGGGACCCAATTACCTTGCTTCTTGTATCCGGCGGCTTTCAAACGTTTCGAAATGGCTTGCTGAGTCACTCCCAACGATTTGGCAAGCTCGTCTTGTGTTTGACACGAATCCTCATCGAGTAGCTTCTCTAATTCTTCGTCTTCATACTTTTTTGGCTGTCCTGGGCGTTCTTTGTCTTTGATGTCAAAATCGGCACTTTTGAAGCGTTTACACCATTCAAAACATTGTGTTTTTCCTAAAGCATCGTCGCCATAAACTTCTACAAGCAAACTATGATTTTCCGCAGCAGTTTTCTTTGCAAAAAAATGACCCAACAGAACCTCCCGCAAATGCTGTCTTTTTCTCCAATTTTCGAAGTTATTCATCGTGAAAAATAATAATGATGCACACAAGATAAAATTGTTTTGTTGACTGATTTTGACAGCTGTCAAATGTACCTTCAAAATGACATATATATAAAGTTCGAGCTTTCACGATATTTGTTAGTACGGACGTCTACCGTCAAATTCCGGTTTTCAAGTTGTACACCCAATAAAAAAAATTTACATTTGTTTAAATCAGCTAATTCCTTATCGTACCACTTATTCAATATCTTGAGTTTTATCTCCTTTGTATAAGTTAAATTCTCCATAATATTTAAAATCATATTTTTTATAAATACTCCCTTAGTTTCCAGATCAAGCCAATCAAAAACTCCAAAATTAAAGAACCGCATATGATTCAAAAGATTAGTTTCATTGTAATAGTCCCAAGAAATTATTTTTTTATTTTTTCTCATTTGATACTTTGGGTTATATTCAACTTTAAAATTAATAGTTTCATGATCGGAAATTTGAAAACCGTCCAGTTTCTCACATAATATATTGTTTGAGTTAGCAAAAAGCAAATCAATTCTTGTGTTAGTATTTACTGTGACACGCGTATCAAAATCTACCTTTTGATGCATAGAGTTTAATTCAAATAGTTCAATAAGCTTTGTTTCATTTTCATAATCTTTGTTGTGATGAAAGACTCGGTAATGTGGAAGATGGAGTAAATGTAAATTTTTTTCAATCATGTGGGTCTCTTGAAGTAATATTACATCTGGTCGGTGTATTGCTACTTAATTTTCCAATGCATATTTGTTATTCGTGTATCCTTGCATGTTCCACTGAATAATGCGAAAATCAATACCTAAATCCATCTAAGCAACGTTAATTTAGTTTAAAAAAAAGATGTATATGCAAAATAACAAAAATTTTGATTGGAGTATACATAGATTATGCACTTGGAAAGAGTTCTTAAAACAAAAGAAGTTATTGAGAAAACTGCTTCCGAATATCTTCATAAATTTGTTGAGAATAAGAAGATAAATTGAAATTATTACTGTTAACAAAATTTGTTTCAGGGTTGTTAAGTTCATCATCAGTGTCCATCCCGTCACAAGGAGTTGCAAATGGAATATCTTCACTGACTTCAGGGCTAATCGCTGTAATTGTTGTTGACCTGCTTGTGGTATTGGCTTGTGTTTCATTTTGGTTTTGAATTAAATGTGGAGGGTTAACAATTATATTTTCTTTTTCAAAATTGGTTAGATTATCGGTTTGTGAATTAGTTTTGTTTGAGGTGTCTGAAATTTGTTGAATAGCTTGCAAATTGTTGGTCATATTTTCCTGATTTTTTTGTAAGTTATGATTTTTTAAACTTTGTTGATTTTCTTGTAAAATTTTATTCAGGAGATTGTTATTTGATGAAATTGGTTGATTTTCTTGTAAAATGTTATTTTGGAGATTGTTATTTGATGAAATTGGTGCGTTGTCAAGAGATTCCTTAATTGCTTGCGCAAAAGAATTTTTGACAGAGTTAAAGTTGTTTGTTAATATTTGGTAGGCGGATGGGTTACTATTGTAGATTTTCCATGCTTCGCGAACAGTACAGCGTCGATTAATTTTTATTTTGTTGATCGACTTATGTTTCAAGAAACTTGGACAGGAAGGATCATTTGATGAATGGGACTCATTTTCACAGTTAACACAAAATTTTCGGATGCACTCTCCGTCATGGGGAATGTTATGACCACATACGTTGCAGATCTCTTTTTGCGTACGACAGCGATATTTTGTATGACCTAGCTTTTGACATATCACGCATCTCATAGGATTAGAAAAGTATTCGTCAATAGTAACTCTTTCCCAGCCAAGGTTTAATTTATCAGGTAAGCGTATAAGATCAAATGTGACTATAGCTGCTCCAGTGGGTACTAAGCCATTCTCTGTCTTTTTCATAATTTTTTTAACTTCAACTACCTTTTGTAAATTAAGGCCATCTGTTAGATCTTGTTCAGATAAATTTATAATATTTCTTGAATATATTCTCCCTTGGACAGTGTTCAAAGATTTGTGGGGAACAATTTTTACCGGAACCGTATCAACATAAGATGCTTTAAGGAACTTTTCAGCCACTTTAAGGTTCTTTGTTTTTAAAAGAAGATCTCCGGATTTTAATTCAATTACATCTGAATAATCGCGAGATATGAAGTTGAGGCCTTTTTCAATCTGAAAGACATTGTAGGAGGCAATCGGACGAACATTTTCACTTTCTTTCATTCCCATAGCAGAGACAACTAGATCTCTCGGAATATTGTCATCATTCCTTTGAATTTCTGGTAGTTCTATAAACTCATCTGTTCGGATACGTTCTCCTCTGTTTCTTTTTGATTTTGAATCCAAGATTTCGTCAGGGTTTAAGGTTCCAAACCTATTGCGATTAGAAAACTCCGACCCAAACATGGTGTGAAACACCACAAAGTACCTTTTTGAACTTTTGCTTTTTATCGCTCTTTTTGCTTCTTAGTAGCGAAAAAAAAAAAAAAAATTAAAGGAAGGTAAAAATGCTAAACTTATGCTTAGCAGAACAAAATTAATAACGTAATTAAAAAAACAAAGAAAAAATTTTTCAATGAGAAAAATTATTATTTAATTTTTTATGAAAAAACAATGACCGCACGCTATGAAAATCAGATCGTTTTTACGCCTTAGTTATTTTCATATAAATTTGAGCGATAATCATTTTGGAAATAATGCCCAAAAGAAATTAAATAACGCCCAAAAAATAAAATGACGTAATAACGTCCAAAATAAAAACGAAATAACGCCCAAATTATTTTCATATAAATTTTGGCGATAAACTTCAGATTTACTTAGTTTTTTTTTGGGCATTATTTCGTTAAAAAAAAACCAAAATAACCCAAAACAAAACACGAAATAACGTCTAAATTATTTTCCCTTTTTTTAGATTATTGTATGATTCAGTTTATTAAACCTAATTTACTCGGCACCTACAAGGAATATTTAAATCGTTTTGTCAATCCTATCTGTAATGGACAGTATACAGATTCTACTGAAAGGGATATACGTTTGATGAAACATCGTTCACATATTTTGCATAAGATGCTGGAAGGTTGCATTCAAAGAAGAGACTATTCTGTGCTGGCACCGTATTTGCCACCGAAACACGAGTACGTGGTCTATACAACATTGTCCGATTTACAACAACAATTATACGAATACTATATGAACACACAGCGTGATCTCATTAGCTCCGATATTACCGGGAAAGGCGCACGTCTATTTAAGGATTTTCAAGATTTGCGACGCATATGGACGCATCCGATGAATTTTCGTGTTAATAGTGATACTGTAATACGAAAGAAATTGTTGAATAACGATAGCGATTCTATGGAAGATTTTATCGATGATAATGATGATGAAATTGAAGAATCAGCAGCATCATCTTCTGCATCATCAAATGATGATTCTATACAATCGATATCGTCGAGTACTGGTGGTCCTAGTGGAAAAGTTAGCTCCAAAGGGAAAACAAACGGTGCTAGTGGAAGTGGTACACGAAAAACTCGCAACAATCCTAATGGGAAAGAGAGTGATTTTGAAGAGCTATCGTCAATGCCGGTTGAGAAAGATGACCCATCGGAATGGTGGAAAAAGTTAGTTGAAGATAAGGAATTAAATAATATTAATCATTCCCCGAAATTAGTGATCCTTATGCGATTGTTAGGACAATGCGAAGCTATAGGAGATAAATTGTTGGTTTTCTCGCAGTCTCTGCAGTCAATTGATGTGATTGAACATTTTCTGTCGCTGATTGATAGTAAAACAAAGGGACATGAATATGAGGGTAAGTAAATGCTTTTTTTTAATAAAACAATGCCATCATTCAAGAATTGTTAAGCTAACTTTAGTCAGTCGAAATAAGAAGCTGCAAAAAGGCTTAAAATTTGTACGTGTCCCCGTAGACTCTTACGATGCTGGATTTTAAGTACAAGGGCTACAACGAACCCGATTCGGTACCGATAACGGAATAAGAAGAGAAGAATTGAAGTTGGGAGCTGAGGTCTTTCCTGAGGCAGCGAAATATAGCTAAAGCTTATGGGTTTTGCGTGGCATCTTAAGAGTTTTATCATTAGCCCTGGAATACGATGTCGTTGAATATTTAAATTTTTTTTTTTTTGCAAGAGTCTTTTACTTCCATGCTTAGGCAGTTTTTGATCTGCGCAGCGCCTTGCATCTGGTCTCTTGTTCGCGCATCATCTCTTGTGTGTTCAGATAAATAATAAATCTTTTGCGCATTTCGAGCAGTCTGAGTGTCAAATGCTTATGAAAAGTTTATAAATCTGGAATTAATTTGTTTAATTTTGAAAAATAAAATTCTTTTTATTTACTTTGCAGGTGATGTTGGCGACTTTAAAGGCTTTTGGACTCCGGGAAAGGATTATTTTCGCCTAGATGGTTCATGCTCAGTTGAAAGTCGTGAAAATATGTGCAAACAATTTAATGACACTAAGAATTTGCGTGGTCGTTTGTTTTTAATTTCCACCAGAGCAGGTGGTCTCGGTATAAATTTAGTAGCTGCAAATCGTGTAGTCATTTTTGATGTATCTTGGAATCCATCTCACGACACTCAAAGTATTTTTCGAGTTTATCGCTTTGGACAAGATAAGCCCTGCTATATTTATCGTCTCATCGCTATGGGCACCATGGAACAAAAAGTCTACGAAAGGCAAGTTGCTAAGCAGGCTACTGCAAAACGTGTTATTGACGAACAACAAATTTCACGGCATTATAATCAAAACGATTTGCTTGAACTTTATTCGTATGAACTTAAGCCAATTACTATACGTGAAATACCAATATTGCCCAAGGATCGTTTGTTTGCCGAGCTCTTAACAGAACATGAAAAACTATTATTCAAATATCATGAACATGATTCGCTATTAGAAAATGAAGAAAGCGAGAACTTAAGTGAAGCCGAACGAAAGGCTGCATGGTCCGAATATGAAGCAGAAAAAACACGATCTGTACAAACAGCACAATACATTTCATATGATCGTAATGCTTTTGGCACCCAATTTGCTGGTGCTACATCAAATAAAATCTTTGGGTTCCGTACTGATGTGTTACTGCAGCTACTTAATATGAAAATCGCTACTGATCATAATGATCTAAATCAGAATCAAGTTGTTCAGTTAGTGCCCAGCTATTTGCAAAGGCTATATGCTGAAATGAATAACGGTGATCCAACAATGTACAAGGAATTACTAGCGTTACATGGTTCATTGATACATCCAAGTGGTATGTATATGAGTCCTTTGTTATACGCCAATCAAGATAATGGCGCAGCTGGTTATAATCAAACAAATGCAGGAATGCAACAACCAGGAATACAACAGCCAATAATGGCACAGCCAATAATACAGCGGCCACCTCCAAGATTTAATCCAAATGAAGTATACGAGATAGATTAATCTCAATGTGACAAGACAGACAGATAGATCAGCTTGTTTCTTTAACATTCATTTTTGAAGAATTTCGAAAAGCTGCAAAATAGGCAATTACAATTATATACACGGTTACTTTTGATTTCTTTTGATTTTAAAGATACGTAAGTAATTCAACATGCAACAAAACAGAATATCCTAATTTAATTTTTAAAAAACTAATATTCCATTGGATATTACAGTTATTAGTTTAGTAAGACATATGAATTACAATATAATTAAATTATATAAACAGTAATAAAAATAGAAACTCACATTAATTATTGTCGTTGTTTTTATCAAACTGTTCGAAGTTAGAATAAAATACACTGTAATACTATAATTTTGTATTTTTTCAAGTTGAAATTTGCATGTATGCTACTTTTTATTTATTGATTGTTTTGATAAGTTCTGTTCTTATTTATACTCCATTTGTCTTTATAATTTATAAGATTAAAACTTGCACTCTCATTGTCGAACTCACCATTCTTCAGTTTTGTTATTGTGCAACAGAAGCAAGGTGTTACAGTAAATAATCGTTGACTACACGTGCGCAAAGAATCACTTCAAATTGTTTATTGTCAAAATGTTTTTGGTCTCAATATTTTTTTTTTAAGCGATAAGTTTTTACATCTATTGAAATTTCTATAAAATAAAAATGGCTTATTTAATTTACTTTTTTAATGATAAATGAGAAAATTAACAATTAATTTTGACCCATATGATTGTTATGAAATTTACGAAAATACAGAACCTATAGCAAGATTTTGATGTTTTGATTGTCGAGAACTTGTCCAAAAATTTCATAAAAGAATACCAAAATGAGTTAAATTTTGGGGTTATGTTCCTACAAAACGATGGCTCAAACGTTTTTTCATTATTTTAATTTGAAAAAAAAAACATTACTTTATTGCTCAAAAATATGCAAGCCGTGGAGTAGTAACTGGTTGATTGATAACTCCTCAATTCTGCTTTGTATATTTGTGCATTTAGTTAATGGACATTAGGGGTGTTTTAGTGCACGAATTTTGGATTTTGATACTTGACACCCCTCAATTTTGTGAGGTTGGAAAAAAAAATTTGTTTGCAAAAAAAATTTTGGGGGTGGGGTGAGAGTAAGGGTTGGCGCATCGAGGTCAAAGATGAGAGAAAAGGAGAAACAATTTACTTACAGCCCTACAAGAGGGGCCACCTCTAGAGGGTTCAAATGTATGACCGACCCATATTTTTTTTCTCCTCCAACATTTTTAGCAAACATACCTACCCCTTATCTCTAACCCCTAAGGGGGCTTCCATCAAAATTGACATTTTTAGGAAATCGACCCCCACCACTGCCAGGGTGCCTCTAGAAAGGTCAAATGTATGACCGGCCCCTAATATTTTTTCCTCCGCAACATTTTTTCCCACCATGCTTACCCTCTATCTTTAGCTCTGTAGGGGCTCCCATACAAAACTGACGTCATAGACATAAAAAATATGGAAAGGAAATTGTCAAATAGGCCCATAACTGCCCAGGAGTCTCTCCTAGAGGAGTCAAATATATGACCTACCCCCATTATCCCCCCTCCATAGTTTCACAGCTTACCTACCCCCCTACTTTCAATCCTTAAGGGGGGCTTCTCATGTAACACGTCAAAAAGTAGTCGTTTTTCGGGATTTTTTTTCACTCGGAAAATAAAAACACACAAATAATTTTTTGCATATATTTAAGAACATGTTTGAACTATAAAAAAAGCATTTTTTCAAAAACTAAAATGACAAAATGGCGGACTTATTAAGTGTCGCGTGTGGCGTGACGCGGCTGACGGATTTATCGCGGTACATTGTGGAGCCCAAAGTTTTTATCTGAAACATAAAACAAAATTTTTTTATTATTCAGCAGGGTACCCCTGAGTGCATGAATGTCTGCAACTCCAAAAAATTCGATTCTACAATATTGAAATCACGTCTTGAAAAAAAAGTGCTATTTTTTCGTCATTTTTTGTCGCTAAATGGGGCTAAAAAGTGTATAAAATAACTTTTTTTCCACAATTTCAGACATTCATGCACTCGTTCAATTTATAATCTGCAAAACACTTTTTAGAAACCAAAAATCGGTTAAGTAGTTTTTTCGCAATCGTATACCGCGATTTTAAAACCATAGTTTTCAGAAAAAACGATTTAAAGTTTGAGTTTCGCACACAAAGCGCGCCCGAGCGCGCTGGTTCAATCAATCATATTTTCCATAATATTTAGAGTTGAGTCATGAAACTTTGGGAATATACTCCCAAGACGTTATTCTATCAACCTATGAAAAAAAAATCGATTTTTTGAAAATTTTACATGAGAAGCCCCCCTTAAGAGGGCTCCCATACAAAGTTACGGTTTTTTTTTAAATTATTTTTAGGAAAATTTATAAAAAAAAAATTGTATGGCAGCCCCTTTTAGGGTTGAAAATAGGGGGTAAGTATGTGGTAGAAAAATATAGGTCGCGAAAAAATAATGGGGGTCGGTCATACATTTAACCCTTTTATGGGTACCCGTGGGCCAGTTCGGGCAGTTGGGGCGTTTTATATAAAAACAGTAACTTTGTATGGGAGCCCCCTTAAGGATTAGAAATAGGTGGTAGGTATGCTGAGAAAAAACTTTGGAGGGGGGCTAATGGGGGTCGGTCTTATATTTGACTCCTCTAGGAGTGACTTCTCGACAGTTATGGGCCTATTTGACGATTTCCTTTCCATATTTTTTATGTCCATGACATCTATTTCGTATGGGAGTCCCCTAAAGAGTCAGATATAGAGTATGTTAAGTATGTTAGGAAAAAATGTTGGGGAGAAAAAAATATTAGGGACCAGTCATACATTAGACCCTTCTAGGGGCACCCAGGAAGTAGTGGGTGTCGATTTCCTAAAAATGTCAATTTTGTATGGGAGCCCCCTTAAGAGTTAGAGATGAGGGGTAAGTATGCTTGGAAAAAATTTTGGTGGGGGAAAAATAATGTGGGTCGGTCATACATTTAACCCCTCTAGAGGTGACCGCTGTATGTAAATTTTTTCTCTTTTTCTCTCACCTTTGACCTCGATGCGCCAACCTTTACCCTCACCCCACCCCCAAAATTTTTTTTGCAATCTAGTTTTTTTTTCCAACCTCACAAAATTGAAGGGTGTCAAGTATCAAAATGTTGTTACTAAGGATCTCCATACATTCTTAAAACACCTCTTATGGACATCTTTGAAAATCATCGTTATTTCATTTAATTTTTTGGACGTTATTTTGTTAAAAAAATACGAAATAACGCCCAAATAAAAAAAACCAAATTAAGCCAAAATTTTTGGGCATTATTTCAAATGTGAGTATCGCCCAAATTTATATGAAAATAATTTGGGCGTTATTTCCCTTTTGTTTTTGGGCATTATTTCCTTAAGCTTAATCAAAGCCAATAAAATATACGTGCGCTCCCTGGATTTTTTTCAAGTGCTTGTTTCGTGTTTGTGCCGGGCCTGGCCTCAAAAATTGGCGTGCCCACCTCTAGGTGGTACCATTTTTAAAATTGGCTCAGTTTTCCCCCATATTACTGGAGCAGTATGATTATTTGGGCACGGCTCTTCACAACTTTGTCGACGGTTAACTTAACGTTTTGGGTGGCTCGAATCAAAACAGATTTATAAAAAATAGCATTTGCTGGAAAAAAGAAGTTATGAAGGTAAGTGTTTTAGGGTCTTAGCATCCTTTAGACGGAGAGCTGAGCTTAATATATATCGGAATCGATAGCTTAGGACATGTTTATTACGAGTCCATGAGTCTTCCGTGCTGAATCGATTGCCTAAGTAAGTGACCGGCCTGAAAAGGCAAAAACCAGTTTTTTGCAAATATCTCGCTAACGGTTAGTTCTAAAGGAAAAATGTTAGGCGAAAATCAATTTTCCTATTACTCAGCATACTTGTACGCGGTATATGTATATCCTTTGTTAGGATATGTCCTTAACTATAAGTAGTACGAAAAAACTTCTGATATCTTTTGACGGTATTTTCCGAGTTACGAAATTGTCGCCCAACGTTTTCCTATAGAAGCAACCGTTAGCGAGATATTTGCCAAAAACTGATTTTCACAACCTTTGACCTTGAATAACTTTATATGCATTCATATCTTTTACCGGAATATGCTTTATTAATGCATGCAAATTATTGTAAAATGTACCACTGAAGGGTTATAGGGTTATAACTAATTTTCTGACTTGGCTTACAAAAAAAAAAAAAAAAAATTCTTGAGTTACCCTAGCGTTTTAGAGAAAATATTTCTATGGCAAAGTTTTAGCTAATTGTATGAGCTTTCAGATATTGTATATTTTTTATAGGGTTTAAGAGGATTTCGCAAAGTTCTGGACCTTGTTGATATTTTAATTTTTTTTTCCTATTAACATATCCTTTTACTTTTATTTAATTGAACTTTTAGTCATATATTTGCAAAGATCGATTTACATACAAATCTATCAATGCATTTTTCTAACACATAATTATGACAAATCAAGGAACGGATTAAAAACACGGCTATAGTGACATATGTTTCGTCTTTCGCCACAAAGACTCATCAGACTATTTTTGTTGTAATTATAATTATATTTATTTTACTAAATTAATTATAATTGAAGAATTGCAAGTTTGAAAAATTTTTGTGTTTTTGGTCTGGGCGGGAGACGAACCAAGGATCTCCAGGTTGGTAGCAGAAGTCGTTACCACTGCACCAGCCTTGCCCGGCTGCGAAGCCGACTTTTTGCCAGTTTTATTTGTGTGTTAATACGTATTGATTGTTGGATGTATACACTTGATTGTGTAAACGACCCTATCAAAACTAAATCTGAAAATACAATCTGGCATCACTGTCTTGTGTAACCTTTTTGTAGTTGAGTTTACTTTTATCCTTCTTGCCTTCTTGTGAAGTTGAAATAAATAATTAAATACAAAACACACGTTTATTTTATTTGATTGGTTTTTGCTCACACGGATAACAGGTTATGGGCCCAGAGCTGTCTGTGCGCAATCGAATTGAAATCATCAAGCTATCCTTTTAATTATAAATTGATAGTGCAATTGTTCTAGCTGTTTTGTTGTTGCTGCTTTGTTGTGACGTTTACTGTTATTGGTGCCGCTTGCTACGATTTTTTTTTTTCTCTTGGTGACGCCGGTTGCTGTGATCGTTTTTTTCAAAAATGGAAAAGAAACGAAATATCAAGGTTTTCAATGGCGAAAAATATAGTGTGTGGAAATTGCGCGTGCGCGCTCTACTAGCAGAATTGGATGTGATAAAGGTTATAATTGAAGAGACGCCTACTAAAATTACAAGTGAATGGAGAAAAGCAGAATTAACTGCAAAAAGCGTTATCGTAGAATATTTAGCAGACTCTTTTCTTGGATTTGCAAAACCTGAATATTCAGCAAAAGAAATTTTCGTAAATTTAGATCGCATATACGAACGGAAGAGTCTTGCAACGCAATTGGCCATTCGAAAAAAGTTACTAGCATTGAAACTTCAAGGTGACATGACTTTGTCAAAACATTTCACCATTTTTGACGACGTTATTGCAGAGCTTCTAGCTGCAGGTGGAAGATTAGAAGAAGCTGACAAGGTATCTCATTTGTTACTCACGTTACCTTCATCATATGATGGAATAATAACTGCAATCGAAACACTTGCTGAGGAAAATTTAACTTTAGCATTTGTAAAAACAAGACTCCTTGATCAAGAGGTGAAAATCGTTACTGAGAGCCGTGATACCAGTGCAAAGGTGCTTCATGTAGAAAACAAATATGTGCCAGCAGGAAGGAACAATTGGAAGACTTCTCGAAAATATCGTCAAGTCCAATTCAAGGCCAGAAGTTTTCAAAGTGGTAATAAGCAAATCAAGTGCTATTTTTGCGGAAGGAAGGGCCATAAAAAGACAGAGTGTTTTCACTACAAGAAGGTACTTCAGAATGATAGTAAAAGTAAAATCGTTCAAGCTGTACAGTTGCCTGAGCCGTCATCATCAAATGCTGCAACCTCTGGTTTTGCCTTTATGGTTGGTGATTGCTGTATTGAGGATGTTAATAAAGGTGTCACTTTTCTTCTGGATTCCGGAGCATCAGATCATCTCATTAACCGGTGCTTTCATCGAGCTGCAGATACCAATAAAGATATCCATTGCGAAGAATGGATCTTTCATATCTGCTACAAAGAAAGGCAACATTCGAGTAGTTACCAATATGGGTATGGAAGGAATGCTTGAGGATGTTCTTTACTGTCCAGATGTGCCATACAATTTACTATCAGTGCGCAAGATGCAGGAGGCTGGTATGACTATTATTTTTGATAAAAATGGTGCAGAAATTAGAAAAGATGGTAAAACCATTATTAAAGGTAAACCTTTGAATAATTTGTTTAGTGTCCATTTTAATTTAATTTCTTATAGTCAAGCACTAGGTAATATAAGTAATAATTATCAACTGTGGCATCAGCGTTTGGGCCATATTGAAAAATCAAAATTTTTAGAACTGAAAAACAAGCGTATGGTTAATGATATTGATCAAATAGAGAAAATAACACCAAGTGATAGTTTGTGTGAAGCTTGTATAAATGGTAAACAAGCAAGATTACCATTTAATAAAAAAAAAAATAAAAGTTTCGTAATAAGACCATTATTTATTGTACACTCAGATGTGTGCGGCCCAATCACTCCTGCAACAGTTGATAATAAAAATTATTATGTCTTTTTCATTGATGAAAAGACCCATTATTGTGTTACAACATATTTAATCACTTATAAATCAGAAGTATTTTCTGTTTTTAAAGATTATATTGCAAAAAGTGAGGCACATTTCAATTTAAAATTTGTTAATTTGTATTCTGATAACGGAGGGGAGTATTTATCAAATGAAATGAAAGAGTATTGTGTTGATAGATAACAATTCCTCGAACTCCTCAATTAAATGGTGTATCCGAACGCATGGTAAGAACCATTACAGAAAAAGCTCGTTCGTTGATATTAGGTGCTAGCTTACCCAAATTGTTTTGGGGTGAAGCAGTTCTAACATATTTGATCAATATAAGTCCCACTAAGCTTTGATGAAAGATAAAACACCATTTGAATTGTGGCATGGTAAAAAGCCACAAATAAAATATTTGAAAGTATTTGGTTCTACTGTTTATGTACATAATAAAACCGTGAAGACAAAATTTGATGAAAAAGGTATATTAGTTGGGTATGGACCCAATGGGTATAAAGTTTGGTCTGTAGAGGCTGAAAATTGTCTTATGGTTAGAGACATTATAGTAGATGAGACAAATTTTTTAGTATCAAGGCCAGAACTTTGGGCTAGAAGGGGCTAATTCTGAAAACCCCAGTAAAGAAACTGATGCATCTGACAAACAGTCAAAATCAGTAGATGAGTCTCAGATATCTGATCTTAGTAAATCAGATATGCGAAGCTTGAAAGAAACTGGTGCATCTGACTTTAGGTCAAAATCAGTAAAGACTCAGAAATCTGATCTTAGTAAAACAGATAGGCGAAGCTTGAAAGAAACTGGTGCATCTGACTTATGGTCAAAACCAGTAGATGAGTCTCAGAAATCTGATCTTAGTAAATCAGATAGGCGAAGCTTGAAAGAAACTGGTGCATCTGACTTATGGTCAAAACCAGTAGATGAGTCTCAGAAATCTGATCTTAGCAAATCAGATATGCGAAGCTTGAAAGAAACTGGTGCATCTGACTTTAGGTCAAAATCAGTAAAGACTCAGAAATCTGATCTTAGTAAATCAGATATGCGAAGCTTGAAAGAAACTGGTGCATCTGACATACGGTCAAAATCAGTAAAGTCTCAGAGATCTGATCTTAGTAAATCAGATGTGGAAGTATTTGAAGAAGTAATCCCTACTAAGATTACAAAGTTAGATACCAAACCAAACGAATCAGTAATCAATGAACCTAGAAAGAGTGATAGAATTAGAAGTCGTCCTCCTATCCTTGATGACTATCTTATGTGTGCACAGTCTCTAATGTGTAATGTTCCTACTTCATATCAAGAAATTAAGGATAGAGATGACAGAATTCTTTGGGAACAAGCGATTAGAGATGAAATTAATTCTCTTCTCACAAACAATGCATGGTCATTGGTATCGAAACCAGAAAATAAAAACATTGTTGATTGTATGTGGGTGTTTACAATTAAAAATGATGAGTTTGGAAATCCTTTTAAATATAAAGCTCGGCTTGTGGCACGAGGCTTTAGTCAGGAATATCTAGTAGATTATAATGAAACTTTTGCCCCAGTGGCCAGAATCTCAAGTTTTAGATTCATTTTAGTTCTTTTTTTTTCGAATCAATATAATTCACTTGTCCACCACATGGATGTAAAAACCACCTTTTAAATAGCGTTTTAAAAGAAGAAATATATATGAGAGTACCGGAGGGTATAAAATGTGAAAAAGATCAAGTCTGTACGCTGCACAAATCTTTATATGGCTTAAAACAAGCTGCAAGGTGCTGGTTCGAATTATGTGAAGTAGCACTTAAAGGAATAGGTTTTATAAATTCATCAGTAAACCGCTGCATTTATATTTTAGATAAAGGAAATGTATTTGAAAACATTTATGTGGTCCTCTATGTAGATGATTTAGTGATTGCCACTGCTAAAATTGAAACTATGAACAGTTTTAAAAGATATTTAATGAAAAAGTTTCGAATGGTAGATTTGAATGACATAAAACTTTTCTTAGGAATCAGAATTCAAAGAAATGCCGATTCAATTACTCTAGATCAGAGTGCATATATAAAAACTGTTTTAAGAAAATTTGAAATGCATGAATGTAATCCCTTTAGTACACCACTGCATAGTAAAATAGACTATGAAGCTTTAAATTCAGACGAAAAGGATGATACCCCTTGTCGAAATCTTGTTGGATGCTTAATGTATATCATGGTTTGTACCCGTCCTGATTTAAGTACTGCTGTAAATATTTTGAGTAGGTATGTTAACAAAAATAATAGGGAATTATGGCAATGCTATTAAGATACCTTAAAGGATCAATAAATATTAAACTAACTTATGTTCGAGGTAGCTATAGTTATATTCTCATTGGCTATGTTGACTCTGATTGGGTGGTCATGATAGTGCAGATAGAAAGAGCACAACAGGTTATTTATTTAAATTATTCAACCAGTGTACGATATGCTGGAGAACAAAAAGACAAACGTCAGTAGCAGCTTCATCTACCGAAGCCGAATATATGGCTCATTTTGAGGGTGTCAGAGAGGCGTTATGGCTAAGATCATTAGCTAATAGTATTAAAATTGATAATGTAATTAAACTTGAATTTATTCCTACAGGTAAACAATAAGCTGATGTCTTAACAAAGCCGCTACCAACAGTAAAATTCTTGGAATTTAGACAAGAAATGGATCTCAAAGAATAACTTTAAAATACCATGTAAAATTGTATTTTATCATAAATAAGAAAATATTCAATAGTTTGATTAGGTTTTTCTGGGTTTTTCCTAATCCTTTGCAACAAATGTTGGACTATTTATGTATTACCCAGTAAACACAAAGAAGGCATTTATATATATTATTTGTTTATGTCTAAAAATTATAGTTTATAATAATCTTTGTATGTATAGTTTTTATTTTTTTTATTCCGATTTATTTTTGAGGGGGCGTGTTGGATGTATACACTTGATTGTGTAAACGACCCTATCAAAACTAAATCTGAAAATACAATCTGGCGTCACTGTCTTGTGTAACCTTTTTGTAGTTGAGTTTACTTTTATCCTTCTTGCCTTCTTGTGAAGTTGAAATAAATAATTAAATACAAAACACACGTTTATTTTATTTGATTGGTTTTTGCTCACACGGACAACATTGATATATCATAATTGTTGTTTTGTGTTATTTATTGGTGCAGTGGTAACGACTTCTGCTACCAACCTGGAGATCCTTGGTTCGTCTCCCGCCCAGACCAAAAACACAAAAAGTTTTCAAACTTGCAATTTTTCAATTATAATTAATTTAGTAAAATAAATATAATTATAATTACAACAAAAATAGTCTGATGAGTCTTTGTGGCGAAAGACGAAACATATGTCACTATAGCCGTGTTTTTAATCCGTTCCTTGATTTGTCATAATTATGTGTTAGAAAAATGCATTGATAGATTTGTATGTAAATCGATCTTTGCAAATATATGACTAAAAGTTCAATTAAATAAAATCAATTTTCAATATAAAATGTCATTAAGTAACACACTTATAAAAAATTCTTAAACATATCCTTTTACATTTTTTTTTTTTTGCAATCCTCGTTGAATTTCCTTCAATTCATTCGTACATTGTGATACCAATTTTTCAATTTGAGGTAGGAAAAAAATCTTTTTTATGTAGCACAAGGATTACTCGCATGCGTTGCACTGCATATGATGTGGGCGCTCCACGCGCTGCCCTTTATCTACTGGAGCCTTCCAACGGATTGTTCTTGAAGTGTTTTTTCGGACCTCAATTAAAAAAATTTGCCATAGAAATATTTTCTCTAAAACGTTAGGGTGATCCAAGAATTTTTTTTTTGTAAAACAAGTAAAAAAATCAGTTTTACCCCTATAACTCCTCAGGGTTACATTTTTGAAACCCACCCCAGGTTCAATTTTTTGTTAGTCTAGGCCTCCTCTATCACCTCCCAGAAGATTCGTTACTTTATGCGATACATCCCATATAGTGTGAAACGTCCATTGCTATTCAAGGTCAATTGTTGTGAAGTGAGTTGGAAAAGTCGATTGTAGTAGAATTTGATTTTTTTTTTTTTTTAATGCTTGAATTCATTTATTGAATCTTCTCATCTTAGGCGACTGACAATAGGTTTAAAAATCTTAATCCTAAATAACACTATTATACATAATTAATCTTATATATAATTTAGTGTTCAATGTGCCTCCAGAGTTAATAGGGACTTGTACATCCTGGGAGTTCGGTAAGCGCGCAGAAGAACGCAGATGTTGCACGTTCAGTCTTCTCACAAACATGCCGCCCGCCTAGCAGGATGTCTGAATGAAAAGAACTCCATACAAATTTGCGCCAGTAGTTCCGGCTGCATGTTTAGCAGGAACAAGAAATATAAGAAGGAGTACGCGCCAGATACCGGCTGCATATAAAATTTAGAATTCAGTCAGCTTAACATAGCTAATTGCTAACGATATTCATAGCAGGACGATCATTTCTTTTTAGTCTGGAGAAATTTTCTAAATTCTTCAAACTCCGTGCCAATGGATTAGGATGATACATCAATCTTTCATCATAATTTTGCTTGTATTTGTTGATTTCGTCTTTAACCAAGGGGATGCATAGATCCCGATGTATGTGTTCGTTCCGTATATACCATGGAGCACTTGTAATGGTTCTTAAAATTTTGGACTGCATCCGTTGTAATAGTTCAATGTTCGAGGAGCTGGCGTTACCCCATAACTGTATACCATATAACCAAATTGGCTTAATGATGGATTTATATAAAAGGATTTTATATTCAAATTTCAGACGGGACCGATTATTTATGAGCCAATGCAGACTGGAGGCTTTTAGTATAACATGCGTTTATTTGGCTACAATATGCTTTCGCCATGTTAGCCGTCGGTCTAAATGCACGGAAAAAACTAAACAGTAAAAAGAAAAAGTAAAAAAAAGTAAAGAAAAACCGTATTTTTTACTGATTATGTTTGATGGTGTCGAACTTAAGACCTTTGTGTTTCTAGACGACGCTCTATCTACTGAGCTACTGTAGCACTTTTATTTCTACATATAGCTTATTGCTTAATTTAAATTATTTTGAAAAAAAATTTTTTACAATCTCAACCAGTAATAATTGAAATGTATTCTAAGCAAATATTGCAGAGCTCGCTTGTATTTTTTCATGCGACAAGTTTTCACTGTTTATCTCTGTACTTTTTGAAGATTAAACCGTATATTTTACTTTCTTGCCATTACTTTTTCATGAGAATTCAGGAAAGTAATTGAATTACTGAAACAAAGCGTAATTTTTCGTGAGATTATTATCACTTTGTGCTATTTGAAAATCAATTTTTCCAGATCATTTTTTTGAGTGTGATATGTGACGTTTTCAGATTGAGGGATTGAAGTGTTATTTAATATGATAGCAGGGTAATTACCTCGCCCAAGGGTAAAAGTAACCTGCTTGCATTTTTGTTCATTTACTTTTATGCGCCACAGCAGCAACCACTTTTCGATAGAGTTTAAACGAAGTTGAAGTTTTCGTGCCGCATCTAGGGGACAACGACTATAACTTAAAACTGCAGTATCATCTGCGAAAGTAGATATGGTTGTGCCAGCGATAATAGGTAAATCAGAGGTATACAGTAAGTACAAAAAAGGACCCAGCACGCTTCCTTGGGGGACGCCTGCATTCAGAGACGGATTAAGCCAAATGGGGGCCCTAGGCCATTCCAATTTTGGGGCGTTTTTTTAATAATTGTAAAATTAATCTTTATTTATGCATTAGTAGAATTTAAACAGCTTATTCATTAGGGTGGAGCGCTGCTCTATGGAGATTTTTTATTTTTACATATTCTAAACGGCTCAGTGCGGAAAAGGTGCTCCGTCAATCACCTTTTAGAGGTGTATAAATATTTTTTCAAAATTTTGAGTTTTAGTACTGCCACAAGTCAATCAAACCTTAAACACATCCTGGGAATATAGGGAAAAACTCAAAGTTGGAACACTGAAGTTTTTTTGATGAGGTTTTGTTCGTCCACTTCTCCTGAGTTGGAAAATATGAAAATTAAAATCCCGATTCTTCCTTCTTGCGAATAAACTGGGCTTAAGCCCATTTTTTCGAGGCATGTTTAAATTACCTATATTATAGTTACCTCGAAGTCTTGGAAATTAAAATGTTTTGATCAGGCCTGTTCGTTAATTTGTCCAGAGTTGGAAAATAAGAAAATTTAATCGGAATAATTCCGTATTGCGAATAAACCGAGCTTAAGTGCCTTTTTTCTTGGTATTTTTAAATTATTAATATTAAATCGACCTCTAAATGTTGGCACTGAAAATTTTTGATGAGGTTTTGTTTGTTAGCTTCCTGTGAGTGGGATAAGGTGAAGAAGTGAATCAAAACAACTCCTTCTTGCGAATAAACCGGCTTTAAGCCCCTTTTTTGCCTCTTAAAGTTTGAATAAAACATACAACTTTCAACTCGTAATAACTAAGCCCACAGTTGTTTATTTTCGGGTAAGTATATAGAGAAGTGTTCATGGAACATACATATATGTATTTTGACTAAACATTTTAGAAAACCATTGCTTGATAAATCAGCGCAAATAATATTTTCAGTCAGAATAATTTTTATGTTTTTCATATGAAATTCATAAATATACTTGCTATTGTACACAATGCGGAGGAGCGCGGCTCTATGGAGATTTTTAATTTGTATATCTGTGGCAACAAACCAGAGTAGCTTAAGTCGACATAAGTGAAAATTGAGTTTTCATGCTATAATTATTCAGGTTTTCAAAAGGCTTATTTCTGTTCAACCTTTTCCAAAAAATATCGTGTTCATGCAAAGTTATTATGCTTTATTTTATAGCTTAAGTTTTTTCAAATAATTTTACGTTTGCCAAAACATCTTAAGTCAAGTAAGTTTCCGGTCATTTGTTTCACTGTTCTATAATTCTTTTAACAAAAAAACTTAAACCTACATGAGCTAAAAATATTTCAATAAAAAAAGCATCCAAAACATCTTATCTACAGTTATCCCTTTGTTTCAATTTTAGCAGAAAATCTTATGTATAGTTACAATCGTTACAAACCACGCTTAAGCTTGAACAGAACCGCTTAATTTTACTTAAGGCGCTATTTTTATCAAAACAAATTTTCACAGAAAATCTTAAGTATAAAACAGTAAAAATACAGGATTTCTAATGATTTTTTTTTTTTAAAAATTCGCGTCTCCTCGTCTTACTCAATCCATTAACTACCTCTGAGATTAAAATAATTGCAATAAAACGGAACAGAAATAATTTTTCACAAAATAGCCAATATCTCAAAACGTCGATTTTCGACATAAGCTACTCTGGTTTGTTGCCACAGATATATTCTAAATGGGCCAGAGCGTAAAAGGTCATAGTCAAATCTTAACTCATAATTACAAGAATTAATCTGATTCGTACGTAAGCTGCGCAACACTCATACTTATAAGACCTATCATAGGTTGTAAGGCAAAAATTAGAAATGGGAAATAACTTGCTCCAAAAGGCTAAAAAGTTTCCTATGGGTGTAAGTATCAAGTATAAAAATTTTGGTCCTGATCAAAAAATATTTGACCGCGCCCCCACGCCATTGAAGATCGAAAAAACGCTTTTTATAAGAAAATATGTGGGGTTAATCGAAAGAATTCGGTAACATGATAATATTATAATAAAATTCAGAATTTGCACACGTTTAAGCTCTTTTATTGACTTTATCCCATACAAATAAACTCAACGTAATATTTTTTTTTTTTTCAAAACTTCAATGTCTTTGTGGCAGTACAGAACATTAAAATATCAAAAAGTACCATATTACATTTTTTATTAAGAATATTATGCAGCATCTTTTCGCATGTGAGCCATTTCGAAAATAGCAAAAAACAAATTTCGCTCCACCCTATTATTCATATCATTTGAATGGGTTTTTTTGAAAGTGGAATAAGTCCACTTTTTTATAAACTGAGATATCAAAGGGTTTGCGTACGACTTAATTTAAAAATATTGGCAAGCGTTATTAAACCGGTGTTAAGTGTTTACCACTGTAAATTATGTAGCGTGGGCCCTTTTGAAATTTTTTTTTTTTGTATAATTAATATTTCGTATTAATATGCATATGTATATAAAAAAGTAAATTGCATTTTTTTTTTTTTTCTACGATATCTCGTATTTAACATGAAAAAAACGTATTTTCAAAAAAACAAAAAAAATCATCCGAGCAAAAATTTTGAACCCGCCCTATAGTGGTATCTTGTACCATATCTGGTATCCAAAACATAAACGTGAATGTTAAAATAATCGAAAAGATATTTTTATTTTTGAGTTTGGATCTTTCGTTGCGCAAAAAAAAAAAAAAAAAAAAGAATGCATAAAAAAACAAAAAGCAAAGAATCACTAACCCACAGGCATACGCATATGTATACGTATGTATGTAAATTGGTAGACATCAATAACAAGTGATCAGTCAATAGCAAAGGCAAATTGTCTGAACATGTGG
The DNA here is from genome assembly GCA_951812925.1 of Calliopum simillimum. Classification (NCBI taxonomy): domain Eukaryota; kingdom Metazoa; phylum Arthropoda; class Insecta; order Diptera; family Lauxaniidae; genus Calliopum; species Calliopum simillimum. The sequence goes on from OX638368.1 coordinate 25,077,082, forward strand.
TTGTTGTAATGTTGTAGTACGATTTACATTGCGTGTATTTACAACGATTTGCACGTTGGGACAATAAGCGAAAGCAGTAGAGAAAATATGAGCATGCAGGTAGCGTCATTGAAACTTGTATTGTGCAGTGCTAGACCTTTTTAGGACAATGGGTGTAAGTGGTGCAGAACGAAAATATGCGAAAAGCTTGATTTTTCCTTTTGTTTCGTATGCTGCTGCTATTGATGATCGCCTGTTATGATGATGTATCTTTTAGAACATAATTTTCACCGAAACCGTTTCGTTAGGGATTTTTTTTTGATTTTCTCGATCGCATATTCTTGGCCTTGGCCTTGGCCATGAAATTTAAGGTTTTTGACCCACTTTTTTTTGGTGCTGTGGTAGCTTATCATATAAGACAGACCTTTTCTTTATTGGAATTTTAAGATCGGAATTTTTGAAATCACGCCAGATCGGCCTTGACCATGAGGGTGGTTATTGACCCGTAGTCCCGCAATAGTTGGATCTTTGCAATAACATGTTTACCAAAAAAAAAAATAGAATGTTTTTGCAAGTCTCCACAAAACTTTCATTGGGCGGATAAAGTTGGGACTGCAGAAAATCAAAGGTGTCGTCGTGGCCTTAGATAGAATTTTAGTTCAGTTTTAAAATTACATTTCAATTCGGCGGTCGCTTGTTCATTCGATACTAAAAAGGTTACAAATTTTGTTAAAAAAAAAAAAATAATTAGAGTGCTAGTGCCCGGTCGTAAGGACTTCGTCGTTGCGTTCTAAAAAAAGGTCCTTTTAGTGGTTTTGTGGAAAAAAAAATTAAACAAAAAAATTTAAGCAAAATTCGTTTAAATAAAACTTATAAAAAAAGAGGCTATGAAATAATTTACAGGCCATCAAAAAACAGAAAGCCCACAAAAATTGAAAGCATAAGGCCAAGTGCAATTTAAAACAAGAAAAACATAAAATCCATAAAATTAAATAAAAATAAGTGGCACTTATAATAAAGACGACTGGAGGTTTACAACTGAGCGCAGAAGGACGATACAGGGCACAGCCAAAAATAAGGATTACTCCTAAAAGAAAAAGGATCTTAAGGTAGGAAAGAAAATATTTTTGTTTAAATAGATTTTAAATAGAGCGTTTCTTAGAGGGCGGTATAGCTTTGATAGAAATGGAATTTTTAGGGTTTTTTTTTCTTTGCCAAAAGTGCACATAATTTTGTTCTTATTCAAAAATAGTGTGGGGTCCTGTAAAAGTTGCAAATGAAAAAAAAAAATAAAAGAAATAAAGCAAAACTTCCAAAAGCTAAAATCTAAATTTTTGTAGTTCTTATCAGTCTATGAAAGTGAAGTTATGCCGCCTGAAAAGTTAATGTCTCTCGATAGAGTCATTGCAAATAGAAAGGCAAATGAAGTCCTAATTCCGGGGTTTTATTTTCAGCGGGAAAAAGGACTCAACAGTGACCGCCAGGAAAAAGCAGATTTCAGGAGATTTACACAAGAAGATAAGTTCTATTTTGCAATGTTTTGCATTTATTTCCTTTTGGTCCCGCGGTAGATCCTTTTTATAAATTTTTATAATTTATTTTTGAAATATTCGACAAAATATTTTAAGTCGTCGAAAAATTTTAAAGGAAAAGCAGGTTATCAGGATTCCAGGTTGCAGTCACCAATATTATACGAGATTTCAGCAGATATACATACTTTTTCGTACAGTAAAATTTGATAAAGCGGAAAAAAATATGTGATAAATTGTCTAAAGCTTATTTAAAATTTTGATAAAAAAATACTAATAAGTAGAAGGAAAATTTATAGCGTTATATTTATGTTGGTTAAGGACTAAGGTTAGGGTGTACCTTTAAGGAAATTTACTTTACAAAATTTAAAATAAAATTCTGTATGTATTTAAGTACGTTAGTGTTAGTTTTTTTTCTGTTATGTAGACCGCTACAACTAGTCAAAATCCTTTATATTAAATTTAGTTTTTTTTTCGAACGATTTTCTTGTCTTTTTGCCCATCGACCAAAGAGCTCTTAGGTGTTAGGGTATAAGAAAAAAAATATTAATGTATAATTGGAAAAAAGAGAGATTTATAGGACAAATTTTTAAAGGCAAATAAGGTATTTTGGCCCGTTGTGCAGGTCCCCCCAAAGGATCTTGCTTTTGTATTTAAGTATATTTAAGTATAAGGTTTCAATTCAGAATTGTTGTTCATTACGGATGTGTGTGTAAATCATTTAGTTTTTTTTTGTATTAGTACATATTTATAACTTTTGTAATATAACTTTTTAAATGATTAAAGTTAACAGTTAAATCGAACTTCCGTTTCCGTTCATTTACTTAGTTCCGGTTATTCTATCTAGCTTTGTTTTTGGAGACTCGCAATGATTTGCTAAATTGCGATTTTGGGGAAATGGTAGTGGGGTGTGGCAAGCAACGGTGATCGAAAAATAAAAGTATGTGTGTAAGTATGTGTGCCTTTTAAATAAGTTGTTTTGGGATGATGTCAAGGACATCATCATTGGAGGGGTGGGCAGGCTACAGGCAGGAACATCAGGCCTGCGGATTTTGTGTTCATTTGCAGATATTGGGTTTGGGTATTTTGGAGTATTTTTCCTTTTTGTGTGTTCTTAATTTTTTTTGAGGAATAAATTTCGAAGCTATAGTTTTTGCGATTTATTTAAATTTAGTTTGAAATTATGGTTCAGTTTTCTGGCCTGATTTTCATTTTTTTGATTTTTTTTTGTATGCCGGCTTAACTGGAAGTGATGGGTCGTGCCTCCCCTGAGGAAAAACCTGAGCTAGCCGACGATCACTTCCGGTCATCCACCATGGCGCAGCCAATGAACTTGTACTGGTGGTGATAGTTTTTTTGAGTTGGGGGTAAGGAAAAAATAGACGCTCAGCCAAAAAAACAAAAAAATAAGAAGGTCGTGCTACAAAGATGGCGCCCAATGGAAGTAGGAAGAAGAGGGTGCGCCATTACAAAGATGGCGCCCAAACTAAATTTGTTTTGAAAATTGAAGTATTTACAACTACACTTCAGTCGAAAATGAAAGTCAGTACACAATGATGCATGAGTTTTCTGGAACTGCTCGTGAAAAGAGATGATGACATAGTTAATGGTGAATTTTTACATATAGCTATTTGCACTCTTTCCAGTCGTTGTTGTTCGGGATAACTTATTTGTTGGAATAAAAAAATTGTAGTAATGTAGTCCATTGTCAGGCGATCCAGTTTTTAGGTGACTTAGGCAGTGTTTTAAGCAATCACTCTAATTGCACCAGGATAAGGGTAGTCTGATGAAGGGACTACAAAAGATAGTAATTTTGCATGGGGATCATCGAGTTTTTTTATGGGAACTTGTTTCTGTGTTAGGTGGCTTAGTATGTTTAAAGTAATGCATTACTAATCGCATCTACGAAAGGTGATAGGTTTTTGTAAATTTAATAGGGTGATTTCCTAGTAACATTTCAGGGCGATAGATTGTTGAAGAAAACGAGCTGCGACATGACTTGAGGATGGTTATCCTTTTTACAACATTTGCGCAGATTGTAATTTTTAACGTTCTATTGTGGGCTGGACATGTTGCAGTAGAATTTGATTTTTATAATTTTTTTTTATTTTTTTAGGGGTTATGGAGCGAACACAAAATCCGAGTACAATATGACAAGGCGCATAAGAATGAATGTGTGTGTGAAAGGATTGATTTTAATGAGGGAAAATCATCGTTGCTTTAATCCGACCCAGTAGACTACGATTTCCCCTAATTTTGTTTTTTTGTATTTGAAAATTAAATTTTTGATTTTTCATTTAGTTATATTTACATATACATTCATATACATATTTAAATAATACTTTTTATTGCATTGCCACTATTGCGGGAGGCCATTTTCAGGGTTGAGGCTGACTGTGATCTTAATTATTTTCTTTGATTTTTATTTCCTTTCCGAATTGGAATTGTATTTGATAACTTTTGCAGGATATGAGTGCAGAAAAAAATAGGGTTAATCAGGCTATTCAGCGAAGCATGAATTTTGACTCAAACCGAAGTATAGAGCCGGGGATGGGTTTGCCCAGGACGCCTTTGCATACCACTGCCACAGATAATTCAATTAGGGATTTATCTGATACCATCATAAATCGGCGTGATAATGAGAGCGCGGCTCGCTACGACCTTGCTTGCCAGGGGGCGATTCCGAGGGTTTCAACAGGAGCGGTAGGGCAACCAGAAGCAGAAGTGGTCACCTTTCCACCGAATATAAGTGTGCCACCTCCGAATAATCTATTCGAAGAAATGAGAAACCCGAGAAGATCCGAAAGGGAGGGGTTGTCTAGCGAGATTAGCTCTGCGATTAACGTGGCAATCGCTCAGGCAGGTGAAACGTATAGGTCTTCATTGAAAAACGAAGTCTCAGAGATGCAGCAATCTATGAGAAATGAGTTTTTAGGTTTCATGAAAAGTATTAATGAGCTAATAAAGCCTATACAGCAGAATATGCAAGCCAGGGCAGAACCAGCAGATAATCATAGCCCAGCGGATAGCGATCGAAATAGTTTACCACATGAAGCAGGTGACTTATTGCGTTTGAGTAATTTGACACTAAACGAAGGTGCAGTTGGAGGTAGAATTGTGCCAGCACAAAATAATCATACTCAAAGGGAGACAGGTTTTTCGTCAAGACAAGGCCACAGGCGCCATGAACAACATATAAATTCTCGGGCTGATGCAAGCATGGCACAGATAACTGATGACTCAAATCATAGAGTCGGAGTGAGGTACAGTGGAGATGGAGCTGGCCGTGGGGCTCAATATAGGACATATATGAACCAGCAGAATGATGCAAATGGGAATAGAGAGCGTGAACCTGGTGAAGATAGGCGTAATTATAGCAGGGTTCAGGGGCATAATTTTGAGTATTCGACAAGAACACCGTGTGACAGGGATGATAGGAGATCTTGGACTCAGGGTGTAATTAAAATCGACAAGTGGGATCTGGTTTTTGACGGAGATAGAAAAAAAATGACAGTCGAAGATTTCGTTTTCCGCGTGGAGTACCTTCAGGCGCGTTATGGTATCCCTTGGGAGGAGGTGATACGTGATTTTCATCGTTTGGTTAGCGGAACTGCTAAAGAGTGGTTCTGGCTTCAGACTATGACCAATCCGTCGCCAAATTGGCCAAGTTTAAAACTAGCCATTCTTAGACAATTTCGTTCACATAATAGTGACTTTGAAATTATGAGGGAGCTTTACGAGTGTAGGCAGACACCTGAAGAAAGTATTGATCAATATTTCCACAAGATGTTGAAACTTCGTGCTCGACTACATAACCCGATGCCAGAATATGACATGATACGAATTTTAAAAAGGAATCTGCGAGAAAATCTAGGTAAAATTGTTTTCCCTATCGCTGTCCAAAACGTTGAGCACTTGCGCTACGAATGTCTTGAAGCAGAATCTAGTTTTCTACGACGAGATATACGAAATTTTAGGCAAACGCAACCACCCATCAGATATGCCCAGCGAGGTCAGCAGCTGCATGAAATCATGTATGATGAAGATGTCATCAACGTTGGCTATGAGGATAATGTTGAAGCGATTCAAATAGATAGTAGAGCAGCTTTTCCTCAAAATAAAAGAGCACTGGTGTGTTGGAATTGCCGTGAAAATGGTCACACTTATTTTGATTGTGAGGCAGATGTGCGAAACATCTTTTGTTACCGATGTGGCCTCGAGAAGGTTATTTCGACCAAATGCCCTAGCTGTAATAAGGGAAATGGAAAGAGGAGCGCGATAAAATCGGAGGAGTCGCGTTCCACGCAAACCTCCGAAGCATTTCAACCCAAGTGGAACTAGATTCAATAGTTAGGTCTGAATATATAAAAAATTTATCGGATATGAAAAATAACGTAGATGTAAGAAAAGCGGAGGTCTTAGATAATAGTAGTAGTAAGAAACTAAAATTTAAGCCCCTGGAACAAAAAGTAAAAGAATATTTAGAAGTGAGGAATAGGATTTTCGGTGTAAATCAATGTTTAGGTATGAGATTAATTTCACGAAAAATTCAAAAAGCGCGCGATAGGTATAATGCAAGAAAACTACAGCGGCGTATGATAGCAGAGGCGATACAATCAATAAATACAAAAGATCCAAGAGTGTTTGCAGAAATTTATATAAATGACATCATGTTGAAAGGTTTGCTAGATTCTGGAGCATCGGTGAGCTTATTAGGAAAAGGTTGCAGGGAAACCCTTGCTAAAATAAATGTTGAGATTCAGCAATATTTTTCACACATTAAAACTGCGGGGGGCCGTAGTCATCATGTTCTAGGTAAAGTTATTGTGCCTGTGAGATATAAAGAAAAGACTCGTGAAATGACTTTTTATGTTTGCCCCTCATTAGAGCAAGAAATATACCTTGGAATAGATTTTTGGCGAAAGTTTGAGCTGGCTCCCGAAGTATTAGGTGTAGAGGAGATAGAATTGAGCGAAAATATTGGAAACTCGCAAGATCCGAAGCAACATATACTCACGATAGAGCAACAAAATAAGTTAGACGAGGTAAAACAAAAATTTTTGACATTTGAAAAAAATGGGCTAGGTAGAACGGAAGTAGAAAAGCATATTATAAAGCTTAAAGAGGGTGCTGAACCCGTAAAAGATAGGTGGTATCCGATCTCGCCTGCGATACAAAGCTTAATTTATGTTGAGTTAGATAATATGCTAAAATTGGGTGTTATCGAAGAAAGTCATAGCCCGTGGTCAAACAGAACGACGCTAGTAAGAAAGCCAGACAAAAATAGATTTTGTCTAGATGCCCGTAAGTTAAACGATAGGACAATCAAGGACGCCTATCCATTACAGAATATTGAACAAATTTTAAGCCGGATAGATGATACAGTTTATATAAGTAGTGTAGATCTGAAATTTGCTTTCTGGCAGATTGAGTTGGATGCAGAAAGTAAAGAGTTAACAGCCTTTACAGTTCCTGGTCGTCCACTCTACCAGTTTTGCGTTATGCCGTTCGGTTTATGTAATGCGGCGCAAAGATTATGCAGATTGATGGATAAGGTTGTTCCTGAAAGACTTAAGGGTAACGTCTTCGTATATTTGGATGACTTACTGGTGATCGCGAAAGATTTTGAGTCACATATTTCTATTTTAAATGAGGTTGCGAAATGTTTTAAGGAGGCGAATTTGACTATTGGGATGAAGAAGTCAAAATTCTGTTTTAAGGAATTAAAATATTTAGGCTTTGTCATAGGAGGGGGAGTTTTAAGAACCGATCCTGACAAAATCACAGCAATTTCTGCAATTCCAATACCAAAAACGCCACGACAAGTACGCAGTTTCTTAGGGACAGCTGGGTGGTATCGGAGGTTTATACCTAATTTTGCTGGAATAGCGTCCGCGTTAAGTGATACCCTTAAAAAGGCGAATGCATTCAAAATGACCCCTCAAGCCACTGAAGCATTTGAAGAATTAAAGCGAGCATTGACAACAGCACCAGTTCTGGTACATCCAGATTTTAAAAAGCATTTTTACATTCAATGCGATGCTTCGCATATTGGGATAGGGGCAGTGTTGTTTCAGAAAGATAGTGAAAACAGTGATAGGCCAATAGCTTTTTTTTCTCAGAAATTGAATGGAGCACAACAGAACTATAGCGTGACTGAAAAAGAGTGTTTGGCAGCGTTACTAGCGGTAAAGAGGTTTAGACCGTACGTTGAGCTAATGCCATTCACAATAATTACTGACCACGCGAGCCTTAAGTGGCTCATGAGCTTACGTGACTTAAGTGGACGCTTGGCACGGTGGTCTTTACAACTGCAGGCTTTTAACTTCAATATTGAACATCGAAAGGGCGCTGAGAACATAGTCGCGGATACACTTTCCAGAGCTTTTGAAATAGATACAGTAGAGGGAATGGAGCTGTTGGACTTGGAAACCACAGAATTTCAATCTGAAGAGTACCTAGAGATGATAAAAACTATAGAGGAAAATCAGGAAAATTTGCCTGACTTAAAAGTAGAAGATGGGGTCGTATTTAAGTGTACTAGATATGAGCAGGATGAATATAATGATTCAAAGTGGAAAATGTGGATACCTGAAGGTCTGACAGCAGCCATGATCACTAAAGCGCATGAACCAGAAAATACAGCTCACGGAGGCATCGCTAAAACGTTATACAGATTGAGACAATATTATTTTTGGCCACGAATGACGATACAAGTACGTAATTATGTTAGTAATTGTGTTGTGTGCAAGGAAACGAAACCCACCAACAAACAGCTACGACCTGGCATTGGGACTGAAGTGGTTACCGATAGGCCTTTCCAAAAATTATATGTGGATTTTCTTGGTAAATATCCGCGTTCAAAAGGGGGAAATGCATACATATTTATTGTTGTTGACCATTTCACAAAATTTGTTTTCTTGAAATGCATGAGGGAAGCCACTGCCGCGAATATTGTTACATTTTTGGTGCAAGAAATCTTCCATAAATTCGGGGTTCCAGAACTAATCCACTCTGATAATGGTAAGCAATTTACCTCCAAGGAATTTCAAAACCTTTTAAATGCATATAAAATTCAACACCTTAAAACCGCTTATTATGCACCCCAATCGAATGCTTCAGAGAGGGTAAACCAATCTGTTTTAGCAGCGGTTCGTGCTTACCTGCAATCGGACCACAGAGACTGGGATTTGTATATCTCTGAAATTGAGTGCGCTCTGCGTACTGCAGTCCATGCATCAACGGGGGTAAGTCCCTATTTTGCGCTTTTCGGCCAACATATGTTTACGTGCGGCACGGACTATAAGCTGGCCAGAAAATTAGGGAGCTTAGAAAGTGAAAATATATTAAATAAAGAGGATAGATTGCAGCTAATTAGACAAAAAATTAAGGAAAATATGCATAAAGCCTTTGAAAGGAATGAAAAATTGTTAAGCCGGCGGTGTAGAGTCGTGAATTTTGTAGCAGGACAAGAAGTGTACAAACGGAATTATACGTTGAGCGAGTTTAAAAAAAATATAAATGCGAAGTTTTGTCGCAAATTTAGCAAATGCAGGATAGTAAAAGCGATAGGCAAAAATATGTATGAACTTGAAACGTTACAAGGAAAATCTCTTGGAGTTTACCATGTGAAAGATTTGAAACAATAGAGTCGTTTTTGTAGATAGGTAGTATTTACCAAAATCTTGCGTTATTTAAAACATACACCAAATTTACTTGTCGCCTTTGCTTTTTACATGATAGTGTGAGCATCTGTTTCGATTTCCTTGAAAAAAATCCTTAAGTATAAACTTAACTTTTGAAACAGAATATTGATCGGTTTAAAAATGCCCGGCGAAGTCAGTCGATAAAGCATGAAACTCTTTTCCTCAGGGTGTGGGCGCTTGCCTACGTTAGGCGCTGTAGTAGAAACTTAACCTAAACTTTTCCTCCATGGACCCTTAGCTCACTGCATCCTCTGCACGTAGTTAGTGGATTCAGAGTTTTGTAGCGTGGGCCCTTTTGAAATTTTTTTTTTTTGTATAATTAATATTTCGTATTAATATGCATATGTATATAAAAAAGTAAATTGCATTTTTTTTTTTTTTCTACGATATCTCGTATTTAACATGAAAAAAACGTATTTTCAAAAAAACAAAAAAAATCATCCGAGCAAAAATTTTGAACCCGCCCTATAGTGGTATCTTGTACCATATCTGGTATCCAAAACATAAACGTGAATGTTAAAATAATCGAAAAGATATTTTTATTTTTGAGTTTGGATCTTTCGTTGCGCAAAAAAAAAAAAAAAAAAAAGAATGCATAAAAAAACAAAAAGCAAAGAATCACTAACCCACAGGCATACGCATATGTATACGTATGTATGTAAATTGGTAGACATCAATAACAAGTGATCAGTCAATAGCAAAGGCAAATTGTCTGAACATGTGGTTGTTGTAATGTTGTAGTACGATTTACATTGCGTGTATTTACAACGATTTGCACGTTGGGACAATAAGCGAAAGCAGTAGAGAAAATATGAGCATGCAGGTAGCGTCATTGAAACTTGTATTGTGCAGTGCTAGACCTTTTTAGGACAATGGGTGTAAGTGGTGCAGAACGAAAATATGCGAAAAGCTTGATTTTTCCTTTTGTTTCGTATGCTGCTGCTATTGATGATCGCCTGTTATGATGATGTATCTTTTAGAACATAATTTTCACCGAAACCGTTTCGTTAGGGATTTTTTTTTGATTTTCTCGATCGCATATTCTTGGCCTTGGCCTTGGCCATGAAATTTAAGGTTTTTGACCCACTTTTTTTTGGTGCTGTGGTAGCTTATCATATAAGACAGACCTTTTCTTTATTGGAATTTTAAGATCGGAATTTTTGAAATCACGCCAGATCGGCCTTGACCATGAGGGTGGTTATTGACCCGTAGTCCCGCAATAGTTGGATCTTTGCAATAACATGTTTACCAAAAAAAAAATAGAATGTTTTTGCAAGTCTCCACAAAACTTTCATTGGGCGGATAAAGTTGGGACTGCAGAAAATCAAAGGTGTCGTCGTGGCCTTAGATAGAATTTTAGTTCAGTTTTAAAATTACATTTCAATTCGGCGGTCGCTTGTTCATTCGATACTAAAAAGGTTACAAATTTTGTTAAAAAAAAAAAAATAATTAGAGTGCTAGTGCCCGGTCGTAAGGACTTCGTCGTTGCGTTCTAAAAAAAGGTCCTTTTAGTGGTTTTGTGGAAAAAAAAATTAAACAAAAAAATTTAAGCAAAATTCGTTTAAATAAAACTTATAAAAAAAGAGGCTATGAAATAATTTACAGGCCATCAAAAAACAGAAAGCCCACAAAAATTGAAAGCATAAGGCCAAGTGCAATTTAAAACAAGAAAAACATAAAATCCATAAAATTAAATAAAAATAAGTGGCACTTATAATAAAGACGACTGGAGGTTTACAACTGAGCGCAGAAGGACGATACAGGGCACAGCCAAAAATAAGGATTACTCCTAAAAGAAAAAGGATCTTAAGGTAGGAAAGAAAATATTTTTGTTTAAATAGATTTTAAATAGAGCGTTTCTTAGAGGGCGGTATAGCTTTGATAGAAATGGAATTTTTAGGGTTTTTTTTTCTTTGCCAAAAGTGCACATAATTTTGTTCTTATTCAAAAATAGTGTGGGGTCCTGTAAAAGTTGCAAATGAAAAAAAAAAATAAAAGAAATAAAGCAAAACTTCCAAAAGCTAAAATCTAAATTTTTGTAGTTCTTATCAGTCTATGAAAGTGAAGTTATGCCGCCTGAAAAGTTAATGTCTCTCGATAGAGTCATTGCAAATAGAAAGGCAAATGAAGTCCTAATTCCGGGGTTTTATTTTCAGCGGGAAAAAGGACTCAACAGTGACCGCCAGGAAAAAGCAGATTTCAGGAGATTTACACAAGAAGATAAGTTCTATTTTGCAATGTTTTGCATTTATTTCCTTTTGGTCCCGCGGTAGATCCTTTTTATAAATTTTTATAATTTATTTTTGAAATATTCGACAAAATATTTTAAGTCGTCGAAAAATTTTAAAGGAAAAGCAGGTTATCAGGATTCCAGGTTGCAGTCACCAATATTATACGAGATTTCAGCAGATATACATACTTTTTCGTACAGTAAAATTTGATAAAGCGGAAAAAAATATGTGATAAATTGTCTAAAGCTTATTTAAAATTTTGATAAAAAAATACTAATAAGTAGAAGGAAAATTTATAGCGTTATATTTATGTTGGTTAAGGACTAAGGTTAGGGTGTACCTTTAAGGAAATTTACTTTACAAAATTTAAAATAAAATTCTGTATGTATTTAAGTACGTTAGTGTTAGTTTTTTTTCTGTTATGTAGACCGCTACAACTAGTCAAAATCCTTTATATTAAATTTAGTTTTTTTTTCGAACGATTTTCTTGTCTTTTTGCCCATCGACCAAAGAGCTCTTAGGTGTTAGGGTATAAGAAAAAAAATATTAATGTATAATTGGAAAAAAGAGAGATTTATAGGACAAATTTTTAAAGGCAAATAAGGTATTTTGGCCCGTTGTGCAGGTCCCCCCAAAGGATCTTGCTTTTGTATTTAAGTATATTTAAGTATAAGGTTTCAATTCAGAATTGTTGTTCATTACGGATGTGTGTGTAAATCATTTAGTTTTTTTTTGTATTAGTACATATTTATAACTTTTGTAATATAACTTTTTAAATGATTAAAGTTAACAGTTAAATCGAACTTCCGTTTCCGTTCATTTACTTAGTTCCGGTTATTCTATCTAGCTTTGTTTTTGGAGACTCGCAATGATTTGCTAAATTGCGATTTTGGGGAAATGGTAGTGGGGTGTGGCAAGCAACGGTGATCGAAAAATAAAAGTATGTGTGTAAGTATGTGTGCCTTTTAAATAAGTTGTTTTGGGATGATGTCAAGGACATCATCATTGGAGGGGTGGGCAGGCTACAGGCAGGAACATCAGGCCTGCGGATTTTGTGTTCATTTGCAGATATTGGGTTTGGGTATTTTGGAGTATTTTTCCTTTTTGTGTGTTCTTAATTTTTTTTGAGGAATAAATTTCGAAGCTATAGTTTTTGCGATTTATTTAAATTTAGTTTGAAATTATGGTTCAGTTTTCTGGCCTGATTTTCATTTTTTTGATTTTTTTTTGTATGCCGGCTTAACTGGAAGTGATGGGTCGTGCCTCCCCTGAGGAAAAACCTGAGCTAGCCGACGATCACTTCCGGTCATCCACCATGGCGCAGCCAATGAACTTGTACTGGTGGTGATAGTTTTTTTGAGTTGGGGGTAAGGAAAAAATAGACGCTCAGCCAAAAAAACAAAAAAATAAGAAGGTCGTGCTACAATTAATCAAATTTTGTTATGCTGTAAAAATTTTTACAAGTGTAATAGAAAATGGTTGAGTTATTTTGGTCCGAATGGACTTATTCCACTTTCATTTATAATAAATTTAAAAATTTGTTATACTTTTGTATGACTTATTCCATTTTTACTCACAAAATATTTTGTAAATTAAATCAAAGGAAAATTAAAACTTAGAAAAATTTTACTTTAAAAACTGTTGTTGTTTCTTTTTTTTTCTTTTTGCTCAAGTAGGGCTCTGAAAATTAGTCACAACAACAACAAAAACAAAAAGTTCATGTCGGACCTACTTTCGGAGATATAGCCATCGGAAGATTGAGATATATCTTTTATAAAAATTATTATAAGTTGGGAACCCCTGAAAGGATTTTAATAATATTAGTGTCATACGAAAGATATGTCAATTTGCTACAAAATTGATCTGCAAAAAATTTTAATCTGAGTCGTGGCTTTAGAGATATTGCAGATTTTCAAAAATTTTTACCATTTTTTTTTGTTTTAAAGCACTATTTTTCCAAAAACTGTATCATTAATGCATAGTTTTAGTAACATATTGTAAAAGCCCAATTTATTTGCTTTCTTTTGAAATGTAATTTGTACATGATTTCCTGCACTGTCATACTTTTTTAAAGGAAAACAAAAAAGTGAACAAAAGAAATTTTCATTAAATTTAGGAAAAAATTACAAGAACAACAATAATACCAACTACAAAAATAACAATAACAGCAATAAAAACAACAATAACGATGTTTTTAGATAGTTTTCGATTAATTCCGATTCCTGTAGACTCTTCCGATGTTTTCCAATAGCTTACTTTTTTGTTTTCCTATAAAAAAATACGTATTGCAAGAAATCAAGTACAAATTACATGTCAAATAAAAGGTAATAAATTGGGCTTTTACAATATGTTACTAAAACTATGCATTAATGATACAATTTTTGGAAAAATAGTGCTTTAAAACAAAAAAAATGGTCAAAATTTTTGAAAATCTGCAATATCTCTAAAGCCACGACTCAGATTAAAATTTTTTGCAGATCAATTTTGTAGCAAATTGACATATCTTTCGTACGACACTAATATTATTAAAATCCTTTCAGGGGTTCCCAACTTATAATAATTTTTATAAAAGATATATCCCAATCTTCCGATGGCTATATCTCCGAAAGTAGGTCCGACATGAACTTTTTGTTTTTGTTGTTGTTGTAACTCATTTTCAGAGCCCTACTTGAGCAAAAAGAAAAAAAAAAAGAAACAACAACAGTTTTAAAAGTAAAATTTTTCTAAGTTTTAATTTTCCTTTGATTTAATTTACAAAATATTTTGTGAGTAAAAATGGAATAAGTCATACAAAAGTATAACAAATTTTTAAATTTATTATAAATGAAAGTGGAATAAGTCCATTCGGACCAAAATAACTCAACTATTTTCTATTACACTTGTAAAAATTTTTACAGCATCACAAAATTTGATTAATTTACAGTGGTAAACACTTAACACCGGTTTTATAACGCTTGCCAATATTTTTAAATTGATTTAAAAGCAAAATCTTCTGCATAGCAGTAGATTAAAAAATGGACTTATTCCACTTTCAAAAAAATCATTTTTTGAAAATGCTTTTCATAAAAATTTCTTTTGAGTAATTTACGATGAAATCGTGGTCTAACGAGTTTGTAATTTTCAATATAAAAAGAGGGCATATATAGCTAGCTATAACTATCATAAACTCAATTTTTCCGGAATTGGACTTATTCCACTTTCAAATAAACCCATTCATTTAAAGGTTGTAAACACAATAAAACAATCAAAATAGTTTTTTCTGACTTTACTTTTTTGATTTTACATAATTTACAGCATAGTAATTTATAAAATAATCTTTGGATATCTCTTTTAAATATTAAAACGACGTTCTAGTGGAGTCAATAAAGCCAAAAAACAGGCAAAATGAGGAAATTCTCAAGAACAGCTGCGATTTTGATGATTTTTTTTTTTTAAATTTTGTTTTTTTTTGTTTTGGCTAAGGTGGTTTTAATGAAACTTTGGAAAATGATGCGCATTAGCATATACTAAAGAATGAGATAGACTTTGACTTAGCATATACTTATGAAGTGGCGTGGCACCGCCTAACCATTTAATTTGATTTGGTCATATCTTTTGAACCGTGTTAAATTTTTTGAACAAAAATTGGGCGAAATCGAAAAAGTGACACGCCCACTTTTTAAACATTGAAAATTTTGATTTTCATTAAAATCTGTATTCGAGTAATATTAAAATCAAAATTTGTAATGGTTAAAAAGTGGGCGTGTCACTTTTTCGATTTTGCCCAACTTTCCCATTATAAGGCATTGATAATCAGTAGCTGTGTACTAATTTTCATCAAAAAATTTTATACGATTCAAAAGATATTACCAAATCAAATTAAAAGTTTGGGGCGGTGCCACTCCTCTTCATAAGTATATACTAAGTCATAATCTATCTTATCCTTTAGTATATACTAATGCGCATAATTTTCCAAATTTTCATTAAAACCACTTTAGTCGTTTTTGAGAAAAACATTGCAACAGTTTTTATATACACAATTTTAGACCCTATAAAAAGAGAAGATATCTCAGAAACAATATAAGATACAGCAATTCTAATGCCATATTCGGATTTAGAATTGACAAATACATATAAAATAACTATTTTCATTTTTGTTTGTTGTATTCTTTTCCAATTTTTTTTTTTAAGTTTTTTAAATATTAAAAAATTATATAATTCCGACCGCGCTCCAAAATGTTTCTAATTTTAAATAAAAAAAAACAAATTTAAAAAAAAATCATCAAAATCGGAGCTGTTCTTGAGGACTTCCATCTAAAAGGCTTTATTGACCCCACTATTCATCCTTAAAAAACTTTTCTCAACAATTTGACGAAGAACATCCGATTCAATGGACATCAGTCTTAGCATGTGCAATCGATCTTGACCCATAACACTTCTTTGCTCGTTTTTTATGAGTTACAACTTTGAAAAAGAGCGCTCTGTTTTACAATTTGTAATCATGAGAGTTTTCGTTGCTTTCGTCGAGCATTGGGAATTCGAATTTTGTCATTGATTTGTTGTGTTCATTGCGTCCCTCGAGTTCTCAATTTTTATGTTTTCATTTTTTTCAAAGCATGCTTAGACTTACATTTGCCAAATTTTGTGAGCTAGCTCTTTTAATCAGCAGATTAAATATTTTAGCTTCCAGATTTTCGTTGGGGCCCCTGCTGGTAGGGGCCCTAGGCCATGGCCTAGTCTGGCCTAATGGGTAATCCAGCACTGCCTGCATAATTTTTTAAGGGGATGAAATAAAACTGTTATGTCTAATTCTAAAATGCCTTCTTTCCAGGTAAGAAATGTTTTGTGGACATTAAAAGGCAGTACGTGTTTAATTTTATTGATAAGGCCTTCATGCCATACTTTATCAAACGCTTGAGCTACGTCGAGAAAAACTGCTGTAAAGTATTCACTTTGTTCGAAAGCCTTCCTTATTTCATTTGTGATTCTATTTACCTGTTCAATTGTTCCGTGGTATTTTCGGAAACCGAATTGGTGGACCGGAAATAAATTTTTTTCGGTTGCATAAGGTATTATTTTTGATTTTGATTTTTAAATGGAATAATTTATGCACAATCCCTATGAAGTTGGATTGGCTCTATGCTCCCCACTAAAAGTTACAAGAGAAGTTACATTAAATTTTTATTTTTAAAATAATTCAAATTTAAAAAAGATACATAATAGCCCAGGAAAATAATACATTTTCTGCGAAAAAATTCCCAGTGGAAATTTTTCACCGGAATTGTCTTTATTTATGCATGATACACAAACTGTGAAAAGTCCATTGCAAAGTCGTGTGCGCATAAAAAGTTATTAAGGCTCGAAGGTCGCTAAAATCAGTTTTTTGCAAAAATCTCGCTAATGCTAACTTTTACAGAAAAATGTTGGTCTCGACCTTTGAGCCTTAATAACTTTTTATGCGCACACGACTTTGCAATGGACTTTTCACAGTTTGTGTTTCATGCATAAATAAAGACAATTCCGGTGAAAAATTTCCACTGTGAATTTTTTCGCACAGAAGTTCTTTTTTCGTCTTATTTTCCTGGGCTAATAAAGATAATAAAGATACTTAGAAAACCTTAATATTATACGGGCTTATGATGAATAGACATTCTCGATAATTTTTATTCATGATAAGACCCAATTGCAATCGGTTTAACGATCACAATTTATTCATTTTGGCAGTTTTCCCATTAGTCGTAACTGTTGCATATGCTGAGCTTGTTGCAATATCTTTTGTTGCTGAAATTGAGATTGCATATGCTGCTGTCCCGCTTGCATTTGCTGGCCTACGCCTCCCATGCTACCACCTGGCATGACATTACCACCCATTTGATTTGGCAGTCCAGGCGATAAGTTCGGCATTAGACCCCTTCCAGGAGGTACAAGACGAATTTCATTAGCTCCGCCCATGTTGGGGCCATCGTTCATAGCTCCAATAGCACCCATTTGACCCGGAGGTCGAGCACCTTGATTTTGCTGTATATCGGATAGGCAAGCTTTCCATTCTTCTAATCGATTGTAGTGTTTATTCAGTAGCGCTTCTTTGCGTTGTATTTCTATGCGTAAATCTTGATTTTCATCTTTGATTAACATATCAGGCTTTAGCGTCGATACTAGAAAACGTTTTTGTAAAAAGAATGCTTCCATTTGGCGTGCAACATCTATAAAGCGATTCGTGGTCTTCTGAACTTCCAGTTCGATTTCTTCCTTGTTTGTGCCGGTATTGGGTTCCTGCTTTGTTAGCGAAAGCAGGCAGGATTGAAATGCTTCCTCGAATTCATCCATAAGATTACTATTATCGTTCGAAGTTGAAGACATTGGACTTGTAGTCTATCAGCTGAGTGATGAGCTTTTTAAGAAAAGTTTACCAGAAAAAGAATAGTTACATTTAAAATGTAAGAAAGTTTTAAAATTACAGATAACACTTACATCAAATTGATTGTAATGTAACAGTATCGAATGCGCAGAGTTCGCAAGTTGCCCGTTAAGCATCTATCGGAAATCCAATTTGGACGATGTCAACCCGTTGACAGAGTGCTTGATGATGATGATGTAACACAAAGTAACATTAAATTTCAATAGAGACCGGCCAGCTCCAAGCTTGAGGCGACTCGCGACTCGTAAACTAAATCGTCGTTATTCTTTATAAAAAGAAAATTACATTTTTTATTATCAGTTTACGATTAACTTGGTTTTTGCGTAGCAAAGTGCTACGCAACTGCCAACTCCAATTATTAAGTTTATAAGATAGTAACTTATAGTATAGTAGTGTTAGTAACTTATAGTTGAATTAAATATTAAATTAATAAATTAAATCCAACAGCCGATTTGACAATATGTTGGTTACCCAATGGGTGATGATCCGGATCCTATTAGATTACTAATAGATTAAAACATATGTTTTTTACCACAAATTCGTATCATATAGTTTTTGTAATAATAAAAGATTGAGAGCCTGCGAGGCCTGTTAGTAGCAACTAATAGTCGCACAACAAAAAACCCTTAAGAAACCAGAAAATTTCTGAAATTTAATTTTCAGTCACGGACGTTTGTTTGTGTCACGTTTGACGTTTAAAAAATGAACTGCGATGTTCGGAACATGCAAAAATGAATCGGAACCTGCAAAAATTCATTTTAACTGGAAAACAGCAGTGTTGCCAGTAAAATGAATGAATGTCGGGTGATGCCACATTGCTGGTTTGTGCCGGTATTGGGTTCCTGCTTTGTCAGCGAAAGCAGGCAGGATTGAAATGCTTCCTCGAATTCATCCATAAGATTACTATTATCGTTCGAAGTTGAAGACATTGGATTACAATTTGCTTCTTTGTTTGAGGTTTAATTACTCCGTCAGCTTTCCAATTGCAATAGGCTTATTATGAAATGTAATTTATTTTGTAAATCTTAAGCGAGAAACACATAAAAAGTATGCATGCATCAAGAATTGTCAAATTGAAGTCAAATACATGTCTCCTTATGAGAGCGCCCAGATAGAAAGTATGCTCGAAGCATAAACAAAAATATCCATCGAATTTGATGACTAATGTTGCCACCTGGTATTCAATGATATATAGTTGCCACATGCTGAAAATTGAGTAAATTCTTGTATAAATCATACAATCTTGATGCATTCATACTTTTTATGTGCGAACTCACACGACGGGCATGGGCACGTCAAATTTGTAGGCAAACGGAGGGAAATGAAAGCAACACTTCCCTCCGCATGCCTAGAAATTTGGCGTGCCTTATGTGCCCGTGCCCGTCGTGTGAGTTCGCACTATCTGTTTCTCGCTTTTGAGCTGGTTCACACGACAAACTATTAGTTATATTCTGCATTAGGGCAGTTCGCACTTTAAAATTTTGTGATTTTTATTTTGATGAGTTCGAATTTGTTTGGCATCACTAATTTTGAGCTCCATCAAAACACTCTTCAAATTTCGATTTTGCTTTGTACGCCGATGAGATAACATCGCAATATCGAATTGGGGTGTACACATTATCGAATTTGTTTGGCATCACCCAATTTTGGCGTCAAAAAAAATTTGTATGGATTTGATGAGTTTTTGATAGTGGGACGCCTCATCAAATAATTTGTCAAAAACTTTGAAGAAAATCAAAAATGTTTGACTTTTCGCTGATATGACGAGTGATTTGAAGAGTTGTTTGAAAATGTGAACGCAAATAAATTTTTCTGTATGCGTACTTTCTTTTCAAAACAAGATTTCATAGAGTGCACGTCGCTTGGATGATGAAAGTAAAGAGGAATATGATTTTTTTTTATATTATAAGGGTTGTTTTCATTGTTTTAAGTAAGGTTGTGGTTGAAAGAAAGCTTAAATAATTTAATTTAATTATAAAATAACTTCCTAGCCGATTTGCTTGTACATGTGTAATTTTAGATGCAGCTACTGAAGGATTTTATGTGAAAAAGTATATTTATTTTATAAAATAGTAACAAAATAATTTTTAATTGGTTTTTCAATGGATGGAATAATTTATTTCTGCAAATAAGATTTAATTTATGGTATTTCCACTACATTTTAATAATTGATTTCCTTATTTTTCATCGACGCTTCAATTTTCATAGCCAGAATTCATCCGCTATTGCGATGTTACTTCATCCGCTTCAAAGCAAAACTGAAATTTGAAATTCGAAAAGGAAACTAATTATTAAAATACAACTTAATGTTTTGGATACAACCTGGCGATATGATCATTTATGTTCAGCCAACATAAATCAACAATCAAAAAAAAAAAAAAAATTATTAAAATGTAGTGGAAATACCATAAATTTTATATGCAGAAGTAAATTCTTCCATCCATTGAAAAATCAACTAAAAATTATTTTGTTACTATTTAAAAAAAAAAAAATTACTTTTGTACATAAATTTCTTCAGTAGCTGCGTCTAAAATTATAAATGTATATGTAAATTGGCTAAGAAGTTATTTAATAATTAAAATAAATTATTTAAGCTTTTTTTCAACCACAACCTTACTTAAAATAATGAAAACTACCCTTATAGTATAAGAAAGAATCACATTCCTCTTTACTTTCATCATCATAATTGTTTCTCTCGATTCAAAAATGCCCTTAATTTTGTTTATAATCAGGCCTATCACTGAATACATGGTAGGTACGAATTTCGTAAGGTCTACGAAAGTGCTATTAGTTAGTTCGAATCGCTACGAACGTGAATTCAAATCGCTACGAACGTGAATTCAAAATTTGTGGATTGAAATCACTTGCTCCATCCTAAGCTTTAATTTTTCGCGGCCAGATTTGGCTTCTTAAGAAATACCGTTTTTCTTTTAAGAAGTACTTCAAACTCTACGCATTTCGAATTCACGTTCGTAACGATTCGAATTCAATAATAGCACTTTCATAGATCTTACGAAATTCATATTTACGATGGATTCAGTGATAGGCCTGAATCTAAAATCATTGAAAAATTGATTTCTTTTCAATGTTTAATCATCAACTGCTGCTGCTGAACCTTGGCTTGTTTCTGACAAACAAATTAAAGAGTTGCTATGCTCATTTCCTCTATTTATTTTGCTTCCATGCTGCTATTCGATTAAAAAACCATAAATTCATTATGGCTTGATTGTAGGTGTGATCCTTGCAAGAACATTTTTGCAAATAAAAAATTTTTAAAACAGCATACGGAAACACTTGTACATAAGTAGGTAGTGGCAAGTGAATGGAAAAAAGAAACGCAAACGGAATTGTTAATTATTTATACAGCGAAAATATGTCTTTTATGTTTAATGTCATAAGAAATATTTTAAAGTTCATAAAACTTATAAATTTTACACATTATATTTTTGAAAATATCCACTTATTTTTCTTTACAATAGTGTGTATATTGACAATAAATATTAAAATCTATTAGACCGGATTGATTTTACGTAAGTGCTGCATAAAAAAAATGCAGTCTTAATTTGGTATTATTTTTTGGACAAGGAACAGGTACAGAAGTCCAAAATTTAATATTTCTTTGATTATTTTTGCTTGCTTCGTATGTATGTATATGATTTGATTTTTTGTTTTTGTAAAAGTTACATGGTATTAAAAAATTTACATATACATATACTTATACGATTTATAGTACATACATAAATGTAAATTGTAATTAAGAAAAAAATGTTAACAACACCTATAAAAAATGTTTTGTTTTCCGTCATTGCTTTACAATCAAATGAAATGGACGAACTGTCGTCTCAACGTGTTCTGCTGCTTAAACTCTGCAGCATGATGCATTGTGTTCGTACTACATAGATTCTGTTTCACGTTCACTTCTAGTACCATTTTTTTCGACTCTTTCGCAGTTGTCATTTAAAATTGCAAAATAATCCAAAGAAGCTGCTACTGCACGGGGTGGTACGTTAAAGAGTGGATGTGTTGGCAACAGTTCATTTATAGGATCGCCAAGTACTTGTGGATTGAGCGTCGATTCTGAATGTTGTGCAATTGCAGCCCCACTGAGTGTGTAACAAGTGTGATAAAGATCTTGTGGTCTAAAAATTTAGAAATGTGGGTACTTTTTGTTGTTCAATAAAAAAAAAAAAAAAATAAATGAAGTAATCCATACTTGCCGGGCTTATCGATCAGACCGCCATTAGCTTTTTGACAACAAAGCAAAATATACTCCTGTAATGCGGCACCGTCAAATAGTGATTGCGTTGGTTGACTTTCTATAATAAAATAGTATTCTTTAATCTTTTCGCTTCCCGAAATATTTTTAGATATACCTCTGCTTGCTATGATCGCCTGTGTTATGGGAATTGTTGCGCCAACCCAAAATGAGTAGCAACCGTCAACTAGTTTGTTAGTACGACCCTGAAAGCCACCTTCGAAACTCATTTGTCGTTGTAAATTCCATTTCTTAAATGAATAATATAAATTAAATAAAACTAGGCGAATAAAGTATTTACTTTTTTTCAATTATAAAAAAAAACCTACTAGCAACTGTTGTATATCACATTTGTCTACTTCATTCAGCAATGCCAGGGCCGCAATACCACAAAAAGTATAGCCTCCATGCGCTTCCAAGTCAGGAGCACCACCGAAACCGCCTTCATACGTTTGACAGCTTGTAACCCAGTCACCGGTTTTATCGAATAACTTTGCATATACTTCTGCAGGCACGTTAGTTAACTTTGCACAAGAAATAGCACAATAAGCGCCGCGTACATCTGTTTCTCCATCGACATGCATGCGAAATGAACCGTCTGGCTCTCTAACAGCAAATAAAAATTTCACCAAAGAATCTCTGTCGATAGCACGATATGCACTTGGTGTACCAATCATACAAAGGCTATTGACTGCAGCATAAGTGGGCGCTAAGTGTGGATATTGTCCCGGGCCACCTGCAAAACCGCCATCGGCATGACGACATCTGAAGAAAATAAGTTTTGTTGCATATACAAGCTTTATACGTATAACAAATTAAGCTTCATACTTAGTTAAAAATTGAACAATATGTTCTAGACGGTCATCGGAAAATGTAAAATTTAATACATGCGCCGATTGCAAAATCCAATAAACATTCCATGGGCGACTTGAGTCTAAGCACTCGTAGTTTGTAGGCAGCCGCCGTAACATGTTTTCTAAATATAATTCATGCTCAGCGCGATAAAATTTTGCTATCTTTGGATCTAAGTATTGAAGCTGTTGAAATCTATCGTAGCATTTTTCTATAGAATTTTCTGTATTTTGCTAAAAGAAGAAAATGGCTTTAGAATTATTAATTTTATAGCTAACATTTTGGTTTACCTGTTCCCTTGAAGTCACTGTCGATACTTTTTCATCATCAAATTTTAAATTTTTAAGCGAGGCATAATCGCGAAATGAAACATTATTCCACATTGTTGACTTCTTCTGTAACTGGTGCTAAAAAACAATAAAAGAGAGACGTTATGTATATATTAGGCCGAAATTGGCCAGGTTAGTGCTGCTTTCCGATTGGCCCGTCTGTAAGCGCCGCATACCCGCTCTATCAAACAAGTAGAGATAAATGAAAACGGTGGATTATCACTTGAGCTTTTAGAATAAAAACAAGTTTGAAACACAGATGCTTTAAAAATAAGCACTTTTCACTTAATCCATCATATTATTTGTAAATACATTTATTTAGCGAGGACGCGGCCTAATTTGCACATTTTAAAAAGTCAACCATAAATTTGTTTTGTATTTAAAACAAAACTATTAAAATTTACATTTCCGGCAAGGACATTGTACAATAAACAAATGATTTTCGAGAGACTTTGTAAATAGAAACGATAACATTTGAATAATCTGTTTAATCAGATAAGTTAAATATTTTTACCTTCTTAAATTCTGAAAGTCCACATAAAAAAATAAAAATTTTGCACTGTCTGACCAAAATAATTATTTTTATAGAAATGTCATGTTAAATTTGACAGTTAGTACGTAGTGTTGTTGTTGCTGATCCCATTTACGTATTCAAATTAATAGGGACTCATACAAATCGCAAAAAGTTCCGCATTTCATACTTTTCTGCAGCTTATGTCAAATTGACACAACTTTGTATTGAGAATTATTTCCGTAGTTTCCGCATCAATTGAGTACTGCAAAATATGTGCGAAAATTTCCAAACAGCATTTCTGGATGCGAGAACGAAGCGCATCCAAAGAGCATTTCTGGTAACGAGAACGAAGCGCTTCCTTCCAATGACATGCCAATGTTAATTTCAGCGCTTTTGGAAACGAGAGAGATGCGCTGCTGCTTTACTGCCATACCTAAATTTGAGCGTCAGCGTTATTTTACTGTCAAAAATTTCTCATGTACATACAATTTGTATGGCACATACCGAAATTGCCAACGCTCAACGCTGAGCTATTCGAATTTCCAATTTTGACAAAGCGTTATGGAGTGAAGTTAGCTACAGAAAAGTAAAAAAAGAAACAACAATATGATTTGACAAACAAATGACTTCAACGCAACGCTCTTTATTTCGGAATGGCGCTTGACGCTTTTGTGTAACGTTAAATAACGCAACGCCTGACGCTCCAATTTAGGTATGGCAGTTAGAGCACTTCAGAAGCGCTATTGATGCGCTCCATTCCCCATTGGGTTTTGAAAACAATTTTAAGCTGTAAGTCAGCTGTTTATTTACATGCTTTTACACCATATGATTGATTGGGCCCTCATGCAGTTTATGGAAAATTATGAAATGTGGAACTTTCTGTGGTTTTAGTGAGTCCCCTTTATGCATGGTTGAATTACCCTGGTTGCAGCGATAACAAATGCTGCTTCTTATAATTTTTAAACTACGAAAAAGTCAAAATTCTTTGTTTTGATTCTAGTCTTTTGACAGATAGCAAGGCAAGATTGCAGGGTTCCATTTTCATATTTTGGCAACTTCCCATAACCATTGTTATTGAATAATGCCTTTATGTATCCACTATTCCAGGAAGACTTCATTTCTTAATTGCGATTTTAATTTCTCTTCTCTTGTAGAAATCTTAAATTGTTGGGTCATATTTCGAGATAAAACTTTTTTTCATAATTTGCTCATACCATTGAGTTCTATAAGATTTATTGCTAAAAGCATAGAATCTTCTCTATGGTTCCAATTTAGACGTTTAAATAGACTCAATTTCGGAGACATGGCGCATCGGAAAATCAGGATATAGCTTTTATAAAAGATATAAGCTTCTAACCACTTAATGCATTTTAAAAATATTGATATCATATGAAAGGTATTTTCTATATTATTTCAGGTGATTCCAATATTTTTAAAATCCGTTTAGGAGTTCCCAACTTGCAATGGTTTTTCTAAATGCCATATTCATGAATAAAAAAGAAAATTCCGCTAAATTTGGTAGTTTCGTGGGATATCGAATTGAAGAAAAAAATACTAAAAGGATATCGAAAATAAAAAAAAATGTTTGGCTTAAATTCATATTTTATTTGTCAAAAAGCTTATATGAATATTTATCAAACAACCAACAACTTCGTCGTCCTTGTCATCGTCTTAAGCGTCAAACTTACTTGCATTGGCGTCACTTTTAGCGAAATATTTCCCTTTTTTGGCAATTTGATGGAGTAAATTTGGCTGTGTTTTAAAAAAATGGTAGAACTATATGCATGAATATGTCAAATTGCATTTCACCATGAGAATCGCCTTCAATGGACTTTTAATTGAGACTTTTCGTCCGTCCATGTTTTATTAACGTCAGAAAACACCCTTTCAACAGGAGCAGAAGTCACTCGTAAGCACAAAATATATACTTGATCAACTTGGCTATGTAGGCGTATTCGCAGCTTTCAGCATGCAGATGATTAAATATTTCCGTCCAGCAATTCGGAATGGAAACATTTTACTTCAAAAACATTAAAAAAAGACTTAAGGGGACATTCGCCTTAGTAATTGAAACAAAAAACACTTTTTAAAAAATTTATTGTGAAAAAACTATTATATTTATTGACAAAATTTCCTTTGGACATTGTTAAATATTGTCTAAAACATATGAACATTTTTTTTTTTATTTCTAGTTTCCCTTGGCTGCTGTAGAGGGCGTCATCCAAAAGTTACTTTTCAAACGGTAGAACATGTTGTAGACCTCCTTTAACAGATTTTTGAAAAATTCAAAATGGATTTTATTCTTCAGTCTCTAAACTATACAATAAGCCTCTAAAACTCATACTTTTTTATATTTTGAAGTTTTTGTATGAATATTTATGAAAAATACGAAAAAATTGAGGGACTTACCCTCAAAAAATGCCTCGTAAAAAGGGAAGGGGGGTATTTTTTAAAACTTTTAGAGGCTTATTGTTTAATATTTTTTATGAGTAATCGAATGCTCTTTGGTTTTTTAAAATCGGTCGAGTAGATTCGGAGAAAAATTTCCTACCAGTTTGAAAAGTAACTTTTGGATGACGCCCTACAGCAGCCAAGGAAAACTAAAAATAAAAAAATAAAAATTTTTTTCATATATTTTGGACAATATTTAACAATGTCCAAAAGAAATTTTGTCAATAAATATAACAGTTTTTTTATAATAAAATTTTAAAAAGTATTTTTTTGTTTTCAATTACAAAGGCGAATGTCCCCTTAAAACAAAAAAAAAAAAAATAAAAATTTGGACAATTTTTGCGGGATAGGTTTTTGGGAGCTAAAAAAAAGGAGGAACAGATACAGTTTAGCCTCCAAACGAAATTGTTTATAAACCATATATTTTCTTATGTGCTTTTAAAATCTAAGAATAAATATGGAATCTAAGTGTCGCTCGGATCTGGTTTCGGAGATATAGACATCGGAAGTTCGGGATATAGCTTTTCTAAAAATCTATATAAGTTGAAAACGGCTGCATTGCCAAAATATAGGTGTCATATGAAAGGTAATTTAATAAGCTACAATATTGATTCAAAAATTTTTGAATTCTGGATCATAGTTTTCGAGATATTACGCATTTTCT
This sequence comes from Calliopum simillimum, assembly GCA_951812925.1. NCBI lineage: Eukaryota > Metazoa > Arthropoda > Insecta > Diptera > Lauxaniidae > Calliopum > Calliopum simillimum. The sequence continues at coordinate 25,103,989 of OX638368.1, forward strand.
GAAATTTGGACCGATTTAAAAAAAAAACTGTTTTTTTCCAAAAAATCCGTTATTAACCTACAGTTTTATTAACATATTTATAAAGTGTAATTCATCTCCTTCAAAATGATATAAAATTTAAACAACAATTTTTGATATTAATCCATTATAACCGAAAAAGTTAAAAATTATTTTAATGAATATTGGGAAGTTTTTTAAATTTTTTTGATATGATGTGTTCTCTTTGACAATATGAACATTAAAATGAATTTTAATCGATTATATCTTATAGTATATCAAACACGAGCTTCGCTAGCTACAGTAATTTTACATAAGAGTAGGGGTAGGTGGGCCGCAACTCAGGATTTGGAACTGCCAAAAATCCAATACCGGCTTCGCGACAGCCTTCGGCCGCGGATTAGTCTATAATATATCCAACACCTAGTTTGCTAGCCACAGTAATTTTACATAAGAGTAGGGGTTTATCAATAAAACGCTTTTGCTTTATTTTAATTTTTTATTTATATGTCCAATGGTCCAAATTTGTAAACCAATGCTTGATATAGTATAAATATAAACATTTCAAATATGTTTTAATGCTCATATTGTTAAAGAGAACACATCATATCAAAAAAATGTAAAATACTTCTCAAAATTCATCAAAATGATTTTTAATTTTTTCGGTTATAAAGGGTTAATATCAAAAATTTTTATTAAAGTGTTATATCATTTTAAAGGATATGAATTGAGCTTTATAAATATGTTAATAAAATTGTACAGTACCTAATAACGATTTTTTTTTTGGAAAAATAACGGTTTTTTTTTTTAAATCAGTCCAAATTTCAGAAAAGTCGTAATATCTCGAAAACTACGTGCCAGATTCCAAAAATGTTTTGATCTATATTGTAGCTTGTTAAGTTACCTTTCATATGACACCCATGTTTTGGAAATCAATGCAGTCTTTTTAACTTATATAGATTTTTAGAAAAGCTATATCCGCAACTTCCAATGTTTATATCTCCAAAACCAGATACGAGCGACACTTTTAGATTCCATATTTATTCTTAAATTTTAAAAGCACATAAGAAAATATTTGGTTTATAATCAATTTCGATTGGAGGCTAAACTGTATTTAAGCCAAATTTTCGTATCGAAACGTGCACCAAGTGTTACCATTATTGCGTTTTATTGTCTCTTTCTTCTTTTCTCTCTTCTTTCTTTATTTATTTTTTTGACATTGAATTCAATTTCGACGCAAGTATTTTTATTTATTTACAACGAAGTTGAAGTGCTATTATTAAATGAAAATATAAATATATAAAATGGACTTAACATGTAGGACATGTCTACGTAAAACTGATAATTCTTATAGAACTAAAATGCACCTAATGTATGAGGAAACTTCAATGGGGGATAATGGCACCAAATTTGAAGAGATTCGCTTAAAGTTGGAACGACTTACTGGATTCAAAGTGAGTAAATGAGTAAACCAGTAAAATTTTTAGTTCTGGTTAAGGCAATAGTAAGCATCACGGAGCTGCGACAACATGATGTTTTGATAGAATGAAATCATAGTTATGTAGTCAGGGTTGTCCGTGAAATACGCCTTTAGCCAGGTTGATGGAGGGAGGACTCCTCAGGTCGGACAAAAGATGATTAAAAGCGTATTACTTAGGGGATGTCCTTAAAGGGTAGTGGGGGAGGTGGGCGTGGTGCTAATTCGGACATTTTAAAATTCGTGAACATTAGCGGACGTCTTTGCTACACGAAAATTCTGGATAAGTACATGATTTTCGTCAACTATAGCCATATATAATTTCTTATTATGATATATAAATTGCAATTACAGATTAAACTGGAAAAAACATGGCCTAATCGAATATGTCAGACTTGCTTGGAGTCGTTATATGCAGCACACGATTTCCAAATGATGTGCATAGAAAACCAAGAAAAATTAGAAAATGTATGCACGACCAGCAAAGTTAATGCAAATATTATTTATTTAATTCTTAGTTCCATTCCAGATAAAACTAGAAGAAACAATCGAATCCAACGATTTAAATTATACATTTGGACATAACTCTGAAGAAGAAATTGGAAACTCTGATTTCGAAACAGAACAGAAAAATAGGGTAGGTAATTAAAGTTCAAACGCATATCACTTTAGTACAAAAAGTTAAATTTCTACAACTATTTAGATTATATCGGAAACTTTAAGAGAAGAAGCTATAGACTATGTGGAAAAAGAAATAAAAAATTCTACCACAAGGAAAAGAAAATCTCGTAAACGTATTACTACTATTAAGGCTGTTCATAACAAGGTACAAAAACAAAATTCACATAAAAGCCAAAAAACATTACAAAAAGCTGCAAGTCCAAGAGAAACTAAAACAGATCCCGTAGGTGAAGTTAAAAATAGTTTGGAAGCACAGAATAATGAAAATCACATCGCAATAGCACCGACGTCCGCCAAAAGCTTAGAATTAAAAGTTATCTGTGAAATTTGCGGACTAAAGTTTAGAAATGAAAGTGTACTTACGCTACATATGCGAAGACATTTGCAAATTAAACCATTTGAATGCGAGTATGTTAAAATTGATATGTACTCACTCCTCGATTTGCACGGTACTTGCAATACATGACTCCACTTAGAGGTATCTTGTCTCATTCTACCGTGCAAATCGATGGATTTATGTATGTAAATACAAGTAAATAATATGTATTAATTTGTTGCTTAAAAGTATATTTCATTATTCTTAGGACTTGCAGGAAATGTTTTGTATCTAAACAGCAGGTAAAGCGACATATGCGTGTTCATACCGGTGATCGGCCATACACTTGCAAATTTTGTGATCGTAAATTTGGTGATTTGAGTACAATCATAAGGCATGAAAGGTAAGTGCCTTTAATTATTGAATTTTAGTCTTATTTTAAAGAATTTTTTTTTTTTTTTTTTAGAACACATACCAAAGAACGACCTTATGTTTGCAAGTGCTGCAATAAAAGTTTTACACGTTTATCATGCATGAAGGATCATATGGTGGCACATACTGGAGAAAAAATGTTTAGGTTTGATTTTAAATTCGTCAGTTAATGAGAAACTGACGCTTTTTGCAAATATGGAAAATAGACTCAAAAAATGTAGAATTTCTCATTAAACTAATGAATTAAAAAGACAAATATTTTTAACACTCTCTTTTTCGATAAGTTAAGGAATTACAGCAATATTCAGTTTTTTAGTGCGAGTTTAAACTAACTTAAGTTAACTTTTTATTGCTATGATGACAATGATTCCATCCATCATTGGATTTTCGTAAACTATAATTTCTGTTGTTTTCAAAGAAATTTTAAAAGTCATCGAACATGTGACTTTGCCACTCACGTCTCTTTCTTGTTGGTGGTCTCAAGCTATTAAGCTTAGCGGCAAATGCTCCCTCCTCCTTTTACATATCTGATGTTGTCGCCGATTGAATGTGGCGCCAATCTCGACGCGTCCACATCAATAATAACCAAATCCCCACCATCAAATACCCTAAAATCCACAGGGTGACATAGGATAACCTATACAAATTTTAAAAACATGCTACTGAGGCTTGCTCCAAATTAAGTAAAAGAAGACTCCCGAGTGCCCTTGCCGGGAAAGGGGGGGGGGAAAGGGCTGAGTATAAAGAGAACCTAGTCGCGACATGCAAGACGATCCATTTTGAATCATCCCATTTGGTCCCTGGCAGATATGCAATGAAGCAGACTTCAGGCTAGATGGAATAGTGCCTTTTGTATTGTCATTTCATGTCCTATCCTGACCAACTGCACAATGAAACAGTGCTAAATTTCTAGACACTCAACTATACTAATAGACGAAAGGAATATTTATTTCTCTAATTTAGAGACTTCACTTGCCACAAACAAATCAAAGAGATAGCGACTCATTTCCTCTAAGCATTGATTATTTATTTTGATTCCGCTCTGCTTTTCGATATTAAAGCCATTAATTCTCTTTTGGATTTTAATTGCAGATGTGATCCTTGCAAGAAAGTATTTGGAAATAACAAATTGTTAAAACAGCATATGGGAACACTTGTACATAAACAAGTAGTGGCAAGTGAATTGAAAAAAGAAACGCAAACAGAAATATGAAATATTTATGCAGCGAGAAATATGTCTTTTATATTTAAATGTCATAAGAATTATTATTAAATAGTTAATAAATTTATAATTTTTTACACATTATATTTTTGAAAATATTCACTTAATTTTCTTTACAATTTTTTGTATATTGATAATAATTATTACAACTTTATTAGACCAGAGTGATTTTACGTAAGTGACGCTTAAACAAGACGATAAACCCAACTTATTCGTAGGACTGTAATAGTTTTTGAGCCCTCTATATTCAAAATTCAATGATGAAAAGTAAAAATTCTGAAAAAAAAACTTTTCTTGGAAATTGCAATGGAAAAAAATTAATTTGGCAGGTACAGAAGCAACTGTTGTATGCGTGATTCTACCCATGAAGGAAGGAAGCAAGATGTACCTTATTTTCAGCCGTTTTTTTTTTTTTTGCATCAGATCATCGGGAAAATGTTAAATTTGATACATGCGCCAATTGCAAATTCCAATAAACATTCCATGGCCGACATCAGCCTAAGCACTTGTAATTTTTAGGCAGTCCACGCAACATATTTTCTAGACATAATTCATGCCCGGCGCGATAAAATTTTGATATCTTTAGATCTAAGTATTGAACCTGTTAAAATCTATCGTAGCATTTTTCTGAAGGATTTTCTGTATTATGATAAAAGAAGAAAATGATTTTAGAATTATTTATTTTATATCTAACATTTAATGTTTAGATTTTTATGACCAGTGACCAAAATTGTTGATTATTTTAAGCTTGCCATTAAAAATAGTACTATCGCCCAACAGTTTAGGCTCGCGTGTGTCCTGGCTGTAAGTGTACTGTAAGTTTCGTTCCTTTTTGGGAACAGCTACTGGAGCTTTATTTATTGGACTAAAACAGTTTTCATCAATTTCAATATTACAAAAAAGAATAGTAAAAAATGTACATACATAATTTTATCCTTTGCTATTGCAATTAACAAAAAACATTAAGGGATCGTTAAGAATTTAAAATATTATAAATAAAAATTAAGAATGTAAAAATGCAAAAATAATTGAAGCGGTCATGGCGGAAACCTCATAAGTTAAACGAATAGAATTTTTCAGAAATCAATAAAAACTGTTTTATTCACAAATCTGTGGACTTTTGGCAAAACAACCTAAGTCGAGATAAGACAATTCTCTAGGATTTTAGTTCTAAATATAAAATTCAAATACGCTTCTATTGGTATAATCGCCATGTCTCTATGATTTCTTAAGGGTGTCCCATAGTTCACGCAAGATTTGAATCATGCTTCTAAGAGATAACGTAGACCGAAATATTGTCAAAACGGGTTTTTTGCACTTTTATGTCTTTTTAGGTTAGGATATCTTTGAAGAAAAACAAGATATCAACATAATTTAAATTAGGTTTTAAAGGAAAAGATTGGGGCTTTCAAGTATCTGAGCCAAATTTGACGAATAAATGGCAAAAAACGATTTTTTTTTGTTTTTAGGTTACAATATCTCATAAACTAAACATGATAGAGCAATTCTGAGGTTGGATTCGCGTTGAACATCGCAAAACAAATCGATTGTGATTATTTTAATTTTTCTTTAATGTAGTTAAAAATTTTTTTTTCTTTTTGTATGGGAAAATGCCCCAATTGGAAAAATCGAAATATTTTCAAAAAGGAATCAGCTACGATTTTGATTTAAAGTGATATTTCATCAGAATAACATTACAAACACTCGGAGACATTCAGTATGCGTTGCCATTTTAGTTGAACTTAATGATGCTTCAGGAGCAGTGTGTGGTGTTGGCACTTACGTATTCATATTAATGAATCCACTATTCCAGGAATACTACATCGTGCTCAACCACTCTGCTATGTATGCCATGAAACTCACCAATTGAGATCAAATCAAACTTAAACCATTCATTTAATTCAATTTTGTATACTCTTTCATATTATAGCCTCTTTCCACCGAAGTAAATCATATCGTTAAATCCTACCAGTATCCACCGACCGAAATAGACTTATTTTTGGCAGTAAATGTGAAAAGCAGTAAAATTAAACATGTCTTTTATTTTCTTCTTAATATTTATCTTCCAGTTGCTTTGTGTTTAATGACATTTGACGACAATTGTCAAAGTTCAGGGGTGCCACTTGATCGAAAATAACACAAAATCGGTAGGCTTGCTGTGATTAACGCACAGATTTAAGTTAAATCTCAGCAGAAATAGATTTAATTTTTTAAGAAACTGACTTAAATCACCTCATAAATTTGTGTTGGAAACAGGCTATAATGTTGACGAGAACTTCTCAACTAGTTGAGATTGTCGTAGTTGTGACATCATAATCTCAATCAGTTGAGAAAAAAGTAGTAGAGAATGGTTACATAAATGGATTCAAAAGAAGAATTATCTTATAATTTTTCTGTTAGACATCAAACATTTGATCTCTTTGAGTAAGTGCTGGTTCACACAACAAACTAAATTATCGGGCGATGGTACTTTTTGTAGGCAAGCGGTGAGTAGCGGTCCCTCCGCTTGTCTATAAATTGTACTATCGCCCGATTTTCATAATGCGCAATTTTTCAAATTCAGAATTAAACAATATACAGTTTATACTTATTACCGTGAAAAATTTTAACATTTTGAATATGACACTTTTAAAAACTTATAAGCCGTGTTCACGATCCGGAGCATTTAGACTTGCAAAGTAGCAAAATAGCAATAATTTCCACTTGATTGTGAGCAATATTAAAAGTATAAACATTGCAAGCTACGAAAAAATGTATTTCTCTGAGAAAATCGTATGAGCAAAGAGAACGAGAGAATAAAAAAAAATTTTTATTTGAAAAATGACATGATATTTTTATGCTATAGGTTTTTAGTATAGAAAATGTAAATGTAAATGCAAATTCAATCCTATATATTTTGTTGTTGTATAGCAAAATTTTTCAACACCTATTTACAAATGCTATGATGCAAGACCTTTTGCACCGGATCGTGAACATGGCTATACTTATATTTTGTAAATGCTTTTTTTCTTTCTAATTTTCAGTCAAATGTGGGACTTAATAATTTTGCTAATATTGGGCTTTCTGCTAAATTTTACAAATGCTGCCATTTCTATTACCAAGATTACTGCACGTGTACCTAATGAAAATGATATAGGTTTAATATTCGGTAAGTGTTTTTAAGATAAAGTAATTTTGTACAATGATTCCTAATTACTGAAACATCCACAGACTTATGCATGGTAAATACTGCTACCGAGGATAAGGAATTGCTGGAATTTATTATACGATCAGATGGAGAATGTTGCTTAAATTTGACAGAAGATGGACAAATGATGACTGGTGTAAGTTGATTTTGAAATTTTAGTTACAATAGCATATAATGGAATTATTTAGGCTGGTCGAATAGTTGGTGGTAACTTTGGTTACATAGAACCAGGCTCATCGGAAACAGTTTCTTTGATATGGCCAACGGTGGTAAGCATAAAAACGTTATCATTTTATAGAATTTAAAATAAATCTTTTGTTTTCCACATTTTTAGTCGCTTTTTAATAGAGTTGGCTCGTGTCCAATAGTAATAACTGCTATTAACTCAAAGAGTGAACAATGCAATACAAAGCATATTTTACATTTCGACACACGTTTTGAGACGCTAGATCCAGAGGAGCGCACGCTGCGGAAACGTGATTATTAATTTTTTTTTACAGCGAAGTAGCCGTCAACATTTTTATAATATTTTTTTTTTTTTGTACGGTAATGTAGGTAAGGAATATAAAGATTGTGAAAATTGGGATAAGGAATATTTGAAAAACTGCACACCAGTCGATTGTGAAGAACGCTATTTTGGGCGTCGCAGCTATTATAATGTAACATCAGAGCAATGTGAGGAAGTAGCGCGATGTACGGAATCTACAGAGGTAGCTTTTCAAATGGTAATGCAAGAAATTTTTAATCACATTCATAATTATTTTTAGATATACGATATATACTCTAATGAATGTATTGACACAAAGAATTTTTGTAATGAAGAGGATATTGAAAATATCAAAAAAGGACTATTTGAAGAAAACAATCTAAGTCTGAAGCCAGATTCACCGGTAAGATTTAAATAGTTGTGTATTGATTTGTTTGTTCAAACTGTATTGAAATTTTTGAGAAACTTGCGTTATCAAGTTTTTGAATTTTATATTTGCTGGACATTACAAAGTACTTAACACGTATTGGCTTGGATCTTGTTCATATACCTATAATTCCTAGCTTTCACGAGGAAATTTTTTAAAGAAAGTTTTGATTTTGTAAGCAAAAGTAGGGGAACGAAAATAAACTTTGTTATTGTTCCTCATTCAAAGCGAGATATGAAAAAATTTTATTTAATTTTTTCAACTTATTTTGTGTCGTTTTAGGTGGAAAAATGGTCAACTTTTTTTCAAAGTAACATTTTCCAAATGTTTAGGATTCTCGTGTTATTTAAGTCTCGAAAACGAATCGGGGTACCGAACAATTTTATCTAATTTTTTTCGTCTTATTTTGGATTATTTTATTTCGTCAAATCTAACTTCTCTTGAAATTTCTTCAGTTTTGTCGTATTTTTGAAGCTTCGGTATCTTAAAACCGAAGTGAGATATTTTTTTGACCTTTTTCGGTCAATTTATAAAAAGGCATTGTCAAATGGATAGGCCACGGAAATCGAAGTATTCCCGATTGTTTAGTAAATGCAATGTTCGGCCACTTTAGTATTTTAAAAATTTTTGTCTGTGTCTGTCGAATTTGCAGGGTTCTATTTCGGATCTGAAATTTAATTACATTACAAAATACTTATAGCACTGTAGTTGGCAATGATGCTAAGGGCGTACAGTGGTCTATGAGAAAGAGCTAGGCGGTCATAACTCTAAAAATTTTTGTATTAAAAGTAATATTTTTTTTGAACCAATTTAAAGCTAAATATCTAGATAACATATTTCAAGTACCAGAATACCAAGAAATAATACCATTTTTGAGATTTCGCGTCTTAAACTTGATGAATTCAGAAAATGGTAATATTTTACAAAAATCTTTTAAAATAGTGAAAATTTAAATGAGTGCATCTTCAAAACTAAATAACTTTACCTCCTGAAACATATGGTGAAAATAATTTGATCTATTTTCTGAAGACTTGCGTACTTAGATTTTAGTTTTTTTAATATAAAAAGGATTCCGGATCATCACAAAAAATCTCTAATTTCATTTCCCAAGTTTACGAATTTTGCACTCCGTCGTATAACTAATATGTTTTATGGAGTTGCAACGGCTAATTCATTTAAGTGTGTAATATGAGGTTCTCTGAAGGTTTTGCGCATTTATCTGACTCCCCCATTACTCTCCTTCAAGGACTACGATGAGTTTTTCTTCAGCGACTTTTCTGTATTCTTGAAACGCTCCAGTTTTGTAAAACTAATAACAACCAAAGTGTTTGAAGTAAACAATAAAATTCGATTTCTGATAAAGTATTAGCAGCATCTATTTATTTGTTGAAAATGGGCGTGTTCGGCTCAAGGACACGCCCACCTCATATATAACCAAAAATTTAAAATCACTATACCTTCGTAAATATTTCAAGTACAAAAATAATATTAAATATCTGAGTTAGTATAGATAGCATTAGGTCACTTCGTGAAATTGAATGTGATCGGGTCAAGAACACGCCCACCTACCATATAACCAAAAATTTGGAATCGCCATAACTTCGTAAATATTTAAGGTACAACAATAATATTTATTATCTGAGTTAGTATAGATATCATTAAGTCATTTGGTGAAAATGGGCGTGATCAAATCAAGAACAAGCCCACCTCCCATATAGGGCAAAATTTTGTCGTGATATAATCAATTTTTTAGAAAATTGTCCGCCATTTTGTTTACAAAAAGATGATACCGAATTCGTAATCAGCGACCTCAAAAACCCATTTAGCCACAATTTTGTCGTGATATAATCAATTTCTTAGAAAATTGTCCGCCATTTTGGATCCATCTTTTTGTTTAAAAAAAGATGATATCGCATTCAAAATCAGCAACCTCAAAAACCCCCTTAACCACAATTTTGTCGTGATATGATTAATTTTTAAGAAAATTGTCCACCATTTTGGATTCGCCATTTTGTTTACAAAAAAGATGATACCGAATTCGAAATCAACGACCTCAAAAAACTACTAAGCCACAAAGTTGTTGTGATGTACGCAATTTTTAAGAAAATTGCCCGCCATTTTGGATGCGCCATATTGTTTACAAAAAAAAAAATATACCAAATTCGAAACCAGCAACCTCAAAAACCCCCTTAACCACAATTTTGTCGTGATATAATCAATTTTTAAGAAAATTGTCCACCATTTTGGATCCGCCATTTTGATTTTAAAAAAATCGTTTTCAGATTTAGAGTCAGCGACCCCCAAAACATAGAAATTGATATTTTTTTTTTTATAAAAAATAACCAGGAAAAAGTTATGACCAGCTAGAATAGCATTCTAGACCACTGTGGGGCGCCGTGCCAAGCTTCACTTAAAATTTCATCATTAGGTATTGTTTGCATTACAATTGAATAAAAAAAATATAAAATGCTAAATAAATATAAATTAAAAAATCAAGAAAAAAAAAACCGAGTGGGGCTTGTACCAACGTTCATTGACGTCGGCACTTTTTGACATTTTATTTGTAAACAAATTAAAGTTTTTTTTTCAATAAAATGCAATTTGCACATTTTAGTAGCAAAAGTTTTTTTGTTAAAAAATCTGATTTTCACTGGTTTCAAGCACAAATATTTTCATATTGCTTATTTTTCAATTTGAAAATAGTTTTCATAAACAGCTGATCTGATTTTGACACTTTTTACAACTTTACCCGAAAAAATTCTTCGAGTAAAAATCTGCTATTTGGTTAAAAACTTTTTTGTAAACGAACATTCCTAATGTAAATTGATACAAATATATTAACAAAGAAACGAACAGCCCATTTACTCATTTATAAATACCAATACGAATAACAACAACAATAAAGCATGGAACGAAAAATGGCGCCGTGGCTTAGTTGGTTAAAGCGCCTGTCTAGTAAACAGGAGATCGTGAGTTCGAATCTCGCCGGGGCCTATTGTGGTTTTATTTTGTTTTTTTTTTTTATTTTTTTAATATAATTATTTAATAATTTAATTTTTTTTTTTTTATATATTTTTAGACTGTTCCACATGTTGTTATCAATGAACCTTGTGAAGCAAAATATCATCCTTTAACTAGTGAAGACTTGGAATTGAAACATGCTATTGCTCGTCAAATTGATGAAGTCGATACAGACAGCAGTGACAGTACATTACCGTATTGGCTTAAGGGACTATCCGATGGACTGCTTATAGTAAATAAATTTTATTGGAAAATTTTTAATTGAATAATGCGAATTTAAAAAAAGGTTGGTGTCATTATATTCTTGCAGGTTTTTGCAACAATAGCAATTTATGTTCTAATTTGTTTTATCATCTTTTTGATTGTTTCGTGGCTTTCGAGAAGACAATCGTCGGGTATGAAAGGAAAGAAATGTGTCGTACATACACCATGCGTTTCCGAGGGTCATCTACCTTTGATAACACATTCCAGCTTAATGTCTCAGCGATAAAAAGAAAATTTCGTTTGATTATGTATTTATTTAATATGTTTTCCTTTGATTTAATAACGAACATTGTTATTATTATGTTTATATTTTTAGATTTTTAATTTGTTAAAATAAATTTTGAATTTGTTATATAAAAACTTCTATTTATTTTTTTTTTTTTTTTCAATGCGTTTTCGCAATATCCAGTTAAAATTTAATTTGAAATGAAAATTTTGTATGAAATTTAATGTCAAATGTTAATACTTACCTGAGCGTTGTGAAATCGTCGCTTAGAGTTATTGGCCCGTACTATAGTTATAGACTAATTAAAAGAACTAATAGTGCGCTTTAACACAAATACCATTATAAGTCTGTTATAGTCGCCTTAAACGATTGCGGCTTCCAATCGAAGGCATAAAATGATATTCTGTTCAGATTACGTCTTCCAATCGGAGGCATAAAATCCCGACAAGTAATTAGTTTAGGAATTCCGGATCAGGTATTCCTTAATACGGCCATCTGATCAGTTTCTCATTAGGAACTGATACCAAAAATCTTAAAACGATCGTAGTGCGTTGTTTAAATCAGTATAGCATCAAATTTGCAGAACTAAATCGTAGTAAGGAATTGAATTCATCTGACATGTAATAAATATTCCATATTAAAACAACCACACAAAGTTTTTTCAAATACATCTTAGGTGGTTATAATGTTTATATCATAACAAATGCTACAAAATTAAAATTAATTTATATGGATATGTTCCGATCCTCAATAGTAAATTGATTACTGAATAATAACAAAACTACATATGTACTCTCTCTTAGCAGACTGTTGATTGGTGTTACAACTGGACACTGCCTAATTGGACACCATGCATACAGGATGGGATTACATAATATCAAACAACTGGTGCAGAAACTGTTCCGAACCCGATGAGGAAGAAACGGTAGAGCACGTCTTGTGCTATAGCCCGGCGCTAACCAGACGCAGAATGGCAACTCTTGGGCAGGATATGTTCGGCTCCATAAATGAGATAGCTGGAACAGCATTATCAAAACTATTGAATTTCGCCTTAAAGACTGGAACCTTCGATATAGATGAAAATCATGAAGCCAGAACACTGCTATTCTCCTAACTGGAGGGAGTTTTGTGGTAACGCTATGGTCTATGTGAGGTTTTTGCTTACGCAATTCCCGCCACCCTAACCTAACCTATGGGATCCGGATCGGATCCGCTCATATGAGGTGTGACGTTTAATTATCATTGTCGGATCAGAAAGCCTGACTCGTTCCTGATCATTCTTCAGGCAAGCCTGATCCGAATCGGATCTCAACCTGAACTTTCAAAGACACACATTCATTTTCCATAGCCAAAAGGAAGAAACCTGACCCTCTACTGTTCCGATAGCACCTTCTTGTAGAAGGCAACAAAGAAATGATACGGCCAGCGCTGAACAGAAGGAAAGTGTTTTCTGATGTGGCAATGGAATGATTCGAACAAAGAAAGGCATGTGCCAAACAGCTATGGTTGGATGAACAAACTTTCTGCTGGGTTATTACCTACCAAGCAATACTCCTCGAAGCGTTGGTAGAGAGCTTTTGGTTTCAATGGCACATCATAAATAGCGTTGTAAAGGAAAGTTAAAACGAATACCCTCTGTGTGTAGGGTGCAAAACGAAGCCTAAATCGAATAACCACTTAACTAATTAGCAGACAATTCTCTGAATGGATATTTTGAACTAAAGTTTGAAAAATGTCCTTTATTTTATTTGAGAATGTATGGCTGTTAAGTTTCCTCATTTTTAGCATAAGAGCGCGTATTAATTATTTTCAAGCGCAATTTACTTAAGAATTCAAATTTTTCATTTGCCCCAATTTGCATATCGCAACAAAGGCATCAAAAAGGTTTGTGTCCTTTTACATTTTGGCAAATGATAAATTAACTTACAGTAAAGTCTTGAAAGTGCGGAATACAACTCATTAATGAATTAACGAATGAATGAATGAATGAATGAATGAATGAATGAATGAATGAATGAATGAATGAATGAATGAATGAATGAATGAATGAATGAATGAATGAATGAATGAATGAATGAATGAATGAATGAATGAATGAATGAATGAATGAATGAATGAATGAATGAATGAATGAATGAATGAATGAATGAATGAATGAATGAATGAATGAATGAATGAATGAATGAATGAATGAATGAATAAATGAATGAATGAATGAATGAATGAATGAATGAATGAATGAATGAATGAATGAATGAACGAATAAATGAATAACTTATTAAAAAGATAAATTAGGTAATTTCATAAAGGATGAATGGTCAAATAAATAAATAAAAAACCATGAAAATATGATCCAATGTTCAAATTAACGTGCTCTAACTCTAGTAAATCGCACTGAATGCAATAATTCCCTGCTTCGTTCTCCGTTCATTTCAATTAAAACGAGTGCAGCTTTTGCTAACACAATCCATTCGCATTCCACTTAACTACAATGACGATAAGCATATAATTATTATCCTTGTGTATACACATATGTAAGTATCAGGACGATCGCCAGTTAGCCCCGATCAGTCAGTCGATCGGTCTGTCCTTTTGTGTTATGATACAAGGTAATAAAATGCGCTCAAGTGTCTCGTTTAGTGTATTTTTTCATTTATTAATTTTTCCGCTTGGCAGGTGTACAAGAAGATTATTGCAATATGATGCAACTTTTAATCAAATTGTTTTCTTTTTAAATTTATACATTTTGTTTCAGTACATAATGCGTTTAATTTGCACCGAACTGGTTCTATTTTTGTTACTTGCTATTAGTGTGGAAAATCGTCTTTAGTTCATTGACTGATAAAGCGACTTGAACATAGGTATGTACATATTTATACGTACATATGTTTCAACTTTTATACCGGTTTACACTTTAGATGTCACGTGCCCTAATTATACTCTCAGTTATTTCATTTTATCAAATGCTGATTTTTGTGTAGCGACTGAAATGATTAATATTGGAGAAAAACCTAATTTTTTGTTGAGTTTAGGTCAATTATACAAATTATAAGGAAAGTTAACACAGTCACAAAAATGTTTAATAGTCAGTCACACTCTTCTTTATCCAAATACACCTTCAAACTTTTCCAATAGTACTCTTACTTTCCGAGTGATGATCCTTTGAAGAGATGGTATCCATCAAAAAATCATACATATTCATTTTCTAAGCCACAGGGTATAACAAATTTAATAATGCAAATATCAATAAATTCCCACGGTCCATCTTTTTAACTTAACATGACAAAGTAAATGTCGTGTCAATGGTATGTAGCTACCGTTTGTTCATTTTAATTTTTTCCAAGTGATAAAAAACACTTGAAAAAATAATAAGAGACCAAGACAGAAGTGGCAAAAGTGGCTGCAAAAGATGCTATCTGACTATTTGTGGGATGCTCGAATGTGTGTTTTAATTTGACCTGACATATGTGGAGAAGAACCAATAACAACTGCAAATACAACAACAAATACAAACAACAACAAAGTAACAATATATTGAAGTACCTTGTACGTATGTACATACAGATGGGTATTTCCACAGAAAAGTAAGCCGTGAGCGAAAAAATTAAATCATCATATCTCTGAAACTATTAATGGATGAGATTTGGTATCTACTTACATTTGTAAAAAGCACCAAGACAAATAATATGTATTGGAAAAAAATGGGGTTATCACGCCCCTACAAAAATCACTTGATCATATTTCTGAAAATATTTAACGCACACGATTGAGATTTGATAAAAGCTAACAGAGCGCCGGTACAAATAATGTTCATTGGGAAAATTGGCACTGTAACTCCCCTTAAAAAGAGTTCATCATTTGTGATATTTGATACACATGTAAACTGGATCGGGAAAAATAACATCCTTTCGAAAAATTGGTAAAGCAGCACACACTGAGGAATGCTAGTTTTTTGAAATATTTTCAACTTAAAATTTTTATAGTGAAAAGTAACGTCCTGTGCGACCCTGATTAAAATTAAATTAAAAAAAAGTAAAAAAAATTTTTGGCTAAAATAAAAACAATTTTTAAGAGACATTAATGCAAAACATTCTAAATCGAGTCACATTGAAATATTGCCTTGGGTTTTCTTGAAATCGTAGTTTGAATTATTGGCCGCAAATACCACTTCCTTTTTTGTCCCGTGCGACAGCCTTGGTTTTTTCCAACTATTTTGAAATCAAAAATTGCCCTAAATCAAAATTAGCACCAATGATTGGGGTAATTGAGGGCTATAAGTTAAGCCTATTATCAAAATAAGAATCCGTCTAATTTTGGCTATTTTGTAACTTCAAATGTGTTTAATGGTCACGTGCGATACCATTGAAATGCCCATATATACATTATATTTGTGCAGTTTTTAACCCATTCTGCGTATTCGGTTTAGCTGTTTCCAACTGTTTGTCAGCAAAAGAAAAAAACCGTCTGCGATTTTGCATCATGGCAGCCTTTTAGCGGCTTAAAAAAAAAGTTTCGAGCACCCCAAACTGTTTTTAACGGGATTTTGTTCAACATCGTATTTGGACATTGATCTCAGATGAATTATCAAATTACAAATACCAATGAAAGCATTCTTACCAAAAGCTCACCCCTTTCCTTTTCCTTTTCCTTTTCCGTATCCGTATCCGTATCCGTATCCGTATCCGTATCCCTATCCCTATCCCTATCCCTAACCCTAACCCTAACCCTATCCCTATCCCTATCCCTATCCCTATCCCTATCCCTATCCCTATCCCTATCCCTATCCCTATCCCTATCCCTATCCCTATCCCTATCCCTATCCCCATCCCTATCCCTATCCCTATCCCTATCCCTATCCCTATCCCTATCCCTATCCCTATCCCTATCCCTATCCCTATCCCTATCCCTATCCCTATCCCTATCCCTATCCCTATCCCTATCCCTATCCCTATCCCTATCCCTATCCCTATCCCTATCCCTATCCCTATCCCTATCCCTATCCCTATCCCTATCCCTATCCCTATCCCTATCCCTATCCCTATCCCTATCCCTATCCCTATCCCTATCCCTATCCCTATCCCTATCCCTATCCCTATCCCTATCCCTATCCCTATCCCTATCCCTATCCCTATCCCTATCCCTATCCCTATCCCTATCCCTATCCCTATCCCTATCCCTATCCCTATCCCTATCCCTATCCCTATCCCTATCCCTATCCCTATCCCTATCCCTATCCCTATCCCTATCCCTATCCCTATCCCTATCCCTATCCCTATCCCTATCCCTATCCCTATCCCTATCCCTATCCCTATCCCTATCCCTATCCCTATCCCTATCCCTATCCCTATCCCTATCCCTATCCCTATCCCTATCCCTATCCCTATCCCTATCCCTATCCCTATCCCTATCCCTATCCCTATCCCTATCCCTATCCCTATCCCTATCCCTATCCCTATCCCTATCCCTATCCCTATCCCTATCCCTATCCCTATCCCTATCCCTATCCCTATCCCTATCCCTATCCCTATCCCTATCCCTATCCCTATCCCTATCCCTATCCCTATCCCTATCCCTATCCCTATCCCTATCCCTATCCCTATCCCTATCCCTATCCCTATCCCTATCCCTATCCCTATCCCTATCCCTATCCCTATCCCTATCCCTATCCCTATCCCTATCCCTATCCCTATCCCTATCCCTATCCCTATCCCTATCCCTATCCCTATCCCTATCCCTATCCCTATCCCTATCCCTATCCCTATCCCTATCCCTATCCCTATCCCTATCCCTATCCCTATCCCTATCCCTATCCCTATCCCTATCCCTATCCCTATCCCTATCCCTATCCCTATCCCTATCCCTATCCCTATCCCTATCCCTATCCCTATCCCTATCCCTATCCCTATCCCTATCCCTATCCCTATCCCTATCCCTATCCCTATCCCTATCCCTATCCCTATCCCTATCCCTATCCCTATCCCTATCCCTATCCCTATCCCTATCCCTATCCCTATCCCTATCCCTATCCCTATCCCTATCCCTATCCCTATCCCTATCCCTATCCCTATCCCTATCCCTATCCCTATCCCTATCCCTATCCCTATCCCTATCCCTATCCCTATCCCTATCCCTATCCCTATCCCTATCCCTATCCCTATCCCTATCCCTATCCCTATCCCTATCCCTATCCCTATCCCTATCCCTATCCCTATCCCTATCCCTATCCCTATCCCTATCCCTATCCCTATCCCTATCCCTATCCCTATCCCTATCCCTATCCCTATCCCTATCCCTATCCCTATCCCTATCCCTATCCCTATCCCTATCCCTATCCCTATCCCTATCCCTATCCCTATCCCTATCCCTATCCCTATCCCTATCCCTATCCCTATCCCTATCCCTATCCCTATCCCTATCCCTATCCCTATCCCTATCCCTATCCCTATCCCTATCCCTATCCCTATCCCTATCCCTATCCCTATCCCTATCCCTATCCCTATCCCTATCCCTATCCCTATCCCTATCCCTATCCCTATCCCTATCCCTATCCCTATCCCTATCCCTATCCCTATCCCTATCCCTATCCCTATCCCTATCCCTATCCCCATCCACACATGAAATTCCAAAAAATACTTTTTTTGTTATTTGAAAAGAAAACCAAAAACATGAATTCAGTTTCAGTCAACGTTTTGTCTTTCTCTTTGTGCTGTATCCTTTTTTAGCTCTGCGTATTTTGTCGTTAATGACATTGAAAAATTTGCATTTAATTTTAAATTCCTTAATAGGAAAATATTAAAATAATTTTAACTTTGTGCACATTTACACACAAATTCCTTTCTAGTGATGTATAATTCAAAAACGTGCTCCATTTCTAACATAGTAAAAAAGGTATGACAAATTTTGGTCTTGCGTATTAACATAAAGATATAGCAGAACAAGGAAATCTTTGGCCATAATACCTGATAATAGAGCTTAAAGCCCCAGCTTTTTACTTCAAAACTCAGTTTAGAAAAACATCGATATCTTTGTTCTCCTTCGAATTATTCTAACCTGAAAAGATGAAATTTTTATGTCAAAATAAGATATTGAAATAAATCCCGTAAAGAATTTGACGTACTCAAAACTTGGCATGATTTAGTGGAAGTAAGAGATCATAATTTTTTCCTATTTGCCTTAAGGCAAATCTTTCCCGGAAAACAAGAAAAATCCAATTTTTTCTGCAACACGGCTGAAGATTGATTCTGCACTATAGGTATGTAAGAAAATGGGTTAAGAAATGACACTGACAACAAAGACGAATCTTTAGTAGACAGTTTGTCTATCCCTTATGTTCCAATGAATAAAATGTGGATTTTTTTTTATTTTAAATATATTTTTTTTGTAATCAGGTAGCAACGGCCAGTTGCAGAAAGCCAATTAAATTAAGAAATCTGATGTCGCGATTCAGAATCTAGCAAAAATATTTTCAACACCTTGAAATTGTGTTGCGCAGCGCACAACAAAATGTCTGGCACAACCAGTGAGTATTGCAGTTTGTGCTGCCTGGTCGTACGATAGACTGTGAAGTGGTGACACTCACTATGTTCAATTTACCTTTTGCTTGGCTTGATCATCTTCAGTTATTTATTTGTTTTTTACTTTTTATTAAGTCCACTCTGCAATCTTTCCTGGCTTGGCTTGGACTTTGTTGCACTGGTCGTGAGTCACAAGCCAAATGTTCATTTATTTTAAGTTATTTTTTTTATGCCATTATTTAACATAAATCGCCAGCTACTGAAATACGTTTTAATCTGTTCTCTTTTTTCTCTTTTTAATTTAATTTTTTATATTTTTTATTTGCAATTGTAAAGCGTAATTTTTTGTGCTGCTCGTTTTTTGGTTTTTTTTCATTCCCATTGAACGTTCGTTGAGAAATTATCAATTGTACAAAAGTGAAGAAATCATTCCTTAGGACAATGTATTTATTTTGAAAACTGTTGAGGTGGTAACACTGGGAAAAAGTTTTCTAAAACGTCCAAAGTAAAGAAACTAAGTTGCTCAACTTTTTTCATATCGTACTTTGAAAAGTTTTTGATCAGGATGTTATCTTATACTATAATTCCAACGACTCCCGGAAAAAAACGCCATAAGAAATAACGGCATAGGAAATAACGCCAGAGTTTTTGGAAATAACGCCAGAAAAATCTCCATGTAAAATTTATTTATTTATTTATTTGAGCCTTTGGATAATAACAACCCCTACAGACTAGAACAATTGAAATTAAATTAATGAAAATAATTGATATAAACTTAAATACAATGAAAATTTAACCAAGCTAAGAGCCTAAGCAGTATAGATTTAAATTGAGCTTTATTCAAATAAAAATCAATTGAAATATCTTTATAAAATTTATTTAACAATAAAAGAGTTCTATTAATGGGCTTATTTATGGCATAGTCAGGACAATCAATGAAACCATTAATGACCCCATAAATAAACATAATGCTGAGAACAAGACGCCGGTTTTCAAGATTTTCAAGATGAATGAGCAAACAACGTGCATTGTATGATGGTAACGGTTCAGTAAAGCCCAATGAGTGTAAGGCAAACTTAATAAATTTCCTTTGACCCATAGTGGACCCCATAGTAAGGATTCCAAATAAAAGAAGCGTATTCCAAATTGGATCTTACAAATCAAGTATAGAGAAGTTTCTTGGTAAAAGGATCTATAAACGCAGCACTATTCCTTTTAATAAATGCTAAAAGGGAATAGGCTTTAGGCAAAATATAATTTACATGATTTGTAAAGTTTAAACGTGAGTCAAAGTAAATACCAAGATCACGAATTTGATCAACTCTAGTTAGAAGCACATCTTCTATACTATATAAATGCAACAAAGGATTATTAAGTTTAGAAAACGTCATGCGAAAGCATTTATTTAAGTTCAAAGTCAAACAATTGTGACCGAACCAAGTAACAACATTATTCAATTCATTTTGGAGAGTGCAACAATCAGATGTATTACTAACTTTATAATAAATTTTTAAATCATCAGCATATAAGGAAAAACGTATCAAAGAAAAACAAGTTGAGATATCATTAATATATGGGCATTTCTGAGAAACTTTTAACCCATATACTTACATTTGAGTGTCAAAAGTGTAAGTTGTAATAACTCAAAATAGTAATGATTTTTTGTAAATATTGGCCCGCGCACATATTGTGCAAACATTAACAAGTATATGGACGGGCCAATATTCACAAAAAATCATTACTATTTTGAGTTATTACTTACACTTACACTTTTGACATTGCAAAAACTATAATATCATGAAGTAAAAGCAAACATTTAAAAAAAGTTGAAACTGGTGGGTTGGGATCCTGATTGAAAATTGATTTTATATGCTTAAATAAAAGAAAACATAAAGTACAATATGAAACATGAGCTTAGGTCAAAATTTCACGTTTTGGGTATTTGACACCAAACGCTACCTAAATATCTCAAGATCAACTAACTAGTGAAATAATTTAATATTTTTGCGGCCAGATAGCGTATATAGAGATTGCATTTTTAGCGATATTTTCTGCACAGCAAAAAGTTTAGGGATAAAGGATAAACTTATTGATACTATTTTTTTTTATAAACTTATGTATTCCAATTTTTTTATATAATTTATACAATTTTTTTCTACAAACTTATTCTAAACCAGAAACGTTTAACTTCTAAGCCAAAATTGTTATGAACTATAAATTTTATACCAAAATTGTATAAAAACTTTTGACAAAACGTCAAAAACGTCAAAACGTCACGTCATCGAATACGCACAAAATTTTGCATATGTGGAAAAATCATTTTGCGCAGCAGTTTGCAGTGAAAATTGTTAAAAATAAAAAAAAAAATTAAACGAAATAACGCACAAGTACTTATTATGAGTAAAGTTAAAAGACTGTGTGGTATAAAAAAGTGTTAAAGCTAAAAAATAAAGAAAAAAAGTGTCTTTTTTTTGCCTTCCAGCATCAATTTTTGATGCATTTGACCATCGTCACCAGCTTGCAGCAAGTAAGCCACTTACACCGATCATCACCATCACCACCAATACTGTCATCGGCACCATTATTGGCCAACGACCTCAGAGTGTTCCGCAGAACATCAACAATTAGCGTGTTTAGCAGCATATTTGCGTATTGAGCAGAACATCTCCGTTCCCAAAAAGAACAGCGATTCGGAAGTAGAAGGTATTTCGCATTTCACCTTCGCACATGTAAGTTCAAAACAATAAAATTTTGGCTCCCCACCAAACTGTAAGCGATAGCAGGATGTTTGCGAAAAAAACGCCACGGATCTGAGAAGAGCAGAAAATTGGAAAATGGCTTTAGGTGAAACGATGGAAGTCACACGACACAATGTATACGTTGAAAGTCATCAATATGGTTAATTAAATAGAAGAATAAAATCATTAGTTTTACCAGAACAGGAAAAACATATATTCAATTCCAATTGAGGAGTGGCCATACCAAAGGGCCTAAGTACCATTTTGAGGCACAAGTAATGTCATACTTTTTATGTGCCTAATAGTCTGTTATTTGATTGTTATAATTTTTTCAACATAATGACATCAATTTCACGCTATCAAGAAAATTTTTAGTGAAAACAGAAAACAATTTAATTAATTTCTAACAAAATGCCACCCGTTTCATATTATGACACTACTTTTGCCTCGAAATGGTACTTAGGCCCTTTGGTACGGCCACTCCTCAATTGTTAAAAATGCACCTTCCGTTTAATGCATAAAGTAAAAATTTCACTTCAGTTTTTGGAAGTATGGAATCTATAAGCTCCATAATTCATTAGAAATTGTTTGTATCATGAACTTAAACAATTTTCTCATTACAAAACGAAGTTAGAAAAAAATAACAAAATGTACATTTATGCTTCAAGAAAATATGTAACTGAAAATTTTTAATGTAATTAATGAAATTTGTTTCTCTTAAAATGAATAAGCCCACACTCAGAAAAAAAAAGATTGTTAAAACAACAATTTTTCATTCTTGAAAAAAGAATTTTATTCTTAAATCAACAATTTTATTCTTGAACTTAATTTTTTTACGCATTTGTCATAAAAAATATGAAAAATATTTTAAAATACAAAACTTCAAACAATCTGTTTTGCAAATAAAAAATTTTTAATATTAATGAATAAGTTCTAGCTGTTTTTTTTTTTTTAAAAAGGTTTATTTAACGAATAAGGGTAAGAAAATTGCACCCAAAGTATTGCCCATCTCTTAATATATCTTTCTCCCATATTTCTGGCAGCATATGGATTCCATAGTAAATAAAACCTTATTAATCCCACTAAATGCAGAGGAGCTTCAAATCTTGGATATTTGGATTTAAAGACGATGTCGATGCATGGACCTGGCTTATCTCATGATTTTCCTAAAAATTCTCGTTCTGTTTTCATTGACCGTCACGATAACGTATAGAAAATGTTTCCTTTTCTACCGTTGAAGCAGCAGTTCACTCGAATGGAAACACCCACCTTGTACTACTCTCGGCCTCATCTCATACGGCTCCCAATACCTTACTTTTATTTCTTTCCTATTGCTGTAAGATATATTTTAAATAAATACTTATAAAGATTTCAACTATCATTTATCCTTCGTTCAACTAATTCGTTCTTAAACATTGTCAACAGTTTTGCTTTTGAAACAACAATTTCCGCTCTTAAGCTTCCAACAACTGTTTACTTGATTTAACAATTTTTCGTTTTATTTAATAAATAACAATTTCGCATTCAAAACAAGAGCAAAAGTTGTTATTTCAAGCAACAAAAATTCTTGAATTAAAACAAAGTCGTTGGAATTACAATTTTTTTTTCTGTGTGCATGTAATTATTGTAAGATATTTTTTTTCGAAAATTATGTGAAATTGGTTTATTGATGTTGCACAAAATGAATTTTATACTAAATGGTTTAAAATACTTTTATATGAACTTCTGTATAAAATTTATACAAAAATAGTATAAAAGATTTTTGTATGGTGATACTATTAAATTTAAACCAAAATAGTGTAAATTGTTTTAATACTTTATTTGTATTAATTTTATACAAACAAGTATAAACGGTTTGTATACCAAGTTGTAGCAGAGATTTTATGCCAAATTTGGTGTGGAAATGTATTCATTCCAATTTGGTTTGAATTTTACACAAAAATTATTTGCTGTGTAGGTTTTAAAAACAAAAAAGTTACGCGTACTTTCGAATGCCGCCACATATGTAACTAGCTTATGTGGTGTCAACTTGTTAAAAAATTTTCGAGTTATTTATTTTTTAAGTGTAAAGGAAAAAACACTGCTTACTACAAAAGCATCAGACGACCTTTAAATTCGTTACATCTAAACCAAAAAAAAAAAAGAAAAAAAATTATCGACCACAATATGGCAAATCACGACAAACCAATAGGTTAATACATTAGTCAACAAACCAAAAAAGGAAAAAAAAAAAAAATTCACACCTTCACTTGGAAGTAACTTCTTGGTTTAAAAAAAATTATTTTTTGTTTTTATTTCATTTTTTTAACCATTCTCCAATTTAACAAAGCAGTTGTCTTGGTGAATCCCCCTTGAAGTGTCTTCCAAATAAATAAACAAACTGCATTGCAAATAAATAAAATCCATACGCTATGAAAGCAACAAACTTCTTGAGCATCGTCATCATCATCATTAACCCAACCAGCGCACAGTAGCAGGCACAGTAGTGATGATCATAATGATGATGATGATGACGATGATGCTGCTGCAACAGTTGCACTTTCAGTCAGTCAGCTTTCAGCTTCTTAGCCGTGTTACACAGAGACAAACTTCCCAGCCTTAGTGGAATCGTAATGTGGTTCGCGATTTTCACAAATGATATCGCAAACACAAAATGTTAATGAGCAATTTGAGATGGTGCGAAGAGATTTCAGTATTTAAACTTTTCTACTGATTCTTTTTGGGTTTTAGGCTTTTACTTAGTAGTGGGTAACCCAAACAGCAGGCATCCCTTGAATCACAGTGCTTCATTCTTTTTCTACGATGTTGTTGTTGTTGTTGCTGTTGTCAGTGGCAGTTTAATGAAAAAGAAAAAAATTTTAATTGGAATTTGGTAAATTAATTATTTCCTGGCATAAGTAACGAACGAATTCTGCGGATTTCAGTAAAATATAGTGAATGAACCACAACAATTGTAAAAGAGATAGGGAGTTTTTGTTGTAGGAAAGTTTTGTGGAAAGCAGGTTGAATCATTGTTATCTTAAATACGTAGGTATATTTATGGAATCGGAAACCAAACAGTCTTTCCGAATTACTGTAGTTATTGGAGGAACTCATTGACAAAACACATCTACAGGACGCTTATATGAAATACAGTTCCATTATATTCACATTATATGTTGGTCCACCTTGGCTTGCCTTCTAGGAAGAGCCTTCAAGAATGTTGTCTTAGCCATAATCTTTCTTATCAAGCTATATCTTGAAACTTTTCTTATCGAACTCTTACTTCTGCGTTACTTACCTTTGAATCAAAAGGCATACAATTTTTAAGTGTTTTTCAGTTTTCCACTACAAATAACATTTGTGTAAAAGCCGCGTAAACTCGTAAACTCGTAAAACTGTCAAAGTTCCTATTGATTTTGACAGCTATTACGAGTTTACGATGTTACGATGATAACTTGGAAATTACGAGTTTAATAAGGAAGATTATGGCTTTACAGCTTTTCCTGGAACTGCATCATAATCCTGATAATAGCGCTTTGTGCAACTTCAAGCAAGGAAATCTTGAAATTAAACAATTATTAATTTTAAACAAAATGCCAGCTAATTAATTTTATGACACTACTTTTGCCATAAAATGGACTTAGCACCTTTTCTCATTAAGCCGACGATATTTAAAAAATTAAAATAGTATTTTAATCTCAAAACGCTTAAATAAACTTTTCGAAATTATATTTTTAGGGTTACCACATGGTTTTGTACAATTTTAGAAAAGTTTATCTGAGCATTTCTGAAACCAAAAATTTCAATTTAGTAAATCAACATAAGAACTAAATAAGATTTTCGTATATAGCCGGGAGGCAACCCTAACAATTTTTGTTGGATTTTGGAAAAATTTATTTAAGTGTTTTTAGACAAAATTTAAAATTTTCTTTTTTAAATAAATTGTTTTAGCAAAACTTAAAAAAAATCCAGGTGGCAACATTGAAAAAACACAACACAATTTAAAAAAAGTTCATCTGAGTGTTTCAAAAAAATTAAGAATTATATAAGATTTTTGAAAATAAGCAGATGGCAACACTAAAAATTTATGTTGGAGCGTTCATGGATAGCCACTAATCAAAAAAAAAAAAAGGAAACTTGGTTCAACAATTCTAATGAATTAAAAAATAAACAACAATGTGTCGCAAGAGAACCATTCTTTCGGAGTAAATTTAATGGGTAAATTACTATATGGGAGAATGACAAAATGTTACAAAAACAGTCATATCACAATGAAAATAGCAATTATTTTTAAAAAAGTTGAAATTGCTGGATAGCCACTCTAATTGTTTATTGATTTAATTATATAAAAATAAAAGAATATGTTAAGTAATATAAAAAACCTTCAGGGAGAATGACACAAACTTGCGTTCTTTACACAATTTTTAAACTTTTTCTAAAAAAAAAACGCACGAACACTCACTATCGAAAAACCGAAACTGACCAAGCTGAGTCTGCCCTTTCCTTCACTTTCAGTTCTCTTTCGACTCAATATTTAAAAAATTTACAGTTAGAATAAAAAAAAAAAAAACTGAGAGATTGTCTAAAATGAGGGACCAATTTCTATGTAAGTATGTCAATTCAATAAAAAAAATTTTTTTTCGTTGAGTTAACACAGAGAAACAGTAGATGAATTATATATACAAACAATATCATATAAGTTCTTTTTAAAAAATAACGTAATATGCAAAACGGGCAAATTAAATGCACTTAGAAGCGGTTAGGGGCAGCAGGGAGAATGACTTTTTAACACTTTATGTTATATAGAGTGTGTCGAAAAAAACTTATATACACTTTTTCAGCCATAACTTATCCTGTGTCCAACGAATAATTTTTTTTTTTTGAATCACGTTAGCTTTTATTGTAAAAATATATAAGATATTATATTTTTTCAAATTATTCATTTTCACTTGTTATTTCTTTCAAAATGGACAGCGAAATATAAGTACATGAAAAAATAATTAAAACTTTTCAAAAAAATCCATTGTGGACTTTCAAAAAAATAGCAACAGATGTCCAGTTTCATCGCCACACTGTTTTTACAGCCATTAAGCGGTATAAAAAAGACTTAAACCTTGCGCGTAAGCCTGGATCAGGAAGAAAAAAAGGTCCAACAAATATTGGTAAGGCAAAAGGTGTCGAACAACTCTTTCGAAGAGCTCCGAACACTTCTGTCAGAAAAGCAGCTCGAGTAGCTAAATGCTCTGACTCTTTTGTGTGCAGAACCAAAGCTAATGCTGGGCAAAAGTCGTATAAAGTTCAGAAAGTTCCACATCGCAATGCGGTAAAGAATTTACAAGCAAAAAAAAGGAACCAAAAAATTGAGGTCTAATTTTATAAACAAATGTACGTACTGTGTGATGGATGATGAAACTTATGTTCTGGCAGACTTTTCAGAACTTTCGGGTCAATATTTTTATGTGGCGGATGGACGAGGTAATATTCAGGAACAATGCCAGACAAAAAAGCAAACAAAATTCCCTAAGAAGTATCTTGTGTGGCAAGCCATTTGCAGTTGTGACAAAAGAAGCCAAGCATTTGTGACATCAGGAACGATAAATACAGAAATGTATATTAAGGAGTGTCTTCAAAAACGGTTTTTGGCTTTCCTAAAACAGCACAGAGTGACTACATATTTTTGCTCCAATTTAGCATAATGCCACTATGGAAAAAGGACCTTGAGTGGTATGTAAATAATAATGCAAATTTTGTACCACGGGAGGCAAACCCACCAAACTGTCCATAACTCCGGTCTGTGGAGAGATATTGGGCGCCTGTGAAAAGCAAATTGAAGAACACAGGAAAGTTATCCCAGGGCATGTCTGACTTTAAGCGTAAATGGACCGGCTCCTCCAAAAAGGTAACGGAAACAACTATAAAATCATTAATGACAGGATTTCCGGAAAAGGTGGACAGATTTATAAATTCCGATTAATAGTCCAATATTTTAATTTTTAATGAATTTCTATAATATATTTATAAATTCGCATATTTTTAAGAATTTTTAAATTGAACGGTTTAACCATTTATTAATTTAAATATATTTGGCTTAACTGATAAAATCATAAAATTACTTTTATCCAGAGTCAGAAGTGAATTTAAATTACTAACAAGTTTACATTTCTACAAGCCATGACTGAGCAACTAATGACCATGTTGATAAGATCCAAAGCAATTACGGACTATGTTTTCATTTTCAGTTTTTTTCTGTTTTCCTTAGCCTTTTGTTTTGGTCTGAAGCCTTGCAAATTTATTAATTTGAAATAAAAGGAGTAACTTAAAATAAAAATACAAAAACAAAACAAGGAACTTGTTCAGGTCACTCACTCATCCTTACGCTTTTCATAACCGATTATGCTAATCGGACTTTAAAATCGCTCGACACACAAAAAGGGTTAGGGTTGCATCTTAAATTGGACTGTAAGCGTAGTGAGAGGGTCGTTTTTTTGACCCAAAAAAGAAAATGAAACGAAATGAAAAATTAAAGCGCTCTTATTCTTTTGAATACCAAATGTGCTCGAAAGGTGGCGGCAATTAAAAATGTAAATATTTTGATACTCGATTAGTTGCTGTCAATTTAATGGAACAATGGAAAAATGTCAAAATGACAACTTTGCGGTAGCATGCAACAACGTACACTCACAAGATTACGTATTGTCGTAGAGTGTTGCCATCAACATAAAGATTAAATGTTGCGTTAACGATTTCAGATCTGTGAAACCGCAACAATTAATATTTGCATTAAGAAAATGTTTATTTACATCAATAAATGATTTGGTAACCACAACAAAACTTCCATAAAACAAACTTCTATACAACAAAGGAGAAAGAAACTCCTTTCACTATTAATTCTGACAAGAGTTCAGTCAGTGTTCAGTGATAGAAGTGAAAATGTTGCAACGGAAAACGGAATGGTATAGTTCAAAACACCCTTTGTGGGGAAAGTGCTGATGCCAACGGACAGAATCGTGATGAATGGGTTATGAACGTTTTGCCGAGATTGATACAATAGTATGATGAGAACAACGTTTTTAATGTCGATGCGACCGGTTTATTATTCAAATGTTTAAAACACTGGCATTTAAAATTGAGAAATGTTTTGGTGGTAAGCAGAGCAAAGAAAGAAAAACTGCTATGGGGGCAAGTAATATGAATGGTTCCAAAAAACTTAAATTGCTTTTTATAGGAAAGGCAGTGTTTGCCAGTTAAGGGGATTTCCACCTAGATTTAGGGGATTTTGAAAGGTCTAGGGGGCAATATGGGGGATACATTATTAAGGGGATTTGTTCAGGGGATTTTAAAAAGGTCTAGGGGAAATCTAAGGGATACTTTCATGTAAATGTTAAGAAAACCTTATTTTAAAATATATAAAATTACATTATAGCATTTACATGTTAACAAAAATACCTATATTTATAAAATATATTGAAACAACATTCACTTCATTTTGAAATTTGAAAAATTTTTTTATTTTTGTTACCAAAATATAAATGTTCCATATTTAAGGGAAATTTTGTCAAAAGTCCAGAATTTGGGGGAAATTTCGTTACGAAAAATATTAATTTCGTTTTGAAATTTGGAACTTTCTTTCGCAAAATATAACATTTTCCATTTAGGGGGAATTTCGTCAGAAAACCAAAATTTAGGGGAAATCTCGTGCAATCTGGGGGAAAATAGGAGAACCTACCTGGCAACACTGAGGAAACGCCAAATATACTCGATGCTTTAAAGGCATTAAATCTTTTGACGTATATTAGGAATTCGACAAAATTAGCATAGATAACAAGTGCAGTTTTTACGAAATGGGTTTAAAAGTTGGACATAAAATTCGGACCTCAAGGTAGAAAGTTTTTGCTGATTATTGATAACCATCCTGCAAACCGAAAAAATAAATTGGAAAATATTGGGCTTGCCTGAGTATTTCCCTCCTAACATGTCTTCGTTGCTTCAGCCTATGGACCAAGGCGATTTCCACAACATACATAAAACAGAACTACAGGAAGAGGATCTTGACTAACATATTGACGCGAATGGAGAAAGACAAACCTGCTATGGCCATAGATTTGCTTTATGTCATTTGAAATTTAAGCAAAGTATGAGATATCAACGAAAAACTAGAAACAATTGCGTAATGACTCAATTGTGTCCAATAGGAAAAAATCATAGCTACTTCAGTTATATACCACATTTTTCTATAAAATTTTACTGAACAGGATGGCAAATTTAATTTTTTGAAATATAATTTGGTAGAAGGTCATTTTAAAATAAATAGAGTTTCAGTCAACTTCATTAATATGATGGCATTGGATCTGATGGCTAATGAGCGCATCTATCTATGTATGTATTTATCACACAACAAGTTCTACCGGTCCAAATCTCGCCTAACGCTTAACATTTAAATGTTTCTCTTTTTTTATATAGATTGTTAAAAAAAAGTTTATTCCTGTTTAATAATTTTAACTATCGTGTTTGATAGTTTTTACTATGCTAGTATTGAAATATTTCTTTCTATTCAACTTTGAAACTTTTACGAAATTAGTACGCAGTTTTTGATTAATATGTAAAATGAACGAAGATTAACAAAAGTTCAGTAATTTTTGAACGATTTTCGCTACAAAAATTATAAAACTTTCCTATATTTAGTGCAACGATAAAAATAAAGTCACGATGGTATTGCTTGAAAACATCAAAGCCAGCGGCAGCAGCTTTTAGTGCTCTTGCTCTCTCATTCATTTAAAACGCACACAAGTAAATTTGGCATAAAATAAATTTGCATACAAAATTGCACCATAAAAAATATACAAAAAGATCAAAAACAACAATAATAATAATAACAAGAACAGCGGAAAAAAAAAATTATTCAAATTTCTATTGCATCAAAGCAACAACAACATAATAAGTAGTAAAATTAAGTGCATTAAAGTGTAGTGAAAATAAAGTGGAGCAGAATGGTCGGTCGGTGTTGGTGTAATGCAAAGTAAGCTAGTGTTTGTGTGTGTTGGCTTAAAAGCGCATAAAATGAAGTTTAAAAGCGTTAAATTTATATGCATTTGACATTTATAGGCCGAGGGTTGCGCACAGACACCGCTATTGTGTTATTTACACCACCCGCTGCTAACATGGCGTCTACCGCAGTTGCCACCATATTGAAAGCAACATACACACATTACACCCCAGCAAACATTTTCAATCAAGGAAGAATCGTATTCGATTCGCCTAGACGATTAAATCAATCGTCCGCGACAGTCGTATTCTGCTCTTCCGCGAATGTTCAGGCGTGAGAAATTGTCCGGCCGAATACGATTGTTTTAGAAGAATCCTCTAACAACTCCCCGAAATGAATCCGCAAACGATCCCCAGGAAGAGTCATCTGGCGACTCCCCAAGATGAATCTGCAAATGATCCCCAGGAAGGGTCAACAGACGACTCCGCAACATGTTTTTCAAAGCGAAAAAAAACTTGAAAAAACTTGAAAAAAAAAAATAAAAAAAATAAAATATGAAATGGCGACATAAAAATAATTTCATAAGAAATTGCTAATTTTTGTACAATTAAATGTCAAAATTTATGTGCCGTTAAAAATATACCGTGTAGTTTGACATTTTGCTTCGTGAAAAATACCGGGCCTCAGAAATATTGCCTTTTAGAAAAAAAAATTATTAATTTTTTCGAAATTTCTCAGTAGATGACGTCATGTCGTAGTCGGCCATCTTTTATCGTTTAAAACTCGTCTGAAGGAGTTGTTGGTTATTCGTAAAGAAGTTCGATTTCAAACCATCATCCAGAAGAGACTTAGTCGAATCTTTTTTTATTCGTTTTGGGCTTTTTTTTATGAATTTTTTTTTTTGCACCAATCGATGGGGAAAGGTCGAAAATATATTTTGGTCATAACCAGATTTGGTTCCGGCCCTCTAAGTGACCGATTTTGGCCAATTTTTGTAAAAAAATTTTATTGCACCAATCGATGGGGAAAGGTCGAAAATAGATTTTGGACATGTCCAGGGGTGTCTCCGACCCCTCTAAGTGACCGATTTGGGCCCATTTTTGTGAAAAACTTTTATTGCACCAATCGATAGGGGAAGGTCGAAAATACATTCTGGACATGTCCAGGGGTGTCTCTGACCCCTCTAAGTGACCGATTTGGGCCCATTTCGGTGAAAAATTTTTATTGCACCAATCGATAGGGAAAGGTCGAAAACAGATTTCGGATATGATCAGAGATGTCTTCGACCACTCTAAGTGACCATTTTGGACCCATTTTTGAAAATAAAATGATTGCGCAAAACTCGCCTGGAAGAGTTGTATATTCATTGCGAAGATGTTTGATTCGCAATGATCTTCTAGAAGAGTGTAAGGAGGAATCTTCTGTTACTCGCGCTGAAGTTTTGTCGCGTAAAACTCGCCTGGAAGAGTTGTATATTCATCGCGAAGATGTTTGATTCGCAATGATCTTCCAGAAGAGTGTAAGGAGGAATCTTTTGTTACTCGCGCTAATCGCAATAATCTTCCAGAAGAGTGTAAGGAGGAATCTTCTTTTACTCGCGGAAAATTTTTTTCGCGGAAAGCTCGCGTAGAAGAGCTTTAAATGCATCGCCAAAAATATGGAAGATTGTCCGCGATTGAAAATGTTTGCTGGGACCGATTTCAAATGCGCGCGCACTGAACTTCCGTTTTCCCTTAAATTATTGCATTATGGTGGGCAATGGACGACGGCCTACGATAGAAATTAAAAGAAAAACAGAACAGAAAATTTATTCATAAAAAAAAAACAAAAGAAAAAAATGAAATGCAAAAATGTTTGACGAAAAACATCGTAAAATATGAATTTATGGCTTAATTATATACGAGCAAACATTTCTTTTACATTTCACGGTGATGATTAAGTAGACGCTTTTGGACCCCATCGCCAGCAACGCCATCAGAAGAGTTATTGTACAGTGGTAAAAACGCATGTAGTATTTTTGATGACATTCTTATACAGCTTGGGCGGGAATCGATAGAACACCGGAAAATGTAAGACTCCTGGGACTATTCTGAATCACTTTTCGTGCTACCATTTTTCGAAATTCACAAAACCAACGGAGACATAGCCAATGGAAGATCGGTGTATAGTTTTATGAAAATCGGTATAAGTTCGGAACCCCTTAATGGGTTTGAAATGTATTTTAATTGGATATTTGTTGTTGCACAAAAGTTTTGAATCTGAGTCATGATTTTCGAGACAAGGCGAATTTTCGAAAATTTCGAAGTTTTTTTTAAAGCATTATTTTTCCAAAAAATTTCTAACTAACCCAAAGCTTTGGTTACAAATTATGGAAGCCTAATCTATTTCCGTTTTTTTTTTTGATATGTAATTTGCACCTGATTTCCTTCATTAGCACTATTTTTTTTATAGGAAAACAAAAAATTAACCATGAAGTTAGTTTATTGACTGTTTTGTTTGCTTGTATAGTACTAATGAAAGTACCAACGCGCTTTTTTCTAAATTGAAGTATGATAATTTTATATTGAACCAATGGAATTTTCATGTAAATTATTATAACATTACAATAACACCGAAAATTGGCCAATTCGAAAATTATGACTCGGATTTGAAACTTTTGTGCCCTGATTTTGTAGCCAATTGAAATACCTTTCATATGACATCAATATTATTAAAATCCATCAATGGGTTCCGAACTTGTACCGGTTTTCATAAGGCTATAACCCGATCTTCCGATGGCTTTATTTCCGTTCGTTTTGCGAATTTCGAAAAATTGAACTGAGAAAAGTTTTTCAGAATAGTATCAGGAATCTTACATTTTCCGGTGCAGAAAATTTTGAGTCGTTAATTACATCACTCAAGAGCACATTAGATCGATTGCGAAGCCATGTTTTACGGCTGAATAGATCTATATGCGTATTTGCTGCTTCTGCTGTTGAATTTTTGGGCCACAAAATCGATTCAAAGGGAATTGATAAATCAGATACACACATTTGATGAAATCAGGACGCTCCGAAACTCTCCCCCTTTGATAAATAACAACTATTTTTAAGAAATGTTTCATTTATTTCAAATTCATCAACTAGGAACATGCTGTCAAGGGATGTGTTGCAGAAATCTGAATTCAAGTGGACTGCAGAGGTAGATAAGGCTTTAAAAAACGTAAAGCCTGCATTAATTTCATCGGAAGTATTAAGGCCCCACGATCTGAGTTTACCATTATTACTTGCAACTGATTTGAGTAAAGTAGGCCTCGACGCTGTTTTATCTCATCGACTGGAGAACGGACTGGAGCGTCCTATAGCATACGCTAGTCGCACACTGACATTCACGAAGCAAAAATATCTACAAATGGATAAGAAGCGTTGGGCATAGTATGGGCAGCTCAAAATTTTATTTTATATTTATGTGGGAATGGAGTACAACGGACGACATGGCAGCACTGACAAAACGAACGAGGCTTGAACGAAACATACATAAAGAAAAGATTTTGAACAAACGAACAAGCAACAGTTGAGATCAGTTGTTGTTGAAGAGTCGAAATAAGCAGACGGTTGTCTGCGGACATGTTAAGGAGTGAAGTAAAAAGACAATGAAAAGAACAGAATTCGAATTCCTACTTAATTCGAAATTATAGTTTTTAACTAATAAAAAATGCTTGCCCAATCTTTCCCGTTTAAAAGGACTGAGTTATAAACGAGTTTAAGTAATCTGTAGTACAATTTTGTGTACAATATTTTTTTAAATCATCTTAGCCCATTAGGTCCTGTATTTACGGGTCTTTTGACACCTATTTCTAAAAACTTGGTCATAATGGGCTAAAATTTTCGAAGAAAATATTCTACGGAAGATTTCACTACGGGACACAAAAAATCATTTTCTTTAAAACGGTCTTCTACTTATCTTTGAAATGGAAAAGATCCGGAAAGCA
Source organism: Calliopum simillimum (assembly GCA_951812925.1). NCBI lineage: Eukaryota > Metazoa > Arthropoda > Insecta > Diptera > Lauxaniidae > Calliopum > Calliopum simillimum. Next base: position 25,138,913 of record OX638368.1, read on the forward strand.
TTTTTTGTTCTTTAAAAATTATAATTTCAAATAAAGTGAACACAGAGTCGTGATCCCATCGACAGTTCGACCAAGAATACTAAAGGATTTACATTCAGGTCACTAAGGTATAAGCAAAATTTATATTTTAGCAAAATTTTTCCACCACTGTGCATAGTTACCTCTATCCACCAGCAGTGGTTAGTGTTAATGCAAGCACAATGTTGACTGACTGAACTTTAAGCCTGCATTTGTGGTAAATTGCACGCGATGCTTAGTGGATAAAAAATCACAAAACTTGGAGGCGATAGGAATCAAGTCTATATAAGTCGCTTTCGGATAAGTAAGTAAATAAACTGTTTGGTTTGTTATTTTTTCTCTCTTTTAATTTGCCCCACAAACTTTCGAAACCATTCGTTTTACTATGTACAATCTGGGCAGTCTATGAAATTGGGGTAATTTGCGCATAACTCCATTTTAATTGCACGGTTGGATTTAGCGTTTATAGTGAGATTCCAATGTTTTTATGATCCTTTCATTGAAGAATACAATGTATGTTTGAACCTATGAGTATAAACTTTATAATCGCTAAAACTTGATCTTTATCAAAGTTTTTTATATACTTATATATGGCGCTCAAAGAGATCTGGCCACCCAGTTCTTTTTCTGGAAATATAATTACCTTGCAAAAAGATATATGAGTAAAGTTAATTTCGTGATTATGATATGTGCACTAGAACAAAAAAAGCTTGTCAGCCCCCTCATCCCTGATGTAAAAAAATCCTATCTTATTAATATATATGTAGTTCATTTTTATAGTGGGTGGTGTAATAACATTTCGGGTCAAAAGTAAAGTTATACACATTATGTGCCATGATAATCGGTTACTTCACAAATAATGTTCTTACATTGAAATCATTTTAATATTTTTTGGGTGCAAGATAATTCAATGAAATTTGGTACACTTTTTCCATCGTCAAAGTTAGCTCGATTTATTGAAAACGAGCGAAATCGGCCAACGGACACGCCTACCGCCAATAGAAGAAATATATTCAAAATGCAACTTTAAAAGAATTTTTCACGGCAATCATAATTCACATAAATACTAATGACGGTAGGCGAAGGCTCTGAGCAAAAGCTAGGCAAACTCAGAACTTAGACAAAAAGGCGTGGCATCTTCCATATAAGCATAAGTTTCAAAATGCTATACCGAAAGCGTTTTTCAAGATAATCCAACTTAATTTCACTCAAGCAGTAAAAATAGTAAAGGCAAGCTCTGAACAAAAACTTGGCGACCTCGGACAATTTTTTTCTATTTTGAACTACAGCTTGATAGTTTCTTAAAAGATTCTCGGAGCCCAAACTTTCGTAGCGACTATCGTGCCTAAGGTAGAGGCACAACAGTCAATATAAAAAACCATGTTTTTTGCTCATAACTTTTTCTTCTTAACCCAAGATACCCAAGTTTACTTGTTCCAGCACAAATTTTGACATTAAAACATTTTTTTTATTTTTTTCTTCCAGTATAGATAATATGTATTCGGTTCCGAAAATCGATTCTTTTCCGTTTTTCAATACGATAGCGATTTTTTACTCAAACATTTTTTCAGAATTTTTTGAGACATTTTATAATTTTCAAAAATTGCTCACAAAAAAAAAAAAAAAATATAAAATTCACACGTATTTCTTGGACGTTTCTAAGCATTTTTTGCTTGACACACTTTTTTCGCAAGATGACTTGGTTTTGAGTAAAACCCCTTTTTCCGACCGCATTAACAAAATCTCCATGTTCGAGTGGCCATACTTTTCAGTAAACTTTTAATCTAAGAACTTTTATAATAAAGCATTTTAAATAACAAACACAAGAATTTGAAATTTCAGCATTTTTAGCATAACCAATTTTTTCTTTAATTTTTTAAGTAACTACTTCGTTGGGATATTTAATTTTCTACAAAAGTTTTCTTTAAAAAATATTGAAATTTTGCTTCAAACGTTAGATAATTGAAAAAACTCTTAAGGGTACATTTTCCCTCTTCTAACCGATTGTCATAATCTGATTTAACAGCACCCTGCGATTTTCTCTTCTTAATTGACCCATTTATCGATTTCTGTAATAAAAACCTGTAAACGTCTTTTAGGCTGGACACACGACAGCTTAAATCCGGATTGTAGACGTAATAATGTGAATTTTTTTATTGCATGATTTTAGGCATTTTTTAAATACATATTTCATAGGCAGGGGCCAAAAAATTCTAAAACATCAAAAACAAGATTAATAGTGAGCATCAGAAAAGCTAATTAGAATTTTTTGGCCCCTGAATTGGGAAATTTTCTTTTAGTCAATGTTTATGAAATATGTATTTAAAAAATGCCTAAAGTCATGCAATAAAAAGATTCGCATTATAACGTCTATAATCCGGATTTAAGCTGTCGTCTGTCTAGCCTATTAGTTCCCTTTAAAATGACATAATCAATAAACCTAAGATCTTAGGATTCCAAAGATGGATACAACAGAAAAATGTGTGCACATTTAGTTGAAAGATGCTTAAAGTTCGTTGAAAATATAAACAAGTTCTTTCAGTCTTTTTTTTACGCATCACTTTGGGGTTGCAATATTGCCAACTCATTACAACACATTCGATACATTTCATTTTTATCTTTTCCACCTGTTGTATTAATTTTCTGTAATTTTAAATAACTGACGATGTTTTTCCAATAATTACGCTAGTTACCTCCTTCTTCTCTCTATATTGCATCGTATTTTAGCTTAAACTCGTTTGTCATAAGAACGAGAAAACAACGCTTATATAGGGAATAAAAATTCCCCAATGCAGTTAGCCGCACATAATTATAATGCTGCTATGCATTGTATGGGGTGAAATTGCGCCCTATTTGCTAATTAGCATTATGAATATGTCGCAAAAGCAAAGAACTCACTCAAATGTATAACGCATGGTAAAATTTGTGACATTTCGCTTAAGCAAGTAACTAAGTAAGCGGACAAATAACCCGTTGGTTGGTGTTATTCAAGGGCAAATGGTCTATCAATGTGACTTTAGTGTTTTTGAAGAAAGAGGGTAACACTTTGCAAAAAAAAAAAAAAAAAAAACTAAATGACAACATCGTTGAGCTTGACATTGTTGAAATTAATATGCGCACACGTTGCAAGACGGTGACAATGTGTTCCTTTTGACGGATGAACGTCAAATTTTAAACACTAATAGCTGTGTTCGTTTAATTAAAGTGCAATTTTAGGACATGTTTTTAAAAAAAAAAAAATTGCCTTATCAAGATTGTAATTGTAACGACACTCGGAAGGACGCATGGCTACATTATTCTTCTGGTCGATTTAACTCGAAAATATTTATTTTTTTTCATTTTTAATTCTTTGAATTCCTTTGATAAATACACCCTTTAATGCAGTTTTCATGTAGGAAATTTGTATGTATTACTGCCTTTTTCATATAACAAATGAATGTTACACTTTTTTTAAATTTTTATGTTTTAATTAAATAACGCTCTGTATCAGTCTGTGGCACTAATGAAAATTCCTCTGGATAGAATCAGCGTAAAATTAAAGCAGCTTATTTGGAAACTATACACTCAGAAAAAGATTGTTTGGAAAGTATTTGCGGCAAGTTACCGCTTACTTAAAACAAATACTTATTATTTAAAGCAAACATTTAGCTTTTATACCAAGCTGCTATCATAAAGATATTTCAGTGAAAAAAGAAAAGAACTTGTCAAAAATCATAAGCAACTTATTCTTTACAGCTTACGATTATCACTTGAAAAATACTTGGCAACCATGGGCCCAGGTTCGACTCCCAGTGTGGATGATTTTGTTTTTATTATTTTTAATTTTTTTTATTGTATAAAATATTTTTTTTTATTTCACTCTATTCTCAGCCATTCTATGCCTAGCGTAACAAGATCTGCCACATCCCTCCCAGTTTAACTGAAATTTGGTACATGGTTTCATAATATGCCTAAATTTTGGAAATGGCAAAAAAAAAAAAAATTTTGCGATTTTTTTTTGTGGTTTGTGGATGGGTCAAAGAGTGGAAAAATCGCTTAATTGTCACAAACTCTCCTCAAATAATTGTCAATAATTTGGACATTTCTTAACCGATTTTCATGCTCAGTTCACTTTTGGAAAGGTATTGAATTAGGCTATAAGCTGAAAAAAAAATTTTTCGTATTTGATAAAAATTATTAAATTTACTACTATTTTAGCACTAATTTACGAAAAAAGTGCCCAGGTACACCTTTTTTGCCTCCCAAAATATATTTTTCGGGAAAATAAGTCTTTCATATGAAAAAGAGGAAAAATTGGTATGTCTCGAGGCTTAGAAGTTATGATTTTTTGAAAATTTGAAAAAAGGTCCGACCACAAAATTGCCCATAACTAAAACATTTCTAAACCCATTTTCATCTTTGGACCATTTTTAGGAAGGTACTGAAGAACGCAATGCGCACAAAGTAAATTTTTTTATATTTAGTAAACTAAATTTTCTACTATTTCAGTATTAAACGATAAAAAACGCTGTAGTACCTAATTTCGACCTTCCAAGATATTTTTCCAGAATAGAGGACAAAACCACCTTGCACATGATTCTAAAATTAAAATGGTATCTTTGGCAGTGTAGGTGTAGTGTAGTGTAGTTATGATTTTTTTAACATTTCAGTACATGCAATAATTCGAATTATGTAAGTTTTTCTGTAATTTACATCATTTTGAAAATAAAATACGCCGTGCTGTACTTAGAAAAAAATTTGGTTTCAACGAGGAATGGCACTTTTTCGCTATATTTCATGGTAATTGTATTAGTGGCTCCTTTAAGCGAAGTGCTTCAAGAACAAGTTTGCAGAGACCTTACCAAGGCCAAATAACAGATCACGGCGTGCCCTAACCCATTTTAAATCGAACGTCGTAGCGCATCAAATTTTTTTTTCCAGATTCTGTTTACAAACCATTCATTCCCTCAATTAAAATTTTTTTTGGCTGGTGTGTGCACCTTTTCAACATTATTCACATTTTTTATATTTACTACAATTTTAACATTTACATTATTCCATCTTTTGAATTTTTTGCGAATTCAACAACTTAGGCTCAACAAACACAATACAATTGACCTTGTATTATAACCAATACCAAAGTATGTAATTGAAATGATTGCTTTCAGGTAGCTTCTAATGCCATTCAAAATATTATAATTCAACGGAAACAAACGCCAATCACCACACAACATTTGATTTGCCAGTATCTGTAAGTGGAGGAGCAACTACCGCAGCAGCCACCAACAGCAGCGGCAGCAGCAGGGCCAACAACATCAGTGCCAGACAGATTGCAACAATCAATCGTTCATCTTATTATGGCCAATTAAAGTGTCGATTGCAGTTTAAATTTGCCGGAGGATGATGATAGTGCGCACACATACAAAGTTATCGTATACATTCATGCATCAGAGTGTACATTAAAAAGTTAATCAAGCGCAAGCATTTGTTCGCATAAAAATTTTCACAATGATTTTTTGTAAAGCTGTAGTTAGCATTCAAATATCAAATTCTGTTTAGAGGGACATGTTTGTTTCAATATTTGAGTAGTATTTTAAAACAGAGAGGAAGGGAAGGAGAATAAAAAATAAAAAATATAAAAAAAAAAACAAAAATGTGTTTAATATACAAATGATACACGAACGTTACACAAGTCTTCCATAGACGCGGGTTCGATTCCCAGCGCGGATAATTTTTTTAAATTTTTTTTTCTCTAATTAATTAACTTTTGTTTAATTGAATTGAAATTGAATATATGTATTATGATTTTTTGTAAGGAAGATTAGAAAAAAAAAAATAAACAAGTTTGCCATGGACCCAGGTTCGATCCCCTGCGTGGGAAATTTTTTTTTTTAATTTTTTTGTTATATTTTTTTTTAATAAAACTTTTCTATTTTTTTTTCTCTAATTTGTTTACTTTTGCGTATTTGAATTGAAAATAAATACATAATAAGGTGTTTTTGTTTGGAAGAAGATAAGAGAAAATAAAATGCACAAGTTGGCCATGGACCTAGGTTCGACCCACAAAGTGCGTAATTTTAAAAAAATTTTTTTATTATTTATTTTATATCACTTTTTTATTTTTTTTTTTCTCTAATTAATTTACTTTTGTTTAATTGAACTGAAATAGAAAACATTATGATTTTTGCAAGAAAGAAGATTACAGAATATAAAATACACCAGTTTGCCATGGGCCCAGTTTCGATCCTCTGCGCGGGTAGTTTTTTTGTTATTTTTTTTTTTTGGTATAATTTTTTTTGTTATAATTTATTTTTCATTTAACTTTTCTATTTTCTTTTTCTCTAATTTGTTTACTTTTGCTTATTTGAATTGAAAATAAATAAATAATAAGGATTTTTTGAAAGGAAGAAGATTAGAGCAAATAAAATACACAAGTTTACCATGAACCCGGGTTCAATCCTCAGCGCGGGTAATTTTTTCTTTTATATAGTTTTCTTATTTCACTTTTCCATTTTTTTTTCTCTAATTTATTTACTTTTATTTAATTGAATTCAAAATTGAATACATTATGATTTTTTTGTAAAGAACAAAATTAGAGAAATTAAAAGTACCATAAGCTTGTGTGTATTCATTGTTCTTCTTGTGTCTTTTATCTTCTTCAAGTCCATTGAGCCTTTAAAAAGCTTCTCCAACTTGAAAGGTGTGTCGCAAGTACTTTTAAATCTTAGGCGTATTTCTTGTTCCAGTGATCGTTTAACCGATATCTTTTTATAGCTGCGTCTACTGCCAGCTTGCGGGTGCTACTCCAATGTTTGATGCCAGACTGTATCAGTGGTCTATGACCTATACATTTCCTCGTACAAAAAAAGTTTTTAAATTTTTATTTAACTCAACCCAGCCCAATTTCTTCATAACCTGTCTAATATTTTCAAATTTCTTCCACATTATTGAAGTTTATATATTTTTTTTTTTAATTATTAGTTTAAGTTCCACTCTTAACTTGAAATATAACTGATACACATTGAATAGTACATACATACGAGTTAAATAATGCGAAAATTCATCGATCATTAAATCATTAGCCAACCAATAGGAGTCGTCAATCTTTTGATCGTTCGCTTGTTCGTTTGATGGATCGATCCGATCGATCGTTTGGATCGCACAGATCGCTTAGCGCTATAATTTCAAAGTAGTCAGTCAGAAGCAGCAGTAAACGTCGATCAAATGTCGCCGCTGCTGCAACGAAAAGGAATAGAGAAGTAGCTAAACACGCAATTCTTAAGAATTAGCTAGAACTTGAAAATACATTTATACACACGTATACATTAAGGCGGGTCGATTATCATACAAAAAAAAAAAAAATTGTTTTCTAATTTCCATTGAAATATGTTTCTTGGCTTATTGTTAGATTTTTGACAAAATATTTTGACACTGTTGAAAGCTTCAATAATGCTAGAAATTTTTATTTGGACCAAAAACACCAAATTTGTATGGAAAACGTTTTTGTGTGTCTACACAACGCAAAAAAGGAACAAAATTCAAGTTTGAACATATTGCCTGAAAATATGCTAAGTTTTAAAATACAAGCATACTTTAACGCTCATCCGATATGTTTTGTAGAGCAAAATTTTACAAAAGCATAGCATAGCATACTTTCACGCTTTGCGATCTTTGAAACACTACGAAATCGTAGCACACTTTAAGGCATAATTTTTAAAGAGTGATATGTTTGAAATTTGAGATTTTCCGACTTGTTTTACAAAAAAAATTTTATTGGGTCACTGTTACTTTTTAGGGAAAACAATATTGTGGAAAAATTGTAGCTAATTGTATAAGCTTTCTAAAAATGTATTTAATTAGGGCTTAAAAGGATCTCGCAAAGATCAAGACTTATAAAGTTGAAATTTTTGGATTTTCTTAATTTCTGTCTTTGACTTTCATTTTAGTAAGAAAAACGTCCTATTAACATACCATTTTATAATTTTTTTTTGAAATCATTATTGAATTTCTTTTAATTCGGTAGTACATTTGCTAAACCAATTTTTGAATTTGAGGTTGAAAAACAATTCTTTTCTATGAAACACACGGGTTACTCGCTGCCCTTTATCTAAGTACTAGATTGTTCTTGAAAACTATTTTTTTTTCTGAACTCAAATAAAAAATTGGTATGATAAACGTGCTACCGAATTAAAGAAAATTTAACGCAGGTTCCAAAAAAAATTATAAAAGGGTAGGTTAATGGGACCTTTTTTATACTAAAATGGCCACCAAAGTCAAAACATAAAAAAAAAAAATTTTTAAATATCAAATTTAATGGTCCAGAACTTTCTGAAATCCTTCTACGTCCTTTGAACCAGATACATTTTAAGAAAGCTCATAAAATAAGCTAAAAGTTTTTCATAAAAATATTTTCTATATAACCTTAGAGTGACCCAATAAATTTTTTTTTTTTTTTTTTTTGTAAAACAAGTCAGAAAATCAGTTTTATTCCTATAACTCCTTAGGTGTACATTTTAGACCCCCCAGAAATTTCATAACCTTATGCGATACCCCCTATATATAGCGTTACTTTTAAATTTTATATTTTTTCGAATTTTAGCAACAATTTAGTAAAAAATCTATTGAAAATAATTGATAAATTGGCACTAAATTGATTGAATTGAATAAACTTTATAAATTACTTAATGTCTTAAAAAGATTTTTATTATATATGTATGTATTATATACGTATATAAAAATGAATTAAAAGAAAACTAAACTCATTTACAAACTTTTTCTAAAATAAAAAAAAATAAAAAAAATGAAACACGACATTATTGTGTTTATTAGGCCCCGACGAGATTCGAACTCATGATCTCCTGTTTACTAGACAGGCGCTTTAACCAACTAAGCCACGGCGCCCCTTAACACTATTCGGCTCCATTTCCCATTTGCGATATGCGGACGAAAATTCTAGAGAATATTTAAAACGTACGATGGATATAAATATTGACTTCTTTGTTTTTAATTAAAATAATTGATTTTTGTTTTATCTCATCAGCACAGTGGGGATTCCAAAATTTGTTTACTAAAACTGAAGATAATAGTAAACTTTTGGGGTGCATAAGACACATGCATATGAACATATCTTTCCTTCCCAAGAGGAAAAATTGCAAGCGCTTTTGAGCCAAGCACTTTAAAACCGCTTGTCCCCATAGAAATTTAAAAGCACTTACACAATGGTTTTTTGTAAGGCTGCAGTAAGAACAAAAAAAAAAAAAAAATATTTTTATGCAACATTTTTTTATTTCACTCTTATTGGTGAAAAAAGCTTTTGGAGCACTGCTTTCCACTTAGGTTACTAAGCAAATAACGAAAATTTTCTAATTTTGGAATTTAGCATGCAATTAATAGTCCATTCTCAATTGACTGGTTAAGTTGAATTATGCCTAATTATGTACAAACCATGTTAGTTTGCCTTATAAAGAGCTTTTCGAGAAACATAATTGTTAACCAAATAAAATGTCAATTTTGCAATTTTCAATCCTGAATTTAAGAAGCTTTAGGAAAAACCTTATTTCTTGGCACATGTTTGATGACATAAAAATAGAACAAAACAGAAAAATTAAATATAAAGGTAGGCTATAGGCACGCTCCTCTACTTTGTGACATCTATTTCAGTTGCTATTAATTGTCAAACTATATTGAGCAAATTGCCCACTGTGCGTATGAAATTCTTATCTATCGACTGCAGAGTAGGCAAAATCATGTGAATGTGATAAGCATAGAGAAATGAAATTGATTTTAATTTAATTAAAAAATAATACATTTTTATCGTCAAGATAAAATTTATACTCTTCTGTTCCAAATGACGTATTTTGACGGATCTCTATGTCAACCATCTATCTGTCAGATTGTATGTATTCCCTTGTAGCTCCTAGGCCGAGCAATGGGCTAATTCTGTCAGATTAAAATTATATTTTGTTCTTCTAAATGATAAGCTCGCGGGACATTGGGACAATTGTTGAAAGAGTGAAAAATCTATGATTCGATAAAACTTTTTTGCTAAGAGCAAGAACTTATAACCGCCGTTTCTTACAAATCCATCCAATATGCGTCGACGGGGTATACTTTCACCCGAAAGTCTGAATTTTCACCATTAAAAAGTAATTAATTTTCTACGACCCAAAATGCTGACTATGCTAAAGCAAAAAAAAAAAAATGAATCTGGATTTTGATCCGACATATTGTGAACCTCAATGTTATTCCTTATTGACCAACATTTGTTCTTTGCGCTCAGCATTCTTGCAAAAAAACGGCAGCTGTGCCTCAAATTGCCTTAAAACTGACTGACAAGTGCACAGGTGCTGGAAGGTCATACAGTATCAATGATAAAATTGAACTAAAATAAAAATTGCACAATGCATCATATGTTTTTAAATACTTTATATACATACATCTGTAAGTGTGCACAAGTCTTGCAATAGTTATGTTACGAATTTTCATAAAGAAGGTGTATTAATCCGCTTAGGTTTTGTTAATCCCAAAGGTTTGAGTTTTTTGACAAAGAAATTGAAAAAAAAACATGAAAAAAAAACATGTTGCTGTTGATACGACAAACAATGAAAAAACAAAAAAGACCAACGGGGAAACAAGATCCTTATATGACAGATCCTGATTAACTTCTTTAATATCGCTTCGTTTAGGATTGAGTCAGTCCAAAGGCTCTATTCATCTTCCACATTAGTACAGTGCTTAAGAGTTTGGTCTTCAATGTGAAAGCGCCTGGGTTGCTTGATATATCCCATGCTATTTCAAATTGTGTCATTTGCCATTAACTGGAAATCATAGGATTCAATAGGACTTTTGAGGTGTTCTGAAAGAACTGACATATACACGGAGAAAATAAAAAATTCGTACTACTTTATTTCTAATACATTTTACCAGAATTTCAAGTCAAAATAGTGACAACTCCAAACTGAAGTAATTTTTACCTTAATGTTTTAGTTAATTCAGTTGTTTTGAATGACCATACAGTGTATTCTTTTTTTTTTTTAAATTTAAAGTTCAAACAGCAAAAAACTAAACCTAAAGCTCAAAAAAAAAAAAAAAAAAAACGAACCGACCACACTAGGATTTGAACCATGGTCCGTCCTTGTGATAGGTAAGTAGAAAAATATTACTTTTACTTGCAGTTACTAACTTGTTAGACCTCTACAACACCTTCCTGTATGAAGAGTTTTATAATTTGCATATTAAGTAAATATCCATCCAAACATAAATATTTTTACTCGAATTATAAAGCAAAAATGGCTATTTGTTTATTTTTCTAATATTTACAAAGTCGAAAAAACCAACGAACTGGTTCGCGCTAGGGTTCGAACCAAGGACCGTCCGTGTGGTAAATAGAAATATATAGTGATGTCATTGCTACAACTAGGTAACCCAGGGGTTGAAATAAGAAAAAGTTATTACTGCAGAATTTTTTTTTTTTTTTATTTGCAATTTTTAGCAAAATTTTTTTAATGTCTTATTCAAGTGAAATATATAAATATAAATATTAAATAACAGATATCATGGCAATGGTTCAATTTAAAATTGAAAATTTATAGCGAAATTTTTTTCGAATGCATTTATAAAAATATGTTTAAAGTAGAATTGCCGAGTACTTATTGTGGTTGCTACATTTTAGCCCAAATTGGTGAGGTTAGACAACTAAAACGGTTATAAACGAAATTAAATGAGTATTTAGTTTCAACGATTAACGAAAAACAAAGTTATATGAATTTGGGTGAAAATTATTATTACAATTTTTTACAATATTCTGAAGTTATTACTGCAAATTTGAAGTTATTACTGCAGAAATAGGGTATTATTACAGCTTATTTCAATGCCTGAGGTAACCCCTAAATTATAGTTCTAATTGCACTATGATATTCTTCATGGTTAGGTTCACAATCCAGCCCAACCAGAGTTCTCTAAAGTTGCAACATTGTAAGGTTATAAGAAAACATAAAACAAGAAAAGTCGAAATTCAGTATAAACTAAATTTTCATAAATCTTAAGATTGACTTATCTCAAAACTAGAAAAATTCGAGTTACCCAGTTGTAGTATTGAGGTGACAGCATTATTACATTACAATAACATATCTATGAGACCTCTAGAATCACTGACTTATAAGATTTAGAGGTAAAAAAATTGTATATTAAGAAAATTTTGGCACAAAAATGTCGGTCAAAACAGAATTTGATAATCGACGGCTTTCTGTAGCCTTACAAAAAATCTGTAAAATAAAAATTGGAAAATAAAAAACAAATTAAAAAAAAAGGAAAAAAAAACTTGCCCGCGGCGGGAATCGAACCCGGGTTCATGGCAAACTTTCGTAACTCACACGACATTCGAAGATAGGCGTATTAAGATTTTGTATGGAAAAAATATTTGATTTTACTATCGGTTTTTTTCTTTCAGTGTTCAAAATGTTCTTGTGCCTCTATGTTTACGCTCTTGCGAAAAAGCTCTAAAAAGATTTTCGAAACAAAAATATCTCTCAAAACAGAATTTAAAAAACTTGCCCGCGGCGGGAATCGAACCCGGGATCATAGCAAACTTGCGTAACGTGTGTGTATGTAAATAGCTCACTTGACATTCGATGATTGGCTTGATTAGATTTTGTATGGAAAAAATATTTGATTTTACTATGCGTTTTTTGGCTCAGTGTACAAAATGCTACTTTAGTGATAAAAGTTGTTCTTCGCTCTGTTCTTGTGTCTCTTCTTTGTTTACGCTCTCTTCCTCTCTTACGAAAATACACTAAGCTGAAGTACTGTTAGAACCAGGTATTTTTTGACACTGGAAAATAAAAACAGTGTACTGCAGTATCAAAATGAAATCAGTGTAAAGTTAAGGCTTGAATCTTTGAATTAAATACTTCATTTCAGTGTAAATTGTGCGAGCAAAAAAAGTATACTAAGTAGTTAGCGCTATGCATGGTACATCAGTTTAGTATCAGTATGATGATAGCCCAGTGTGCCAAACGGACTCGTTTCGGATCCGTAACGGGTTCATATTTTCGTTCTTTTTATCCGTTACGGAATCCGTTAAGTATCCGTTACTGATCCGTTTGCGGGAAGGATTCCTAAAAAAAAAACGAATCGTTTTTTCTTCTTTTATGGATCCGTTTCGAACCTGTAACGTACATCAAAAACGAATTCAAAACGGGTTCGCTTTTAATAATGTTAATGCTGCTTATAAAAAAAAGAAAACAGGGTGAAGCGCTTATTTTTAATTAAAAAAAACAAAATAACAAAAAAAAAAAAAAATTACTAACCCGGCCGGGAGTCGAACTCAGGCTCCCGGGATATTACTCTTTCATACACGAGACGTTAGACAACTAGGCTACTGACCGATATGATTTTTACTTAAGTGATGTAGACTTATTTGATGTTGAGATTTAAAGTTTGTATATAAAACAAATTTCTGTTGTTGTTGTATAAGTATTCTGTGTTGTTTTTCTTCCCTTCTTTTGATAAAAAATGTTATATACTCAAATTTGGAATCAAAAACATTTTTTCAAACAGAGTTTGAAAAGTTTACAAAAAATCACGCAATAAAATAAAAAGAAAAAAAAAACAAATCAAAAATATTTTTTTTATCATAAAAATTAAATAAAGCAAATCCGTTTTGAGTTCGTATTTGAAGTATTTACGGAATCGAAACGGATTTGCCCAGGTTCGAATCCTACCAGAGGTGGATTTTAACCCTTTATTTTTCTTCCTATTTTTTCTTTTTATTATTTTTTAATTGCTAATAGGCGCATCAAAACGGTTTTTTCTGTAAATATACAGCATTAACATATTTAAAAGCAAATCCGTTTTGAATTCGTTTTTACATAAGTTTCGGATTCGAAACGGGCCCGCACTGCGGAATTAAATTTTTTTTTTATTCGCTAATAAGCGCTTCAAAATGTTTTTTTTTTTTTATCTAAACAAAGCGTTTTGAATTCGTTTTTGATGTACGTTACGGGTTCGAAATGGATCCGTTACCGCGGATTACGTTTTTTATACCTTTATGAACTCGTAATGGATTCGAAACGGATCCTCATCCGTTTTTGTGCACATTGGGAGTGTATGAAATTAATTTCTTAAGTGCTGAAAGTGTTATAAAAGTATTTGTTAATAATGATGTACTGTATTGATAAGTGATTATTTTTATCAAAGACGATTTACTGTAAAGATTTTAATAAAATGAAAAAGATATTTTAAAGAGATTGGAATTTGCTTGTGATTTTGATTGTAGTGATCAATCTCTCGAAAAGAAAAGAAAAGAAAACGTCTGAAGCCCATGTTAATGCGCCCTTATGGATTAACCACTAAATTTTCGTAAATGTTTCTTTACTTAAAATTTGCCATACTTTTTGTTACACCACTGTGTTTCTTCTGCCATTAATTTTTAATGTCCATGCGCAATATGACTTCATAATTTGGTACATTTGGATTGCATTAAAAAAAAGAAAATCAGTTTCTTTGTTACAAATCCGCCATGCTTGTCTAGGGAACGCCCTTTGCCGGCACATTCATTGTAATCGTCGTCATCGTCGTCGTCATCATCATCCACTGATTACTGCTGGTGGCTGGTGTGGATTAAATGTAGATACTGCATTGCTTTATAGTAATTTACACTACACCCAGTGGTATGAAAAGAGCCCTTGTGTTGTGTATGATTGTGTGTGCTTGTGTTTGTATGTATTTATGTAAATGCTTGTCTCTGTGCATGTTTAGATGGCCACACCTTCCAGATTTACATTCGCGCATAACTAAATCTGTTGATTCATGTTATCAATACCAGAGAAACAACCAGTGATTTTAATGTAATTTTGCATTGAAGTTGCAAAATTTGTTAAATTTTTTTGCGTAATTCCTACATATAATGAAATTCAATATGTTTTGGGTCAGGGGTTATGGAAATCATTTCTTTAAAATAACTTTAACATTAATTTTTTCAAGCTTTTTATGTTTCGATAAAAACATCTTAAGAAGTTATAAGAATTTAACTTTCTGTAGAAATGAGACATAATCCTCTTCTCAAAAGATATGTAAGTTTTTCTCTATATAGTGGAATAATTAATAAAATTTTCTGAAATATTGAAAATTTATTACTATACGGGTTTATTACAATACCAATTAGTTAACCAATTAGTCAACTAAAATGGTGACAAGAGTTTAAATAATGTTTCATATTCGCATTGCTTTAGTTATTTAAAACAACGAAGAAGAAAAATATGTATATGGACACCTGCCCCAGCAAGACAGCATTATTCCCAGATATAATTTTGTTATCATTTGAATTGAATTGTATGCACCAAATTTACCATGTCGTTTTGTTCTGAGTATGCATTTCAGCACTTCCCAAGCCACTATCGCCGATAATTATCGCCTTATCGCCTATAATAAACCACAATATTCAAAATTTTTTCAATATCTGCTGCGCTTTCGATATCGGACTCAAAATTTTCTACGTTTGAAAACATTTGTTATCAATTTAGTGTGATCTACAACTTCAACATGCGTGAATTAACTTTGAGATTCGTAATAACTTTTTAACAGTCGAAAAGTATCGGAACACATTTAAAATTTCGACATAAGTCGCAAAGTATCGAAAAACATTTTAAGTATCGGCAATGTTCAAAAATATCGGAAAACATCTGTATGTTGGTAAAAGTAGAAAAGTATCGAAAATCATCTTAAATATTGGCATGAGTCCAATAATATCGAAAAGCATCCAATGAATTGGTAAAAGTATCGAAAAACATCTAAAATATCGGCAAAAGTCCAAACCTGTCGAAAAACATCTCAAATATCGGCAAATTCCAAACGTATCGAAAAACATCAAAAATATCGGTAAAATCCAAAAACTTCCGAAAAGAATCGGAAACATATATAAAATCTGTTAGAGTCGAAGAGTACCGGAAAACATATAAAATATCGGTAGAAGTCAAAAACTTACGGAAAACATCTAAAATATCGGCAAAGTCCCAAAATATCGTTAAAACATCTTATATATTGGTAGAAGTCGAAAAGTATTGAAAAAAATCTGAAATATCAGTGCAGAACATCAATAAAGTGCTATGAAACAGGTTTTTGCAAGCACTCACTCACTCCGTTTTCATATCCACTGTCTTAACCCATTAACACAGCATAACTTTGTGGGTGTTGTTATTATTGTAAGTATTTATATGAGAAACTTTGCTCCTGTTTTTAAATGCCTTAATGGCAACTACTCAGAATATTTTTTTGTTTTGTGCGTTCTGCATTACAGTACCTTTCATACAAAAAAAAAGGGAAACAGAAAATCCGTTAAATAGTTAGCTGATAAAAGAGGTGTAAAGAAAAACGATTTGTCTCAATATGGAACTAAAGTCAACTTTCATCAAAAGGCAATTGATTCTTTCCTATTTGAATCTAAATTTGTCCGCATATATGTATGTATAGTATTTCAAATAAAATAACAAACGAATAAATATATCTTGTCAACGTAAAATGCTTCGACACTTCAAAGCTTGGCTTTAAATCATAAATTCCAGCCAGCCTCAGAAGAGCCCCTACAGTTGACTCTACATGCGGCCGTAAGAGAGACAGTTGTTATTGTACTCGTTGTATAACATCATTATGTGGATTTTGGATCGTGTTCATGTCATAATTTTCAAAAAGAACATTTCATACAACTGTGTACATACAAACGTATTGTCTGGACAAAGCAGAAGACAACATGAAATGAACTTGCTTTCAGCATATGTATGTACCTACGACTACCTTTGCAGTAAGTATTCGAAAGAGGCGCTAAAATAATTTTAATTATAATGTGACCAGATAAATAAAAATTTAAGCAACTTCTCCGCCACTGAGAAAATTGTAAAAAATATGTGCGCACTCTCTACAATGTAGAGTCTACATATCTAGAAACTATAGGCCAAAAAAAAATTCCAACAATCGATATGGGTTCTAAAGTTTTTAACAATATGGTGACGCCATGGAAGTCTATTTGGGGCTCTCCATAAACTCCGTGACGCTCCTAGGGGGGGGGGGGGGTGGGGGTTCGAGCCAGCGTCACTTTTTCTCACAGGGGGGAGGGAGGTTCGAGCAAGCGTCACGAGACGGCGTTTAAAATAACCTATTTTTCTGAAGAAAAAAATTTAAAATTAAATTTAAGTTATTCAAAGGTAGAATAACATCTAATTTTCTAAATTTTTTACGATTTGGTTGTCAGAGAAGCATCGTTATTGGATTTTAAAGGCCGTATTGACTCTACAAACTTCGAATTAACAATCGAAGAATTTTAATGTAACTCAATTATTTCAATTCTCTAAATTTTTATACGTGTAAAAGCACTGAGTTTGTCACAGCTTTGAGAAATTAAAAAAAAAAGTAAATTTTAAATTTTGTTGAAGAAATTGGTTTAAAGGGTCATTGAGAATAAATTTGTAAGTTTGGCAAAACTTAGCTTCATAGGTTCAGGTGTTACCTTAATCCTTTGCCCGAACGTTTAAATTTTTTTATTGAAAACTTTATATAAAAAAAATTGAATGCTTTTCTTTTTAATTTACGTCAGTTATTAGAAAGTGAACGAATGACATATTTCTAAACAGTGTTCTTGACTTAATTTTGTGAGCTTAATCATAGTTAAGTTTAAGTTCATGGAACTCTATTTAATATAATTGAAAACGAGGCCTAAAAATAAGCACGCTACACGTTTGTTTTCAATTTTATAAAGAGCACTACTTTTATTTTGGACACAGCTGTACGTGAAAATACGTGCATATCAGTGTCCTCAAAAGGCAATTTAAACAACTTTTGCACTGGTATATGCATAAAAAAAAAATATGGATAGAGGGGGGGGGGGGTTTTGGTTACCGTCACATGACGCTAGGGGGGTCTGGTCCAGCGTCACTTTTTGTCACATAGGGGGGGGGAGGGGGTTCATTATAGCGAATTTTAGCGTCACGGAGTTTATGGACAGCCCCTTTTCAGTAGCAGAGAAAATCTAGGCATCTTACAAAAAAAGTGTTTAAGGCATTAAATGCATAGAATCGTCCAAAAAAATGCGTGTGAATTTTTGCGGAACTTTCGGACACTTATTTTTTTTCACCTCTTTATGAAATTTATAAAATGTCTCAAAAAATTCTGATAAAATTCACACGTATTTTTAAGCCGATTCTGATCATTTTATATGTATATATATATATACTATTGTACAATATACTTTTTCGTAAGATACCTTGATTTTCTCTACTACTGAAAAACGACTTCACTATATTGTTAATAATTTTTGATCGAATATAGATTACTCCAATTTTTTCTAGGATAAAGTTCCTAAATATGTGGAGAGTGCGCACATAATTTTTATAATTTTCTCAGTGGCGGAGAAGTTGCTTAAATAGAGATTTTTAATAATAAATGAAAAATGTTGATTTAAAAAAGTAATATTTTACTTCTTTGTCAATGATAAATAATTTACAAAAGTACTTTTTTTTAATGGAATTTTTACTAAACGCTACAAAAAATAGTTTGTTTTAAAAACTTTTTCATACCCCACACTCAGTGATTATACACTTTGTCCTTACGTTTGTAACGCGGTGAAGGAGGCGTGAGTCGATATAGTTATGTCTGTCTGGTTGTCTGTCTGTCCGTTGAAATCATTTTAATATTTTTGAAAGCAAAATAGTGTAATGAAATTTGGCACACTGCCTTTATCATCAAAATTAACTCGTCGGATTGAAAATGAGCGAAATCGGTTAATGGACACGCAAATAATATTAACTGGTAAGGGTGTAAAATTTGGCCTGGCCAAACATTAAATACCCTACACTGCAGTATTTTTAAAATTTTGCTCTTATGGGAGGTGCTACGCTCTCTTGTCCGAGTTCACCCAGTTTTTGTCCAGAGCTTGCATTTATAGTTTTTAGTGTCCGAGTGAAAAACGTTTTCAGCTTTTTCTTATATAGGAGGTGCCACGCCCTCTTGTAGTTTTAGCTTAGAGCATGCATTTATAGTCTTAAGTGTTTGAGTGAAGTTTGGTTGGATTATCTCAAAAAACTCTTTCAGTATAGCCTTTTGCTTATATGTTGAGAGCTTTTATTTATGATTCTTAGTGTCTGAGTCGAACTTGGTTTGAATATCTCAAAAAACGGTTTCAGCATAGCGTTTTAAAGCTTTTGATTATATGAGAGGTGCCACGCCCTCTTGTCCGAATTTGTTCAGTTTTTTCTCAGAGCTTGCGCTTACAATTTTTAGTATTTATGCGTATTCCGGTTGCATTGTCGTGAAGAAATACTCCTAAAATTGCATTTCGAATATATTTTTTGTATGGGCGGTAGGCGTGTCCGTTGACATTTTCAATCCCCCGAGCTATCTTTGACGACGGAGGCAGTGTACCAAATTTCATTGAATTATCTTGCTCAGTTTTCCTAAAAAGTGTATTTCAACACACCAGCCAGCCACCCAGCCAGCCAGACAGACGGACATGGCTATATCGACTCAGGAGGTGACGCTGATCAAGAATATATATACTTTTCTATATCTGTCACGCCTCCTTCTCTGCGTTACAAACGGAAGGACAAAGTGAATATACCCTGGGTGTAGGGTATAAAAACGCAACTTAAGGAGTATTTTCCACGAAAAGGCAATCAAAATACAAATAACTACTAGAGACGGTAAGTGCATGCTCTGAGCAAAAACTAGATGAACTCGGGCGTGGTACCTCCCATATAAGCAAAAGCTTCAAAATGCTATACTGAAAGCGTATTTTGAGATCAGACCCAAAATGAAGAGTCTGTATCGAATGCGATTTTTGCGATGAGTTTTGAGTATTAAGCTCTAATATTGATAGTTCCTTAATCACTAAGAGTCTGGTCAGCTTAAATATAAAACTGCACCTCAGCTTCTCATTGCCACTCATTGGTGAATCATAATTTAATGAAAAATTTTCTGCAATTTATTGCATAAGGTATTGATTACAGCATTTGTTGTTGTATTTGGAATTTTTCAACTTCATTTGTTTTTTTTTTTGTGTAGATTTTTAACAAAGTTATACGGTAGTTGCCGACATAAATAGCAGCAATTTAAGCAAACACCATCAGCAACAGCATGTTGGTGGAGCCAACAAATTTGCGAAAATTTAGCGGTCATCCATGTGATGTTGAGCGCCAACTTGTGATGAAAAAAAAAAAAAAAAACTGAAAAAAGGAAGCGATCAGAACGAACACAACAAAGAAATGTTATGGTACAAAATGAGAGAGAATTGTTGACCAGGTTGACAGGCTTCGCGGACTTTGTAGCAGTAACATCAATGCATAGCAACATATCGCAGAACAAGCTAAGAATTAATTACATATCGAATAACTGGCACAATGGGGAGTCTGTATCGTTCAAAAGCTTGCAAAATGCAATGGGGCAGCAGCAGCACTTTACACATGGTAACAAAATATATCGTATATGCCTTGCGCATATGTCATTCAAATCGACGATGGCTAAAATGTTGTTTAAAGTGATAATGCCATCTACCAAGTCGTTCATTTCTTTGTGTAGCACAGTGTTGTTTTGAACCCTTCTTTTGCTTTTACTCTTTGCTGATTTAGCAAATTTGTGATAATTTACAATCACTGGGATTTCCTTAGCTTATAGATAGTATACTAATTGTACAGCATAGACTTAAAACGTCTTCTGTAACCTTCTACTCTTGTCCCAAAAGTAATTGGGTTGGAATAGCGCTCTTAAGGCGGGACTTGTTCGTTAGCTACATTACATTACATTACATTCTTAAGAGTTTTTTAAAATTTTACAAAAAATTGTCATATCTCGAGAACTATACGTACCTCAATTTCAAAACTTTTATGCAATGTCTTATAAACTGTCAAAATACCTTTTATATGACACAATACCTGTTCAGGGGTTCCCAACTGTTTTCAAAAATTTTTTTGTTTCCAAGACAATCTCAAAGTCAGCTTTCAAATAGGAGGCAGATTTTCCAATTATTTTCTCATCGACCCGGCTTTATGTAGATTAGGGTGTCCATTATTTACCTAATTTATTTGTTTTTAAGAAGAGACCCCTCAAAATTACGGGCTTAATAGCTTGTAATCAGAAAAAAACTTGAAATTTAGCGTGCCTCTCGGAAATGTATTTTTTTTTTCATACAAAAATGTGTGTGGGAAAAGTCTCCACTCAGTATTTTCCAGCATATTTAAGTTCTGTAAAATTGAAGGAAAATTCTAGAAATAAAGTTATTTAAGAGATATGCACCAAACTTTTTACATACTCAGTTTTTTTCAATAATTTTTTTTTTTTTTTTAAATTAAAAACCATTAGAGACCACTGTTCGGTGTTATAAAACAAGAATGGGGCCAGTTATGACATTGAATATAACGCCGTTTTGTCATGAGTGAATGACTTAAAATAGGTTTGTTTCTAGAATCTCCCTACATTTTTACAGAACTAAAATATGCTGGAAAACACCGAGTGGAGACTTTTCGCACATACATTTTTCTATGGAAAACCAATTTCGCGAGCGTCAGGCTTAATTTCAAGTTCTTGAAATTTTTTTTTTGACTGATTACTGACCATGAAGCCCGTCATTTTTGGGGGTCCATTCCTAGACACAAAAACTTTGCAAATAGCGGACACCCTAATCTCCAAATTGAGGCGAGTTGTGTATGGTGTAGCGCCGTCCTGTTAAAACCACATATCGTCCAGACACTGAGCCTCAACCTCCGGCACAAAATAGTCCTCCAACATAGTGTGTTACCGCTCAGAGTTGACATTTTCGGTGTTTCCGTCTTCATCTTGCACCATCGACATGGAATTTAAGATCCAAAATTCATCGATTTCAATGCGTTTTCTTCCGTGTAGCGATCCATAACTAAGATCCTATACTAGTATAGGATGCTGTCACCATGAATATGACACAAAATATGGATGATATGGGTCAATGGAAAATAATTGGAAAAACCGCCCTTTATTTGAAAGCTTACTTTGAGAGTATCTGGAAAGGAGACAAAAAAATGATTTTTGGACCACTCTAAAAATAGCCAAAATCGCCTTTTTATCATAACTTCGGCAGGTGTTCGATTTTTAAAAATTATGAATCGTTTTAAAGGGCTTTATTGGCAATTTTTGGTTAAAATGGAAATATTTTTTAAAGATTTTAATTTTATAAAGAAAAATGGCATTTAGAGGGATACGAAGCAGACAAATTAGGGCGCACTAGTCGAATATGAGGTTCAAATGATATGAATAAAAAATGTAGGTCTAATTAAGTCATTTACAACGATATATAATTTTTAAAAATTAGACATCATCTACCGAAGTCACAGAAAAAATACGTTTTTGCCTGTTTTAAGAGTGGTCTAAAAATAAATTTTTTGTTTGTTTATTATATAGTCTTAAGGTAAACTTTTAAGTAAGTGACGTTTTTTCCTAACTTTTTTTTTTTTTGCATGTCCTAATGTACATACATTTAACGCAATTAAAATTTCATTGAATTTTGAAATGTTTCGTTGTTTCACTAAGCACATGTTATTTTAATTGTGACACGAATATATTGTAATTGTGGTTTTCTAGAACACATTTATATCTCTTTATCTCTTAATTAAAATAAACTTAGTTTTTATTTATCATTAATGAGAAGAAATACGTAGTACGTACTGTCATACGAATATCATTGTTGCTGGTTGCAACCCTCCCTCAAGATGATTGATCTACTTCATTTAAATGTGTGCACCCTGTAATTATCAAATATTACATACATACTTCCATTTGTGTGCTCCAATTTTTTTCTTGTAATTTTTATTAATTCATACGTTTTTCCAAATAATTGTTCATATTTTAAATTAGTTCATAATATCATTCCATCATTATGATGAGATGGGCCATCTTCAACTATTGCTGCGATGCTTGAAACAGTGGGACAAGTTGTTAAAAATGTCATTAAACATTAAGTAATTTTTTAAGTTATAAATGTCACTTGCATAGAATGAAAATTATATGAAATGTATATTAAAACTATTCAAAATATATTCTTGCTTTCAAAAAATATTAAAATGATTTCAACGGACAGACAGACATACATGCAGACGGACATGGCTATATCGACTCAGGAGGTGACGCTGATCAAGAATATATATACTTTTTTATACTTGCCACGCCTCTTTCTCCACGTTACAAACTGAAGGACAAGTGAATATATATGTATTCTCTGGGTGTAGGGTATAAAAGCTCGGAAAGTTTCGAATGGTATCGATAAAAAATAGAAACTACATATTTTAAAAAGCTAAAACAGTTGATTTTTGATGGAAAGTTTCAAAAAGTGTAGAAAGTCGTAACAAAATCCGGGAAATGTGGTACCCCCAGGTGATATGGCACCCCTTTAAATTTCAATGCTTGCAACTTTCGTAGCATTCAAAAATGGACAAAATTCAGTTCCGCGGAAAACTTCGTGGTAAATAGTTCGTTTCGCTGCAATTACTTCTTCAATTACTTCTGTGTAGTATTTTTAAGCATATATTTCGAGAAGCAGCAGAGCGGTGAGAATTTGATAGAGTTATATGGAACATAACAGAATGTGATTTCGTTTTTGGATGAATGTAAGCTCGAGTTAACATGTTTATTTGTTTCGTGGCATTTTTATTCGTTATACATCAAAAATGAAAAATGGCACCCACTGAGGGTAATATGGTTCGGGTGCAATTTCTCTCTTTGTAGATATTTGGGAATACAAATATGAAGCGCTTAAACTTACATCTACTCCACAATCGCAGAATTTTAGTCGGTTAAAGTTATAGTCACTTCAGGTGATATGGCACCCCTTTTAATTTTAGTACTTGCAAGTCTCGTAGTATTCAAATATGGACAAAATCTACTTAGTTCAGTTTCGCGAAAAACTTAAATAAATATAGCTGCAGTTCCTTCTGTGCAGAATTTAAAAAAAAAAAAAATTCGGGATGTAAACGGCTGACTTTTTTAACATATAAGTACTTCAGGAAGCAGCAGAGTAGTGGGTACTTTATGCAGTTAAATGGTACATCAGAGAATTGAATGTGATTTCGTTGAATACAAGCTCGAGTAAATATGTTTATTTGTTTCGTGGCACCCTATAACTGCGTTTGATATGGCTCGGTTGCCGTTTCTCCCTTTGCACAATATACTTTATTTGGGAATACAAAGTGAAGCGCTTAGCCAGGCAGGACATTCAATGATTCCTTGCTGATTTTAACCTGAATAATTTGAGGTTTTTGCTAATATTTTAGAAAACTCTATTGCGGGTGCACTAGATGTTGAGAAGATTATGCACTAGCCACTAAACCAATTGAATCCAGTGCCTAATGTGCCGCATATGGTTACATAAAACATGTAGCTACATCTTATACGAAAACATGACATAGTTCTGGCAGTCAAAACTTTAAAGCAGCTTAGGGTGCCAAATTACCCATTAATTGGTGCCATATCACCCATAGTCTCGGTTTAATTGTCACTTTATGGCATTTTTTTTTTTTAAATTGAAAAGAAAACATATGTTGAATAATTTTTCTTAAAGTTGAAGTACTATTATACGTTTTAAATGAGCTAACTTCACTTTTAGTTCCCTTGAAAATCTTTTTTAATTCCAGTTATATAGCAGTTCTACAAAAAAAGTGCCATATCTCGCGAGCTTACCCTTACGGAAGGCAAATACTTATTAACGAGTAGTGTTTTTGAATATTTCCACCAAACAATCCCACTGCAAGACTTAAGTGTGTTAATTCTATAGATTCGCAGAAACGTTAATCGACAATAAAAGATGATGGTGACCAACAACAGTGATCAACATGCGCTTTTTTGTTTTTTTTTTTTGTAAAGATCTCATCCATCAGTTGTACCAAAGTTTCTAGTAAACGCATCATAAGACCCCTTACGCGCGCGCTTAGGAAGGGGGTGGTGTAAGTGTTTTGGTCATCAGTATGCTTACTGCTGCTGACCACTGCCGAACGGTCGCCGCACATGCTGTCAATCAAAATGATTTATGCGTCTTCCCACAGTATATCATCGTAGCAATTTATCTTTGTTGTTAAGATGCCGCAGTCGCAATTGTTGCTGTTGCTGTTGCCATTGCTGGCTGCCGGTATATCATCGGTGTTGGCGGCGGCGGCGATGCCTTGTATGTTTTGTTTTTTCTGCGCGCGCGTTTAAATTTCATTTGAAATTCAAAATTTCAAATTATGAATGAGAGCGCGAGCGTTAATTACTGGCTTGCGGTCGAACTTTTGTGTTGCAGCATAGGAAATTCTATGGACTTGGGAATTTTCAAATGGAAATGGCGCTTAATTGTCGGCAAACATCAAAGATTTGTGCAGTTTATTAGAGTTATCATTGCTCTTGATATTTAAGTTGTTTGGATGAGAATTTTTTATTGAAATTAAAAGTAGTACAGGATTATTTTTTTTCAAATATTTTGAAAGTAGTGTGTTCCACAACGGCTTGTTGTCATTGATATTTAATCTATAATACAGGCATCATTGACGACATACTGAAATCTAGATAAAGTTCTTGGTGTGTTCGAAAAAGGAATTCGCAATCGGAACTTTAATTACACTGTGCAACAGAAAAATCTGAATGAATAATTTGGTGTCGCTGATTTCGAATTTGGCATCCTTTTTTTCCTACCAGGTCTAAGATTGTCACAAATGGGATATCTTACCCCTACTTTTGTATTGAATTTGATATGTCCAAAAATCTGCTTAAATCAATTTCCACATGCTTTATGATTAAGAGGAATTTGGGAGCAACCAAACATGAAATTCTTTTTACTCAAATAATAATTTCCCCTAACCACCCTTTATTACCTTGTTGGGGCATTTTATAAACCCCTTTTTAAGAATTTGGCCATAGCGTATAATCAGTTTAAAAAACTCCCAAAGTCCATTCGAGAAAAACCATAAGAACCATGAAGAACTCCACGCCAAGTGTACCAAAAAAAAAATTTTTTTGTCATATTGATGAAAAGGGTGTTTTTTCAAAAATTTATAGCTTACACTAAAATTTGTAAATTGATAAATCTAAGTTATTGGTCCTATTTATTTTGAATTGTTCTTTTTATAAAAAAATATTTCTTGGTGAAAAAGATTTTTTTTCACCAAAATTTTTTACACTTAAAAATACTTTTGAATTTTTTTTAAAAAAAAGCCCCCTTCGATTTTTTTTAAAAGTACCTTAAATTAAAGTATAATTTATAAGCTTTAAAATGATGTATAACTCAAGATGGGATTCGGACGCTACATGGGAGTTTTTGGCTTTTGACCGCCCGTGCCAGGCAAAAATCTTTTTTTGCTCGAGAGGAAAACATCTTACGTAAAAAGTGTACATAGCAAAAAATGCTTAAAATCGTCCAAGCAATACGTGTGACGTTTTTGGAATTTTTAAAAACTTTTTTTTTTTTGAATAATTTTTGAAAAATTTTTTTTATGAAAAATTTGTGCAAAAAATATTGGAAAATTTTTTTTTTTTTTAGCTTTTCAAAAAATTCCAAAAAAGTCACACGTATTGCTTGGACGATTTTAAGCATTTTTTGCTTTGTACACTTTTTACGTAAGATGTTTTCTTCTCGAGCAAAAAAAGATTTTTGCCTGGCACAGGCGTTCAAAAGCCAAAAACTCTTATTTAGCGTCTGAATCCCATCTTGAGCCATACTCCATTTTAAAGCTTATAAATTATGCTTTAATTTAAGGTACTTTTAAAAAAATCGAAGGGGGCTTTTTTAAAAAAAAATTCAAAAGTATTTTTAAGTGTAAAAAATTTTGGTGAAAAAACATTTTTTTCACCAAGATATATTTTTTATAAAAAGAATGCTTCAAAATGAATGGGACCAGTAACTTAGATTTATCAATTTACAAACTTTAGTGTAAGCAATAAATTTTTGAAAAAACACCCTTTTCATGAAAATGACTAAAATCGCCAACTTCAACACCATCTATTTTAACGACAAATGGTACTAGGACCAAATCGTCCCGGATTGTTGTTCTTGCACACCGGATCTACCATATTGCCAAATTTAAGCGAAATCGGAGAAAAAAAATTTTTTTTTTGGTACACTTGGCGTGGAGTGCTTCATATATATCTTTAAATCAGCACAGCCCCTATTTTTGACGCGTTCTGTAACCCTATCTTTCTGTGGGGGCTATTTTTCTTGAAAAGATCTTGATAGTCTTCTGGACTGTTTAAATGATATTACCAAATACCGATTACATGCTATGACCAAATTCTCAAAAAAAGGGTTTATAAAATACCCCAAACAGGTACTAAGGGGTGGTCAGGGGTAGTTATTATTTGAGTACAAAATATTTTTTAGTTTATTGTGCATAACTTTCTTTTGAACGTTAAAAATGCAGGAGAAGACCTTAACAAACTTTTAGGCAGATCAATTTCACTCCAAAAAAGGAGTAAGATAAAAAAAATACGAAAGCTAGATTCAGAATCAGCGACCTTAAATTACAAAAAAATTTACTGAGATAGAAATTTGAATTGGTATCCATTGAAATATAGTGGTGATTCTAAATTTTATTCCTAAAATCACATTATTACATTTGTGAATCTATTGCTTAAGATCGGTACATTCTATATGGTTTACGTCTTCAGTGACCCTAAATATTTTTTTATGGGTCACATTTTTGTAGACAAAACCATGACAGTTTTCTGGACCAGTTACATTTTATGACTAAATTTTCAAAATGGCAATAACGCGTTATAACCGGGGATCAGGGGAAATTATTTAATTATTAAAGGAAAACAAATTTCTTGGTTCAATATGTCCAATTTCTTCTTAACTGTCAAGAATGTAGGAATTGATTTTAACAGACTTTTGGGCATTACAAATTCACTTCAAAATAGGATTAAGACTCCCCATTTGCGGTGATCTCATCACTACTCAAAAAAAAAAAAAAAAAAAAATGGTTGCTACACAGAGAAAAATCGCGTCATAATTTTTACTTTTTAGGTAAGTATCATAAATATATAAAACGATTTTGACTTTAAAATTCTAGTAAAAATATTTTTTTTTTTTTTGCTTATTATAAAAATTTTATACTTCTTCATCATATGGGTCAGTAGTGCAGAAGATGTGTTTCTATTTATCACATGGAAGGTCCACGATTCGAACCCTAGTGTGGTTTTGTTTGTTTTTTAACTTTACAGTTCTTCTATACTTCATTATTTTTTTTTTTTTTTGTTTGAGCTTTACAGTAAGGCAGGCATTGAAATAAGCTATAGTAATACCCTATTTCTGCAGTAATAACTTCAAATTTGCAGTAATAACTTCAGAATATTGTAAAAAGTTGTAATAATAATTTTCACCCAAATTCATATTACTTTGCTTTGCGTTAATCGTTGAAACTAAATACTCATTTTATTTAGCTTATAACCGTTGTTTTAGTTGTCTAGCCACACCAATTTGGGCTAAAATGTAGCAACCACAATAAGTACTCGGCAACTCTACTTTAAACATATTTTTATAAATGCATTCGAAGAAAATTTCGCTATAAATTTTCAATTTTAAATTGAACCATTGCCATGATATCTGTTATTTAATATTAATATTTAATATTAGTACAGGCAAAATAGGAAACGTCTGGCGATTTTTGGAAAGGTGCTTGAATCGTTTTGGTTATTGTTAAGCGTGTTAAGTTGAAGCTAAAACTCGATTTGCGGGACACAGGGGGTGTGCGATCGCCGCCATCTTGAAAAGAAGGGTGTAATGTTCTTTCTTCATTTACATGGAAGCCGTTCATTTTTTCGGAAAAACACATTGACACTTTTGTGTTGACAAAAAATAGATCTTTATTTTTTATCATGAACTTTTTACTCTAACCTTATTATTTTCCAAGTTATTAACGAAAAACTTAAAAATTTGAGGGGTTGTTTTTGTTCAACCTTGAATTGCCATCAAAGTGTTTATTTTACGGAAAATATGCTTCTATGCTTTTTTGTAGAGCAGTTTCAGACGAACAAATTGACATATATTTTGAGTGGAGTCTTTTTTTGCTTAACCGACCAAGGCTCGACTTGACATCTCCGATTTGTATGAAAATTGGTGAAATTTTAGTAATTGACACACAAATAACTGTGGTAAAATGATTTTCCAAAATTCCGAAAATTACCAAGATGGCGGCCACACGAAGTTCGATACAACCTTTGGATACTCACACATTTGAAAATTCATAGCTGCTCGGTTTTTTATTCGATTTTGATGAAATTTTCAGGGTTTCTGTAGAAAAGTATGTGCTTTTGAAAAAAAATAACACTGAAAAAAAAAAATTTTTTTTTGGTGGATAAAAACCTTTTTTCTATTTCAAAGCCATTTTTAGGGCTTGGTGCACCCTTTTTATATTTTTAAAAATATTTTTCTTTAAAAGTAAATTTTATAACAATAATTCTCCAGTCCTCAAATTTGTGGTATGTTTTACGGTTATCAAGTTATGAGTTTTTGAAGTTGTATAATGTTGTGATTATCATGAGTCGTTGAAGCGCTACTATATAGGGTTGCCACAGTCCGGACGGAATTTTTTTTCAGTGAACCCTAGTGAAATTTTTTATAGAATTTTTTTGTGGAACATTTTAACCCATTAAAAAGTTCCATCCGGACGGTGGGAACCCTATATAGTAGCGCCTCAACGACTCATGATAAACACAACATTCTACAACTTCAAAAACTCATAACTTGATAACCGTAAAACATACTACAAATTTGAAGACTGGAGAATAATTGTTATAAAATTTACTTTTTAATAAAAATATTTTTTAAAAAATAAAAAAGGTGCACCAAGCCCTTAAAATGGCTTTGAAAAAGAAAAAAGGTTTTTATCCACCAAAAATAATTTTTTTTTTCAGTGTTATTTTTTTTTTTCAAAAGCACATACTTTTCTACAGAAACCCTGAAAATTTCTTCAAAATAGAATAAAAAACCGAGGAGTTATGAATTTTCAAATGTGTGAGTATCCAAAGGTTGTATCAAACTTCGTGTGGCCGCCATCTTGGATATTTTCGGAATTTTGGAAAATAATTTTACCAGTTATTTGTGTGTCAATTACTGAAATTTCACCAATTTGCATACAAATCGGAGATGTCAAGTCGAGCCTTGGTCGGTTAAGCAAAAAAAGACTCCACTCAAAAATGGATATGAAAGCTCTACCCTTACCAAAATATATGTCAATTTGTTCGTCTGAAACTGCTCTACAAAAAAGCATAGAAGCATATTTTCCGTAAAATAAACACTTTGATGGCAATTCAAGGTTGAACAAAAACAACCCCTCAAATTTTTAAGTTTTTTGTTAATAACTTGGAAAATAATAAAGTTAGAGTAAAAAGTTCATGATAAAAAATTAAGATCTATTTTTTGTCAACACAAAAGTGTCAATGTGTTTTTCCGAAAAAATGAACGGCTTCCATGTAAATGAAGAAAGAACATTACACCATTCTTTTCAAAATGGCGGCGATCGCACACCCCCCTGTGTCCCGCAAATCGAGTTTTAGCTTCAACTTAACACGCTTAACAATAACCAAGACGATTCAAGCACCTTTCCAAAAATCGCCAGATGCTCATTTTTTTGTGCTATTTTGCTTATGTCTTATGTACTTGAATAAGACATTAAAAAAATTTTGTTAAAAATTGCAAATAAAAACAAAAAAAAAATTCTGCAGTAATAACTTTTTCTTATTTCAACCCCTGCAGTAAGGTACATATCACTTCAATTCTTTCAAAAAAATTACTAGGCTGTAAGATCATTCGAAAATTGACTAAAACAGTAAGGTAAAATTTACTTCTGTGTTGTCATTATTTTGACTTAAAAATTCTTGTAAAATTTACTAGGAATAGTAAAATGTATTTCAGTGTTGAGTTGTCACTGTTTTGACTTGAAATTCTGGTAAAATTTATTAGAAATAGTAAAATTTACTTTAGTGAGGGGGGGTTGGCACTATTTTGGCTTGAAATTCTGGTAAAATTTACTAGAAATAGTGAAATTTACTTCAGTGCGGAGTTGTCACAATTATGACTAAAAATTCTGGTAAAATTTATTACAATTAGTAATATTTACGTCAGTGGGAAGTTGTCACTATTTGGACATGAAATTCTAGTAATTTTATTCGAAATAAAGTAGTACGTACTATTTTTTTCTCCAAGTATATTCGGAATCAGCGACCCTAAATTGGTAAAAAAAAAGTTGTCGACAATGGATTGCACTAGATGCAGATGTTTCACTTCGACCCTTTACTTCTACGAGGTGTTATGGGATAAGTACAATGTTTTTAATATGTGTACTCATATACAGTTCATGTACATTCTTACTGTATATATTTATATGCCTCTCAATGGTCGCCATATTGCCGCAAAAATATATTAAATACAAAAAAAAAAACCAATGCCAGTCAAACACCCAGCGTGTACAACTTAAATGGTAAAAATGAGTCCTTCAACATCCGATAAGAAATTTGAATGAAATACTTGTAATTTATTATTTGTGTAGTTACTTTGTGTACTTGTACCTACAGTCAGAGAAACTTTGAATACCGTACTCTTTGTTTGGCTGACTCTATGTATGTTACGGAGTAGGTAGTTGGTCGGTCGTTTGCCCAACACCAATTTGGTCCTTATTCAAACGTTCAGACGGTTGGTTGCTTGCTGGCTATTTCTTGTTTACTCACTGAAGGAAGGTACTCTATATTTTAGGCCTCCATTGTTTAATTTGCTGTGTTTTCGGGGTTTGCGTGCATATGATTGAGATCTTGCTGTATGCAGTGAATAAAAAAAAAAAATGGTAGCATAACTGAGAAAACAAATGAAAAAATGGGAATTCATAATATTTAGTGTTGTTTTTGTTTTTGATTTTTTACACTAAATACATTTTCATTGTTTATGTTGCATTTTGTAAAAAAAAGAGTTTCAAAAAAGGTGGCTTCATATATTAAGGCATAAATTATATAGGACGATTCCACACGAAGCTTGAAATTAATGAAATATGATATGACTCTTGAGGATTAGATAAGAAAAGTATGCAAAAGCACTTTTATCTTGAAAAAATTTATTAGAAGTCCCTAGTTCGATAGAGAAAATGCTGAAAGCTTTAAGACTTTTCAAAAGCATAAATTTCGAATAAAATTTGCTATCTTTAATTGTTTTTTGGAACAGAAAATGATTTACATTATTTCCTACTAAGTTGGTACTACCAACAAGCCTGGATCAGATGACATTGTTGGTTTGAATTTACTTTTCAATGTGCTTAAGTAAAACACCAATGGTTTGCGTTACACGTTTCGAGAGCCAACAAAGGTCAACCTCATCAGACGCATTTGTCGCCATACAGACAAACTTTTAAGCATGCTGTATTTAACCTTTAGCATAGATTTGTTGAGAATCATAGCAAAAAGAAAAAATAAGGCACATGCAAAAGCTGTATTTTTTGTTTTTTGCTCGTTATGTATCGCTACTACTTTATTTCTAGTAAATTTTACTAGTCAAGTCAATACAGTGACAACTCACCCATAATATAAATTTTACCTTACAAACTTGTTAGACTTCTACACTACTGACCTATATGATGAAGAGGCATATAATTTGTATATTAAGCAAATTTGTATATTAAGCAAACATCTGTCCAAGCATAGATATTTTTACTGGTATTATCAAGTAAAAATGGTAATATGTATATTTTCTGATTTTTACCTTCCTGTAAAGTACAAAAAAACAAAAAAAAAAAACGAATCGCACTAGGATTCGAACCGGGGCCTGTCCGTATGGTAAATAGAAACATATTATTTTAACTTATTGTAGAATTACGAACTTGTTAGACAACTACACCATTAACCTATGTATACTAAAAAATTTTTATATATGAAGCAAATATCTGTCCAAACAAAAATTTTTTTACTCATATGTATATTTTCTAATACCTACCTTACTGTAAAGTTAAAAAAAAACGAGCCGCACTAGGATTCGAACCGGGGCCCATCCGTGTGATAGATAGAAACATATTATTTTTACTTAGAATTACAAACTTGTTAGACCTTTACACCACTTACCTATGTACATATAAGATAGAGCGGTATAAAATGTATATAAATGAAGCAAATATCTGTCCAAACATAAACATTTTTACTCGAATTATAAATTAAAAATGGCTATATGTATATTTTTCTGATATTTACCTTACGGTAGAGTTAAAAAAAAAACGAACTACACTAGGATTTGAACCGGAGACCGTCCGAGTGATATATCGAAACATATTTTGTTTTATTTAGAATTACAAAATAGTTAGATCTCTACACCATTGACCTATATGATAAAAGGATATAAAAATTATATATACTAAGCAAATGTCTATCCAAATAAAAATATTTTTGCTTGAATTATAAAGTAAGAGTTGTTATACATTTTTCTGGCTGATAGCATAATTTACTCCACATTTAGAGTAAATATTGCTTTGATCTATCAAATATTATTTTACGGAACCACATAAAAAAAAAACAAAAATTGGAAGGTTGGGTTGCTTTACGTTTCCGGTCAATCGTCAGACGCATTTTTGGGTCTATAAGGTAATGTTGCTTCAAAATAAAATTTTTTTTTTATGTTTTTATCGACATTACGTTTTCCTATTCAATCAAAGTCATCTATGGAATAACCAATACCTTGCTATATAGCTGCCTACAGACATGAACTGTTAAAGTTCTTCTCTCTACACCTTGAACACAATCAACATTCCACAAAGGAAGTACAACTGCTTATTATGGAATCAAAAAGGTTCGGTCGAGCAAAAAAAAAAAGAAAAAATATCACTATCCTTTCTCGTCCTAACAAAATGGTTATACCATGTATTGGGTACAAATAAATCGCAAGAGTCAATAATAATTGATTTGATTGATGGTGAAAGACAACAGCAACAGTAGGAACAACTTTTCTTCATCCATTGGCGGAGATTTCAATCCAATTATTTCAATTTTATATTTATTCGTATAAAAAAAAAGAAAAAAAAGGTTTGAATCATCGACAAAAATGGCTGCTGCCATAATTTTATACAAAACATAGTGGCATCCATCCTTTGCTTAAAAGCTAATAAATATAAATGCGTTCTGGTTGGACTTTTCGTCTGCCGCATGTCCTTTGGATTCCCCAGTTCTTTTTGAAGCTATAGCTTATTCTGTGGGGCATACGAAAGTATTGCAGGCTCCGCTCTTGGCTTGGCGAGACGGTCAAATAATTTTTAACCATCTTATCGTATCTTTCGAGAGTATTCCCGGACACATCCAGAATTATAATATGTCCCTTTTAATTTCCTGCCCTAAGTTGATATAGGTGAGGTAGTTTGTGAGCTCCAAATGCCGTGTGAGTTCCTTGAGTATTCCCAAATAAGTGCCGAGCACGTTCTGCATGCCTTTGTGACCTATGTGCCTTATTGTGTTAAGTTTTGTTCGCTTTCGTGTCATTACTGATCTTTTCCGAATCAGTTTGACGGCTTTCTCATCATCGTCGATGTCATGAATATCAGACAAGAAGCAGATATATTATTCGACGAAGAAGTTCTCTGCAAGAACATAACGCACATATTTCTCTTGTAAGTACATACTATGTAAGTACATAGATCATTCATTTCATTGTTCTGAAGCAGCTCTGGCAAATTGAAGATTGCTTGCATCAAACCAGTGAAGACTAGGCCCTTTTAGATCTAAAACGGCTATCCATTTTTTTGGTGGCAAGTTTACTCATTCAAAATGGTAGACGAAATACCAATTCCTGAACCTGAGAAAAGGAAAGGAAAGGGATCAAGCTTTTTGATACCAATCTTTGCCATTTGCTCTGCTCTCGGCTTGATGTTTGTTAAACTTATTCAAGTGAGAGATCAATGGGAAACCATTATTTTGTTGAATGTTCTCAAGACCCATCTACTATCAGTTGTTGCTCGTTGGTTCCTGAATGTCTAGCCATGTTAGTTCAGCTCTTCGTGAAATTGTACTGTATTAAGTTTAAATAATGGTTGTAAGTTTAGCAAAGCAATTCTTTGTAAATAACCATTTCCTCGGTCTACATTCGGTACCACTTTATACTAAATTTAAAATCTTCATAGACTATAGAATAGAATTTCCTAGGATATCATATGCTCACTTTGTATTGCTTAAGATTTGTGCGGATTACAGAAGACATTAAAAAATCCTGTCAATCACCACTCAAGCTTGTACTTGCCGCCGGTCTTGTTTTTGAAAAAATTTCTAAAGATTTTTGAGCATTAAAAATTTCCATACCATATTTTGCCATAGCATTTAGCTGTTTAAGATGCCAAATTTCAAATTGAGAGCTGATTTTATGCCTAAAAGGAGCGTGACATACCTATTAAGTATGAATTAACAGGACTGGTCTTGATGACATTGATTTAACAAAAAGTTGTAGATTTTTGACCTTTTGTACTTTTATTTCCTTAAATTTTTAATTTCAGTTCAGATTTATTCGATATCCAGACAATTGATTTTGTTGATATTATGTTTACAATATTTAAAGGGGTGTTGTCTATTGGGATCGAAGGTATTTTTGATTGATCTCGATCTAACAAAAAGTTGTAGACTTTAAAACTTTTGTCCTTTTTTGCTTTAATTTTTACATTCAGTTCAGCACCAAATTGGATTTTTATGGATATTCAGACAATTGATTTTGTTCATATAATGTTTGTTATGTTTAAGGGAGCGTTGTTTATTAGAGCCGAAGGAATTTTTGGCTGACATTGAAACTTTTGTACTTTGGTTTTTTTTTTAAATTTTACATACAGTTCAGCACCAAATTAGATTTATTCGATATCCAGACAATTGATTTTAATCATATTATGTTTGTAATATTTAGTGGGGGTATTGTCCATTAGATCCGACGGTATCCTTGGCTAAACTCGATTTAACAAAAATTTGTAGACTTTTAACTTTTGTACTTTTTTTTCTTAAATTTTTACTTTCAGTACAGCACCGAACTGGACTTATGTAATTGATATTCAGACAAATGATTTTGATCGTATTATGTTTGTAATGTTTAGGAGGGTGTTGTCCATTAAGACTGCTATGGTATTGGTCTCGAAAAAATACCAAGACCAAGATCTATGTAGACTAATTTTGCCCATCACTAGCCGAACTAGTTAACTTGTGCTTCCCTTAATATTAGTTAGTGGTTTTTTGACAACAAAATCTTAAAAATAACAGTTACTATTGTTTTCAGTTGTATTTGTTACAGGGCAAAGAAGTGGATCTGCATAGGCAGTGGTTTCTACAAATGACTGAGAAACAAAAGATGATTTGAGAGGACTCCCAAACATGCTGCATTGACTGCGTTTCGACTTTTCTCGACATTTTCGAACTTGTTCAATATTTTTAATTTTTAATTTTACACTATACTGAAAGATTTAATCCTCAAAAGTTTGAATTCTTCTTGATAATATTCGGTACTGCTTGATGCTTTTCCATGAAAAATCATTAAGTTCACCAATTTTTTTTTTAATTTCTGCAAATTATCTAAACTTTTTAACTTGAAAAATCGAATTTTTTTATCATCAATATTTAATACAAAAAGTTTGCCCTTCTTTTGTTTTGGACTGATTACGGTAAATGATCGCACTTTAATCACCATCGACAGGCTGCGACGACGAAGGTGAACCGTCGTTGTTTGAAGGACGAATTTTAGAATGCGCCACATCGCCGCCGCCGAAACGAAATGCTTGAAGCTGTTGCTGTTGCTGAAACAAGGAAATTATTGGTCATGATTGACAGCTAAAATGAGAATTTAATGAGAGCTCGAGATGAAGTCTGACTTTTGTTTGTATGTGTAAATGCAGCGCTAAAATTCTGCAGAATTTTGCGCAATAACTAAATGACCCTGAGTGGAGAGTTACAATAAAAAAATGTAAAAAAAAATTCAACAAATTGCTAAAGTTGTCGAATTGCAAATTGAGGTTAAAATCGAACGATTTCGAAACACCATTTATATAAAAAGGTCGTTGTTGTTGTTGTTGTTGTTCGCATTCTGGCCAGTGTTTGGTTGTGATAAGTTTGGCATAATTGACAGTTTTGTTGGCGGTGGTGGTGATGGAAATTTTCAAATTGTTTTCGTTGTCTGGCAGGAGCAGCGATACCGTGATTTCTGTCCGTCATCAGTATACGAATGCAACAGTTACAACAATAACAACAACAACAATAACATTCTCATGGCATTTACATTTTTTATTTGGATTTTATTTTATTTACTTTTTAAACGATAAACTTCACCAGAGTTGTGTTGGAAAATGCATTTTTGCACGCAATTCTTCAGCACCAGCAGTAGCGCCCCCACTGCGACCGACCATACTGACGTCACTTTATGCTTTGCTACACACTTTACGCTCCTCTTCCTCCACCCAACTATAGAAGGAAGCGTATTCTCGTCGTAGTCAGTCGTCGTCGCTGTGTTTTTTATGTGCGTGTCATCGGGTCGGTCTAAAGTGACAGTCGCGATTTAATGGCGAATGGATTAAGTTACAAATTAATATTGAAAACAAGAAAATGTTAAATAGGGTCTAAGCAATTAGCACCTCCATTGCTGCGAAAATTGCCTTTCCATTTCTTGGCTAACGCTGAGGTTGAGGTGGGGTGTTAGTTTCAGCTCATGTCCATTTTTAAGTGTTTTCAAGTGTCAGCTTAAAGTGTTTTGCGAAATGCTTCTAATGGCTGGCTGTAATTGGAGACACCGTGGATATTAAATTTCAATTTTCCATTATGAACATGTTCACGGTAAGTGTGGTGTAAGGTTTGCAATAGGGTGGAGCAAAAAAACTATTTGAAAGTTTTGTTAAAATTGTTTTGAATACTATCAACGATTCTGTTGATGAATTGTATACAAAATAACCCTATAGGACCGAGTCAATTGGCTCAATAGTCTAATCTGTGGTCTAGTTTTTTTGTAAGTAGTACATAATGGACTACACCTAAAACTAAAACAAATTCACTTAAATTATCAATTGTATCCAATTGTGTAGCGATTGTATCAGTGAAATTATAACGTTACTAACTACGTACTGTACTGGCAGTTCGTCGATTTTCTAATAGAGCGTATCAATTTTACCACCAAATATTTATTGGTCTACTTTGAAAGTTTGCAAATATACCCCAAATGTCACAAACGTGGCATGTCCTACCCCTACTTTTTATACACAAAACGGTAAAAAACGACCAAAAATCGGAAATAAAACAGAAAACAAGTTACTACACATATTAAGTAAATACTTAAGGCTACAATATTATGAGCTCATCTGCAGTTTTAAATAATTTTTAGAGGGCACAATTTCGAATTGAAAACTGTCCCCTAGTTTTGGAAAAAAAAGAAAATTTCTTGAAAGCATTATGCTACTACTGCATGGTATTTCTGTTTCAGTCAATAGATTGCAATACATATGCATTAGTTCTGATCACTATCCATCACCCAAAGGTCATCATGTCAAGACGAGTCCAAAAAGAAATCTGTTTGAGTTTTATAGGGCAGTTTATAAACAAAAGCAGTTTTTTTTTAAAAATTATGGTCACAAACGTGGCACACACTGGGCCTGAAGGTGTGACAGGTATGACAAAAATGTCAAGGTAAACTGCAAGCGTACTTCGATATGGTATCGATTCCTGATGGAAAATTCGTTGGAATCAAAATCCTATCTGATCCTATTCAAGAGTTATGCCTATTTTTCACTTTTTATACACCTATTTTGCATTCAAGCCATAAAAAAGTTTATATTATTATCCAAACTGTTTGTACATTAGGGTGGCCCGTTCATATATGATTAAAATTTTTTTTCGAGCTACACTATCGCAAGGGGTATCAAAAGTTGCGTAATTTTACACAGATTATGTAGACAATAAAAAAAATCGAATTGCATGATATCTTGAGGGCTCTACCTCACCTTGAAGTTTTGTAAATTTTTCGTTTTGCAGACCGTATGCCTAAAATAATATAAAATTCAAGTTTAAAGGGTATTTTATTGCTGAAGTAAACGAAACATGACTTTTAAAAATATAATAATCAAAATAAATCTTATATTTAAAGACAAAACTTAAAATTTAAATTTATTTTTGTGTCCAAAATTTAGCATTTCTGCTCGAGATTGTAACCTTGTTCTAATAAAGCCATCTCTAGAATTAACGTCAGTTACTCTTTGTGAGGCCTCTGTTACCAGTTTAACACATCTTTCAACTGATTGCGTGTGGCAAGGAAGATCAGCAATTTCCAAGCTCTTACCTTTTGCCTTGATTTGAAGGTCCTCATTAGAAATATGTCGAAGAACCGGCGGAGCTGTAATCTGACACTTGCACCATTCAATCATTTCGGTGTAATCTGTTGCAGAGAAGTTAATTTTTGGTAGTTTAAAAATCCTGCATTTAATGTTCCTTTCAGCTTCTCTTGCTTTTATTATTCTTCGAAATGCTAGCTCTCGAATATACTCTCTCTCATCAAATAACATACTGACAAGAAGGTTTTCTGGGTGTGCAAAGAAAGCATTTCTTTCAACAACAGAATTTACAACATATCTCAAATTTTCTGGTAAAAATTGAGAGTATGTAATTAACTGAAAAATATGTTTGGCTTCATCCTTAAAAGATGAATTTTTCTTGATAAGGAACCAAATCGGAGCGTATACTTTAACCGCGTAGTTGACCAGCAATTTCAAATTTTCTGATGGATTAAGAGTACTTACGTAAAGTCTAAGTATACGATTAGCAGAAGTAATCCATCTTGAGTGCGCCATTTTCCCAGGTTGACGATTAGCCAGCTCAGGAGAACATGAACCAATTGATACTGCTTGACATATCTCATAAAGATATTTTTGATCAGTACTTAGTACTTCGACCACATTTTCAGGCAAGTCATGCAAATTACCAGCCACCGCACTAAAAGATACTGTGGTTTAATTTTCGCATACAGCTAATTCTTTTCCAATAGGTCCAGAATATTCAGTAGGACCAGAAGCGCGACCATCTAAAGTCAAGAATAAGTGACGAAGGGGTAACTCGTTGGCATGAAGCATGCACACACACCATTGTAGCGGTCTTTCAAAATACTTCTCTAAATATTGAATCACACCACCTTTCCAACCAGTGTTAGTTGGCGTTCCATCACATCCCACACAAATCACTTCATTTGAATCCAAACCTTGATCTTCTAGATAAGTTGTCATGGAATTAAAAATTTCCTTTGCAGTGCCTCGATATGGAGATGTGTGACCCAAATAAACTGATCCAGGTTCAGCTAAAATTGTAATGTGCTCTTCTAAAACTTCTTTGCAATGGTAACGATCTCCTATTTTCTCATTTATCAAGGTTTTGTCTTTTCTACCATCAAAGTAAACGCTTTTTATTTCAAAACCTTTAACATCTTTTGATGCTTCTTGTCGGGCTTTAGATACTGCTCTGTGTATTTTGTTTTTATCAATTACTAAAGTCAAATCTTCTTTTGATACCAAACCAACGTCAGCTAAAACCGCAGAAGCAACAGCAGCAGCAGAATGGGTTGATAAACCGTATCTATCGCAGACCTTAGCAACCGTTGGCAGCGTCATAGTATTCCGATTCACTTTAGAAGTGGATGGTGTAGCTGTTGAGGTCGTGTTTTCCTCTGTAATTGGATGCGTTTCTGGAAATGCATGCACTGAATCTTAATCACAATTTTCTAAGGCCCAATTAGTATTTTGGGTAGAACACGACTTTTTTGTTGTCCTTACCGACTCTTCAATTTTTCTCTGCTGTCGTTTCATCAATCTTGCTGTTTCTTTCTTATCAACACCACTTATAACCATTTTTCTTTCATTTCTTTGATCCAACAAAAAACTTCTCTCACTGATTGGGACTTTCTTAGGTTTTAAACAAGAACAGGATTCAAATGAAGTGCATTTACAAGCAGCGACGTCAAAGAGCTTCTCAGATAACTCTAAAAAACACTTCAGGTTGTTTCGAAAACTAACATTTCGTTTGTTTTGGGGGTACCTTTTCAAACTGAGGTAATTTTTGAAATAGGATTTCAGTAATTGAATAACTCGTACCTTAGCTACGATTGGAATGGAAGCTTTTGTCCAAATATTATTGATCTCTTCAGAAACAATCAAAAATATATCTGAATTGGATGGATCCTTTCCATTATTCTTCGATTTCAGGTCATTCTTGACATATAAAATACATTTCATGACGTCCCTTATAGTTGGTAGCTGTCGATCGTCAAGTTGTTTGTACAGTCCCAATATAGCGCAAATAGTGTCAATACGCCTTGAACTCATTTTTTGTTTAAATCGCTGTACTTTTGAAGCATAAAAATTACTTTTGCTATGAAGAAAACACTCGTAAGTAAAGTACTCTAGTACAAGTTGAAACTTGAGGGAATAAACAGGTTGAAAAGTGACATGCAAATTGAAACTTGTTGTGCCTCCTACGCTACGCCACACTACGCCTCCCCTTTCGTGGATGATTCTAGTGTCAAATGGGCAGGTAATTTTCTGAAGTTTTAGCACAGAGATAAGCACTAAAAGAACGTTTTTAAATCAATTTGATTAAACAGCCAAACGTCTTTTTTCTTAAATCAAAACATGAATGCGCACGCGCAGAAGTGCAAGTGGCTTGTGTACAGTACACGGGCAGATAAGAAAATGTTTTCCGTAAATGAAAACAGACAGTATGTTTAATATATAATGAATAAAAAGTATATTTTTTTATGTTTACATCAGGAGCCGAAATTACGAATAGAGCGAATATTATCCATAAAAATTACATTTTTTAAAACTTTAACGATGGGTAGAGCCCTGAAGATATAGTTTAATTTTGTTTTCAAAAATATTTTGGAAATCTACGATCAATTACGCAAATTTTGATAGGTCTTTCATTAGCGGAAGCTAATGTACATGTACGTAAATATGTTTATATATGTTTGTTTAGTAGTGTCCTAAAATGTGTTAGTGTTGATCGGATCTGGTTTCGGAGATATAGACATCGGAAGTTGGGGATATAGCTTTTCTAAAAAACGGCTCCATTGATTTCCAAAATATGGGTGTCATATGAAAGGTAATTTTATAAGCTACAATATTAATTCAATTTCTTGAAATCTGGCTCGTAGTTTTCGAGATCTTACGACTTTTCTGAAATTTGGACCAATTTTAAAAAAAAAAAACGTTTTTTTTTCCAAAAAATCCGTTATTCGCCTAGAGTTTTATTAACATATTTATAAAGCTTAATTCATCCCCTTTAAAATGATATTACACTTAAACAAAAAATTTTTGATATTAACCCTTTATAACCGAAAAAGTTAAAAATCATTTTGATGAATTTTGGGAAGTTTTTTAAATTTTTTTGATATGGTGTGTTCTCTTTGAAAATATGAACATTAAAATGAACTCGGAAACTAGGAAACCAACTGAACAACGGTAAATTATGTCTTGTTGATAATAAATTCGGCTGTCTGAATCCATTGACAAAAATTAATTTTACTTTTTGCTGTTTTTATTAAGTAGATGTCAAAACTGTGTTTTTTTCACTTTTGAGCAAGGATAACTAAGGATACTGATGTAATAGAAAAAAATCAAGATCAGATTCGTAATTAGGAGATTTTAATCCACCATAAACGGCTATAAAAACAGAGAACAGGAAACCATTGTTGATCTTTAGGGCGATAGGGTTTAAAAAAATGGACCACTGGAGACATGACACTGTTGCAAAATTGGCTTTTTCTGGTCCGAATGTAATGCATAAAGAGACAATTGATCCTTTTGTGGTCCGATTGAAATGCATAGGGGGGCAACTGGTTAAGCCCACTGACAAACAATGTAAAACATAAATAGAACTTTATATGTGATGGGACCAGAATTTGGACTAGTCGGTTTCTCCCATGGAGTAGTTTGCAAACTAGTTTTAAAATAATCCGTGGTCCTGTAGGGAAATCGAGAAAATCGAAAAGGATTGAAATCAAAAAAACACTTTAACCAAAACACATTAGTGATGAGCAAACCAAGACCAAGACAATAGCAGTCTTGGTCTTGTTCTTGCACATTGAGTCTTGGTCTTGGTTTTAATATTGAGTCTTGGTGTTGATCTTGCTCATGAATCCTTGGTCTTGATTTTATAGTTTTTGAGATGTTTCAAAACTTCAAAACATGAAATCATTAATCCATTGAATGGCGTTAAAATCAACCTTTTTGTAATGGCCTATAACTCGTAAAGTAGTAATCCAGCCAAAAAGTGACTTGTTGAGAATAATTCCGGCTTTCCAAGACCAAAAAAAAAGAAAATGTTATCTTTTGCTGCTTTTGTTGTGTAGCTTTAAGTAGACCTCAAAACGATGATTTTTGTACTTTTAAGCAAAGATTATTCAGGATCCTGATATGATAGAAAAAAAAAAATTCACATTTCAAATAAGAAGATTCAGATCCATCATCAACAGATATTAAAAACGAGGACGAAAAACTATGGTGGGCCTCAATGGAGCGTAGGAGGTATAAAAAGATGGTCAACCGCAAATCCTCAATCTACTTTACTTACTTGGGGACCCGTCTATAAGAATCTAAGCTCAGATTGCACCTCTCATATTTTGCATACTTTAGTCCATCTGGCGCCCACTTTATCAATAAAGTTGAGAAGATGTAA
Organism: Calliopum simillimum; assembly: GCA_951812925.1. Classification (NCBI taxonomy): domain Eukaryota; kingdom Metazoa; phylum Arthropoda; class Insecta; order Diptera; family Lauxaniidae; genus Calliopum; species Calliopum simillimum. The sequence continues at coordinate 25,182,563 of OX638368.1, forward strand.
GGAAATTATGTAGGTATTTTGAAGATAAGTCCTCAAAAAATCATTCATACTTTTTGAGTGCCCGAGCAAAATATGGGTTTTCGCGTAACAATAAAACTTGCATTTCAATTTTCTGCCGCTCTTTTACCATTTGCCAATCAGCGTAGGGTGGGAACTATCTGGATGATTTTTGCAATGGTTTCATGAGGATAGATCGTATAGACTAAATATGACGATGCAACTGAGTTGAAATATCAAAGGAATTTTATCAGTGGTTCTAAAAACTGTAACATATGTACAAGTAATTAAAACATACCAAAGGCTGAAACCGAATTTATCAAAAATTTTATTTTTTTTTTTAATCGCGACCTTGAAAGCATTCCATAACCTAGATTGATTGCCTATACAAATATACCAAAATATTGAGAGAACTCAAGTTAACAAAACCTTATACTCTCATTTTGCATCTTTGAAGGTATAACATGTAAAATCATTGAATGAAATGTTTCGGTTAAAGTCACCCCACCCTTGATGTGACTTTAGCCCACTTACAATAACATTATTTAAAAATAACTGTAATTACTTCGTAAAAATTTTATTACATGAGATCAAAGCTGAAGCCCCCACGAAAAATTTAGAGCAATGAAACCATTAACTTAACTACATGAAATTGTTGAAATTATAAGCTCCTAAACTTGAAAAACCTGTTTTTTTGTATCAAAGTCACCGCTGCTTACGGTACTACAAAAAAATAATTTCTTTTTGCAAGCCTTTTTACGTTTAAATTCTTAGGTGGGTAACTTTAGAAATTTTTGGCCTATTACCAAATCTTGCTAAGCACAATTAAATCGTTAATTTATTAAATTATTAATACGTAATTGCAATTTTCACAAAAACTTCAATCAATGATTTTATTGCGTATTTTTCAACTGTTTTTTCAGATTTCTATAATGCGTTTTGATTCTGCTGCTGCTGCTGCTGCTGTTGTAACTTCTGTTGCTACTGCCTTGGCTGCTAACAACAATGCTGTTATTGCTGTACACATTGTTGGGGGTTGGGCGCAACAATTTTCTTGCTGAGAGATTTTCTATGTGAAGGTTGTTGCAAATTGTTACAATGCCAAATGTTGCTGTTGCTGTTGCAATTTTCTATTATTTTTGCTGTTGTTGTTATTTTGTTTTCTATAATTCTACTGATTTTGCCTACAATTGTTGTTGTTGTTGTTTTTGCTATTATTGTTTTGTGAAACCATCAATTGTTGATTAAAACGTCGTCAATTGTTGGCATTTAACAATGCGTTAACAACATGTAGGCGCATTAAAAGCGTCGTGGAAATCAAAATTTTCGCATTTAAACGGCCCCCCCAATTGTAGGAAATTTATATAAGTAGTTATTGTAATTTTAATTAAATTATGTAATATTGCAAAATTACAAACATCTATAATTTTAATATATAAATGCTCAATTAAATAGTGCTGGATAATTTTAGTTTAATAGAAATATGATTTTTTCTAAATACCTTCTGCGAAAATGATTGCATTAAATTGTTCTTAAATGGAATAAATAAGCGAAACTTTGTTTGACATGTTTTTGGCAATACATTATAATTATTAGCGACACATTTTAAGAGATTTAGGTAATGGCGTCACGCTATTGGCGACACATTTTTCGACCCTTTTTTTGGGACACATTTCTAGAAACTTAGGTTATGGTGACACGTTTTTGGTGACACATTTTTAAACACTTAGGTAACGGCGACACATTTTCGACACGTTTTGGCGACACATTTTCCGACACTTTTTTGTGACACAGTTTTGGTACTTTATGGCGGCACATTTTTCACCACTTTTTTGTTGGCACATTTTTCGACACTTTTTTGTCGACAAATTTTCCGACACTTTTTTGGTGACACATTTTTTGACACGTTTTTTGGCGACGAATTTTCGACACTTTATGGCGACATTTTGTATACACTTTATATAGACACTTTTTGATGACACTTTTTTGGCGTCACATTTTTTGGCACTTTGGTAATGGCGACACATTTTTTGACATTTTTTTTGGGACACATTTCCAGAAACTTAGGTTATAGTGGCACATATGCGACACGTTTTTGGTGACACATTTTTAAACACTTAGGTAATGGCGACACATTTTCAACACGTTTTGTTGACACATTTTCCGACACTTTTTTGGCGACACATTTTTTGACAGGTTTTTTGGCGACGAATTTTCGACACTTTATGGCGACATTTTTTATTCACTTTATATAGACACTTTATGATGACACTTTTTTGGCGTCACATTTTGTGGCACTTTGGTAATGGCGACACATTTTTGGCGACAAATTTTTCGACACTTTGTTGGCGGCACTTTATGGCGACATTTTGTTATACACTTTATATAGACACTTTATGGTGGCACATTAATGGCGACACATTTTCCGACACTTTTTAAAAACACAATTTCGGCACTTTATGGCTGTATATTTTTCGACGTTTTGGGCTACATATTTTTCAACACATTTTTGGCAATACGTTTTCGACTTTTTTTTAGCGACACATTTTTCGACACGTTTTTGGCGACAAATTTTCGACACTTTATGGCGACATTTTTTATACACTTTATATAGACACTTTTTTGGCAACACATTTTCGACTTTTTTTTTAGCGACACATTTTTCGGAATTTTTTGTGCGACACATTTTTTGACACTTTTTGGGCAACACATTTTTAGACACTTATGCCTAGAACTTTTTGACGAAAATTTTTTTGACGCATTTTTGGCGACTTTTTTTGTGACACTTTTTAGGCGACACTTTTTTGACATTTTATGCCAGCGCATTTTTCGAGACATTTTATGCAGGTAATGGCGACACATTTTTAGCGACATATTTTTCGACACTTTATGGAGACATTTTTTATACACTTTATATAGACACTTAATTGTGACACATTATTGGCGACACATTTTCCGACACTTTTAGGAGACATATTTTTGGCTTTTTTTGGCGACTCTTTTTTTTCTGACACTTTTTTGGCAACTCATTTTTTGAAACGCATTAGGGGTATTCATAGCTGATTGATTTTTGAGTTCTTTGGCACATGAAATCTTTCTTTATAATCCAACGGTTTCTTTAACCATACGCCTTTAAAACTTTGATCTTTTAATTGAGCAGCATTTACCTACATATTTCTTGTTCATAATTTAATATTAGTCTTTATAAAAAAAAAAAAATGATTGACATTTTAGAAAATAGAAAAAAGATGGTTTTGCCCATTTTTTAAAAATGTTCCTTCTTTTTATTTCAAACTTGGCTAACAACAGCAACAACAACAACAATAAGAGCGCTGACATTCAAAAACATAGCCACCACCACCACAATCCAATTATGCGGCAAAAGATAAAACTAATTATATTTATAATAATAACTCCAACAACAACAACAATAACAATAACAGCAAATACAACGACAGCAAACATTTGCTTGATTGTGGTTTTCCGCTAAGCCCCTTGGCCACTTGACATCCGGTGCTGCTGAACAGCGACAACCCGAACAATCGGTGGTCGATTCTGTTTTGAATTTTTTGGTTTTTTTTTTCTTTTTTTATCCAACAGCAGCATTGTATCTGTCCATCAATGTCACTATTAAACTACCAACTGTTGTTCAATAGTTTTACAGCTAATTATGGTAGATGCTTTAGGTAATAAAATGGCCAAAAAAAAAATATTGAATGCTTTCTAGTGTTAAAAAATATAAAATTATTAAAATTTTTAAACTGCGTGTACTTTTATTTCATATTTTGCATTTTATTTAGAATAATTTGCTTGCGAAGCTAAAATCTTTGACAGAGACTTTGGCTTGGCTATACTGACGGAAATATTGCAAGGCCGCGTCACTTTTCGTTGCGTAGATTTGCAAGTGTATAAGAGAGAGATGCAATGATAAAATTTTCATAGAGGAAATCGAGTAAAGTGGGAAATATCCCTTTCCGGGCAAACAATCAAAGCAAAGCTGTCATATGCTACTGACATGTCTTTGTAATGACCGTAAGCAAATCTTTATGGTATACAGACGGGTGCAGACGTATTTTTGTGCTCTCTGGAATTTCGTAAAGTTCTTAAGTGATTTTGAAATTTAATTTCTAAATGAGTTAGGTTAGATTATGAGGGCGTCGTCAGCAGAAAAGCCGACTTCCACCTAGACCATATTGTTGGTCCATTGTGATCACTCCTTTTGATGGTTGTACGGATCCTTTCTCTAAATTTATACAATAAAATATATGCAATTCATTCCTAAATACTAAGTATTCTTCTTTTATATAAGTTCATATTCATATTTTAGCTAAGACACTGGTTGTTGTGCTGCGATTCTCGTTTTCTTATCACACTCAGATGCTTTAATGTTCTTTAGAATTTTAGTCGGCTCTTTATCTGCAAGATCCTGAAAAAATATGGAGCCAAATATTTTAAATCTTGTTTTTGCAAGAGCAGGACTGTCCTCTTCTACGTCCCCACACCATCTACAAAGCTCATTTGTTTCAAAACCCATTTGTTCCAAGTGCCGGCATAAACCATGATGTCCTGTAACTACCGCTATAAACGATTTATTTCTATTTTATTGCACTTAAGAAGCAATTTACTGAACTTAATTTTAATAGTGCTATAAATAGTTTTAGTCGTTTGATAATGAGTCGATCTTCCCCATCTGCTCATCATCTCCAGCACCGTTTCGTCTGATATTTTCTGGAAATAATACGACGTTGGTGGTTTGACGCTGTCGTCAATATACCCTGTGAGCATCAATGAGCCTTTCCCACCTAATTCATCTGCCTTTTCATTATAAATTGTGTTGTTCATTAAGAACCTGAAGCTCTCTACGACAAAGGCTCATTACCTCAGATCCAATATTCCTATATTGCAAAGCTTTGATGGCAGCTTGACTGTCGATATAAATAGATATATCAGTAGGTGATATATCCCTCATCGCCATCAACCTGGTCGCCTCTGCTATCGCAAATACTTCCGCTCCGTTATTCATTTTAGACCCATCCGTATATAAGTACTTCTAAAGTGGAGCCGTTAAGTACATTTTTGTTCTCCCATTGGGCAAGCGTTGGAAATTGCGCCGATTGTAAGTACACTAAAAATATTCCTTGAAATCTTTATTTTGATAATGCAAAAGGATTCCTTGTGATTCATAGAGTGAAATAATGAAATAAGTGTTGTGTATTTATTTCAAATGTTTTTTCATTATTTTCAGTAATCGTGCCGAGAAAATAAGTACAAAATCTTATTATATTGCTCTAGATCATGATGATTTGTTGGAGATGTTACACCACCATCAATCATCAAAATAGCTTTTTCCAGGACTGGTCTGTTCGAGCACGAGGAGAATTTTATCGTTGCTCATGTTATTGCTGGGGCCAAATAACGAGTTTAAACTGGAGCTGAGCCCAGAGTCAAAATGTCGTTCGAAGATGCTGACCTTGGTCTTTACTGTGTTTTTCTTGTTGTGGATGAAGACATATAGACTGGTTCATTCAAAGAAGTCGCCACAACTTCAGAATCATGAATTTGAAGCAAGTATGGCAATTTGAACGCAGCCAGATCATTGAAAATTGGCCAAGCAAAACAGAAGTTGGATAGAGATAGGAAACCAATGAAAAACGCCGTTTTGACAATACCAGAAAAGCTAAGCGAATTGCAAAAAGCAGCTGAAAAACGTTTAGTAAATAAACGCAAGAAGAAGGAAATTCAGATGAAAAAAAAGAGGATCAGGAGCAAAAAAGCACCATCAGCAAAGAAAGCATCGAAGCATCTAGCTCTGATGAAGATCGTGATTTTTGCTAACAATTGTATGGAAATCATGACCAGGCTTAATACGATCACATGCAACAAAAAGGACTGTCAACGCCCATATCACTTGAAATGCGTTAACCCCACTAATAGCTTCTTCTATTGCCTACATTGTGACTCGGACTTGGATGTTTCTTCAGAGAACGATGAATAAGCTACAATTTTATCAATTTTTTCAAAACCCATTTTTCCATTCATTTTCATAGCTTTCCAGTTTTTCCATATTTACTCTTATGGGTGTATTCTTTGTATCTTTTTTATGACTTACAATAAAGATATTAGAACTGTGCTGCAACATTTGTGTTGGTTTTCATGAGTCTTGGAAATTTTCCCACGATTTTCAATTTTGACCATTTTGGCCATGGTACTCAACAGAAAATCAATATTTTCAGTAAGTGCCCAGTGTGCCAGACGGTTCATATCTCCGCTTTTTTACCCGTTACGGATCCGTTACTGATCCGTTGGCGGGAGAGATTCCCAAAAAAAAAGCGAATCGTTTTTTTTTTTGGAATTCCTCCCGCAAACGGATCAGTAACGGATCCGTAACGGGTAAAAAAGCGAAGATTTGAACCGCCTGGCACACTGGGTGTCTTCGGCAAAAAGATAGTTTATTTTATTCTCTTTACTAAAGAAAACATAAAAAAATAATTAATTTTGTTCAATTTATGGAGCTTCGAAAAAATTATCCACTTTCCCCTATAAATAGATTCATACATAGAAAATATCCTGTGGGACAGATGGAGTCAATTGTCTCAATAGTCCAATCTTTGGTCTTGCTTTTTTGTAAGTAGTCAAACAATGGACTACACCTAAAACTAGAATGAAATCGTTTAAATTATCAATTGTATCAAAAATGGTCCAAATGTAATGCAAAGTCGGTCAACTGTATCAAAAATGGTCCAAATGTAATGCATAGTCCGTCGTTAGTACCAAAAGTGGTCCATATAACATAACTGACTACGTACTGTTTGGCAGTTCGTCGGTTGTGAAGAAGAGAAAACGATAGTGTATCAGTCAAGTGACTTGCGCTGCGTGGAGAGGCCCGGGTTCAAATCCTTCACTCAGTGATCTTCAATCCCAATTTTTAAATTTCTAGTAATTTGTACACAATTTGTCTGAAGAGTCTTTGGAGCAGAAAATGAAACATATCTTCAACAAAGCCGAGGTATAAAACAATTAAAAATTAATAAAAAAATGTTCATTCACACTGAGATTCGAACCCGGAACACATTGCTTGGAAATATAAAACAAACTCTTTAGCACATTCGGCTATTCGACCTTTCGAAATGTGTAAAATTTGAATTTCAAATTAAATTTGTTGAAATTTATAAATAAAATAAAAAAACATTTGGCTTTTTCTGGTCCGAATGTAATGCAAAAGAAGACAATTGAGCTTGTTCTGTTCCAATGGTAATGCATAAGGAGACAATTGGTTACGTTCAATGGCAAACAATGTAAAACATAAATAGAACTTTATATGTGATGGGACTAGTCGGTTTCTCCCATGGCGTAGTTTTGCAAATTAGTTTTGGAATAGTGCGTGGTCCTGCAGGGTAATAACAATACTGTTTATTATTATGTTCAGCTAATCAGAACTTTTGTTAATTGTTTGTAAGCAAATATGTAAACAGAGATGTAATCAATTAAGGAATTCGTATTCAATTGTCCTCATTTGTTTCAAAATATGTTTATTAAATCAAATGCTGAAATATTGGATGAAATATCTATTTGCAAGTTCAATAAAGAGACAAATCAGAACTTTAAAGAAATTGTTTTAATATTTTTTGGAAGTCTTGATTGGATTGCTGTATCAATAGCGCTGACCAAGCCAGAGGTAAGCAGTCTCAATTGCGACCTCTGTATAGGAGTAGCCAGGCCTTTTCAATCGAACCTTTTCACCTAGAGTACTATATTTTGTTTATGATACCTGCTAGTTAAATTCAACTTGCATTTTTTTTCTGAATAGGCTTTTGGAAATAAATATTTTTTTTTTTTTCAAATTGAAAAATTTCTGAAACAAAAAGTTAGAAATTTAAAATTCAAAAAAAAAAAAAAAAAAAATCGTCATGCTTCTGCTTCGTGTATTTTTCCGTATTCTCCTCTAATGGGAATACACAGCAGCATAGGAGACATATCGTGTGTAATCCGGAACAAATGGTAAGCATAAAAAAAAATCTTTGAACAAACGGCAATATGTTCATGTATTCTTTTTATTTAAATCTTTTTTAGGAAGAACAGAAAGATCCTCTGACGTTAAGCACTAAATTTTACGTATTAGCTCCATCGACACAGAAGATTAAACGTGTTCTATGGGAAAAACATAATGAATATACGAACAAACTAGCATGTGGCTATGCTATGGACAATTCTACGAAACGTTTCCCAAAAGTTACGCGCATACGAGAATTAATCTGGAACGACGAACAAAATTACATATGTATGTAAAATATTCTAGTAAATTAAAAAAAAAAAAAATTGCTTTGTTTTAATGAGCACTCCGATATTATTAATGGAATAGCCGAAGTTGAAAAACATAGACCAGAACATGTGTAAGTATAAAAATTATGCTTTTGAAATTTAAAAAAACAAACGAAATATCAATTTTCATTTCAATTCATATTATATTTCTCGAGAAGGAAAGGACATTGGACATTTTCTGTGATGGCACAGGAGTAAGTATTGCGCTGAGGATGTGCTGTAAGCGTTTGGAAGCATAAAACAAGCAAGTAAGTGGGTTAATAATGATCTTTTGTATGGCTGTCAGTCTGTGGAAATCATTTAAATATTTTTTGGAAATAAGATAGTTTGTTGAAATTTTGTACACTATCTCCATAGTAAAAGTAAACTCGTGGGATTGAAAATGAGCGAGAAAGAAATTTTATAATTTTTCAAAAATTAGTCCAAAAAAAAAAAAATATAAAACGTCCAAAAACTTTCGAAGCGCGTAATTCTTGAATGATTGTAAGCATTTAATGTCTAATACATTTTTTTCGTAGAATGCCTTGCTTTCGATTAAAAAAAGCATTTTTGCCGAAAACTTTCAATAAGCGACTGAATCTCAATATAAGGCTTGCCTTTCTTTGAAGTATTTGCAGAAAAAAAAAAAAAAATTTCAACAAGTAACACTAGGCCAAGGGTTTCTCAAGTAGGACACCTAAGAATTTATATGTAAAAAAAGCTTTCAAGAAAAATTATTTTTTGTGGCAATTAGTAAAAATTTTGGAAACATTTTTTTTTCTAAAGAAACCTTTAAGATAGACCAGGGAATAAAATAGTACTTTGTTTTTGGACCAAATTTTTTCATTTAATATTAAATAACCACTTTTTTAAATAAATAAAAATTTAAACAACTTCTCCGCCTCTGAGAAAATTATAAAAAAATGTGGGAACTCTTTACTTGCCTGGGAACTCTATTCCAGAAAAAATTGCAGTAATCGATATTGGTTCAAAAGTTATTAACAATATAGTGATGCCGTACAAACTTTTTTCTAGTAGTAGAGAAAAACTAGGCACCTTACGAAAAAATGTATATGGCAAAAAATATTTAGAATTGTCTAAGAAATAAATGTGATTTATAATTTTTTAATTTTTCAAAAATTGGTCAAAAAAAAAAATAAATAATACGTTCCAAAAAATTCCAAAAAACTCACACGTATTCCTTAGACGATTCTAAGCATTTTATACCATACACTTTTTTCGAAACATGCCTTCTTTTGCATTACTATTAAAAAAAGAATTGTACGGCACACTACATAGGGTGTATCGCATAAGGTTACGAAGCTTCTGGGAGGTAATAGAAGAGGCCTAGACTAACAAAAAATTGCACCTGGGGGAGTCTAAGATGTACCCCTGAGGAGTTATAGGGTTAAAACTGATTTTCTGACTTGTTTTACAAAAAAAAAAAAAAAAAAATATTTTTTTGGATCACCTTAAAGTTTTAGGGAAAACATTTCTATTGCAAAGTTTTAGCTAATGGTATGAGCTTTTAGGTAGTGCATATCTGGTTTATAGGGCTTAAGAGGATTTCGCAAAGTTCTGGACCTTTAAAGTTGATATTTTAATTTTTTTTCCCTAATTTTTGACTTTGGCGGCCATTTTAGTATGAAAAAGGTCCTTTCAACATATTCTTTTATATTTATTTTTGAAACTCTCGTTAAATTTCCTTTAATTCGGAAGTAGATTTGTCATACCAAATTTTTAAGTTGACTTCGGAAAAAAATACTTTTTACGATGGAAAAAATATTTATTGATATGTACTATTTTTTAGCACACACACGAATAAACGTCCGAGTTACATATTATTCTACCTTCTCGTATATATGATACTTTAAAATACTTTTACTATAAGTTTCTTAGAATGCTTAGATTTTAAATTTATTTCTTAAGTTTGATTTGATTTTTCTGTCATTTGTAAAATATTGAAAATTTAGTTTTAATAAAATATTCAAACGTTCAACTTTGAAACAATTTTATTTGAAGTTAAAAAAAGTGTTCATACTTAATATATTAACTTCCGCATAGTTGCGACACTTAACATTTTTTTTTTAAATTAAAATTTTTTTACATAATCACGTTGTTTTTTTCTCAAGTTTTAGCATGGCCTCATCCTCCAGTTCCATCTTCTCCTCCTCCACCCGGGCTTTTTGTTCTTCAATGTCTTGCAGCTCCCGCTCTATTTGGAGCTGCCGGTCTGAAGGAGGAGCACGATTATTCTGCAAATCTTCAAACTTCTTCTGCATTGCGGCTAGTGTTCTAGCAGTATTTTTTTTTTTTATGGTCGGCAAGTTCCTTTAAGGCAAAGTCAATCCTTTTATTGACTCTAGTTATTGGTTCTTCCGGTTGGGGCTGGTTGTATTCTCGAAAGTGCCCCCTGTAACTATAATTTCCTCGGCCTCTTGGCATTATGGTGGTGGTGTTTCACAAAAAAATTTCAAATTAGGTTCAAGTTCAATCAACGAATGTAATGTAACATACGGGTTACTCGCATGCGTTTCGCTGCATATAGTATGATGTGCGAGCTACACGCACTGCTGCCCGTTATCTACTGAAGTTTTCAAACAGATTGTTCTTGAAAAGTATTAGGTATTTTTTTCTGAACTCAAATTAGCAAATTAGTAAGACAAGTGTACTACCAAATTAATATGTTAATAGAACCTTTTTCATACTAAAAATGGCCGCCAAAGTCAAAAATCAGGAAAAAAAAAAATTAAAATATCAACTTTAAAGGTCCAGAACTTTGCAAAATCCTTTAAAATCTTATAAACCATATATACTATCTGAAAGCTCATACAATTAGTTAAAACTTTGCCATAGAAATGTTTTCTCTAAAACGTTAGGGTGATATAAGATTTTTTTTCTTTGTAAAACAAGTTAGAAAATCAGTTTTAACAATGAAAATAAGAGCAAGTTTTATTTTCAACTAATTGAAAAGTTTTCAAATTTAATTAATTAATTAATCTATTTATTGTAATTGTATTGTTATATATATTTAAATGTATTATTTCAGTCATATAACAGAATATATTATAAGTCCTGATTTAAATGTTGACAAAGTAACTTGTCTCAAAAGAGACAATCTTTCGTTTACACAGATTTATTTCTTTTTCAAAAAAATGGTAACTATGAACAATAGTCCAATCAGTATTAATTCTCTGAATCATAAAAATTATAATAGATAAACAATAATTTTCGCCGCGAGCCAAATCCCCTTGATCTGGAAACCCAACCAGATATGTATCATTAAAGTTAAATGTTTTTCAAATTTTTACTTCATCAAATTTTAAAATGCAAAATCTGTCTTTAACGCTTATTGCCGTGCTAATACAATTGAAAATTTTATCCTGCCAGACGACAGTTTCTGATAGAAGTACGAAGTTTTATTAGAGAATAAAAAATATTTTCAGTATTTTAAAAATGACAAAATACAAACTTCATGATTACTAAAAATTATAAAAGCAAGTGCTTGAATACAAAGCACATTTATATACAATAGATGTTGCTATATCCAACAGTTTCAGCATTAAATAAACAGCTGATTTGTTTATTTACTTGTTCTTTTGACAGCATCTGCTCATCCCGATCAAAAAAACTTGTCATTGTATCAGAAATGTATATCAAAATGATATTAAAAATTTGTCAGCGGCTGATATCCATTTTTTGTATATCATTTTGATATATTTTTGATATCATTGAATGACATGTCAATTTTGTATCAGAAATGTATATCAAAATGATATCAAAAATTTGTCAGCGGCTGATATCCATTTTTTGTATATCATTTTGATATATTTTTGATATCATTGAATGACATGTCAATTTTGTATCAGAAATGTATATCAAAATGATATCAAAAATTTATCAGCTGCTGATATGTCAAAATTGACGTTTTCGTTTGAGGATTTTATAGAAAGATAACTTTGGAAGACAAACGCGCAGTCAATTTTAGTGTAAAAGAAGTGAATTTTCTACTTAAATTAGTGAAAAGCACACAAATATAATTGAGTGCAAAAAAACCGACACTCCCTTCAGTTGTTGTAAGCCTGTGGTTGGGAAAACAAAAGCTATGGAAAGCGGACGCACAGTTAATTTTAGTAAGTGAATTTTCTCATGAAATTAGTGAAAAAGCACAAACATATAATTGAGTTAAAAAAACCGGCATTTCATTCATTTGCTGAATGCGGGCAATTTCTAAAAACTTGTTGCCGACGATCATATACAATATTGCCAAATTTGGTTATGTCAATTTTGTATCAGAAATGGATATCAAAATGATATACAAATTTTGTATATCATTGATATACAATTTTTGTATATCATTTTGATATCATTTTTTGATATCATTTTGATATCTTTTTTTGATATCATTTTGATATCTTTTTTGATATCATTTTGATATCTTTTTTTGATATCATGGTGATATACAAAAAGCGTTACATTCCGTATATCACTGTGATATCCTATTTTTATCAAAATCTTGTATGTTACTGACAAATTTTGGATATCATTTTGATATATTTTTGATATACTTTTTTTGATATACTTTTTTTGATCGGGATCAAATTGTTACAATCTATTACAATTCGACAGCGTTTCCATATTGAACTAGCTCATTTCAGTACTAATTCAGTTTTATTTCATCATTATTGTTGGAGTGGATGCGCACTGAGATGGGCATTATGCACAAATAAATTTAGATTAAGACTGCTGATGCGCATTAGCCGCAGAATATTCCCTCGTGAGTTGAATCAGCTTTATATTAATGAAGAAAATACATTATATATTTGCATGGCTTAAAATTTTTAAATTCTAGACAATTCATTTATCAGTTGGAGTAGCGTCGCCTGCTATATAAAAGAATATAGCATACAAATACATGCCATAACTTATTTAAGTACAATTTTCCCTGAAGTTCGCTCAGCAATCGATCCATCATCAAGTTTCACAGAATTATTTATGAGTCATTTTTTCCTGTCTTTTTTTTAATTATAATTTTCACAAGTTCTATAAAGCAATTTTTCTTACAAGTCTGCCATCTTTTCAGTTTTCTGTGATAAGGTATAATAATTCCTTTTTTTTTCTTTCTTAATTTGCCTTTTATTGTTTTAAATAATAATTTCGTCGAACATTTGCATTATTTTGCCATAAATTTATTCTCGTTTCGCGTGTCTCATTTTTAATGGTTATTCACTTTGAGCTTGAGACACCGCATTTCTCTTGCAGTCAGCCTGCATTTTAGAACATTTTTTTTTTTTTCGAAATTATTACAATTAAATGCATTTATTCATATGTAATCTGGCAACACTGCTTTGTTGTGGCAATGGTCTGAAATGTGATATGGTTGTAGTTGTTCAATCTATGCGCTTGTATGTACAAATGCATTGTTGCTGTTGCTGTTGTTGTTGTTGTTTGCTAAGTAGAGCTAAGCATTAAGAAACAAAATTTGTTGATATGCAAATTTATATCGCAAAAATTAATCTAAGAACAGCGAATTTCATAAATTAAGTTTTTGACTTTGATTAAATGTGAAAATTTTGAAAGTTTGATTACTTAGTCAAATACCCACATACATTGGTCATATACACATATTTTTGCTAGGTTATAGAAAATTTGGAGGGGGGGGGGAAGAGCTTCTCAAAGCTCCCATAAATATCCCACTGATATATAAAGGGTATTTTTTTTAAGCCCGAAAGAACTTGAAATTGTAAAAAAAAAATAACACAAACAATTAAATTGTAATGAAAATTTTTTATTTATGTAAAGGATCAATACATGGCATTACCATTTGCAAATGATTTCGGGCATATGCGCAACGCGGTTGTTCTTGACGAAGCGTATTCTGGACGTTCAATTTTAGGCCACTTTTTCGAGCACTGCTGGCCGTATGTCGCGAAGAACACTATGAATGCTGGCCTCCAAGGCGTCAATTGTTTCTGGTTTATCAGCATAAACCAGTGATTTCACGTAGCCCCATAGGAAATAATCATGATGTGTCAAATTGAACGACCTTGGAGGCCAATTGATAGGTCTAGTCTATTGCTCGAAATCAACTTAAATGTGGATCATTTCATTTCGTAGCGTTGTTCAAGAGTGAGGAAAAAACATTTTTTTTTTTGGTCAAAAGTGAACTTTATTACAGTTATTTACCGACTCTCAAAATTGTAGGGGAACTTCGGATATTGTGACACACCTATTTGTTTTAAGGAATTTGCAAGCAAATTGTTGGATCAATTTCAGTCTAATTTTTTTAGCTGATCAGTGAAGTATTGGCTACAGAATATATTTCAATAAAACACTTGCAATTTCATTAAAAAAAGTTACAGAGCAAAATCTGAAAAAAGTCAAAAGTTTGAAAAGTTGGCGGGTAATGTGGTATGTATGGTCAGGCAATGTGGTATTCTATAAAATATGCTGATCAGTAAAGTATTGACTAAAGAGTGTTTCTCCATAAAATGTGTATATATACATAATAATTATAATAATACTTAAAACTTAATACATAATAATTATAATAGAAGAAATTATAGTGCATAATCTGGCATATGTCAGACATATGGTAAAAAACCAGTACTTGAAAAGTGGGCGGTTAATGTGGTATACTTATACCATATAACCAAATATTAAATTTAAAAGGTATGAAATAAGTTCATAATAACATTTACCTTGGTTCTCAAAACAGCAATAAAATAAAGTTAAGAAAAATAAAAACAGTTCCTTTACCACATTACCCGCCTTTAACTGTACTACATTGGTCAATTTTAAGAATTTACAAAATTATAAAAATGGAAAAATTTGTGAATTTACACAGTTAAACACTTATTTCGTTATACTTTTTCTTATTATAATAATTAAACTTTCTGCGAAAAATGCGGAAAAAAGTCGACCACATACGATTACATGTTTCGTTCAGCTGAAACCAGAAAAGTAATGTTTGGTGCATGACAGCAACACATTCCTGGTTTTTCTTATTTTCTGAGCGGATAAAACATATGACGTCCGCAAGTTCTAATCCAAATCGGAGATATACGGCTGTACCACATTACCCGATTATACCACAATAGCCCCTAGTTCCCCTAGTATCTTTTACGGTTATCAAGTTATGAATTTTTGAAGTTGTGCTTGTCGTACCATATTGGACGGCCATGATTATGAGTATACATGATTATATACGTTAGAGTGGCCATACAATATCTTTTTATCGAATATCAATGATAGAAGGTTTTCAATCGATTTCAAATGTTGAAAAATTGTTTTAAGATTCTTTTTGCTTTGTTCTTTTGTTGTTCCCTTAGTAAATTTAAAAATTTTGATTACACCGACAAGGATTAAGCTGAATACATTTAATCTGGTATAGGACATACCTAGCGTTTTGGTCCAATGAGGATTAAAAATAAGCGTGATCGGTTAAAGTCCACGCCTGTTTCCCAAATGAACATTTTGAAATATTGGATATTGGATAAATATTGGCGTAATGGATAGATTCGTGTACAAGGATTTGTTGGAATCGGAAATCCTACCATATGCCGCTTTTGTGGAAATTTCAGCAGGACAATGATCCTAAGCATTCTTCACGTTTTGTCAAAGTAGTGATGAGTAAAATTAGTCTTGGTCTTGCTTCTTGGTCTTGGTAATTTTGCAAGAACAAGACCAAGACCAAGATGCTGATATCATTGCAAGACCAAGACCAAGACTGCTTTGGTCTTGGTCTTGGTCTTGCTCACGAAGATCATCAAGACCAAGACTGCTTTTTAATCTTGCGAGTTTATAGTTAATAGGTGTGTCACGTCCCTTTCAATCATAAAATCATATCTCAATTCGAAATTTGGTATCTTAAAAACACAACTGCTTTGTAAAAATAAAGTTTGGAAATTGTTAATACTCAACAATCTTTCGAAATTTTTTCAAGACCAAGACCAAGGCCGAGACCAAAACTTTATGACCAAGATCGAGACCAAGACCAAGACTCAATATCAAAAGCAAGACCAAGGCCAAGACTGCTGTGGTCTTGGTTTGCTCATCACTATGTCAAAGCATGGTTCCAAGAGCATAATGTAGATGTTCTTGAGTGGATAAGAAAATCCACAGATCTCAATCCTATTGAGAATCTTTGAGGAGAACTAAAACGTGCAATTTCAAACAACTTTTATTTCAAAAATTTGGTGTAACATTCCTAGAGAAACTTTTTGGAAGTAAGTATCGTCTATGCCCGGAGAATCGAAAAATTCATCAACAACAATGGCGTATATATATAGAATTAAGTGCGTCATTATCAATTCAGTATAATACGGGACCATAATTAACAAAATTTCAATTTGATGGGCACATCTAGTTTTGACCTTGAAGTATGTTTATGTTAATAACTAATTTATTCCTTGAAAAAAACTAAAAAAATATATGAAACCGACCCTATTTTGAAAATAATATGCTCACACCTATTATTTTGTCCAGCTGGGAAGTTTTCAAATTTTTTTTTAAAAATTTAAGAGTATAATCATTGATAAAAATAGCAACACATATCTGTGGACTTTTGACAAAACAACCTAACTCGAAATTGGCAACTTTTCAAGATAGCCTAAAAACTGATTAACTACTTTTCAATAAAGTGGCTCAATTTCGTTGATGCACCGTTGAATATCCTCTATACATTTTTACTAAAGTGTCAACTGTCAAATTATTTTTTTCTTTTGGTTCGTAACACTTCACCGCACGAATGGAGTTAAGTTCAAATCTTGCGTGAACTATGGGACACCCTTATATCTCTGTGGCATCAATCACGGGTTTTCTAATGGTTTCTGGATGAAGTTTGTTTTGACTCGATTATACGCTTAATTTGCAGCCGATCTCCATGTGTGAGAACTCTTGGGCGTTCTAATTTGGGCTTATTCTCTACGAGGTCTTCATATTTAAAGCGGCTGATTGGACACTGGATAGTAGAGAAGTTGCAGGAAAATAGTTTGGTTAGTACCGCGTATGATTTTTGCTTCTCCACATGAAAATCCAATGAAAGCTTACGCTCTTCAACTAACAAGTATTTACCAGGCGTAATTTTAAAAAATTTTAATCAAAACTCATCAAATTAGCACTTGCCTTGCTACGTATGCGTATCACGTGTGAATGTGTATCACTTTTTGTTAAAAACCGTTATTTTTAATGGAAATTTCGAGCAAAAAAGGACAAAAATGCAAACAAAAGTTCAAGTGTACGAAGACTTTATTGGAGTCAAATTTGCGACTTTGTTTTATTTTTAGTCGATATATATGCAAAAAATAATTAAAGTGTATAATTTTTCGTATCTAAATTGAACATTTATATTTACTTAATAAATCTGCATTAAATTTTTTTCAAATTTTTGGCCCCACTTTATTGTTTTTTGTCACTTAAGTTTGAAACAGCTGCTGTACGAAGACATATTTGGAACACTGTACATACTTGGTGGGACAAAAAAAAAAAAATTCTGGAAAATCTTGTGGACAATCTCTTGTAATAATTTTTCAAATTTTTCTACAACTTTTTCGCTTAGCTATCCCAACACTCAACGCAGTAATCTCTGCGGTTCTATTCTTGCTACGACCGACATTAACCTGGAAGTATTTTTGAGAACTAAAACCGTTTACTCACTCTGCCTACACAATTTAGGGAACATGAGAAATGAAATGTCAAAAGTGACATTTTAAAACTTTTTCGTTAATTTGACGTTTTTGTTTTTTTCTTCTCTCTTTTCAGTTTAATTTTAGCTACTGATTGTTGTCTTTGTTATTGTAATTAGTTGTTTATTTATGTATGTAAGTATCTATGTATTTGTATAATTTTTGTCAACATACTATAATTAAAAAATTGCTGTCGCCATTGTTGTTGTTGCTGCTGTTGCTGTTGTTGTCGTAATAACTTGTTATTTTGATAATTGCTGTCAATTATTTAACAAATTGTAATTTTTTTCACATTAAAATTGTTGGTTTGTTTTTACTTTTTGTTTTTTTCTTTTTTGCATGTAAATGGTGGGTACCTACTAGATACTTTTTCGTTACTTTAAAATTACAAATTGTAAATGTAAATTTCTGATACAAAAAAATTTCAAAGCGCGTCGTATAATCAGCGTTTTTTCATGTTTTTTTTTATTACTGGGCTCACTTTTTGAATAAAACTACAAAGTTTTCATTTTTTTAAATATTTTTTTCCCACTTTGCGCTGAACACTTAATGTTCGCATCCAAATGTTTAGCTCCGCCTTTACCGTGTGAAATTTCCAACCACCAGTTTGTAATAATAACAACAAAAACAACAACAACAACTGATTATAATCCAACATGGCGTTGTTTCATTTTTCATTGTATTTCATAGCTCTCATGTTTCACATTTCATCTTTCCACTCAGTTCCTTTATGAGTAACTGGAAGCGCAATTGAGTTGTCCAACTTTCTTTCGAATCTCACTCACTCCATTCGTTTTTAACTTCCAATTGAGTGGATTTTCCATTGGTTTTTCTTGTCATTCCTTTGAGTTTTGAGTTAGAAATTGCAATTTGTAAATAAAAGGAAACATTCCACACCATACGTTCGTACTAAAATTTTGAATAGAGCCGGCATAACAACATCCTTTGAGATACAGCGTGAATGCGATCAAGGATCTTTTCCTTAGGCAATACGTATAGTACTCCTGAACCAAAAATTTTGAAAAAATATTTAATGTGTTTCTGTAAAACACCAACAAAAATAATAAAACAAAGCAAACAGCAAAAAAAAAAAAAAATATATTCATGGGAAAGCTGCTGTGCTTTACTTGTTTCGTTATCCACCATAGGTCAAATCTCATCAGACGCATTTGTCGACATCTAGAAGAACTTTTAAGCATACTATACTTTACCTTTAGCATAGATTTGTTGAGAATCACAGCGAAAAGAAAAATACGTCACATGCAAAAAGTTCTAGGTTTAGTTTAAATATAGTCTATCTGAAAGTTTTTTTGGACGTCGGAAATGCGTCTGATGATGTTTGACTTATGTTGAGTACCGAATCATGTGACGCAAACCAGACTTTCCATATATTTTTTGTTTTTCTTATGGGATAGGCGCGACACATTTCAGAAAGCCTTTGAGCATACAGAAAATATACATAAAGTTGATCCAGATCTTCTTATTTTGATGATTCTGAAGTTTTTAATTGCTCTTAAAAAGTTTGATACAGCCACGTTCTGAAATCCAATTTTCTTTGGAATCGGAATTAAATAAAACTGTTCCGATTTTCGATAAATAAAATGGATTCATTGGCTATCGACACCAATTTGTTTTACTGAAAAATGATTTTGATTTGATATTAATCATACAGTGCAAGAAATTAAGAGAAACAATTTTTATTGAAATCTCGATTGTGGTATCTGGCAACGGTTTTTATACCCTTCACCCAGGGTATATTCACTTTGTCCTTCCGTTTGTAACGCAGAAAAGGAGGCGTGGCAGGTATGGAAAAGTATATATATCCTTGATCAGCGATCAGGAGGTGTCCTGAGTCGATATAGCCATGTCCGTCTGTCTGGGTGTGTGTGGAAATACATTTTTTGGGAAAACTGAGCAACATAATTCAATGAAATTTAGTATTCTGCCTCCGTCGTAAATGTTAGCTCGGAGGATTGAAAATGAGCGAAATCGGTCAAGCGTTTTTTGAGATAACCCAACCAAATTACACTAAAACACTCGGATCTATAGATGCAAGCTATACGCAAGATCTAGGTAAACTCGGACAAGAGGGCGCGGCAACCCCCATGTAAGCAAAAGTTTCAAAATTATATAATGAAAGTGTTTTTTGAGATAATCCAACCAAATTTCACTCAAACACGAAGAACATTAATTGTAAACTCTGGTCTTAAAGTAGGTGAAGTAGGATTAGAGGGCGTGGCACCTCCCATATAAGTGAAAGTTTCAAAATGCTATACTGAGAGATTTTTTAAGAAAACCTAACCGAATTTTACTCAAACGCTTAGAACAGTAAATGCAAGCGCTACGCAAAATCAAGGTAAGCTCGGAGGCGAGTCCGTGGCACTTCCCATATAAGCAATTTGTTCTTATACTCTCCTAATAATATACTTGAAATGCAGTGTAGGGTATTTAGTTTTTGGCCAGGCCAAAGATACCACCCTTACTAGTTTCTATTATGTCTGTGATCTGAATGATCCCTGATATAAAGAAATGCTATTTACAGACATATAGCGCATATTCAGAGAAAAGTTTAGTTCACGTTTGTCAATGGCACCGGATTGCCATGATTTTCCTCATTAATGCTTCCATTTAAAATTTCCAAATCGGATCATTACTTTCCGAGATATCGTCGATTGATAAAGTGTCTTAATTCCAAACAAATATTATTAAGTCATTACATACATAGAGTTGTGATACATTTATTGCAATAGAAGATATCTCGGAAGGTTATGATACTATTGATAAGTTGAAAGCTACACTACACTACTGCCTGGATGAGTTCATATGCCTGAAAAGATCTGATCCTGCTTTTTAGAGCAAGGATAACTCGAACCTCAAAGCTGAAAGAGAAAAATGGTTTGCAGATTTGCCACGGCTAATAACAACAAGTAAGGGTGTTACCTTTGGCCTGGCCAAACATTAAATACCCTACATAGCAGTATTTTGAAAATTTTGCTAATATGGGAGGTGCCACGCCCTCCAAATTCACCCAGTTTTTTCTCAGAGTTTTCATTTATAGTTCTTAGTATTTAAGTGAAATTTGGTTGGATTATCTGAAAAAATATTTTCAGAATAGCGTTTTGAAGCTTTTTCTTATATGGGAGGAGCCACGCCCTCTTGTCCGATTTTATCCAGTTTTTGCTTAAAGCTTGCATTTATAGTTTTTAGTGTCCGAGTCAAATCTAGTTTGATTATCTCAAAAAACGCTTTCAGTACAGCGTTTTGAAGCTTTTGCTTATATGAGAGGTGCCACGCCCTCTTGTCCGAATTCGACCAGCTTTTTCTGAGAGCTTGCGCTGACAATTCGTAGTATTTATGTGTATTTTGGTTGCATTGTTGTGAAATATACTCCAAAATTTGCATTTTGAAGATATTTTTTGTATGGGCGGTAGGCGTGTCCGTTGACCGATTTTGCTTATTTTCAATTCCCCGAGCTATCTTTGATGACGGAGGCAGTGTATCAAATTTCATTGAACTATCTTGCTCAGTTTTCCCAAAAAGTGTATTTCAACACACAGCCAGCAAGCCACCCACAGTGGCGGATCCAAGGGCGGCGATCGACCCTCCCTCTCAAACCAAGTGATTAAATTTTTTTTTAAATTATATATGAAGATTTTAAAAACATTCTGTTATTATCTAGAAATGTAGTCTATCGGCCCCCCCTCTGGTCAATGCTGGATCCGCCACTGGACACCCAGCCAGCCAGACAGACGGACATGGCTATATCGACTCAGGAGGTGGCGCTGATCAAGAATATATATACTTTTCTTTATCTGCCACGCCTCTTTCTCTGCGTTACAAACGGAAGGACAAAGTGAATATACCCTGGGTGTAGGGTATAAAAATAAGATTAAATGACACTGTTTCAAATGTTGCTCGTGAATCTAATATGGCACGTTTTGGGATTGTTTCAATGAAGTTTCAGATTAAAACAATATTCAGTGTCGCGATCGAGTGAAAAACCCAATTGTGACAGATATTGAATACTTTTTAAAAAGAGTTTGAATTGATTGCAGTCGGGACACTTACCCTCATTTGATATCGCTTTACAAAACGTCACTCTGTCAGCTTCACTATTAGATGCTTACGCGCCAGTATTCTGTAGTATCCTGTTATTACTAGAGTCTAGTACGTGCTTAAGAATTCTGGAGGATACTAAGCTATACTCGAGAAATTATGAATTGAATGTTATATACTAAACCAGAGATCTTAGGCAAAGTCGGTGGTTTTTGACTTCTTTCTATTGATATCACCGAATCTTTCAAAATCAACCATACAATGTTTGCCTGCCTTGTCAGCCTGCCTGCATATTGCATTGTTCTCATGACCTAGTGAACCAAAAGTGTAACCACGCCACAACCAGCAACATCATCACCCAAATCAGTCAATGAATGAATGAACGAATGAAGAACACTACGCTTTTCATCTTAATTCTCGCAAAGCCTAAACACGCCACTTTGCGTTTTATCACCCAGAGGAGACGTTGAAATGCGCCGGCACAAGAAATAAGAAGACAGACATTTTTGTCGCTGTTTTTTTTTTAAATCATATTAAAGCAAATGTCAACTCGAAAGGGAGCGACAAACAACAACCACAGCAACACTGCAAAAAAAAAAAAAAAACGATTGCCACAGTCTGATGACCTTTAAAAATGAAAAGAGACAACAAACGGCAAAAGGAAAAATCGCGATGAACCCAACACAAAGCAACATATTTAGGAACAGAGCAGCAACATGAAAACATGTTGCCCTTAAAGTTTTATCACATGCAGCAAATAGAAGAAAATCTCTTTCATATTTTGCTGCAATTATGATCATTTATTGTTTTTGTTGTTGTTGGTGCTGTTGTTGCAATTTAAAAGCGCCAACTAAACGCCAACAATAATAATAATAACATCAGCTTTTAGAAAAATACCAGAAAAAAAACGTAATTATTACTCTAATGTTGCAGCAATGTTGCCCATTGCTTGTTGAAGGGCAGTGGGCGGTGGCAGTTGTGTGTATAGTGCATCCTTATGAGTTTTTTTTTTCTTTTTGTTTAAGTTGCTTGCTGCAAATCGCGCTTTTTGTTATCAGCGTTTTAATCGGATGCGCACAGTAATGCTTTTTGTTGTTGCAATTTTTTAAACGTTTTTTCATTGTTGTTGCTGTTAGTGCTGTGGAAAAATTAGCGATATATCAGAATGCAATTTTTTTTTTATTTTTTGACGTTTTTCAACATTTGTTTGAACATTTGCTGTTGATTTAAAGTTTTGCAACATATTCGTTAATAATTTTCATCATTATCAACATTTCTTGATAATGTTTTTGTTCTATCAACATTTCTTAAGTTTTCAAAGTTTTGCAACATAATTTGTTACATTTTGCAACATTGTTTTAAATTATTTAATAATATTCGACATTTCCAATATTTTTCAGTAGTTTTTGAGCTTGTGTTAGGTTTTTTGCCATTTCGTAAAGTATTCTTGACGTTCGCAACATTTTTCGACATTGGCAACATTTTTCGTATTTTTCAAAATTTAATGAATTTTTTAAATTTTTTCAAGTTTTTAATGTTTTGTTTGGTTTTTTTTCTAATTTTCGCAACATTTTGCGGAGGTTTCGGAACATATAAACATTTTTTGAAGTTTACAACTTGTTCTGAATTTTAAACGTTTCCCAACATTATTTTGAATTCTTCATGGTTTTCGATGTTTCCAACATTTTTCAGTTATTTTTCAACTTGCGTTACATTTCATAAAGTCTTTTAAACTTTTCCAACATTTTATAGACGCTTGCAACTTTTTATAAATGCGTTAGGCATTTTTTTTTTAAACATTTCGTAACGTTTGCAACATTGTTCAGAATTCCTCAATAATGTTCGACATTTTAAAAATTTTGCCATTTCTTAAAGTATTTTTGAAGTTCGCAACATTTTTCGACTTCTGCAACATTTTTCATATTTTTAAAAATTTATTATGCACATTTAT
Source organism: Calliopum simillimum (assembly GCA_951812925.1). Classification (NCBI taxonomy): domain Eukaryota; kingdom Metazoa; phylum Arthropoda; class Insecta; order Diptera; family Lauxaniidae; genus Calliopum; species Calliopum simillimum. Next base: position 25,206,551 of record OX638368.1, read on the forward strand.
CAACATTTTTTGAAATTTTCAATGTTTTGCAGTATTTTTTTGGGTTTTTGCAACATTTTAACATTTTTTGAAGAAAACAACATTTTCTGTTTTTTAACGTTTCGCAACATTTTTTTGAATTCTTCAATAATGTTCGATATTTTCAACATTTTTCAGTCATTTTAGAACTTATGGTACATTTTTTGCCATTTCAGAAAGTATTTGTGACGTTCGCAACATTTTTCGACTTTTGCAGCATTTTTCGCATTTTTAAAAATTTATTTGATTTTCAAAATTTCTTGAAGTTTTCAATGTTCTGCAGTTTTTTTTTTGGGGTTCTTGCAACATTTTGCGGATGTCTTGAAACTTTTCAACATTTTTTAACGTTTCGCAACATTTTTTTGAGTTCTTCAATAATTATTAAATTAAATTAAATTAAATTATAATTCGCAATATTTTTCAACCTCAGCAACATTTTTCGAATTTTGCAACATTTTTCGTATTTTTCAAAATTTATTAGATTTTTCAAAATTGCTTGAAGTTTTTAATATTTTGCTGTTCTTTTTTTGGGTTTTTGCAACATTTTGCGGATGTTTCGAAATTTTTCAACAGTTTTAAGCTTTTTGCTTTTTGTTTTGAGTTCCTCAATAATTTTCGATATTTCCAATATTTTTCAGTCATTTAAGAACTAATGGTACATTTTTTTGCCATTTCAGAAAGTATTTGCGACGTTCGCAACATTTTTCGACTTCTGCAACATTTTTCGACTTTTGCAGCATTTTTCGTATTTTTCATAATTGCTTGAAGTTTTCAATATTTTGCAGTATTTTTGGGTTTTTGCAACATTTGAACATTTTTTAAAGTAAGCAACATATTCTGATTTTTAAACATTTTGCAGCACTGCGTTGAGTTCTTCAATAATTTTCGATATTTCTATCATTTTTCAGCATTTTTTAAGAGCTTATGGTACATTTTTTGCCGTTTCATAAAGGGTTTGTGACTTTTGCAACATTTTTCGACTTCTGCAACATTTTTAAAAATTTATTTGATTTTTCAAAATTGCTTGAAGTTTTCAATGTTTTGCATTTTTTGGGTTTTTGCAACATTTTTTGAAGTAAACAACATGTTGCGATTTGAAAACATTTTGCAGCAATTTTTTGAGTACCTCAATAATTTTCGATATATCCAATATTTTTCAGTCATTTAAGAACTTATGGTACGTTCTTTGCCATTTCATCAAGTATTTGTAACGTTCGCAGCATTTCTCGACTTCTGCAACATTTTTCGACTTTTGCAACATTTTTCGTATATTTCAAAATATATCTGATTTTTCAAAATTGCTTGAAGTTTTCAATGTTTTGCAGTATTTTTGGGTTTTTGCAACATTTTAACATTTTTAAAGTAAGCAACATGTTGTTTTTTAAACATTTGCAGCATTGCTCTGAGTTCCTCAATAATTTTCGATATTTCTATAATTTTTCAGCCTTTTAACCATAAGCTCGTTCGTTCTTTGCCGTTTCATAAAGCATTTGTGACTTTTGCAACGTTTTTCGACTTCTGTAACATTTTTCGACTTCTGCAACATTTTTCGACTTTTGCAACATTTTTAAAAATTTATTTGATTTTTCAAAATTGCTTGAAGATTTCAATGTTTTGCAGTTTTTTTTCGGTTTTTGCAACATTTTGCAGATGTTTTGAAATTTTTCAACAGTCTTCAACGTTTCGCAGCATTGTTCTGAGTTCTTCAATAATTTTCAACATTTCCAACTTTTTTCATTTATTAACTTATGGTACGTTTTTTACCATTTCAAAAAGTAATTTTGTAGCAAAGTCCAATAAATCTAGCAAAAAATTTTGATGTATCCAAACAAAAATGTTGCAGAAGTTAGAAAATGTTGCAAATGCTGAAAAATGTTGCAAATTAAAAATGTTGTAAACGCTAAAAGATTAAGGAAATTTTTACTTTAAAAAATTTTCAAATGCTGCGAAATTGAGAAATTTTGTAGTATCCAATAAATGCTGAAAAATCGAAAAAAAAAAATAAAAAAAAAAATTTTGCAAAAATTGAAAAATTTTGCTTCTTCCTTTCGCAATATATTACCAACATTACTATATCGCTTACTTGTTCTACCAATATCAGTGTTGCCAACAATCTCATTTAAAAAAAATAGAAAAAGAAAAATAATGCAGCAGCAACAAATGCAATCATTTTGCAGCAAATTCAGCAATAAATTTTTATGGCTGCTCTAAAACTAAATGAGCCACAATCGAAACGAAACTGAAAAAACGAATTAAAACGAATGTTCGTCGCCATTATTATCGTTATTATATTCGTAGTCACAGTCGTCGTCGTCGTTGTAGTCGCTTTCGTTGATGATGTTGACGTCTGTCATTAGACAAAATGTCATTTATTGCTGAGAGCTTTTTAAATGGTTGCCAACACGCTACAAAACGCGGTATGGAAGGAAGCGAAACATTTGCAGCGTTGAAGCGCAGCTCGCTTTATTATTTGATAAAAATTCAATTTTCTTAAACAAAATTCACTGTTTTGAAAATTTGATTTTTTTGCAAGGCAAAAAACCAATTGGAAATATGTATAGCTTGTTAAGCTTAGAACTATAGAAAAGTCCTTCCTCAATGATACTAGCGAAATTGAATATTTCAAAGTCATTTAGTAAACCTTAAAGTCTGAAATACTTAAACTTTGCATATTATTCAGAATTTCGGAACGATTGCTAGAAATTTAAATAAGGGAAGTGTGAAATAAATCAAAAATATCTAAAATGCATAAAATCTCTATCCAACCACGATGCAGTTTTTGACTTAAAATGCAGTTTTTCCTGCAATTTTATTAGGCAATAATTTTAATTTTTAGGACTGTAATAAAATACAATATTTTAACAACATTATGGGTATTTACTTTATGATTTATAATGATAATTAAAACGAAAAACCTTTCAAGCAATTGCAAAACCGGTTGCACTTGACGATTATGTGGCAGCGGGAGCGCCTAAAAGCATGCTGTAATAAATCAAATTTTAATTTACTGCAATTATTAAACAAAAATAAAAGAAACATAAATGTAGAAGAAGCAGAAGAAGAAAAAACATAAAGAAAAAAACAAAGGAAAATCAAAGAAAAACCAAGATATACAATGCCATAAAATGACCAAATGTGCGCGCTTATCTCGTAAACCGAAGTAAGAAAATTTATGCAAAAAAAAAAAAAAAAAAAAAAAATGTATTGCTTGTTGTTGGTTGTTTTGTTTAGCATTCTAGTTGCTCAGTGCTTAGTATTGTTGGTGCAATTTTTATTGTATTACAACAACAAATAGTTGATTTAAGCCTTTTTAACAATAAAGCGTTAAAAGTGCATTTAGCTTTTTTCTTTCTTCTTCTTATTCTTGTGTTTGTACTATTATTCGTTGTGAGACCGCCTTAACGTTCGAAACATTACATTTCTTCACTTCTTCAACAGCATTTGCAGTGCTCATTCTTTTTTTATGCTTTTTGTTTGAAATTTTTAATTAAAATTATAAAACAAATTAAAAATATTTTTGTTAAGAATTTCCACAAACAGGCGTTGACTAGGAAGTGTAGCCGTAGTTATAGTTCATGTGCTGCCACCTTGCAAAAAAAGCTTTTGTCTAACGTAAACTGACTAATTTTGCTCCTTTTCTTTTGTCTTGGTTTACTCTATTTTTCAGCTTGCAAACTATACATTATTTTCTTTCAAATGGTACTTAAATAATGAATTTGTCGTAGTTCTTACGAAATTTATGGCATTCTTAATAAATATTTAAATACAATTTTGCATAACATGGCGTATGAGTGCCATTAAATTTTATGGCGTCGAAGTTAAAAGGTACTTTTATAACAATTAGCACTTGACGCGTCAAATTGTATTTTTTGTGCCTCTCCTCATTGTGCGTTGAAAAATTTGTTGGAAAATTTTATTGTCTTCTTGTGTTCGTGGTGTTTTCAGTCACTTCTTGAAGCTGATCATTAAGGTAAATATAAACAAAATAATCCGTTGTGAATACCCTTTTAACGCATGAAAGTAATGATGCATAAACATTCGATGTATCTATGGCGTGGTGGCCATTTTGAATATGTAGAAAGTGGAGAGTTGTACAACATGTTGTTGCAACACGCCACATTTGATAGTTTTCAACGGCGCGCTCGGATTTTCCATGTCTATATTTTCATGATTATATGTAAATATTTTGTACGTTTCAAGCAATTTCATGGATTTTCTTCATCGAATTTAAAATTTTTCTTGATTTTATTCGAGACTTTTTAGAGTAACTTAGGGTAATGTGGTTACCTTTTTCTTTTTTTGCCAATTTCTTTCAAAGTAATGGTAGTAGGTTAGTTTGGTCAATTAGTTTGTATTAGTTATTCTATTATTTTTACTACACAGTGCGACAAAATGGAAAAAAATTTTACTTCTGGGGTCTCATAAAGTTTTTCTGATAGGTTATAAAAAATAAAAATACACGTATTTGACCGAATATGTGTATCAGTGATTTTTTCCATTTTATGGCTCCTCAAAGCTTAAAATTCGCGTTTTATATAAAATATTGAGATTTTATGAAAAAACCATCAGATTATGAAATGTTGTCATAATATTACCTTTAATTTAAGATATAGCACTTGAGAATCCGCACGGTAGTTTTTGTTTTATAAACAAAACCATTTTCAATGTATTTATTTTTTCATGCATTTCGTAAAATAAATATTCTAATATTGAAATAGTAAAATTTTTACAGTTTTGCTTTTAAAATCAAAACTACCGTGCGGATTCTCAAGTGCTATATCTTAAATTAAAGGTAAGGACACGAGCAACATTTCATACTAAGACGGTTTTTTCACAAAATCTCAAAATTTCATATAAAACGCGAATTTTAAGCTTTGAGGAGCCATAAAATGGAAAAAATCACTGATACACATATTCGGTGAAATGCGTGTATTTTTATTTTTCATAACCTATCAGAAAAACTTTATGAGACCCCAGGGGCATTTTTTGTGTTGCACTGTGCTATTAGATAATTCATAAACTAATATATTATCATTTTCAAGCCTGAGGCCAGTTAAACTGAAACTACCTAAAAACAGCTGGAAAAGAAAAGTGTAGGGTAATGAGGCTCACCCTTTCCATTTCCTGAAGTAGTACCGTTATTCGCAGCTTTTGTTGACTATAAGTCGAGTTGTATTATTTAAGATTATATTTGCTATATAATATCTGTATAGGCTTTTAAAGAATATTTTTTAGAAGATAAACCAAATTCCTACTAACAAGTGAATAAGTAATAAGGGTTGCCGAATCATACGTAAAATAGTACTCCACATTACTCAAACTCGGGTGTCCCACACATGTAATTAGCTTTTTAAGGTGTAATAGTAACCAAAGTTGATATACGGTATATAATATGATGTAGTCCATATTACCCGAATACCAGGGGTTGAAATAAGAAAAAGTTATTACTGCAGAATTTTTTTTTTTGTTTTTATTTGCAATTTTTAGCAAAATTTTTTTAATGTCTTATTCAAGTGATAAATATTAAGTAACAGATATCATGGCAATGGTTCAATTTAAAATTGAAAATTTATAGCGAAATTCTCTTCGAATGCATTTATAAAAATATGTCTAAAGTAGAGTTGCCGAGTACTTATTGTGATTGCTACATTTTAGCCCAAATTGTTGAGGTTAGACAACTAAAACAACGGTTATAAGCGAAATAAAATGAGTATTTAGTTTCACCGATTAGCGCAAAACAAAGTAATATGAATTTGTGTGAAAATTATTATTACAATTTTTTACAATATTCTGAAGTTATTACTGCAAATTTGAAGTTATTACTGCAGAAATAGGGTATTATTACAGCTTATTTCAATGCCTGCCGAATACATCACTTCTTTGAAATAATCATTGATTATACAAAAGAAATGTAAAATCAGACTTGCTAATGAATTTTTTCATTGGATAATAGTTCCGCAATTGCATTAGAGTTACTGGAATTTTAGAAAACAGAGTTCTGAGGAAAGTATTTAGTTATTCAGAGTGTTGGAGCAAACCGAGTATATTATTTTTCATTTTGTATAAATTTTTATTCTATAATATACTTTATTATTATTTATCAAAATAAGCATAATTTAAAATTCGATTTAAATATTTAAATTTAAAACTACTTATTAATTTGCCTTTATCTATTGTGCAACGTAATTTGCCTTTGCTTTATTGTGCAACTCAATTTGGCTTCAACCAAAGTTGTCACGTATGCACCGTTTTTTATACAACCGTTTCTCTCTTTACAACAGTTAATTTACACATACATACACATGTACATAGAATGTGGAATGTTATATGCAAAATTCTATCGCTTTGATGAAAACAATTTTCGTATGTTAAAATTAGTTGCTGCAAATATTTGTCGTGAAACGGTGACAAGCCTTTTTTTAAAGTAAAATTATAAAAAACGAATTTGTGACATATAAAAACTAAGTGAAATTAAAGAACTGAATTTTATAACGTAATAAAAACAAATTAAAATCAAACCATATTTTTGTGACTATTTTTTTGTGGAAAAAAAAAGGAAACAATAAATTAAAATAACCCTTCTGGTTAAACATGGCGACCGTGACAGGACAGGCTTAGTGTTATATTTCGGGTCAGTCTATTAAAGTTCGCGTTTTTCAATTTCATTTTTAAATCGCAAAGTATACGCGTGCCAAGAAATTTGGCCAACATAAATTTCGTCGCATTTATTCGTGGCTGTGTTGCTGTCATCATTTTGATCGTGTGTGAAATTTTGCTGAACTTGTCTTTAGCAGAATCATTTGCTGTATTTGCGTTCCTGGCTTGCTGTTGCTGGTGTTCCTGAAATCATCATTGGTTTGCGTGTCATCGTTTGCTGTCGCTGATGTTCCTGAAACCATCTGTATTACTGGTTTGCGTTTCATCGTTTGCTACTGCAGGTGTTCCTGAACTCATCTAGATCATCGTGTCATCATATCTGCTGTCATCTTTAGCTTTTGCTGGTGATGCTGGAAGGGATAAGTGCTACAAGATTTGGTACAGTCATCGGGTTATTTCAAGGGCATTGGACATTGATATCGTCACCGACTCTAACAGTAAGCCTGTATATACATACACATGCATATGTATATGGATGCCGTGAGTACAAATACACTTGAAACATATTTGCAAATTTACTCATACATATATGCACATTAGAGAGGATCAAATTTTTTTTCCACTTACTTTCATTCAGTTTCGGATTCTCCGTTAAAATCTAAGTTAAAAACTCCTTGGGACCATATATCTGCGGTGAATTTCGACTCAGCCAAAAATCGTTTGAAGTTTTGGGTTTCTTTCGCTGTTGCGAGATTGTCTTTGATAATTTATAACTTCCGAACAACTTGTTGTATTGCTATGATTTTAGTACCGTTAGAAAGGTGTTGTTGCGTAGTAAGAACGCTTTGTCCAATTTATTGAAAAAAATTATCTGGTTCAAAAGTTATGACCTTTTGAATGAAAATATATAAAAACTTTATACAAATTGTACCAAAAACTTCATCTTTTTTTAAAAAAAAAATATACTTTTAAATTTTTTTCATAGTGTATAAAAAGAACTATCTAGGGAGGGTCTATTCATCCAGATACGGCTAGTCATTTCAAAGTTATGACCTTTTGAATAAAAACAAATACAAACTTCATACAAAGTATATTAGAAATTTAATCTTCCAAAAACAAAAAAACCGTTATATTTGAATTTTTTTCTATAGCTCATCAAAACGCCTTTCCAACGCAGTCCTGTTCTTTAAGATACGGCTAGCAATTCTAAAGTTATGACATTTTGAATCAAAGCATACATTTTCTCTATAATACTTGATTTTTCGAACTTTGAGCCATTATAGCACCGCTTAGTGACCCAACTTCAAAAAATCCTTTGGTGGTTTTTTTCTACTAATTAATAGTAATCGAAAGTGCTACACAAGAACTTATAAAAAAAAAAAAAAAAATTTTTTTTGTTCAACTTTGTTTTAAATATTTTTTCACTCAACAGTACTCATCTGCTCTCATTCAAAATGTCATAACTTTGGAATTGCTAGCCGTATCTTAAAGAACAGTATTGCGTTGGAAAGGCGTTTTGATGAGCTATAGAAACAAATTCAAAAATAACGGTTTTTTTGTTTTTGGAAGATTAAATTTCTAATATACTTTGTATGAAGTCTGTATTTGTTTTTATTTAAAAGGTCATAACTTTGAAATGCCTAGCCGTATCTGGATGAATAGACCCTCTCTAGATAGTTCTTTTTATACACTATAAAAAAAATTTAAAAGTATATTTTTTTTTTAAAAAAGATAAAATTTTTGGTACATTTTGTATAAAGTTTTTATATATTTTCATTCAAAAGGTCATAACTTTTGAACCAGATAATTTTTTTCAATAAATCAAACAAAGCGTTCTTACTACGCAACAACACCTTTCTAACGGTGCTAAAATCATAGCAATACAACAAGTTGTTCGGAAGTTATAAATTATCAAAGACAATCTCGCAACAGCGAAAGAAAACCAAAACTTCAAACGATTTTTGGCTGAGTCGAAATTCACCGCAGATATATGGTCCCAAAAAGTTTTTAACTTAGATTTTAACGGAGAATCCGAAACTGAATGAAAGTAAGTGGAAAAATTTGGCTTGGAACAAATTGATCCTCTCTAATGCACATACAAATTTTGGTATTGCTAAAAATAGCAGTATAAGGCTATGCTGGTAGATGTTACAAAGTACATAAAAATTATCGTTGCTTTGTACACACACATACACAACTTCGTTCGTTCCACAGTACATTGCTAAATTTTGCCGCTAATTGCTATGCGTTAAATACATAGCAGTTCTTTTCGTCTACAAAATATTTTCGTCGTTGGTACTGTGGAAATTTATCAACTTTTTATCGGTATTTTATTGCGAGTTGCTATGCAATAAAATTAATAATAAATTTTCGTCATACTGTATATATATAACAGTTTTTCATCGTGCAAGGGACCACATACATATTGAACAAAGTACATAGCAATTCTTTTCGTTACGCAAATACCATCGTGGGAATTCTTATATGCCACTTATCAAGCCTTTTCGGAATTTTACCGCCAATTCGGGCATCAAAATACATCACTGCTTTTTTCGTCTTTTGGTATATAACGGATTTTCCTGTATATGGTACAGTCTCCAACTTTTAAGTTTGGCTTAAATAACATCAACCGTTTTTGCTGTATATGGTACAGTATCCAGTTCATCAAATTGTGTATAATTGCTATTGAATAAAATTATAAAGCGATTCTTTTCGATTAATGCAACTCTTTTCGTCGTTTATGGTACTGTAACCAAACCTATAATTTTCGTCGATTTTTATTGCCATTGTGCCTGCAATAAAAGTACACCAATCTTTTTCATTCATTTTTTAATCAAATTTAATATTACAAATTATTCGATATGGCTACTGGTGGCAAGAATCTTGAAGGTAAAGAAGAGCCTACCCTATCTGAATTGCCCAATTTGAAACAATTGCGTAAAACCATGAAGAGAAATATAACGACTTTAAATAGTAAGGTGGACAAGGATGGCGAGGATGTAGATGCTACTATTCTCGAGTGTCGTCTTCAAATCCTTGAATCGTACTTCAAACAAATATGCCACATTACAACACAAATTGAAAAATTAAATCCTGAAGATACTGCTAGGGACGATTTGGAGGAATTGTTTATTTCCGCAAAGGCCAAAATTGTTTCACTAATCAAAGGAAAGCGTCATAGTAGCACATTCGATGCAAGTGGCATGAACTTCACTAGTGGTGTCGGGTCATATCATAATTCTCGTTTGCCAAGTTTAAAACTCCCAAAGTTTGACGGCAAATATGCTAATTATAAACGATTTATTTCTACTTTCAATAACTTGGTGCACACTGACCACAATATATCGAATACTGACAAATTCAATTATCTTTTGTCATGTCTTACTGGCCCTGCACTTGCTGTAGTTGAGCCTTTGCAGATTTCGGACGAAAATTACACCAAGGCTTTAACGCTATTAAAAGAACGCTATGATAACAACGTTTTGATCTTTCTTGATCACATAACTCAACTTTTTAGTATTCCCGCTATGGGTAAAGCTGATCCTGCGTCGTTACGTACCATTATTGATACAGTTTCAGCACTTCGTTCAAGCTTATTGTCTCTTGGGTCCGAATCCGATATTACAAATTCAATAATAATTCATATGGTGCTTTCTAAAGTCGATGGGGACACGAAGTTAGTCTACGATGAAAAACAAGATTTTGAAAAATTGCCTTCCTGGGATAATTGCTATAAGTTATTAAGCCGTCGTTGTCAGTTCCTCGAAGGGCGCAACATCTCAACTGAAACACGTCTGGAAAGAGCGCGTGATAACAAAAATAAGCCTCAATTTAAAAAATCGTCTCAAACTTTTGTCAATGCAAAATCGTTTTGTGATTTTTGTAAGGCCACTGATCATCTGTTAGGAAATTGTAAATCTTTTCTGGGAAATCCAGTTGCAAAACGCTTTGAATTTGTGAAAGGATCTCGTTTGTGCATAAACTGCTTTGGCAAGGGGCATTCAGTGTCAAAGTGTAAGTCGCAATCACGCTGTAGAGTCTGTCGTTCTGCACACCACACAAACTTACATATTTTTTCGAATTTTTCTGATATGTCGCCCGCGAATAATGCTAATCCTCCTCAAGAAGTACATGTTCAAAACAATCCGATTACTACTGCAACATCTTTGGTGTCACGATCTTTCAAAAGAGCCATTATACCAACAGCTCTTGTACTAATCAAGGATAACTTTGGTTGTTTGCAACCAGTGCGAGCTCTTTTAGACTCCTGTTCGGAACTAAACTTCATGACTGAAGAAACTGCAAAAAGGTTAAAGCTGCAATGGCACCATAGTAATCAAGAAGTATCTGGTATTGCAAACATAAAAACTAATCTCAAATATAATGTTTTCGCTACAGTAAAGTCTCGCATTTCAAGCTTCGAGTGGTCATCGCATTTTGCCATCACTAAATCTATCTCTTCAGTGCATCCTGGCGAATATATTTCCACTAAAGATTGGATGATACCAAATGATATCGAGTTAGCAGATCCGTTATTTTTTAAACCTAATCGAGTTGATTTACTCATAAGCACCGAAATATTTTTCGACCTGTTGCTGGAAGGAAAAATTACCTTAGGTGAAGGGATGCCATGCCTCATAAACACTGTTTTTGGCTGGATCGTTGGAGGTTCACACGCTTCGAAGACAAATTCTAATACATTTCAATGCAACATTGCTAGAGATTCATGCCCTCTTGATACGTTTCTTCAACGCTTTTGGGAAGTAGAGGATTACCAGAATAGGTCATCTGAACTTTGTGAAACAGAAAGAAACTGTGAACACCATTTCGCAAAAAATGTGGCGATTCAAGATAATGGACGCATTCAAGTTCGACTCCCTTATAAGCACGCTCCTGAATTATTAGGAAATTCTTACGAAGTTGCCCACAAACGTTTTCTCTCGATTGAACGCAAGCTGCAGCGAGATAAAAATCTTCATGAAATGTACTGCGATTTTATGGAAGAATACATTTCTTTGGGGCATATGTCACCTGTAACAAATCTTCATACTATTAAACCACACTATTTTATTCCGCACCATTGTGTGCTTAGGCAACAAGGCCTCATAAATAAGCTGCGAGTCGTCTTCGACGCGTCAGCAAAAACATCGTCAAACTTTTCGCTTAATGATCTGTTGATGGTTGGACCAACAATTCAACAAGATTTGATTACAACCTTGCTCGCGTTTCGTCTGCATAAATATGCACTCATTGCTGATATTGCTAAAATGTATCGGCAATTTCTCGTAGATAAACGTGATAGATGGTTCCAATTGATTTTATGGAGAAATAACCCTAATGATGAGTTGACGATTTTCCAATTAAATACTGTAACGTATGGTGTTTCATCCGCACCATTTCTTGCTGTTCGTTGCCTGTTTCATATAGCTGATACTTACATTAATGAGTATCCTATTGGCGCTTCAGTATTGAAAACTGATTTATATGTCGACGATCTTTTAACTGGAGGAAATACAATTGCTGAACTTCATACAAAAAAATCAGAAATAACATCTTTGTTATCGAAGGCTGGTTTGCAATTAGCAAAATGGAATTGCAATTCGGAAGCTGTCGTCACAAATACATCAGACGAATTCAAAATTAAGACTTCTGAAGAGGATATTGCAAAACCTTTGGGCATGTCTTGGAAACCAAAATTGGATTTATTCTGTTTTCAGTATGAAATACCTGATCAGGAGTCACATACTAAGCGTTCTGTTTTGTCCATCGTTGCTAAAATATTCGATTTGCTTGGTCTATTGAGTCCAGTCATTATTAGATGCAAAATTCTTATTCAAGAAATGTGGCTTCAAAATTTAAATTGGGATGATCGTTTGCCAGAAAATTTAGTTTGTCTTTGGCTGGAAATCAAAAAAGATCTTTCACTCATAAATAAAATAAATGTGTCGCGGTATGTTTTCACTTCACCCGATTGGATCAGCCAAGTTCATGGTTTTGCAGATGCTTCGCAACGAGCATATGGCTGCTGTATATATATAAGAACAAAAATTAATGGCAATTTTGAAGTAAATTTACTGATCGCTAAGTCAAAGGTAGCTCCCATTAAGGCGCAATCTCTGCCTAGGCTAGAGCTTTGCGCTGCTCTTTTGTTATCGAGGACATGGCAAAAGGTAAAAGACAAAGTCAACAAATTTGCAAATGATATTTTCTTTTGGAGTGATTCAAAAATAGTACTACAGTGGTTACAAATGCACTCGTCATCGCTCAACTGTTTTGTGGCAAATCGAATTTCTGAAATTCAGGAAAATACAAAAAATATTAATTGGCAACATGTTCCGTCTAAGGAAAATCCGGCAGACATCGTTTCCCGTGGTTGCACCGCTGAAGATCTTCCAAATACAATGTGGTTTTCAGGCCCTGAGTTTCTGCGGCAAGAACCAGAAAAATGGCCAAAAAATATAGTTTGCGAACCATCAAGTTCACCAATTGAATTGCGGAAAAGTATAGCGTTAAAATGTAGCGATATTGGCACCGAGGGATCAATCATCATTGATTTAATCAACAAAAACTCATCATATTATCGAATACTACGCATAGTTTCATACATTCTTCGAATTTTCAATAATATTCCTCCTGACAAATTACTTCAAGTTAAGGATATTTTACATTTATCATCCAAAGAATTGGATATAACATTCTGGATCATCGTTGCTGAAATACAACAAGTATCATACCCATATGAAATCAATTGCTTAATTAAAAATAAAAATATTAATTCGAATATGCAAAAACTTTCCCCTTTTTTGCATACACATAATGTTGGCAGCAGAGAAATTCGGATCCTTAGAGTCGGTGGTCGATTGTCCAATGCACCTATTCCCTACGATGCTAAGTTTCCAGCTTTGTTACCAAAAGATCATCGTTTCGTCAAACTTTATGTTGAGTTTTTGCACAAAAACAACTTGCACGCAGGACCAAAAGTCCTCATAGCGTTGCTTCGGCAAAAACTCTGGGTCGTCAATGCAAGAGAAGCCGTTCGAAAAGTCGTTCATTCATGTGTTCATTGCTTTCATTATAAGCCTAAACTCATGAACCAAATAATGGGCAATTTACCTGCAGACCGTCTACGAGCTCAACGCCCATTTTTAACTTGCGGCGTCGATTTTTGCGGTCCATTTAGCACGTCTTATCGCATTCGTGGCAAACAGCCTTACAAAACTTATGTAGCAATTTTTGTGTGCTTTACATCTAAAGCATGCCATGTAGAATTAGTAACAGAGTTATCAACTAATGCTTTTCTTCTCTGCATTAAAAGGTTTATCTCCAGGCGTGGCGTTCCGCAGCGAATTTATTGTGACAACGCAACAAACTTTGTTGGTGCGCAGCGAAAACTGAAAGCGTTCGAAGAGAAATTTTTAAATGCAGATACAGTCGATGACATCATGTCGTTTTGTAGCAAATCCGGGTTCGAGTTTTGTTTTATCCCACCCCGAGCGCCGCACTTTGGCGGGCTCTGGGAAGCGGCCGTTAAATCTACAAAGCAGCTTCTTGTAAAAAACATTGCAGAGGCGTATCTGACGTTTGAAGAGCTAAATACGATCATCATCGAAGTTGAAGCTATTTTAAATTCTCGGCCTATTTGTCCCAAATCGGATGATCCCAACGATGGCGAAGCTTTAACGCCAGCTCATCTTCTCGTTGGTTCATCACTTATGGCGATTCCAGACGAACAATTCGATGACAACAAAATTTCATATTTATCACGATGGCAGCGTGTGAGTTACTTAAAACAACAATTCTGGTTACTGTGGAAGCGCGACTACGTTCTTCAACTTCAGCAGCGGTCAAAATGGTTTACTCCGGAACCTAACATTGAAATTGGCCAACTCGTAATCGTCCATGAAGACAACTTACCACCTCAAAAATGGTTGCTGGCAAGAGTAACTCATATCGTTCCAGGTGCTGACAACAAAGTTCGAGTGGTTGACGTATCCACGCCAAGAGGTACACTTCGACGTTCAATTCATAAGATTGCACCACTTCCTTATGATAATAATGCTGGTTGAAAGATTGGCTTTCAACGGGGGCAGTATGTTGGAGCAAACCGAGTTATTTTTAATTTTGTATAAATTTTTATTCTATAATATACTTTATTATTATTTATCAAAATAAGCATAATTTAAAATTCGATTTAAATATTTAAATTTAAAACTACTTATTAATTTGCCTTTATCTATTGTGCAACGTAATTTGCCTTTGCTTTATTGTGCAACTCAATTTGGCTTCAACCAAAGTTGTCACGTATGCACCGTTTTTTATACAACCGTTTCTCTCTTTACAACAGTTAATTTACACATACATACACATGTACATAGAATGTGGAATGTTATATGCAAAATTCTATCGCTTTGATGAAAACAATTTTCGTATGTTAAAATTAGTTGCTGCAAATATTTGTCGTGAAACGGTGACAAGCCTTTTTTTAAAGTAAAATTATAAAAAACGAATTTGTGACATATAAAAACTAAGTGAAATTAAAGAACTGAATTTTATAACGTAATAAAAACAAATTAAAATCAAACCATATTTTTGTGACTATTTTTTTGTGGAAAAAAAAGGAAACAATAAATTAAAATAACCCTTCTGGTTAAACACAGAGCGTACTAAAAAAAGTCAATTTAGCCTCACAGCATGTGTTAAGAAATTGCACACGTGTAAGGAGCTTAATAGAAAAGCCGAAGAGCGTATACAATAAGTTTTTCGCGGGCCGGGTTTCGTTTTTTGCCCGTAACTTGCATTCAAGTATACATTTTTCGGACTTGTGGGTACCAATGGAAAGCTAGAGGCAGTAGGTAACCAAAAAGAAACAATTTTTCTATAATTTTTCAACAAGAAATTTTTTTAACAAATTTTGCAAAGAGCTTGTTTTTGGACAAACCAAATTTTATAACCGGTTGTGGACCACCCTGGAAAATCTACTTCAAATGCAAAATTATGAAAAAAAAACCAGTAAAGAAATATGTATTATCAAAATTTATTTATCAATGAAGCCTCTAGTGGTGAAAAAACATCAAGAAAATGTGACTTTTTCAATTTATTAATCATCCTCATCGGATTCGCAATTTTTGCATGTATACTAGCAGCGCATTTCAAAAGCACTAGCGGATCGCAGTCACCGTTGCATTTGATCGAATTGGCTGCAAATTGGTGCGAGGAACATTGATTTGCAATAATTTTCATGCAAAAAACATAGCGGGCCACAACCGGTAACGGCAGCCATCCCTTAAGTGACTGGCAAAATTCTCGTGGCAAAAAATTTTGAGCAAACTCGATATAAAAACGGAAAATTTAACGCAAATACTGCATAAAAATGCATAACACTCACCTCTCTGCAATATTTCACTTCGCTTTATCACACTCGCAAAATCTTCAAAAATTACTTTATTGAAAATTTCTTCGTAAATTTTTTTGTTTTGTTGTAGCTGCGGGTCAGATGTGTCCTTTCACTTCAGTGTTTGCACTAGTACTGTCTATTGTCAATGTACACATAGCCTCATACTCAGATCTGTCATATTTTATAAACGTCAAAAAATACAAGGGGTGGCCCACAGCTGGTTACCTTCCCCTACACAAATAATCAGAATTATTATACAGTCTTTAATATGGGAACTAAAAGGGCGCACCATATTACCCGCATAGTCCACATTACCCTAAATTACTAGATATTATTAAAACATAATTTTATTTTATTTTTCACTGCGAATCGGATTGATTTAACTCTGTTTTTTCAATATTTAATATAGTTTTTAATATTTTTCAAAATTAGCATTGTTCGCAAATAAATTAAATAAAGAATATTCATGTAAATATGCAATTATCTTCAATTCAAAGATAAGTTGCACAACTGTATTTCACAGTATTTTTTTCCCTGAAACTAAACCTGTCGCACAACTCCCCACTCTCCCGTACATGGCATTGTGAATACTTATCATACATATTAAACATTGAAAATTCACCAGTTACCCCCAAAAATCTGAAAGAAGATGCCAAAAAAGTGAGCTGAGAAGTTTTGAAATTTTTTGAAGGTCATTAAGAGGCGATGAGCGCCGTTTGACGCAAAATTTTGGCTTGATGCGGTTTTTATTTTCTTACGTCCTCAAAAATGCTTGAATTCCTTGTCTTGAACCAATGTAAGTACGAACATAAAATATTGCTTTTTAGGAAATTTCATCCTTCTGTAAAACTACATTTTGGATAAAAGTGCGTGGTGTATGAAAGTGTCGACAAAATCTGTGAATGGGGTTTCATTTGTACTAGTTTAGTGGCCTAAAAAATGCAAACCCCGAAATTGTAGCTGCTCATTTTCGCGAAATATCGCAAAAATACATATCCCATATAAAATAAAAAAAAAAAAAAATGAAAAAAAGAACACAACAAAAAAATATATAAGTATTTATTTTAAATGTATTTTGCAATGCTGAATCCAAATCCGGCCTTGGAAATGATGTATCTCATATGGTTTTTGAGATATCCTAGCAAGCAAAAAATACCGTTTTTGCTTTATTTTGAAGCTATATAACTAGAATATGGAACATTCACATAGAAAAATTTTTTAGAAAATCTTAACCCATTATATCCTGTTTTTATTAGTATCTTTGATCGCTTTTTCCAAAAAACTGAGTTATAATGGGCTTAAATATTCCACAAAAATATTCTATGGAAAATTTCATTAGAAACCGCCAAAGGCAATAATGCCTAAAACTTGCAATAAAAATAGTTATTTCAAATAAAAGTTGAGCGATTAGTTACACGCTCGGAATCATAAACACTTCCATATGTACTCGTGTAACTAGTCGCAAATAGCGATTCGCGTCACGTTACGCGACGCTAATACACTCAATCATAAAGAGAGCCTAATGTTTGCAAATTTTCTTAAGCTGAAACTAGCAAAGCTTAGTGTAGTTTACCTTCATCTTAAACATTTAGCAGGATCAAAGAGTTCTTAATGCACTAGTACTGACTCTTTTTGCAGCTTTTTGCAATCTTTGAAGTTATCAATATTTTTGCTGATGTCTACCGCTTAAAAGATGCTGATTTGTTTATTGCGTGACGCGTACAAACACATCTTAAAGGCATCACCGAATGGGGACGAAAATCGGTATTGCAGTGTTTTCAAGGTTGCTGATTACAAATCTGTGTTCAAATCTTTAAAGTTCAAAATAGCGGATCCAATATGGCGGCAAAATTTTCAAAATATCTTCTAATTTGCAAGAAAATCTGTATTTAAGGGTTTTGACAGACGTTGATTATAAAGCTGATAGTGAAAGTTTTGAATTCAAAATGGCGGAATATCAAATACCGATTTTATTGTAAATCAGAAGATATTTAAAAATGTATGCCGCCATATTGGATCCGCTATTTTGAATTTAAAATTTTTACTATCAGATTTATAATCAGCGTATATATTTAATTTAATTTAATTTAATTTAATTTAATTTAATTTAATATATGGAGATATCTAAAAAAATTTGCTGCCATATTGGATCCACCATTTCGTGTGTTAAAAATTTGATCTCAGATTT
This sequence comes from Calliopum simillimum, assembly GCA_951812925.1. NCBI lineage: Eukaryota > Metazoa > Arthropoda > Insecta > Diptera > Lauxaniidae > Calliopum > Calliopum simillimum. The sequence continues at coordinate 25,224,748 of OX638368.1, forward strand.
GTAATTCGAAAATCGAAAATCTCTGTGTATCGATTTTCGTGCTCGCGCGGTAATGTCTTTTTAGTTTTGGCCACAAAATAAGGCTAATGAAGCCATAGTGCATGGTGGAGCAAAAGTAATGTCATAATGTGAAAGTCCCATAACTTTTGTAAATAGTAACAAAAATTATTGTGCTTTGACATTTAAGTTGTAGACAGATAGGGAATTATTTAGTTAACAAAAAGCCAATCAATTTGAAGGCAGATAATTTGCAAGTAAGTATTCAAGATTCTGTAAAACGAGCACAAACGTTCATTAAATCAGGAGGTGGCCATTTGACCGATATAATTTTTTAAGCTCAACGTAACAAGTTTAACACTTTTACTTAAGCTTTTTGTGAAAACAGAGCCAAATTTATACAATTTTGTAACAAAATGGTAGCCATTTCACATTATGACATTACTTTGGCTGCAAGAACCAAAACATTTTTTCAAAATATTACTCATACGACATGTTGCCTCGAACAAATTACAGCATAGACTTATGTTCATTCTGCTCTAACTAAACACCGATGTTATTTAGAATAAAACTTTCTGAGAAAATAATATTGGCTTAAGAATGGGCTACAAAAAAAAATGTATAAAAAATGTGGCCGCTTTTAAAATTAGACAAAATTACAGAATAAAGAAATATAAAAAAAAATTTTTTTTTTTTTTAAACTCTTACAATCTGGTAACTACGTGCTGAAACAGATTAAACGTCAATCATGGATGCCTCTGGGGAAAACCCCATAGGTATGTTGTAATAACAAAAACAACAAAAAATTAACAAGAATATAAAACAAGAGCAAAACAACCAGAACAATAATAATTGTGAGCAAAAACTAAAAGCACAATGAAAATAAAGTCATAATTCATAAATGATTTATTAAATGGGAGCGGAATCAACAACAACAACAACAAAAACAACAACAATAACAACAACAACAATACGAACATATTTATACAGTTCTTCGGTTTTTCTCCTAGAAAAGAAAATGAAAAACAAAAACCAAAAAACAAGTACCTACATAACAAAAGAAAAATGTTTTTAATTTCTTATTTTATATTAAAATATTTTTTTTTTCTTTTATTTTACTTAAATTAACTTCCAGTTAAGTAGGTGTTCATGTTCATGAATATCGCGCGATGACGACGACGACGAGCATCCAATGAAAGCAAGAGAAAAGAGGGTCGCTAAGTCGGTTGGTCGCATAGTCGGCCGGATTGTGGCGGTAGTTGCTGCCACATTAGCATATCAGCGCACGCATGTGGTGCAGGAAAAAATAAAAAGTAAAAATTAAATAAAAAGAAATTGAGAAATAAAATAAATGAACAACAGAATTGAAAAGCAAAAATAAACGAAGAAAAGAGTAATCATTGAAAACGAAAAAAAAAAAAAAAAATATGTGTTTCCAAACTACAACTGAATGAAAAACCTCAAGGCCTGTAGCTCTCAAACGTTTCTATTGTTGAGTAATACAACACTTCCAGAATCGTCATAAGTCAAAAAACAGAAATATCGAGAAAAACACTTTAAAAAATTTCAAAATACAATTACTTTCATTACAGAACTAAAACTTGGAACCTTTGATCTGTGGAAAGGCCAGATACTTCTTCGAGCTCTGACGTTCTAATGTTTAACGTGAATCATATTTTTGCTGACGAATATTTTTCGCTTGAAAAATATCACCAACATCACAGAAAAGTTGCGACCTAAAAACAACAGGGTTCTAACAAAATGTGTAGCAGAAAGAACATTGTTGTCCTTAGATGACGAACTCTCTTTTTTTAATAATAATTCCAGAACTGAAAATATGTCACTAATTGGAAGATTTAATAAGAAACTGCTGTGCATTGCGTGGCAGTAATGTTATAATATAAATATATTTTTCTCATGATGCCAGTCTCAAGAGCGTCACATTTATCAACACTTTTTGGCAACATATTAATCGACTTTTTTCAGGCAACAAGTTTTTAGACACATTTTTGGACATATTTTTCGACCCTATTTTAGAGGCACATTTTTCGGCACTTTATTTGAAGAGACATTTTCGACACTTTTTTGGTGACACCTTTTTCAACACTCGACATTTTTTTGGTGACAGCTTTTCATTAATTTTGTTGATGATACATTTTCGACACTTTTTGGCGAAACTTTTATTTGACGAGACATTTTCAACACTTTTTTGGTGATGTTTTTTTTGATGACACATTTTTCCGACACTTTTTTTTGCGAGACATTTTCGACAATTTTTTGGTGACACATTTTTGACACTTTTTTGGTAACACATTTTGGGTTAATTTTTTGACATTTTTTTGGCGACAACTTTTTTTGACGAGACATTTTCGACACTTTTTTGATAACACATTTTCTGACAGTTTTTTGGTGACACATTTTTTGACACTTTTTTTTGGCGACACTTTTTTTGATGACACTTTTTCGACATGTTTTTAGCACCACTTTTTTTGATGAGACATTTCCGTCAATTTTTTGGTGACACATTTTTCGACACTTTTTTGGCGACTGCTTTTCACAAATTTTGATGATGATACATTTTCGACACTTTTTGGCGAAACTTTTATTTGACGAGACATTTTCAACACTTTTTGGCGACAAATTTTTTACACTTTTTTGGGGAAATATTTTTCGAAACTTCTTTGCAGACACATTTTTCGACACTTTTTTTGGCCAGACATTTTTCGACATATTTTTGACGACACCTTTTTTTGACGACACATTTTCGACACTTTATTTAACCAGATATTTTCGAATCTCTTTTGGCGACACTTTTTTTGACGAGACATTTTCGACACATTTTTCGGCACAATTTTCGACCCCTTTTTGGCGACACTTTGTTTTGAAGCGATAATTTCGACACTTTTTAGTAAAACATTTTTGGACGACACATTTGTCAACATTTTTTTTTTTATGACAAATTTTTGACCTTTTTTTTCAACACTTTTTTTGGCAACATAATTTTCTACTCTTTTTTGACATATTTTTTTGGTGACACATTTCTTAACTTTATTTTAAAGTGATATTTTCGACACTTTTTTGGACGACACATTTTTCGAAACTTTTTCGACCCTTTTTTGGCGACAAATTTTTCTACTTTTTTTGACACTTTTTTTGGTGACATAAATTTTTACTCATTTTTTTGCGACACATTTTTGGTGACACATTTTTCGACAATTTTCGTTATATTACGCTATATCTCGCCAACTGTAAAGGATATTTTGATGAAACTTGATATGTAGGCGCCGAATATAAATAACATACACTGCTCAAAAAGTGGGCACAATCAAACAAGAGGCACTCCCACTTTTTATTAGTTGTATTTTATATTATCTATATATTAATATGCAAAGCAAAAATTTGTCCTACCTTTTTTACTATGTTAGAAGTGAAGCACGACTTTGAATTATACACCATTAGAAAGGTATTTGTGTGTAAATGTGCACAAAGTTAAAATTATTTTAATATATTGCCATTAAGCGAGTTAAAATTAAATGCAAATTTTTCAATATTTACAATGACAGAGCACGCGGTCACACAGAGCTGAAAAGAGGATACAGCACAAAGAAAAAGACAAAAAGCTGACAGGCACTGACTTCATGTTTTTTGGTTTCACATTTGCCACTGTAACAGGGATGATAAATGAGCTTTTATAGTTTGTACCAAATAGCAAAAAAGTACTAAAACTGTTCAAAAAGTACCAAAATTGTTTAATACATTTGTGGTTAAATTTTGACCATTGGACGGTTCTAGTATAGTTTAATTTTTCAAGCCGTGTGTACTCACTTACAAATGCTCTTAGTTATTTTTGAAGCTTAAGAATCACTGCTAAGTGTAGACAGCAAAAATTAACAAAAACAAAAAAAAAAAAACAAAAAAGTTGCAGATAAAACAATGAAATTCATTGAAATTTTTGCTCAACACTTGCAATAGAGTTATTTTTAGTCATTGTTGTTGTTGTTGTAACAATTTTTGTTTTTGTTGTTGTTGTTGGCTTTCGAGATAATCATGCAATTTAATTGCTAATTAATTATAATTGCTAACTTGGCTCTAGAGCGCCAACGATGAGACAACGCAGCAGCCGCCGCACTTAGCGATGCCGACTGGGTGTGTGCTACAATTTTTCTAACAACAACATTTTGACCAATGAGCAATGGCTATGGCAGCAACATTTTTTTATTTTGCATTGTTGTGCTATGTTTTTTTTTTTTTTTTTTGTTTTTTGTTATTTTTGTTTAAATTGTTGCATTTTAATTTAATGCAATTAAAATTAAAGAAGAAAAAAAACTAAAAATTTGTTGCAAGAAATTTAACAACAACTGCAAAATATGAGCAACATCATTTTTGAATATGCATTTTTAAATAGTTTGGAAAAAAAACAAAACATGTTTTTGTTGTTGTTTTATTTCAATTCTGTTCAGTTTTTTTTTCCAGATAATTTTTTATGGCTTAATTGGTAAAGAGCTCAATAGGAACAACAGCGTGGTTTATGAGAAATCCCAAGAAATGTCGATAACCACAGGCATAAAAAATAAAAGAAATGAAATGAACTTTTGAATAGATATACAAAAGTATGTACCCTTACGTATTTTTTGACGCTTAATCCGAATACGAGGTCAGAACTGTTCCTATACCTGATGGATTCCGAGATATCCTTGCTTGAAGTTGCAGCAAGCGCTGTTTTCAGGCCTTTCGATTGTAATCTTACTTTCCGAGTCATCTTTTAAAGCAAGGACATACATTTTTTAAGTGTTTTTTGGCCATACAATTATGAGTTTTGTATGGGGGTTGAGGTGCGTTTACTTCAAATGGTGATATCTCAAAAATAAGATACCAATTGGAAAATTTTAAAGGTATAGTTTAATATTCATGCCATTAAAAAAATTCAAAAAGTCAAAAAATTTTGAAAAGTACACGAATTAATAGTGGACAACAATTTTACAAAAAAAAAATAAAATCCGGTTGGCAACACTGAAAGTTTTGAGCAATTTGAAAAAAGGTTATCTGATCGTTTTAGAAACCAAAAATTTCAGAATATTCAAAATAAGTAAGTAAAAGATTTTCGAAAATAACCAGGTGGCAACCCTAAAAATTTATGTTGGATTTTTGAAAATTTTTTTTAAGTGTTTAAATGACTAAATTTTAATTTTTATTTTTTGAATAAATGTTTTTAGCAAAACTAACAAAAAACCTGGGTGGAAAAGTACTATACGGAGAATGACAAAATGTTGCTAAAACAATTTAATCACATTGAAAAAAGCAATTATTTTGAAAAAAGTTGAAACTGGTGGATAGCCTCTCTAATTGTTAATTATTTTAATTCTAGAAAGGCAAAAAACTATGTATTGAAAAAACTTACATGGAGAACGACACATGCTTGCGTCCTTTAAAAAATTTGTAAACTTAAAACAAGTAAGGGTGTTACCTTTGGCCTGGCCAAAATTTATATGCCCTACACTGCAGCATTTTTAAAATTTTGCTTGAAGGGTAGGTGCCATACCATCTTTTTTGAACTCACGTAGGTTTTGCTCAGAACGTGCGCTAACAATTTCAAGTATCTGTCCGAAATTTGGATGCACAATCTTAAGTAATGCTTTCTTTAAAGCATTTCGAAACCTTTGAACGTAGGTGCCACACCTTCTAGTCCGCCTCTTCGTCTGAGCTTACCTAGTTTTTTTTTCAGAGCTTGCATTTGCTATACTAAACTTTTTTGGATTCTCTCAAAAAACGCTATTAATACAGCATTTTGAAACTTTTACTTACATGTGAGGAGCCACGCCCTCTTGTTTGAACTCACCTGCTTTTTGGCTAGAGCTTTCAGTCACTATCCCTAGAATTTATGGCTACATTGGTTGCGTTATCGTGAATAATGTTCATAAAATTGCGTTTTGAATATATTTTTTGCATGGGTTAGGCGTGTCCATTTACAGATATCACTCATTTTCAATCCCACGAGCTAACTCTTACAACAATGGCAGTGTACCGTATTTCATCGAATTATCCTGCTTAGTTTTCCCGTAAAAAATATTTCCACAGACGATCAGCCAACCAGCCAGCCAGCCAGACAGGCTATATAGACTCACACGGTGCCTCAAAGTCGAAATTGAGATTCGTGGTCGCACAAATGAATTTCCTCAATTGACTTTTATAGTTCAAGTCATAAATAAACAGAAAAAATTATGTTTAGTGTTCGCGTATGAGCCGTTTTTGAGAAACCCTAAAATGTTAGCGGATGATTAAGAAAATTAAGTTACACGGCTAGTTTTAACTTGGTTTTACCTCGATGTACGCAGACTCTAAGTTTTTTTGATGCAAAGTTGTTTACTGGGGTCCAAATATACAGTAAAAGTTTTTTTTTTAAATCGCTCATCGAGCTAATCGATTTTCAGGGTTGAATTTCAGATACCAAATGGTCTTCACATTGATTCTGTATCAAAAAAAGGCTTGACAAAAATTAACTGACAAACTAAGTATGCAGTTATTTTTTTTGTTTATTTGCAGATTCAAAAATGGTATTTTTGAAGATTCTGCCTGATCGCATTAACGATGTATTTTAAACAATTTTTTTTTGAAATTTTTTTTTAAAACAAAAATGAGTTTTTGCATTTTTTTAGAAAATCAGGAACAAAAGAAAACAAGAAAAATTATTTTCAATGTAAATTTTAATGTTGAATCCGAATCTGGCCTTGGAATTTCTATATCTTGAAATTTTTGTTAGAAGTTTTGTTTTTCGAGATTTTTGAGGTTATATAACAGAACAATGAAATCTTTAGCCAAAAAAACTTTTTTGACTTATTCAGGGTCGTTGATTCGGAATCTGGTAATCGTTTTTTTCTATCACGTCCGAGATCCGAGTTATCCTTCGTTAAAAGTGCGAAAAATGCTATTTTCAGACATGTGGCGTGCATCCAGGAAGTATTGTAGTTCACTTTTGAATAACTCTGATCTTCCTCTTTAAACTATATTTTGAACTTTTCCAATTGGATCATTACTTTCCGAGTTATCAACCATTAAAGTAAAGGTATACAATATATAGTCTTTCAGATGGATTTGCGATACCTTTACTTTACTGGATGATACCTCAGAAAGTAGTGATCGAATTGGGAAAGTTAAAATAATAGTTTAAAGAGAAAGATCAGGGCTATTCAATGCTACTAACAAAAGTGAACTAAGCTACACGGCAATAAATTTCGGTTTAATTTTTCAACTAAAAAAGTTAATATATTTATCCAACTAAATTTGGTCAAATATTTCAACTTAAAAGTTAAAATTTGTGTCAACTCTGAGGGTTTATTTTCTTTACTTAAAAAGTTGAAAGTGGTCAACCTAAAAAGTTGAAAATTTGTACTAAAAAAGTTGAAACAAAACCTTAAAAGATAAGAAAATGTACTAAATGAGTAAAGAACTTTTCGAAAGAAACCGATGAAACATCATGTGTATGAAGTTAGCGAAACAACTTTCTCGGATCGGATCGGGAATAGGCTTGGAATTTGCAGGATTTTTGCAGAGAATTTGTTGCGAAGAGAATGATTTTGTTGCGGTCCGTTTTCTTCAAAAAACCCCATGTTTCGCTAACTTCATATGAAGTTAGCGAAACAACTTTATCGGATCGGATCGGGAGTAGGCTTGAATTTTGCGGGATTTTTGCAGAGAATTTGTTGCGGAGAGAAAAATTTTGTTGCGCTAAAAATTAGGGAGTTATGAAAATTTTTTAATTTTTTCAGTGTAAAAATTGAAAAATTTTTTGCTTAGAATTTGCAGAGCTCTCGTTGCGATTTTGTTGTGGTAACAAAAATTTTGTTGCGATAATTTTTCTTCAAAAAACCCCATGTTTCGCTAACTTCATATGAAGTTAGCGAAACAACTTTCTCGGATCGGGTCGGCAGTAGGCTTGAATTTTGCAGGATTTTTGCAGAGAATTTGTTGCGGAGAGAAAATTTTTGTTGCGCTTAAAATTAGGGAGTTATGATAAATTTTTATTTTTTTCAGTGTAAAAATTTAAAAATTTTTAGCTCAGAATTTGCAGAGCCCTCCTCGCTAATTTGTTGTGAAAGGAATAATTTTCTTGCGATAATTTTCCTATCAAAAACGTGATGTTTCGTTAAAGTTGCTTGCAGCAGACCGTATGAAGTTAGCGAAACAACTTTATCGGATCGGATCGGGAGTAGGCTTGAATTTTGCAGGATTTTTGCAGAGAATTTGTTGCGGAGAGAAAAATTTTGTGGCGCTAAAAATAAGGGAGTTATGAAAAATTTTTATTTTTTTCAGTGTAAAATTGAAAAATTTTTAGCTTAGAATTTGCAGAGCTCTCGTTGCGATTTTGTTGTAGTAACAAAAATTTTGTTGCGATAATTTTTCTTCAAAAAACCCCATGTTTCGCTAACTTCATATGAAGTTAGCGAAACAACTTTATCGGATCGGATCGGGAGTAGGCTTGAATTTTGCAGGATTTTTGCAGAGAATTTGTTGCGGAGAGAAAAATTTTGTTGCGCTAAAAATTAGGGAGTTATGAAAAATTTTTAATTTTTTCAGTGTAAAAATTGAAAAATTTTTTGCTTAGAATTTGCAGAGCTCTCGTTGCGATTTTGTTGTGGTAACAAAAATTTTGTTGCGATAATTTTTCTTCAAAAAACCCCATGTTTCGCTAACTTCATATGAAGTTAGCGAAACAACTTTCTCGGATCGGGTCGGGAGTAGGCTTGAATTTTGCAGGATTTTTGCAGAGAATTTGTTGCGGAGAGAAAAATTTTGTGGCGCTAAAAATAAGGGAGTTATGAAAAATTTTTATTTTTTTCAGTGTAAAATTGAAAAATTTTTAGCTTAGAATTTGCAGAGCTCTCGTTGCGATTTTGTTGTGGTAACAAAAATTTTGTTGCGATAATTTTTCTTCAAAAAACCCCATGTTTCGCTAACTTCATATGAAGTTAGCGAAACAACTTTCTCGGATCGGGTCGGGAATAGGCTTGAATTTTGCAGGATTTTTGCAGAGAATTTGTTGCGGAGAGAAAAATTTTGTTGCGCTTAAAATTAGGGAGTTATGATAAATTTTTATTTTTTTTAGTGTAAAAATTTAAAAATTTTTAGCTCAGAATTTGCAGAGCCCTCCTTGCTAATTTGTTGTGAAAGGAATAATTTTCTTGCGATAATTTTCCTATCAAAAACGTGATGTTTCGTTAAAGTTGCTTGCAGCAGACCGTATGAAGTTAGCGAAACAACTTTATCGGATCGGATCGGGAGTAGGCTTGAATTTTGCAGGATTTTTGCAGAGAATTTGTTGCGGAGAGAAAAATTTTGTTGCGCTAAAAATTAGGGAGTTATGAAAAATTTTTATTTTTTTCAGTGTAAAAATTGAAAAATTTTTAGCTTAGAATTTGCAGAGCTCCCGTTGCGATTTTGTTGTAGTAACAAAAATTATGTTGCGATAATTTTTCTTCAAAAAACCCCATGTTTCGCTAACTTCATATGAAGTTAGCGAAACAACTTTCTCGGATTGGATCGGGAGTAGGCTTGAATTTTGCAGGATTTTTGCAGAGAATTTGTTGCGGAGAGAAAAATTTTGTTGCGCTAAAAATTAGGGAGTTATGAAAAATTTTTATTTTTTTCAGTGTAAAAATTGAAAAATTTTTAGCTTAGAATTTGCAGAGCTCCCGTTGCGATTTTGTTGTAGTAACAAAAATTTTGTTGCGATAATTTTTCTTCAAAAAACCCCATGTTTCGCTAACTTCATATGAAGTTAGCGAAACAACTTTCTCGGATCGGATCGGGAGTAGGCTTGAATTTTGCAGGATTTTTGCAGAGAATTTGTTGCGGAGAGAAAAATTTTGTTGCGCTAAAAATTAGGGAGTTATGAAAAATTTTTATTTTTTTCAGTGTAAAAATTGAAAAATTTTTAGCTTAGAATTTGCAGAGCTCCCGTTGCGATTTTGTTGTAGTAACAAAAATTTTGTTGCGATAATTTTTCTTCAAAAAACCCCATGTTTCGCTAACTTCATATGAAGTTAGCGAAACATGGATCGGGTCGGGAGTAGGCTTGAATTTTGCAGGATTTTTGCAGAGAATTTGTTGCGGAGAGAAAAATTTTGTTGCGCTAAAAATTAGGGAGTTATGAAAAATTTTATTTTTTTCAGTGTAAAAATTTAAAAATTTTTATCTTAGAATTTGTAGAGCTCTCGTTGCGATATTGTTGTGGTAACAAACATTTTTTTGCCATAAGTTTTCTTCAAAAAACCCATGTTTCTCGAAGTTTATATGAACTGGCTGGATTACATTTTACAACTTAAAACTAAATTTTAAAACTAACCCGTGTTTATAGACAAATTTAAACAATTTAAAACCAGGTTTTAGAGTTTGGAGTGCATTTTGAACTAAATAATAACCTGGTTTTAATTTGTCTAAATATGTCCATAACTACGGGCCATATTTTTTAAGCTTGATCTAAGCAGCTTAAAATCCTGTAAAATAACCATAATATGGATATTTAAGACGATCTGGTATCACTGAACTTGCTCATGATACTTTTCGCCATTTGCATTTGGCACAAAATTTATTGTGCATTCCTCGTGTCGTGATTTCAGTAGTACGTCATTGGTTTTGGCAGAATTTAATGAAATTGTGCAGCACTGAATCCATTATACAATTAACAAGGTAACGTCAGACACGTTTCTTGTTCTTCTTTTTTGGTGGTAAGTACTGTCAAAATTGACTAGCAAAACAACAAAAATTTTACAGTTTTCTGATTATTACATTTGTCTCTAGACGATTTGTTTGGTTGATTTCGTTCTCCGGTTTGTTCTAATTGACAATTTGGCGCTACCTTTATAATTGTATTGTATCTATTTGCAAAAAAATCGATCTTTTCTACTAGTCCTTTCCTCGAAGTAACCGCACCGATTTATGCGTTACATGTCATTTACAATCAAATGACGAAAACATTCAAATCGGTACAGAGATTCCAAAGATAGGGCTAGTAGAAATAATCGATGGCCATCAATTTAATCGCAAATAGACAACCGCAATAGGGTCCTTAGTGTTTGCTCTTGAATTATTTATCGGTGTTAATCCTTAGGTGAAAAAAGTAAGCTAGTCATTTCTGGCTTTCGCAAATGAAACCTATACCAGTTTTTCGAGCTTTTTTCGAGCTGCTAGAAAAAAAATTCGAGCTGTTTCAAAACACTAAGGAAAAGCGGAAAACTCGGAAAAACAATTTGACTAGCTAAAAGACACATTTAAGTACGACAACACTGAAAATAATGGAAGCAATTAAAAAAACAACTACTCCCAATAAGCCCAATAGTTTCCCGAAAAATCGGATAAACTTTAATTTCCTCTCGAAAACCTAAAGTATGTCATTTCCGGCTTTCGGATGTGAAACCTATAACACATTTTCGAGCTTTTTTCAAGCTGTCAGATAGTAATTTCGAGCTGTTTCGAAAAGTCAAAGAAAACCTGAAAACTCGGAAGAACGATTTGAATAGCTGACTCATGCAAAATATGGGTTTGATTGCATTATGGGGGTGTGTTACGCATGAAAACTTCAATTATGATTAAAAAATTTCCGCAGTTGGATCAGACTTTAATTTAAAAACTTATCTTTGCCAATGAGAGCTGGCGATTATTTGCCTGGAAAACTATGTTTATCATTTAACTCAAAATATTGAATATACTAGAGCAATAGTCGAAGGATAAGAAGTCAATAATGCCTCCCAACAAAACATAAAAATACCGAAAACAAGCCGAGTTTTAAATGCAAACACAGAAGAGAAGAAGGTCTATGAGAGTTCTGGACAACAAAAACGACTTTTTGTATGGAAAACCCCATAAAAAATTTTGCCCTAAAAATTCTAAAAATTGCACAAAAGCTTCATCGTTGAGATTGCATTTCCACCACACAAAGCTTGGATTACATTATGGTTCGTGTAATCGATAAATCATATTGCTTAGCATAGACATCATGTTTTGTGGCGAATATATGAGTGTGATATATTATATTTTTTGTAGCATATTTTCGGGAGAATATTTTATGATTCATAAGATAAACATTTTTAATTCTCAAATTGCGGCAAAAGCTTCAATTTGTGATATTGGCTGTTTCTTTTGACGCGTATATACAATTGTGGTAATTTTCAAATTGCGATAACTCATGAACGGTGAGTCGTACGATAGCAAGTCTAAGGGTCTTTTTTATTGAGAACCACATGCTCTACAAATAATTTTAATCATTTGTAAAAAAAAAATTATTATGTAGAAATTATTTAAAAAAAGTGATTTTTTGCCGTTTATCGGCGCTTAACCAGTTTTTATAGAATAACTGCTAAAAACTAAATTTTTTTAAAAATAAAATGAAAAGTTTTTGTAGAAAACGTGATTCTCCATAAAAAAGTTCCTAAGAATTTTATTTTGCGACTCACTGTTCATGAGTTATAGCAATTTAAAAATATCCACAATTGTATATACGCATCAAAAAAATACACGGCTATTATTATGGTAAGTTCACCAGAGGGCCCTTTCACTGGGTGATAAAATAGGGATGGTCGGCTCTTCCTATAAACCATTACCAAAAAAAATTTAAGGAAAGAAAGCATGCAACAATGTGAAAAATTATTTGCTTGTTTTGCCTGGGCTATGGTATCAGCCTTCCACGCTACATACAGAACATCAATTTGATCGGATGTCATCCTTCCCATAATATAGGGGAAAATTAAATTAGTCTAAAATTTTCGATGACCGTCCGACAGATTCGCCTCTTCGAGGCGCAGAATTATGAATGCATCCACCAATGTATCCATCAATCCTCAAAAAACTAAGAAAGGGGCTCACAGTGCTCCCTTGTTAACATTTTAGAGAGCAAGTTAGATTTTACGCTCAAGCAAGCCAAAAAATTACAAAACTACAAAATGTATAAGACTACACTACTTTTCTGCATTTCTGCTGGGAAACATGGCTTGTTACTGAACAACTAACGAACAAGCTACAAGTATTCGTCAACAAATGCTTAAGGCGTATACTAAAGGTTTGGTGGCCTCGCACTATATCAAATGCCGAGCTACATCAAAAATGCAAACAGAAGGCTATAGCAAACGAGATCAAGCTGCGCAAATGGGGATGGATTGGTCACACTCTCCGGAAACCACACAGCAAAGTTTGTCGCCAGGCCCTTGAGTGGAATCCACAAGGCAGTAGAGGACGTGGTAGACCCAAAACCAACTGGAAAAGGTCGTTGGAAAAGGAAATCCAAGAATCGGGAAAATCGTGGCAAGAGATCAAAGTCATCGCAAGGTATCGTGACAAATGGAGAGATTTCATATTGGCCCTATGCTACTCCTAGGAGTTAAAGGGGAATACGTACATATAGGGGAGGGGGGGCTAGTGTGGACTGGGGGCTAGTGTGGACAAATTCAAATTCTCGCTCCGTTTTGAATTTTTTGTTTCTGTTTTATATTTTTCAAGTTGGTATTTGCACTCCGCATCACCAAAAAAAAAAAAAATTAATTTGTTGACAGTTCAGCTTTCCATGATAACGTGACCGAACGTGTTTTACGCAGGAAAAAGGTATTTTTTTGTTGTTTCGTAATTTCAGTGATACTTTTAAACTTATTATTCATCTGCTGTAGTTTTAATAGATAATACAACTTAAAATAGTGTTTATTTAAACCATTGAAATTATTTTTGAAGAACTTTACCGTAAGATTAAAAAAAAAATATTTTTGTTTAAAAAGACATGAAGGGGCTAGTGTGGGCAACTGAAATGGTGCTAGTGTGGACATGTCCGCAGCAGCTGAAATGACTCCAGAAATTGTCAGACCATTTCTAAACGCCGGTCCAAGAAAGTACTTTACTAAAAAGAAAGAACGACAGATTCACGTATCCCGATTTACCGGATACCAGCGAAATTTACCGAAATGAAATAGTGGCAAAGCTGCCACAACCACAACAACTGTCGGAAACATCTCGATCAGCAAGTTATATGAAGTTTGAAACAACATGGACAAAAAGTATTTTTTATAGGCCAAATTGTCACGATCCACGGTTCTCAAGATTTCGACATTACGTTTCTAAAAAGAAAGAACGATAGATTCACGTATCCCGATATACCGGATACCAGCTAAATTCACCGAAATCAAATAGTGGCAAAGCTGCCACAATCACAACAACTGCCGGGAACATCTCGGTCAGCAAGTTATATGAAGTTTGATATAAATTTCTCCAAATACAACATGGGATAGCAGTTAATTTTTTATTTGTATTATTGTTTGTATTACATCATTATTTTCTTGAATAAACATGTATCTGAGCTCTTTCTTAACGTTTTTGTATGAATTATCAAGTTTCTTATGGTGTCCACATTAGCCCCCAGTCAAATCACACTAGCCCCGTATAAGGGGCTAGTGTGGACAAATGTAAGCTCTTTTTAAAATAATTTAATATAGCATTTATGAAAATAAAAAATCATAACTATTGATGCAATTATGAAGGCAAGAGGTATAAGTAATTGCTAAAAATTACTTTATTACAAAAATGATATATTTACATATATAATTTTGAAATTATGTAGAAATTGTCCACACTAGCCCCCCCCCCCCCCTCCCCTACAGTATAAAAATCGAAAACGGATTACCATGGTTGGACTGGACGGGGGTAGGTGTTTTTCGATACTTTTTGACTCTTACCGATATATGATAAGTTTTTCGATATTTTTCGGCACAAGCACCTCACCAATTTTCATGTTATTCGGTTTGGAGATACACTGAGCCTGCTAAATCTAAAAAAGGTTACTAATGATACTCAATGTTCTGGCTTTCTTTTTTACCATCTTATCTTATCCTTTTAGGCCAAAATTTGGCCACCGGCGATACTGGTAACAATAATAGCCTGTTTCTACAGAAGACTTAGCTGAGATTAGTAAATCCTATCCGTTTCAACCGGCTGAAATAAATTTATTTCTGTCAGTAAATTTCAGAAGCAGTAAAATTAAACTTATATTTCATTTTCTTCTTAATATTTATCTTCCATTTGTTTTGTGTTCATGCCAATTGTCAAAGTTCCAGGGGTGTCACTAGATCAAAAATTGACAAAATCGGTAGCCTTGTTGTGATTAAGGCACAGATTTAAATTTGAATTTCAAAATTAAATTGAATCTCAGATTTATTTTTGTATGGTAAATCATGGGATCAACGTCCAGATTAAGAGTTAAATCTAGAAACTGCCTTGGATCCCATTTTAAATCTTCGGTGGAAGCAGGCTATAAGACTGTGCGATATCTAGAAAATATCCATTTAAAAGCCAGATTTGGCCTTTTTTTGGATACAAAATTAGATCAACACAAATTGAAGCATTTGCCGCAATTTGAGAATTAAAAATGTTTATCTTATGAATCATAAAATATTCTCCCGAAAATATGCTGCAAAAAATATAATATATCACACTCATATATTCGCCACAAAACATGATGTCTATGCTAAGCAATATGATTTATCGATTACACGAACCATAATGTAATCCAAGCTTTGTGTGGTGGAAATGCAATCTCAACGATGAAGCTTTTGTGCAATTTTTATAATTTTTAGGGCAAAATTTTTTATGGGGTTTTCCATACAAAAAGTCGTTTTTGTTGTCCAGAACTCTCATAGACCTTCTTCTCTTCTGTGTTTGCATTTAAAACTCGGCTTGTTTTCGGTATTTTTATGTTTTGTTGGGAGGCATTATTGACTTCTTATCCTTCGACTATTGCTCTAGTATATTCAATATTTTGAGTTAAATGATAAACATAGTTTTCCAGGCAAATAATCGCCAGCTCTCATTGGCAAAGATAAGTTTTTAAATTAAAGTCTGATCCAACTGCGGAAATTTTTTAATCATAATTGAAGTTTTCATGCGTAACACACCCCCATAATGCAATCAAACCCATATTTTGCATGAGTCAGCTATTCAAATCGTTCTTCCGAGTTTTCAGGTTTTCTTTGACTTTTCGAAACAGCTCGAAATTACTATCTGACAGCTTGAAAAAAGCTCGAAAATGTGTTATAGGTTTCACATCCGAAAGCCGGAAATGACATACTTTAGGTTTTCGAGAGGAAATTAAAGTTTATCCGATTTTTCGGGAAACTATTGGGCTTATTGGGAGTAGTTGTTTTTTTAATTGCTTCCATTATTTTCAGTGTTGTCGTACTTAAATGTGTCTTTTAGCTAGTCAAATTGTTTTTCCGAGTTTTCCGCTTTTCCTTAGTGTTTTGAAACAGCTCGAATTTTTTTTCTAGCAGCTCGAAAAAAGCTCGAAAAACTGGTATAGGTTTCATTTGCGAAAGCCAGAAATGACTAGCTTACTTTTTTCACCTAAGGATTAACACCGATAAATAATTCAAGAGCAAACACTAAGGACCCTATTGCGGTTGTCTATTTGCGATTAAATTGATGGCCATCGATTATTTCTACTAGCCCTATCTTTGGAATCTCTGTACCGATTTGAATGTTTTCGTCATTTGATTGTAAATGACATGTAACGCATAAATCGGTGCGGTTACTTCGAGGAAAGGACTAGTAGAAAAGATCGATTTTTTTGCAAATAGATACAATACAATTATAAAGGTAGCGCCAAATTGTCAATTAGAACAAACCGGAGAACGAAATCAACCAAACAAATCGTCTAGAGACAAATGTAATAATCAGAAAACTGTAAAATTTTTGTTGTTTTGCTAGTCAATTTTGACAGTACTTACCACCAAAAAAGAAGAACAAGAAACGTGTCTGACGTTACCTTGTTAATTGTATAATGGATTCAGTGCTGCACAATTTCATTAAATTCTGCCAAAACCAATGACGTACTACTGAAATCACGACACGAGGAATGCACAATAAATTTTGTGCCAAATGCAAATGGCGAAAAGTATCATGAGCAAGTTCAGTGATACCAGATCGTCTTAAATATCCATATTATGGTTATTTTACAGGATTTTAAGCTGCTTAGATCAAGCTTAAAAAATATGGCCCGTAGTTATGGACATATTTAGACAAATTAAAACCAGGTTATTATTTAGTTCAAAATGCACTCCAAACTCTAAAACCTGGTTTTAAATTGTTTAAATTTGTCTATAAACACGGGTTAGTTTTAAAATTTAGTTTTAAGTTGTAAAATGTAATCCAGCCAGTTCATATAAACTTCGAGAAACATGGGTTTTTTGAAGAAAACTTATGGCAAAAAAATGTTTGTTACCACAACAATATCGCAACGAGAGCTCTACAAATTCTAAGATAAAAATTTTTAAATTTTTACACTGAAAAAAATAAAATTTTTCATAACTCCCTAATTTTTAGCGCAACAAAATTTTTCTCTCCGCAACAAATTCTCTGCAAAAATCCTGCAAAATTCAAGCCTACTCCCGACCCGATCCATGTTTCGCTAACTTCATATGAAGTTAGCGAAACATGGGGTTTTTTGAAGAAAAATTATCGCAACAAAATTTTTGTTACTACAACAAAATCGCAACGGGAGCTCTGCAAATTCTAAGCTAAAAATTTTTCAATTTTTACACTGAAAAAAATAAAAATTTTTCATAACTCCCTAATTTTTAGCGCAACAAAATTTTTCTCTCCGCAACAAATTCTCTGCAAAAATCCTGCAAAATTCAAGCCTACTCCCGATCCGATCCGAGAAAGTTGTTTCGCTAACTTCATATGAAGTTAGCGAAACATGGGGTTTTTTGAAGAAAAATTATCGCAACAAAATTTTTGTTACTACAACAAAATCGCAACGGGAGCTCTGCAAATTCTAAGCTAAAAATTTTTCAATTTTTACACTGAAAAAAATAAAAATTTTTCATAACTCCCTAATTTTTAGCGCAACAAAATTTTTCTCTCCGCAACAAATTCTCTGCAAAAATCCTGCAAAATTCAAGCCTACTCCCGATCCGATCCGAGAAAGTTGTTTCGCTAACTTCATATGAAGTTAGCGAAACATGGGGTTTTTTGAAGAAAAATTATCGCAACAAAATTTTTGTTACTACAACAAAATCGCAACGGGAGCTCTGCAAATTCTAAGCTAAAAATTTTTCAATTTTTACACTGAAAAAAATAAAAATTTTTCATAACTCCCTAATTTTTAGCGCAACAAAATTTTTCTCTCCGCAACAAATTCTCTGCAAAAATCCTGCAAAATTCAAGCCTACTCCCGATCCGATCCGATAAAGTTGTTTCGCTAACTTCATACGGTCTGCTGCAAGCAACTTTAACGAAACATCACGTTTTTGATAGGAAAATTATCGCAAGAAAATTATTCCTTTCACAACAAATTAGCAAGGAGGGCTCTGCAAATTCTGAGCTAAAAATTTTTAAATTTTTACACTGAAAAAAATAAAAATTTATCATAACTCCCTAATTTTAAGCGCAACAAAATTTTTCTCTCCGCAACAAATTCTCTGCAAAAATCCTGCAAAATTCAAGCCTACTCCCGACCCGATCCGAGAAAGTTGTTTCGCTAACTTCATATGAAGGTAGCGAAACATGGGGTTTTTTGAAGAAAAATTATCGCAACAAAATTTTTGTTACTACAACAAAATCGCAACGGGAGCTCTGCAAATTCTAAGCTAAAAATTTTTCAATTTTTACACTGAAAAAAATAAAAATTTTTCATAACTCCCTAATTTTTAGCGCAACAAAATTTTTCTCTCCGCAACAAATTCTCTGCAAAAATCCTGCAAAATTCAAGCCTACTCCCGATCCGATCCGAGAAAGTTGTTTCGCTAACTTCATATGAAGTTAGCGAAACATGGGGTTTTTTGAAGAAAAATTATCGCAACAAAATTTTTGTTACCACAACAAAATCGCAACGGGAGCTCTGCAAATTCTAAGCTAAAAATTTTTCAATTTTTACACTGAAAAAAATAAAAATTTTTCATAACTCCCTTATTTTTAGCGCCACAAAATTTTTCTCTCCGCAACAAATTCTCTGCAAAAATCCTGCAAAATTCAAGCCTACTCCCGATCCGATCCGATAAAGTTGTTTCGCTAACTTCATACGGTCTGCTGCAAGCAACTTTAACGAAACATCACGTTTTTGATAGGAAAATTATCGCAAGAAAATTATTCCTTTCACAACAAATTAGCAAGGAGGGCTCTGCAAATTCTGAGCTAAAAATTTTTTAATTTTTACACTGAAAAAAATAAAAATTTATCATAACTCCCTAATTTTAAGCGCAACAAAATTTTTCTCTCCGCAACAAATTCTCTGCAAAAATCCTGCAAAATTCAAGCCTACTCCCGACCCGATCCATGTTTCGCTAACTTCATATGAAGTTAGCGAAACATGGGGTTTTTTGAAGAAAAATTATCGCAACAAAATTTTTGTTACTACAACAAAATCGCAACGGGAGCTCTGCAAATTCTAAGCTAAAAATTTTTCAATTTTTACACTGAAAAAAATAAAAATTTTTTATATTTCCCTAATTTTTAGCGCAACAAAATTTTTCTCTCCGCAACAAATTCTCTGCAAAAATCCTGCAAAATTCAAGCCTACTCCCGACCCGATCCATGTTTCGCTAACTTCATATGAAGTTAGCGAAACATGGGGTTTTTTGAAGAAAAATTATCGCAACAAAATTTTTGTTACTACAACAAAATCGCAACGGGAGCTCTGCAAATTCTAAGCTAAAAATTTTTCAATTTTTACACTGAAAAAAATAAAAATTTTTCATAACTCCCTAATTTTTAGCGCAACAAAATTTTTCTCTCCGCAACAAATTCTCTGCAAAAATCCTGCAAAATTCAAGCCTACTCCCGATCCGATCCGAGAAAGTTGTTTCGCTAACTTCATATGAAGTTAGCGAAACATGGGGTTTTTTGAAGAAAAATTATCGCAACAAAATTTTTGTTACTACAACAAAATCGCAACGGGAGCTCTGCAAATTCTAAGCTAAAAATTTTTCAATTTTTACACTGAAAAAAATAAAAATTTTTCATAACTCCCTAATTTTTAGCGCAACAAAATTTTTCTCTCCGCAACAAATTCTCTGCAAAAATCCTGCAAAATTCAAGCCTACTCCCGACCCGATCCGAGAAAGTTGTTTCGCTAACTTCATATGAAGTTAGCGAAACATGGGGTTTTTTGAAGAAAAATTATCGCAACAAAATTTTTGTTACCACAACAAAATCGCAACGAGAGCTCTGCAAATTCTAAGCTAAAAATTTTTCAATTTTACACTGAAAAAAATAAAAATTTTTCATAACTCCCTTATTTTTAGCGCCACAAAATTTTTCTCTCCGCAACAAATTCTCTGCAAAAATCCTGCAAAATTCAAGCCTACTCCCGACCCGATCCGAGAAAGTTGTTTCGCTAACTTCATATGAAGTTAGCGAAACATGGGGTTTTTTGAAGAAAACGGACCGCAACAAAATCATTCTCTTCGCAACAAATTCTCTGCAAAAATCCTGCAAAATTCAAGCCTACTCCCGACTCGATCCGAGAAAGTTGTTTCGCTAACTTCATATGAAGTTAGCGAAACATGGGGTTTTTTGAAGAAAAATTATCGCAACAAAATTTTTGTTACCACAACAAAATCGCAACGAGAGCTCTGCAAATTCTAAGCAAAAAATTTTTCAATTTTAACACTGAAAATATTAAAAATTTTTCATAACTCCCTAATTTTTAGCGCAACAAAATTTTTCTCTCCGCAACAAATTCTCTGCAAAAATCCTGCAAAATTCAAGCCTACTCCCGATCCGATCCGATAAAGTTGTTTCGCTAACTTCATATGAAGTTAGCGAAACATGGGGTTTTTTGAAGAAAACGGACCGCAACAAAATCATTCTCTTCGCAACAAATTCTCTGCAAAAATCCTGCAAATTCCAAGCCTATTCCCGATCCGATCCGAGAAAGTTGTTTCGCTAACTTCATACACATTGAAACATCGTACTCTTTGAACCAAACATAAATACAAAAAAAAATTAAGTATGGTTTGCATTACGTGCCCACCACAAGTCGCCTCATTGGCGCTTTTTCTAACATTGTGAACAACTTTCAAGCATCTTCATATATTCACTCTTAAGCATAGACTGGTTGCGAATCACAGTAAAAGTTCTAATTTTTCAGTATTTTGCCGAAGAACAAATAGAATCAATCAGCAAGCAAGAGACATCTAACATTGAATGTTTCAAACAAAGCCGACTCAAAATGTGTTCGTGTGCTTAAAAATCCAAGGAAATCAACAGCGGAAAGTTGAAAAAATTAACAAATAAGTTGCTTGTTCTTCTCAAAGTTTTGTATCAACAAAAGGGTGTCAACTCCAAAAAGTTTAAAACTCAAATTCCGTATAAAGTTGAAAATTTAAACTGAAATTTACTACCGTGTACTTCGTTTTCTGCACTTTAACCCAAGGATAACTCGGATCTCGGTTGCCAGATTACGAATCAGCGACCCTGAATTAGTCAAAAAAGTTTTTTTTTGGCTAAAGATTTCATTATTCTGTTATATAACCTCAAAAATCTCGAAAAACAAAACTTCTAACTAAAATTTCTTAAAAACCAAATAAGATATAGCAATTCTAAGGCCAGATTCGGATTCAACATCAAAATTTACATTGAAAATAATTTTTCGTGTTTTCTTTTGTTCCTGATTTTCTAAAAAATGCAAATCTCATTTTTTTTTTAAATTTCAAAAAAATTGTTTAAAATACAATATTTCTTCAAAAATACCATTTTTGAATCTGCAAATAAACGGAAAAATAATTGCATACTTAGTTTGTCAGTTAATTTTTGTCAAATCTTTTTTTTTGGTACAGAAACAATGGGAAGACCATTTGGTAACTGAAATTCGACCCTGAAAATCGATTAGCTCGATGAGCGATTTAAAAAAAAACTTTTTCTGTATATTTGGACCCCAGTGAATAATTTTGCATCAAAAAACCTAGAGTCTGCCGACATTGAGGCAAAACTAAGTTAAAACGAGCCGTGTAACTGCATTTTCTTAATCTTCCACTTATACCTTAAGGTTTTCTCAAAAGCGGCCCATGCGCGAACACTTAACTTAATTTTTTCTGTTTATTTATGACTTGAACTATAAAAGTTAATTGAGAAAACTCATTTGTACGACCACGAATCTCAATTTCGACTTTGAGACACCGTGCTCAGGAGGTGATACTGATCAAGAATATATATACTTTTCTATACCTGCCACGCCTCCTTCTCTGCGTTACAAACGGAAGGACAAAGTGAATATACCCTGGGTGTGGGGTATACAAAACGCAGGAACGATGAGTCGAAGCCTACTGAGCTGAAAATGCACTGAATCTTCTCTATCTCTTCTTTTTTAGTTCTTTTTTTACTACATACCTATTTAAAAAATTTACAATTAGAATTAGAAAAACTTAGCGGAGATTGTCTTAAATGAAGGATCAACTTCAAAGTATATTTTTAAAGCTGTTCGTATAGAAAATATGTAGTTGAAATATTAAATTTTTAATTTAAACATAGTTTTGAGCGTCGAGACATTGAATGGTACTTTTTTCGGAGAATCACCCGCTTATACACTTATACGCTCAAAATTTCAGAAAGTTTGTAATATTTGATATGACACAGATATCTTGAACCAAAAAAAAAAAAAAAAAATATTAAAATTGGGTATGCAGAAAGTTGATTTCAAGCTGTAGATTTATAAAAATTAAAAAAAATTATCATTAATATTGGCATTGCGTTAAAATTATATTTAGATAAAATTATTTTGCTTGATTTTAGCAGTGGCGCCTATCGCCGCTGTTTCGTAGCACAGCAGACCAAGTTGGTCGCGTTTTGCTCATTGACAGTATATTCAGCTCATTGTCAGAAGAAGAAAAAAAAGCTCAGTTCAGCTGCTGGGGCTTGTTTTGTACTAATTTACAGGACAGCTTCAAAAAAAGAAAAAAAAAAAAAATACTAAATATGAAGAAATCCTGCGGCTTATTTAGTGTCATGTTTGTGGCAAAAGAATTTGTATGTTCTTTGTTGTTAGTATTGTTTTTGTTGTTTATAGATGCAAATACTCGCTTTATACATGAAATATTCTTATGTACACTGCGAGAAAATTTTTCTTTTACTTTAATATATTTATAATTAAGAGTACAGATCACACATATGTCAAATTGGTATTAAATAAAGTCTTAAACTTTAGTATCGGATCAACAACATACTTCTACCTACAATAAGACATACCCTTCTCAACTTACGAATTTTTGTTGCCAAGTCAGTCACCCGGCTCTTTGAGCTCACAAATTCTTCTAATCTACCATTGAATAAATTAATTAATAAGACCGAAAAAAGAATCACCTGGAACTTTTAACGAAAAATTAGAGAAATATGACCATACATTTTTTGCAGTGTACCCAAAGAACGCACCACAACAAGAAAAAAATCGCCATACCATGACATGACACTGTTGTTGAATTGCTGGCGCTGCATGCTGCGGCAACAGAAAGTCTGACAAATTTCTCAGTTGGAGACAATATATGACTTTGGCTAAAAGAATCAGTCGACAAATAAACAAAAAAAAAAAAATCGCAAAAACAAAAAACCTGATAAAACTAAAATGATTTAGTATATTTGTAACTACATCTATATAATGTGAGACATAATAAGGCGGGGAAAAAAGGGGTAGGTTAGTCAAGTTGATCTCTTATTTTATGAAAACAATTTTTGCGTTTTAAATCTGTAAGTCTTTGTCATATAAAGAAAACGTATTTGAGTTTAATGGATCAAAGTTTAAATATTTGCATTAACATCATAATTGTTTGGCAACACGCTAACGTCCGCCGTCAACATGCGTCGTTGTCAATGGTAGTAATGTCCGAATTGACAGCAATGTTTTTAACGCCCATAACAATTGTGAGGGCTATAAAGTATCGTTGCAATAGACCATGATTACTCGATACCATTTAAAATGCTTTAAGTATTGTCTATTTTTTGTTGGGTTATGGACATTTCTTACCGGATTTTCAAGTTCCGTCCTATTCTGCAAAACCCAAAAGGATACCATCTTTGGTATGGATTCATATGAAAGGTAGTATTGTCTTCTTTTCGTGAAAGATATTTAAGTAATCTTTAACTAAAAAATATTAAAAATAATACTTTTTCTCAAATAGCAAAGTTTACTTTGTACTTGTAGATCGATTCACTACGAAATAGATTAGAACATGAATATCTAATAAGAATCGGCCAATTTTGTGAAGCAGTGTTAGTCGATTGTATATTTTAATATTTACCATGCAAACCATTTGATATATCAGCTTGGTTTTGAATTGATATAAATGTTGTTTTCTTTTCACGAAAAATACTATAGAAGACCTAAAAAGTAGGGCATGGAGGCTTTGTTTTAACCTTAGTACTTAAAATAGTACTTTTTGTAAGAGCCAAAAAACTTACTATGTACGTACGTATATGCCTCCTGGCTTATTACCTTTCCAAAAATAGACCAGAACATCTGGTCTGGTTACAGGGGCGTGGAGAGAAAATCCGAGCCCGAGGGAATTATATACCGGGCCCCCTCCACTATTAGTATTCCTTTTTTATTTGATAATAACCCACAGTATGCCCAAGAGATATATGAAATGTGCAAAGTTGTGATTTTGTTTGCTTCCCGCCGATATTCATGAAATAAATGACAAAAAATAAGATTTCGATCGGTCTTCGATCAATGCTTGAAAAATATACTAAGAAAAGGCCCGTAACTTCAAGACTATTGGTTTTTTTTCGGAGATGTCATTAAATCAACTTTTGTAGAGAATAACTAGGCCAATATTATATTCATACGAGTAGATGATTTCGTTCCAAATATTAAACTTGTCGCTGTTTTTTTAAGAAAATTTTCAGGACTAGAAATTGATTTTTTGTAAATTTCAAATGGCGAAATATTTGCTCTGGAAGTCATATGTTGTAGGAAGTTAAATGTAAATTAATTAAAAAGAAAAAGTTAATTACAAATACTAATAATTAAGGTATGAATCTGGTCTCAAAGTACTGATTTATGTCTTCAAAATGAGCTATGAAATGGTCTTGTAAAATTTTTCTTTCAACAAATAATATTTTCTTAAAGGCAGGATTCGGTACCTTAAAGTTTTTAAGTTATGTAGCGTGTAAAAGGATATTAATTTTATAAGTTTTATTTTCATATAGTTGAGAGTAAAGATGGGCGTTGGCTCGAGTTTTATTAAAGGTCCTCGGGGCTCTACTTACCAGCGATGGGTTCGAGCTTTGAAATCGATTTTCATGCGAGCCCGAACCTAACCACAAAAGGACCCGCGAGGACCCGTAAATCATACAAAGGTTTAGAAGCACGAGCTAGGAAAAAACTCTGTTCTTAAATAAAAATATGGAAAATAATGCATAAGTGAAGTGTTAAGAATGAAAATGGAGTAAGCTAAGTCAAACAAAAAAAATTATTAGATTTGTCCAAAAAGCTCAAGTGAGCAGACAAAAAAAAAAAAAAAAATTAAAAATAAAAATTGTGCGGGCCCGGGCTTTTTCTCAAGTGCTTGTTTTGTGTTCGTCGGCTGGGCCGGTTTCCTCTAGTTGAGCGTAAGTATCATAAGTAATATAAATTTTATTAATGAAGATATTCTTTCTGCTTAAATCCGGGCCCTCCAAAAAACTCCGGGCCCGGCCGAATGCCCCCATACTCCCCCTTCTCATCAGGCCTGTCTGGTTATGCTAAGCACCGAATTGCAGTATTATATCTCTATTTTTAAATTTATGCAACAATATATTGCATTTATGTTATAATATATAATTCGATATTGTCAACATTTCATTCATTGTTCTCACTTTATGTTCCACAACATCGATGACACTATGGCAAACATGATTTTACTTTTAAATAATGTCATGTACCTATTGTTGGTGGTGGTAATTTTTTATTTTGTTGAGGTTTTTTTTTTTCAAATAATTCCTTTATCAGTTTATGGGAATCTTTATAAAAACAATAATAACCAGTAAAACTACAACAATAATAAAAACGTTTTTATGTAAATATGTATGGTTCAAAGTAGAAAAAATGTTCCCCTTAAGTAAAATTTCAGCCTATACTCGCTATTCTGTATCGCAAAAGTTGAGAGGACATTTTTTTCCTATAAATTGCAGTGAAACTAACAATGGTTGTCAGTTTAAACAAGTGAGAACTATTTTCTGCATAAAAACATGTAAAACAATAAAATAACTACTGCCTTATATGGAATACACTTGAAAAAAAAAAATGGCAATTTTAATGAAAAAACAAATAAAGAGATTTATCCTTTACTTTTGGCGCCCAACGTGGAGCGTCAGAGAAATTTCAATTCAATTATTTTTTCAAAGAAGTATCAAAAAAATTAAATTAAATTCAACCAAAATTTCGACCAGCAAAAACAAAAAAATAAAAAAAAGAACACTGGTTCACAAAAAAAAAATAAAAATATTTCCAATCCAACTTTCCCTTAAAAATTGTTTTGATATTTGTTTGTATGACTCCTATCCTGCCTCTACACTGAAATATAAGCTACCAAAGACTAATAAGTCAGCTATTGACGCTTATATGCTAAAAAATACTATTCTATCAGACAGCAAAGCGACACTTTTATTCATAAACTTCCTCAAAATAATATCGATGTTAGTTTGGGAGTGACTTCAACTACTTATCAGACTCACCTCCCGAAATAAAGTTCACCTCATTTGGCTAGCTGGACATAGAAGATTTTACAGCAATGAAACTGCAGATGAGCTTGCTAGGAAATCATAATCAAACCGACTTGTTGGAACTACTCCATTGTGCGACCAGCCTTGGAGTTTCATAAAATTCATTCTAAACCATTAGCTGGTCATAAAAGTTCAAGAAGACTGTCCCAGACAAGAAAAATCATTTATGCAATGAGTTTCCAAACAAAGAACAAAACAGTTACTTGTGCTGAATGGGAAAGGTATACGAACTGTTACAGAAATTCTCATGCGATGAACAAATAATTGGAAAAACCGCTAGCTATTTGGGAGCTTACATTGAGAGTATCTAGGAAACAAAATTTTTTGCTTTTGGACCACTCTTTAAACAGCCAAAATAGTATTTTTTCTGTAACTTTGGCAGGTGTTGTACGATGTTTAGAAATTATATATTATTTTGAAGTCTTCATTTTTTCTTAATTAGCACTTTCTGGGTAAAATGTAAATATTAATATTTTAAAAACTTTATTTTTATAAAGAAAAAATGGCATTTAGAGAGATATGAACTTCAGAAACTAGATCGTACTATGCAAATATGACTTCAGAGATCAAAAGAATGTGGAAACAGCATGTAGGCATAATTAATCTCTTTACAGCGATATTTATTTTTTAAACATCGGGCATCACCACTTGAAGTTACAGAAAAAATACCATTTTGGCTGTTTTTAGAGTGGTCTAAAAAAAAAAAGTTTTGGGTTTCCTAGATACTTTCAAGGTTAGCTTTCAAATAAGGGGCGGTTTTTTAAACTTTTTTTTTTTGTATGGAGACCGACCCGGCCTACTGCCCAGTTAGGAAACATCTCACCAACATGGGACAAGTCCAGGATGCATATCGTAGATTCTGTAATGAAGAATAGGAGACAGCAGAACATAATCTTTGTCACTGTGACAATCTAAGTAGCATGATAGATTTTATTTGTTTTCTATTGCGTATTGTTCTATTTCTGAGGGGAGTGGCTTAACTCCAAGGCACATAATGGCATTAATTAATGCCATCCATCGACTTATGTACCGACTTCTAATTACATCGTATTAGAGTTTGCATAAGAGACCTTATATGTAGCGGTGAGGTTTGGCGACTGAACCCCAACACTTTACTAATTAGAGTTCGATCCATTTCAAAATGTCTATATTACAAACCACTTTGTTTATATCTTCATAATTAGAGTAGCCACTTGCATATAAACTTTATGCACTGTAATCAAACCAAAATACTGTAATGTAGTACATCATAGCATCGGTTTATTTACAGCTGGTTGGGATACTGGAATTTTCACGAAACTTTCAGTTACCTCTGGACTTTATTCAATATTCAAACAAATATCATGGCAGAGCTTTCACTATAATTATAGTATTTGTTCATACTGAGATGGCGCTATGCTATGTGCACTAAGTTATAAAGTTTTACTATTATCAAAGGGATATATAACGAAGAGATGCAAAGAAGCACTGGAGCAATTTTTTGAAGTTTGTGCGAAGAGTTATATAACCATGAGACGCAAAGAAGCACTGAAGCAATTTTTTGAGGTTTGTATTAGCTGCAGACGGTAGCTTTAACGAATTTAGAAGTTGAACGGCAGCGTAATTCAACCAAAATCTATTTATATCTCTACGCTTTCGGATGAGAAGAGATGTATACAGATTTTTTGGTTGAACTTCTAAATTCGTCAAAGCTACCGTCTGCGGAGAACACAAACCTCAAAAAATTGCTCCAGTGCTTCTTTGCATCTCTTGGTTATATATCTCTTCGCTACGAGTACATACATTATTTTTGTTTCTATAAATACTAAGGGGCTCTGCATTCTACTCGCTTCACTCGCCAACCCCCGCGTACCTCTTCTTCTTTTTGATTCACTCTCTTCCAATCTGCGCGAAAAGATTATTTCTTATCACCTTGTGTTTTGAAGTTTTTATTTGAGACACACATTTTCAAAACTGTGTTACTGTTTTATTCAATACACAAACCTTCAATCTGTATTAACACAGCGCTTGATGAAATGTAACGCATATAAATTGTTACAGCGCTTCTAAAACTGTAAAGTCACAGTGCTCTCAAACTGTAAAATCACTGTGCTTCTCAAACTGTGTAAAGGACGAATTACTTCAGTTCTCCTCAAACTGTGTGAAAGCTGCTCTTTGCGCGAAAGACTTAGGAAGCAAACTTGATGCCGCGCGCGAACACGATGACGACTGAAAACTATTTTATATAATAGAAAGATTTTTCAACTTAAGAATTATCATTTTCAAACATTTTATCAGTGTAAAAGTGACAAGCATCATGGATGTCGAGGGTGAACATATAATGAATTGAGTTAATTGCAGTTGTAGATAAAAATTACAAAGGTTTTAAATAATTAGCGGTTTTTTTTTCGCCATTTCCAACACAAAAAGAATATTTGACCAATGCGCATATTAAAAACTTTTTTTTGTTGCTGTTTAAATTTCCTTCTTTTTTCTTATTTCATATGACTAACAACCAGAAACAAGCTCTTTATGGAAAAAATATTGTTTGAATAGTCCAATGACAATGTTGCCACTGATTGTTGGGGTGTTTTTTTTTGTATTCGAGCCATGTTTTTATAAAAATGGTCGTTTGATATTGTTTGTCCTCAACTGTTATTGTTTTGTATCCGATAATGTTCACTGAAAGCAATTAAATCTAATTATAATGTGTACATTAACAACAGCAACAACAACATAAATAACAATGCAACCAAATACCATAGTAAAAAGCTTTTAAACATGGATGCCTTTAATATTTGTATAATTGTGCATATTTATATTTGGCATGGTTAACCCTAATACACAGGCTTTTGTGGCAGAAATATATTTGTGGGATTTGTATTTTACGACAGCCCTTCGTCCACTAGAAATGCTTTGGTAAGGCAACTTAGTTGAAATGTGCAGGAAAAGCTCGAGTTGACCTTACGTTCATCGATAATTTTACAAAAACCGCTTTATAAAAAGCAGCCATATTTGAAACTTATTCTTAAAAGCGCTATAATCAAATAAAAACTAAGCCCACATTTTATCTTTAAAAATATTTTATACCATCGTAAGGTGGAATATTCTCGTTGATACTCGCAACAGCTTCAGGCGCACTGAGATGGCGCATGACTCAACTACGTCAATTGACATCTTTACAGGGGCCCGCTGCTTTGTTTATTTCACTACTAAAATTGTTTCTTTTCACCGAATTTTTCACGAATTTCGATGTTTTTGAGTTGGGAATTTCGAGCTATTTTCGAGCTTTTCAACAGTAGTTTCGAGCTGTCTGGGAAATTTTCCATTTTCCAGAAACGAGGAAAAATTGTTTTGCATGGCTTAATTTATTTTTCCAGCCAGACGAATCCGCGGGAAGAGTAAGCGATGGAATCTTTTAACGCAGAAATTTCGAGCTAGTTTCGAGTTTACCTTGAATGAAGTGTTTTCCAGAGAACCTTAAATTTCCCCGGTAAATCTCAAAAAAAAAAAAAAACGAACACATGAGAATATTTGGCGACCATATCATTTGACACACGAACTTCGAGCTAGTTTCCTAATTTAAACTGTTCCACTTCTTACGAGTATATGGGTGATTTAGAAAAAAGTCGCATTTTTCTTTAAAAAAAAAAGAAACTAGTAAGGATGCAACCTTTGGCCTAGCCAAACGTTATATACTCTGCACTGCAGTATTTATTAAATTTCGCTTATATGGGAGGTGCCATGCTCTCTTGTCCAAGTTCACCCAGTTTTTGCTCAGAGTTTGCTTTTATAGTCCTTGGTGTTAGAGTGAAATTTGGTTGGATTATCTCAAAAAATGTTTCCAGTATGGCGTTTTGAAACTTCTGCTTATATGGGAGGTGCCACGCCTTCTTGTCCAAATTTGCTCAGTTTTTTTAAAGCTTGCGCTTACAATTCGTAGTATTTATGTGAATTTCGGTTGCATTGTCGCGAAAAATACTTATAAAATTGCATTTTGAATATATTTTTTGTATGGGTGGTAGGCGTGTCCGTTCACCGATTTTGCTCATTTTCATGTATAAGGTATAAAAATTGCAGTAAATTTGCAGATGCAACTTAAAAATACCCTATGCATTTACATTAGCTGTGTTTTAGACGCCAGTTTTCATTGCTTAACCAAGCACTTTCTGTGTTGGATATGGTCATTTTCTGCAAATTTAAGTTTTGTACCTACTATTCCCAAAAAAAAGAAGAAAAAAACAAATTCCCCGCAATCCATATGCCCTACGTGTGACTTGTGCCTAAACGAACAAAGCAAGTAGCATAAAGAAAGAAATAAAAAGCAGAGCAGCGACTAGCCCTAGCTCAATACCCTCACAGCCAACAGGCCAACCCGCCCGAAGGCAAGAGGCAGGAGAGTTTAAGCGGCCGGCTTCACTAGAATCGCGGCCATCCCGCTGCAATTCAGAAGAAGCAGGATGCTCCAAAAGAGACCGAACGCAGGATACTGTTATTGCAAACGATAAAAGTAAAAAACAGAAAACATCGAGCGCGTATAACGAGGGATGTTTTAAAACTGCAATCGTAGATGAATCTTCGACTGATAAAAAAATTTCGTCAGAGAATTGGAGCTTGTTGGAAAATAGACTGTTACTAGCTATAACAGAAACCTTGAGGGAGAAACCGAGTCTAGTTACTTTGGGAACATTTATAACAGGGACGGTTTCAAGATCCTCTCCTGCAAGTCTCAGGAGACTCTAGATTGGCTCAAGAAAACCGTCACTGGTATAAGTGGTCTTTGGGAAGGGGCAAGACTCAAAGTTATGCCTGAAAAGGACCTTCCAAGCCGGCCAAAGGTACGCATCTTCGTAACGGGCCCGAAGATACCAAGAGAGAGATTGCAAGAGATGCTGCGAAGCCAAAATAGCTACATGTACCCATCAAATGATTGGGAAATTATAAAGATGGATGATCCCACACCGACAGGACAGTCCATAATGGTGGCTGTAAACCAACAGACTATGGGTCTCCTGGAGAAAAATGGGTCGAGAATGAGTGTGGGTCTGAGCAGTGTGGCAGTGAGGCCGGTGGTGTGGACGACGGGTTCTGCACAAAAGTGAATCAATCGTGGTGATGAAGGTCCTTCAAATAAACCTACATCACAGCATTGAAGCTTCTGCTAACCTGCTCGTCCACATCACTAAGCACAGCACAGATCTCGTACTTATTCAAGAGCCTGGGTAAGGGAGAAACATATATGTGGACTAGAGCATGATAGCTATAATTTATGTGTTATAGCGAACAACAGTAAGTTGAGAACATGTATTTTAGCTAGGAAAGAATTAAAATTAACCCTTTTAATTCAATATAGTGGCCAAGACTTGACAACGCTGCAGCTGAGCAGTAAAGATAGGAAATTATTGATATCATCAGCATATTATCCGCACGATGATGAGGACTCACCACCACCAAGGTTGATTAAGGATCTTGTGAAATACGCGAAGGTAAATAATTTAGGTTTGATCATTGGATGTGATGCTAACGCACACCATATTTTATGGGGTAGTACGGACACAAATGCCAGGGGAGAAGCAGTCTTAGATTTCATTTTAAGAAACTGTTTAGATGTACATAATAGAGGATCAGATCCCACTTTTGTGACAAAAAATAGAAGTGAAGTGTTAGACTTAACTATTTCAAATCGGCTGACGGATATAGTGGTGACAGGATGGAAAGTCCTGGATGACATAAGTTTTTCAGATCATAAGTATATAGAATATATACTTGGCATAAATAAACCTATAAAGGAGTTTTTTAGAAACCCGAGAAAAGCAGACTGGGAGGAATTCTCAAGTTCTGTTGGCACTTCGAGGAAATTAACGCAAATAGGAGAAATTAAAACAGAGGTAGATATTGAAAATGCTTTAGGCACAATTACGTACGTACTTAATTCTGTTTTTAAGCAAGTCTGCCCAGTAACAGTAAAGAACAAAAGAAAAGTGAATCATAAATGGTGGAATGAAAACCTTAAGGACATGAGGAAAGAAGTAAGGAAGGCTTTTAATTTAGCTAAGAGACTAGGAAATGAGCTTCAATGGCAGAAGTATAGAGACCTTCTGAAAAACTTCAAAAAGGAGCTAAGAAAATCCAAAAGGAAAGCTTGGCGAGATATACCAACGGATATTGATAATATAAAAGATACCTCAAGACTTCGGAAGGTACTCACAAAACAACTACACGTACCAAGTAACCTCAAAAATAATGAAGGATCTTGGACAAATAGTAATGAGGAAACTCTAGACCTGCTCTTACAGACACACTTTCCAGGTTGTGAAAAAGGTGGGCAGAATTTCAGTGTAGTTAATAGTTTAAATTCTAGGAACTATGCTCATAGTGTGTCAGAATTAGGAGGCATAATTTCACTTGAAAAAGTGGAATGGGCAGTAAAAACCTTTAGTGAATACAAGTCATCTGGTATCGAATTTTACGTATGTTCTATATTCTAGTTATATAGCTTCAAAATATAGCAAAAACGGTATTTTTTCCTTGTTCAGGCTAAGATATCTCAAAAACGGTATGAGATACAGCAATTCTAAGGCCAGATTCGGATTCAGCATTGCAAAATACATTAAATATAATTGTTCTTATATTTGTTTGTTCTGTTTTTTTTTTCTTAATTTTTTTTATTTTATATGGGATATGTATTTTTGCGATATTTCGCGAATACTAGCTGATCCGATTTTCGTTTTTACATAGTTTTGATGTATCAGCATGAAAGAATAGTACCGCATTGGCAGATTTCGTCGGCATTTTCGGAAACCTAAAAGTTCGTTCAGGAGAGGTGTGTAAAAGAGAGTTTTCACATTTCAAAATTAGGCATAGTAAGTTAGGGTAATGTGGACTATGTGGGTAATGTGGTGCACCCTTTTATTTCCCAAATATAACACTTCTGGTTATTTGTGCATACTAAAGCTCGAAATACATATTTTTTACGCTCTTTGGCTTTTCTGTTATGCTCCTTAAACGTGTGCAATTTCTTAACACATGCTGTGAGGCCAAATTGACTTTCTTTAGTACGTACTGAATAGCTTAATAATTTCCTCAGAACTCTGTTTTCTAAAATTCGAACAACTCTAATGCATTTGTGGAGCTATTATTCAACGAAAAAATGCATAAGCACGTCTGATTTTACATTGCTTTTATATATTAAATGATTATTTTAAAAAAGTGATGATTTCGGGTAATGTGGCCTACCCCATATTACTTAAAGCTGATTACTATTGCACCTTAAAAAGCTAATTAGATGTGTGGGATACCCGAGTTTGAGTAATATGGTGCACTATTTTACGTATGATTCGGTATTCCTTATGACTTATTCATTTGTTAGTATGAATTTGGTTTATCTCACTAAAAAATATTCTTTAATAAGCCTTTACAGCTATTTTATAGCAATTATAATCTAAAATAATACAACTCGACTTTCGGTCAACAAAAGTTGCGAATAACGTTACTACTTAAGGAAATGGACAGGGTGATCCACATTACGCAACACTTTTCTTTTTCAGCTATTTTTAGGTACTGTCAATTTATTTGGCCTCACGCTTGAAGAAGTTAATATTTTAGTTTATCAATTATATAATAGTAAAAACAACAGAATAACTAATACAAATAAATTGACCAAGATAACCTGCTACCATTACTTTAATAGAAATTGGTGAAAAAGAAAAAAGGTAACCACATTAGCCTAAGTTACTCTACTTTTGTTTAATGAAATATAGTATGTGTCACATTACAACTATCTGTAGTTTGCTATAATAATATCATAATACTTGGTAGCATACAGCTGGTATTTTTGTGTATTGTAGTATTATTGCCAGATGTCTGTCTCCAGTACAAGAAATTCTTATAGGCGTTAATTTTTTCTTAGAAACATTTGCCATGTGATTATATCTAATATCTAATAGTTACAACAAATTGCAGCTTTATAAGATCATATTCGAATGTTGAGGTTATATCTTTTATGTTCAATGAGAACTTGTAATGTTTTATTGATACAAAGGAAGCGACTTTAATTATCGTGTAGAAAATGTCAATCTTCGTCATAAGAATTGACAGTGCGGGCTAACACAGCTACATATGTGAAACGCCAAAGAAAATGTGGCAAGAAATGAATGCAGATATTGAAATTTTCTTATAAAATTTTGACAAGAAAATATCGTTTCTAAAAAAAGAAAAATTAGGTTAGCGTTCTAATTGATAAACCTTAGTCACAAAACGATTTGGACAATTTACATGATATGCGGGGTTAACTTAAAAAGAATTTTTTGAGTGTATAAGACTAACATAAACTCTAAGCTTGGTATTAACTACACTTGAAAAGATATCAAATCTCAAATTTAATAAAAATGTACAAAAAATACAAAATTTTGTAATGAGAAAATTCGTTTATCTTAAATGAAATTAATAAAAGTTTAATAGAGTTCAGAACACAAAGTAACCGTAGAAGATGATACCACTCGCAATGGAATCAAATAATCAAACAGTTTAACCTTAAAGTAACAAAATACAGCGCCCCCAGGGTCAAATCCACTGTGGTGAGTGAGTACGCGTTTGAAAAAATAAAAAAAATATGAAAAAAGTATAACCGCTTGAAGAAGAAGATGTTCTCACAGCGATCTAACAATGAGATGATCGCACCGAACGCGCAAACAAATTCAATCTAAATTGCAGAGTTTGTTTTACTGTCCAGTCCAGGAACCAAAAACACTACAATGGACGAGTAGACTAAGTGGAAGAAAATAAGATGTGCGTTTAATAAACAAAGCAAACACCCAGCACCAATAATTCCACTGATCGCTGTTCGAGAGCGTACAGAGCAGAGGCAACTCATTGATCGGATGATGTGATCACAAGCAGCAGCAGCGGCAGCAAATAAACGCCAATGCTCCAAAGCCGACAATCGTGCGGTGCACATTTTACTATATTTTTGGACTTAGAATTCATCTTTTTCTACGAGAGTTAACCACTTCTACTCTGTTTGTGCGCGATGTTATTTACTGATCTTGCTGCAATGACGCATGCGCATGCGCGCGCGCACACGCTTTCATTGCAATGATGTCCAACAGCTCAGTTGTTGTTATGCAATTCGTAGTGGCGCAAATAAGATTGATCTGCTTTAACTTCTATGCTTCTATGCCTTACTACTACTGCGATTGCTGTTGCTGCTGCCTTGGTCTGACATGGTATGTTTTTGGCAGCATCACAAGACTTTTGGTCTGAAGTACTGCTAGACAATAGAGAATGCGCAGCACAGCAAACAACTAAAGCTGGCGCGTTGAACGGCTTTATGGAAGCGGTAATTTGTTATCAAGATGATTTATGAACCGCATATAGTGGGTGGAGATCAGCAACAAAAAACAAAGAAAAATAAAAACAAGAAAATCAGTTAAAACTATGATTGCTATGGAGAAAGAGAGAGGGATATAGCGAGAGGGAGAGAGATGGAGTGAGTGAAAAGAAGCAGTACGCCACATCTAACTTTGTGATTCCCTTGCCTGCCATGTTAATCACACCCTCTTCTAGTTTGTATCATAAAATATGCTGTTTCCAATTGGGGTGCATCGAAAAATTAGCACAAAAACCGTATCGAATAGTACCAACTGGTGGAAATGTTGAAGAAGTTCGCCAATGTTGCGGAAGTTCAGAAATGTTGAAATATTTTATAAAATAGAAAAACGTTGATAAATTTTGAAAAATGTTCCGAAAGTGAGAAAAGGTTGAATAATTTTGAAAAATTCAAAATATATTGCTAAGTCCCTAAACGGTTGAAAACATCGAAAAATATGAAATAATTTTGAAAAATGTTGATAAAAACATTGAAAGATGTTGCAAAGAACATTGATCCTAAGCAAAAAACTGGGTTTTCTCCACTCGAAATTCGGCAATTTCGCTTCTTTACATATCCAAAAATGGGGCTTATCGGAGAACAAAAAATATCGATCAAGCTGAATCATGTTCTCGGCTCATTCACCGAACTTAGGGTTAGATTTTCGAAAATAATCAGGTGGCAACCTTAAAGATTTATGTTGGATTCTTATAAAGTTTATTTATGACAAAATTTTAATTTTTATTTTTTTAATAAATGGTTTAAGCAAAATTTAAAAAAAATCGGGTGGCAACACTGAAAGTTTGTACAGTTTTAAAAAAGTTTATCTGTGCGTTTTTGAAACCAAAAATTTCAACTAAGTCAAAAAAAGTAAGATGTGGAAAAGATTTTCGAAAAAAAAAAATTGGCAAGCCAAAAAATTTATGTTAGAGCGTCGCGAGGTTTATGGACAGCCCCTTATCATAAAAAGGAAAATAGTTCACCAAGTCTAATGAATCTCTCGTAAGAAAACCATTCTCCTAGAGTAAGTTTGATGGGAGAGTGACAATACGGGAAAATGACTAGACGGGAGAATGACTAGACGGGAGGATGATAAAATTTTGCAAAACAGTAATATCGCAATAAAAATAGCAATTATTTAAAAAAAAGTTGAAACTAGTGAATAGCTGCTCTAATTGTTTAATGATTTAATTATATAAAGATAAAAGAGTATGTGTAGTAATATAAAAAAAATTACAGGGAGAATGACATAGCAAAATTTTGCAAGCAAATGAAGTATTTCGGAAACTAAGTTTTCCTACACACAATTTTTGTTTTCGAAACACCCCACAGTAAATTTTTTGTGTGTTACTGACTTTTCGTTTGTCGTTGCTGATTGCCATTTGGTAAAACACTTCGGCGTGTGTCTGACTTCGGGAATATTGAAGCATCATTTCTACAACAAACAAAACACTAGATGGCGTTAGTCTCGCCACTATTGATGGATTTGCAAATTCAAGCCAAGATACAACAGCACAGTACAAAACATAAACCAAAGTCTCGTTTGCACCACTGAACTTTCCCCCCACCTCCCCTCACAAAGTGTTTGTTGTCCCACCATCAACCTTTTAATGTAGAATAACCATTACGTTTGCTTGCAAACTCTGATTTAATCTAGCGCAGACATTGACCGCGCACGATCACCTCTTTGTGCGCATTCAATTCTCAGATTCATGAAGCGCTATGCCGGACTTATGTGTCTGTCCACTTTCAAAATGCAATGCGCACAGGAAAAAAAAAAAAAAAATTGAAGCTGCCTTATGCGCAGACTCACTGACTCTTCTGATATGTTCGTTGAGCTGGAGCTGTGCGCTGAGTAACTGATCTCTGGCGTAGAATCATTGCGCATTGCGAATCACGTTTCCGCATTCGTTCGTTTTGGTCAAACTGCTGCGCGCGCGCGTTAAATGTCCGGGCTAA
Source organism: Calliopum simillimum (assembly GCA_951812925.1). Classification (NCBI taxonomy): domain Eukaryota; kingdom Metazoa; phylum Arthropoda; class Insecta; order Diptera; family Lauxaniidae; genus Calliopum; species Calliopum simillimum. The sequence goes on from OX638368.1 coordinate 25,262,768, forward strand.
ATATGTTGTTCCTTCCTTCTGCTTTGGCCACAACGTACTCTTACATACCTAGTTGTATTCGTAGTGCCATGATAAATGTTCGACCCTCCGGGCAAAACAAATAGTAATAATAATAATATTGGTAATACTTGTGGTAATGCGAATATTGATGCGATCTTCATGCCAAATAAAAGTGATATCTAAATATTGGAAGTAGAGGGAGAAATGTTTACATTGTTGTTTTCGCGCTGAGAATGTTGTCGATCCTTCGCAGGGAATTCATTGTTAGCACATGAATAAGTACTCCATTGGCAATCTAGTTTGCATTTATGTGGCGCAATTTCTTGGCATCTTTTTTATTAACCGCTAAATAGGAGGCTGGAAAAGTACATCATTTAAGCGTTAAGTTGAATAAACAGTTTTTAGCCAAATTGGGCATACAGGAAACAATTACTCTTCGTAATGAATTTTTATTGTCAGAGTGCACATTCTTTTATTTTGCGTGTCATCTATTGATTTCTAGAATTTTGTAATATTTGCACAATAATGAGAGTTTCCTATTATGATCAACGCTAATATCTGGATATTCAAGTCATTTCTTCTTCATAGGAATGGGAGAAGTTCAAAATACCCCAGATGAACTTTGAGTATATAGAAAGCGTCGTTTAAGATTTTAGAATCGCATGAATGTCTAAGGAAATGTATGGGTGATTCTCCAAAAGATATACCATTCAAGGTCCATATTTCAAATTTGACATTTTAACTATTTAAAACAGTTACTTAACAAGGGTTTCTATACGAAAAAAATTCTTAATATTTTGCTATGAAATTATAACATAAAACGTTTAAAAGTCATTCTCCCTGCTGACCTTAATCGCTTCATAGTGCACTTAATTTGCCCGTTTCGCACATTATGTTATTTTCTCAAAAACACTTATACGACATTGTTTGTATAAGTATACATAATAGTTATTGTTTTTCTGTGTTAACTCTTCCAAAAAAATTTTTTTATATAGAATTGACATACTTACATAGAAGTTGGTCCCACATTTTAGACTATCTCCGCTTAGTTTTTCTTATTTTAACTGTAAATTTTGTTAAATGTTAAGTAAAAAGAGAACTGAAAGTGAAGAGGAGATTCAGTGCATTTTTAGCTCAGTGAGTTTTGGTTTTTCGATAGTGAGTCTTCGTGCGTTTTTTTTTTAAAAGTTTACAAATTTTGTAAAAAACGCATGTGTGTATCATTCTCTGCATGAGTTTTGTTTATATTACTAAACATATTCTTTTATCTTCACATAATTAAATCAATAAACAATTAGAGCGGCTTTCCAACAATTTAATTTTTTTTTTTAAATATTTGTTATATTCATTGTGATATTACTGTTTTTGCAACATTTTGTCATTCTCCGTTTGGTCATTCTCAGCATAGTAAGTCTCTACCTGTTTTTTTTTGACAGTTTTGCTTAAAACATTTATTTAAAAAATAAACATTAAAATTAAATAAATTTTCAGGGTTGCCACCTGGCTATTTTTGAAATCTTATATAATCCTTACTATCTTTGATTAAATTAAAATGTTTGGTTTCAGAAATGCTCAAATAAACTTTCCTGATTGTGCAAAAATTTTTAGGGTTGCCACCAATTTTTTTGTTGTTGTTATTTTTGTTCAAATCAAATTTCGGTTCGATGATTTTTTGACGATTTAAGAGTCGATTAATTTTTAACGATCCAAACTAATAATTTTAAGTGTGTAATTAACGTACAACGAACGTAAAAAGTAAGATTCAAAATAAATTAAAAAAAAAAAAAATGATCTGGCAACCCTAAAAATTTATGTTAGATTTTTCTTAAGTTTATTGAAGCGTTTTGAGACAAAATTTTTTTTTTATTTTTTGAATATATCGCTTTAGCGAAACTTAAAAAAAAATTATATGGCAACCCTGAGAGTTTATGTTCATTTGTTAAAAATGATCCAGAAATTAAGAAGTTAAATAAACTGAGGGATTTAGTCAATATAAAGTGATATGCGAAGGAGTCATGTGGGATCACAAAACAGAAGGCGAACGATCTTATAGTTAGGGAGCTGGTGGCCGAAAAAATTATGTGGTAACATCGTCAGACAAACAACATTTTTTGTAAAGATTAGACCTCAAATCCATAGGAGCACTGATAGATAACAGTCCGGGTCTTAAGCATATTGGGGACCCAATCAATGATCATAACGGGTATTCCCTTTCTCCATTGACTTTAGTCACGTGTTGTCAAAGGCTCAGTGTATGTTAATAGATGAACAGAGGGCTACTTCCTTGGCGGTTTTAGTCGACTTACCTGTTTGGTAAGCATATTGTACAGTATAGGCCGATACAATTTGGTCGTGTGGTCCGTCTTTTTCGTCACTCGCAACTCGGGTTTAGTCCAGCATGCAGGCACTATTCCTACTTAGTTCTGGGCTTTGTTCAAAGATATAAGTTGGAATGGGTGCCAGTATATCTAGACCTTTTTATAAAAGACAAGGTTGAATATTATCTATCCCAGAAGATGTAAATGGACTAAAAGTGGAGACTGCCCATTAAACTTTGCCAATGATAAAGAGGTTTCGTCTGGTTGCCACCGGGAATTTGGTGTCCCTGATTTGTTCTCCAGACTCCTCGCTTCTAACACAGTCTGCAAAGTGAGTGTCCAGTAATAGCAATCCTGTCTCTTCCAGACTTTCCGTATAACCCCCATTTTCCTTTTTAAGTGTTGAAATGTCGTTTGAGTGGTCTTTTGAAAATAACTTTTTGAGTAGTGTAGCTGTTGGGAGTGTTTCAATCTTCTCAAAGAACTCTCTCTACGATACCCTTATTGACCGCCTAAGCTCCTTATTAAAGCCTGTTAGGGCAGTTCCATATGTTTCCCAATCCCCATTGGACTTAGCCCTGATAAAGAGTTGACGAGATTTTAGCCCCAAATTATCCAAGTCCCCGGTCCACGAGGGCACGTTACGAGAACATCTTTTAATTTTTGGTGTGTAGCTTTTCTAGAAGACTTCAGTGATAATATTTGTAATTGAGTTTACTTCGCGATATAATTCTTGTGAGTTAGTTATTTTGCCACCCAGGCATCCAATACCTTGCTCTAAATGTATTGTTTAAAGAGACCAGTTGGATCCTTTAACATCTCTAACTGCAAAGGTGTCTTCGCAGTTACTCCTCAGATCAAAGCCTATGTAGCGTTCTCATCCAGCACTTTCCAGTTAGGGATGTTATTAGAAATAAAAGAACTAGCAACGGTAAGATCTAAAACCTCTGTCCTAACGACATTTACAAAAGTGGGTTCATCGCCCCTGTTTTCTACAATAACACTAAGTTTTTTGTAGTAATAAAGTCAAAAATATTACATTTCCCAGGAGTAAGTATGTATTACGGTAAATGAGGGGCTTTGATGAAGATGTCCCTGTTGAACCGTTACTATATGTAATTTTATTTTTGTACTGTACACAACTTCGGAAGGTAAAAACCTTAGAGTAGCGGATTGGATACGGCAAGGATCCAAGCTATCCTTTCCTCAAAGTGCTCTTTTCAGACATATGACGCAAGTCCAGGAAGTAGTGGATTAGATAAACGTAAAGGTTTAATGAGAAAGATTTGTGCTATTCATTGCCGTTGACAAAAGTAAAGTACGCTATTGTCTGAATGTGCGCCAAATGCCGGAAGAAATCGCATTCTGCACTTTAGGCCATAAATAACTCGGATCACAGACTTGATAGAGAAAAACGGTTGGCAGAATCAGCGACCACAAACGAACCAAAAAAAGTTATCGAGGTCTCATTAAAAATTTCGCGTTGCAGAGTGTAAGGCGTTTAGTTCCCAAACTCAGTGCAGTAGAATCGCTTAGAAGATAGTTCCGAAAAAATGCGTACAATTTTAGTTGGATAATGAGTATGTGCATAAATCAAAATGCAGTACTGACCCCCGCCATTCCCCTAGTAGATTCAAGTGTTTTCCTTGGTTGATGGCTCTATCCCGTCATGGAATTAAACACAGTTCAAAAATTCGCCTTTCGCTCTTACCTTAAGATTCATTACAATAAAGAAACAAACGCGCTTTTAATGAAACAAACCATTCAGCAGATACCACTTCCCAAACAACGTGTGTGGGCGTCCAAAAAACCAACTTGTATTGAATTTCTCCACACAAACCGCAGAAAAATGCGACTGCCGCCATGTGAATTTCGAGAAGTTGTCAATATTTAAGCGCTTAACAATAACAAAATCCAAGGTTATCGCTGCGTTGGCGTAGTCATTAACATCATATATCAGCTCATAACGAACTGGCGCTTCTTCAACAAAAAGGCTTCCAATTGCTCCTGTCAAACCGCATTCAACTGACCGCATAGCTAATCGGTTAAATTAGCCATAAGAAATCACCCACAATAGAGTGTATCATAACACTGGATCATATTTCAGAAGGGATATTAATAACAACACCCGCATAAAAGAAGCAGAAGACGACCGAAAACCAAGGAATGCATGCCATCACCGCAACATTGAAATCGAACTCTGTTGAGTTTGTGACAGACGTGTGCCACAGGTTCTTCTTCTCCATTCACAATTTAACACTTGCGTTCACATTTTCGCTCAATCGTTCGTTGACAACACGTTGAAATTGTGCAGTTGATCGCGTTGTTGATCGTAATGTGCAGCCTCGCCTGTCAACCTGTTTGTCAAGTATCTCGCACTTCACATCTTCTGCTTCTGTCACATTTGTTGCTTGCGGTTTACGTTCGTTGATGATCATTTTGGTAATATCCGATTACTGATCTTCGTTGCGATCTTAGGGCGCATAATGTTGGTTAAAGGCGAAAGTTGGCGGTAGTACCTTTATTTACAGACAGATTTTGTGCAAAGTAAGAGCTGCCTTTAATTGAAAACAATTCGCTTAGTGTTAAGAATTGGTAGAGGTGTTCGTTCAGTTGATTCAGCTTCTCCCATTGATTACAGTTATTTGACCAAATCGTTTCGCTACTCTGCTGCGCGTTATTTATGCGTAATCATTATTATTAAAGGACATTACGTTACACTGTTGCTGCTGGTATTTGGAATATGTCCCAGCTACACATTGTCAACCATGGGACACTTTAATTTGAGATATTTATGTACGTGAGAAAGGTTCGCTCGATTGTTGCGTCTGTTGTGCATCTCGATAGTGCCAAATATATTCGCATCAACTGTGTGAAAAGATGAAACAAGTTTAGTGTGAATTTAAAAATTAACGTAAAAGACTCCAAGCCAAAATCATAGGAAGATACTTGCGATCAAAACAACAACATTTTTATCGGAGAGGGAAACATTTATCCACATGTGCACTTTGAAAAATTTGTCCATCGAAATTAGATTCTACTAGAATTGCTAATTTTTATATTCCCGAGACATGCTCAATCTCAGTCCCCATGCCAAAATTGCTCACAATCAATTTTAGCAGAATCACTGAGTTTCTTCCTTAAAAAAGCTTTTAAAGAATGTAGACCTCAACAAACTCCCAAAAACCACCGAAACCCATACTGAACAAGGGAACAAAAACGTCCATTGAGAAAGTTCAACTCCAAGCCGAACTTTCTTCATAAAGCAAATGAACACAAAACAGGAAACAGTCAGATTACACTCAAAACACTTATAATAACACATTAGAATAATTTTTATGATCTTCGCTTTGCGAAAAGTGTAAAATTAAGCTAAGCCAACATAAGGATACGTTGAGAAGAGTTGAGAATTTAATATGACGAGGGTGTCACATTAAAAAAAGTCATGTAGTTGTTGTTGTTTGAAATACTGAGAACGAGAGAGTGAAATACGACCATGCAATTCATGAAAGGAATGGCGAGGTGTATAGAAACAAGGTAAACTTCAGCCTTGATAATACAAAACTAAATTCCAGTACAAAGTTTAACAGAATACGATAAAAGAAATTTTCGCAGAACACGATAAAATATCATGAAGTTCAGGACGCTTACATTCAAAGACATGCTAAAAAGAAACTACGGGTAGGGTTAATAAGGAAGCATTTTAGAAAGCCTTTTGCTGTAACTTTTTCACCGTTTATCTTGGAATCTATAGAAGCTATATTGATAAAATTTAGTATGTGGGTCCCGAATATATGTAAGTATCAACTATTTGTTGAAAAATATGCGAAGTGAGGGAGCATTTGAACATTTTTTTTTTTAAAGTGAGAGGTATTCGAAATAAGTTTGAGAACCTATGGTGTAGATAATAGTTCTTATGGTATAGCGACATATGACAAAAAAAGGATAAAAAAGGCCTGTACAACATGTCTGCACTCTTGTTTATTATTATTATTTGAAGGCTCTGGATTGCACTGTGACCTAATAAGATCTCTTTCCCTATAAAAACAGTTCCAGACTATCTCTAAATCTTGTTACTGCCCTAGGATTAATATTACCTAGGTCATTAAGATCTAAAATCTCGGCACCTCGGTACTTAATTCTGCGTCTTAGCGCAACGGAGCAAGCATTGTCATATGCTCCGCTGTTTCCAAGTCCTCTTGACAGATTCTACAGGAATCGTCGTCTACCAGACCCATCTTTTTTAGCTGATAATTAAGTTTACAATGCCTTGTCATTGTTTCACTTTATGTTTTTATGTTTATCTTTGTTGCATGGATTTAAAACAGCTTCTACTTTAACATGTTTTGGATTGATTAGCCTTTTCGCTTCCCAAATGCCTTCTTGAGCTTTCCAGTGGTCGGTAAGGCTTTTTTCTTCCCATTCTCGAGTAAAGTTTATTTTTTTTTATTTTATTATTCACTTCACAGAAGAGCTCTGTTCCAATGAAAGTATTGAGTGCGCCTCTCATGGCCAAGCAATTTGCCCTTTCATTACCTTCATGCTTTTCGTGCCATGGTATCCAGATCAGAGCAACATCATTCCTCCTGGATAACAGAAGTTCAAAACACTCACACACAAGCTTTGAGTGTATTGTAAAAGCTATTAAAAATTTTAGAGTCGCTTGACTGTCCTAATAAATGTATGTGTCGGTGCCGGAAGTGCTTCTTTGTAGACATTCTCTGGCGCACAACTCTAAAGCGTGGACCTCCGCCTAGAAAATGGAAGCTGTTTTTCCCATCACAACTGCTTTTTGGAATGAGGTAGTCTAAGGACCGCACAGGCTGCTCCTTTCTTAACCATAAGGTAAAGAGGAGGGAGTCTCGTAAGCATACCAAGAGCTGCTGTTGGGCACGTCCTTAGTGACCCTGTGACACCCAAGCAAGCTATTCTAAAGATTCTGTTTAGTTCCCTATAAGCCTATACTTGGTCTACCTTTGGCTTCCATGCTTATGAAGCGTACGTGATCATTGGTACAGTAATAGTTTTATAGGACCACGTAATAATTTTTGGACGTAGTCCCCATGTTTTACCATAAAGCCGTTAGCACCGTTATCCACAAGTTTAAAGTTTCCAGGTTTAGACGATTGCTTACTCAATATCTTCTCCTTAGCGTCACAGTCCTAAGTGGATCATTGCTTCTAAAACAATCTGCTACTAATTCTCTTGTTCCATAGCTAAGTCTCTCAAACTTCTATTTCTCAACTTTCTAAGGTCTTCTTGTACATCATCTAGCCAGCGTTTTCTCGGTCGTTCTCTTCTATGCGCTCCACAAAGATGCAGGTCAAAAGCTTGGCGGGTGATTCCATTTCTGGCCATTTTTATTATATTACCCAGCCATCTGAGTCTCTGTGCTTTTATGTATCTTAGAACATTTATATTTTCAATGAGTCGTTCTAGTTCATCGTTATATCTAATGCGGTATTCACCATCGGGCCGTCTGAATGGGCCAAAGATTTCCCTCAGTATTTTTCTTTTAAAGCACATGATTTGGCTAATGTCGTTCGATTTCAGTGTCCAAAGCTCTCGGGCATATGTGAGTGTGTGGACGCACCAGTGTCTTATACATTCTCAACTTTTGACCTCTTGATAAAATTTTTGATTGGAACAGATGTATGCTTGCGTAGTATACTGTTTGCAGCTTGTATTCGATCATTTATACCTACCGATGTATTTTTGCTGGCCGATATAGTAAGACCCAAGAATTTAAATTTTTGTATTGTACACTTTCAAATGTTCAAATATTCTTCAACTCCAAGTGGGCTATTGTCTGTTGCCGTAGATCGCACCATGAATTTAGTTTTATCAGAATTGATTTCTTGTCCCAGTATTCATATTCTAGCTTTCTAATACATTCACTAAATCGGGCTTGCTTTTTGCACCTAGCAAAGTGTCTTCGGCGTAAGCGAATAGTTGAAACTTGTTATTGAAGTTTGAGCTAATGGGGTTTATTTTTTAAATGATTGCGTGAAGGATAGATTAAACAGAATATTAGATCATACGTCTTCTTGCTTGACACCTGACGTGATAGAGAATCATCCCGAGTGTTCTCTCTGTATCAAAAGTTTAGCTGAAGCGTCGAATGCTTGTTTAAAGTCGACAAAGAGACAGTTTGAATCAATGTTATATTCGCAGAACTTTCCAAAGGTTTAATTAATGACAAGTCCCTGGTCAATTGTAGATCGGCCATTTTGGAATCCGGTTTACTAATATAATGAGCTTTTAAATTTTGGGGTGGTACCTGTTCGATTTTTATGGACACGAAAACCACCAGTTTCAATGAAATTTTCAGAGTAGGTTAGTTTAGAACAGGGGAAAGTTATAGGTTACAAAAATGGGCTGTGCCACACCTTATGATCGTTTGATTAAGAGGTAAGGAGAATTATTTGGTTTTGACTTTTGGATGAAAATTCGTATTTCTTTTCGAACGTAACTCCCCAGCAAAAGTAGTAATTGATCATGAATCATTTATCATGAATCGTTACTTTAACGAAGAACACATAATTCTCGAGCCAAACTAGGAAGTTCAATTGCTAAGCATTAGCATAAGAATCTTTATAGCTCTAACTACAAAGTAAACAAACACAAAAATCACTTTCAATGTTTGTAGTCTTCAAAAACACTTATGAACACGCAGCCTTTTTGGCATTGGAGCTTCCAACGCACTGCCATCAATCTATGATGTTTGTACGAAAAAGAGCAAAGCTATGGTAAATCTTGCTGCCTTTGCCATAGCTCAAACGATGCATGTTAAATGTTGAAAATGATGAAAATTAACCGCAGGCAGTTCTACGAGTGTCATGTTAAAATAGTTGATGACGCGTTTTCACGACGACGACGACGATTGGAGGCAGAAAACCTAGAAGGAACCAGAAACAGCGAGAGAGAGAGAGAAGAGAGATAGCAAGAGTTATATACATGCGGTTACCCATAATGGCTAGCGCACAGAGACAACAACAGACAGAATCAACATAAGTGACGTCAATTGTAGCTTCTATCAAAAGTTGAATGTTGTTGGCTCCTTAGATGGCAGCAACACCACCGGCACTGGATACTGACTGCAAGTACCTACATACTCCTGCCAGCAGCCCAGCCAAGTAACGTAAAGGCCGCTAGCTGCTGCAGTTGTTGCGTGCAAAAATGCATTTACTGCCTGAGACGCGTTTATCTGCATGGCAAATGCAGTGAGCCATGTGCACATTAGCAATAACAACAACAACTACAACTGTTGTCAGTCTTCGGCAACAGCAGCATTGCAGAAGAAAAAAAAGCGGCAATGCGATTGGCACAAGCAGTCATTCCCATGCTTAAGGACGACGAGAACGAAGGATGTGAACGACATCGTAGTTACAAATGTTGGAATTTAGAGTGGCAGGCCACTGATATTCCAGCAACTACTGGGTTTCAGTTTTTTCTTTTGTAATTCTCATGCTGCGCATGCGCGCAAATGCTTAATCTGTCTGCTTTTTTTGTTGTTGCAGTTGTTGTTATCAAAACAAAGTTGCTTGCAAACAAACAGCATGCGCTCCAACAAAAATTATTCTCATTCTGGCAGAGATTGGCAACAATTTAAAAATGGCCGTTTGCATATCTGCATGGCAACTCAAGGAAGTTTGTATATGAAAATCAGCTGTCTCAAAAGGATTTGTATCCTTTTTGCATTGATCCCCAACAATATTCAAATACCCACCCGAAACTGACTCATATTCCGTTTGTTGTCTGTGCACAGCACCGTAATCTACTTGTCAGCTTAAAATTTGCTCGATGACATGCGCGTCGTGCAGGTGGTTTCGTCTGGTGTTGTTTGGTGTTCAGTTCACTTTTGACGTAATCAAATTGTTGTTTCTTGTTTGACTTTGACAGCTGGTGCTACCTGTTGTCATTGTTAGTTTCGGTCATTTGCTTGTGCAAATTGTGTTGTGTTGACTGACTGGCTGATGGTAGTTATTGTTGTTGGTGCAAACAACAATGTGCTGATGTTAAGAAATTGAAAAAACTTCGTGCCAGATAAATCGCATGCAAAAAAAGTCACTTGACATAAAAATCGAATGATGAAAAAAAATCCAATTCAAAAATGCCAAATTACTAAACTAAATAAATTAGAAAAACTGCATTAAATGTCGCATGATATAAAAATTACGTGACATAAAAATCCAATTCGAAAATGCCAAAATATCATTAAGCTAACACAAATTTCATGCGATAAAATATGCATGCAATAAGGTCACATTATATAAAAATTGCATGAAATAAAAATCGTATGAAATAAAAATCGCATGATTTAAAAATCCGATTCAAAAGAGCCAAATACCTTCCAAAATATTATAAATTAAACAGATTGGAAAAAATTTCAGGTGATAAAAATTGCATACAATAAAAGTCAAATGATATATAATTGAATGATATAAAAATTTAAAACAAAAAAAACCAAACTACTACCAACACATTATAAAACTAAACAAATTTGGAAAAACTTGATATAAAAATGACATGATATTAAAATCCAATTAAAAAAAAAAACGAAATTACTAGAAAATATTATAAAACTAGAAAATTGGAATAAAATTTCATGCGATAAAAATTCCATGCAATAAAAGTCGGATGATATGCAAATCCAAATCAAAAACCCAAAATTACTATCAAAATATCATAATCTAAACAAATTCTACAAAATTTCATGCGATAAAAATTGCATGCAATAGGTCGCATTATACAAAAATTGCTTGAAATAAAAAATAGTATGATATAAAAACCACGCGAGATAAAAATCCAATTCAAAAGAGCCAAATTACTACGAAAACTTTGTAAACTAAACAAATTGGAAAAATTAATTGCATGCAAAAAAAAGTCACATGACATAAAAATCGAATGATATAAAAATCCAATTCAAAAAAGTGCGCTCACTACCAAAATATTATAAACTAAACAACCGGAAAAAAATTTCATGCGATAGAAATTTCATGCAATTGAATTTGGATGATATAAAATTTAAAAGAAAAAAGCAAAATTAATACCAAAATATCATAAACTAAATAAATTGGAAAAGTCACAAATCCAAAAAAGCCTAATTATTACCAAGATATTAAAAAACTAAACAAATTTGGAAAAAATTTCATTAAATGTCTCATCTATATATAAATAGGCAAACGAAATCGGTTCAGTCCCTGTTTCTATACCTAAATCTCAACCGATTTGCTTGATTTTTTTTTTGCTGGAAAGGTTGTGAGGAAGAGTAGTGCATAGGACTATATTTTTTTTAAAGTGGGCGGTGCCACGCCCCTAAATGAAAAAAACGCTCTCACGGCTAAACCACTGCATCGATTTTAACGAAATTTAGTATGGAGATAGGGTAAGCACTAAGGAACGATAATATGACCATTATGTTTTTCAGTAGGCGGTGCCACACCCCTAAATGAAAAAAACGCTCTCACAGCTAAACCGCTGCATCGATTTCAACGAAATTTAGTATGAACGATAATATGAGCATTATGTTTTCCAGTGGGCGGGTTCCACGCATCTAAATGGAAAAAATGCTCTAACGGCTAAACCGCTGCATCGGTTTCAACGAAATTTAGTATGGAGATAGGGTTAGCACTAAGAAACGATAATACGACCATTATGTTTTTCATTGGGTGGTGCCACACCCCTAAATGAAAAAAACGCTCTCACAGCTAAACCGCTGCATCGATTTCAACAAAATTTAGTATGAACGATAATATGAGCATTATGTTTTCCAGTGGGTGGTTCCACGCATCTAAATGGAAAAAATGCTCTAACGGCTAAACCGCTGCATCGGTTTCAACGAAATTAGGTATGTAGATAGGATTGGCACTAAGGAACGATAACATGACCATTATATTTTCAGTGGGCAGTGCCACGCCCTTAAATGGAAAAAATGCTCTCATGGCGAAAATACTGCATACGATTTTTATGAAATTTGGTGTAGATATAGAGATAGCACTATATAGCATGATTGATTTTTATGAATTTTGGTATAGAAAGATATCAGATACTATTTGCTTTTTAGTAGGAGTTACACGCCTCTAAATGGCAAGTACAATATTGCAACCAACCCGAACCCTAAAGAAGAATATTAAAAGATTTTTGTGTTTTATCGACCAAGGGTATAAAAACTTTTCCTTTATTTTATGGTCAAATCAAAATGGTCGAATTTCGGCCACAAGGCGAACTCTAGTGATATAAAAATGACATGATATTAAAATCCAATTCAAAAATGCCACAGTACTACCAAAGGCAATAGAAGTATGATATAAAAATCCAAATCACAACAACATAAATTTCTACCAAAATAACAAAAACTAAACGAATTGCAAAAAATTTCATGCGATGAAAATTGCATGCAATAAGGTCACATTATGTGTATAAAAATTGCATTAAATGAAAATTGTATAACATAAAAATCACACGATATTAAAACACAATTCAAAAAAGCTAAATTACTTGCGAAATATTATGAACTTAACAAATGGGAAAAATTTCATGCGATAAAAATTGCGTACAATAAAGTTATATGACATAAAAATCGAATGATATTAAAGTCTAATTCAAAAAAGCGAGCTACTAAAATATTATATTATTATATTATATTATTCATGCGATAGAAATTTCATGCAATAATAATAAAAATATCATGAATTTGGCAGAAAAAAAAAAATTTTTAATTAAATTTTTATATGGGCATAAAACACAATATTTATATGTATAAGAAACTTTTTTGTTTGATTGCATAATGCCATAGAGAAAATTCAAAATAATATTACATAAAAAATGTTTAAGTTCTGCATTACAAGTTTTTGAAAAGCTCCTCCCTGTCACAGGACATTGATTTTAGAAATGTGTAGTGACAAATTTCAAACATGTCACTCCTTTAACTTATAGCCTTAAAATATGCTACGTTTTTGTATACACAATTTCAAAGAAGCTGCCTTTTAAAATACTAGCATACTTTCATGCTCTACTCAATATCAAGCGTTTGAGTTTTGTCGTATAAATTTTACGAAGGCAGATCATGCTTTTATGCGCTACATTGTTTGAAACTTCACAAAACGTAGCGTACTTTGAGGCTGTATATTAAAAGGGTGATCTTAAAAGATTACATTCATCGAAAAAGTGGGTAGTCCTTTCCTACAGCATTTCTTCCCTGCCTCAGAACTCCGCTAGATTCCCTTTTGTATTAAGGGGTGGCAGCTCCACAAACAGCTACTTGGAAACCGCCTACCGGCGCATTTCTCGAATGTTTTAGAGATCGTACCCATCGGTATTTTTTCCCTGTATTTGTTTTCTAGAAAGGATAAGCAGCTCGGTCATTTCGGAGACTAGCTTCAGACATCAGTCTTCTATCTGTGATTGTGTTGTCAGAGTTTCTGGCTGATAAATACAACCGCAGGAATATTGTCTGCATAGCTAAACCAGGTAGTTGTAGCCTGGCATCTCAGTGTTTAAAATTCCTCCATTCTAAACGTTCAAAGACCGCTACAGCAAAGATAATCTCAAAACTTCTGGCGCTCTTCTCTGCATTTATCACTACCAATGTTGCTTAGAGGACTGTCCGACTGGTCAGTAGCGTAGCTTGGAGGGAGCAAAGGGGGACCACCATTCCGGTAAGCACGCTTTAAGACGCGAAATTTAAATTGATATTGTTCCAAATGGATTGGATTGGATTTTTTGGTTTTTCTGGAAGTTACAGAAGTTGACCAAACGCGGCGTTAGCTTTAAGATGAAGATTGGTATGATCATTAAGACCATGACTTATTTTCAGTCTTTGTAATTTATAGTATCACACCCCTTTGAGGCTCAAAATCATCTCTCAATTAGAAGTTTGCATCTTGAAAACCCAACTGTATTGGAAAATAAGGTTTGGACCAAGACTCAGTATCCAAGATCAAGACCAAGACTAAAACTGCTATGGTCTTGGGTTGTTCATTACTAGGAGACAGAGACCAAGACTTAAAGCCGAAGATCAAGACCAAGACCAAGACACAATATCCAAAATCAAGATCAAGACTAAAACTGCTTTGGCCTTGGTCTGGGTTTTCTCAGCACCATGAGCAAACCATTGAATATTAATTTTCGTTTTGATATGGAGTCCGGGCATTTGGTCCTGCTCTCGGTCTTGGTCATAAATTTGGTTTTGATTTTGATTTTAGAAATAAAAAATTATGGGGGTTATCGTGAATCAATATTCCCTGGGAATTTTTCTCATTCTGCAAGACCGATTTTACACATCACTAATTTTGCCTCAATATTCATGAAGATATTGCTAAAGCTACTTACATCTTCAATGCCATATCGTCGGCTTTAAAAGTGATTTCTGGAAGTCTGCAGCTTCATCTTTAAAATCTTAGAACTAATGATTTTCGGGACGGCTTTTGAGATTGTAAAATAAGGTCTTAAAGTTTGTTTTACATATCTTAGTCTCAGAACGATAGTAGACAGATATAACCATCGTAGTCAAGATCTTCTAACTGTTTGATAAAGTGCCATGGAATTCCACTTTTTGCCGTGTAAAGAGGTGTATTCAAAATATCGTCAAGAACGATGAGCAAGAGAGATGGTGATAGTTTCTTTTTGTTTAATTTTAAAACCCAGTCGGAGAATGTTCAATGCCGGTTGATAACAATACCTTCTTTCTTTAAAGTTCTTGAAAAACATTTCAATGCCTTCCAAAAACAGATCTAAGCATTAGAAAGCTTGACACTTGCTTTACTACAGACCCTCTAAACATGCTATTGTCCTTTCATATTAGACGATCATAGACGGACTACATTGCTGCCTTCTTTGTGGAAGCATTCGTGTTAGGCCGTGGCGCCCAATGATATGTGAAGAAAAGATAGAAAGAAGAGTGGAAAACAGCAGGGCTAACCGCACTCAAAGAAGGCCTAATACGTGTACAATAGTCGGTAAAATTATGAGAGAGAGTTTATGCGTGAGAGAAGATAGATACGAAATAGATGAAAAAAGACAGAAATAGAAAGAAAAGAAAGCTCAATTGAGCAATGCAGTGCCCTAATATCATGCCTATTTGACCGCTCTTTCTCCTACTGGGAACGTCTCCATGTGCGTGAGTGTGTGTATAGGAAATCAGTGGTAAAATCCATCTTTAACCAGGACGACAAATATAAATTTAATTGAGGGGCGGTCGCCAGGGACTAAAGTTACAAACGTAATTGAAATTGCATAGAGTGGAGTTGTAATTAAATTCAGGTTGATGATAAATCCCAAACCCAAACTACATACACATAGGTATCTACAATCTGCGATGGTGCGCGCGTTGCCAACTCTGTAAGCAGCGTGACCACTGATGCGTGATTTATGCGCCAGATGCTAATACCGAGATAAACTAATAAAAGTAATAAAAGTTAAGCTTGAAAATTTTTAATTACGCTGTAATTAATTAACGGACAGACCATGCCTGGAGGGCGAAAATACACGAGCGCAATAACACGGCCATAGACACGCCCCGTTTGGATACAAAAAAATAAAATGCATTTTTTTTTTTTTTGTGAAATGGGAATAAGATGCCAAAGAAATTGTGAGAAAAAAATAGTAAAAAAAAAATAATTTATTGAGAAGAAGCAGTGAGCAGGAGAGAAATAGAACGTAAGCGTAAGAGCAAGTAAGCACAACTAATAAAGTCCCCAGCTGTGAGCGCGAAGGAGTGAAAGAGTTGGATGTACGTTGAAAATTCAGCGCATGGAAACAAACTGAAAATGAAACAAAGCAAATGGTACGTCAAAACAAAGCAGAATGAGAAATATTTGGTGTGTGCTCTTTTGTCTTAAGTTTCCAATCGCAATGGAATGACAGTTACAAAACTAAGCTCCGCCTTTAGCTCAAACGGCCCATATAACTATCTCACTCGCACTTTGCTAATAATAACTGTAATGTGCGCTGCTTGCATCTCTTGCGCACTGCATGGTATGCATTTCCAACGGTTGTTTCGCGCTGACTTCCAATGAATGTGCCACTCAAAATTGAACGACAGCATTGCGCGCATATCCAGGATTGTGGCGCTTGTTGGCTGGAAAGTCGTGGTTTTTTTTTGGTTCTTTTCGTTTTCCTTCGACTGCTGTTGTTGTTGTTTTACGTTTTGTGTTTGTTGCCCAGCAGGCAGGCAAACAAACAGGACTGGTTTTTTTCCAACTTCAGTTCTTGTTGGATTCTCAAAGAGATCGCGTAAAACGTCGTCGTCGTCGCTGTGATCACGCAAACGAAATTGAAAAGAAAAAAAAAAGAGAAGCTTTTGTTGTATGTAGTGTCTTCTTTACTGTTCTTACTGTGCGCGCTTTTTCGTGTGTGTGTGTGTGCGTGCGTAAATTATTGTCTGTCCGAACAGACGTTTGAAAATTTTTGCAGTCGCCGTCGGTTATTCTACTGCCTTCTTCGTTACACTCACATTAACACAGCACCACTCAAGTTTGGCACGCACGCATACACTCACTGAGTGACTTAGTAGTCACTCACTAACGCCGCCGCTCGCTTGCATCCAACGTTCGTTACGTTCATCGTTACGTGTCTGCTGCTGTTTCGTTTCATGTCTAACGGTGTTTCGACGACGTCGACGAACAGAAGGCGCCTAACGACGTTCTCGTTGTTGCCGTCGCCGTTACTCGTTGAGTTTCGTTTCGTTTTAGAGCTGCGTGCATCCGTCCGTCGCTCGCAAAAAACTGAACCGTGTTGCCGTCGTTATTGTGGACGTGATTGGTTGGTGTGGTGAGACACGCGATTTCGAAAATGAAAAAACGCGATGGGATTTCGGGAAAATTTTTCAAAACAAAAACAGTGCAAACATGTGTGAACTAAAAATATAACGGTAATAAAATGAAAGCGAAGAAAACTAAATTCGCAAAACTGTAAGTGAAACGCGAGTGACAGAATTTTTTTAAATGGCAAAATAGGGCATGTTTTGTGCGTCACTCAAGTTTTATTGCTAAGGAAATAACTATAAACCTGTGAAAATTAGTTACATAAACTAAAGACAAACAAAATTTTCATTCCAATGAAACATGAGTGACGCTTTAAAATGTAGCTTGTTTATCAAAAAAAAAGCTCCGTTACAGTGTGTTTACTCATATAATACATATTATGTGCGTCACTCGCGTTTCATTCCCAACTTACTACAAGAAACGCAATTAAAATAAATTTTGCGTCAAAACGTTACAGTTTTTTGTTTTTAACTTTCTTCTCAAAAAACAAAACAACAAATTTTCAAAAGATTTTTTTTTTTTTTGAATCAAAAAATCAGCTGATCACCATTGATCACATGTTTCTAACCACAACGTTGTTAATGTTGCACTCAAAGCAGAAAAAAAGCAAAAATTCGCGTGTCGCGTGCGTGTTGCGTTTTTGTTCTGATGCGTGTTGTAAACAACTTCTCTAAAAATCTAAATACAACAACAACAAATGAAAATTAAATTTTCAGTTTAAATAAAAAATATCTACTACTGCAATTGTGTGCGTGTTAATAAAAAAATAAAAAATTCCATGTGTCTGTGTGTGGCATTTAAAAAAAAAAAAACACAAAAAATCAAAAATCATTGCATGCTTTTTTTGACAAAATTAAATGTTGCCGCGTTAATTAATACAAACAACTACAACAACAACAATTAAAATTGATTTTCGCAAAAATTTTAGTTAAACACAACAAATTAGCACCTTAATTAAGAACAGAAAAAAAACAAAATAAATAAAAATTGGCAACACGCACGCATTAATTAATGCATGCGCTTAACGCGTTTAACGCGCTAAAGCAGCGCGTCTACTGTGATCGTTACTTTAAAGTAACGATAAATTACATAGAGATTACATATGAGATTTTGAAAATCATATTTGTTTAGAGCATATACAGAGTCAAAAAAATGTTCTAAAATCATGCCCAAATCTAAAAAAACTATTTAGAATTGAACTGAATATAGCACAAAACTAAAGTACAAGATTTGAACATAATATAAATTTTGATAATTAAGCCCATGCCATTTTGCACTTGCTCAAAAAAAAAAAGAAAAAAAAAAAAAAAAATCCTGTTTGTGCTTGATATCAAGACCTTTTGTGCTTATTTATCATAAAATAAATAGTCCCATCTGAGTGTTTAAGATTCTCAATATGCTTATGTCAATTATTGCTTAAATAATTTCTGCTCGACAGACAAATTTGGAATTTGTGGTAGAGTAACTAAGTACTACTGACATCCCATAATAGGATGTAACGATGTACTGAGATTTTGTTACCCAACGGGAAGAAATGAAAGAAAAGTATAATATCAACGACTTACAAACAGCGGGGCGATGCATAGCAGGGGAAAAAAACAAAAAATTAGAACTTTTGCATATGCTGCATTGAATTTTTTGCTGTGATTCTCGTCTAATCTATGCAAGAAATTAATAAAGCGTGTGTAGGATTACAATTTAATTTAAATTCAAACAAATTAATTTAATAAAAATTTTTATTTTACGTTCACATGAAATTTTAGATCTGAATAATTTATTATTTTGAAAATTTATAAATTTAAAATCAAAGGACACTTTGTTATTTTTATAAAGAATATATGTAGGTAAATTCGACTGAAGATTCCATATGGTTATGGATGAAACGTATCGAAAACCAACCTACCAAATTTTTGGTTTTTTTCCTATGCATTTTTGCCTTGCTTTTGTAATGTTGGTGTTTTTACTCAAAAACATGGAACAGTAAGCTCACACCGCAATGCCACTTGACACGTGCTTTGTTGGTAGCTAGTAAGGGGAGAAATGAAACTGCTTCCAAGACAAGCGCAATAGAAGCACATCTCCGGTAACATAAGCAATTTTTCAAATTCTATTTTTTTATTGCTTTCAAAAGTTAATCAGTCTACCAAAAGTCACAGAAAAAATTAAATTTTTGTGAAATGCTTCCAAATGTGTGCTTCCACTCAATTTCCACGGAAGCTTATTTGGAGCGTATTTCATGTGCTTCTGAAGATGTGCATCTCCGCAATGGCATGCTGTGTTAAGAAATATAAGCAGTGAGAACAGCACTGCAGTTGTTTCAACGCGCTACCGTTTCCCGTTGGGTATGGATATTTTGCTACACTAATTTTTGACAATGAAATGAAAAGGACATATTCATATTTTGATAAATAGAAAGAAAGAAAAAGGCCTTTCGATAAAGGCAAATGGGCATATTTATTTTGCTGATAAACATTCACATTAGGACTTGATACCAAGCAAATTATGGCAAAAGCTGACAAAACTCACTTCGAAACTTATGCACTTATGATCTGAGAAAGAAGCTTTCTTCTGGACTCTCCAATCACTCAGGCCAAAAGTATAACTTTCAGAGTGTAGAGGGATATCTAGAAAATTCGAGCTTGTAGGTCTAACAGAAGTTGGCTCACATCTGCGATTTGCTGTACTTGGACTAGTAGTAGAAATAAAATTTAGAAGTGACTCACCTCTTTCATTTGTGTCTGATCTTTGCATCCAAGAACTCTACGAGCTTTTGCAGTAGCTTGGATCCCAAGTGGATCCTTGTGATCGACTAAGGCAACAGTGAGATGTTTTCTTACAATCTAACACACTGAAGAACCACCAGTAAAGGCAGAAGCCACCACTTGCTAAACTTTCTTTAGACATATTAGCCTCGGTAGGACTTACTGCCGCAAATCTTTTTGTAGAGTTAATTTTGCTCAGTAACCACTTTTCTTGGCCATTCTTTTCTTAGCCATTCAAGGTTCTGAAGATTCTAACTTGACAAAGTTTTGGTGTCTACTGAGCCATCTATTTCTAGAACCAAAATTGTTTGGTTTGGGATTGTTTTCAGTTCAAAGTTCTCTCCGTGTACTTATCAGAGGATGCTTTTAATTTGGGCGTACTCATAATCAGGCATGTATTTGACTTCAATTCGACAATTCTTGATGCATGTATACTTTTGATCTGAGTTGGACTTTATTCTTGATTCACGAAAGCGATTTTTTAACTAAACTACAATGTTATTTTTGGACAGTTAAGAAAAAGTAAATTTATTTAGATATTTTTAATTTCAAAAATACTAATGTTTTCTACTTCCGCATCATCATTTTCATTTTAGCCATCGTCTCAATTCCTTCGCTAAACAGTTTGAACCAGGTTTCGTTTTTAGATGGCTTTTCACTAGCTGTAGTAATTAATGTAAGCAATTTGACTGTAATTGACTGAAACCATTGTAAAATCTTTGAGTGGTCTAAGATCAGCCTCAGAAAGTCATTCAGGATCATTAAAAAACATTTCTTCGAAAGCTTTAAATCTAGATCTTTCATATGCTCATATGCCCATTATATTTTACGAGATAAGGAGAGAAGGTAGTCAGTTTTGTTCTTACAACAGGTTTGCCTAAAATTTTTGGTTATTTTACTAAATAGTATTTGAGCTAGTCTATTTTAAGTTAGCCTTACAGGAAAGTGATTTCTGAAATGTTACATTATATACGTACATAGTGCTGTATAGAAAATGATATGGTTCCCCTTCGAGAAGAGTGCTCGCCATACCGTGATGATCAGGTAACCAGTTGAGGCATGTTTCAGTCTTACTGCTGAGAGTAGCTTGACTGTCAGCATAAAAAAATTATTTACCATTCGGCGTTAGTGGTTAAATTTTCCTAGCGATTTTTCTCTTCGCATAACCTATTCAGTGCCGTCGTCATGTCATAATGACTTAAATTTTTTGAAACGGACACACTAAAAACTAACTTGCTAAACTGAAACTTTTTTTGGTGATTTTTTGAAGATTTTTTGATCAAGATTATTGCCCTATACATTTTTTAAAAAAATTAAAATTTTTTTAAAAGTTATAAGCATGTGAATTTTTATGTACGTCTTTTTTCAAATTGCGATTTCTCCGTAAATATTGGGCGAAAATTTGTGAAACTTTTGTGGTATGACTAAAAATAATTCAAAATTTAGATGAAATAAACTTTTCATAAAAACTTTTAAAATTTCTTATAAATAATGCACTTTTTAATAAACAAATGGATATTTAAGCTATACCTATAGATAAATACAAACAAAACAGAAATGTTCTCTGAAATCCGCACAACATTTCTATGAAAAAAAAAAAAATGGAGGAACTTATCACTAATAAAATAGTCACGAGTACTTAAATATCACTACATAGGAGCCTTGCCTATACGATTCACACATTTACGCTCGCTGCGCGTTCTAATGTGCTTTTTCAATTTCTGCATAAATAATGATTTGTTGTTTTGAAGCGGCATGCAGCAGTGAAATGCGAAAATCACATAGGCAAGGCGCTTATGTGGCGCCACTAAAGCGTGTGTAACTTTTTTATTCATAGTTAGTTCCTCCAATTTTTTTCAGTACTCTTGTGAGTGGAGATGATTTTCAAGGTATTTTTATTAAAAACTTATTCTAAGCTTGTGTATCCAGAATTAAATGATGATTTCGGATCTCCTTGAAGCTACTTTAAAAATTTTTGCAAAGGATTTTTAAATCACTCAAATCTTTTATACATGGCTAGATATGTTCTGTACTTCATTCGTGAGTTTAATGTTTGAGTTTTGCACCCATTGGTTCTATACTGTGTAATAAAGAAATTATGAACAGATTACATATTCATTACTTTCTATGCTTGTGCCTTCTTGAAACTCGAAAGTAAAAATTGATCTTCAGCCGCGGGCTCCAAAGAAAGAGTCCATGAGAGTCTAGTCACATGATCTCGGTGGCTTATTGATATATGTAGCTTTTGCGCATATTAATATCTATGGCATTGCTCTGCTTTTCGAGATATGTTTTGTATATTATATATATATCATAAAAAAGCCACGTAGTTTTTGTTTATTTAAACCACCTATTCAGAAGATATATTCTCAGTTTGATAAAATTTCTGTGCTTCATGAAATATATGCCACTTTATTTAATTTTTTCATTGCCTGATCCGATTCAGTTCGGAATCGGAATAAAATCAATCTTCAAGAGCTTTGCATTGCGACAAATCAGAAGGAATCGGATTTGTATTTCAACAAATAAAATATTCGATTTACTGAAACATAAAACCGATTTGGTGTTAATTATCTAAATGCGAAGCTTTTGAAGAATGATTTAATTCCGATTCCGAAGTGAATCGGATATCAGAACATGCCTGAATAAAATCTAAAATTTTGATGTTTGAGATTGATTTTGAAATGAAAACTATAGAAATTTGCCACGATTTTAGATAGCGGTGCATTTGAGTTTATGAATTAAATTTTTCAAATAAAAGCAACTTTAGTGAGCTCTTTGTTAAGAGAAACTATAAAATAATTTTATTTGATTATAGAAAATAAAAAGTGCAATAAAATATCATATAAAAAATGATTGATGTGTAGAAGTATAAAATAAAGTAAATAAATAATTGAAAACAAAAATCTATAGTGTAAATATAACAAATATATGAATGGGTTTATTTGAAAGTGGAATAAGTCCAATTCCGGAAAAATTGAGTTTATGGTAGTTATAGCTAGCTATATATGTCCTCTTTTTATATTGAAAATTACAGACTCGTTAGACCACGATTACATAAAAAATTACTCAAAAGAACATTTCATGAAAAACATTTTTACAAAAATGATTTTTTTGAAAGTGGAATAAGTCCATTTTTTCATCTACTGCTATACAGAAGGTTTTGCTTTTAAATCAATTTAAAAATATTGGCAAGCGTTATAAAACCGGTGTTAAGTGTTTACCTCTGTAAATTAATCAAATTTTGTTATGCTGTAAAAATTTTTACATCTGTAAAAGAAAATAGTTGAGTTTTTTTGGTCTTAATGGACTTATTCCACTTTCATTTATAATAAATTTAAAAATTTGTTATACTTTTGTATGACTTATTCCATTTTTACTCACAAAATATTTTGTAAATTAAAGCAAAGGAAAATTAAAACTTAGAAAATTTTTACTTTAAGAACTGTTGTTGTTTTTTTTGGTTTTTTTTTTTTTGCCCAAGTAGAGCTCTGGAAATCAATTACAACAACAATAACAACAAAAAGTTCTTGTCATACTTACTTTCGGAGATATAGTCATCAGAAGATCGGGATATATCTTTTATAAAAATTATTATAAGTTGGGAACCCCTGAAAGGATTTCAATAATATTGGTGTCATACGAAAGATATAGTAATTTGCTACAAAATTGACTCACATAAAAATTTTAATCCGAGTCGTGGTTTTAGAGATATTGCAAATTTTCAGAAATTATGACCATTTTTTTTTTTTCAAAGCACTATTTTTCCGAAAACTGTATGATTAATGCATAGTTTTAGTAACATATTATAAAAGCTCAATTTATTACCTTTCATTTGACATGTAATTTGTAATTGATTTTTTGCATTACGTATTTTTTCATAGGAAAACAAAACAGTAAGTTATTGGAAAACATCGAAAGAGTCTAAAGGAACCGGAATTAATCGAAAACTATCTAAAAACATCGTTATTGTTGTTTTTATTGCTGTTATTGTTATTTTTGTAGTTGGTATTATTGTTGTTCTTGTAAAATTTTTCAAAATTTCATGGAAATTTCTTTGGTTCACTTTTTTGTTTTCCTTTAAAAACATATGATAATGCAGGAAATCAGGTACAAATTACATGTCAAATGAAAGCAAATAAATTGGGCTTTTGTAATATTTTACTAAAACTATGCATTAATCATACAGTTTTTGGAGAAATAGTGGTTTAAAAAAAAAGAAATGGTCAAAATTTCTGAAAATCTGCAATACCTCTAAAACCACGACTCGGATTAAAATTTTTTATAGGTTGATTTTGTAGTAAGTTAACATATCTTTTGTATGACACTAACATTATTAAAATCCTCTTAGGGGTTCCCAACTTATAATAATTTTTATAAAGATATATCTCAATCTTCCGATGTCTATATCTCCGAAAGTAGGTTCGACAAGAACTTTTTGTTTTTGTTGTTGTTGTAACTAATTTTCAGAGCCCTACTTGAGCAAAAAGAAACGAAAAGAAACAACAACAGTTTTTGAAGTAAAATTTTTCTAAGTTTTAATTTTCCTTTGCTTTAATTTACAAAATATTTTGTGAGTAAAAATGGAATAAGTCATACAAAAGTATATCAAATTTTCAAATTTATTATAAATGAAAGTGGAATAAGTCCATTCAGACCAAAAAAACTCAGCTATTTTCTATTACACTTGTAAAAATTTTTACAGCATAACAAAATTTGATTAATTTACAGTGGTAAACACTTAACACCGGTTTTATAACGCTTGCCAATATTTTTAAATTGAGTCGTACGCAAACCCTTTAATATCTCAGTTTATGAAAAAGTGGACTTATTCCACTTTCAAAAAAACCCATTCATATTAAAACAGAATGATTAAATAAAGTTAAATAAAATTAATTAAGACAAAATTTAAAAATCAAAAACATAATCATAAGTGTATAAAATAAAAAACGACAATCGTCCTATTATAGGATCAACTTCAAACAGCTTCCAGCATAAGCGCAAAATTCAAGAAGCTTCAACAAAACAACAAGCCTATTAAAAAATATAAAGAAAAAACCCCGTGCATAAATAAAACACTTTCAAAACGGCGACCCTAACGAATTCCGCCTTAGCCATGAGCCAATTGGGCACGGTTTATGCCACAAAGCGAAGGCGACGCAATGGCAAAAGGTGAGTACAATAAGCACTTACTTATTAGTTTCCAATTATTGTATAAAAAACATTTTCAATTGAAAATTCTGAGACAAGAATTAGGTCGGTCTAATTCCATTTACATATGTGTAAATTAACAAGATGAGGCGAGCTTTCAATTTTTATCATATTTAGTTTCCCTATATAATTTTTATTAATTTCTCTTCTATTTGGTATCGCATGTACTCGCACGCTACTGGCACGCTTTAATCCTTAGTAATTGGACCTCAGTGTACCTCTGTTCCCAATTTCATAAAAATCGGTGCAACGTTGAAATCTTGATAACGTATTTTCTGATTTAGAGGTATTGTCACGCCCATTAAAAATATTTTAATTATATTCTCTCGGTGCTTATTCTATCTCTATAACAAATTTCATCGAAGACAGTGTGCCAGCCTAGTCCTGACATCATATGTGTCGTATAGACTCAAAAGTTATATATTTCACAACCGATTTTGTATTCCACTTTTAAATTTATACTGTTGGCTCTTCTCAAATTTTTCAAAAGTCTCTGAATTTTTTAGTAAGATATTCGTCATGGCGTCATTTAAAGCCGGTATAAAGGACGGAAAAAAGGTAATTTTTACCTGTTCTTACCTGACAATCAATACATACTCAACAGAAAAATACACTTTTGATGAGTAATCATTGATTTATAAAAAGCTTATAAAAGATTCTTTATGAAAAACACCAATTTATAGATTAAATTTTCATTTAACTTTTTTGTATGGGGCAATGAACGAAACCGAAACGGTTAGAGCACCACTGAATTCCACGTACCCGAATCAGGTTAGAGTGATTCATTTCCCGTCAGAACATATTTTGTACTACAACAGGTGTAATTTATACCGCTTTAAAATGACGCCATGACTAATTTCTTACTATCAGGCTTAATCCGTAATCCGCGTGGTTTCAATTACTTTTCACTTAGGAGGTTTTTTGATTAAAATGGTGGGTCACACGATAAAAAGTAACAGAATCTTCTTTATGAAGAATACAGGTTCTACAAATAATGTTAGTTTATATTTACGAAAAAGTAACTGTTTCGGAAATATTTGATAAAATCGAATTTTTCGACTTTTTGCGGTTTTTTAAGAATATTTCCTAAACGGTTACTTTTTCATTAATGCAAATCAATGTTTTTTTGTAAAACTTGTAATTCCCTACAAAAAAGATTATAATACTTTTTAACGTGTGACTAACCATTTTCATCAAAAAGCCTCCTAAATGAAAATTAATTGAAAACGCATGGATTACGGAACAGGCCTGTATACTTGTTTCGGAATTTCTTTCGACTTTTTGTCAACTTTTCATCGACTTTTCATTAGTTATTTAACGTTTTCTTGGCTTAATTGTGATCGATCTTACTGAAATTTGAAATGGAATATCATAAGACAATGAGGAATTGTCTCTTATCTTTGAATTTTTTAAAAAGAAATTAGTTAGCAACTATTCAGCAAAGTTTTGTTAGTACCCTCGTACATTAAGGCATTCGTGAAAATTGACATTGATTTGAATTAAAGTCGTGAATTGACTGCCATTTTGCTAGAAATGAAACAAATATAGAATTGATAAAATGAGGTTGAAAAGATGATCTCGGTTAAATGAGCACATTCTGTGTTAATATAATTTGTGTTTGTTTTATGGCATTTTGGATTATTGCTCGGAATACATATATGTATCTGACTTCAAATTTGTGATATCTTCTTTAATGCTGGCTTTCAAGCAAGTGCTATGATTTGCTTATTGCCAAATAATTCTTAATCTGTCTGCAATATAAATGCCATAAAACATTTGCATAAATTATGGCACATTCGCATTATAATATCACTTGTGTTCCAGCTTAACTTTTTGAGGGCATTTTATTAGTCACAATAGCAAATTCTTCACTGCAATCTTTAATGATTTAATTCCATCAATTAAACGTTTAAAATCACAGCATCCCTGTGGTGAAAAGTGAAAGATTTTTCAACATTTACCTGCCAACTAAATAAGACAATCGTTTTCATGACGATTCTCAGTTGCCGTCGGATGAATGCGCTATCAAACGCTGGAATTCCGTATCGCTTCCATTGCTTTTGTTGTTTTTATTGCGGCTGCCACCACCCGCTGAAAAATGATTACTTTGCTAATCAATCTGTTTGAGCGCCACCGATTATTGTAATTTTGATGATGATGATGATGATTATGATGGTACTCTGACTGCTGTAGTGACTTTTTTTTTAACACCAACGCCTTCATCATTTATATCGAGCAATCATTCATTCATTCATGCAGTAAAATGACGACGTTTGGTCCGCATCATCGTCATCATCAACCAATACGCGATGGTAATAACTGGTGGCGGTGGTGATGGTGGCGCTGATGGTGAACACAACGAGTACACGTTGTTGTGTAAAAAGCGCGTAATAAATGATTTCATGAATTGCATTCCCTGCGGGAGAACGTACCAGCAACAGATTTGTGTTGTATTGCTACAATTTTCCATGTTATTGTAATTGTATCCTTTCTTTATTTGTTGTTGTTGTTGTTGTTGTTGATGTATTCCTGTGTTTTATTATGGGAGATTTCATTGTGTTTCATAGTTGCGTTTTTTCGTTGTATTTGACATAATATACATTTGAGGAGACCCTTTTTTAGTGTAGGAGTTTGAAAAATGAATTCTTGCTGATTTTTGGTCATATCCATTGACTTTGTTAATATTGTCACATTTGTTATGTTCCATCGGAATAAATGAGTTGTCTCCCCTTTGTTCCGGTGTCTTAACATTTCTTCTGGTGCCCATTATATATTTAAACTGAGCGAAATCGTTGAATCTCCATAAAATAAACCCATTTAGGCAGAAAATTAAAAGCATTATTGTTGATATTGCAACCAAAATACATATAAATATTCAAAACACCATAGAGAAATTCTAAACGAAGCATGCTGAATGCGAAATCAAGGGCATGGCACCTTCAAAGTATTATATCGAAAGTGTTATTCGGCATATTACTAACATAATTCTCACAGAAACAGAGTATAGTCGGTGCGAGCTCTGAATAAAAACTTGTTGAATTCGAACTGGAGGGCTTGGGACCTTTCGTTGAAGCAACATTTTTGAAATGCTATACTAAAAGCCGTAATTGAGATAATACAACCATATAATGACGAATCATGAAGATTTTGCCCAGAGCTAACAACAAATTGTCTTCAATTCCATTTGTCTTTATTCGCTCTAAGCTGTTTTCCTCATCTCTTATCCTTCCTTCGTGAAACTTCTCAACAGAGCCTGACTTCTTAGTGCCTTTAAATTGCTCCAGCATTTCACTCATTTTACTTATTTCCTGTTTCAATGATGCCATGGAAAAATGTCTGGGTACCTACCATGAGATTTTCACTCTAATACCTGATGTCAATCTTCCGACGGTAGTTTGCGTATGGTTAGATCTATCCATTTCAATTTTCACCAACTGATCTGAATGAAGTAAGGAATTTGTCGGTAGCATCGTAAGATGGTTTTGGACCAACAAAATGTAGAATTTGTGAAGACTATTTTTGGTGAATTTTCATAATCTGTTTGGTCAGGCACTATTTGTAACAATTCCCTCAAAAATTTTGAGTTTCGTTGTCGTTGATAGACAAAGGACAAACATTGTCAGACATTATGTATGTCTGCTGAGCGTTAGTGCTTAAACTCATATGAAGTTGTCTTCGAAATTTTCAAAAACCGAAAATTTTTTTAGTGTTCTGGCTCCGTTGGGGATAATACTGGATTTCTTTCACAAAATTCAAAATAGTTCTGCGAAATTGCACCAAAAATCGGTGGTGTGCCGTATATTGTTCAGCTTTTCTTCGCGTAGCGGAGTTTTGTTAACATTTTTGAGCTCGCAAGAAAGAGTTCTGGAGTTTTTTAATTTAATTTTTTTTTTTGGTGAAAAAATTTTTCAAAAAAATTATTTATAAAAAATTTCTTCGAAAAAAAAAAGTTGTAATCAGAGGTCCGGATATTATTCGAAGAGTTTTAAGGAAAATCCCTGCAACATTTTTTCAAAATATTCGTATTTTACATTTTAATCGAAAAATCAGAAAAAATGTCGGTATTTATCTAAATATCTGAAAAAGAATATTCATAGAAGAGTTCTAATTGGAGTTCCGAATAGGGCTCAAAAAGTTCTAAAGAAAATCCAAGAAATATTTTCCAAAATATTCGTTCTTTTAATGTTAATCGAAAAATCAGAAAAATTTCGGTTTTTTCTAAGTATCCGAAAAAGAAAATTTTGTTGTAGAAGAGTTCTGATTGGAGCTCTGGGTATAGCACTTGAAGAGTTTTAAAGAAAATGCTAGTCACATTTTTCCAAAATATTCTTACTTTTAATCGAATAATCCGAAATTTTTTTTTTTCAAGTTACCGAAAATTAAAATTTTATTGTAGAAATAATTTGATTGGAGTTCTGGATTGCACTTGAAGAGTTCAAGAGAAAATCCTAGTACCATTTTTCCAAAATATTCGTACTTTTCATTTTAATCGAAAAATCAAAAAAAATTTGTTTTATCTTTTTAAGTTTCCGAAAATGAAAGTTTCATGGTAGAGGAGTTCAGACTGGAGTTCTGGGTAGCACTCAAAGAGTTCTAAAGAAAATCTTTATAACATTTTCCCAAAATTTTTGTTCTTTAAATTTAAATCGAAAAATCAGAAAAATGTTCGTTCTTTTTCTAATTATCCTAAAAAGAGTGTAAAAGAGTTCTGGATAGGACTCGAAGATTTCTATAGAAAATCCCAGTGACATTTTTCCAAAATATTTGTACTTTTCCATTTAATCGAAAAATCAGAAAAATTTTCGGTTTGTTTTTAAGTGTCCGAAAATTAAGATTTTATATATGAGATATTCTGTTTGGAGTTATTGATTGCGCTCGAAAAGTTCTATTGAAAACCCTAGTTACATTTTTCCAAAATATTCGTACCTTTCATTTGGTGTTTGGGAAGATTTTATTGAGATTTTCTTTAGAACTTTTGGAGTGCTACCAAGAACTACTCTACGATAAAAATTTAATTTTCGGATACATAGAAAAAAAAGCCCACATCACATGAGTGGTACCATTCATGGACGGCTTTGTAAGAACGACTATTTGGTAGGGTAAACCTGGGAGATATAGCACATTTTTTGTTAAACTGCTATAAAATGAGAATGAAAAGAGATATTTAAGGTAACTAATAGCGAATTTATTCTTTAATCAATTCAAAACCAATAACAGTACCTCAACTCAAACAAAAATGGTTCAAAACATGTTTGATTTTCAATTTTAAAAAATGCGGTAAAGTGCCAAATCACCCGAGACTATGGGTGATATGGCACCCTTAGCGGTTTTTAAGTTTTTGTTGGCAGACTTGTTGAAAGGTTGCTATATCAACCGGGATGCCATTTCTCCTGGGTATAGCCCAAATACTTTAAATTGTTTATCTCTTCTATGCGGGATTCAACTATTATGAACCCAATATTAACAATTTTGCTCAAAAGAGTTTTTATCAAAAATCTTTGTTTTTGTCAAGTAGTTGTAGACATGTGACGTTTCTCGCCGCTTTATTTTGATTGTGTCGCACAAAATTAAGATGTTCAACTTGAGATTATTCCAATGCAATTAGGTTTCGCTTGCCAAAATATAAAATGAATTTGAGTAAAATTTTTATGACATTTTTTACATTGTGGGTCAGTTAATAAATTACAGACGCAATCAGCCAGGCAGCCAGCTGGCGTTGCATGGCACATCAAACCGCGCCATATAACGCCGCTGACAAGCATCGCAAAATAAACTGGGCACCTTAACGCGACGAACTGGCTGTGGTGCAACCAACAAATGGGTGACATTGCTAATTACCGGTGTGGATTTCAGGCAAGCGCACAACTGTGTACACAGCAGCAGGTAATTTTGCGTCACTCAAGCATGGGATCATGGATCAAGGGAACAAAACAAAAAGAGACAGACCCTCTTTTCCACACAAAGGTGAAAAAATTAGTAAAATTTAAAAAATGCAAGCAATTTTTTTTTTTTTTTAAACGAAAAAATTTATGAAAAACTGCGCTCTTTTGCATCTGCATTTTGTTGGTAGCACTGGATCTTGAAGTTGGGGTAGCAAGAAAAATCCACTCTAAAGGTGTGCAATTATATTTATGCAGTGCAGTGCGTCCGTCGCGTCCTCAAAACTCTTTTTACATATTTATTGTAAAAATTTTTTTTTTTACGTTGGCTACATCGCGATCAGTCTGGTTTGGTTGTTGCCTACGATTATTGACATAATTGCGCGCCCAGCAAATGCATCGCAAGGATAACAATGAATATTTATTGTGGGCAGCCATGCTGAGCATTGAGTTTCTCATTAGCGTTATGGGTCGGACGCTCAAAATGCTTTCGATTCAAAGTGAGATGTGTGTTTTTTATGTATTTTGCACTTAGAGGGAAGGCTGTTTTTAATTGCTTCAGTTTAGTTTTCGCACAGTTTTTTGTGTTGTTTACATTTTCCTTTTAAATATTTATGAAATTTTTAAATAAAAACATAAAATTATAACAAATTGCATTGGACAGGTCGGGGTAAGGGTGTAGCAAACTTTAAAAATATGAAGTTTAAAATGAGTACAATGCGGATTATTGTAGTTTTGTAAAACAGAATTCAGAAATGATTTGAATCTAGATTCCTGAAATAGTCAATAGGCCGCCTTGGAACTAAATGATAGTCTAATCGTCAAAAATTTTAATTTTTGAAAATTTTTCGAACTACTGCCAAGCACCTACTACAACATAGCCCAGGAAAATAAGACGAAACTAGTAAGGGTGTAAATTTTGGCCTGGCCAAAAAATAAATACCCTACACTGCAGTATTTTGAAAATTTTGCTTATATGGGAGGTGCCACGCCCTCTTGTCCGAGTATACCCAGTTCTTGTTCAGAGCTTGCATTTATATTTTTTAGTGTCAGAGTGAAATTTAGTTGGATTATCTCAAAAAACTCTTTCAGTATAGCATTTTGAATCTTTTGCTTATATGGGAGGTCCCACGCCCCCTTGTCTGATTTCACCCAATTTTTTCTGAGAGCTTTCATTTATAATTCTTAGTGTCTGAGACAAATTTGGTTCGAATATCTCAAAAAACGCTTTCAGTATAGCGTTTTGAAGCTTTTGTCTATATGGGAGGTGCCACGCCCCCTTGTCTGATTTCACCCAATTTTTTCTGAGAGCTTTCATTTATACTTAGTGTCTGAGTCAAATTTGGTTCGAATATCTCAAAAAACGCTTTCAGTATAGCGTTTTGAAGCTTTTGCTTATATGGGAGGTGCCACGCCCTCTTGTCCGAATTCGCTCAGTTTTTTATCAGAGCTTGCGCTTACAATTCGTAGTACTTATGTGTATTGTGGTTGCATTGTCGTGAAAAATACTCCTAAAATTGCATTTTGAATAAATTTTTTGTATGGGCGGTAGGCGTGTCCGTTGACCGATTTCGCTCATTTTCAATCCCCCGAGCTAACTTTGACGACGGAGGCAGTGTACCAAATTTCATTGAATTATCTTGCCCAGTTTTCCCAAAAAGTGTATTTCAACACACAGCCAGCCACCCAGCCAGCCAGCCAGCCAGCCAGCCAGCCAGCCACCCAGCCAGCCAGCCAGACAGACGGACATGGCTATATCGACTCAAGAGGTGACGCTGATCAAGAATATATATACTTTTCTATACCTGCCACGCCTCCTTCTCTGCGTTACAAACGGAAGGACAAAGTGAATATACCCTGGGTGTAGGGTATAAAAAGAGCTTCTGTGCGAAAAAATTCCCAGTGGAAATTTTTCACCGGAATTGTCTTTATTTATGCAAGATACACGAACTGTGAAAAGTCCATTGCAAAGTCGTGTGCGCATAAAAAGTTATTCGGGCTCAAAGGTCGTTAAAATCAGTTTTTTGCAAATATCTCGCTAATGCTAACTTTTACAGAAAAATGTTGGTCTCCAATTTTGTAGCACAGGAAATTTCCTACAAAAGTACGTTAAAAGTATTTGCGTACAACTTCTAGCTTAGGAGATCAACCAATTTAAAAGTTGTTAACAGTAATGATATGAAATACTACCTATGAGTTCACATTAAAATATCTTACTTTTTAAATTGCAATAACTCTTCAATGAGAAGTTGTACAAACAAAATTAAAATGCTGTTTGAAAGATAATTTAATTTTCTATATACCGTATAAAATTTTTTTTTCGAACGGCTCATGACCTTATAAATATTCTTGAATAACCGTTAAGGCTTCGAAATTACTGGTTTTTTTAAGGATATCTGCGAATTGGTAAGTACTACGATAAAAAGTAACTTGACCAAATTTGTAGAGAATTACAAGGTCTACAAAAAATAAGCGACATGTGTACACATAGAAGAAACCGATAGAAGATATTCAATAGAAACCGGTTTTTTGGCATTTTAAGGGTTTTTTGGAATATCTTCTAAACGGTTACTTCTATGTGTACATATATCGCTTATTTTTTGTAGACCTTGTAATTCTCTACAAATTTGGTCAAGTTACTTTTTATCGTAGTACTTACCAATTCGCAGATATCCTTAAAAAACCAGTAATTTCGAAGCCTTAACGGTTATTCAAGAATATTTATAAGGTCATGAGCCGTTCGAAAAAAAAATTTTGTACGGTATATAGAAAATTAAATTATCTTTCAAACGGCATTTTAATTTTGTTTGTACAGCTTTACATTAAAGAGTTATTGCAATTTAAAAAGTAAAATATTTTAATATGAACTCATAGGTAGTATTTCATATCATTACTGTTAACAACTTTTTAAATTGGGTGATCTCCTAAACTAGAAATCGTACGCAAATACTTTTAACGTATTTTTGTAGGAAATTTTCTGTGCTACAAAATTGGAGACCAACATTTTTCTGTAAAAGTTAGAATTAGCGAGATATTTGCAAAAAACTGATTTTAGTGACCTTTGAGCCCGAATAACTTTTTATGCGCACACGACTTTGCAATGGACTTTTCACAGTTTGTGTATCATGCATAAATAAAGACAATTCCGGTGAAAAATTTCCACTGGGAATTTTTTCGCAGAAAATGTCTTATTTTCCTGGGCTAAACACTTGTTCGAAGTTATTCAGCCCAAATCTTTTAGATATGTTAATTTTCAAAATTCATTTTCTTGAAGTCATTGCTCTTAAGTGAAAAGTTTGACTTTTAAAAGTTCTCAAACAAGATGAAATTTATTTATTTATTTGGAGATAAAATTGTGTTGTACCAAGAACTATGTTCTTTTATAATACAAAGTGGAGGTCGTTAAGCAATCTAAAACATTTGATATTAAATAATCTTAAGTGATCTTAATAATAACGTTATTTTGCTTTTGTAAATGCTACAATCGCCAAGTGGTTGAAATTCGACCACAAATGTATTAATTAAATAATTTTGGTACTTTTTGGCCAATTTTAGTACTTTTTTTGGTATTTGGTACAAAATAGAAAAACTCACATATTATCTCTGGTACAAATGTGAAACGAAAAGAAAACAAAAAACATGGAGTCAGTGTCAATCAGCTTTTTGTCTTTTTCTTTGTGCTGTATCTTCTTTTCAGCTCTGTGTGACCGCGTATTATGTCGTTGTTAATATTGAACTAGTAAGGGTGGTATCTTTGGCCTGGCCAAAAAATAAATGCCCTACGCTGCATTTCAAGTATATTATTAGGAGAGTATAAGAACAAATTGCTTAAATGGAAAGTGCCACGCCATCGCCTCCGAGCTTACCTTGATTTTGCGTAGAGCTTGCATTTACTGTTCTGAGTGTTTGAGTAAAATTCGGTTATGTTTTCTTAAAAAAATCTTTCAGTGTAGCATTTTGAAACTTTCTCTTATATGGGAGGTGCCACGCCCTCTAATCCTACTTCGCCTACTTTAAGCTCAGAGTTTACAATTAATCGTTGTTCGTGTTTGAGTGAAATTTGGTTGGAATATCTCAAAAAACGCTTTCCGTAGAACATTTGAAACTTTTGTTTATATGGGAGGTGCCACGCCCTCTAGTCCGAATTCGCCTAGTTTTTGCTCAAAGATTATACTTGCTTTCCCTAGTATTTATGGGTATTTTGCTTCTGTTATTGCAAATAATGCTCTTATTATTGCATTTTGAATATGTTTTTTGTATGGGCGGTAGGCGTGTCCGTCGACCGATTTCGCTCATTTTCAATTCCCCAAGCTAGCTTTTACGACGGAGGCAGAATACTAAATTTCATTGAATTATGTTGCTCAGTTTTCCCAAAAAATGTATTTCCACACACACCCAGACAGCCAGCCAGACAGACGGACATGGCTATTTCTAACAAAGTAAAAAAGGTAGGACAAGTTTTTATCTTGCGTATTAATATATAGATTATTGGTTTTTCAATATGAAGATATAATTAAACCTAATAAAATATAAAGAAATGGTTACTTATTCTATTACAATAAATGGTTAAATGTAAATAGACTAAAATTCCTTATTTATGCATACTTCTACACTGACTCGGCAAAAAATTCCATATTCGAATGGCATTGATGAAAAAGTAATCTTATAACTTTTCAAACAAGTATGGTGGCGTTCTCGTGTGTATAAGTTTGTGCCGAAGAACACAATTTCTAAAACTGAGATATGTTATTATGTCACAGCCTAAATCTTTTTCTTGAACTGAGACACATGATCATATCTACGCAAACCGTAGGCATATCTCGTAGCATGATTAAATGCAATCTGCAGTTTCAGTTGGGAACGTGAGTACAACTTGCTGTATACTAGTTCTGAGTAACATATAATAGGTACAACTAATTGGATAACAAGCTACCGTTTAGTTTCAAGGGTTGTAAACTCAGCTGATGATCTGTGGTTTCGAAGAGTTAAGAAGATTTTCCTGACAACATCTTTAACGTGATCAGCGCAAGTTAAAAAAAATGTATATGAAATCTGAAACCACTTATACTTAAGTCAGGTATACATTCAAAAAAGATCTCGTTTTTGAAATAGGCAGAATACAAGATTTTGTCGCATTCAGAGTAAGACAGTTAGCCAAGGCCCATTTGTTGATGCAATCGAGATCTTGATTCAATCTATAGCATAAATCTGCCAGGAGGCTTCATCGGCTAGACATATATAATTGAACATCATCTTCATATGCATGCAGTGTTGCGTGTTTACAGGTTGAGAATATGTCATTTACAAAAATAGAAAAAAACAATGGAACCAGAAACAATGTTTGCGGTACACCAATACAAATTTGTTTATTCTGGGAATAGTTGTTACCAACCTTAACCCTTTGGAGGGGATTGGGCAGATAATTTTCCATTAGACGTACAGCACTTTAGCAGAAACCACACTTATACTTCAGCTTCTGACAAAGTAAAAATTGCTTTACAGTATCGAATACTTTAGAAAAGTTAAGCATACCAAAAAAAGTTATATCCGTAAACCCTTCATCATATGATGGCCTTATATCTTCTATAATTTTGATCATAGCAGTCGAACAACTGTGCCCCGTTCTAAATTCAGATTGAAGCGGAGAGAAAAGCTTATTTTTATTGGGAAAATTCACAATTCGAGTATGACGAGCCATAACAGTTTCACATACTTTGGATAAGCACGATAAAATACATTAGGCTCAATAGCTGAGGGTTTTTTCCTACTGGAATCACTAAAGCACTTTTCCAAGAAAGTGAGAAATTTTAAAAATATTCCATCTTCACCGACAGCATTTGAACTAATTTTCATTATACCCTTTCTGATATCTTCCTCACTAATACCGACAAATTGGAAAGCTTGTTCAACTGGAGCATCCGAAGAGCTAACGTAGCGACTATCCAGAACTGTTGCACTAAAAGGAAAGAAATTATTAAGGGCGTCAGGATTAACATCACATTCAGCATTCTGTTTTCTATTAATACCCAATGATTTCAGATTCCTCAATAAGAGTTTAGACGATAGAGATGAGTTCAGATTTATAGAACAATTTTTTTTTTTATTTTAGACTGCCGAATAACACGTGCTGAAATATTCCTGGCAGCTCTATAGTTTTCCCAGTTTTGAAGATTTGGTTTTTTTTCAGCAACTTGTTGTGTTTTTTAATAGTTTCCTGTTCCTGCTAATAGTTTTTTGGATCTGCTGGTAAAATTGATAAAATTTTTATTTTTATCTAAAATATGTGTTTTTTCACATACAAAGGGACGTTTGAAAGTCTGCGGAATGAGTACTAAATAGTGGAAATAAAAATACTAATTTATTTTTCCTTCCCAATATATTCTTCTGCTACCCTAATGCATATTTGACTTAATATTTCGGGTCATTGGTCTTTTAACTATCGTCAACCAAACAAGTCATTCCCGAATAAAATCTCAGATATGAAGCAAATCAAGTACTGAGCTGTTATAAATTTCCCTACTAAACAAGGAAAATCAGTTCAAACCATATTGCAAGTGATCTCATCCATTCTTGTTCGAGTAAAACTATGGCCAACAAGTGGCGTAAATTCTTTAAGTTAGGTAGTGAAGACGACCAGGACAGCCGATCGAGGTGACCACTCCGTCAATCGTTCAAAAAAACGCGCAGTCTTCACCCGAGTTTTTCGATCTCTCTAGTGAAGACGGAGATGAAATATTGGCT
Source organism: Calliopum simillimum (assembly GCA_951812925.1). NCBI lineage: Eukaryota > Metazoa > Arthropoda > Insecta > Diptera > Lauxaniidae > Calliopum > Calliopum simillimum. The sequence goes on from OX638368.1 coordinate 25,300,444, forward strand.
TGAATTGTAAAGGAAAACTATAATGGCTTCATCACTATGAACCTGAGTCCAAACAGAAGTCTATGTAATAGCAAAAAAAAGGCACGCCATCACCTTAAGAAGTTTAAAGTGTCTTTGCAACAGTCTTTTGGGACTCAGATGTGATTCTGTTGATAGATTACAAAGATAAAGGTGTTTCCATAACCGAATAATACTACGCTCCAATCTAAGAGCGTTGAAGGAGAACTTTGAGCTAAAAACAATCCCAAACCAATCAATTTTGGGTGTGATTTTCAGCTTGTCCATAGTTTTCTTGATATCAAGTAATAATGTGATTGTTTATCAAAAAAGTGAATATGCCCATTTGAGCTCAATTCAATTCAATTTGGGATTGTTCGTCAAAAATTTATTAAACTCATTTGTGCTTAACTCAGCCCTTTTGTACTTGTTTATAAAAAAAAAAAAAATTCCCATTTTTTCTTAATAATTTCATATTTATCAAAATATTGTATGAATATGACTATTTTTGCCAAATGCAAGAAATATCATTTCATTTTCAAAAATCAATGTACCAAAATGTCCAAAGACACCTCAGTACATTGCAACACCCCATTATGGGATGTCAGTAGTATTTACTCTATTATAAATACTAGATGACATAGTCATATTGAGAATCATAAACACATAGAATAAACACAAATGAAAATTTATTTTTTGATAAACAATCACAAAAGAGCTTGAATTAAGCATAAAATGGGCTTATTTTTTTTTTTTGATAAACAAGTACAAAATGGCATGCATTGAGTACAATTGGTCTTAATTATCAAAATTTATATTATGCCCAAATTTGAGCTTGAATTGCGAACAAGTTGGACGTATTTTGGGATGATTTTATGCTATATTGGGCTTAATTCTGAATATTTAATTTAAGAACAATTTGCGCTAGATCTTAGAACATTTTTTTCTCTCCGTGAAAAGAATGGGAAAATTGACCAAATGTGTTCTCCTTCTACAAGAGAATGCTCCTGTTCACAAGAGCCGTATTGCGATGCTCGCCCTGTATAAGGTGGGCTTCGAAACTTTGGCTTAACCACCTTACAGTCCTGAGCTGGTTCCCAGCGAGATAAGTAATTGCCATTTCCCAAACTTTATGGGAAGAAAACAAACCTGGAGTTAGAGTTGCCACAACAACATCAACAACTATTGATGAAGAAGAATAGGATTCAAATTTCAGCGTTTTTTTCAGACAAGGGTAAAATATTTTTTTTAATGGAGTCAAGTTATTCAGAACAGTACCCAGGAATCTTACACATTCCGGTGTTCTACCGATTTCTACCCACCCTGTTAAGATCCTCTGCTTAATAAAATGAAGCAATTTTCTATAACAATTTCAAAAACTCATACAAAATGTAGGTACGTAATTATTTCCTACACTGCCGCCAGGATACGTTAGTAGTCGAGTAGTGCAAACGATGCGAGTGTAGCATATCCTTGCGTTTGATAATCAATAACGCAAATTGCATCCATAACAACCAACAAGTGGAATATGTTGTAGTCGTAGTTGTTGTACATACAACACTAGGTACTGCAAGGAATTCAAGGAGCTGTGTTTCACTTTTGCAGGAGTTACTTGTTATATTTTAACAACATAAAACAACAAAAACAACAACAAAACTTTAATTGTGACAGCTAAAGTTTCAGCTGTTACAATAAAAAAAAAGCAGTTTCTGCCCTACGCATTTTTGCCAATAACTGGGGACCCAACTGTCCCAGTTGGAAATTTTAGATAGTTTAATCCTAAGGCTTTTTTTGCCTGTTAATCGCGCTCTTAAGCAGTCTTGGGGTGGTAATTACAAATATCTGAAAAGTCAGAGAAATAAACTACATGATTACGCATTTTTATTGGGACTACCATCTAGTTTGCTGTATATTTTGTAAGTTATGACCGCTTAAAGAGGCCGAAAAATGGGTTTTTATTCAATAACTTAAAAAGTAAGCCATAAATGAAAAAATATCTCAAGGTCAAAGTTATAGTATTTAGTAATGAAATTGCTTTGATTTCTTTTTCCAAGCGATAATATTCGTTGCATTTTACATAGTTTTAAAAGCAATCATATCTGACAAACTAATCTCGAACAAAATGATAGGTCTATAAACGCGCAATCAGTTAAAGAAGAAATAATTAACATATAGCTGACTTTTAGCTCTTAAAAAAGGAACTTCCCCAAAAAAGTTCCCAAAAAAGTTCACAAGCACTTGTTCTGTATGTTTGGCGACACTTAAGTCTCAGTACCAGGGATGCCTGTTCGGAAATCCGTGTGATTTCAATGACTTTTCATTTAGGAAGCTTTTTGATGAAAATGATGAGTCGAACGATAAAACGTATGAGAATTTTTTTATAGAAAGTTTCAAGTTTTGCAAATAATATTGATTTGATTTAACGAAAAAGTAACCGCAACTTTTTCGTAAATACAAATCGATATAATTTGTAGAACCAGTAATTCTCGAGAAAAATATTGTCATTATTTGTATCGTATGACTCTCCATTCTCATCAAAATGTTTCCCAAATAAAAATTAATTGAAACCACACGGATTACGGGACAGACCTGACAAGATCTGAAATATTGCGCATGATTGTCATCAAATCAGGTGTTCGGCAAAAAGTTCCAAAACGCTTTTTCTGTCAGGCGCACGTGGCGGTGCACTTTAAAGGGCTACTACCTATCTATCGAAAAAAAACACGCATTTGCGAACGTTGTTCAAGTTGCTTGCAATTATTTTTGAATGCAAAGGGTTTTTTTGCTGTTGTTGTTTTTGTATAAAGGTGCTTCACAAATTGTTGTTGTTGGTGGTGGTGAAGTTGTTAGTGGTAGCAAATTTACGGACAGACGGGTACGATCTGACTGACGATTTGGTCGGTTATGGGTGCCAGGAATGCGCTTTCAATTGAAATTATGAGTTCTAATAAAATATTTGCACGCAAGGTTCTTTAAAAAAACAATAACAAAAACAACAACAACAACACAATAACAACAAAAAGTGCAATAAAATCATAAAATAACAAGCGTTGAGTTTTACGTTTTCCATTTGATTTTTTGTTTTTTTCGTATTTTTATTAATTTATTGTTATAACCATAAATTGAGCCACTCGACTTGGGAAGAAACTTGTTACCTACTTGTGCCCAAGGTTGAATTTGTTTGGTTTTTGTATGAATTGCAAGAAAAACAAAAAAAAATCCTTTTTTGAGATATTCCTTAAAGCTTGTGAAATTTCTCTACTATCCTTTATAGATATCGAATTGACAATTCAACTTGATTGAGGAATGCTTTCGATTGACATATTCCAAGTTGTGCTTCTCTGATGTGTTGCTTGTAGGCAATGAAATGAATTTATTAAGTTAAATACCCCACATTGAAAATTTTTCTTGCATGGGCAGTGCCACGCTTCTTGTTTTTGTAAAGAGGTTGGCTTTAGTATTCTTAGTATCAGAGCAAAAATTTGGTTGGATTATCTCAAACAACGCTTGCAGCATAGTTAGTGTAAATATCTGTCCCATTTACTCAGGACATGTCCCCGAATGCTGCGAGAAGTTTATTTATTCATAATCATAAAGTAACAATTGGCTTAAATGCATAATTGAGATTAAGTATAAGGGTGATTCTCCGAAAAATGTAACATTTAATGTCTCAGGGGTCAAAATCATGTTTAAATTTAAAATTTGATATTTTAGCTATTTAATTCAAATTCTTAACAAGATCTTCAAATAGCTTAAAAAAAATAATTCTAAATATTTAACTATGAAATTGTTGAAAAGTCATTCTCCCTGCTGTCCCTATTGATTTTTAAGATTTTTCAAAACATGGCCGTCATTTCGTCAATACTTATTTTTATGATTTATATAAAAAATATTGGTTCTTTTGTATACCTTGTATTTTCTAAGCAATGGAAGTTATATTCTTGCACTTTGAAATTTTTTTTTTTGGCCACCTAGTGGGTGTAATTCAAAGCACAAAACAAAGTTAAAACAATTGTCAAGTGACTCTTTAGAAAAAAATTCCCTAGGCTCTCACAGCCATTTAGCGCAAATCAAATCTTCTACAAAATGTTTGTTCTTTTATCCACCTTTTTTGTAAAATTTTTTTTAAAAAAAAAAAAATATTGTTTTGCGATAATCAACTTTTAAGATTTTTCAAAAAATGGCCGCCATTTTGTAAATTTTCCAAATTTAAAAATGGAAAATTAATTAACGTTTAAAATGCTACAAGAATCCGAAAACAAAAATTGAAAAAACTTATTTTTGACAAAATGGCGGGACTTAGAAAAAAAAATTGCATCGATTTTTCGCAAAACACCACTTGGACACACTGAAGTTCCGTGACCATAACTTGCAGAAAAATTTTTTTTCGCAAAACTAATAATGAGAGGTCTCTGTACTGAGCCAACTGCAAATTTCGAAAAAATTGTGATGGTCAAGGCCTATACATATTCTTTTATCTTTACACAGAGCGAAGAAAAAACCACGTTCGTGAGTGTTTTAACTGCGTTTCGTTGCTTATTTAGATTTAACAACGCTCCAATCTCATATTTGTATGGTGCGCTACTAAATCACTCACAAACGTGGTTGAAACTTATTCAACAACGCTGGTTGCCCGTTGTTAAATCCAAATCAGCAACGAAACGTTGTCAAAAAACCACGAAACGTAGTAAAATCCAAATCGGCTACGAAATGTAGTAAAAGCACTCACGAAACGTAGTTAAATCCAATTCAGCTCATATCAAAACAAATAGACTTTCATTCAACTTCACAATAATGATGCCCGTAGCTGAGGTGCTAACGTTCGCATCTATCACACGACAGGTTCCAGGTTCAAATCTCCCCAATATCAAAACAGAAAAATTTTATTTAAAGCATAAAATTAAAAATAAAAAAAATAATGTCAAAATGGAAAAAATTAAAAATTAATTCAAAAAAATTTTTTTTCTTTTGTATTTTGTTTATGTAGTAACGCGCGTTGTTAAATTACTCCCAAGCGTAGTTGAAACCCATTTAGCAATGCGCGTAGTTAAAACTGCCACAAACGAGCCGTGCTCGAAATTTGGGTCACCACGATGTTAAAATAACTACGTTTATGCCACTTTTGACAATGCTGTTTTCTCTGTGTATGTAATTAAATCAATAAACAATTAGAGTGGCTATCTACCAGTTTCAACTTTTTTAAAAATAATTGTTATCTTCATTGTGATATTACAGTGTTTTCAACATTTCGTCATTCTTCGCTTAATCATTCTCCGTAGTTTTTGTAACAGTAACGTCATTCTCCGTTTTTGTTAGTTTCGCTTAAACTATTTATTTAAACCAAAAAAAATTAAAATTTAGTCTTAAGACATTTAAATAAACTTTTCAAAATCCAACATAAATTTTTAAGGTTGCCACCTGGTTGTTTTCGAAAATCTTATATAATTCTTACTTTTTTTGACTAAATTAAAATTTTTAGTTTCAGAAACGCTCAGATAAACTTTTTTAAAATTTTACAAAAATTTCTGGGTTGCCACCCGGTTTTTTTTTTGTTAGTTTTGCTCAAACCAAATTTCGGTTCGATGGATTTTTTAACGATTTAAGCGTCTATCAATTTTTAACGATTTAAACTATTATTTTTTAGTGTGTAAAGACGAAAGTAAAACAAATTAAGGTTCAAAAAAAATTTTTGAAAACAACCACCTGGTAACCCTAAAAATTTATGTTGGTTTTTCTTTAGTGAGTGTTCCGTGTTTTTTTTTTTAAATTTTACAAAGAACTTAACTGTGTGTCATTCTCCGTGTAAGTTTGTTTTAAATTCTTATACATATTCTTTTATCTTACAGCCTGATTCTGTGATATCTTGATAAAATTTTTGTCAAGTAATTTTATCAAGTTGGCTAAATTTGAATTGTATACATTTTTATAATAATAAAATTTGGAAAATCAATTTTCAACATAGCGCTTGGCTCAGATAATAGGATCGTCAACTAGCAATGCAGAGGTCGTAGGTTCAATTCCGCAGCGGGCTTGTTGACAAATATTCATTACGGCTTTTTGCTTTGACAAATTATTTTATTTTTTAATTTTTTTTTTTTTTTTATTTGAATTAACAACTGCACAAATGGAAGAACTGTAGATGTTTGCAATTTTGATACACGACGAAGAAGAAAACCCTGAAAACAAAATAACAAGATATCAAATGCGATTCCTTCACGTTAATAGCGATCTATGTTCCTTTCCATAAAAGGAGTTTCTACAAAATTTTAGACTTCCTGCAACCTTGTGTCGTAGTCACGTAGATGATTTAAAGCCGCATGATATTCAGAAAATGTCGTTACCATTGTCCGCTCGTATTTTGGGAACGTTAACTTGGACATGGATCTTGTCAAAAATGTTTTGGAAATAAGTGCAACCTTCCTATGAGCCAGTCGTCTGTATCACGTTCCGTGCATGCGATAGAATAGCATTAATAAGGTGAAATTTGCTGGAATAAAGTTTCCGAATTGAAAAAAAATTTAAAAAAAAAGAATCCAAGAAAAAAAAAAAAACAAGAAAAAAGAAATAACATGAAAAAACAATAAAAAAAAAGTTCACGTTTGCTGGAGAATTGAACATAGAAATCACAGAATCAATAAAAAATTAGAGTGGCTGTCCACCCTTTTCAACTGTTTTAAAAAAAATTGCTATTTTCATTGTGACATTACTGTTTTTGCAAAATTTCGTCATTCTTCGTTTAGTAACCCTCCAACTGTGTTTTTTTGTTAGTTTTGCTTAAACTGTATATTTAAATAAAAATTTAACCTCAAAACAGTTAAATAAACTTTTCAAAAATCCAACACAAATTTTTAGGGTTGCCACCTGGTTATTTTTGAAAATCTTATATACAAATCTTATATATAAATCTTATAATTCTTACTTTTTTGACTGAATTGAAATTTTTAGTTTCAGAAACGCTCAGATAAACTTTTTTAAAATTTTACAAAAATTTCAGGGTTGCCACCAGTTTTTTATTTTGTTAATTTTGCTTAAACCAAATTTCGGTCGATGAGTTTGTAACGATTTTAAATATTATTTTTTAGTGTGCAATTAAAATGACGAACGTAAAACAAAGTATGATTTGAAATAAATTTTCGAACGACCGATTTCAATAGAAAATTAATGTTCAAAAATTAAAAAATCCAAATCGTTAACTTTAGTTAGAAAGATACCCCATATATTCAACAACTTTTTTTCAGGAAACAATGAATTAATACATGAACTACTTGATACCTAAAACTACATTAAATAGCGACATAATTAATAAAAATTTATTACAAAATTTCATCTCCAACGCACAAAATTTTCCACAATCTAAAGCCAAGGGTTAAAAGCGGTCAAAAGAACCACAATACAAACAACGTTAACCCTAGAACCAAAAAAAAAAAAAAAAAATATATTTTCCCCCAGCTAATGAATAAGCGCACATATCTCTGTGCATACAGAAAACGACCTTATAAAACCATATTGCACAAAAAATATCAAATTTTAGAAATTAAATACAAAAAAAAAAAAAAAATTAAAATTTTATCCCGACGGTAAATTTACAAAATGATAGATCGCTAAGGGACATTAGCCAAGAAAGAGTATGTGAATAGTTAGACATACTGACTGACAGACAGAGTTATAAATGTGCAATATTGTGCTGGTCAATCAAATGGTCAGTCAGTTGGTCACCCTTATAGTATTTTTTCCTTCTATTTCTTGTTGTTGTTGTGGCTCTACAGGATACGCGCTCAACAGCAAATGGTGTTCATTAGTTGCGCATGTGCTGTGCTGTATTGTTTTGGGTTGGGGTGTGTTGTGTTGATCCTTTAAAACAATAACTTAGTGCAGTTAAAAGTGGCTTATTCTCGCCTGCCAAACGGAGTGTAAAGTTTTTTCTTGTCATTCTCCAGCAAGCGGGGTCGGTTTTTAGAAGGATCATATCATAGTTAAAAATTACACTGTCGTTGTTTTCAATATTCATTTGAAGGACCTCATGGAGTTGATAGCGCATATAAGAGATAAAGAGTGTGCTTATTAATATCGTGCACAGTGGTACACTTTTGGTTAGAATATTTCAAAAGAAAACAAAGATATCGTTATAAATCAAAGTAAGTTTTGAAGAAAAAGAATAGAACTTTCAACTAACGTATCGAAATTTATAGCATACAACGGTGACTGGGTCTTTTAAGAAGAAAAAACCGTTGAATGCTACAGGGTGGGCCATTTAAAGTGGAAGCATCGGGCAACCCAATAACTTTTGACTGAATTGTCAGATCGACTAATGAAATACCGCGTTGGAAGCGTCATTCCAAGACAATTTTACCATGGAACAGTACTTACCAAAAGAACGTGCTGAAATCGTTCAGCTTTACATTCAAAATAACTTCTCAATTGTGAAAACCAAACGTGCGTTTCGTTCGAAAAATAAAATTAAAATTTCACGTTAAATGGATGCGTTAATAAGCAAAATTGTCGGTTCGATGCCACTGAAAACCCTCAATTAATTGAGGAACAGCCTCTACATGACCAAAAAGTTACAGTTTGGTGTGGTGTTTGTGCGGATATGGTCATTGGTCCCTATTTTTTCGAAGACGATGATGGAGCAACAAAAACTGTTAATGGCGATCGTTATCGAGCCATGATAAATGATTTTGGTATGCCCATTGTTCATGAAAATGGTTTGAATGGCTTCTGGTTTCAACAGGACGGTGCAACATGCCATACAGCTCGACTAAAAATCGATTTGTTACGACCATTGTTCCCCGGACGAGTCATATCGAAAAACGGTGATTTTGACTGGCCCCCGAGATCACCCGATTTGACGCCACCAGACTTTTTTTTGTGGGGCTATTTGAAATCCAAGGTATACGCTGACAAACCAAGGACCATAGCTCAACTCAAAAACAACATACGACGTGAAATCGCCGCCATATCGACCGATACATTGGCCAAAACGATGGAAAACGCCGAAAAAAGGGCACATTTTGTACTCAAGGCCAAAGGTGGCCATTTACGCGATATCATTTTCAAAAAATAGCTGTAACATATCTCCTTGAACCAAAATAATTAAAATCGAAATGAAAATAAATAAAAATGTTTTTTTATATATTTTTTTCAGAAACAAATGTTTCCACTTTAAATGGCCCACCCTGTATTAAATTAAAGGGTGGATATTGGAGAGGGGGAGGATGCAACTTTTACAGTTTTTTCACTATTTTAAGCGAACAAAGCCAAAATTCGATATTTTTTAAGAAAACTTTATGCAGAAAATTTAATTTTCGATCGAAATAGCTTATTTAAAAATTTGAAAAAATGGCTTATGCTAAAAATGTTGAACCAAAAAAATAAAAAAAAAAGTGTTTTTTTAATTTTTTTCCTTTAAATTTTCTAGGTTCAGAGAAAGGTAAAAATATATCCAAAAATAAACTAGTAAGGGTATAAAATTTGGTCTGGCCAAATATTAAATACCCTACACTGCAGTATTACTAAAATTTTGCTCATATGGGAGGTGCTACGCCCTCTTATCTGAGTTCACCCAGTTTTTGTTCAGAGCTTGCATTTATAGGTTTTAGTGTCTGAGTGAAAAACGTTTTCAGTATAGTGTTTTGAAGCTTTTGCTTATATGGGAGGTGCCACGCCCTCTTGTCCGAGTTCCTCTAGTTTTAGCTTAGAGCGTTTAGAGCGTGCATTTATAGTCTTTAGTATTTGAGTGAAGTTTGTTTGTATTATCTCAAAAAACTCTTTCCGTATAGCATTTTGAAACTTTTGCTCATATGGGAGGTGCCACGCCCCCTTGTCTGATTTCACCCTATTTTTGTTGAGAGCTTTCATTTATGATTCAAATTTGATTCTAATATCTCATAAAACGCTTTCAGTATAGCGTTTTGAAGCTTTTGCCTGTATGGGAGGTGCCACGCCTTCTTGTCCAAACTTGCTCAGTTTTTTCTCACAGCTTGCGCTTACAATTCTTAGTATTTATGCGTATTTTGGTTGCATTGTCGTGAAAAATACTTCTAAAATTGCGTTTTGAATATATTTTTTGTATGGGCGGTAGGAGTGTCCGTTGACCGATTTCGCTCATTTTCAATCCCCGAGTTATCTTTGGCGACGAAGGCAGTGTAACAAATTTCATCGAAATATCTTGCTCAGTTTTCCCAAAAAGTTTATTTCAACACACAGCCAGCCACCCAGCCAGTCAGACAGACGGACACGGCTATATCGACTCAGGAGGTGACGCTGATCAAGAATATATATACTTTTCTATATCTGCCACGCCTCCTCTGCGTTACAAACGGAAGGACAAAGTGAATATACCCTGGGTGTAGGGTATAAAAAAAGGATAACTAGTAAGGGTGTAACATTTGGCCTGGCCAAACATTAAATACCCTACACTGCAGTATTTTGAAAATTTTGCTTCTATGGGAGGTGCCACGCCCTTTTGTCTGAGTTCACCCAGTTTTTGCTCAAAGCGTGCATTTATAGTCTTCAGTATTTGAGTGAAATTTAGTTGGATTATCCCAAAAAACTCTTTCAGTATAGCGTTTTGAAGCTTTTGCTTATATGTTAGGTGCCACGCCCTCTTGTCCGATTTTACCCAGTTTTTGTTGAGAGCTTGCATTTATAGTTCTTAGTGTCTGAGTAAAATTAAGTTTGATTATCTAAAAAAACGCTTTTAGTATAGTGTTTTAAAGCTTTTGCTTATATAAAAGGTGCCACGCCCTCTTGTTCGAATCCGCATAGTTTTTGCTCAGAGCTTGCGGTAATAATTCGAAGTATTTAAGTGTATTTTGGTTGCATTGTCGTGAAAAATACTCCTAAAGTTGCATGTTGAACATATTTTTTGTATGGGCGGTAGGCGTGTCCGTTGACCAATTTCGCTCATTTTCAATCCCCCGAGCTATCTTTTACGACAAAGTCAACGCGTCAAATTTCATTGAATTATCATGGTTAGTTTTCCCGTTAAAAATATTTCCACGCACAGCCAGCCAGACAGACGGACATGGCTATATCGACTCAGGAGGTGACGCTGATCAAGAATATATATACTTTTCTATATCTGCCACGCCTCCTTCTCTGCGTTACAAACGGAAGGACAAAGTGGATATACCCTGGGTGTAGGGTACAAAAATACCTTTAAAACGCTTTACTAAAAAAATTTCTTAGGTTAAAAATTGACTGAAATTTGACCACTCGAACATAAAAATTTTGTTTATCCAGTTGGAAAAACGGTTTTTATTTAAAACTAAGGCAACTTACGAAAAAATATGTATGACAAAAAATGAATTTTATCAAGATTTTAAAATTAAATTATAAAATGCCACCAAAAATTCTGAAAAAAATCATGCGTATTTTTTTGGATGATTCTTAGCATATTTTGCCTCATTATTTTTTTTCGTAAGATGCATTTGTTTTGAGTAAAAAAAGTTTTTTCAATCGATAAGAAAAGTTGCTGTGAAAATATGGTCCAATTTTTTTGTTTTCCAACAAAATGGCAGCAAAAAGACAACTTGAGTTCAAATGGTGCTGTATCTTTGTGTTATTGGATGTTTTTATGCTCGTTGGGTCAAGGGTTCAATTCCCATTCGCGGCGATCAATGTTTATTTTGTTTTTTAATAAGTGCTTTCTTTTTACTATTTATTTTGTGATTTATTTTTTATATAATTTTTCTTTAAATCGAGTTTTAGTAAAAACGTAGTGAATAAAGAGTTTTCTGCGCTGACACTGCTTCTAAACGTTATGCTCGTATAATATTTCCATACATGGTTTTGAAGAAAATTTATGCTGAAAAAATTTATCGTCCCTTCACAAGTGAAAAGTACAAAGTCAGTTTTTCAAGTTTTGAGATATTTGAAGTTGAAAAAATTAAATTTTGGTTTTTTTGTGTGAAAGTCGTTGGTTTGCTTTTAGTCTTATGATGAAAATAACCACTTTTTAACAGAGCTTTGGCTAAATGAATCTTATCAAGCTAAAGACTATAATATTTTTTACCAGAAATACCAAATAACTCAATACTAGAAAAAATTGACTCAGTGTTTTTCACTTGTATATTCCTGATTTTGTAAAACCCAAAAAATTTTCAAAACTTTTTGCATTTCGCACCACTGTGCATCCCTTCTAATACCAAAGTGATCTAAGATCCCTGTGTGCATGATCGTTGCGAGAACCCTACATTTTTTTTTAACTGTTAATTAATATCACGAAAAGCACTAAACATAGCGCGATACAGTAAAAGAATACGAAAAAAAAAATTCAACTTTAAACCTTAAAAACGTAAAAAGTACGTAATCAAACGTCAGCTGTGGATGTTTGTACATACGTTAAATGACTTTGGCTAACGTACGTACATGAATACGTGTAACGTAGTCGTTTTGTGTAACGAATTCGTATCTTAAAACAGCTGTTTGACTTTAGATAAAACCACGTTTTGTTTGTAATTAAAGCGTTTTCTATTAACAACAATAACAACAACAACAACAAAAACAATAACAACAACAACATCACCAACAACAAAAACAACAACAAAATCATTAATAGCTTCTTGTTACCCTAGTCAAGGGCTTTGTCAACTTTTGTTGTAATACCAACTACCGCGGTCTGATCCTTTCACATTCACGTGTATGGTGCACCCTTTCTCTTAATCCACACCCTTTTTTTTTGCTTAGTTTAATTTAACGCGTCAGCCCTGTTTGAGATATTTGCAATTTTTTGCGTTTTTTTTTCGATTTTAGCTTAAACAACATATTTACCTAGAGCAATTCGGCCCAACCCAAACCTTACAAATCACCCACCCACATTGTGTCTTTGGTTTAGTGGGCTTATCGCACCGGTGCTGGTTGGTAATTAACACCATTGCGTAATGCGATGTGAACCAAATGAAAAAAAAATACGAGCGAAAAATCAAAAGGAAGGAAGCCCCTACAATGTTGGTTGGATGGCTTTTCGAGCTCAAGAAAAGTCAAACGGCAACATTTAGTGGCAGACATTTTAAAGCGGCTTCCACACACATGTCTGCGCTGCAGTCCAATGGATTAACTAAACATACTAGAGACTAACAAAATTAACTGGGATGGGCTTTAGGGATTAGGTCAATAACGTATTTACGTCGTTTTGTAAAATGGTTGGTGGTTTTGCTGTCAAATCAATAGTTTGTGCTTAACGTCAGAATTATTGGAAAAAAGTGAGGTTAGATTCGATTCTACAAGTACGTATGTATACAAGCGTTAAGTTGATGAGTTAAGCTGCGAAATAAGCGAGTTTTTTTTATGGGCTTGTTATTAAAGATTGAGCCTAAAGTTTTATTGAAAAATAAATGTATTAGTAAGTAAACTCTCCGAAAACCACACAACGAAGTTTGCTGCTAGGCCTTTGAGTGGAACCCACAAGGCTGTAGAAGACATGGTAGACCAAGAACCACATGGCAAAGAATATTCGACTTTGTTTGTAAACAAAGGGCTGAAGGATTAATTCTCAATTCCACTGTTGCTAGAATGGAAGGAGTAGATTCTAAAAAAATTCCAGGCGTGATTTTGGATTGCAGAATAACTTCATTATTGCCAATAGTTGATGTGGTTGTTACAAAAGTAGCAGTGTATCTGCATGAACTTTTAGAATTTCATACGATTCAGTTGATTCTGGAATACGAGTTGCAATATCAGAAGAAACTCTTGTTAATTAACCGCAGTCATCTATACTGTATGTGCCGGTAATTGTTGCGTTTGGGTCAGATTTTCCCAGGTGAGTTTGCTCAAACTTTTCTATAATATCCAAGACAAGATCAAATATTTTTTCCATGAGCTCCTTCACCAATCTTAAAACTTTTCTGGTTTAATCATAATATAACTTCGATAAGTTAAATGTAACTCCGGATTGTTGTTGTGGGTTTATAAGAACATTTTTGTGTAATTTGCATTTGCTCATATCTTAAAATCATTTTTAATATCTCTGTACGATTAGTACTATCCGAAACTCTACAAAAACTTATTTTAGAAACTATTTTGCCTTCGTTACCTGGTATTCTTTATCATTTACGTATAGTCTTTTATATTCTGATTTGATTCCTTTTAACACGCCAACGTCTGCTGATTAGGTAATGTCTGCAGTATTTGGTAAGAGAGCATATAAAATGATGCCATTGGTGTGCAATAGATAAGTGTGACTTGTGACAATCAGCTAGAAAGAGGACTGGACAATTGATATTGTTTTTAATGAGCCAGTCATCAAAACTATTTGGCTCATACTCAAAAATGTTTCTGACCGAATTCAGCCACTGTTTGATCTTCATAGTCCCCATTCATCTGGAATATTTTGAACAAAGGCTGGATGCGTACGTTTATATGAAAATACAACTATAGGTGGCAATTTTTTACCATCAGAACTGAAGACCAACGGGACAGTGATGGTTTCTTTGTCGTTTCCAAATGTGACACTATATACATTTTTTCAACTTTAGGTGCTAAAGTAGCCCCTGTTATAGAAACGTGTTTACAAGATCAGATGACTTTTGAAGAAATCGGTATTTGGCCAAGTCATTTAACCATTTTACGAGTTTCCTCACTTGAACTTAAAATGCTCTCGGGTTTCCATTTTTCTTACCTTCTGTAAAATTCTGCCGGAGAGTCTGTGCTATATTGTAGCTCTAGGGTTCCCACTGATCATTTCTTACTTTTTTTACATATTTTCTAGGATTACCCATCTCGCATCGATAATTCGGCACAAGTGCCTAGGTAAATCAAGCTTAAACACAAGCAGCCGAGATTAGAAAGCTGGTGGGCCTCTCAATTTTTGACTACACAAACAGAAAGTCGACTACTGAAAATCTAATAAATTTTGAAAAAAACAAAGTTTTCTGCATTCGACCAGGGACGGCCGAGCTTCCAAAGAAGTCTGAAATTTATACCAAAAAGTTTAAAATTAATACTTTTTCGTCATTGTTCTATAGTACCTGGAGACCGATCCCTACTCGGTCAACAATCTGATCTCATTATTTTAGTCGATATTATTCATAGCTAATATCAAAAACTAAATTTTTTTTTTTGGTGAAATAGAATGCCCTAAAATAAATAAATGGGATATGCCACGCACCCAGAATATTTCGCTTTTTGTATGGCGGCTGAAATACCTTATCTTCAAAGGATCATAACTCGGAAAATAAGAATCCTATTGAAAAAATCCCAAAGAATATTTGGATAAGGAAGAGTGTAACTATTCGATGCTATTAATACAAAAGAATTTCAACTTTTCTTGTACCTACGCTGTAAGACTGAACACAGCATTTTCTTCAACTTCAAGTAAGGAAATATAAAAAGTTCTGCTAATGAAGACGGATTTAGCGTCAAAAAGTACATAAGACTGCATATAAGTTCATTCCATTTTTTTTTTGTGCCTTAGTTATTAACCAAAATTTTTATTTTGATGAAAAAGTGGGCGTGGCAATTATTAAACAAAGCCTTCTTTTTGTTATGCTTTAGATACTCCTGATCTAGACCCGCATACTAAATTTCATCAAAATATATTGCATCATAATGTGTTTTACTTGTATGAGAGGTTCCACGCGCACTTTCGATATTTTGCCTACTTTCAGGTCGTAGGTGCCTAATAGCAAGTAGACTCCCTACAGTTAAGTTCAGAAAGATTGCTTAAGTAGTTTTCTTTTTATACCGCATTATATTTTTGTGGGCGGTGCCACGCCCTTCAACGAGTTTTCCCAATATAACGGCATATTACATATTAATACTTGTTTGCAGAGGTAACATCTCCAAAATTTTCATCAAAATCGTTGGAGTCGTTTTCGAGTAATATTGAATCAAAATTTTCAAGCGTTAAAAAGTGGGCGTGGCACTTCTTCGATCCCGCCCACTTTTTGTCTGTCACTAGGTATTATTAAGCAGTACCCGCCTACCAAATTTTATTCAAATACCTTGTATTGTTTGCGAGTTATGACCGAATCAATTTTAAAATTTAGGGCGGTGCCACGCCCCCTGGTGAGCATTTACAAAGATCAAACCTAGCTCATTCTTCATTGTGTGCTAATATCTAACACTGTTCGAAGTTTCATTAAAATCGCTGTACCCGTTTTCACGGTGCTCTTGAACAGTCGATAGGTTTTTGGGCTATGTGGAGAAAATCTGTGAATGGGGTTTCATTTGTATTAGTTTAGTGGTCTGGAAAATGCAAACCCCGAAATCGTAGCTGATCATCCCCGCGAAATATCGCAAAAATACATATCCCTTATAAAAAAAAAAAAAAAATCGGCAAAAAAACGCAACAAACATATATAAAAATAGTTAAATTGCTATATCTCATACAGTTTTTGAGATATCTTAGCCTAAACAAGGAAAAAAGACCGTTTTTGCTATATTTTGAAGCTATATAACTAGAATATAAAACATTCATCGGCAAAATTCAATACATAATCTAAAAGTTCCAATCTTTTTCTTTAAAATTGCATTTAAATTATGTCAATAGCTTAATTTTTCTCTGAAATATCGTAGACTGAAATAATGACAAAACACGTTTTTTGCACTTTTTTAACTTTTTAGGTAAGGATATCTCCGAGAAAAATAAAGATATCGACATTATTTGAATTAAGTTTGAAAGATTGATTAAAGCTTTTTATTTCTGCATCAGAATTTACGGATATACGTCCGGTTATATAGCTCCAAAACACAACAATAAAACATAGTGTCAGCTTCTTTTCATTGTTTAGGCTAAGATATCTCAAAAACCGTATAAGATACAGCAATTCTAAGGCCAAATTCGAATTCAGCATTGCAAATACATTAAAGACAACTATTTTTATGTTTGTTTGTTGCGTTTTTTTTTCTGAATTTTTTTTATTTTATATGGGATATGTATTTTTGCGATATTTCGCGGGGATGATCAGCTACGATTTCGGGGTTTGCATTTTTCAGACCACTAAACTAATACAAATGAAACCCCATTCACAGATTTTCTCCACATATTCAAAAAACCTATCGACTGTTCAAGAGCACCGTGTTTTCGAGAAAAAGTTTTGCCCGTTCCAAACAAACATACATAAGTACATACAATTTTATCTCGTATAAGAAGAGAAGATAAATACTTTTCGGTATTAAAATTAAACTAAGTATAATTTTAACTGTGCTGTTATTATGAGAACAGCAACTCAACTTCAGTTACCTATGTATATGATAGTTAAAATGTCTGATTTCGTTGAAGGTTATGCTATGAATCATTATGAATCCTAATACCATAATATATGAACTTACCCTCTGCACCAGCCTGTGTATTAGGGTAATAATAATATTCTGTGCAACGCATTTTCGACTTATTTTGCATAACGAAAAATAGCTAAAATTCAAATAATAATTTGATAGGCAACACTGTCAAAGTTGTCATATTATGGAAAAAGTTTTTCCACAAATTTATTTATTTTCAGTTCATTTTTGTTATTGTTTCTCATGACAACGACATAAATTTTAAGTCTTTTGCGTATTTTGTTGATGAACTTTTTTGTTTTGTTGCTGCATTTCATTTTGATATAAAAATGCACTTGGCTTGAAAATATTTTTCAAGTTATCTACTCAAGTCACATTTCACTGAAATTGTTTTGGGGAGTTTTTTTTGTTGGACTTTATGATAATAAATTTGAATTTTATGAACTTGAAGCATAGACGCTGACATAATGTACAAATTTAAATATGGTATCAAAGATCAGTGGCGTAGAAAGAAAAGTTGTGTGGGGGTGGTTAATTACTATTCAATTTTGTTGTTTCCCTTATGCAAGACAAAAAAAAGTTGAATTCTAATTGAAAAATTTTACCTAAATCACATAAATTCCACAATCAGGATTTATAATTTCATTGTGATCATTTTAAGTGTAAACATTTTAAAAGACAACAACAACAATATTTATTTCAAAAAGGGGATAAAAAATTTAAATTGCAATAATGTCAAAAATGAAAAGTTTGAATTTTATTGTCAGTTGTTGTTTTTGTAGTCGCGTTCTGTGCCTCGTTGATGTTGGCGACAGAGTTCATATTTTTTTGTAACTCATAGTTTTATTATTATTGCTATTGTTGTAGTTGTTATTGTTGTTGTAGTTGTTACTGTTGTTGTTGTTGCTGTTGTTGTTGTTGACATTATTATGATTTTTTACACTGTAAGAATTTTTCTTTTATTTATTTAGACTTTTGGTACATTGCCATAGTGATACATCTAGCCCTAACACTCAAAAAATTCAAGCCGACAAGATTTCGAATTTTTTTGTTTCGATAGAAATCAATTACCCGCGTTCATACGCATCTTCTGTTTCTTAAAGGGTAGGTATTCCCGATTAAGAGGAGGTGTTCTAGTCGGCAGTAGGCTTAGGAGAGTCAGACACAACTGGCACTGGTGACGACGATCGTGCTAAGTGCATAAATGCTTTTCACCACTCAAGCGCAAAAAAAAAAAATAAATCCGCATTTTCCATTTAAATGTCATAACTCTAAAAAGTGCCACACACTGGTTCAAAATCCCTAAAAGCTAGCCAAAAGTCGAAATCATGACAGTTTCGAGACGAAATTTTTTACCTGGTTTTTGAGTTCACTGATTACGAATTTGATGTTAGATTTTTAAAAAAGAAAATGGAATCATGGAGTACAAGCTGTATAATAATATAAAAATTTTATCATTTCGAGCGAGCAACACATATTGACACTTGCTTCAAAAAAAATCGCGTCAAACAAAAAAGGCAAAAAAAGGCACCTCAATTTTTTTATATGTTAGAAAAGGTTTCAATCTTCTTAAGTCCAAAAAATCTTGGTGGTATGACGTGTTATAAATTAGTTCTGGGCTTTTTTCATAGCCATTGCAGTCTGATTTTGTGAAATAATTTGATTTTAAGTTAATCACAATTACCGTTAAAGTGTAAATTATTACTAGTTTTGAATATAAAGGTTCGATAGTATTTTCTTCTACGAAGAGATTCCATATTCAATCGTAAAAATTGGTTCAGTTTAATAGTAACCGTACTTTTGGAGGGATCCCAAGACTTTTGGCCAGTTTTTAAGGATTTTGAACCAGTGTGGGCTGTTACGGAGTTTTAGAAAAAAAAGTTTGACTTTTGCACTACACTGTATGCAATGATATTTTGAAAAAATTTTTCACTGTAAAATTGGATTTTTGTAGCTAAAGTCTTTTTGGTGGTTAGGGTTCCACATTATGCTCGGAACTTCAAACTAAATCAGTGTCGTCTTGTATTAAACTAATTCTATTCCAGAGTGCTTCCAGGACTGTAGAGCAGTTCGGATAGTTACTTTAGTATGTATTCGTGATGAAACTCTTCAAGACCTCCTATATAAGCAAAAGTTTCAAAGAGCTTTACTGAAAGCGATTCTTGAGATAAATTTTACCCTAACTCTAAAAAAAATAATTGCAAGCTCTGAGCTAAAACGTAGGTGAAGAGGTTGTGGCACTTTCCATTGAAGCAAGAGTATTAGAATATTTCTGGAGAATATTTTAACCCATTTCAACCAAGTTTTTGGAAAAAGTGGTCAAAAAGACCCATTAAAACGCGATATACCTTTACGTGAAATCAAGCAAGGAAAATTTTTTTTTGAACATCTTAACCCATTGTATCGCGTTTTTATGGGTCTTTTCGACCCCTTTTTCCAAAAATTTGGTTGAAATGGGCTAAAATATTCTCCAAAAATATTCTAAACAGAGTTTCACTAGGGGCCTACAAAAAAAAAATATCTTCCGGACGGTGGCAATCCTACATGGTAACGCACGTGCTCCACCGACTCTTGATAAACACAACATTAAACAAATTCAAAGACTCACAACTTGAAAACTGTAAAAGATACCATAATTTTGAGGGTCGCAAAATAATTATTGTAAAATTTAGTTTTGAATAAAAATATTTCAAAAAAATACCAAGGGTGCTCGATGCGCCAAATTGGCTTTAAAAAAGAAAAAAACTCTTATACACCGAAAATAAAAATTTTTCAGTGTAATTTGTTTTTCAAAAGCTTCTACTTTTTTATACTAACCCTACAAATTTCATCAAAATCTGATAGAAATCCGAGGAGCTATGAATATTCAAATATGTGAGTAGCCAAAAGTTGCATAGAACTTCCTATGGCCGCCATCTTGGATTTTTTTGGAATTTCAGAAAATCATTTTACCATAGTCATATGTATGTCAAATACAAATTTTTCACCAATTTTCAAAAAATCGGAGATATCAACCCAAATCTTAATTGGTTACGCAAAGATTGACCCTATATTATTTTTTGGTCATTCCAAAGGTAACACTCTTACTAGTTTTTGTTAGAATATCCTAAGGACCGTACGCAATAAAGCAATTTTGAGGCCGGTTTCAGTATTACCACTGTCAAATACATCGAAAATAACTATTTTTTGATCTAAGTAATTATCAAGTTTTTTTTTCGGTCTGCGACATTAAAAAAAATATATCCAGATAGGGGAACACCTAGAATTTTTCGGTAGTGCGTTTTTTTTTTTGAATTTTTTTTATTATTTTGGTTTAGGAAAATTATCTCATATCAAAAAATTCCAATATTCTGGGATTTTGATTATATAACGCGAAGTTGGCTATGGAATTTTCGAAAATCGAAAATTTTGTTACAGTTCTGGATCCTTTGGGAATAGTTCTAGTGTTTTTTCACAAAATTCGAAATAGTTCTTTAAAAATGAACCAAAAATCGGAGATCCGCAGTTTTTTTTCACGTAGAGGAATTCTGATTTTCTTGCATTTTTGAGCTCAAAAGAAAGAGTTCTGGAGTTTTTTTTTTTTTGGTGAAAAAATTTTTCATAAAAACATTTATAAGAAATTTTTCATAAAAACATTTATAAAAAACTTTTTTGTAAAAAAAAGAGTTCTGATGAGAGATATGGATAGCGCCCAAAGAGTTCCAAAGAAAATCCTGGCAATATTTTTGCAAAATATTCGTACTTTTCATTTTAATCGAAAAATCAGAAAATTTTTGGTTTTTGTCTAAGTATCCGAAAATGAAAATAATAACATAGAGGATTTCTGATTGGAGTTCTACATAGATTGCGATCGAAAAGTTCTCAAGAAAAATGTCAACGTGAGAGTAGAAAATTACTGCA
Source organism: Calliopum simillimum (assembly GCA_951812925.1). NCBI lineage: Eukaryota > Metazoa > Arthropoda > Insecta > Diptera > Lauxaniidae > Calliopum > Calliopum simillimum. Next base: position 25,321,564 of record OX638368.1, read on the forward strand.
ATACTCAGAAAATCTCTACATTTTAAGCTGATAAAAAGTTGCTTCCTGCACGGTGTGTTTTTTACCTTATTCAAGATTATTCCAGAGAAGCAAACAATTTTTTACAGTGCACTCTTTATTGTCGCAGTAGCAGCATTAGCAGTGGCAGCAGCTGTTGTTGTACACTAGTAAATATTAACAAACGTCAACTTTATACTTTGTATATGAAAACTTTATCGATTAAACATTCGGTATTTTATAGTGTTACTCCTTGTTTTTTCGAAGTTTTTTTTTTTTTCTTTTTAATTCAGTTCAAATGTACCTAGATACATAAATTTATAGTCACATTGGTTTCCATATTTAAATTCAATTCAAGTATAAAATATGACGTTTTACTAAAGAAGCCCAAAATTGCTTATTTTTTCAATATAAAAATGAATAAGTAGGCGTTACACTTTGTCAAAATAACTTATTGAAGGATGGAAAATGTGTGCAAAAAAAAAAAAAATAAAAAAATTAATAGAAATGCTGAAAATAGCAGCTAAATTTGGAGAAAGCCTTTAGTCGATAGCTATCAGCAATATTTTTAATTTTGAAAATGGCACAAATAGTCCTCCTTAAAGGCTTTGTTTATTAAACAACTTCATTTTAATATGATTTTTTGAACAATTTAACGGCCAAAGTAATCAGTTTAGAACTATTGGCATAAAAAGTTAAGCAAATAGTTACTTGTTTGTGAAAAGAAACTAAAAGGAACTAATAAGCTCTCTTTCAAGACCCCAAAACCTTAGGTCGCGTTTAGATTACGCGCTTTGAGCAAAGTTGCGCTTAAAGCTGAGTAAAGTGATCACTGTGGGAGCTTCGAGCAAAGAATACAAATGTGAAATAAAACAAAATGTAACAAATACATAGAATGATACAAAACTAGCTATTGATAGCTATTTCATCTATTACTAGAAACGCCCAATGGTCAAAATTTGGCCACAAATGTATTAATTAAATGTTGGTACTTTTTGGATAACTTTAGTACATTTTTTGCTATTTGGTACAAAATAGAAAAGCTCATTTATCATCCCTAGTACAAAAAAAAATGTGAAATGAAAACAAAAAACATGAAGGCAGTGTTAGTCAGCCTTTTTGTCTTTCTCTTTGTGGTGTATCCTCTTTTCAGCTCTGCGTGAACGCGTATACTGTTGTTGTTAATATTAAAAAAAATTGTGTTTAATTTTGGCAGGCTTAAAGGCAACATATTAAAATAAATTAAGCTTTGTGTACATCTACACACAAATACCTTTCTAATGGTGTATAATTCAAAGTCGTGCTTCAATTTTGACAGAGTAAAAAAGGTAGGACAAATTTTTGCCTTACTTATTAATGTATAGATTTCATTTTCCTGTTCTAATGCGACAGAAAACACTCATAAAAATGCAAAATAACGCGTGAAGTGGCGCTGGAAATCACATCCAAAGCGCCATAACGCTACAGTTTTAGCATCGCAACGCTTTCATTATGATAGCGCTTTTTTCATACAAAGCGTTCTACACTGTTTTAAAGCTAAAGCGTTGCATTGAGCGCAAATTTGTGCAAAGCGCGCACTCTGATAGCAACCTTATGCATTGATATTTTTATTATAAATCAATTAAAATGTATAAAACTGCATTAGCAGTAGCGCTTTTTGTATTTGATTTTGTTTTATCTTTAAGATTAAGATGAACAGTCAGTTTAATTAACTAACCTTACAGCAAGATCTTTAAATTTAATTTTTGAATAAAACTAACCCACCACATGATTATGTGAATCAATCATAACTGACTGACTGATTTCAATTAAATGCTTATTGGCCTTCTATTGATCTTTCAGTTTTAAATCCCAACGTTGTTTCGTTTGCTACCTGTATTTTACTTTGATTAACTGCCTCTACTAACGGCTTCTAATAACTGAACAAAATACAAATATACGTGTAGACAGCCAAAGGCCAAATTTGTGTGTCTGTTTACTTTTATGCCTTAGTGTTGGATTTGAATTTTTCAAAAAAAATTCATTTTACAGATAATGAAAAGAATAATTTGGGAGCTTAAAGAAATTCGAAAAAATATAAAAACAACAAAACATAATGTACCTACCATTTAAATGGCGCCCCAAATGAGCTGTCAAGAAAAACATAAAACTGTCAGCTACTGTTTCCCTTTTCAAAGATTAAACGCTACGGAGAGTCGCTCTGTAGAAGTTCGTTCCAAAGCATTTTTTTAAACTTTACTTTGCTTTTATTGTATTGTTTTTTCATTTTTATTTTTTTTTTTCAACATTTTAATCGCGTTTCAGTTAATGTGTTGCACTAAAATTCACGCATAAATTAAAATGTACCAACAACAACAACAACCTGTTAAAAGTATCGCCTCTTTTAGTGATCGTGCAAAAAAAAAAAAAAAAAACAATCGACGATCATCATTAATTTTCTTGCACCAAATGAAAAAATTTAAAAAAAAAACCAAAAAATCCGTTGTCAACCAAATCGCGCCGCTGCCACTTTTAAGTGTAAATGAGTGACCAAATGAATGACCCAACGAACAGAGCGAACTTAGCGACGACCAGACAACCATTGAATCATTGAATGATCACTACTGTAGTTCATTGCAGCGGATGCTGCGATTACACTGAGAGATAATGTGTTTTAAGTGAAACTGCTTTGGCTGCGCTAAGTATAAAATTTCAAGGTTGCGTCACATTTTGTGTAACGTTTGTTACACATGCCTGTGTTGATGCGCAAGAGAGATACGCATATGCAACGAAAAGCAAACCAGCTCAAACGTTCATTTTTGTACGCATGGCTTAAACCTGGGAACAAATTTCTTAAGAGAGCCACCTAAGAATTTATACGTGAAAACGTAAAAAGGCTCTCAAGAAAACTGATTTTTTTTAACCAACTAGTGCAGATTTTGTAAAGAATTTTTCTAAAATATTAAACATAGACCAAGGAATGAAATGAAGTTTTTTTTTTTGGACCAAAATTTTTTAATTAATTATTGAAAATCTCCATTTTAAATATTGTAAATAAAAATTTAAGCAACTCTTTCGCCTCTGAGAAAATTATAAAAAATATATGGTCACTCTCCACATGTCTTAAAACTATATCGCAGAAAAAATTGGGGTAATCGATAATAGTTCATAAGTTATTAACCAGATTGTGTCCCGTGCAATACTTTTATAAGTAGTAGAAAAAAAAAACAAGACATCTTACGAAAAAAGTGCACAAGGCATGAAATGCTTAGAATCGTTTAAGGAATACGTGTGAGTTTTTTTGAGACTTATTATAATTATTTTTTTTTTGAACCAATTTTTGAAAAATTATAAAATGCCTCAGAAAACTCTGAAAAAATTCACACGTATTCCTTAGGCGATTCTATGCTTTTATGCCTTGTGCACTTTTTTCGTAAGATGTCTTGTTTTTTTTTCTACTACTTATAAAAGTATTACACGGCACACTATACGTTCGCGTGAAATGCGTTTTCTATAGGATTTCAATGGGAGGTATCTCATTCTCTTCAGGAATTTACGCTGATTTAAAATTTTAAATCCCATCGACAGTTTTTTTTTTTTTAAATCGGGTTAAGTGATTCTTCAGTACAAAATTTTTGACCAATATATTTTCGAACCAATATTGATTACTCACATTTTTTTCTTGGATTTAGTTCATTGACATGTGTAGATTGCCCACATATTTTTTATAATTTTCTCAGAGGCGGAGAAGTTGCTTAAATTTTCATTTATTTGAAATGGGGATTTTCAAAAGTACCTAAATGAAAAATTTTGGTCCAAAAAAAAAAAAAAAAAAAAAAAAAATTGTACGCCTACGTTAAATTTTTAAGAAAATATTCTTCCAAAATCTTTACTAGTTGCTACAAAAAATCATTTTTCTTCAAGTCCGATCACCCAATACTTTCAGCATTTACTACGCTTTTAGTGAATTTCCATAATGTTAGAAGAATGCTAATGCTTAGACAGTGCCAAAAAAAGTTGAGGTCGCCTGACGTTCTAATTACTGGCCTAATTTTATTTGCACTGCGCTCTTCACAGCTGAAAAAAATGTAAAGAACTTCCATTTTATGAATAATCTGGAGCTCAATATATATGACTGTAGAGCCCGCTTTATCCTTTTGGTGAAAGTATGGTTATGAATATTTTTAAGGCACTGTAAATGGAGTTAATAATTGCTTAGCTCATTGAAAAATGTGCTATTGCAGTGACTGTTCTATTCGTGTTATCGTTTAAGGTTTCAAATGAAATAAAACTAATTATAATTCATACTGATTATAACATAATATTGAAAATCGTCTTCACATTTTTTATGCTTTATTCTCAAGATTTAACCATTTCTTGTCTTTGGTGACTCCTTGTCAATCGAAAAACCAAGCGACGATTTGGGTCTTTCCATTCGAAGAAAATGAAACAAAAGTTTAGCGAAGTCAGAGCGTTGCGAGGCAAATGATGGCGTACTTTTCATGAAAACTCGTCATGTGGCTACTTTCGCTAATGAAAATCAAAAGACCGTTAATTAAGCGTCGTGCACGATTTTTTTCCCAGCAGTTTTCGGTAAATTGAGAGAAACCAGAATAAAACGACATATCATTTCGCACCTTCTTTGTGGATATTTTAGCTAAAAATTATACGGCTAATTTTAAGTTTAAAATATTATTTTAAGTTTTATACAATAGTTTTTCAGTATTACTAAATTTAGTTAACAATTTTCAATAAAAATTCCACTAAATTCAGTGAAAGTTAAATTTCTTTCACAATCAAAAAATTGATTTGGTGGTAATGCAAAATTTTCATTAAATCCAATGAAACAAATTTTCACTTTCATTGAATTTAATGAAACTTAAATGAAAATTTTTATTAAATTGAATGAAATAAATGACTCGTTTTTAGATTTTGGAGAATCGGAAGGTGAGATTTTTATGCATTTAGTTATTAGTGGAGTCAATAAAGCCTTTTAGGTGGAAATCCTCAAGAATAGCTCTGATTTTGATGATTTTCTTTTTGAAAATTTTGTTTTTTTTTTTTTTATTTAAAATCAGAAACATTTTGGAGCGCGCTCGGAATTATATAATTTTTTAAACAATATTTAAAAAACTTATGTTTCCATCAAAAAAATTGGAAAAAAATAAAACAAACAAGAATCAAAATAGTAATTTTATATGTATTTGGCAACTCTAAATCCGAATCTGGCGTTAGAATTGCTGTATCTTATATGGTTTCTGAGATATCTTCTCTTTTTATAGGGTTTTAAATTGTGTGTATAAAAACTGTTGTCATGTTTTTCTCAAGAACGGCTTAATCGATTTTAATGAAACTTTAGAAAATGATGCGCATTAGCATATACTAAATAATGAGATAGACTTTGACTTAGTATATACTTATGAAGAGGCGTGGCACCGCCCCAAACTTTTAATTTGATTTGAACAGTATAAAATTTTTTGATGAAAATTAGTACACTGCTACTATCAATGCCTTATAATGGGCGAAAATTGGGCGCTATCGAAAAAGTGCCACGCCCACTTTTTAACCATTGAAAATTGGGTGTTATTTCGTTTTTTTTTTTTGAGCGAACTGGAAGTTTATAGGTAGAATTTGGCAATTCTTCCAAAAAAATTTTCTCTCTGTAAGTTCTCTGCACAAAACGCGGCGGTTCGGTTACATGAGTTAACGAAACAGATGTTAACGATTCCTACCGAGCTGGCACCACACATTTCGGTGTCGCAATAAACAAAACAGCTAAATATTTCTTCAGAATTTACAGCAGCAAAATGCTGACCAAGCGTCTGCTACACATCCGTGGTACGATTTGCTTTGAGTATCATATCACTTTGATATGGTACGAATAAAAAAAACAAAGAAAATAAAACAAAAGAAAATTATTAAAAGTCACTCAATATATTTTATGAATTCTTCAGAAAGAACAGATTCAATTTAACTTCAGTAGAGTTAAGTTTTGTTTTAAATTTAGCTTGTAAAATTAGTTTAAAAATAAAAAAATAAATAAAAATAAATCGTAATTAATATAAAGTTAACTGGCGCCCAACTAAAACAAAAAGGACACAAAATCTTTTGGAGCTTATCAGCCCTTAGGAGCCACAGCATTAACGATTTTCAACGAACCTGAGTCACCGTCAACCAGCGGACAAAAAGGATTATTCGAAGGAATCGGTGTGGAGTCCAACAAAGAATGTTACTTCTAATGTAAGGAAAAATACAATTTTTTATTTTTTTTTTAAGAGTGAAAATTTAGAATTTAAGTAATTTCAATAAAAAAAATATAAGAAAAATTTGAATTTAAGTGAACTATCCAAATGAAAAAGAATAATTAAGAATTTTTAAGTGAAACTAAAAACTAGAGTTAAATTTAATTAAAATTTTTTAAGTTGAATAAAAGTGCTTCAGACAGCACCAAATTTTTTAGTGATTTCATCAAAGTGAATTATCTAACAACTGAATTTAAATTAAATTTCCTTGATTAATTTTTTTTTTTAAAACTAAAAGCTAGAGTTAAATTTAATTAAATTTTTAAATTGAGTAAAAGTGCTTCAAATAGCAATAAATTTTTAAGTGATTTTAGCAATGTGAATTGTTTAACAACTGAACTTAAATTAAACGTCCTTGATTAAATTTTTCAAATATAGAATTGCCCTAGTGATCATCTGGTTTAAATCGAATCGGAATCAAAGTTTTGAATTTAGTTAAAAAGAACAAAGAGCAATATGGCTAATCAAAACAATTTATTGCGGCCACCCATCCTAAACCCCAATCCTCCTGTTCCTCAGCAAAACCCTAATCCGCCTGTAGGAAATCCTCAACAACCCCAAGATCAACCACCTCAAAATCAACAACCACAACCTTTAATAATGTCTCAAGAATTACAACAAGCTATAGCAAGTATAGCATTTGCAACCTTACAAAGAGAAGGTAGACAATTAGTTTCGTCAATAATAAACCCAAACGCAGACCAATTTAGCGGCGTTGATCAAATTATTGATGTAGAGCATAGAGGAAATATGGGAGACTTAGACAAAATACCAGACATTGTCCGAGGCCTTAGGGGATTCGCAGGAAATGAAGGTGAATTCACCTCATGGAAAAAAAGCGTTGAACGAGTTCTACAACTATATGAACCAATTAGAGGGACAAATAAATACTATGGAATACTGAACGAAATTAGAAACAAAATCACAGGACAGGCAGACAATGTGCTAGAATCGTATAACACTCCATTAAATTGGAACTGTATTATAAGATGTTTGATTACCCACTACGCAGACAAGAGAGACGTCACAACTTTGGAATATCAAATGACATCTCTTGTCCAAAATAGGCAAACTGTGCAGGAATTCTACCAGCAAGTTTATTCATGCCTATCTCTTATTTTAAATAAACTCGCGTCCCTTGAAGTAGGTACCGAAGCTATGAATATTTTATCAAAGACTTATAGAGACAAAGCCCTCGACACTTTCATTAGAGGTCTCAACGGAGACATGCCCAGACTTTTAGGAATGAGAGAGCCTGCAGATTTACCTCAAGCTCTTTATTTGTGCCAAAAATTAGAAAATCAAGATTTTAGAGCGAATTACGCCCACAATGTAAACACTAACACAAAGAAATACAACACACCTTCTCAACCACCATTACCCCCACGACGTAGCCACCAAATCCAACGCACACCATTCTACCCACAACTCACATATTTCCCACAAAATTCTATTCCAAACCAACATTATCCAGTTAACCAAATCCAACGCACACCATTTTATCCACAACTCACATATTTCCCACAAAATTCTATTCCAAACCAACGTTATCCAGTTAACCCAATCCAACAATACCATTATCCCAATTTTATACCACAACAAATAAGACAAAATTATGCTTATAACCAACCACCACCACGTCCTTTTGCACCCAAACCTCTACCTAGACCCGAACCTATGGAAATTGACCAAACTATTAAGACCCGAAATGTTAACTATATGAACAATCCAAGACCTAATCAATTTCAAGGGAAAAGGCCTTTACAACCTACGCAACATTTTCAGCAACAACCGAAGTTGCAAAGGAATTTCCATGTTTATCCACAACATCCACTCCCAATTCCAAACAATTACATTTATGAACAAACCACACAAAATAACTTTCAAACTCAACAACAGCATCCATCAAATCTGGTGGATAATAACAACGATCAAATTCATCATGTCGAAACAAATTCAGAATATCCACCGCAATTGGCAAATACCAATAATTTTTATGAACAAAATTTAGAAAGTTATATGAGAGAAATTCCAGAGCAAGTTGTGCAACAAGTTCAGGAAGTCCAACAATTGCAAACAGAAGAATATACAGATATACATTTTTTAGGTTAAACCAATCATCATTACCCTTTATAAAATGCAAGCTAGATAACGGAAATATTATAAAGATACTAATAGACACAGGTTCCAACAAGAACTACATTCAGACAAATTTAATAAAAAACCCAAAGGAAAATGATGAAATATTTTTTGCCAACTCAATAGGAGGGCCAATTCAAATCTCACATCATGTTTATGCAAATCTTTTCGGTGAACCTAGCACTCCAATTAAATTCTTTTTACTCCCAACACTTAAATCCTTCCATGCAATAATAGGAAATGACAGCCTTAAGCAATTATCCGCAATTATATACACCGAATATAATTATATGCTTATTAAAAATGGTAGAAAAATTAAAATACATCAACAGATTTCACAAGATGTTAATAATATTTCTATCAAAACGGATCATATGACGGAAAAACAAAAAGAATCAATTAAGGAACTCACAAGAAGATTCCGTAAATTATTTTTAGAACCAGATGAAAAACTGACGTACACAACCAGAGTAAAAGGTGAAATTAGAACTTCAACGGAAGATCCCGTTTATTCGAAAAGTTACCCTTACCCAGTTGCCCTCAAAGACGAGGTAGAGAAACAAATCAATGAATTACTCTCTAATGGCATTATACGACCTTCTCGGTCGCCATATAACTCTCCAGTTTGGGTTGTACCCAAAAAAATAGATTCTTCCGGAATAAGGAAATTTAGGCTCGTGATAGACTATCGGAAACTAAATCAAGTAACGATAGCAGATAGATATCCCATACCCGAGATTAATGATGTTTTGACACAACTTGGGAACAATAAACTATTTTCGGTCATCGACCTCAAGAGTGGATTCCACCAAATACCATTAAAAGAGAAGGACGTTGAAAAAACTTCATTTTCCGTGTGTAATGGAAAATACGAATTCACTAGACTCCCATTCGGACTCAAAAATGCTCCCTCCATTTTTCAACGAACTCTAGACGATATTTTACGAGAGCATATAGGGAAAATATGTTACGTCTATATAGACGACATACTCATTTTCGGAAAGAATGAAGAGGAACATCTTCAAAATGTAGCGAAAGTATTTCGAACTTTGGAGGAATCAAATATGAAAGTTCAACTAGACAAATGTGAATTTCTCAAAACACAAGTTGAATTCTTAGGTTTTATTATATCAGATAACGGTATTAAGACAAATCCGAAAAAAATAGAAGCTATACTTAATTTCCCGAAACCAAAAACCGTCAGAGATCTTAGATCATTTTTAGGTCTGTCCGGTTATTACCGTCGGTTTATACAAGATTATTCAAAAATAGCAAAACCCCTGACAGCCCTTTTAAGGGGGGAAGATGGCAATATGCCTAAGAATCAATCAAAGAAAAAAGAAATCTTTCTCGATGATGTTGCCATTGAATCATTTGATAAAATAAAAAACTCATTAATCAGTCAAGATATTATACTAGCTTATCCCGATTTTCGCAAAGAATTTACTTTGACCACGGACGCATCAAACTATGCAATTGGTGCTGTCTTATCCCAAGACGACCGACCAATAGCTTTTATTTCAAGAACATTAAATAAAGCCGAAGAAAATTATGCGACGAATGAAAAAGAAATGCTCGCGATAATTTGGGCTTTGAATAACTTAAGAAATTATTTATATGGTTCAGCTAGAGTCAAAATAGTAACAGATCACCAACCATTGACATATGCTCTTAGCAATAAAAACAATAATAGCAAAATGAAAAGGTGGAAAGCGACATTGGAAGAATATAATTATGTTCTTCAATACAAACCAGGCAAAACAAATGTTGTTGCTGACGCCCTTTCCAGACCACCGCAAATTAATTCTTTGACAGCTACCCAACATAGTGATGAGAGTTCATCACATAATCTAATTCAATTTGCAAACGCACCTATAAACGTTTTCAAAAACCAAATATTTTTGAACTTAGACAATGATCCTACTTACAAATTTGAAATTGTTTTTCCTACATATCATAGGCACACTATAACCCAAACAGAATATTCACAACAAGATCTTATTAGTGTTCTAAAAAAATCCTTGAACCCATCTGTAGTTAATGGAATCTACACTGACGATAGAACTTTGGGAAAAATCCAGGAAATTTATCCAACTTATTTTAGGAATTACAAAATCAGATATGCACGAGATAAAATTATTGATCTCACTGACGAAACAGCACAGGAGACTGAAATATTAAAGGAACATAAACGAGCCCATAGGAATAGTAGAGAAAACAAAGTACAACTCTTAAAGAAATTTTATTTCCCCAATATGCAAACAAAAATTAATAGACTAGTAATGCAATGTAGTATCTGCAAAGAGCAAAAGTACGAAAGACACCCGAATAAGCCAATACTTAAAGCTACTCCAATCCCTCAATTCCCAGGACAGATAGTGCATATAGATTTATACTATATGGACAATAAAAAGATATTAACAGCTATCGACAAGTTTTCAAAATATGCAATGGCAAAAATAGTAAATTCACGAGCGGTGGAAGATATTAAAGAACCTCTAAGAGAATTAGTTACAGCATTTGGTTTCCCAAAAAGTATTGTTATTGACAACGAGAAATCATTAGCAGCAGCCCCGATAAAATTTATGCTAGAAGACCAATTTGGAATAGAGATCTTTAGAGCCCCTCCATATGTAAGCACTGTCAATGGACAAGTGGAAAGGTTTCATTCTACCCTTAGCGAAATGTTACGATGCGTCAAGGCGGAAAAAACATTTTCCTCATTTTCTGACCTTTTACACCAAACACTCTATAAATATAACAATTCCATTCACTCTACGACGCATGCAAGACCTATAGAAGCATTTTTTGGCACAAGAGTAACAACTGACCAGGAACTTTTAGAGCAATTTAGACAAAACAATATAGGGAACCTAACGAAAAAACAAGAAGCAGATTTAAACTACTACAACAAAGATCGGGATTCATATAAAGATTATATTGAAGGACAAGTCATTTATGTGAGAAGAGATAAAAAACCGAGAAATAAAGGTTCAGCGAGATATAGAAAAGAAATAGTTAAAGAAAACAATCCAAGCACAGTTTTAACAATGAAAGGGAACATAATTCACAAAAGTTTAATTCGGAATTGAATTTACACATTTCAGATTTTTGTTCGCTCTATGCAGAGCTGAATATCGGATTTTGGATTATACGAATTCTCCAATAGTAACCTTCGAAATCGGAATTTCTAAGATCCAAAAGGGAACTTTTAAATTAATCCACGTTATAGAAATGGCAACCTACGAAGAAAGTTTAAAAAATTTAACAAGTTTTGTCAACACCGATATCCACATCAACAATCCCTTCCTTCCTTTCATCCAGCAAGAAATAACTCAAATTGAATCCTGTATTAATCGCATCCGACCAACAAAAACCAATAAAAGAGCCCTAGATGAACTAGGAAAGGCATGGAAATGGTTGGCAGGAAGTCCTGACCACCATGACCTTATCGTTATTCAAAGTTATATAAACAAGTTGTTAGACAATAATAACGAACAAGTTGTTATTAATAAAAATTTAATTGAAAGAATGAATAACATAACAAAAAGTAATAATAGAATTATATCATTTTTTAAGAGCAGTGATACTGCACAATTAGTTATAGGAATGAATTTGAAATTTAAGTTACAAATGTTAAGAAATGAAATAACAAACATTGAAAATGGAATTAATTGGGCAAAGGCCAACATTATAAACTCATTTTTGTTATCAAATAAGGAAATCTTTGAATTGGAAAAAGTTATTGAAAATGATAAAATACCCATTATAAATATAGAAGAATCACTTCAATTTGCCGAAGTAAAGGTTGCATCAAATACAACCAATATAATGTTTCTTATTAATTTGCCTATTACAAATAAAGAAAATTGTAAGGTAATAAAATTAAAACCAATAAAAAGAAATAAAATCATTATGAAAATACCATATGAAAATATCATAAGATGTAATAATGAAATTTACGGAATAACACAAAATTGTAAGACTTTTAATAATTTATCTATTTGCAACAAGAATAGTATTGTTACATTAAATAAAGATAGCTGCACCGTACAACTTTTACAAGGAAAAACGACTTCATGTTCGATAACGAATAACCAGCATATTCCAATGATAGAGGAACTTAGCCCCGGTACTCTTCTTTTAAATAATTTTAATGGATCAATTAAAATTGACAACGAAAGCATTAATCTGACCGGAACATTCATCATACAATATGAAAATCTCACAGTAATTGTAAACAATGAAGAATACATCTCCTCCAATAAAGTGATGCTCGAACCAATGCCAGCCGTTGTTCAAACAAAAGAAATCTACTCATCAACTCAAGAAATACTGTCCCTCGAACTCATGAAGGAGTTAAATATGAACAACACAGAAAAAATAGAATTGATAAACGAAGATATAGAGTGGAAGTTTTATACAAATTCATCGCTCATAACAGTGGTTATCATAATTCTGGGATGCCTCCTTATAAAGCGAAAATTATGCAATATATCAAAAACAGTAAATTTAAAATCTACAGAAAATGATCATAAGGAAAGATTTCAAGAAATACTAACGGAGAATTCCAAAGGTGAACGAGGACGTCCACATTTAAAGGGGGAAGAGTTAACGAAACAGATGTTAACGATTCCTACCGAGCTGGCACCACACATTTCGGTGTCGCAATAAACAAAACAGCTAAATATTTCTTCAGAATTTACAGCAGCAAAATGCTGACCAAGCGTCTGCTACACATCCGTGGTACGATTTGCTTTGAGTATCATATCACTTTGATATGGTACGAATAAAAAAAACAAAGAAAATAAAACAAAAGAAAATTATTAAAAGTCACTCAATATATTTTATGAATTCTTCAGAAAGAACAGATTCAATTTAACTTCAGTAGAGTTAAGTTTTGTTTTAAATTTAGCTTGTAAAATTAGTTTAAAAATAAAAAAATAAATAAAAATAAATCGTAATTAATATAAAGTTAACTCATGCAATTGATCGTTGGCTGATCGTCGCATTGTCTGCTTGAACTGTCGTCATTTTTTTGCGCCATTTTGCAATGCGTCAGTGCTGCATGTGTATTTAAAATGACAAAAAATCAGAGAAGAAAAGAAAGAAAAAAAACGAACGACCGAAAACAAAATGTTTTGCCCCGCAACAATCGCAGCAATTTCGATCGGTCACTCTGGACAGTAGCTCCACTTCGTTTGCCTGAAATCGCATTTTTTGTAGTTGTTGTTATTGTTGTTTTTGTTATGCGATTCGTAATGCGAAAACGTTTTTAAGATAACGTGCGGCTGATAGTCGTCAGTCGTCAATGCAAAAGTCATCGTCGTGCAGCCGCTGCGTCGAAAAGTGTTGAGGGCAGGAATTTTATGTTGCCAGATCAATGCGATCACTTGTCGCTTTAACTGCGATTGCTGTTGTTGTTAAGTGGTTGTTTTTGTTTTTGTTGTTGTTGGCGCTGCGTAAATTGAATTGAATGATTTTATTTATTCGGTTAAAATTTGCATTAAAAGCCGCGAATTAAGTTGTCAACGTTTAAATTTGCATATGCGATTTTTTTAGCCTTTTTTAGTTCTCAAGCGTCTTACGCATTCCTTTGTGAAATTTTTTTTTGGTTTTTTTGTTAAATAAACGAATTGATGAAGGTGCGACAATTAAAGCGTTTAATTTGCATATTAAGTAATTGAAGATCAAACTCATTAATTATGCTTTCATTAAAGATCTTTCAAAGATCACAGCGGGAATTTGAGTTTTGAGATTTTTACATTTAAAAATCTAACTTAAAAGATGTGTTCTGTGACTATCTTCAATTTGCTTAAAAGTTTTATGAACATGTTTCAAAAATACTTAAAAAATACTTGCTATTAGTGGTCTTACTATACGTGGTCTACTAATATACTATCCATAAACCTACTTTTCATTAGTGATCGTACCACTCGTGGATGTCTAATATTCCTAATCCTAACCCTGCCTTTCATTAGAGGTCCTAAAGTTCGTGGCCGTCTAATACTTTATCTCAGCTTACAACCATTAGTGACAGAGCTCACTGTACACACAAAAAAATATTGAACATAATATTTATGAACGACATTCATACACCGAAATTCATTGATTTTCGAATCAAAATTTTTCATTAAAATTTTTTGATTTTAAGAACGATTCATTAATCGTAAGTACATGAGTTCATAAATATTTTTCTATGAGAAATTTTTTTATGAATTTCCGTTCTTTAATTTTATGAATTTTTTCGTACGAATAACAACGTTTCATAAATCTACAGATACAAATTTTACGCATGTTTACATAAAATTAAACAAAACGTTCATAAATTAATTTTAAGTAAAAGTGTCATCAATTTGAATTATAATTTTTAGGTTGTATTTCATCTTCTTCCTTTGGTTCTAGACTGGTTTATGCTAAATTTGAAATAAAGTATTGTTGAAAGATCCTTTCTATGTCGCTCACACCATCATGCTATGATTGTGTGTGTATTCTCCTGGAACTTCTAGGCATAGGAGCATGCTATGGTAAGTATTTATTTTCCCAAGAGGAAAAATAGCGCCTTAAAAAGCATTCTTTAGAATGCAGCACATACTTTCCTTAAGTTACACTACTCCATTTCAATATTGTATGTCCTATGCCTTGGAGCTTGAGCGTTCTCCTAATACAAAAAAAAAAAAAAAAATAATAAAAAAAAATTTCACCCGCATTGGGGTTCGAACCCGGAAGCCAAAGCGCAGAGAAATATTACTAGCTCCTTATCACATACGCTACAGACTCTTCTGACGTTTTTGTGTAAAATTTGTATTTTAAAAATTTAATTGAATTTTTTTATTTTGAAAATAAAAATAAAAAATTTATGAATTTCGTTCTTAGATTTTATGAACGAGTTCTTACGTTTTAAAAATAATTCATAAAAAAAATTTACGAATTTCGTTCTTAGATTTTAAGAAAATTTCTTACATTTTATGAATATTCATTAGCGTACGTATGCTTTGTTTAACGTATGATTGAAAATACTTATAATCAATGAATGCTGTACTCGGCTCATATTCGATGAATTTTTTCGTTATTAATAATAAATTTTTCATTAATATTATGTCCTTTTTTTTTGTGTGTAAACAAAACAAATAGCACTTGCACATCAAAACGTTGTGAGTACGTTTATGCTAAAAAATGTCAAACTTTATTATGATGTTGCCAGATTTTAGCTATTGATATTAGTGTTGCCAGTTCCCGAAATATAAATAGTACCATATATAACAAAAGAACAAAACTGAAAAATCTATATATTAATATGCAGCTAAAAATTTGTCCTACCTTTTTTACTATCTTAGAAATGGAGCACGACTTTGAATTATATACCATTAGAAAGGTATTCCTGTGTAAATGTGCACAAAGTTTAAGTTTATTTTGCCATTAAGCCAGGTCAAATAAATGGGGGGGGGGGCAGGGGGGTTTGAGCAAGAGTAACGGTTGGTGTATTTTATTTATTTTTATATGAAGCTACTGTCACATAGGGAGGAAGGGTTAATTTTAGCGAATTTTAGCGTCACGAAGTTTATGGGCAGCCCCTTAACAACGACAAAATACGCAGTCACACAGAGCTAAAAAGAGGATACAGCACAAAGAGAAGACATAAAGCTGACTGACTTCATGACTTTGTTTTCTTTTCATTTCACATTTGCCAATATACCAAGGATAATAAATGAGCTTTCCTATTTTGTACCAAATAGCAAAAAAAGTACAAAAACTATTTAACACATTTGTCGTAAAACTTTGACAATTGGGCGATTCTAGTATAAATAAAAACACAGACAATCAATATACATCACTCTCATATTTTTCTTGAAGCTGACCTTGAATCCCGGATTTGGTGAAAATAATATCCCAGCTAAAGGACCGGGGGTAGCTGGAATTCGTTATAGTTACAATTTTAAGATTTGAGTTTCTGACAGACGTGTACACTGTACAGTGATGGAATTGGAACGTCAAATTGTTATTTTGTGTACTTCATCAACTTGGCAGTGCAAAAATGAACTTTTAGTTCAACATAGAACATAAAGGACAGATCATGGAACATATATTATGGACCATATTCTAAAAAGTTCATATCATAGACCATAGATTATGGACCATTGACCATTAAAGATAGATCATATGGACTTTAGACCATAAAGAACAGATCACAGACTATATATCAAGGACCATTACCGTAAAGGTCATGTCATGATGCTTCTTATCTACGCATTGATCAGCTTTGCGCTCTGCTCCGCTTTAAGCGCCCACTATCGACGAACACTAAGAGTTATGTTACTACAATTTATGAAATTTAGAATTTCGGCAGATGGATTTGACGACCGAATTGAGCTTTGATACTACAGTGAGTGAATGTGCGTCAGAAGTTAATAAAACAGAAATCAACTGCATTATGAGCTTACTAATGATAAAAGGCAAACGACAATAACTTTAAATCAATATCTAATATCGTATAGCCTAAAGTAAAAAGCATCTCGAATGAAAACATATTATTACTTAATTGATGCTGTGTTATTTAGGGCACAAAGCAAATTGACCTTTTGTTATGAATTTTAGTAGTTTCTTCAGTAATTTGTTTGAAAAAATATCAATTTATAATTTAAAGAAATAATTCAATTTATGGTGTTGATTTTCTAGCTCTTACTGTTACTACTAACAATTGAGTTAATGGCGCCTTATAATGAAAACATGTGATCTGGGCACGTGTAATATTTGGTAAATCAACAACTTCAAGATAATTTATTTTATGTAGAGAAAGGTTTAAACGCCAAAGGTCAAATCTTGCTATTAAACATTTAAAAAAAAAATACAAGAAATTAAAGTTTTTTTAGTTTTAAGGTAAGATTTGTTTTTCTGTTTGAAAATAGTATACAATGTTGTTTAGTTCTTGTTCTAAATCCATGATTTTTAGGTTTTTGAGTAAATTGGCCCTTCCTAGATCATTTTAGAATAATTTCTGAGCTTTTTATGAATCAGAAAATAGTATTTTATGGCTCATGTGGCTGATTGCTCAGATTGTGTTCTTCCAAGATTTCAGAGTTGGAAAAATAGACCAGATAGAGGGGTCACAGAGGGCAGAAATGATTGAGCTTGGGGCGCTCCTCCGAAAAAAATCCCATGTACGCCACTGCCAAAAGGGGGTCATTATTAGTTAAGCGTTAACCTTTCGCGCAATATTCAACAATATTTGCATTACATACAGCTGACTTTTGGTAAATAGAATCATGTCGATAACGCTGCATGTTGATGTATTGATGTATATTGGATATATGTATCAAGTAAAACACATATTTGTTAGATCAACAATTGTGCTGGACAACAAGTGCCAGCCAGTAAGCGTGAAAAAGCGTCGTGGAAACTATAACATACATACATACATAAAGAGTGTGACGAGTATTGTATACATACAATAGTTGCTGGAACACACGAACATCCATGAAAGCGCTTTTGAAAGCGTTTGAAATGTTTATAAACAAATGACACGCAATC
Source organism: Calliopum simillimum (assembly GCA_951812925.1). Taxonomy (NCBI): domain Eukaryota; kingdom Metazoa; phylum Arthropoda; class Insecta; order Diptera; family Lauxaniidae; genus Calliopum; species Calliopum simillimum. The sequence goes on from OX638368.1 coordinate 25,339,509, forward strand.
CTTTTGGAGCAGCAGCGGCATGTGAGTAAAAGTAAATGAATGAATGAAAAATCATGGAGACCACGATTGCAATAAACGACCATGGTTAAAACACAGGTAATATTAAAATTATTGTTTACATTTTGAGTAGGCCGAAAGGTATTGCTGGTGGTGGTGTTGCTGGCAGCTTTGCCTGCTAAAACGTCAACAGGTGCAACACATCAATTTGCAGAAAATGCATCGGCAAAACTGGGTACTTTCTTAAATGTAAATATATTATGAAATTGTTGGTATTTTAAGTAAACAGCTCCTTTTAAATGGTTACATTATGCCAACATCTCTACTTATGGTCAGAGAAGCAGAAAAGTTTCCGTATTTCTCAATGTCTTCAACAATTTTTGGCTTGATTCAAATATTTTTGATGCTTTTATTATTAATTGACTTTAACAATATCTTGCGACTTAAGCCAATTTTTGTGAATTTTTCAATATTTTTAATTTTTTTTTTTCTGTCTTGGATATTTTCCGATTTATCTTAATCAACATTTTATGAATTTATCAACATTTTCCGTCTTCAGCAACATTTTACTAACTTACCAACATTTTTTTACTTTAAAAACATTTTATGGCTTTATCAACATTTTTCGCCATTATCAACATTTATTAACAAATTTTATAATTTGTTGCAATTTTTTCGATATTTTCTGAATCAATATTTACGACTTTAGCTACATTTTTCGTCTTAAGCAACATTTAACAACCTTGTCAACATTTTTCGACTTTATCAAAATTAATCGACTGAGTTAACATTTTAAAACGTTCTCAACAATTTTCGACTTTATCTACAAATTTGAACATTTTTCGCAATTCATAACATTTTTTCGATATTATCTAATTTATCCCAATCAAAACTTTACTTCTTTATCAACATTTTTCGTCTTAAGCAACATTTTACGATCTTATCAATACTTTTCGACTTAATCAACATTTTTCAACTATGTATATGAACATTTTCTGATTTCATAAACATTTGTTGACTTTATCAACATTTTTAAATTTTATCAACATTTTTCAAAATTATCAACATTTTTTAATTTAATCCAAATTTTTCGAAATACTCAATATTTTTTCAATTTTATCAACATTTATCGACCTTATCAATATTTTTCGTCTTAATCATCATATTTTGATCTTAGCAACATTTTTTGATTTCATAAACATTTGTTGACTTTATCAACATTTTTCAATATTTTTCGACTTGTTTAACATTTTTCAATTATAGGTATTAACATTTTACGACTTCCTCAAGTTTTTTCGACCTTTTTCGACTTTATCAATATTTTTCGATTTAATCAAAATTTTTCGAAATACTCAATATTTTTCAACTTTATCAACAATATTCGACCTATTCAAAATTTTTTTTGACTTTATCAACATAATTCGACGTTAGAGAAAATTTTTCGGCTATATCAATATTTTTCGATTTAATCAACATTTCTCAACATTATTGGACTTAATCAACATTTTTCGAGATTCTCAAAATTATCGGACTTTATCAACATTTTTCGTCTTCATCAATATTTTTCGATTATATCAACATTTAACGACTTGCTCAACTTTTTTCGATCTTATCAACATTTTTGGATTTCATAAATATTTGTTAACTTTATCAACATTTTTGAACTTTTTCAACTTTATCAACATTCATCGACCTAATCAAAATTGTTTGACTTTATCAACATAATTCGACGTTAGAGAAAATTTTCGGCTTTATCAATAGTTTCGACTTAGTCAATATTATTGGACTTAAATCAACATTTTTCGAATTTCTCAAAATTATCGGACATTATCAACATTTTTCGCCTTAATTAATATTTTTCGATTTGCTCAACATTTTTCAATTATATCAACATTTAACGACGTTCTCGACTTTTTTCGACCCTATCAACATTTTTCAACTTTATCAACATTTTTCGACTTAACCGAAATTTTTCGACTTTATCAACATTTTTCGACTTGATCAACAATTTTCTACTTAAGCAATATTTGACGACTTTTTCAACTTTTTCGACCTTTTCAGAAAATGCTCACTGAATAATTCAGAATTTTGCGAGTTTTCTCACGCTGTAGGGGTGGAGGGGTCATTAACAGTCAATTGGCTCTCCAGTAAGCGTGAAAAAATAAACAACGACCACTTGGATCACTCAATAATTGAGTGATCCCTGCGCACACATATCGAAATGCCATGTTGAAACGCAATGTGGCGTGTTAAATTGAAAAATTCTACTACAACTACTACTGTTCTACTACTTTATGCAATACTACAACTACCATTTTCTACTACATCAGTGATTTTCTATGCTTTTTTTGTTGTTTTGTTTTCAATAAAATTTTGCATGTCTTTCAAGTGCATGTTTTATGCGATTTCGCATGTTGATGTTTAATTTAAGTTGTTGTTGTTTTGTAGTTTGTAGCGTCATCGCTTGGAGGCGCCACTGTCGCATTTTTGTTTTTTTTTCCCAACTCGCCTTAATTTGTGATGTATTTGTTGGCGGCGGTACTTTGTGGTTCACTAGGTCAGGTGTAAATCGCAAACATGAAATTTACGTTTTGTTACAAATCATACATGCATACATACTTATGTATGTGTATATGTTGGCGTTTTTTTTATATACTACTACAAAATCTACTACAAATTGCGTTTTTTGTTGCTACTACTACTGCTACTTCTGTATGTAGATTTACGTGTTAAATTGAAGTTAATGTCCTCTAAGCGCGCGTCTACCGTTCGGCACGTCATGTTGTTGCTATTGTTGTTGCTTATTCTTAGATATATGTATATGTACTTCGACACGCATTTACTAACAACAACAGTGGTAACACGCATATGCCATATATGCATACCATCTATGTAGGGTAAAGGCAGCAAGGGGTGTGCAATAACAATTGAAAATGCAATTGAAAGTGAAATTAAGATTTGACAATGCTGCCAGAGGCAAAGAATTTGTTTCTAATCAACTTTTTGTAGTAAAAGTTCAAGGTACTTTCGGAAGACGATAGTACTTTTTCTGAAATGATCATTGCTCCTTTTGTATTGCTGCATTGCTGTATCTTTTCAGATATTTAACACGCAGGATTTCAGAATATAGCTAGCCAGCAATATCCAGCGATATGAAAGTTCAGAAAGAAAACCAGTTTTAGACTTTTAAATCTTCTTATCTTTGCTCACTTTACCCTATTATTTCGCAACCATTGCATATACTCCTTCTTACAGAAGTGTATGTATCAGATACTTGTATTTATTAATTGCATGATATCAGTCAATGATAAAAAACGACCTGTGTACGATATTTGTTGCTCAATTTTGTTTACATGCCATAATATTTAATGTTGGCAACTCTTTAAGCAAAATGCTTTATTATCTAGCGAATTGTAACATCTTTTATGATTATTTTAATAGTTTTGATTATGTGGAAATATTTCTAAAATGAAATCTTCTTCTGCATTATTTTGTCATAGAAAGAAAGGCACATACATCCATTCTCATATAATACGCACTCAGCTCCACTTCTGTAAAGAGGCGCCCCTCTCTACTTAATGGCAGCATTCGCTACCAAAGTTTGTGATCATTCGCCATTCCTTTATATGCCCCTTCTTTAGTGCACATTTTTCTTTGATTAAATTTTCAACCTGCTCTCGATCTAATGTTTCAAGTTCGATAGCTCTGACTCAAGTAACTTTTTGCAAATACCTTAGCATAAGATTCTTTAAAGTAGTCTGCTGTTTTCGATTCATAATCCATCCATCTCTTATTATCTCATTGTTTGAAGTAGCTGTTTTCAAGGAGTATCATTTTTATCCGCCAAGACTTGACAGTACCATCCATAGACAAAGAAAATCAGTGTGTTAGGGTATATCGAACTACACTCAAATCTTTTTTTATCCCAAATATAAAGTTTTATACAGTCATGTCCAGAGAAAAATCTGTTATACCAGCGATCCAGGTACACAATTTTCCTTCGATCATTCTCGTCTTGGCAGTTAGGTAGATGGCTCGGAATTTTGCTTTCAACTGACCTGGATTTTCCGGCTAATTGCATCACAATGGCACTATTTCTAACTTATCCTAGCTCTACCACTGCTCTACCATTATCGTGTTCTAACGCAACTTCACTTTTCATATCGCACTACTTCTCCAGCTACATTCTAACTTAAAACTCCAATAGCTCCACCTTTCTAACTTACTTCTATAATAGGCCCTTGATTTCTGATCTGTATCAAGCATATCTCAGATTATTTATAACTTTCTTAGAGAGAGTTATTTGCTAAGTTGATCGTTTGATAGATCAAAATCACATTTGAAAAGACTTTGGAGAAGAAATTCCAAGAATTCCAAGAGAAATCAAGGTTTTCGCAAAGAATTGTATTATATAGAGTCATTTTATTTTGTCTCCAATCGCCGCACGGTAGTCCAGAAATCGATTCTAGTCGGTCATAAATCTTTGTAAGTCGCGGATCCAAAATTCCGGACAATTTTCTCAAAAAATTATAACATCACAAAAAAATTGAGGTGACTGTTTCCGGACTCGGAATCACAGGAGGACTATTAACAAGCTAAAATCGATAGTTTCTCGAATGTCATCCGAAGGCTTTACAGTCAAAGCGAAGAATATCTGAGCATAATATAAGGAAAACATCTATCAACAAGTTTTAATTGAGAGTTTTCTGGGTCGCATGAAGGTTATCCGAAGGCTTTATGGTCAAAACGAAGAATATCTGAGCATAACATAAAGAAAATATCTATGGCGAACTGGCAACAGGCTTAAATTGATAGTTTTTTGGAATATCAGAAGGTCACCTGAAGACTTCATAGTCAAAACGAAGAATATTTAGGTGTACTAGGGGAAAATATCTATTGCACACTTTCAATAAGTTTGAATCGATATTTTTCTGGGCTACCCGAAGTTTCCCAAAGGTCCTCTGAAGGCTTCATAGTTAAAACGAAGAATATCTGAGCATAATACAGGAAAAAAATCTATGGCGGACTAAAAACAAGTTTTAATTGAGAGTTTTCTGGGTCACATGAAAGTTATCCGAAGGTTTGATAGTCAAAACGAAGAATATTTAGGTATACTAGGGGGAAAGTTTCTATTGAGGACTATTAACAAGCTTTAATTGATAGTTTTTTGCAATATTCTAAGGATTCTGAAGTTTACCCGAAGTCTTCATAGTTAAAACGAAAATTATATAGATATACTGGAGGGAAACATCTATGGCGAACTATGAACAAGCCTTGATTGATAGTTTTTTGGGACACCCAAAGTTTTTCAAAGGTCACCAGAAGGTTTCATAGCCAAGAGAAAACAAACTACTTGCGATTTTAAAAATTATTAAATTTTGTTGGTAGCACCATAAAATATTGTTTAAAACAAGAAATTTGGAGTTTCCACAACTATCAATGAAACCCCATTCCGTATTATCGTGTTCCTTTAGAATTCTGGTTAAATACCAAAATACCACGCAAGTCAACAGATTCCTTTCTCTTCAAATAATATTACGTAATTTGACGTTCATCTAAAGAAGAATGAATCCAAAAATAGGGGAAAAAAGTAATATCACAATATGAGTTGGCTGACATTATGTTAGATATGAATAAAATTGTATTTTGATTTCACCAAAAGTTTACTGGTTTAGACCCCTCCCCCCCCTCTTCCCAGTACGTGAGATTTTTTTAATGAACTTTTTCAGTTATCTGCAATAATAACGCATATCTTTTGACGTGAAATTTTTGAAAACAGCTCTCCCCTTATTGAGTTTTGGTGAGATTTTTCTGATCCCCTCCTCCCATTTTTGTGCTCAAGTGATAGTATATGAACGTCTCCTTAATAGTGTAGAATTGATAGCATTACGTTCTAGCTTAAAAGACATAAGTTGAGAACAGTTTTTCAGGTTATTTTTTTTTTGATATCTATGCATTAACACGCAAGGCAGAAATTTGTCCTCCTTTTTTTACTATATTAAAAATGGAGTAAGGCTTTGAATTATACACCATTACAAGAGTATTTGTGTGTAGATGTGCACAGAGTTCAAATTATTTTAATATGTTGCCCTTAAGCCTGCCAAAATTAAATACAAATTTTTTAATATAAACAACAACAATATACGCGGACACACAGATCTGAATAGAGGATGCAGCACTAAGAGATAGACAAAAAGCTGAATGACACTGACTTCATGCTTTTTGTTTTCTTTTCGTTTCTTATTTATTATTGTACCAGGGATGATAAATGAGCTTTTCTATTTTTTTCTATAGCAAAAAAAGTACTAAAACTTTCCAAAAAGTACCAAAATTATTTTAATATATTTGTGGTCGAATTTTGATCATTGGACGATTCTAGTAAATATTAATAAACCATGAAGATTTTTCGACATTCAATCTTCAAACCGAAAAAGTCCTTTAAAACACTTTTATTAGTGAATAAAACAGTTTTTGTTGATTCGTGCTAAATTCTATTTGTATGACTTGAGAGGTTTTTGAAATGATTGATTCAATTTTTGTCGAATATAAGCAAATGTAGGACTTTCCGGGATGAAAAAAAAAACTTGTGAGATAAAAGCAGCAAATGTCGGACTGTAACTCAGAAGCCGGAACATTTTGTCAGCCTGGCCATACAAAGTTTTTTGTGTCAACATATTGACATAACCATATTTTTTATTAGAAATTTTATTAATTTAGTCATATTAGATAGTTTTTGCTGTTGTTTATGGCTTAATAACGATATGAAATTTAGAAGAAGAAAAAAAAAAAAAAAAACAAATTTTTTTTTTTTTCGAAAAAATGTCATTGTTACCTGGTGCAATTATTGTGATTAAAATAATTGGTGTTGTTTTCGTAATTTCGTTTTTTGTTGCTGTTGCTATCGCCTTATGCCGCCGCGCTTAACCCTCTGTGATGCACTGTCTCTTTTGTTTTGTTTTGTAGTACAGAGCGCCATTATTCATAACGGATTGTGTGGTGTAAAGTTTTTTTAAAATTAAATTTTTTTTTTTTTTTTCATTTCGTTTTGCATCGTCGCACACAAGGACTTTGTCGCGCGAAGTTTTTTCAATATTCATAGACAGGGTGTTTTTTTTTCTCAGCTTTTTTGCTATGTTTACACCACTTGAAACAGTGCTGGCAATTTTCATACGTACTTATATAAAAAAAGCAAAAAAAAAAAAAAAAAACACACAATTTGAAAATAAAACATCGTGGCAAAAAAAAAACAATGTTTCCAACACATTTATCAAATGACAAAAAGCCAACCAACCTGCGTCATAAATGCAAAACTTTGTTAGCAACAAAATTGAACTTTTTGCCAGCAGCGGGAGCTTGTTCGGCGAAAACTGCAACAAAAAAAGGAAAAGAAAAAACATAAACTAATGACATTTATGATCATCATAAAAGCATAAACTGAATGAAAAGAATATAAAAATAAAGCCAGGCTAATGACAGACGCGTCCATATGCGTCTAATGTCTTGTTCCCACTGTCTTGGTTAACCAGACTGATATAAGAAAAAACTAATTTCGCTCTGTGATTTTTATAAATTCAAGGCTGCAGCTGAAAATTTTTTTGGTTATCTACATATCGGCATTTCTGCCAAAAGGTCAACCGTGAGCCAAAAAATTAAATTATCATGTCTCTGCAACTATTTAGCGTACATGGATGAGACTTGGTACTTATGTAAAAAGCTCCAAGAAATATAATGTGTACTGGGAAAAATGGGGGTATCACTTCCCCACAAAAATCACTTCATCATGTTTCTGAAAATATTTAACGCACACGAATGAGAATTGATACATGTATACAGAGCGCCAGAGCAAATAATGTTCACTGGGAAAGTGGGCGACGCCACTCCCCTAAAAAAGAAATTCATAATTTATGAGTTTTGTTACACATGTAAAATGGATATGGACAAATGAAATGTTTTGGAAAAATTGGTGATGCCACCTCAACTAAACAATATAAGGTGGGTGATCCAACATTCACTGGGAAATCCTTGTTTTTTGAAAGATTTTCAATTTAAAATTTGTATGGTGGAAAAAATGTCACGTTCATATTGTCACGTATCGATTCAGATTATGATCAAAACAAAGAAAAGCACAGAAGATATTTGAAAAAAAAAAAAAAAAAATACATTATAAAGTAACATTATTGCATAAGATTCTAAAATAAGTCGCACTAAAATACGCTGATTTGTTTCGCTGGGTTCTGACTTTCTTTAAATAGGCACGAAAACTACTTCTATTGCTGTCACGTTCGTTTTGTGTCTTTTTTTGCATGTATCTTGGAACCAGAACTTTGCCTGCTATTAACGTTGACACTTATTATAGTGCTACCTAAGAGCTATAATGTAAAGTAAAAACTAACTTTATTTCCACTTTTTTCCACTTTAAATATGTACGACGGTCACATTCGACACCTGGGAAATGCCCATATGTAAGTTTTGAGTATCTCTAGAAAATTTGCTACTACCCTTATTTGATAAACTTTAGTCTTAAGTACTTGAGGAGCTCAATATCGTGCTTGTTCAAGAGCTTATTAGCCATTTTAGATGAGGTCTTAGTTTGTTTTTTTTTTTTTGCCAAAAATCAAAACTGTACAAATCTTCCCCACCTTACTCTATGCACACCCAAGAGCTTATGGGCATATCCGAAAATAATCTCCTCTTAGATGACCCAGGTTTTAAGAAAAATTTTTTTTCCATGTTCAATTACCAAATGTGGTGGAATATATTCTTAGACGTATAAAATGAAATTCCCAATAGGTGAACAACAAAATTTCGACCCTAGATGGTGTCACGAGGTCGTTTTATCTAAAAATTTTGGGAAAATCGAGATTTCAGATAATATATGGGAGCGCACATATTTCAGAAGTAGTAGATATGTTACGGAGCACCTTTCCAAATATTCTGGAGTAAAATTCAGAAAAATCGTATGTGGGTCGTGGCGACAAAATGGGTTAAAATAACTTAATCGCTCATTACGGCCACATAGCAGGTCCTTAAATTCTGAAAAAATTCTAGCAAATTCTTTGATAAAAAATAAATTGATTTTGTCTACAATATTTTTTTAATTTAAGCGCCCCCTGACGAAAAATTTGGGGTAAAAAATGCGATTTTTGGCGATATGCGATCGAGCACGCCATAGTGACACATAAAGCAAGATAGTATGATATCTTACAAATATTCCGTAATAAATTTCAGAAAAATCGTATGTGGGTCGTGGCGACAAAATGGGTTAAAAAGTCTAAATGACTCTTTTCGCCCACACAACAGGTCCGAAAATTCTTGAAAAATTCAAGCAAATTCCTTGACCAAAAATAAATCGAATTTGTCAATGATGTTTTTTTTTGATTTAAGCCACCCGTGATGAGCAAAAAACCATAAAACGACCTCCTGACACCATCTTGGGTCGAAATTTTTTTGTTCACCTATTGGGAATTTTATTTTATACGTCTAGGAATATATTCCACCACATTTTGTTATTGAACATGGAAAAAAAAAATTTTTCTTAAAAACTGGGTCATATAAGAGGAGATTATTTTCGGATATGCCCTTATATGTAGAAGAATACGACATTTTCTTTGTAATTTTCCTAGACTGTGCGTAGATAGTTGAATGTGAAAATGTTTATATTGCGCATCACAATCCACTGCAATTCCAATATATCCACAAGATAAGCAATTCTTCACAGTGGGCTCCTACGTGTTTTGAGTTTGACTTTATTGACGACAAAATCGTGGTATGGGGATCTGTTTGTACTCATTTCAGGATTATAAAATTGCTTCAAGTAAAATCGGAGCTGATCGGTTTCGAAAGTTACAGCCAATTACATGGTTTTTTATTTTCTACTGTACAGTAACAAAAAAGTTTAAGTCAAAATGTCATGGATTCAACACGAAATCATGTAAAATTACTCGTGCGTACGAACGAAATCTAAAAAACAGGGTTCTGAAATCAAACCATTGGTAGTTCTTTGCAATTTGGAAAGAAATTCGTTTTTTACAAATTGGCTCAAAACCTTTAAAAGGAGAAAGAAATTAGGGCAAAGATTGTCATTTATAATGGATTTGCCAATTCTAAATTTGAATCCGGTCGCAGAATTGCTCTATCGCATATAGTTTTTGAGATATTCTAACATATAAAAAAAATTAATGACGATTTTTCGTAATTTTTGATGTTATATAATAAGACCAGTTAATTGTAAGTCATAAAACCTGATGCAGAAGATGGAAGATCCATTCTTTTTCTTAAAAACTCAATTTGAATTACATCAATATCTTTTGTTTTTTCCAAAATATCTTAACCTTAAAAGTTGGAAAAGGGCTAAAAATCGGTTTTTGGCTATATTTGGGGTTAAATATAAGACGAATGAAATTGTTATGCTATTTTATATTAATTGCGTTATTTAGTACTACTCTTAGTCTTACAATGAGTTGTAAAATGAGCTCGTATTATTTTCCATTACAAAGCTATGATCATTTTAAAAAGGCATTACATTTACATTTTCAGATAAATTTGTATGAGAGCCCCCCTAGGAGGTTGAGATAAGGGACGGACATTTTAGAAACAAAAGTTGAGTAGAGGAAAATGTAAGGAGTTGTTTATCAGTTTTTCCTTCGTAGGGAATTAATTTATTATTTACTGCACAGCGTAAAAGAAAAAACATGTAATTGATTGTAACTTACGAAACCGATCAGCTCCGATTTTACTTGAAGGAGTTTTATAATCCTGAAATGTGTGCAAACACATCCCCATACCCCGATATTATCGTCAACAAAGTCAAACTCAAAACACGTAGGAGCCCACTGTGTCTTCAAAAGAACTGAAAAATTTTCTTTGACAAAAATGATATATTTTTTACAGTTCAGCTGCATTCTTGCATTTTGAGTCAACTGACCCCAACATATGGAGAATTATAGGGCTATTCTGGCTAAGACAGCAGAAAGTCTTTCTGAATACATGTCAGAATTACTTTCTAAGATTCCCGAAGATATTCGGTATTCTGGCGCAGAAATCTTTTAGAAAAAGCTCATAAATTCACCACACAAAAGCTTTCGTGGTGAACTTGTCAAATTCTGCTAAATAACATGGTTGAATTGCTCTGGTTACAGCGATAACAAATGCTGCTTCTTCTTAAACTGCGAAAATGTCAAAATTCTTTGTTTTGATTCTAGACTTTTGACAGATAGCAAGGCAAGATGCCAGGTTCCATTTTTTATTTTGACATGCAAAATAAGTTCTTCTTGCGGGCCGCCATATAATATTGTGCAGAAATTGTTGCTACATGTTTTTACACAAACTTTTCTTTTGTTTTGTAACTATTAGAACAAATATTAAACCAAAATAGTTATAATTTTGTTTTTCCCTTTATCATTATCACTCACACAAACAAAAATTTAACAACTGCCAAATCTTAGGCAACAATTTTACTTTAAAAACTGTTGTTGTTTTTTTTTTATATTTTTTTGGCCCAAATAGGGCTCTCAAAATTAATTACAACAACAACAACAGAAAGTTCTGGTCAAATCTACTTTCGGAGATATAGCCATCGGAAGATCGGGATATAGCTTTTATGAAAACCCGTAAAAGTTCAGAATCCCTTAATGGATTTTAATAATATTGTTGTCATATGAAAGGCATTTTAACTGGCTATAAAAACAATGTGCAAAGTTTTAAATCCGAGTCATGGTTTTGGAGATATGGCGAATTTTCAAAAATTTTTACCAGTTTTTTTGTTTTTAATGCACTATTTTTCCAAAAAGGTCTTATTAACAAAAACGGCATATGAAAGGTAATTTAATAAGCTACAAAACTGAACACAAAATTTACTAAATCTGGCTCGTAGCTTTCGAGATATTATGACTTTTCTGAAATTTGGGCCGATTTTTTTTCCCACAGTAATTTGGCATAAGAGTAGGGGTAAGTGGGCGGCTTCGGCCGCAGCTCCGGATTTAAGACTCCCAAAAATCCTCTTCACGACAGTCTTCGGCCGCGGATCAGTCTATAATATATCCATCACCTAGTTTGCTAGCAAAATTTCAAATTTCCGATGTTGTTGTTGTTCATGAAAATTTCTGTGGCTTACTTTTTTGTTTTCCTATAAAAAATGTGCTAATGAAGAAAATGAGGTATAAATTGCAAATCAAATCGAATGAAATTGATTAGGATTCCATAATTTGTTACAAAAACTATAGGTTAATCAGAAATTTTTTGGAAAAATAGTGCTTTAAAAATAAAAAAACTGGTCAAAATTTTTGAAAATACGCCATATCTCGAAAATGTTGACTCGGATTTAAAATTTTTGTACAACAATTTTGAAGTGTGTTAAAATACCTTTCACATGACACTAACATTATCAAAATCCAGCCAGGGGTTCCGAACTTATACCGGTTTTTATGAAAGCTATATCCAGATCTTTCAATGGCTATATCTCCGAAAGTAGATCCGACCAGACATTTTTGATTATATTTTCTTTCTCAAAATTAAAAGCTTAATAAGCCAAATTAGGTTTAAAAAGAAAATATTAACAGTCGATAATCTAACATTAAGCCCAGCTGTTTTATGATAAAAAATTATAAACAAGCAATAAAATAAAATTTTTCATAATTCTTCACTTTTCACATAATAAAAACCTGACAGCAAGCAACTAATAGTTTTAAGATCGCTCAAGGACCTCCTACGTATTCATAAAGATGGAAAAGAGCTTTCTAAATGCAACCAGAATACCAAAACATCTTCGTTACTACTTTCGTAGCAGTGAAGACTGTGGTGTGCTGTCGCCAGAATAGCCCTATTAGTTTTCTTATTGTATTAGTTTTCTTGCGACTAAGGCCATCAAAACAATTAAATTCCATAGTTGTTAAAACACATACCATCAGTTTTTTCATCCTTATGACTGACATTTTTACTAAAGGAATATGAAAAATTTACATTGAATGTTGGAAGAAAAAAAAAAACCTCCACAGAATACAACAATTTTGTTAGGAATCGATAAGAAAAGTAACAACTTCCAGCACAAACGGAAAAACAATTCAAAGTTCCTAAATGTTTTGAATTCTTTGGTTGATTCGGTTTTTGTTCGCTTCTTCTCTTTCTTGGTATTTCTGTATCACATGGTACTCTGGTGTATTTTGTAGTTTTTTTTTCGCTTCTGTGCAAATTATTTGTTTCTTCTGCTGGTAACTGTATTTTTCTACATTTTTCGTATACGAAAAAGTTTAATTTTTCTTCGTTTCTCTATTTTTTGTTCAGCTTTTGTATTGCTGTATTGTCCCTATATTTAACTTTTTTTACGATTTAACTTTCTTTCGACTCTTATTATTTCTTTTTTTTTTTTTTTTGTTCTTGTGAGATATGGTTGTTGTTGTTAATTTGGGATTGTTTTCTTCGTCCTTTCATTTTGGTATATTTTTCCTTTTTTCTTTCACCGCAGTTACTATGTCTGTGTTACCAACCAACTGCAACAACAACAATGAAGAACCGCTTAAATAATTGAGTATAAAATACGAGGTTTTTTTTTGGTAACGGGGGCACTGCAGAGCATTTTTTGGGGGTTGAATGAAATGTATAATTTTCTTATTATCTATAGATACACAGTCAAAGAAAGAAAAAGCAAAAAAAGCAAAAGAAATGAATATCTACCACAGTTACAAATGGCAAACCAAAAAATTTTTACAGAATTGTGTAGCTGGAGATAAATACTTATAGTATGCACAAAATATGACACATAACAGGGGCAATACCAATTTTTTTTTTTTTGATAAAGATTTCAAAATAAACTTTAAATATAAGTACTAGGGCACAAAATCCAAAGATGTTAAAATGGATACTTCTGATTATAAAAAGTGCCTTGGAACCAAAAAAAAAAAAAAAAAAAAAACTACGTTGAGATTTTCCACAGCGAGCTTGAAGGTACATTTTCAGGTATTTTAGAGTTTTTGAGTACTTTTTTCAATTTAAATACTAGGCAGGTATGGTTAAATCTCCGAAAAATGTACCGTAAGCAGGGGTGACTTTGATACAAAAAAAAAACAGAATTTCCAAGTTTAGGAGCCTATAATTTCAACAATTTTAATAAAATTAATGGTTTTATTACTCTTAATTTTTTGTGGGGTTTCAGCTTTAATGTCATGTAATATAGTTTATACGAAGTAATTACAAATATTTTAAAATAATATTTTTGTAAGTGGGTTAAAGTCACCTCAAGGGTGGGGCGACTTTAACCGAAAAATTTCATTCATGGATTTTACACGCTAGACCTTTAACGATCCAAAATCATGGTATCAGGTTTTGGAAACTTAAGTTCACTTTACATTTTGGCATATTTATATAGGCAATCGGCCTAGGCAATGGGATGTTTTCAAGGACGAGATTAAAAAAAAAATAAAATTTTTGATAAATGCGGTTTTAGCCTTTGGTGTGCTTTACTTATTGGTACATAAGTTACATCAAATAACAATACTAATATTAAAAGCTAAGCAGAACTTAAAAATTCCACAAAAACAAGCTTAAAATCGATTGAAAATTAGAAAACAAAAAATACTTGATTGAAAAAATTTAAAAAACGAAAGAAATTCTTTGTAGGTAACTTTAAAAATGCCTCAATGGTGGTGACTTAATTTTTTTTGCAAAATTTCGCTAAATAAATAATAGCAAATATCCTTCCTGGGCAGCGAATTGTTTTACAAAAAGGAAAATATAATTTCACTTTGGCAAAAGACTAGACTTTATTTTCACTAAAGTTCACCATACCTGGTGTTTTGGGCGTTAATTTGGCCCGAGTTTGGGTTTCTTTTAAGCCAGCCTTACAATACAAAGTTTTTTGGGGGTGACTTTCGACCGGTCCAAAGTCACCCCAAAAACATTGTTTTCTAACATACTCTCATATAAAAATGCATTTAAAATACTTAGAGGCAAATATATCCACCAAAGTTGATGGATTAGGGAAGTAAATTAAATAATAATTCTAGTGATATCACTCATATAACGCCAGCAATTTTCCTTCTAGTCAATAAGTAGTAATTTTCTGAGTGTTAAAAAATCCGGCATAAGACAACTCTTAGAAAATGCAACAATATATCCGAAAGTTCGCGCTCAAATCAAATACCTCAAGGATACTGACTGACCCAACACAAATCGATAACTAGTCTTTGGGGTGATAATATTACAATTTTAATCTTTTTTTTCTTGCCGGTTAAAGTCGCCCCCGGATGTCAAAGTCACCCCTGCTTACGGTACCAAAACATGCCTTTTTTGTCCCCACCTATTTTTTTTTGTTTTTTCATTACTTGAAGGTATAGAATATGATGACCTTAGCTTCTGCAACATTTTTAAAAAATTATATGAACTTTCAGGGTTGCCATATGTTTTTTTTTTAGAGTTTCGCTTAAACAACTTATATATAAAAAAATTAAAATAAATCTTTAGCCTCAAAACGCTTAAATAAACTTTAGAATTATCCAACTAGAGTGCGCGCTGGCCTTATTTTTGAGTCCCGGCCCGGCACGCAAACGAAAAGAGCACTTGAAAAAGGCCCGGGCCTGGCACGAATATTTTTTTGTCAAGGCCCGAACCCGGCCCGGCCCGATACTACCATATTATTAATTATTCACTAATTTTTTATGATTTAAAAAAATTTTAAATTATTGTTGAAGCTAAATCAATGATTTTGAAATGAAGAAAAAACAAACATTATACATACAGGGTCCGGCACTCGAAGTGTAACCAATTAAAAAGGTCATAAATTCAGTTTGGAATATTATTTTTATTTATTTCAAAGTACAAAATGTGTGAAAATAATACAAAATTCAGAATCAATTCACTTTTGCTCTATATGACCACCTTTTGCCTTGACTATAGCCTTGAGACGGTCTAAAAACGAATCGCAAGCTGTCCGAATGTGACTTGCCGGTATTTTAGCCCACTCGCGGACAATGGCTGTCTTCAGTGCCTCAAGACTGGTGTATCTTTTAGTTCGGACCTTGCTCTCCAAAATGGTCCAGAGAGAATAATCCATTTGATTCGCGTCTGGTGAATTCGAGAGCCATTGTGTGGTCGTAATGAAGTTCGGAACGTTGGTTTTCAACCGTTCTTGTTTTATTCGAGCTTTGTGAGACAGTGCCGAGTCCTGTTGAAACGTCCATGGTCTGCCACCAAAATGTTCGTCTGCCCACGGCTTTAAAGCAGCCTCCAGAATACTTTCCCGATAATATTTCGCATTAACCTTGACGTCAGGATTGATGAAAGCGATTAAAGAGCGCCCATCTGCGGTTACAGCGGCCCAAGCTATTACCTGCGGCGGGTGCTGCCTCCTGGTGGCCAATCGATTACTCAAATTCTTGTATGAATGGTCGGTCAATTAAACCCTATCGTTTTCAGACTTTACAAATTGCTCAATTGGAAAAATTTTCTCGTTAGAGAACACAATGTTCGGAAATGAACCGCTTTTGGCCAAGCGTAGCAACTCCTTCGCTCTCTGAAGTCTAACTTGTTGTTGCTTCGCGCCTTTTGGGTCTTGTAAGGCTTGACCGTGAGCTCATTTTTCAGTATGCGCCGGATGCTACGGTCGGTTATTTTTAGTTCTTTTGCCATTTGATTGGCACTTCGTCGGGGATTTCGCTCAAGTCGCTTTTTAACTTTTTGAACCATCTCACGTGACGTTGCAGCCTTTTGATCACCACCTCCATGACGTTTTGCGATGCTACCAGTATTATTGTAACGAGGTATTGTGCGACAAACAAAAACTTTATTCACATTAAGGTGTTTCAGCTCACGAACAATCGCTGGTTGTGATTTTCCAGCTAAATATAATGCAATCACACTATAACGTTTGAAATCCATCCTTCCCTTCTCTTGTAAACAACACTCCGAACTGTCGCTTAGCAAATTTTTAGACAGCTGGTGGCTGTGCGAAACTTGGTTTAAAGAAATCTAACAAAAAAAAAAATAAACCGGTTGACAACCCAAAAATTTTTGTAAAATTTTAAAAAAAATTATCTGAGTATTTCCGAAACCAAAAATTTCAATTTAGTCAAAAAAAAGTAATAATTTTCGAAAAAAACCAGGTGGCAACCCTAAAAATATATGCTAGATTTTTAAAAAGTTTATTTAAGTTGCTTTAGAGTAAATTCTAATTTTATTTTTTGAATAAACAGTTAGAGCAAAACTAACAAAAAACCAGGTGGAGGGTTACTCAACGGGGAATGATAAATTGTTGCAAAAATTGACGGAGAATGATTAAACGGAGAATGACGAAATGTTGCAAAAGCAGTAATATCGCAATGAAAACATAATTTTTTTTTTCAAAAAGTTGAAACTGGTGGATAGCCCCTCTAATCGTTTATTGACTTAATTGCGATATATAAAGATAAAATATTAATTTTTAAACTTTTTGAAAAAAAAAAAAACGCACTGACACTCATAGCCCGAACACAATGCGGGCGGAACGTTTTTTTCGGTTGGAGAAATTTTGTTGATTGTTTGTATTTCATTCTCCTTCTGCTTTCGGCTAGCAGAGAAATTTTTGTTCCTTAGCAACTATTTTTTTATTTATTTTTTCTAGGTCAGCTTTTTTTTCATTATTTACAACATAATAACCAAATACAAACCGAGTACTTACAGCTTTTTTATTTGATTTTTAAATATTTTGATTTAATTCAATTTAGGAAAATTTTAAAAACAAATTTTATAGATAATAAAATTTAGTTGTTTTTATTTCTTAACATTTAGATCTATATTTCGATTAATTTTTGAAAACGTAACCATTTTAATCAAATACTTTTAGTAACCGATTACCACAAAATACAAAACTACCAACACTACTTAGTTTTTCGTCAGCCGAATTTTGTGAAAAATCGTTTGGCTATTGACAAACTGAAATTGAGCAGCGTTTTTTTTACTCTCTCAAAATTTTTTTACTCAAAAATCTCAACGGAAATAGAAAAAACGCTGCCGAAATAATAAAATTTTTTGTACTACTTTCACAAGGCAATTTCTTATTGTTTCTCGCTCTGTCGGCAACCGAAAAAAACGTTCCGCTCGCATTGTGTTCAGGCCATCACTATCGAAAAACCAAAGTTGAGCTGAAAAAGAACTGAATCTCCTCTTCTCTCTCTTGACTTTCAGTTCTGTATTTATTCAAGATTTAAAAAATCAACAGTTAGAATAATGAATGGCCTGGCCAAAAACTAAATACCCTACACTGCATTTCAAGTATATTATTAGCAGAGTGTAAGAACAAATTGCTTATATGGGAAGTGCCACGCCCTCACCTCCGAGCTTACCTTGATTTTGCGCAGAGCTTGCATTTACTGTTCTGAGTGTTTGAGTAAAATTCGGTTAGGTTTCCTTTAAAAAATCTTTCAGTATAGCATTTTGAAACTTTCGCTTATATGGGAGGTGCCACGCTCTCCAATCCTACTTCGCCTACTTTAAGCTCAGAGTTTACAATTAATGTTTTTCGTGTTTGAGTGAAATTTGGTTGGATTATCTCAAAAAAACACTTTCATTATATAATTTTGAAACATTTGCTTATATGGGAGGTGCCACGCCCTCTTGTCCGAGTTTACCTAGATCTTGCGAATAGCATGCATTTATAGATCCAAGTGTTTCAGTCTAATTTGGTTGGGTTATCTCAAAAAACGCTTTCCGTATAACATTTTGGAACTTTTGTTTATATGGGAGGTGCCACGTCCTCTAATCCGAATTCGCCTAGTTTTTGCTCAGAGCTTATATATACTTTCTCTAGTGTTTATGTGTATTTTGCTTCTGTTATTGCGAATAATGCTCTTATTATTGCATTTTGAATATATTTTTTGTATGGGCGGTAGGCGTGTCCAATGACCGATTTCGCTCATTTCCAATCCCCCGAGCTAACTTTTACGACGGAGGCTGAGTACCAAATTTCATTGTATTATGTTGCTCAGTTTTCCCCAAAAATGTATTTCCACACACACCCAGCCACCCAGCCACCCAGCCAGCCAGACAGACAGACGGACATGGCTATATCGACTCAGGAGGTGACGCTGATCAAGAATATATATACTTTTCTATATCTGCCACGCCTCCTTCTCTGCGTTACAAGCGGAAGGACAAAGTAAATATACCCTGGGTGTAGGGTATAAAAACCGAGTGGAGGTAGTCTAAAATGAGGGACCAACTTTTATTTGACATACTATATAAAAAAAATTTTTCGAAGAGTTAACACAGAAAAACAGTAGCTGAAATATATATTAAAACAAGTTTTTTTAGAAAATGACTTAATATTTGAAACGGGCAAATTAAGTGCACTAAGAAGCGGTTGGGGACAGCACGGAGAATGAGTTTCTAACACTTTATGTTGCATTTTCATTGTAAAATATTAAAATATCAAATTTTAATTTTAAACATGGTTTTGAGCTCCGGGACATTGAATAGTACATTTTTTGGAGAATCACCCATGTGTTCGAGAGCCAATTTTTTAAAAGAAATATTGCTATTAAACTATTTGGCTAAAAATTTTTAAATCATTTGCTTAACTTTTCCGTTAAATGGCCCTAAAGCCAGCAATGCCCGTATCTACGAAGAAGTAATATAAAATAATTTGTAAAGGAGACAACGTAGACCGAGTGGAACGGTCTTCATAGGAACAACTATTTGGTGTTACTCATCTTACTATTTTGGTTGTTCTTAAGAAAATTTATTATAACTACATATAGTTGAGCAAAAGAAAAAATAACTCGAATAAAAAAAAAATGGACATAAAAGCTGATAGCTGACTGTCTATGGCAAGGACTTAAACGGAGCAAAACCTTGCAATCACAAAAGTTTTCATTTCATTTTTAATGTTTTTTGTTTTTCCTTTTTTGTTGTTATAAAACCTATCAAGAAATATAACAACCTTCAAATTTCAATTCGACTCCGTTTGTATTAATGTCTATTTCTCTCTATGAAAATGTATGTATGGCCATTAGGGTGTCTCTTATTTGGGAATCGAAAGACTTTGAAAAAAAAAAATTAAATTTTGACAGCTGATTTCAAATCAAAACACCGAGAAATGGAGGTTAAGCCGGTAGCTTGTGTCGACACGTGTAGCCGTTGACACTTGTATCATGTTTAGCGACCCGAAAAACAATAAGATACACATTTGATGACGAAAAATATTTCAGGCAACGCGATTCCTAGCAAGTTAAAACAAGAAGTATATAAAATCTATGTTAATTTTCATTTAAATTTGAATGTCTTCGTGGCACAGGTTAATTCGTTTAAAAAAACTTGTCCTTTGGGGGATCTCATTTTTTTCTCAAAGTCTTTCGATTCTGGGGGAGCGCGACATAAAATTTTGACTTTTCCCAAATAAGAGACACCCTAATGGCCATAATAAAAATAGTAGAGGGGTGAGAGAATGAAGAAAAATTTGTATGAAGTATATCTAATACATATTTGAAATGATTCTTATGTCAATATACGAGTATATATTATTTAGTCTCTATACAAGTAAAAAGTATTTAGACTGTTTTCTTGAGGTTTGAGTTATATGTTATACCGGGTTTGAAATACTATGGTTTTTAGTTTGATAATATCCATTTAACCATATCTCTGTTAAAAAATGGTTATTTTCATCATAAAAGCAAAAGCAAAACAACGGTCTTAGTATTTTTCAATATAAAAAATTATTTATCAAAGCCAAATTTGAAAAATTTTCATTAGAATTTCAACGCATTCCTTTATCCATTTCCCCCTGCCAGCATTTCATTACCATAACAATTCAAACTGATTGTTATAATTTATAATTTTCTACAAATTCTCAAATATTTCTTAAGCTCCTTTTTTACCACTCGTTCGTCACGTTCTGCGATTTAATTTTCTACCAAGTTCTTCTAAAGTCCTTAAATGGTAATTGGAATTTTGTGTAGAATCGAATCGTTTTATTGTTACTTGCCGTTTTCTCGCATACCGTTATTGTGAATTATAGACAGATTTAATTAAATAAATTAGGGTACCTTACCAACTATTTCGTCCTTTCTTCTTTTTTTTTGCTTTTAGTTTATTTCGCGTTTTTATTCAATTAATGAAACCTTTTATTATTTATTTAAGTATTATAGCTCACAACCATCTGTACGTTATTGGTTCGAATATGTGCATTTTGGTGGAATTTCTTGTGAAATATAATTTTCTACAATCAAATACGCTAAAACCCTAAAAGACTTTTAAAGTTTCAGTTGCTTTTGCTTTTATTGAGATATTTGTTGAACATATTTGTGTTCCTATTACCGGAATATTCACATTCTTAAAAATAAGAGCAAAACATTTAATAGGTATATTTTAAAGCTCAATTTGATATGTCTATTTTGATTTCAAAATTAAAATGAGATAAGAATTTTTAAAATAAATTTTACAGATCTCGGTTTACTGTCTCAAAATATCATAGCTTTAAGTGTTTTGAGAACATAAAAAACATCGAACTTCTCCGCTATTATGAGGTTTTTTGAATTTGTAGACGTCATGAAAACAATTTAAAAGTATGTAAATTTTTTATGTAGGACCTACATTGTAGGTCAAAAAATACAATTTTTATTTGTAAAATGAAAAAAGAATTTTACAAAAATCGAACGTCAAAAATACTTAGGTTCTAGAGCAAATAATTTTGACTCTTGATATTGATTTCAAAAACAGTTAAAACATTCATATGGGTGATTCTCTGAAAAATGTCCCATTCAATGCTTTTGAGAATCAAAACCACGTTTAAATTTGAAATTTTATATTTTAACTACTAAACAAGAGCTTCTATACGAATAGCTTAAAAAAAAATAATTCTAAATAGTTTACTATAAAACTATAACATAAAGTGCTAAAAAGTCATTCTCCCTGCTATCACTAACCACTTAATTATACTGAATTGACAACATAGAAGTTGGTCTCTCATTTTAGACTTTCTTGCTCAGTTTTATTTATTCTAACTATAAATTTGACGAGAAATAGGAGATTCAGTTCTTTTTCAGCTCAGTCAGTTTTGGTTTTTCGACAGTGAGTTTTAGTGCGTTTTTTATAAAAAGTTTAAAAATTTTTCTAAAGAACGCAAGTGTACGTCATTCTCCCAGTTAGTTTTTTTTATATCATTATATGTGACTTGGTCTATAAAAATTGGGCTTACGTGCGAAAAAAAAAATTTCGTGAAAATAGCTGAAAAACACGTTTAAAGGTCAATTTGTGCGAATCGGCAAAAAATTGGAAAAATTTTTTTTTTGACACGTAAGCACCCTTTTCATAGACCAAGTTACATATATATTATTTGCTCTTTATGTAATTAAATTAATAAACAATTAGAGTGGCTATCCATAAGTTTCAATTTTTTTAAAAATAATTGCTATTTTCATTGTGATATTACTGTTCTTGCAACATTTTGTCATTCTCCCGTATGGTAATTGTATCGTCAAATTTATTATGGGAGAATGGTTCTCTTATGAGACATTGTTGTTACATAGACTTGTTGAACAAGGTTTCCTTTTTATGATTAGAGGCTGTGCATAAACCTCGCGACGCTTCAACGTAAATTTTTAGGTTAACCACCTATTATTTTCGAAAACCTTATTTAATCCTTAGTATTTTTGACTAAATTGAAATTTTTCGTTTGAGAAACGCTCAGAGAAAAATTTTCAAAACTGTACAAAACTTCCGGTTTTTTTTTTGTTAGTTTTGCTTAAACCATTTAATTAAAAAATAAAAATTTAAATTTAGTCATAAGAATTAAATAAAATTTTCATATCGTCACTCTTAGGCCAGATTCACGAAAGTGCAAATTTTTCGGTTTTGCACTAATGCGGTTTTCTTGTACAAAATAGTTCAATAAAGTTATGCCAGAAGTATGAAAGCAATATCTGAGGTGGTTTAGTAGTAAATGCAAAGTTTATAACACGAAAAAGCAAAATTTACATATAATTTTAATATTTAAAAAATTTGAAATAGCAATTTCTCTAATTTAATAATTTTCACATTCGTGATTCTTGCCTAAGAGTGACGATATACGAGTATAAGCAGGTGACTACCCTAAAAATTTATGATAATTTTTTCAAAAGTTTATTTAAGCGTTTTAGCCTAAAATTTTATTTTAACTTTTTAAAAACAACTTAAAAACAAAAAACATATCGTCGGCATAATGAGAAAACGTGCTAGGTCCATTTTACGGCAAAAGTAACGTCATTCACATTATTTGCATAATAATAGATCAATGGATAAACATGATTTTTTTAACTAAATGTCATCAATTCTACGCCCTCAAGTAAACTTTTCTTGAGAACAGAGCCCAAATTTATTTGTTTTTAACAAAATGCCAGCCAATTAATTTTATAACATTACTTTTGCCACAAAATGGACTTAGCGCCTTTTCTCATTAAGCATCCATATCGTCGGCTTAATGAGAAAACTATGAAAGGTTATGTTCATTTTGTACAAAGATTCCAGAAATTAAGATAATCGTATTCTATTTCTTCAGTTCATAAAAAAGAAAAAAAAAAGAAAATAGGTGGGGCAAAATATGGCATGTTTCGGTACATTTTTTGGAGGCACCCTGAAAGTATGCTATTTAATTTTTAAAATTTGAAACGAAATTAACAAAATGGAGAGTAATGATAAAAATAAAGCAATATACTTTTAGGGACTACGTTAAATGGGTGATTAGTCTGAAATTTGATAATTATTACAGTTTCTCAAATCAATATCTTGAGCGAGTGAGTATCATTCTGAAAATTTCTGATGCAGTATTTTATAATTATTTAAGATGTACATACATATGTGCCTTTTACATACAGGGTGGCTGATTCGAACTGTTACCAACTTCAGATAGACTTATCTGACAGATGGAACATGACAGCTGTCTAAAAATTGGCATGATGTTAGTTCATTCTATTGTCAACAAGTAACCAAAAGCATTTGCGCGTCAATTTATTGAAAATAAAAAATTTTCGAAATGGAATTCAAACGTAATAGTGTGATTGCTCTTTATTTGGCTGGAAAATCGCAACCAGCAATTGTTCGTGAGCTGAAACATTTAAAAGTGAATAAAATGTTTGTGTATCGGATCATAACACGTTACAATGGTACCGGCAGCGTTGCCAAACGACATGGTGGTGGTCGGAAAATAACTACAACATCACCAGAAATGGTTCGAAAGGTGAAGGCCAGAATTGAGCGAAATCCGAGACGCAGTGGCAGACAAATGGCTGCCGAGCTGAAAATATCGCGTGAACGAATACAACACATATTGTCAAACAAGCTCGGACTAAAGGTCTTCAAGTTCCAAAAGGCGCATGATCTCACTCCTGCTCAAAAAAAAGTTAGGCTCGATAGAGCCAAGGAGTTGTTGCGCTTGCACGCCGCCGGAAATCTGTCACAAATTGTCTTCTCTGATGAGAAAAATTACTGTATCCAGCAACATGTAAACAAACAAAATGATCGGGTTTACTTGAAGAGAGGTCCTACGAAAATTTGAATGTTCGTTTGGCCACCAGGACGCAGGCACCACCGCATGTGATGGTTTGGGCTGCAGTGACTGATGATGGGCGCTCACCACTCGTTTTTTTGGCCGCTGGCGTCAAAGTAAACGCCCAGGTGTATCGTGAATCAGTGTTGGAGAGTGCTTTACTACCGTGGGCACGCAAACATTTCGGTCGCAAGCCATGGACATTCCAACAACACTCGGCACCGTCACACAAAGCTCGTGTGAATCAAGAATGGTTAGAAAAAAACGTTCCTAGCTTAATTTCTGCTCAACAATGGCTCTCAAATTCGCCTGATGCGAATCCGCTGGATTTCTCAATCTGGGGTATGTTGGACAGGAAGGTCTTGACTAAAAAATACCATAGCGTTGATGCGCTAAAAGTGGCCCTTCATCGAGAATGGCGCAAACTTCCACAAAATCTTAAAATTTGAACATTTCCCAACAGTTATAGCGTTTGGTCAATAAAATCTGTGCATGGAAACTAAAAATATAGTCTTTTGAATTGGTAACACTTCGAATCAGCCACCCTGTATATACCAAACCTGTTTCATCTGCGCCAAATAGTTTCATAGCTATGATGAATTTTTTCCAGGGTCATGTGTCGCGAAATTATCTAGTTGATGCTATTTTTTGCGGCGCTGTCTATGTACATTAGACTGCTTCAAATTTTTTTGTATGTTTCCCTTTTTTGCTTTCGAACAGTTGCAAGGATGGAAAATACGAATGCTGGTGCAATGAGAACTCATAATATTAACATTTACTGGTGGCGCATCCTCTTCTTTGCTTTAAGTATGGCATGTACGGTAAAAAGTACTTTTCTAAACAATTTTGTGTATATCTCATGAAGGTAAAACTTAGATGAATGATTCCTTAAACCATTGGAAAGATCATTTTCCGTAAAAAACTTTATAATTTTTTTCGTGAGGATGTTAATTCGTTAGTAGTCCCTACGGAGACCTGACTTAATAGACTCTTGATTATGTCATATAGAAAGGAACTAAGTTGTTCAAGTATTTTTTATGCTGGAATCGGACAGTGAGTCATTTAAGAAAAAAAAAAAAACCGGAGTAGATAAAATGTCATTTAAAATAATTTAAACATTTTTATACGGTTGAAAATTGACCGAAATATGGACTCTTGCAATTTTTTTACGCGAACGGAAAAATGTTTTTTTTTTACTCAAAGCAAGGCGTCTTACGAAAAAAGTGTATAAGACATAAAATGCTTCAAATCGGTCAAAGTACACGTGCGAATTTTTTGAGACATTTTATCGTTTTTAAAAAATTGGAAAAAAAAAATATTTTTAAAACGTTCCAAAAAATTCTGAAAAAATTCACACGTGTACTTTGAACGATTTGAAGCATTTTATGTCTTATACACTTTTTTCGTAAGACGCCTTGCTTTTGAATAGAAAAGGGTTTTTTTCGAACGCGTCAAAAATTTCTTCTTAAAAACCTTGAACGTCTTAGTTCCATAGTGGTATGTCCTTTAGGATATAATCAATAGACTGTATAAAATCGAGAGCGTTATACATACCCATGGCTTGGAGATGCTGAATTAAAACTAAATGAATATTAATATGGGCTTACCTTAAAAATAAACATATCTTTTGAACTTATAGGATTACATTTATGCTTAAAACATTCAAGCTCACAAACACTTGTGTAATTGTAAATGCGTTACAAAATCATTATCCTTTAATACTCTGACTTCCACAAAAGCAAAAAAAAAAAAGGAACAAAAGTTGCCACACCTCAGTAATTAGAATATTATATAAAAATGAAAAGAAAAAAGGTAGAAAAAATCTACTTAAATAAAAACAAAAAAAAAATTTCCAGCCATTTGAAATCATTAACGAAATTCTTGTCCGAAAAAAAACTGTAGCATATTTTTTTCTTTATCTATATCTATTTTGCTTTGCCTTTATGCTACACTACCAATTTTTTTTTGCCATTTTTATTTTGTAAAAGAAAAATCCTTTTCTACACAGCCACACATACATACATACAATCGTATGTATATATATTTGTGTACACCCCAAGGGCTTAAAGGGATTGGCATTTACTATTTATCCTGACGGGTTGTTGTGTTTTGTGAATCCTCATCGGAGCTCAACTCAACTTAACTGCTGCTTCGATTCAATTTTCTTGTAATCCACTTAGAAAAGTCGGTTTGTGCTTGAGGTTTGAGTTTGTAGTTGGTGATGGTGCCTTCCTTCACACCCTCTTCGAGGCTGTCGCCGTGAAATCGTGTGGAAGAATGTTCAATACAACAAAAAGTAACATTCAAATGTTTGCAAACCCCTGCTGAATGATTTTTATTTTAATTCCTTTTTTCTTTCTTTCGTTTCATTCTTTACTTCTGCCTTTGTCTTCTTTGTTCTATACTATTTAATTTTGGTTTCTATACTCTTAACATTTTGCTTTTTATTTTCATGGTCCTCTTTGTTTTTTTTTTTTTTTTTTGTATATCATTGTTTTGAGCATTTAACCCAGGGGCCCAGGATATCGATTACACACTCCAGGGTTTTTTGCACCCATATTTGTGTATGTGTTGTTGTTGTTGTGGTGAGTTCAGTTTGATGTTGTAATTATGAGATCAAGTGGGCATGGCTAATCGATTTTCACCCTTAGTTGTAGATGCATAGCAAAAGGATATCGTATGAATTTAACGCTTGCAAAAGGACAAGATAACCATTTGGTTTGTTGTATTGCTTTGTTTTAAAGAATCAGCTCTTTTATTTAAATCACTTTACTTTTTATATTTAATGTGTAGCAGAAATATAGGCGATTTTTGGTCAATACTTCTTGGTATGCTTCAATATTGGGTTTAATTTCAAACAAAAAAAAACCTATCGAAATTTGAATTATTTCGGTTTTTGATAAATTTTTGGAAAGTAAGTATTTACATTTAATTGAAGAAAAAGTGTTAATAAAAAAAAACATACAAGGGTGCTTCTCCGAAAAATGTATCATTCAATATCACGGGACTATAAACCGTGTTTGAATTGAAAATTTGATATTTTAACTATTAAATATAGTTACTTAACAAGAGCTTCTATATGACTAGCTTAAAAAAAATTATTTTAAATATTTTACTGTGAAAATATAACATAAAGTGTTAAAAAGTCATTCTCCCTGCTGTACCTAACCGCTTCTTAGTGCGCTTAATTTGCTCGTTCTGCTTATTACATAATTTTCTAAAAAAAAACATATACGACTTTGTTTTTATAAAGGGTGATCCAATAGGAGGTCCCTTTTCCCACTGGATTGTTTTGACAGCTGTTATGTGTCAAATGGCTTGTCCATATGACATTTGTGTTCAGTATTCAATACGACTCAATCATGAATAGACTTACTCCTGAACAACGTTTGTGAATTGTGGAAACTTACTACCAAAATCAGTCATCAGTTAGAGAACGTTATAGAGTTCTGCAACATCATTTTGGTCGTTATGTGCGTCCAACTGAGCGCAGTATTCGTAACACCATCACCAGATTTCGAAGCAATTTTACACTATTGGACATTCATCATTCAACCACAGTTCATAGAGCCCGTAATTAAGAGAATATTGCTGCAGTAGCATAGAGTGTTGGTGAAAACGGTGAACAATCCATTCGTCGCCGATCTCAAGCTTTGGGCATCTCTTATGGATCATTGTGGCATATCTTGAGGTGTGATCTTGGTCTGAAAGCCTATAAAATTCAGTTCGTACAAGAATTGAAACCGGCTGATCTTGGTGTACGTTTTAATTTCGGTTTACGGGCTTTACAACAACTTCAAATTGAGCCATTATGTTATCGAAAAATTGTGTTTAGCGACGAAGCTCATTTCTGGTTGAACGGCTACGTTAACAAGCAAAATTGCCGTACTTGGGCCGTTGAACAACCAGGAGCAATTTAAAAGCTTCCAATGTATCCCGATAAATGTACTGTTTGGTGTGGCTTATGGGCAGGAAGATCATCGGACTTTATTTCTTCAAAAATGCGGATGGAGCCCGTGTTACGGTCAATGGTGCTCACTACAGAGCCAACTTCTGGTTTTAACAGGATGGCGCAACATGCCATACAGCTGGAGAAACAATCGCTTTATTGATGGAAACGTTCGATGAAAACATCATCGCAAGAAATGCTCCTAGTAATTGACCACCAGGATCATGTGATCAGTGGATTACTTTTTTTGGAGATTTGTTAAATCACTTGTTTATGTCGACAAACCCGAAACTATTGACTCTTTGGAAACCAACATAACTCGTGTCATTCAAGGAATACCCGCCGATATGCTCGAAAGAATTGTCGAAAATTAGACACACAGAACGATTCATTTAAGAGCTAAATAAAGATTTGCATCAATACATTGATTTTTATGTATTTTATTTAGAAAATAACGTAGGAAGCTCTTATTGTATCACCCGTTATATATTGCAGTAGCTCTTTTTCTGTGCTAACTCTACGAAAAAAATTTTCTTATACTGAATTGACAACATAGAAGTTGATCCCTCATTTTAGACAATCTCCGCTCAGTTTTTCTTACTTCAACTGTAACTTTTTTAAATATTGAGTAAAAACAGAACTGAATGTGAAGAGATAGAGGAGACTCAGTTCTTTTTCAGCTCAGTCAGTTTTGTTTTTTCAATAGTGAGTGTTGGTGTATGTATTTTTTAAAAAAGTTTAAAAATTTTGTCAAGAACGCAAGGTATGTCATTCTCCCTGTACGTTATTTTTATGTTGCTATACATATTCTGCTATTTTTGTATAACTGAATCAATAAACAATTGGAGTGGCTATCCACCAGTTTCAACTTCTTTAAAAATAATTGGTATTTTCATTGTACTGTTTGTACAACATTTTGTCTTTCTCCCGTCAAACTTACTCTGGGAGAGTGGTTCTTTTTCGAGACATTGTTGTTTATTATAAATTCATTAGACTTTTTGTTGTGATTAGGGGCTCTCCATAAGCCTCGCGATGCTCCAACACAAATTTTATGGGTTGCACCTGGTTATTTAAAAAAATTTAATTTTAGTTTAAATGTTACTTTTATTGACTAAATTGAAATTTTTGATTTCAGAAACGCTCAGATAAACTTTGTTAAAATTATAAAAAAAATTTCAGTGTTGCCACTGTAAGTTTCGTAAGTTTTACTTAAGCTATATTTTAGTTCGGTTGCCGTCAAAAATTTAAATTTAGTTAAAAAAGTAAGATTTAAGCAAAATTTTAGAAAATAACTTTTAAAACTTATGTCGGTTTTTTAAAAAGTTTAAAAACGTTTTTAGACTAATAGTAGAGTCATTTGGTAGTTTTACCTGGAAAGTTTTGCGGGATTTCTGCAAATGAGTTATTTTATAGATTTCGATGTGCTCTTTCAGAATTTCAACTTTGCTACCTCGTATCGTGTTCGCTCGAGCCGCCATATTGGAAAAATGGCGTCCAAAATCAGTTTTTTACAAATATCTTTTTAACGATTATATTTAGAGAAAAATTTTTCAGGACAATGTTGTAGCTTATAAAATTTTCTATAAAAATGACCTTCGAATTGTTTTCGTACGACTTATAACTCAGGAGATATCTTTATTCAAAATTTTAGAAAAATTAGTAAATTGTGAATGCCACTTATGAGTAGGCACAGTGACGTGTCATGCTTATAATTACGATAACTTATGAACGGTGAGTTGCACGTTTAAAATAAAAACACCTATTTATAGGGAATAACTTGCGCTATAAGTAACATATTATTTTTTTTTCATATCACCCATAGTTAAGGAGATATTTTTCCAACAAACATAAAATTTTGAAAAAAAAAGTTTTTTCAAAATGGCTCCTAAACGGTTCGTCCTAGAAAAAAAATTGTCCATGCATTTTGTAGAACGTTCAATTCCCTATAAGAGTCTCTTCGAGCTGTTTTTTCGTCAGACTTACCCTTCATGAGATATAGCGTCTTGAAAATCATTCAAAATAGAATATTGTTCTATGCGCCCTACTATGTTCAATTTTGAATGATTTTCAAGTCGCGATATCTCATGAAGGGTAAGTCTGACGAAAAAACAGCTCGAAGAGACTCTTTTAGGGAATTGAACATTCTACAAAATGCATTGACAATTTTTTTTCTAAGACGAACCGTTTAGGAGCCATTTTGAAAAAACGTTTTTTTCCAAAATCTTAGGTTTGTGGGAAAAATATCTCCTTAATTATAGGTGATATGAAAAAAAAAATAATATGTAGCTTATAGCGCATGTTATTCCCTATAAACAGCTGTTTTTATTTTAAACGTGCGACTCACCGTTCATAAGTTATCGTAATTATAAGCTTGACACATCACTGTGCCTACTCATAAGTGGCATTCACAATTTACTAATTTTTCTAAAATTTTGAATAAAGATATCTCCTGAGTTATAAGTCGTACGAAAACAATTGAAAGGTCATTTTTATAGAAAATTTTATAAGCTACAACATTGTGCTAAAAAATTTTTCTCTAAATATAACCGTTAAAGAGATATTTGTAAAAAACTGATTTTGGACGCCATTTTTCCAAAATGGTGGCTCGAGCGAACACGATACGAGGTAGCAAAGTTGAAATTCTGAAAGAGCACATCGAAATCTATAAAATAACTCATTTGCAGAAATCCCGCAAAACTTTCCAGGCAACATCATTTTTTTCTCCCAAATGATTGTACTATAAAATTTAATTTTAATTTTTTAAAACATTGCTCAAGCGAAACTTTCAAAAAAACATATGGCAGCTTATGTTCATTTTTTAAAAAGGTTCTAGAAATTTTGGTCATCATTTTCTGTAACTTCAAATAATTCAAAATATATAAAAAAAGGTACTCACTAAAAAATTATAGTTTACTTTTCTTACTTTTGATTTCCTTTAGTATTGATTTAAAACACTTTTGGTATTAAATTCCGATATTTTTCCAAAAAAGTTTAAAATTTAGTCCAAAATAGTTTAAAACTAATCTTTTTTTTCATTGTTTTATATAAATACTTTTTGGTTTTAAAATAAAACTGAAATTTTTATTCTGTAGGGCATCTTTTGGTAAATTTTTTGGAGATTCACCCATATGTACATTTGTGGTCAAAACTTCAGCATGCGTTAAAATGTAGCTTGGGTTAAATGCCGTGAGATACGTTTTTGAAATGTAAAGAATTGGATTAATAAATTTATTACTGCAACTGCAATTAAACCAGTACTAAACTACAATCCAACGTTCATACGCTTAAATACCATCCACTGGCGACAATTGGATCTCTCGAGTAACTTCAAACATTCTCAATTTCTGTTATACGCGAACCGTCTCGATGGACCTAGTAAAAGCTGCGTAGAATATATTCTCAGCTTGTCGATGCAGCTACCCAGCAATATGAAACTTCCATGTGGCATTTGTTTCTTTCTCATTTTTCTTTATCAAATATCTATAAAATTTTGCAAAAAAATATTCATATATTAAGCGATGTACCCATTTACAATAAATACTTATTCTTGCAAAACTTTTTTGATGAAAGTGACGAACAAGCTGTACAATTTCAGCATTAAATAAAGACTATGATATTATTTTATATTGTTTATAAATTTAAGTTTTTAAAAAATCTTTCCCTTTTCTTGCAGTTTAAAACCACCCCCCAAAGATGGTGTCACAAAAAGTAATCCGTCCAAACGTCATCGTGAACGTTTAAATGCCGAATTGGATTTATTGGCATCACTGTTGCCCTTCGAACAGAATATACTAAGTAAATTGGATCGACTGAGCATATTAAGGCTGGCTGTTAGTTATTTAAGAACAAAAAGTTACTTTCAAGGTAAGCGAATAATTATAATTCCATATAAAGATCTAAATAAATACTACAAGACCCGACATTTGTCTTAGAAAAGAAGATTGGACAGCTGTTAAAAGGACATTAAGATATCTTAAAGGTACCAAAGATGTCAAATTTTAGAATACGAAAAAATTTAAAAAGAGGTTTACGAGAAAATGAATTTAACTGTTTGAATGCCATACAAAAACTTCTTTCAGTGTATTACATCCCATTTATTTAATTTCATATTTTTCATTAATACGCTTTAAGCGCCATTTTGTTTTGATTTTGCTTCACTGCATTTGTTTGCCACTTTCTTTTGTGCTTTTCACTTTACGCCTCAATGGGTGGGATTCCATATTTTACTTTGCTGTTTTCTATTTTAAGGGTGCGACGACGCCACGCTTATCCGCTTATGACTGCATTTGCTGTATCTGCTTCAGCTGGTTATCTACCCGTAGAGCTTAGAGGAATAGTAGAGATTTTCAAAGATTTTTATTTTTTTTTCATTTCACCCCTTTGAGTGCGATGGCTGCATGAGTTTGTGTGCATTGGGTGCAAATCTCCGCAAGGGATTATGTGTATATGTTTATGTATTCGGACATTTGTTTGTATTTTTTTTTACATACATATATATTATATAGATAGATATATATAAATACAATGGATGTGAATGGTTTTACATGCTCTTTGCAGACGCTTTAAGTCGTACAAACACAATACATTTTCCATGGATACATATGTACGTTTTTTTGTAGCATTTCCAAAAATGGGTGGAGTTGCAGACATCTTTGGTGAAAGAAAAAAAAATATGAGACTGTGAAAATAATTATGAAAACTTTAAAAGGTTTGTTTTGTATAGGGACACGCCTCTTATAAATTTGTATAATTTTAACTAAAATTCAGTTTTGGAGCAAGTCGGTCTTGTAACTCGTCTTATGCAGAGCCGAACCGTGAACATAAGGTATCTGGGAGAAAATAAGTGTAAGCTCTTTAAATAAATTTCATTCAATGGAAAATTTTAGGCGAAAAAAACATGTTCACTGTTTTTGAAAATGATAACAAAACGCTTTTTTAAATCTTAACGAACGCAGCACAAAAATAAATTCTGACGGCCGGGTCGATGAACGCCTATGCTCCCCCTTCCCCTAGCAACGCCACTTGCCGTATCTATTCTATTCTATCTATTCTATCTATTCTATCTATTCTATCTATTCTATCTATTCTATCTATTCTATCTATTCTATCTATTCTATCTATTCTATCTATTCTATCTATTCTATCTATTCTATCTATTCTATCTATTCTATCTATTCTATCTATTCTATCTATTCTATCTATTCTATCTATTCTATCTATTCTATCTATTCTATCTATTCTATCTATTCTATCTATTCTATCTATTCTATCTATTCTATCTATTCTATCTATTCTATCTATTCTATCTATTCTATCTATTCTATCCATTCTATCTATTCTATCTATTCTATCTATTCTATCTATTCTATCTATTCTATCTATTCTATCTATTCTATCTATTCTATCTATTCTATCTATTCTATCTATTCTATCTATTCTATCTATTCTATCTATTCTATCTACTCTATCTTTTTTATCTAAATATTATTAGTGATGAGCAAACCAAGACCAAGACCATAGCAATTTTGGTCTTGGTATTGCTCTTGCGCATTGAGTCTTGGTCTTGATCTTGCTCATTAAGTCTTGGTCTCGGTCTTGGCCTTGGTCTTGAAAAAATTTTCCGAGATATTGAGTATTCGAAATTGTAAAACCATATTTTTCCAAAGCAGTTAAGTTTTTAAGATGCCAAAATTCAAATTGAGAGACAATTATCGTGAGCAAGACCAAGAACATAGCAGTCTTGGTATTGGTCTTGCAAAAATATCAGCGTCTTGGTCTTGGTCTCGCAAAATTACTAGGACCAAGAACAAGACTCAAGACCAAGACTAATTTTGCTCATCACTATCTATTATGTCCATCCTACATATTCTATCTATTCTATCTATCCTTTCCGATTTTTTTGCCTTTATTACTAAATAGTTGAGACTAGCATCCATGATTTTTTTTAAAATTTTGTTTTATAAAGCCCCACAAGAGATTTAATTTGTAAATCCCATACGAAATTTGTATTTCTATCTAAATTTTGCATGGAAGCAAAATTAAAGGGTGACAAATTGGGGGTAGTAAGTTTATTCGAGAAAAATGCTTAAGAGAAAAAATGAATGTGGTCGGTGGACATTTTTTTCCTCTCCTGACAAAATGGAAATTTGTTTATATTTTTATCAAAATTTTGAGTGAGATTCCCCTTAAAGGGTGGTAAAAGAAGGGTAGAACGTTCAACAGAAATGTTGGGTGGGAAATATTAATGGGGTTTGGAGAAAACTTTTTCGCTCTAACGACAAGAGGAAATTTTTTGTTTTGGGAGACCTATTAAGGAGTGGAAAAAGATGGGTAAAATGATCAAGAGACATGTTGGGGAGGAAAATTTAATGGGGGTCGGAGAACATTTTATTTCTCTCCCGGCAGTGAGGAATTTTTTTTTTCGATAGTTTCATCAAAATTTTGTATTGGAGGCCACTTAAGGGTTTAAGAAATGAAGAGTGGAATGTTCAAGTGAAATGTTGTGGTGTCGGTAAAAGTTAAAATATATAATCAAAACAGTCATTGTGTAAAATAAATCGTATAGTATTCTTGGAAAAAACACCGAAAACTGCCTATATTTTTCGACAATAACGTAGCAACTCAAAATTTTTCGTTATTTCTTTACCTTAAATTGTTGGTAATATGACATATGTACGCGCTGGATGCATTTGTAACCAACACATTAAATATTTTCAAATAGCACTCTACAAAAATGATATATCTCTCACATGCTATCTATCTAAGTATTCTCAATCTACAATTTGTGATTAACTTCCTGCGAAACGAATCAAATTATTCACTCTACGATTATATATGTATGGAATCGATTAAGGGGTGCTGGGTAGGGTATATTAACGCGACCATGACTCATAAATGATTCAAAACTAATTTCTAAAGAGTTTTTTGTTTTTGTTTTCGTTTTTTTTTGTTTTGTTTTCAACATTTGGGTTTCCTTTATTTTACTGGAGGTTTCGCGCACGTGGCACACAAGTTCACGGATTAACAAATTTCGTATTAAAGGTGAGAGAGCGAGAGTTCAGCAGTTATCCTGCTGCTATGCATATGCGGATGAATGTTTTTGTGTGTGTTGTTGGCTATACACCTTCCTAGCCATTGCACACTCACTAACACTATCTGTTGTCGTAAATTTTCCATACTCCTTAGTTTTTTCATTTCATTTTTGGTTACAAAATAAAACGTAAATAATTTTCCCTTTTGTTCCAAAGCGTAAATCAACAAACATATGTTTTCTCAAGAGGACTTTGCTGGGTTTGCTGGTTATTTGTAAAATACAAATACAAATGAAAAACAGCAAATGTACGTTATCCTTTGTTGGCCGACATATTTCACAAAAGGGGAATTTGTCCGTAATGGGTATTTTATGAGGGCAATGACTCCATGACTTTGTTTGTTGTTTAAAAGAACAAAATACTTTCGGTTTGCATTTAGTTTAAAATAGGTCGAAAGACTCTTATTTATAAAATAGTTAATTAATTAAATTGGAAGAGAGCACTTAATTTAATTTTATTAAAGTTGGAAAATTGGCACAAAACTTGCCGAATTAAATTTTTATTGTATTTTTATTGAATTATAGTATTTTATAATTAATTTGAAGAAAAAATTACTTGAATTTCATTAATACTTAGTTTAAAAGTTATGCGTTTATTACATAGAATGGCTTCACGAAAAGCTGCGTTTGCAATTTTCCTTGGAAAATTACTAAGTTAGCTTCGTGTAGCTATATCTTCTAATTTAAAAAAAAATTAAAGTTGAGAATGCTCTCTTTCAATTTAAGGCAAGAAATATTCGACTTATTTAAGCCAATTGAAAAATCCATCAATTTTCTGAATAAGGTCGTGTGTTTAGTTCATAAAATGTGAGAAACGCTGAGGAAATAATAATACAAAATTAGTTTAGCAGAATTTCTGGACAATCCTAAAAGACATTAAAGACTAAGTAGTGCTTGGATTAAGATTCATAATGCGTTTCATTTCAAGTAACAATTCGACTTAATATACTTATTATCCTCCTTACTCCATTAGAGAGATCTAAGAGCAATTTGAAACTAGTAAGGTTGTTACCTTACTCCTGGCAAAACATTTAATACCATAAATTGCAGTACCGTAAGCAGGGGTGACATTGACATCCGGGGGCGACTTTAACCGGCAAGAAAAAAAAGATTAAAATCGTAATATTATCACTCCAAAGACTAGTTATCGATTTGTATTGGGTCAATCAGTATCCTTGAGGTATTGGGTTTTAGCGTCTGTTTTCAACATTTGATTTGAGCGCGAACTTTCGGATATATTGTTGCATTTTCTAAAAGTTGTCTTATGCCGGATTTTTTAACACTCAGAAAATTACAACTTATTGACTAGAAGGAAAATTGCTGGCGTTATGTGAGTGGTATCACTAGAACTATTATTTAATTTTCTTCCCTAATCCATCGACTTTGCTGGATATATTTGCCTCTTAGTATTTTTAATGCATTTTTATATGAGAGTATGTTAGAAAACAATGTTTTTGAGGTGACTTTGGACCGGTCGAAAGTCACCCCCAAAAAACTTTGTGTTGTAAAGCTGGCTTAAAAGAAACCCAACTCGGGCCAAATTAATGCCCAAAACACCAGGTATGGTGAGCTTTAGTGAAAATAAAGTCTATTCTTTTGCCAAAGTGAAACTATATTTTCCTTTTTATCTTTGTAAAACAACTGGCTGCCCAGAGAGGATATTTGCTATTATTTATTTAGCGAAATTTTACAAAAAATTTAGCCACCGAAGCCCTTTAACAAATGAGGCATTTTTAAAGTTACCTACTAAGAATTTCTTTCGTTTTTTAAATTTTTTCAATCAAGTATTTTTTGTTTTCTAATTTTCAATCGATTTTAAGCTTGTTTTTGTGGAGTTTTTAAGTTCTGCTTATTTTTTAATATTAGTATTGTTATTTGATGTAACTTATGTACCAATAAGTAAAGCACACCAAAGGCTAAAACCACATTTATCAAAAATTTTAGTTTTTTTTTTAATCTCGTCCTTGAAAACATCCCGTAGCCTAGGCCGATTGCCTATCTAAATATGCCAAAATGTAAAGAAAACTAAAGTTTCCAAAACCTGATACCCTGATACCCTGATTTTGGATCGTTAAAGGTCTAGCATGTAAAATCAATGAATGAAATTTTTCGGTTAAAGTCGCCCCACCCTTGAGGTGACCTTAATCCACTTACAAAAATATTATTTTAAAATATTTGTAATTACTTCGTATGAACTATATAACATGACATTAAAGCTGAAACCCCCACAAAAAATTAAGAGTAATAAAACCATTAACTTTATTAAAATTGTTGAAATTATAGGCTCCTAAACTTGGAAATTCTGTTTTTTTTTGTATCATAGTCACCCCTGTTTACGGTAGTTTGAAAATTTTTCTTGTACGGGAGATGTCCCGACCTTTTGTGTGAATGATCTTAAAAAATCGCTTTCTGTATAGCATTTTGAAGCTTTTACTTATATGGGAGGTGCCACGTCCTCTTGTTCGAGTTTGCCTAGTTTTTGCTCGGAGCTAGCATTTATAGTTCTTAGTGTCAGAGTAAAATTTTGTTGGGTATTTCAAAAAATCGATTTCAGTTTAACATTTTGAAGTTTTTGATTATATGGGAGGTGCCACGCCCTCTTGCCCGATTTCACCTAGCTTTTGCTCAAATCTTGCGCTTATTGTTCTCAGTATTTGAGTGGAATTTAGTTGGATAATCTCATAAAACACTTTCAGTATAGCATTTTGGATCTTTTGCTTATATGGTAGATGCCACGCCCTCTTGTGGAAGTTTGCCTTGTTTTTGCACAAAGCGTGCATTTACTATTTTTAGTGTCTGAGTGAAATTCAGATGGAGTATTACAAGAAACAAGTTTTCAGTATAGCATTTTGAAGCTTTTGCTAATATGGGAGATGCCACGCCCTCTTGTCTGAGTCGGCCTAGTTTTTAC
This sequence comes from Calliopum simillimum, assembly GCA_951812925.1. Lineage (NCBI taxonomy): Eukaryota > Metazoa > Arthropoda > Insecta > Diptera > Lauxaniidae > Calliopum > Calliopum simillimum. The sequence goes on from OX638368.1 coordinate 25,377,937, forward strand.
TCACAGCTTTCGCTTATCGTCTTTAGTATTGCCTTGTATTTTGGTTGCATTATCGTGAAAAATACTCCAAAAGTTGTGTTTTGAATATATTTTTGTATGAGCTGTAGGCGTGTCCGTTGACCAATTTCGTTTGTTTTTATTAAGGCGAGCTAACTTTGACGACGAAGGCAGTGTACAAAGTTTTATTGAATCATCTTGCTCCCAAAAAATATTAAAATGATTTCAACGGACAGACTGACCGACTGACAGACGGACATGGCTATATCGACTCAGGAGGTGACGCTGATCAAGAATATATATTCTTTTTTTATACCTGTCATGCCTCCGCAATACAAACGGAATGACAAAGTGAACACACCCTGGGTGTAAGGTATAAAAACGGGTTGACATATGACTTAGTCTGGGACTTTAAGCATGAGGAGAGAAACTTCTTCAGAGTCTTTTAATGGGTTAAGATAAAAATCTTATCCATCCAGGATTAACGGTAAAGTTCAGGAGAAAATTTTGGAAATTCAAAAACGTTGTTGCCTGTTGTAAATATTCTGAGATATTTGAAATTTCCATTATTTTCGCCATTAAAGGGTTAAGATATAATTTTATATCCTTGAAATATATATTTTCTTTTTTTTAATAAAACTTTATTAGCATTAATAATACTTTGTATTACATAAATAATTTCATAATTTAAAATTGTTTCAAAAAATTTAATTATAAGATATACCGTTAGCATCGTTGCTACGAGTAGAATCTATTATGAAAAAATGTAGGGTTGCCAGATTGATGGTTTTTGAAATAAAAGCAAAACATATGTAATAAATCTTGAATGTATGTTTAATGAAAATAGTCCTTTAACGGGTTAAGAGGAAAATCCCATTCATCCGAGATTTACCGTTAGGATTAGGAGAAATTTTGGAAATTCAGAAATAGCATTGCCTGATGTAAATATTCTGAGATATTTGCAAATTTCCTTTATTTTCGCCACTAAAGGGTTAATATATAATTTTATATCCTTCGCTCTTCCATCTTTTAAATCGAAGTGCTAATTTGTTGTTGATAGATAATACAGTGCGTAAACCACCAAGTCAGTCGTCGAGCAATTCATTGGAACTTTCAACACACCTGAAGACGTAGCCGTCTAAATAAGTATATCGGAGAAACGTTCATAGGACCAAGATATTCATAAAATTTGAAAATATTGTAGTCATTAGTTTCTTCAATCCTTTTGCACGATGAAGGTGTTTTTTGAAGAACCTTCTATACTGCAAGAGTCCCAGTAAAGATGTTGAAACCATATTTTAAAGTCTTTAAACTCCCATTTTTTTTTAACTACGGCCTAAACGTTACCACTAACTTTGAATTGATATTTTTTTTCTTGGTCAGGATCTATAAAAAATTGGTAACATTGAGCTCTTACAACTTTCATAGACAATATGCTATTACAATGAATGCATTTTCCTTTCGCCAGGCTGACTGCCATATTACGCACTTCATTAAATTGAAAAATAAATTGCCTTTCTAATAACTCAAAAGACAGCAAAAACAAACATTGACCCTAATCCACTGATTGAAACTCCATATACTTAAATTAACGTATGAAGTAGTCGCCGCATATCTCAAGGGTCGGAGTACAACGTTCTGGTCCATTAACTCTTTACCAGCGCAACGATGACCCCGATGCGACGACGCAAAGGATCAACAACGGTCAATTGAAAAGCCGAGTTAAATGACAAACCAAATGTGCTGAGTCCTGTTTTTCCCCATTTTTTTCTTTTTGGTTTCAAATATTTGTATTTTTGGTCATCCTGCGCGTGTCATCCACATTAAATTTGGAAATATTTTGACAAAGGTAACATTTTATGTTTACAGCAAAAACAACACTAAGTAGAAAAGGATACAATAGTTTTAAGGAAAATTTCGACAGACAAAAAAGGTACATATTTAGTCCTGCTACAGGAAGACGCTTCCTTAAATGCTTTACTTTAAAAATTAAGCGACACGCATTCGTACGCGTGCCATAGATTTGCGCTTTTGTTCAGCAGAAAGTTAAAGAAGCGCATGGGGGTTAAACGTACCACCGGATACCATTAGAGACTGTTTGTTTGTGTTTGTGTAAGGAGAGTTCAATATTGATGGTTTGGTATTAATGACGATCGGCACAAGTCGTTTGACCGCTAATTGTCCAAATATTTGCCAAAATGTAAGAAATAATTTAAACAAAATACACTGTGGTTGGGGGTCAATATTGCTGCTTGGCTAGGGTAAGTACATTAAGAGGCTTATGGAGTACAACTTTTAGTTGGCAATAGAAAAAGAGACCGCAAATTGTCACGTGATAAAGTAATCCATTATTGAAAAGAATACAAAAAACGAAACGAAAATAATTAAATTGTCACTAATTTAAACAGTGAAAGAGTTAAGAGACTAAAGGACAAACGGCGGCGTCAAGTAATAAAGCTTAATTGTCTGTTGGGCGAAGTATATTAATTATGAAATTGCAATTTTTATGTATTTTTGGGAAATTTCAAGTAATTAAGGCGAGCTAAAATTGTGATATTGAAATGAAATGAAGTCATAAATTTAAATTAATGCCAATGAGACTTTTGTATTAAACATCTGCATGAATGCATTCATTTTTTTGTCTGACACTATTGCACACTACTTCCGTAGAGTTCGTAATCAAGTACATTGACTAAACAATATGAATGAATGCAGCACCCAAATATAATTTCTATTCTGAGTTAGTGCCATCTAACGTCGGCCGATTAATCGAATAGTAAAATTTTCTATTTTCAATAACTTTTTAAACTATGAAAGTAAATGATATACAAAAAAAGTTAGTTTCTTATATTCCTATTATCTTTTGGCTGTTCGAAAATATTATTTGCCACTTCCCCAGTAGTTTAAGGGGTTAAAAAACATTTCTGATGAAGTTTTATAACCAGTGGTTCAAATTATAATTTACAATCCAAAAATCAATGCTTGTCAATATTCCCAGGTATGATCCAAAGTTATTGTTCGATTAATCGAACGTTGGCCGTTAGCCTATTCCACAAGATCTCATACAAATACGGCCAATCGTCCAGCTGGAAGTTAAATATCGTCAATGCCAGTTGAACGGGGCTGCTCATAAGCATCGTGGTGTTTAAACTTCCAAAAATTTACCCTTTTCTCCCCACTATCTGACGGTACCGGGGAGTAAAACAAAATACCGTCACATAGGGGCAGAGGAGGGGAAGTGAGTAAATTTTTAGAAATTTTAGCATCACTGGCATTGACGCTGGCAGATCATAAGGTATTCACCAACCGCGATTGACCATATTTGTATGGGATCTTGTGGTATGGGCTAACGGCCAACTTTCGATTAATCGAATACTAACTGGGCCTATCGAGTATTGACAAGTGTTGATTTTTGGACTCCAAATGATAATTTGATCCTTTGGTTATAAAACTTCATAATTAGTTTTTTAATTGTCATTATTTTATATTTTAAATAATTTTTTGAAAAAAGGTCTTTTGGTATGGGCTAACGGCCAACCTTCGATTAATCGAAAACTTTATTTTTCGATATAACGGTAGAACGGTTGGGGATAAACATTTTTTAATGACGGATTTGGATTTAAAGGGTGCCATTTACTCTAAAAATATAGTGATAGGTGGGATTAAGTGGAATTTTATTTTTTATTTGTAGCTCCATGAAGTGAACAAAAATAATTTTTTTTTTCATGTTTCAACTTCCTATATTCAAAAGACTTCAACAAGCTATCTTTTTGCGGAAGAAACCAACCGAAAATATTAATTTTCTGTTGAGTACCAAGCTTTGAGCGACGATGGCCAAAATGGTCGAAATTGAAAATCGTGTGGTAAAGTGGGAAACTTTCAAAAACTCATTAAAACTAACACAAATGTTTCAGCAAAGTTCTATTGTCTATAAGTCAAAAAATTACCATTTTTGAAAAAAAAAAAAAATTATTTTAATATTTAAAATGATAACACCAATACTCGTTTCATGTTGCCAAAGAAAAGTAGTTTGAGTACGTAAAAAAATAATTCAAATTGGGATTGCCATGTCTGAGATATCCGATGTTAAAGTTGCTGGGGTAGCTTTCTACCTCTTGGGCCAATGTGTATATACTTTTCGGATAATTTTGACGTTTTTTGATAGCGACGCCATTTTTTGTGAGCACTTTATGTTCTGACTCCGAATTCTAAAGGTTTTTGATATGCTTACAATGATGCCGTAACCAGTTTTGTTACATCACGTCAGAATTTTTAGATATTTTTGTTTTAAAGTGAAAAGTAGCTGTGTTTTGGGCATTTAGCTTTGAAGTGCGCATGCTAAGAACCCAATATAGCCACTTGGTCACCTGGCCATGAACCACTGGAACATGAATGGATCCCAATAAAACCTAGTGGGATCTATAGAACTTAAAACAGTGTTTGTTAAGTATAGTTTCTTTTTCCTAATGCCAGAGTTTCATCCTTGAAAATAAAAATTTTTCTATGTGGATTCCAATGTGACAAAATGGGATCCATAGAACATAAAATAGTGAGTGAAACAATATATCGGTTTAGTGCAGTTTCTTCTTCCTAAAAACAGAATTTTGTCTTTGAAAATAAGGACTTTTGATACTAATGACCCAATGTGGTCACTTAGTCGCGTAGTCACTGGCCACTGAAATATGAATATGCACTAATTGAACTGAGTTGTTAACAAGTGAGTGGGTTCCATTGATCATAGAACAACATTTAAAATGACATTTCAATGAAACTTTACAATTTTTTCAAATAATCTTGCAAAAAACTTTACAAAAATCAATCTTGTTACGAATTGAGTATATGTATTGGCCCAAGGTGTAGAAAACTACTTCAATCATTACTCGTAAATCATTTCAGATATCCAAAAATTTTCAACGGATTTTTCTTGATTTGGCCCAAAATAACCTATGTTCTAAAATTCACAAAAAAATTTCGACGAGATCGGTACCCGCCGATATGGGTTGATAAAAAAGTGAGTGAAAGAGCTCTAAAAAAATTCCTCGTTACCAGGAAAGGGAAAAATTTCCACCGAACCTCATTATTTTTCCCGCCCAAACATTGCATCCGTTTTTGCACTCTTTAAGGGGCTCCCATACAAAATATAAAGCACTATTCTAAATAGCTGTGAACACCGTAGATATTTCTTGCCTCTTGTTTGGATTTCATTTAATAGCATGTAACTTACGTATGAAATTGCTCACATTTAATATAAAAATTAATGACGCGCCATATTTTTCTACAACAAATATGTCAAGCGGCTGTCAAATATGTCAAAAATCATCAAAAATCGCTTTTATTTCGCGCCAAAAAATTTAATTCAAAAATATTTATGCGCGCGTGTTGCTGCTGCTGCGCCCAGAAAATTGAAGTTGCGTTGATTTTTTTTTTTTATTTTAAGACAGCGATTTATTTTTCATTTTTTTTTTTTATTATTAGTTCCTACTACTATTTATTGAAAATATTTTCTTGTTGCTGTTGTTGTTGTTGTTAATATTGCAGTAACGTCGCCGTCATCATTTGGTAGTGGAAGTCACGCAACGTAATGGCGTGACGACAACAGCAATCGTCTTATATCTCATAAGACCCCTAACCTGAAATGCATGATTTTGTATGAGTAGTAGATAGGTATGTCTGGGCTGCCTGCGAATATGTACGTCTGTGTAGTGTGCACACATGAAAAACAGACAGTAGCGCCTCACTGACAGTTAAACGCACATAACGCTGTATATATACAATGAAATTAAGTGGAAAAAAAGTAATTTTTTCGAAAACAAAAATAAACCAATTTTCGTATGAAAAATATTTATAGGTTATGTTCAGCGCAATTGCCTTCACCCCCTCTCTCCAACTTTTCCAGCACGATGTGCAACCCTACAATAATGGGCAATTCATTTCACTTTCGCCAACATAACACGCAGCATTGCCAACCCAATATGTTGTATGTATGGGGAGTACCGTTAAATTATGCTGATTAGAGGCCGCCTTTCACTGATTGCCTGTTGTATGTATGTAGTATGCATGCATGTCTGTCTGACCGAATGACCTTGCAAAGTTTTAAAATGTTTTTGATGAAAAATTAATTTTTATTTTGAATAAACGTGTATTAGACCGTGCCATTTTACAGCAATCGTATTCGAAGATATTTGCAAGACCAATTCGAATTTTTTTTGACCGAACGTAGGTCTCCGCTTTTAAATTTTTCCCATATCTTTGGTATTTAGAATCGGATCTTAAAATATGATGTATCGAAGTTTTCGTCTTGAGAAGGCCAATATTTTTTTGCTCTATGCTTAGGGCGCGTTCACATATTACGTAACGATTTGTTACAAAGTGTTACATGAGGGTGGGAGGGATCATCAACTGCGTTACGTACCGTCGATTCTATAATTATATGCGACAAAAAATTCAAAATCAAATTACCAAAACTAAGATTTGTTACGTAACTAGGGGGGAGGGGGTTTGATGTTTTGTTACATTGTGCTACGACCGAAGAGGGAGGGGTCAAAATTGGTCGAAAATTGCGTTACGTAATAGGTGAACGCTCCCTTGCAGTGCTTAAGCAAGACTTCCCAGTTAGTTTCCGGGATTAATTTTGACAGGAGAATTACTATATGGGAGAAGGACAAAATGTTGCGAAAGCAGTAATATCGTAATGAAAATAGTAATTTTTCTTAAAAAAGTTGAAACTGCTGCTTAGCCACTCCAAATGTTTATTGATTAAATAATTGTATATAAAAATAGAAGAATATGTATGTATATTAAGACAAAAAAAATTTCGCATGGAGAATGACACACACTTATGTTCTTTACAAAATTTTTAAACTTTTTCTAAAAAAATGCATTAACGCTCACTATCTGACTGACTGAGCTGAAAAAGTGCCAAGTCTCTTCTTTCTCTTCACTTTCATTTCTCGTTTTACTCCATATATACAAAATTTACATTTAGAATAAGAAAAACTGAGCGGAGAAAGTCTAAAATGAGGGACCAACTTCTATGTAGGTCAACTCATTTTAAAGACAAATTTTTCGTAGTGTTAACACAGCAAAGCAGTAACTAAAATATGTATCGGTATTTCCACAGAAAAGTAAACCGAGAGGCAAAAAATTAAATCATTATATCTCTAAAGCTGTTAAACGTACATGGGTGAGATTTGGTACATATGGAAAAAGCGCCAAGACAAATAACGTGTACTTGGAAATATGGGGGTATCACGCCCCCACAAAAATCACTTCATCATATCTCTGAAAATATTTAACGCACATGAATGAGATTTAACAAATGTTCAAAGAGCGCTGGGACCAATAATGTTCACTGGGCAAGTAAGCGATGCCACTCCCCTAAAAACAAATTCATCATTTATGAGATTTGGTACACATGCAAAATGAATCGGGACAAATAATATCCTTTCGAAGAATTGGTGATCCCACGTCAACATAACGATGTTAAGTGAAGCAGCTGAAGTACTGTTTTTTTCAAAGATCTTCAATTTAAAATTTGTATAGTGGAAAAATATGTCACGTAGCGTCTGAAACTATGATTTATATTTAAAAAGATAAAGAAAATTTCACGATAATTCAAATGCCAAATTAAGATGACATAATTCTTAGTCATCATAAAATAAGTCGCATTAAAAAATTCTTGTAGATTTCGCAGATTTTTTCACTTTTATAGATGCACCTAAAAATCACTTCCGTTTTTTGTCGCGTGCGTCTGCCTTATTATTTGCATATACCTTGGAACAGTACTATCGACCCCGCCCACCTTTTACACCATATACAGGGTGATTGGTAATCGATAGAACACCGAAAAATGTAAGATTTCTGGGACTATTTGGAACAACTTTTCTTAGTTCCGTTTTTTGAAATTCGCAAAACTGACGAAGATATAGCCATCTAAAGACCGGGATATAGCTTTATGGAAATCGGAACCCCTTGATGGATTTTAATAATATTGATGTTATATGAAAGGTATTTTAATTGGCTACAAAATTTGTGAAAAAAAGTTTCAAGGCCGAATAATGGTTTTCGAGATATGGCAAGTTTGCAAAAATTTTGACCAGTTTTTTTTTTTAAAGCACTTTTTTTTCCAAAAACTGTAGTATTAACATTTAGTTTTAGTAATAAATTATAAAAGTTCAATTTATTTTCTTTCATTTGATGTGTAACTTGTAGCTGATTTCCTTCATAGGCATATTTTTTTGATAGGAAAACAAAAAATTAAACCAAAGAAGTTTTCATGCAATTTACCAAAACATTACAATAGCACCGAAAATTCGCCATTACTGGAAAATAATGACTCGGATTTAAAACTTTTGTACACCAATTAAAGTACCTTAAATATGACACCAATATTATTAAAACTCGCCACGGGCGCCATCATGGAAATGCTTATGTACAGAAAAAGAGAACTAAAGGGCATTTTGGTCTGAAAATCTTTTTTTTTTTATTAAATTATATAATTGGCTTACATTATGTATGGTTAAGCTCAAATCGTTCCCCTTTCATTTTATTTGCGAGCCTCAAACGTTTTGGGAAACTCTCACAGGCGGCACTAACGACTTCGTCTGGTATTTCATCCCAAATTTTTCTCAAACGGCTTTTGAATTGTTTCAATTTCCTGTTTTTGAGGTTCTTTAACTTCTCCAGCATATATCCCTATATGCAGAAATCTAGAGGGCTTAGATCGAGAGAAGATGGAGGCCATTCATCTACCAGAATAAAACATGGAATATTTCCAGTGCACCAGTGCTGAACGGTTTTTGCTTTGTGTGCCGGAGCAGGATCTTGCTGGAAGCATTATGGCTCATTGCCGAAAAGCTCAAAAGCATGAGGCCAAAAATTGTTGACAAGTACTTCGTCCAAGTAATATTGTGCATTTACTTTGATGCCTTTAACAATGAAAAGTAGGGGAAGCTTGCCCTTTTCAGAAATGGCTCCCCAGACCATAACAGATGTGGTGTTTTGATACCTTTCGACTGGTTTTTTTATCTGGAGGAATATCACACATCCTCGGTACATACACGCGGTCATTCTGAGGGTTGTGACTTTTTTGCAGTATGAACAACTTCTCATCCGAAAATATGATCTTGCACCTTGCATGCCGTCGAAGGAGTAGAGTGCTTCTTTTCTTCCGCATTTCTTTTTGACGCTCAGTAAGACCATGAATTCTTTTTTTTTTTTTTTGTAAGCCTTTTCTTTAATGACGTTTCTGATGGTTTTACGGCTCACATTTAAGTCCTTGGCCAATTGTCTCCCTAAAATGGCGCAATTTCTTCTTATTTGCTCACGAATATTCTTCACTAATGCTCGAGTTCTAACCGTGCATTTTCATCCGGTTTTCTTAGATATCTCAACACTTTTTTTTGTCTTTAATCTAGCTGCACAAATCTGCGGTTGACATCTAGCTTCTGCAGCAACTTAACAATCTCCCCTGTTTTTTTGCCTTGCAAATATAACTTTTGTATAAGCTCTCTCTTCGCTTCCATCGCTCACAAACTTTAATAAAGAAGTTATCGCGAAAATTTTTTGGTCACAGTCACAATGACTGTAAAAATTTTATTTTTTGACATTGACAAGTCAATGCTTGCCTATTTTCTTAAATAAAATGGTTTATGTTGACTATATGAAAATTATACTAATTTTATGAACTTTAGTCAATGTTTTTGCAAGAATCGAAAATTCCATGCATTTTCCAACTTAGAATATTATGACAATTAGGAGAAGAGAAAAAACTACTGAACATGGCTATGGTGACATATGTTTCGGTTACCGCCACGTAACCATCATCAGACCAATTTATGTTATATTTAATTTATTTTAAATTAAATGAAATAACAATTGAAAAATTTTTGAACTTTTTGTCTGAGGCCGGGATCGATCTATGAACCTTTCGAAATCAATCTCTCTACATAGCGCATTTATCAACGGACTGCGCTGTGTGCCCTCGGAAAAATTGGTAGCTTAAGTGCCTATATGCATGTAGCGTGGTTTCATTCTCTATACTCCTTTGTCATCATTCATGTTGTGTTTGTTTGGTAAGGCTCAGCCATTGGCTGAGAATCAATACCGTTATATTATATGACTGACAAGTGTTGCCAGTTGCACATATTTGGCGTGTTCTCCATGATTACTTAAAATGGTTTATGTTGACTATATGAAAATTATACTAATTTTATGAACTTTAGTCAATGTTTTTGCAAGAATCGAAAATTCCATGCATTTTCCAACTTAGAATATTATGACAATTAGGAGAAGAGAAAAAACTACTGAACATGGCTATGGTGACATATGTTTCGGTTACCGCCACGTAACCATCATCAGACCAATTTATGTTATATTTAATTTATTTTAAATTAAATGAAATAACAATTGAAAAATTTTTGAACTTTTTGTCTGAGGCCGGGATCGATCTATGAACCTTTCGAAATCAATCTCTCTACATAGCGCATTTATCAACGGACTGCGCTGTGTGCCCTCGGAAAAATTGGTAGCTTAAGTGCCTATATGCATGTAGCGTGGTTTCATTCTCTATACTCCTTTGTCATCATTCATGTTGTGTTTGTTTGGTAAGGTTCATAGATCGATCCCGGCCTCAGACAAAAAGTTCAAAAATTTTTCAATTGTTATTTCATTTAATTTAAAATAAATTAAATATAACATAAATTGGTCTGATGATGGTTACGTGGCGGTAACCGAAACATATGTCACCATAGCCATGTTCAGTAGTTTTTTCTCTTCTCCTAATTGTCATAATATTCTAAGTTGGAAAATGCATGGAATTTTCGATTCTTGCAAAAACATTGACTAAAGTTCATAAAATTAGTATATATTTTCTTAAATATAAGCTTAAAAAAGTGCTACAGTTATTAGGGCCCACGCTGTACAATGTCGTATAAGTTTTTTTTAGAAAATAACGTAATATGCTAAACGGGCAAAGTAAATGCGCTAAGAAGTGGTTTGGGACAGCAGGGAGAATGACTTTCAAACACTTTATGCTAGCTATAATTTCATAGTAAAATATTTAGAATTATTTTTTTTTAAGTTATCCATATTGAAACCCTTGATAAGTATCTCTATTAAATATTTAAAATATTAAAACCTAAATCTAAACGTGGTTTTGAGCGCCGCAACATTGAATTGTACATTTTTCGGAGAATCACCCTAATACTTCATGTTTTAAAATATTTTTTAAAATAGTTCCATTGAAGCAATCGAAATACATCCTTAGGAAAAATTTTATGACTTCTTACGAGCTTAAATTTCTAACATAAGGGTGGTACATTAGGATGATAGGAACTGAGATCTGGTGGTTAAGTACTACTTAGAACAGGGTACTTGATTGCTTCTTAGAAGCAATTGGTAGCGAGTAAATTGGAAAAATGTCAAACTTATTGTGTTCCTTATCTGTTTTCACAATGCTTTCTATGTAATGCCCCATATGTAAATGAATCTGAACATACATAATTGCTTCTATAACAGAAGTTGCAGGCTTCTGGATGACCCTCAAACATTCTCGTGTAAACGTGAAATCTACCGAAGTTTCCTAGTTTTCATCAGACAAAACATGTTCGTTTCATAGTTGCTATTATTTTTACTATCGGACTCATATGTACACTGTGTATATAGCTTAAAATTTAGGCAGATTATCTTTAATACTGCATAGTCTATAAATCCCTTATCCCGGGGGGTAAATTACTTATTTAACAAGATGAAGTTAATAAAAAAAAAGAATTCTGTTGGAAAAAGCATTGTATACCTACTTATATAAAATGTATAATAAGTACTCTACAAAAACAATAATATCATCAACATAAACAGCAATAAAAACCACAAAAACAACAACAAAACAAGCGCATTTACTTCAATTATTCATAAGAAAAAAGCGTCGTTGTCAATGAACACCAAACACAGTGGTGCAATTTATTATGGCAAATGGCGCACCCCCGTCCTCCAGAGGGTCGACTACGGCAACAACGTAACAGTAAAACTTGTGGTCTAGGAGGGGTTGGATGATACATATTGTATGTATGTATGTATGTATATAAAAATTTATCACTACTACCAAATCACCACTACCCCATCAACATTATTGCCAACATAGCATCTGTATATAATATGTATTCGTATATGTATACACACATACACACAGACATTAAATAAAAGCAACAACATAATGGCAATTTGTCTGTCTGTTTGTCTGATATACAACTTTTTTGTATAATGTTGTTGTTATTGCCAGTAAATGGGCCAAACGGGGTTGTTGTACGCTGTATGCTGTAGTCGGCAGTCAAAGTATCCCAACAGCAGCAGTTGACCCTGACTTGCGCAGTTTTCTTTTAAATTTTTGCTCAGCGCTGGAAATGAAAAAAAAGTGCGAAGCGGCGATATCAAGGTGGATTAGAAAAACCCACGGATTATTGATTATGGAGTGTGAAAATTTGACCATTTTATATTCAAATAATTTTCAGACTTGGACTATCGAAGCTTAATCCAAATCTATTTCGCCACATTATTGAATATAATAACGCTTTCTTTCCTTAATTCAATAAACATTTATTTTTTTAAAACATTCTCTTTCAATTTCTTTCAACTTTATCAAAATTGATTGAATTTATCAACATTTTTTTATTAAATTATCATATAAAAATTTTCGAGCTTATATTTCATCTGCATAAAAAAACAATTTATTACGTGGCAAAACTATTTTGGATCTGGCAATATGCTTTACTTTTGAAAAATCTTCTGATCAACCTTTTTTATCCAATAAGCGTTTTAGGACTTATCAACTTTTTTCGTCTCTATCAAATTGTTTCTTCATTTAGCTAGAAACATATTTTACTTTTCCAAAATTTTTAGACCTTATCAACAATTTTTTGATTCCATGAACATTTTATCAGCAATTTCAGATTCAATAAACCTTTTCCTACCTTATCAATATCTTTTTGTCGTTATCAATACTTTATTATCGTCTTTGTCAACTTTTTTGTTTCAATAAGCCTTTTTTGAAATTATCAAAATTTTTCGGCTCTATAAAATTGTGTTTTCATTTATTTAGAAACATTTTTTGGCTCTTGCAAAATAAATCACTTTCATTAAAATTTTTTGGGTTCTACAAATATTTTTAAGCCTTAGCAACAATTTTGTTCTGATCAACAAAATTGAGATTCAATAAACCTTGATCTACATTCTTTTGTCTTTATAAATATTTTTTTAACAATTTTGTCAACATTTTTTGATTCAATAAGCTTTTTCTGACCTTATCAACATTTTTGTCTCTATCAAATTTTCTTCTTTTTTTGTTTTTTTTTTTTTTTAGTTACAAACATTTTTTGACTCCTGACATTACGTCTTATTCAAATTTATCGATAGATTCAACATTTTTTGGATCTAAAACTATTTTTTCTACCTTAGCAACATTATTCTAGATTCAATAAAACTTTCTTTACCTTATCAACATTATTTTGTCTTTATCAATATTTTTTTAACGTCTTTGTCAACATCTTTCATCTGATCATCAATTTGTGATTCAAATGAAAAACTTTTTGACCTTATCAACACTTTTTTAACGTGGCAACATTTTCAGGCTCTGCCAATGTGTGGAATTTTTTAAAAAATTTTCGAGTTCATCAACATTTTTGATTCATAAACACTTTTCTCCAACATGCTTCGAACTTATCAAAATTTATCGATTTCATGAAATTTTTTGAATTCTACAAATATTTCACAAACGTATCAACATTTTTCTTCTGGTCAACAATTTTTGATTTCATAAGCATTTTTTGACATTGTCAACATTTTTTGTCTCTATAAAATTTCATCAACATTTTTTGAGTTCCACAAATACTTCTCAAACTTATCAACATTTTTTTCTGGTCAAGAACTTTAGATTCAATACAAAAAATTCAATATGTATTTTTTGACCTTATCAACATATTTTGGGTTCCACAAATTTTTCTCAAACTTATCAACATTTTTCTGCTGGTCAACAATTTTTGATTCAATAAGTATTTTTTGACCTTATCAACATTTTTTGTCTCTATAAAATTTCATAAAAATTTTTTAGGTTCCACAAATTTTTCACAAACTTATCAACATTTTTCTTCTGGTCAACTACGGATTCAATAAGCATTTTTTGACCTTATCAACATTTTTTGGGTTCCACAAATTTTTCTCAAACTTATCAACATTTTTCTTCTGGTCAACAATTTTTGATTCAATAAGTATTTTTTGACCTTATCAACATTTTTTGTCTCTATAAAATTTCATCAAAATTTTTTGGGTTCCACAAATTTTTCTCAAACTTATCAACATTTTTCTTCTGGTCAACTACGGATTCAATAAGCATTTTATGACTTTATCAACATTTCTCGTCGGTATAAAATTTTATCAACATGTTTTGGGTTCTACTTTGAGATAATTCCAAGGGAAACAGTCCATACGGGATAAACCAGGACTGCATTAATTCTTATATCAACTGAATATGATAGAGCTGCGGCTTTAGATTTTTGTGTATATTACGGTGTAGTGACGATTTAGGCACATTTGAAACACTTGTGGTCTTCCAAATTGAACGGTACGAATCGTCACGAACAGACTGTTGAACACTCTCTACGTTTTATGCCGTTCTTAATGATCCTGAACGACCTGTTTTTTTGGTTGTTGTACCTACACAGTAAAAATTTTAGTTTTATTTTAAAACCAAAAAGTATTTATCTAGAACAATGCCAAAAAAAGTAATACTTTTAAACTATTTTGGAATAAATTTTATACTTTTTTGGAATAAATTTCAAACTTAATATCAAAAAAGTTTAAAATCAATACTAAAGGGAATCAAAAGTAAGAAAAGAAAACTATAATTTTTGAGTATGTATCTTCTCAAAATTCTTCACCCATTTTCGAATGATAAGTATGCTTAGCCGCCTCATTTAAGTAGCGAAAGCCTCAAATGCTTACCTACTGCATACTGTTTGAAATGTCATATGTTTAAAAAAAGAAAATTGCATAGTTTTAGCAGGCGATTTTCGTTTTTGAAACATGGCGTTTTTCATATTTTGTGCTAAGGTTCTAGATTTGCTATAACTTCTTCAATTTCAACAATTTGGGGAAACTTTGCAGAGATAAATTTTATGATTTTTTATGGGTCTCAGTTCTATGAAGTGCTCTTGGCACCTCAGGGTTGTAGAAACTGAGATAATGAGATAAATTACTTCTATGAATGAAATATAGCCCACATCGAGATATTTACAACGATATACCATACTTGATGACCAAACGTCAAATGGCGAAGCAATAGGAAGAAATCAAATAGCGTATTATTTAGAGGACGAAGAAAAATAATTTTTTTTCCTTAAAAACCAAAACCGATAAGCTTTCAAAATGGAGGGCTTACAGCGAACTTTTTTTTTTTGCATGGGGATCGATACTATCTAATGACTACTCGAAATCAACTCCACACGCCGCGAAATCATTGTTGCCCCACGTATGTTTTTTTCCTTTTATTTTGACAATTTTTAACTTTGAATGTATTTTTGTACTCAAAGTTTTTTCAAAACAAGGTCCACCCTGTTTTGTATATATAATATGTCTATTATTTTTAGAAGGTTTTCATTTTGTTTTCTTTGCGAATTTTCCTTTCTTTTTTTTTTTTTTTTTGCTTTTGATTTCTTGTAATTTTGTTTTGTTTTTATGGATGGCAACCCAAACCAAAGGAACATGGCACCTCTTGCGCCAAGCGGTCGGTGGCTGTAATTACTGCGTGTGCGCTAACGGTTACCCCCTCCAAAGTTATGGTCAAAATAATTGTTATAATTGAACATTTTCAATTGAACACTCTTTAATTGATGAGTTTAGCAATTAACTGCAAAGTATTTTGCTTTAGCCCCAGCCCGTGCTTAACCTTTGGGGGTGCCTTTGCGAAATTGGTGGGGGTTTTTTGTTTTCCTGTGACACGCAATACATTTAATGTGGGTAATAAAATAAATTTACTTATTTCAGTTTATAAATAGAAAATTAATAAAAGTTTTGAAATTTGCAATAAATACCTCGCTCTATTTTAAAGAAAAGATCACACACATGCGTTGTTTCAGCGCTAAGTCCGCTTAGTGTCTGGACCATGTAAGAGGTATAACAATCTTCATGAGACCAAACATCACACAGCGTACCTACTAAATGCTCAGCTCAACGTCAGCGAACAAGTTTTACCACAGAGATTAAATGGCTCCAATTTCACCACAGTCTGTATGCACAGAATAAGTTGTGTTGTGTGGACAGTTTCAAGATGATATAATGTAGCTACAACTCTCAAGGCAAGTGAAAAAATGTTTGTAACAAATACAAAGTGAAAATGCGGAAGAAGAAAATTGCTATAGAAAATTCTCTTTTTCAACTTTGTCTACTTAGTTATTAAATTATTAAAAAAAAATTCAACAAAAACAAAATAGTAACAGTGTGGCAAAAAATACTGGTAGTCTCAAGTAATCAGATGATGTGGGTTAAATCGAAAACAAAACATAAAAAATTCACATGAAAACAAGTTGACATGATTTTGATGAGCGGGAAACTTTTAAGGTTGACAATTTACATTTTTTTTACTTCATGTGTGAGAACTTTTTATATTTTTTCGATTTAAAAAATTACTTTATCAAAAAAGTGGCTATTTATATTAATGAGTAATTGTACTCGTATTACTAAAAAAAGAAGAAAACTTTTTCGCATAAACACCATTATTGTAATAATATAGTTGTTGTAGACAACTACCAGTTAGTTAGAGCAATAAAAGTTTGGGTCTTTTCATAATAATCTATATATTAATACGCATGACAAAATCTTGTCCATCTTTTTTTACTATGTAAAAAAAGCAGTACGACTTTAAATTATACACCATTAGAAAGGGATTTGTGTGTAAATGTGCAAAAAGTTAAAATTATGTTAATATTTTGGCCCTAAGCCAGGTAAAATTAAATACAAAGTTTTCAATATTAACATCTACAAAAGGATAAAGCATAAAGAGAAAGACAAAGAGCATAGCACTGACTTCTGGTTTTTTGTTTTGTTTATAAATATTTCGCTTGAATTATACCAGGGTTGATAAATGAGCTTTTCTATTTCATACCAAATAGCAAAAAAAAGTACTTAAAATGTCCAAAAAGTAACAACACTTTTTAATACATTTGTGGTCGAATTTTGGCAGAACACTCCGGTCTTTTGGCGATTTAAAAAAAAAAAATTTTCGAGTACCCCAAATTTTTTTACGGGACTGCTTTCAACTTCGTATTTGCATATACCTATATTAGAGCGCCCACAAGATATATGAAATGTGCAAAGTTGTGAATTTGTTTGCTCCCTGTCCATTTCTTGAAATGAGAGGTCAATAAAATAAGAACCCAATAAAAATTTGGAATCGCTAGTGGGAAAAACCCAGCCGGTTTTCGATCAAAGGTCGAAAAATTGACTAAAAAAAGGCAAGTCGCTTTGACTGCCCGTTACTTCAAAACTATTAATTTTTTCGTAATGTTTCCAAGGCAACTTTTGTAGAAAATGACTGGGTCAACATTATCTTCTTAGAAAGTTTTGGTCTAAAAATTAAATTTGTGCCTGTGTCGGTGCGAAAATTTAAATTTTTTAAGAAAATTTTCATGACTTTTTTCTATAAATTGGTTTTTTGTAATTTTGTAATGGAGGAATAATTGTTTTGGAATTATAATATTGCAAGGAATTAAATGTTAATTAATTTAACAAAAACAAATTATTTAAATATATTAAGTTTTAAGGTATGGAGCCGGTCTCAATGTTGGAAGAAAATAAGTATTTTAATTTTTTTCTTTTAATCGCTACTTTATCGGATGCAAGAAAATGCATTGCTAGTTGTTCTTAAATGCATCATTTAGAACTGCTTTTTGCCTTCAAAATGAGCTGTGCAATGGGTTTGTGCAACTTTTTTTCAAAAAGTTATGACCATTTTAAAATGACATCATGAAAGTTAAAAATCATGTTTGGATTCTCTATAGCAATTGGCATATTGCTATATCTTTTATAATGCCATTTTAAAATGGTCATAACTTTGTAAAGAAAAATCATACAAGACCATTCTGTAACTCATTTTGAAGGAGAAGAACAGTACTAAATGACGCATTTAATAGAAAAGACCAAAACGATTTTGTGCGTGTTCTACACAACCTCAAAAATCGTGTTTTTTGAACATTAGGGGTGAGATATCTCACAAACCACAAAGTGATACAGCAATTTCGCGTCCAATTTCGAATTCAACATTAATAAATACATCTAAAATGACTATTTTGGTTTTGATTTGTAGTCGTTTTTTTAAAATACCGTTTTTCGACCTCATTTTAAAAACCATGCCATGAACCGATTTTGAAAACTTTTTTTCTTATTCAGTAAATGCTCGCGTGCGATTTCACATCTTTGTGCAGTTCACGACAACTTGATTGAAATTTTTTCCTGGGCTGTGTGCACGAAATTCGAAATTTTCGATTATCTCTGCTGGAACAGCCCAAAAACGCACTAAAACAAAAATAAATGCTATTTTCGTGTTCAGTAATCCCAAATTAGTGTAGAAAATATGACTATCAAAATGGTCTCTTACCAAATTAAAAATTAAGAAGAAAAAATAAAAAAAAAAAAATTTTTTTTTAACTTAAAAAAGTCATGAAAATTTTCTTAAAAAATTTAAATTTTTGTACCGAAACAGCCACAAATTTAATTGTTGGACCAAAACTTTTTAAGAAGATAATGTTGACCTAGTCATGCTCTACAAAAGTTCTCTTGAAAATATTATTAAAAAATTAATAGTTTTGAAGTAACGGGCAGTCAAAGCGGTTTGCCTTTTTTTAGTCAATTTTTCGACCTTTAATCGAAAACCGGATGGGTTTTTTTCACTACCGATTCCAAATTTTTTTTTGAGATCTAATTTTTTTGACCTCTAATTTCAGGAAATGGACGGGGAGCAAGCAAAATCAGAATTTTGCACATATGGGCGCTCTAACCTATATGTATTTTCAAAAAAAAATAAAAAAAAAATAAAAAAAAAACCTTAGAGCACTTCGTGCTTTACTCGATTTTTCATCGAATTTTTATTAGTATGGTCTTTCGATGGCACCACCCACTTAAAAACACAAATTTCATTAAAATCGATACAGCGTTTTAGTTATGAAAGCCTATTTACCATTGAGGGGCGTAACACCACCCACTTTGAAATATAATGGTCATTTGAGCCGTTTATTATGAAAGTGAGGCAAGTCCAAAAATTGACGGCAGAATTAATACCATGATATGAATTGGCTGATATTTTCCCAGAAATGAATAAAATTGATCTCTGTTTTTCAAATAGTTAACTTGATGTGGAATTGATGGCGTTAAGTTGAAAAATTATGTAAGCCAAATAACTGACCGTTATGGCACATACTACATGCTTCAAGAAGTCCCGGGAAAAAAGATGAAAACACAAACTTTTTGATAAAATCGATTTTATTCTTCAACATAGTTCCCAGTTACCTGCGAGAGAGATACACTTCATCCAAAGTTCCTCCAACATTTCGATACCTTTTTATAGTAGTAAAAGTCGAGGCTCTCAAAATAGGCATCAGTTTCGAAGTCGACCTCCTCATTTGCGTAAAATCTCTTTTCCTTGAGCCATCTTTTCAAGTTTGGAAAAAGATAATAGTCGCTGGGGGCCAAGTCTGGAGAATACGGTGGGTGGGGCAGCAATTCGTATCGCAATTCGTTCAATTTTGCCATTGCTTTGAGCAATGGATGAGCCGGTGCATTGTCGTGGTGAAACAGCACTTTTATCTTTGCCATATGCGGTCGTTTTGACTTCATTTCATTGTTCAAACGGTCCAACAACGCTACGTAATAGTCGCTCGTGATGGTTCTGCCTTTCTCAAGATAGACGATGAGGATTATGCCATGTGCATCTCAAAATATGCAGGCCATCACTTTCCCACTTCGAACGACTCTCATCCGGTTCTAACCATGTTACCGACTGTTTATCGGACTCCGATGTATAGTGGTGAATCCATGTTTCGTCCATTGTTATGAATCGATGCAAAAACTCTTTTGGATTACGCCGAAACCGCTCCAAATTGACCTCCGAATCACTGACATGCTATTGCTTTTGATCAATTGTCTGCTAGCTTTCTCACTTTCACTTTGCGGTCTTTGAAAACGATCAGATGAATTTTCTTGATGTTTCCTGAAGTGATAGCCTCATTTGGCCGGCTCGAACGATGTGCATCACTGGTGCTCGTACGACCCATTTTAAATTCAGTAAACCATCTGTAAACAGTTGCTTTCGACGGAGCAGATGTGCTGTGATGTTTTTGGAGCCATTTCATTGTTTGCTTCTCGTTTTTTCCGATTACAAAGCAACGTTTTATCAAAATGCGAAATTCACTTTTTTCTATTGTTTACGAATTACCAAAAGTAGCGTCACTCATACAGCGATAACTTCAAAACTACTAGATAAAATGTTATCAAAATTTGACATTCCTCTTTAAAAAGTTACCACTTCCGAATAATTACTTATATCGATTTGAGAGTAGTGGCTATCCCACTAAAATTCTCGGGACTTTTTAAACTACAATATGTATGACATTACTTTTGCATCGTTTTGGATTTGCCCCACTTTCATAATAAACGGCTCATATCTTCTCTTCTTATACGAGCTAAAATTGTATGTTTTTTTGTTTGTTTGTTTTTTTGCTAGGTTTCAACTTTCCAAATGCTCACCAGAGGGCGTGTCACTGCCCTAAATTTTAAATTTGATTTAGTCATAACTCGCAAACCATGCAAAGTATTTGAATAAAATGTGGGGAGCGAGTACTGCTTAATAATACCTTGTAACAGACAAAAAGAAGGCGGGATCGAAGAAGTGCCTCGCCCACTTTTCAGCCCTTGAAAATTTTGATTCAATATTACTTGAAAACGACTCCAACAATTTTAATGAAAATTTAGGAGATGTTACCTCTGTAAACAAGGATTAATATGTAATATGCCGTTATATTGAGAAAACTCGTTGAAGGACGTGGCACCGCCCACAAAAATATGAAACGGTATAAAAAGAAAACTAATAAAGCAAAGATTCTGAAATTAACTGTGAGGTACGCAATTGCTAAAAGACATCTCTGTTATGAAAGTGGGCGAAATATCGCCGTTGCGCGTGGAACCTCCCATATAAGCAAAATACGTTAAATGCTATTTCTCGGAAATGTTACACGATATTTTAATAAAATTTGGTGTGTAGGGACTGCTTATTAATGCCTTGTAATAACCGAAAAGAAGTACCACGCCTCCTTTTTAACCATTGAAAATTTTGATTCAATATTACTTGAAAACGACTCCAATAATTTTAATGAAAATTTAGTAGATGTTACCACTGCAAACAAGGATTAATATGTGATATGTCGTTGTATTGGGAAAATTCGTTGAAGGGCGTGGCACCGCCCACAAAAATATGTATGTATGTATGTATTCTCCTTTAACTCCTAGGTGGAGCATAGGGCCAAAAAATATAATACGCTATAAATAGAAAACTACAAAAGCAATCTTTCTGAATTTAAATGTAGCGAGCCTACTTGCTATTTGGCACCTACGACCTGAAAGTGGGCAAAATATCGCCGGTACGCGTGGAACCTCCCATACAAGAAAAACACATCAAATGCTATCTCTCGCAAATGCTACAACATATTTTGATGAAATTCGGTGCAGTTTTATGTACTTTTTGACACTGAATCGATCTTCATCAGCAGAACTGTCATTATACCTGCAGGATTTTAAAATATCCTTACTTGAAATTGAAGAAAACCCTTTGTTCAGTCTCATAGCGTACCTACAAAAAAAGGTGAAATTCTTTTTTATTAATAGCCTCAAATAGCCGCACTCTTCCTTCTTCTTCTTCTTTCTTATTATTATTTTCATCGGTTTATTTATCATTTTTAAAGCATGACTATTAGAGATGAAAAGGTACAAGTTTCATAACAAAAAATAAAATTTATTCATATATGAATAAAAACATCGACTAAAATAATAAGACCAGATTGTTGACCGAGCAGGGATCGGTCTCCAGGTACTATTATATTATTCGTTAATGTTAGCCTTATCTTCATACCAAATTTCAATGGTCATGTGATCGTTCCTTATTCTAGCTGTAAATTTTTTAAATATTGAGTAAAAAGAGAACTGAAAGTGAAAAGAAAGAGGAGACTCAGTTCTTTTTCAGCTCAGCCAGTTTTGGTTTTTCGATACTGAGTACTAGTGCGTTTTTTTTTTTAAAAAAGCTTAAAAAATTTGTAAAGAACTCAAGTGTGTGTTATTCTCCCTCAAGGTTTTTTTATATTGCTATACATATTCTTTTGTATTTATATAATGAAATCAATAAACAATTAGATTGGCTTTCCATGGAATTTAACTTTTTTAAAAGTAACGTCTATTTTCATTGTGATACTACTGTTTTTGCAACATTTTGTCATTCTCCCCAATAGTAATTCTTCCGTCAAATTTAATCCGGGAGAATGGCTTTTCACAAGACATTATTGTTTAATTCATTAGACTTGTTGAACTAATTTTCCTTTTCATGATTAGGGGCTGTCCTTAAATGACTGATTTCCGTATGCAGAAGTTGCATCGAACTCATATGGCCGCCATCTTGGAAATTTACAAACTTTTCACTAGTTTTCAAAAAAATCGGAGCTGTCTAATCAGCACTCATTGCTCCTCGCTGGGGGCATTTATTTTTCACTGCTGTTGAAAGTTTTCTCAATCATTCAAGTGAAATAGGGCATTATTTATAAAATAATATGTCAGTCAGTATACATTGACAGTTAGTTGATTTTAATGCGAAATTGATAAAACTTTTTATGCAGACAATGAAATATTATGGGGCTACCTACCCAAACTGCACCATGACAACATAATAAAATGCGCAAATGAATTTTCCAACAAATGGGGAACACTAAATTTTCGCTGCTGCTGCTGGCTGGTGTCACCAAAAAAATTTAGTGCAAGCAATTTTATTAGCCCAGTTTATTCGAAGAATTATTATGACACAATAAAAACGGAAAATTCCAAGCAAACGATAGACGACGACGACTACCTATGCGATTATAATAAATTTGACTAAAAATTGATTTATGTACAGAAGAAAATGGTAAATTTACGATAATAAGAAAGCCATAAGGTTGGAAAAAATGACAGCAAGCGAAATAAAATGAGGAAAAGTTAAGAAAAGAGAAAACTGAAGTGAAATTGAAATATATATTATACAACTAATATGGGTATGTACATTAGACTGGTTCAAATATGTGTGAAAAAAAATTCCTTGGAGTTGCGCTCCCATGGTACCAAAATGTTGTCTTTGAAACAAATAACCAACACGTAAAATTTGGTTCATTTCAGAGGACTAGAATTTGGCTTGAGGCCGAAATTCGACCATTTTGATTTGACTTTAAAAAGACCACCCAACTGTTTACTTTAGAAATCATATTCTCATCGGTAACCATGTCTGTGCATTCTTTCCTAAGGGGCTTGGCACCGCCCACATATAAAACATAATGGTCATGTTATTGTTCCTTAGTGTTAACCCTGTCTCCTTACCAATTTTTATATCGTTCCTTAGATTTAACCGAATCTCCATACCAAATTTCATAAAAATCGATCGGGGCGTGGCACCGTCCACTTAAAAACATAATGACCATGTTATCGTTCCTTAGTCAACCCTATCTTCATATCGTTTCTTAGTGTTATCCATATCTTTATACCAAATTTTATAAAAATCGATGCTGTGGTTTAGCCGTGAGAGCATTTTTATACCCTACACCCAGGGTATATTCACTTTGTCCTTCCGTTTGTAACGCAGAGAAGGAGGCGTGGCAGGTATAGAAAAGTATATATATTCTTGATCAGCGTCACCTCCTGAGTCTATATAGCCATGTCCGTCTGTCTGGCTGGCTGGCTGGCTGACTGGCTGGCTGGGTGATGTGTGTGGAAATACACTTTTTGGGAAAACTAAGCAAGATAATTCAATGAAATTTGGTACCCTGCCTCCGTCATCAAAGATAGCTCGGGGGATTGAAAATGAGCAAAATCGGTTAACGGACACGCCTACCGCCCATACAAAAAATATATTCAAAATGCAATTTTAGGAGTATTTTTCACGACAATGCAACCAAAATACACATAAATACTAGAAATTGTAAGCGCAAGCTCTAAGAAAAAACTGAGCGAACTCGGACAAAAGGGCGTGGCACCTCCCATATAAGCAAAAGCTTCAAAACGCTTTACTGAAAGCGATTTTTTAAGATATTCGAACCGAATTTAACTCAGACACTAAGAACTATAAATGAAAGCTCTCAACAAAAATTGGGTGAAATCGGACAAGGGGGCGTGGCACCTCCCATATAAGCAAAAGCTTCAAAACGCTATACTGAAAGCGATTTTTGAGATATTCGAACCAAATTTAACTCAGACACTAAGAACTATAAATGAAAGCTCTCAACAAAAATTGGGTGAAATCGGACAAGGGGGCGTAGCACCTCCCATATGAGCAAAAGTTTCAAAATGCCATACGGAAAGAGTTTTTTGAGATAATCCAAACCAATTTCACTCAAATACTAAAGACTATAAATGCACGCTCTAAGCTAAAACTAGAGGAACTCGGACAAGAGGGCGTGGCACCTCCTATATAAGCAAAAGCTTCAAAACACTATGCTGAAAACATTTTTCACTCAGACATTTAAACCTATAAATGCAAGCTCTGAACAAAAACTGGGTGAACTCGAACAAGAGGGCGTAGCACCTCCCATATGAGCAAAATTTTAAAAATACTGCAGTGTAGGGTATTTAATGTTTGGCCAGGCCAAATTTTACACCCTTACTAGTTCTATTTAGCGGCGTGGTAATGCCCACTTTCAAAAAGAAGAAAATCTTATGCACTGCTCCTCCTCACAACCTTTCTTATAGAAAAAAATCAAGAGAGTATGATGAGATTTGGGCAACCGATTTCGTTTGCCTACTTATATAAAGACAGTATTAACTGCATCCCAAACCATTTCAAAACCGAAAAGTGGTCCTAAATTTGAAAAAATTTTGTGTTCTGAAATGTAAGATGATCAACTTTTTATATGGATTTTGAGCCGCTTAATTCGAATCTGCAATTTATTTCTCCATAAGTTCTATAATTTTGGAGAAATTGCCAATTCCATTTCGTTACTTAAATTTCGACCTTGAATTGTCAATGTCTTCAAAGTTATAGAACTTACAGAGAAATAACTTGCAGATTCAATTTAAGCGGCTCAAAATCCATATAAAAGTCTAACAGTTTAAATTTTAAAGCAAAAATTTTTTGCTATACTCAGAACCAATTTTTGTACCCTACACCCAGGGTATATTCACTTTGTCCTTCCGTTTTCAGCGCGAAGAAGAAGGCGTGGCAGGTATGGAAAAGTATGCATATGTATTCTTGGTCAGAGCCACTTCCTGAGTCGATATAATCAGGTCCGTCTGTCTGTCTGTCCGTTGAAATCATTTTTATATTTTTTAGGAGCTAGATAATTTAGCAAAATTTTGCGCACTGACTTCGTCATCAAATTTAACTCGACTTATTGAAAATGAGCGAAATCGTACAACAGCCACGCCAACCGCCCCAAACAAAAAATATATTCAAAATGCAAGTTTAGTAATATTTTTCACGACAATGCAACCAAAATACTCATAAATACTAAAGACGGTAAGCGCAAGCTCTGAACAAAAACTAAGTTAATTCGGACAAGAGGGCATGGCACCTTCCGTATAAGCAGAAGTTACAAAATGCTATGCTGAAAGCGATTTTTGAGATATTTCAACTTTATTTCATTTAAATACTCAGAACAGTAAATTCAAACTCTGAGCAGAAACTAGACGATCTCGAACAAGAGAAAATTGCACCTCCCATATAAACGAAAGCTTCAAATTGCTCTACTGAAAGCGTTTTTTGAGATATTAGAACCAAATTTCACTCAGGCACTCAGAACAGTAAAAGCAAGCTCTGAGCAAAAACTAGGCAAACTCGGACAAGAGAGCATGGCTCCTCTCATTATAGCAAAAACTTCAAAACGTTATACTGAAAACATTTCTTGAGATAATCCAACTTTATTTCACTCAGGCAGTAAAAATAGTAAAAGCAAGATCTGAGCAAATGCTATGTAAATTCGGACAAGATGTCGTGGCACCTCCCATACAAGCATAATTTTCAAATGGTTTGGGATGCTTCAATCGTTCTCTGAAATGAACCAAATTTTGCATGGTGCTTTATTACATCCAAGGGAATTCAAAAAATTTTTAAAATTTCAAACCAACCTAATGTACATGAGAACAAACTAAAATCCAAAAAATAAAAAAAAATTCTATAAAAATTTCCAAAAAAAAAAAAATCGTTAAGGACAAACTTTTTACAGCACATTTTTATTTTCACTTTGACAATAAAAAAGTTTTTATATAAAAATGCTAACGCATAAAAAAACTAAAGTTCACTATAAACTACAATATACCTAATAAAAGAAAAGCATTATTACGTTACTGTAATAAATTATGATTTCTATCAGAATGAAGAAAATAAAATTTTACTAATTTACGCATAAAATAAAATGCTAAAAACCAAAAAAAAAAAAAAAAATTTAAGAGTTGTGACCTTAGAGCTGAGAATTTATAACTGACAGTTGTGCACGAGTGTGCGAATGAACGCGCAACCCTCAACCATGTTACCTGTGTAAAAACCTCGACCCTTCAAAATCTCAAGCGATCTGTGAAACAGGATAACAAAATGCCAGAAACACCTTTATTTCTTTTTTTTTTTTTTGGCAAAACTCAGCTAAATAAATAAAGAACTCTAAAAAAAAAAAAAAAAATATCGTCCTTTTTAGCTGGGGGTTTACTTTAAAAGGGTAGGGTATTGTGAGTGTGTGAGTTCTTCTCTATGTTACTGTAATAGTCGGGGTGTGGGTGCCAAGCGCCACAAATTAAAAACCACATTCTCGGCAACTCCATAGATCAAAAAAAAAAAAAACAAAAAATTCATTTTAGTGGCAGTTACCATACACGCGGTACTTAGGTTGCACCATGGCATTTGCTGGCACTTCACTAAGGATTCTCTTTAATTTGTGCCCCCAAGTTGTACGCGCTGAATGCTTTGTATACGTATGAGCGTTCTTTTTTATTATTTTTTTATTTATTTTTTGTGTCGTTTTTAATTTCAATTAGCAAGTAAAATTTTTTGCGTTTAATCTCTGATGTTGTTGGCGCTTATCAAATTAACAAAATGTCGTCGTTTTTCTGTTTTGTGTATTTTTTTTTATTGCATAGGGTGAACTGTACAATTTTCCGAAGAATGTCCAGATTTATGTAGCCATTTTTTTTTAAATTACACAGGTTTACAAAATAAAAAAATGTCATGGCGTTTTGACCAGACTATGTGTTTCCTAGGAACTTTGACTTCCTGAATCCAAATCCGGGGTCCGTTTTTTTCCAGAACGTCTGAGAAAAAAGATTTCAAGGTCATATGGAGGTCAAAATGGTCATGTGTCGTTTAGTGATAAATTCGCTACAATTCTAAAACTAATTTTATATCATTGAATTCTTAGTTCTAAAAAAGAATATGTGATCAAAAAGGGTCTCTCGGGCCTAGTTTCGGAGATATACCCATCGGAAGATCCGGATATATCTTCTATGAAAACCGCTATAAGTTAGGAACCACTGGATGGATTTGGAAAATATTGGTGTCATATGAAAGGTATTTTGTTGTTGTTGTTGTTGGTTTTGTTGATGTATTTGTTGTTGTAATTGAAAAATTTCTCAAAATTTCAAAAAGGTCATATCTCCAAAACTATGATTTCAATTGAAAATATTTTTAGAGGTTGTCAAATTACCTTTCATATGATTCCAATTTTTTTCAAATCCATCCAGGGGTTCCCA
Source organism: Calliopum simillimum (assembly GCA_951812925.1). Lineage (NCBI taxonomy): Eukaryota > Metazoa > Arthropoda > Insecta > Diptera > Lauxaniidae > Calliopum > Calliopum simillimum. The sequence continues at coordinate 25,405,930 of OX638368.1, forward strand.
ACTTATAGCGGTTTTCATAGAAAATATATCCGGATCTTCCGATGGCCACATCTCCAAAACTAGGCCCGAGATACCCTTTTTGATCACATATTCTTTTTAAGGACAAAGAACTCAATGATAAAAAATTAGTTTCAGAGTTTTAGCGAATTTATCACTAAACGACGCATGAGCCCCATTTTGACCTCCATATGACCTTGAAATCTTTTTTCTCAGACGTTCTGGAAAAAAACGGATTCAGGACGTCAAAGTCCCTAGGAAACACATAGACTGGTCAAAACGCCATGACATTTTTTTTTTTTGTAAGCCTGTGTTATTGAAATTTTTATGCACAGTTCCAATTTTCATTTCAATTTTCATTTCATTTTTCATTTCATTTTTCATTTCATTTTTCATTTCATTTTTCATTTCATTTTTCATTTCATTTTCCATTTCATTTTTCATTTCATTTTTCATTTCATTTTCCATTTCATTTTTCATTTCATTTTTCATTTCATTTTCCTTTTCATTTTTCATTTCATTTTTCATTTCATTTTTCATTTCATTTTTCATTTCATTTTTCATTTCATTTTTCATTTCATTTTTCATTTCATTTTTCATTTCATTTTTCATTTCATTTTTCATTTCATTTTTCATTTCATTTTTCATTTCATTTTTCATTTCATTTTTCATTTCATTTTTCATTTCATTTTTCATTTCATTTTTCATTTCATTTCATTTTTCATTTCATTTTTCATTTCATTTTTCATTTCATTTTTCATTTCATTTTTCATTTCATTTTTCATTTCATTTTTCATTTCATTTTTCATTTCATTTTTCATTTCATTTTTCATTTCATTTTTCATTTCATTTTTCAATTCATATTTTATACCCTACACCCAGGGTATATTCACTTTGTCCTTTCTTGTGTAACGCAGAGAAGAAGGCGTGGCAGATATAGAAAAGTATTTATATTCTTGATCAGAGTCACCTCCTGAGTCGATATAGCCATGTCCGTCTGTCTGTCTGGCTGGGTGGCTGGCTGTGTGTGGAAATACATTTTTTGGGAAAAATGAGCAAGATAATTCAATGAAATTCAGTACACTGCCAAAGTTTACTCGTGGGATTGAAAATGAGCGATATCGGTCAACGGACACGCCTACCGCCCATACAATAAATATATTCAAAACGCCACTTTAATAGTATTTTTCACGACAATGCAACTAAAACTCACATTAACACTACGAATTGTAAGCGCAATCTCTGAAATAAACTGGGCAAATTCAGGAGGGCGTGGCACCTCTCATATAAGCAAAAGCTTTAAAACACTATACTGAAAACGTTTTTTGAGGTAATCGAACCAAATTTGACTCAGACACTAAGAATTATAAACGCAAGCTTTCATTAAAAGTTGAGTGAAATCGAAAAAGGAGGCGTGGCACCTCCCATATAAGCAAAAGTTTCAAAAAGCTATACTGAAAGAGTTTTCTGAGATAATCCAACAAAATTTCACTCAAATACTAAGGACTATAAATGCACGCTCTTAGCTAAAACAAGACGAACTCGGAAAGGAGGGCGTGGAACCTCCCATATAAGCATAAGCTTCAAAACGCTGTACTGGAAACGTTTTGTGAGATAATCCAACCAAATTTAACTCAGACACATAGAACTATAAATGCAAGCTCTGAGAGTGAACTTGGACAAGAGGGCGTGGCACCTCCCATAAAAGAAAAATTTTAAAAATACTGCAGTGTAGGGTATTTAAAGTTTGGTCAGGCCAAAGGTTACACTCTTACTAGTTTTTTTTTAATACGCAAAATTTAAATTTTTAAAGTCCAAAAAAAACATTAGTTAAAATTCAATATATACTGAAGGAGATCATCCAGGGTTTTCAAAAAATTTCAGATCCATTTTTTAAAATTTCTAACTATTGAAGCCCACTTTTTGGGGTCATAAATAAGAATAGAATCATTCCTATAGTGTGTGATATATCATCGAAATTTTTTTATTCCTTTGAAAAACCTATCGTTGCCATTCGGTCAGGAATATTACATCCTTCAAATGTCCGCAGTGACTTCTGTAGTGGGGCTCATCCGAAATGTCGAATTTTCCACGACTCTGGCGCAAAAATTAGGCTGAATTTGACCGATTTCATGGATTTTGTTGGTTTTGGTTTGTGGCTTACTTGCATAGATCTGCGACTTAAGGAAACCCCACAAAAAATACCCTGAAATCGCTCATGCAAAATGACCAATGTGGCATGGGCTGAGTGGCAAGTAGCGCAGTCCTGTCGAAATCACATGTTGTTGGTATCCGTACCATTCAACTCAGGCCAAATAAAAATATGAACCAATGATGCCGCCAGCCCAAAATCCATACCAAATACATAGTAACTTTTTCCGGATGCATTGAAAGCTCTTGAATGAATGAATGAGTATGAATTGGTGTTGTCCCAAATTCGACAATTTTGTTTGTTGACATACCCATTCATCCGGAATTGGGCCTCATCGCTGAAAATGATTTTTCGATGAAAATTATGGTCAGCTTCAGAGCCCATTCAGCGTACACACGCCGTTGGCTATGGTCGATTTCCTTCAGATCTAAGGTCAGTTGAATTTTGAACGGGTACAGACCCAAGTCACGACGCAAAATTTGCCAAGTTGTAGTCTGCGAATGGCCGAGTTCTTGTGAGCGACGCGAAATCGACTGCATCGGATTCTCCTGCACACTCTCACGGACAGCGGTGATGTTTTCGGCAGATCTTGTGTTTCGTTGACGAACGGGTGTTTGTTGATTGTTAACTGAACCAGTGGACTCGAATTTATCTACCATACTGAGAATAGTTCTCTCGTAAAATGGGCGAAGCGCGTGGAACACTGCCCGAACAGAACACCCATTTTGATAAAACAATTTTATTATTTGCAAGTGTTGTTGAACACTACATCCGTGGATGGTGATTTGGCAAAGCAGATTGAATAAATTACACACATCTCCTTCTCTGTGTTGCAAACGGGCATAAAAATCATTCTACACTTTAAGAATACAAAAATTATGAAGTTGCTTGAGAAGCAATTTCAAGGATATTCCCATCAAAAATGTTGTATGCTCCTTAAAAACTTAAAAGCTTTTGATATGACAAATCAAAGTAGTTTGCGCAAAAGCCAACAAAATCACCTTAATTAACCAAGCAAGTGGAAATAGGCAAATTTCTTTGTTAGCGTACCAACTTCACTAAATCTGTCAAAATTTTTAGCAAAATGTATAAAGTGTAATCTCGTAATACTTTTTGAGGTTTTAAAAATTATTAAAAAATTGTAACCCTTCATCAATGGATGACTTACCCTATTTCTAAGAGCCGCATATTTATTTTAACGCAAGTGCGATAAGCAAATATTTTCTAAATGAAAGACGACGGGCAAGCCTCTTGTTTCAAAGGACGACGCATGTTAAAACCACAAAAAAAGAAACCTTCCGTACTTTTGATTTTCACATTTGAATTGCATCATTATACGTAAGAGTACGAGTATATGTACATTGTGCCATATTATGTGCGTGTTTTGGCTTTCAGTAGGTCCTAGAGTCCTATGTTGTTGGATGTGGTTGTGGTTTCTCGACGTCTTTTCTTTTCTTTAACTGCTGCATGTTGTCATAATTCATAATTTAATTAGGCTCAGTTACAGTTACATTATTTTTACACATTTTTTTTCTATATTTTTGCTGTAATTTTTGGGCGCATTCTGTCCAGTTTTTTTTTTTAATATTTTTGGCCTTTCATTTTTCACGTGCATAAACTCATTAAATTAATTTTTATTTAAGTGACATTTTTTTTATTTGTGGTTTTTCTTAACATTTGGTGGATTGTCATAAATTAGAAAATCTGCGTTTTTCATACTTTTGTTGCATGTACTGCGTACTAAGTTATGTACCTTCGGGTCAGTTCACTAAGCGCTTTATTTCATTTTTCTGGGTGTGTACTTGCAAAAACCTAAAAAAAAACAATGCATTGTGATTTTGTTGATATATGCTACATAAGCTGCTTAAAGTGAAATTTATTACAAATTTTTTATAAAAATTATGTAAATTTTCAAACTGAGCTGAAATGTTTTGCTCAAAATTTATATCTTTTGTTTAAAAATACTTCATCTCTATCATCATATATTAACAACTTTATTTGAACAAAATAAACCATCAATCTTGAAAATAAAAATTTTTCTTTTAATTTCCAGTTGTTATGCACAAAGATAAAGAGGAAAATGGTATTCTGCCACATATACACGCACATGATGGATACCGGACCAGAGAGCTTGGCGCTTTCGAGCAAGGTCTACTTGACGGTGATATGTTCCTGCAGGTAAGTGTAATTTCTGTTAATTAAATACCCAAAAACAAATGAGTTCTTATTTCATTAAGACATAACAAGGACCTTTAACAGTGTTGCAAAGCGTATCTCCGCGTTCATTAATCAAATTGCGTCGATTTATAGTAGGAAAATCCCAAAACCAAATGTGTGTTACCTCTACCGAAATGTTGGTGATATTTTCATCATTCTCACATTCTCACGCACCAGCGTGTTATTGATTGAATCATATGTCTGTGTCGTGTTGTCAGTTATTAATAAAATTTCATTATAATTGAATTTCATTCAAATTGATTAGACTGCGAAATAGCGTACATTTTTCAAATTAGTTTCATGTAATTAGTGAAATGTGTATGTAGTTGTGCCCATACACACATGTGAAACTTAAGTTGTTCTGTAACTTTTTAGCCTCTCTGATGTTAAAGAAGGATTATGTTTGTTAATTGAAATAAAATAAAAAATAAAAAAAAGGAAAATAAATAAATTTTTGTAGCGAAAATCTTCGTTCATTTTATATAGAGGTAAATCTCCGAAATATGTAGCAAGACATGCCTTTTTTGGTCCCCACTTTTTTTTATATATATATACATTGAAGGTATAGAATATGATGACCTGGAACATTTTTAAAAAATTAACATAAACTTTAAGGGTTGCCATATGTTTTTTTTTGGAAGTTTCGCTTAAGCAATATACTTACATATTTAAAAAATAAAAATAAAATTTTTGTCTCAAATCGCTTAAATCAACTTAAGCAAAATCCAGCAAAAATTTTTTTAGGGTTACCATATAGTTGTTGAAAATTTATTTTAAAATTTAGTTTTTTTTTTCCTTTGGCCATTATAATTACACACTAAAAAATAATAGTTAAAGTTTTTAAAAATTTATTTATTTATGAGGCCTGGCCAAAAACTTAATACCCTACACTGCATTTCAAGTATATATTAAACACTTAGTTGATAAATACTATGCAATATTCTTGTACATACAACTTTTTATTGAAATAAATTGTTCTATTCTTCCATAACTCCCAGGAGAGTATAAGAAGTTCTTATTAAGAACAAATTGCCCTCTCCGAGTTTGCCTAGATTTTGCGTAGATCTTGCACTTATTGTTCTGAGTGAGTAAAATTCGGTTAGGGTTTTTTTTTAAATTTTTCAGTATAGCATTTTCAAACTTTCGCTTATATGGGAGGTGGCACGCCCTCTAGTCCTGATTCGCCTACTTTTTGCTTAGAGTTTGCAATTAATGCTCTTAGTACTGGAGTGAAATTTGGTTGGATTATCTCAAAAAACACTTTCAGTATATCATTTTGAAATTTTTGCTTATATGGGAGATGCCACGCCCTCTTGTCCGAATTAGCTTAATTTTTCTCAGAGCTTGCATTTATTGATCTGAGTGTTTGAATGCAATTTGGTTGGGTTATCTCAAAAAACGCTTTCAGGATAACATTTTGTAACTTTTGTTTATATGGGAGGTGCCACGCCCTTTAGTCCGAATTCGCCTAGTTTTAGCTCAGAGCTTGTACTTACTATCCATAGTATTTATGTGTATTTTACTTCTATTATTGCAAATAATGCTCTTATTATTGCATTTTGAATATATTTTTTGTATGGGTGGTAGGCGTGCCAGTTGACCGATTTCGCTCAATTTCAATCCCCTGAGCTATCTCTTACGACGGAAGGAAATTGAAATATGACGCTCAGTCTTCTCGAAAAATGTATTTCCACGCACACATAGCCACCCAGCCACCCAGCCAGCCAGCCAGCTAGACAGACGGACATGGCTATATCGGCTCAGGAGGTGACGCTGATCAATAATATATATACTTTTTCATACCTGCCACGCCTCCTTCTCTGCGTTACAAACGGAAGGACAAAGTGAATATACCCTGGGTGTAGGCTATAAAAAAAACGGGTGGCAACCCTCCAACTTTTTGTACAATTTCAGAAAAGTTTATCTGAGCGTTTTTGAAACCAAAAATTTTAGTTTAATCAAAAAACATAAGAATTATATAAAATTTCCGAAAATAACCAAGTGGCAACCCTTAAAAATTATTTTTATTTTTGAAAAGTTTATTTAAGTGTTTTAATACTAAATTTTCATTTCAATTTTTTAAATAAATGGATTAAGCAAAACTAATAAAAAAAAAAAAAACAGAAGGAGTATTAATATGCGGAGAATGACAAAATGTTGCAAAAACAGTTATAATACAATGAAAATAGCAATTATTTTAAAAATTGTTTATTATTTTAGTTATATGTATAAAGATAAAAGAATTTGTTTAGTAATATATATATAAAAAAAATAAGCGCAGAATGACACACACTTGCGTTCTTTACAAAATTTTTAAGCTTTTTAAAAAAATAAAAACACAAGAGTACGTGCACAATATGAAGGCTTTAAATGCAGTGTGTTACACAACGGGTTGTTGTCACCGACATTCACCACTAATTCAGGCGTATGGCAGGGGTGTTTACTATCACCATCACTTTTCCTTATCGTTCTTGATGATATCCTAGATAAAGCTCTTAATAAGGGCAAAAGGGGTATCCAATGGAACTTTACCGAACATCTGGAAGATCTCGACTACGCTGACGACATCTGCCTCTTATCGTCCAAACATTCAGATATGCAAAGCAAAATTGAAGACCTTGTCTTGGAATCACAAAAGGCCGGCCTAAAAATCAACGTATCTAAGACTAAAAGCATGAAGCTAAACAACTAACGAACAAACTGCAAGTATTCGTCAACAAATGTTTAAGGCGAATACTAAAGGTTTGGTGGCCTGGCACTATATCAAATGGCGAGCTACATCAAAAATGCAATCAGAGGGCTATAGCAAACGAGGTCAAGCTGCGCAAATGGGGAAGGATTGGTCACACTCTCCGGAAATCACACAGCGAAGTTTGTCGCCAGGCTCTTGAGTGGAATCCACAAGGCAGTAGAGGACGTCGTAGACCCAAAACCAACTGGAAGAGGTCGCTGGAAAAGGAAACCCAAGAATCGGGATGTCGTGGCAAGAGATTAAAGTCATCGCAAGGGATCGTGACAAATGGAGAGATTTCATATTGGCCCTATGCTCCTCCTAGGAGTTAAAGAAGAATACATACAAAACACAAGAATACTCACTATCGAAAAACCCAAAACTGACTGAGCTGAAAATACACTAAATCTCCACTTTCTTTTCACTTTCAGTTTAATTTCAATATTTAAAAAATTTACAGCTAGAATAAAAAACCTGAGCGGAGATAGTTCAAAATTAGGGATCTGTTCCTATGTATATCAATTCAATATACAAAATGGTTTTCGAAGAGTTGACACAGAACAACAGTAACTGAAACATAAATACAAACAATGTCGTATAAGTTTTTTTTAGAAAATAACATAACATGTGAAACGGGCAAATTAAGTGCACTAAGAAGCAGTTAGGGATAAAACGGAGAATGACATTTTAACACTTTATGTTATAATTTCATAGTAAAATATTAAGATTTTTTTTAAGCTATTTGTATTTTAAGTACATAACTGTATTAAATAGTTAAAATATCAAATTTTTAATTTAAGTATGGTTTTGAGCACCGGGACATTGAATGGTACATTTTTTGGAGAATTACCTTTATTTCTTAAAACTGCCTAAAAATTTTATGAAAATTTCGCAGTTGCTTAGATGAAAATATTTCAATATTAGCATAGTAAAAATGATCATTCACGATAGTTAAACTTATAAAACAGGAACACAATTTTAAAAAAAGAATATTAAAAAAAAATATATATTAAAAAAAAAAAACAATTCAAGTTTAAAAAAAAAAAATTATTTTGTATTTACCCTGCAGTAAAAATATGAGACAGTCTACAAAAAATACTAGTTCGCGGTTAGTACTAGCCCAAAACTAGTGAAAAAAGGATACAGTGGGGACCAGTTTGATATCAGTTTATAGTTTGTAAGGAAAAGTATGTAAATTTGAATTGTAACGAAAACAAAATACAATTTTCGTTTTTGCTTTTGAAATAATTTGTGTTTTTTGTCACTTGAATTGTGTGTCAAAATAAATTGTGGAAAAAATTAATTAATGAATTCATATTTGTTAATGTTGTTATGAATGTAGTTTAATTTTATTTAATTTATTTTAAGAAAATTTAAACTCAAATCAAACAAAAAAATAAAAAATACTGTAGGTTGATTTCACATGAAACCACTGGTTGAAGACTAGTTGTTAAAAGACTACTTGACACCACAACTAGCCCCGGACTAGTGTAAACGTAATGCAAAAGAGGACAGTTGAAATTTCCTAGGACATCAACACACAAAAAAGAACAGTTGCTTGAATGCAAAAGGGATTGAAGTCGGACTAGTACTGGTTGGTAGGGAACTAATTAATACCTACACTTGAACTAGTCCGTTTGCCTGCAGGGTAGCATTGCGTGAGATTTGAACCCGGGGAACATAGTCTGATGAATGCGCTTTTTGTCCGCACTAGCACCACTGCTATCATTAAAATAAAATTGTCCGAAACTCTATTTGTTTTAAAATGGCCTTTTACCAAATTATCAAATTTCCCATTCAATAAAGTTTTATAGAAAAAAAACATGGCTTAAAACGAGCGGTGCCTTTTACACCTTTTTCCTGAAACTGCGACAAAAGCCTGAAAACTTCGCTTACTCCAAATTTAATCCAGGATATTTCGAAATTATTCAGGTATATCAGCAATTCTAACCTTGGATTCATATTCAATGTTGAAAAGTATGTCGTTATAGTGCATATCGATACCTGAGAGCGCTATGTTCCTATCTCTATTTTTTCAATTGTTGAGAAATGCAACAAGAAGATTTCAAACAGTTTTTATTAAGAATTTTCTGTTGTTTCAATAAACCGATAATATAACCTTTAGTATATTTAAACATAATTTTATATTTAAAACTTAATTACTTAAGAAACTAAGGATTAGTTAGAGGTTTTTTTTCCAAAATTGTGCGGATATTATAAAATTTATCTTGTTAAATTTCGCAAGCTTTACAAGCAATTGATTTTGATTTAATCTGGTGGATGAGTGGTGCCTATAAATACCTTGCAGTGAACCGAAAATGAAAGGGGTTAAAGAAGTGCCACGAACACTTTTTGAACAATTAGAACAATTTTCTTCAATATTAGTCTATAAAGGCTCCAATGACTTCGTGGGAGCTAAGGAGGTATAACTTCTTATAGCCAGGATCTACACATGTGTGGCATGCCATTATGTTATGATAACTCGAATGTAGGCGTGGCATCACTCACAGCGACGACATTCATAAGTAGAAAACTAAATGAATTTTGGAAAAAAAAAAAACCTTTAAAAAACTAACTTTCGAAAATATTTTCCTTACTGTTGAAGCGACAAATTGCATAGTTTTTGGCGCGTTCACACACATATACGTACATACATACATAAACAACAAAGTGTATGTGCATGAACTACAAAACCAATTGTCGTGCGACAAAATGCATTATGCAAGCCTACGAATGTGTCAAACAACTGACAGTCAACATCAATTTGTTTTTACTGTTGTCGCTCATGTCGTCATTTTTGTCGTCAGTTTTTAATGCACATTTCAATGTCAAAACTAAAAATATGTTAAAATACGTACGTAGATTAGAGTGGAAGTTAATAAAAGTTCATTAAATTTTGAAACAAATGAGAATGTCACAAAAAGTTGAGAAAATCGAAGAATGTTCAAAAAATTGCAAAATCTTGAAGGATCTCTTTGAAAATTTATTTCGATAAATTTTGAAAAATCTCAAGCCTTTCGAACCGGTTGGGGCAATATATCCCAAAAATTTTTAAATAAATACTTTTGAATAAAATAACTCGGTTATTACCGTCACTTAAATTGAATGAATTAATAAAATTAATGCAATTTTTAGTAACAACTGTTTTTTCTTATAACCACTCCAAGGACATTGTATCCCGAAAATTCAAATCAAAAACATCTGTTGGGAGTATAGACCGGAAGCTCCTCTGGCTGTGAAAATTTGAATTTAGAGACGATCAAACATTTTACTTAAATTTAGTTTCTAAGGTTAACCTATCACAAATATTGTGTACCCCACCGTTTTTTTCCGGATCGAAATGGTTAAATAGTCAAAATTTAAATTTTTTTTCAAGTTCTTACAAAATTATTACTAAGGTCCACTTTAATCAGACACATTCACAAACGAATCAAAATGCATACTCACTTATATGCACCTGAAATTGCATTCTTGTACGTATTAAGTTTGGGCTGTATTTTTCATTTAGCAGCTGCTACTAATTTTTAGTGTTGCCTTTACGTTTTTGCGAAATGCAAGGGACTCCATCCATCCATTTACTGTCACCTGCTCCTTTTGAATTTGTAGCTTTTTTCTTGCAATACAAATCCACCCTTCTTCCTTTGTCAGTTGACTGCTGTTGCACTGCTTTGCTTACCATTGCTGTTGCTGTTGTTTTGGCCCATACTGGCCAGGTCTAAATGTGCACTATGGGTGCGCAGATAATAACGGCTTTTTGGCACACGATTACTGAATTATTGGTGCATTCAGTTGCAATTTGCATTGCTTTGGCTGTGTTACTGTGTTTGTAAAATGAAGGGGTGGTGGCGGCATTTGTTAAAAACAAAAAAAAAAAAACACTGAAAGTGCATTTGAAGTGAAAGTGCAATTTAAATGGCAGTGCATTCGAATGCATTTTTAACGTTAATTGGTTGTTAAGACCCACGTTTAAATCATGTTATGTTCGCACCCTTTTATTGCTGTTATGCTTATGTGTATGTGTGTGTGTGATGTAGTGATTTAGAAACTTGGGGTTGTTTGGAATCAAGCCAAATTGCATACAAAAACTTGGTGACATATGACTTGAAGTTATCATATTTTCGTTTCTTGAACTTGATTTAAAATCATACACAGTTAAAAACAATTTTTATTGTATAGTGTAAAAAAAGATATTTTAAAAAGCAATTTGAATTATAAATGAAAATAATAGAGCCCCACGTTGGGCGACAAATGTAACGAAAGATATTTTAAGAAGCAATCTCAGTTATAAAGGAAAATAATAGAACTATCCATATACATTTGGAGCCCCACGTTGGGTGCCAAGTGTAACAAAAGATATTTTAAGAAGCAATCTCAGTTATTAAGGAAAATAATAGAACTATCCATTTACATTTGGAGCCCCACGTTGGGCGCCAAGTGTAATAAAAGATATTTTAAGAAGCAATCTCAGTTATAAAGGAAAATAATAGAACTATCCATATACATTTGGACCCCACTTTGGGCGCCAAGTGTAATAAAAGATATTTTAAGAAGCAATCTCAGTTATAAAGGAAAATAATAGAACTATCCATATACATTTGGAGCCCCACGTTGGGTGCCAAGTGTAATAAAAGATATTTTAAGAAGCAATCTCAGTTATAAAGGAAAATAATAGAACTATCCATTTACATTTGGAGACCCACGTTGGGCGCCAAATGTTACAAAAGAAGCAGTCTCAGTTATAAAGGAAAATAATAGAACTATCCATATACATTTGGAGCCCCACGTTGGGTGCCAAATGTAACAAAAGATATTTTAAGAAGCAATCTCAGTTATAAACGAAAACAATAGAACTATCCATTTACATTTGGAGCCCCACGTTGGGCGCCAAATGTTACAAAAGAAGCAGTCTCAGTTATAAAGGAAAATAATAGAACTATATATTTACATTTGGAGCCCCATGTTGGGCGCCAAGTGTAACAAAAGGTATTTTTAGAAGCGGTCTCAATTATAAAGGAAAATAATAGAACTATCCCTTTATATTTATTTTATTTTAAATTTTTTTTTGGAATCCTCGTTAAATTTCCTTTAATTCAGTAATACATTTGTCATACCAAACGGATTGTTCTTGAAAAGAATTTTTTTCGGACCTCAATTAAAAAAATTGGTGTAACATGAGTGTAATTGAATTAAAAAAAATTTAACGAAGATTTTAAATAAATTATAAAAGAGCATACTAAATAGCCGCCAAAGTCAAAAATACCAACAAAAAAAAAAAATAGAATATCAACTTTGAAGAACTTTCTGAAATGCTTTTAAACCCTATAAATTAAATATATTCTTAGAAAGCTCATACAATTAGCTAAAACTTTGCCATAGAAATGTTTTTTTCTAAAATGCTAGGGTGACCCAAAAATTTTTTTTTTAAAACAAGTCAGAAAATCAGTTTAAACCCTATCACTCCTCAGGGCTACATTTTAGACCCTCCACAGATGCAATTTTTTGTTAGTCTAGGCCTCCTCTATCAACTCTCATAAGCTTCGTAACCTTATGCAATACACCCTATACAGTAGTTAGCATCCGCTACAATAAGTATTTTTTGAATAAAGTTTCATCCCTTGAAATTTATTGTTTTCGTTGAAATTTTTCTTTAAAGCAACAGCCTAAAACTATGCAACAGCATATTTCAATGAATACCATAAAATCGAGCGATTAAGACCAAAGTTTTTATATTGCATACTTTTTGGCTGTACCGAATTGATACGTATTTATCTTAACACCAATTAAGCTGTTTTTGTTTTTTGCTTGCCGCGTAATCCACGTGACCCACTGACACTTCCGACACCGCTACAATCAATAGATTAACCCATTTTTAAATAAACATGATATCAGATTTACAATATATTTGCACTGAGAGAAAAATGAAAGTGTCTGCTTTAAGTCGTCACGTGATTGCGTGTCTCTAAATTATGATGGGATTGTGAATTAAAAAAGGGTGCTGTGCTGTGCTTTGTTGTGCTTAATAACAACACAATTTGTGTCACGTAAGTGATTGGCTGTTAAACAAATTACAATGATTTTAACATGATTTGGTATTTGCTAATTCCGACGTAGTTTTACTTATTTTAAAAAGAAAAAAAAAAATTTAAAAAAGCATTCATTAAAAAGTTCAAAGTATACAAATTGATAGATTTACTTGAGCAGCCCCCGCCTTAGAAGCAAAATGTCCATTCATCGTTGGAAATTTTCTCTCAATTCATTAACTTGCAAAACACTGCGTGACAACACTCAATTCTTTCAATCGCTACTCGAATATGTCTCGGTTACATATCTGTTCCGTCTGTCCATTTATCCATCCATCTGAATGCAATAACAGCGTGTCACAATGTGTCGCAACAGGTAGGTGGTGCACCGCCGGTATAGTACATAAAATACTAGAATTAAAATTAAAGACCACATTAGAAGCAGCGATTCCAAAGTCAAAATGTAGCAGCAATTGCATATTAAACACGTACGAAATGCATTTTGAATGCATTTCAAGCCAACAAGACGACGCGAGGTGTCCCGGAAAACAAATACAAATACATAAATGTACTAACAATTGTAGATGTGTAGTTTGGTAGTAATATGGCTACACAGTAAATAATAATATGAAAGATACTAAGAGTGAACGAACCAAATTTCTGATCGGCTATCACGGATCGCGATAAAAAATACAAAAAAGTTTCTTCAAATTGTTGAAATTTAACAAGCTACAGTGACCCGAACACTTCAGTGCAAAATATTGAAAATGAAAGTTAAACTCAAGTCCTAAAACTATGCAGTATTCTTTTACGCTTTTCAATTACTCGCTCGGAAAAACGATTTTTTACTCAAAAGCAAGACATCTTACGAAAAATGCGTATGAGGCATAAAATGCTTAGAATCGTTCAAAGAATACGAGTGAATTTTTTAAGAATTTTTTGGAACATTTTATAATTTTCAAAAATTGGTCAAAAAAAAAATTTCTAAATACTCTAAAAAAATTCACACGTGTACTTCGGACGATTGTAAGTATTTTATGCCTTATTCACTTTTTTCGTAAGATGCCTTGCTTGAAAATTTTTTAATATGCCGGACGTTACCGAAGGGGCAATACAAAATTTCACCGGGCAACATATCTACCCATTAAAAGAAAAAAATCACTCAAATCGCATTAGTGGTTTCTAATTTAATAAGATTTCGCAAACAGAAACATGGTAATTTTGAAAAAATAATTATCATAAAACCTCGACGGGCAACATATCTACCCGTCAAAAAAATCACTCAAATCGGATTAATGCTTAAGGGTTTTAGTATCCCGGACGAAACCGAGGGAGTTGTGAAAAAAAAATGAATGGTTCTTGAGATATGATGTTTTTTTTTAAATTTTCCCCTTATCCCCATGTGCGGGGTTCAAAATGAAGTTTTTTTTTTTTTAAAAAAAGCGGTGGCTTATTTTTTTTGCATGTTTGATTTCTTATAACAGCCCCCCATCATTCAAAACTTTTTACAATGCGTCCCAAAGCGAGAGAAATCTATTTTGATATTTAAAACTCACGTTTGTTCCACTGTTTGTCGGGATGAGTCTAAATTTCGACTCTTCTTATTATATTGGGGTGACCAACCGTCCTGAATTTCGCCCTCTCGACATCGGATTCAAAAGAGTCCCGGAAATATCCGTTTTTTTTAAGATGGATCCACATTGTATTGCACAATTTTAGTTTATGGGCTACAGACCATGAAAGACAGATCATAGACCAAAGATTATGAAACATAGACCATATATTATCGACCATAGACTATTAAAAATAGACCTTAGATGATGCACAATAGGACATATACGTACGTAAAAGACAAATCATAGACCAAAGATTATGGACCCTACTCCATAAGAGACAGACCATAAACCAAATATTGTGGACTAATGACCATAAAAGTCTGATCAAAGGAAAAGGGCAGATCATAGACCAAATATTATGAACCACAGTCCTTAAAGGACGATCACAGGCCTACAAAAAATTTTACCAGAAACCAGACTATATTTTTCCGATTTATTTTGACGTGCTGAATCCAAATTCGGGGTCAGAATTGCTCTATTGGCTCAGGTTTCCGAGATATTCTAACCTGAAAATACTAAAAACACTGTTTTGACCTATATTTACGCTTATATATCATCGCCTATCGATTTTTACTCCAAAACCTGTATACATTATCTTAAAGTATGACCCTTAATCTTTTAAATGCCGTTGAGTTTGCTCAAATATCTTTTTTTTTTCACTGAGATATGCCACTTTGAAAAGTTCAAACTTTATGAATTTATGTATGTGAACAATCCAAACCCACACAGCCTTCACCCACTTACTCATGAAGTTTGAATTTTTCAAAGTGGCATATCTCAGTGAAAAAAAAAAGATATTTGAGTAAACTCAACGGCATTTAAAAGATCAAGGGTCATACTTTAAGATGATGTATATAGGTTTTGGAGTAAAAATCGATTGGCGATGATATATAAGCGTAAATATAGGCTGAAACGGTGTTTTTAGCACATCAGGTTAAGATATCTCGGAACCCTGAATCAATAGAGCAATTCTGACCCCGGATTTGGATTCAGCACGTCAAAATACTTCGGAAAAGAATAGTCTGGTTTCTGGTAAAATAACTTTGCCAAATTTTGTAGGCCTGTGTTATCGACCATAGACTATAAATAACAGACCTTAGATTATTGGGAACCAAGGACTGATCATGATCATAGAACATATATTATGGACCATAGACTATAAAAGGCAGATCATAGACCATACATTATGAACCATAGATCATTTATCATTAACTATTTAAATTATTTATTAGACTATAGATTATCGACTATAAAGACATAAAATATGGTTCATGATCTGTCCTTTATGATCTATGGGCCATAATATATGGAGTATATCGCATAAGGTTACGAATCTTCTGGGAGGTAATAGAGGATGCCTAGACTAACAAAAAACCCTGAGAGGGGTCTAAAATGTACCCCTGAAGAGTTATAGGGTTAAAATTGATTTTTTGATTTGTTTTAGAAAAAAAAAATTTTCTTGGGTCACCCTAGCGTTTTAGAGAATACTCTGTTATGGGAAACTTTTAGCTAACTGTATTAGCATTTTAATAATACATTTGATTTATAGGGCTTAAAGAGATTTTGCAAAGTTCTGAACCTTTAAAGTTGATATTTTAAAATTTTTTTTCTAATTTTTGACTTTGGCGGCCATTTTAATATGAAAAAGGTCCCATTAACAAACCCTTTTATATATTTTTTTTTATTGTACATTTTTTTTAAATTTCTTTTATTTCAGTATTGCATTTGTCATACCAACTTTTTAATGTGAGATCAAAAAAAAATACTTTTCAAGTACAATCCGCTTGAAGGCTCCAGCAGATAAAGGGCAGCGCGTGTTGCGCTCACATCATATGCAGCGTAACGCATGCGAGTAACTCGTGTGTTACATAGATAAGTATTTTTTTCCGACCTCACATTAAAAAGTTGGTATGACAAATGTACTACCGAATTAAAGGAAATTTAACATGAGTTCCAAAAAAAATTATGAAAGGGCATATTAATGGGACCTTTTTCATACTAAAATGGCCGCCACAGTCAAAAATTAAGAAAAAATTTTAAAATATCAACTTTAAAGGTCCAGAACTTTGCAAAATAACAAAGTATTCTCTAAAACGTTAGGGTGACCCAAGAAATTTTTTTTTCTGAAACAAGTCAGAAAATCAGTTTTAATCCTATAACTCCACAGGGGAGTATTTTAGACCACCCTCAGGATCAATTTGTTGCTAGTTTAGGCCTCCTCTGTCACCTGCCAGAAGCTTCGTAACCTTATGTGATACACCCTATAAAGGGCAGATCATGAACCACATTTTAAGAATTAAGAATCCAATTTATTAGATTCACTGCATCGATTTTGATAACTTTTTCAATCAAGTGAACACCTTACCGATTGACGGACTGATTTAGCTAAACAATATTGAAATGATGTGGCCTCTCAATGGCTGTTAATTGAATTTTAATTTTAATTCATCATCCCAGAAATGTAAAAATGATGTTCGATTGGTTTAACAGAGCAGCACAGAAAGTGTTCGAAAAAAACAAAATTTTCAATGAAAACAACAAACACGAAATTGCACTAACATCTTTTCACATGATAATTGCAGTTTGAGCCTCAAAACACATACAGAGTTATAGAAATAGACCAGGCTTAAACATAGAAATAATGAAAAACTAAAAAATCCAAAGTAAAACAAAACAATTAGTGGCGCCAACAGACAGAAAAAAAAAAAACAAAAAAAAAAAAAAATGGAAAAACAAAAACAAATTAAAATCATAAAAAGTTTAATAAAAAGAAATCGTTTAATTTAACCACAACACGTTGAGTTTTTAAAGCAAAAAAAAAGTGCACGTAATACAAAAAAACTGTGAGGAAGTGAAAACGCGCGCTATAAAATTAAACTGATCAACAACATGGCTCAAAATGTTATAGCCAATTTTCATTGTTGCTGCAACAAATACCAAAAGTAATGATGTAGGTACTAAATAGTGTAACTTTATTTAACCAATAATGGCAACACTCTTTGCTGAAATGAGCGGTCGGTGGGAGGTGGTGAAGTTGATTTCAAAAAATTCGCACATAAGTTACGAGCTGATTACTACCGCGGATCGTTTGCTGATGCTGTAAATAAATTGTTGCCAGCATAAAATTTAATTGCTGCAACGCTACTCGCAACAGCAATAGCAGCAACAACAACAACTGCAACTTCAAAGTTAAAAAAACACAACAAGGTGCGAAAGTAATTAATGTCGATAATTTATATAAATTGCGTTTTCTCAATCATAATTGGTGGAAAATTGCAAAACATTGATTTTTTGAAAAGTCAAAAAAAATAAAAAAAACCAAAAAACATCTACAATATGTAAGCAGTGTTGGTAAACGTGCGAAATTGATTTAGTCGATATTATGCAAAAGTTTATGAAAAATCGCTTGAAGAAAGTGAAAGTGAAAATTTCTCAAATACAAGGTTGGGAAGAATAATGCAAATATTTCATGCCGATCGTAACCAAAATTGGCTTTACCATCTCGAATTTTTGCTGAAATTTGGTACATGGTTTCATTTCCGATCAAAACCAATAAAAAATGCCCAAAAAAAATTTCTACGATCTACTTTTTTGTACGGTGTCGAAAACTCAATTTAGGGTAAACTCAAAAGATGTGACACTCCTTGGTGATATGGCACCCTCAATGATATGGTACTTTTAGTTGATATGGCACCCCAAGATGATATGACACCCCTAGATGATATGCCAACCCCAGGTGGTGATATGGCACCCCTTTCAATTTCAATACTTGCAGCTTTCATAGCATTTACATATGGACACAGTTTAGTTCAGCTGCTCGAGAGTTACAGCCACCCTAACCTAACCTGCTCGGTGTTTATCGGAAAGGAGAAATGGCACCCCGTTACTGCGGGTGATATGGTTCTGGTGCCATTAAGTTATCAAGTTATCTTTTCCTTTAAAACCTATCTTTTATTTTTATTAATTGGGGTAAATATAAGAAACCGGAGTTTGAGAATGGTATGCCTGTTGGCTCTGTTGTATACATGGGACAAAAATCAGCTTATGTCACTAGCGGTTTGTTTTTTAAGTGGCTTAAAAATCATTTTGTTTGTAGAAAGCCAAGTGGAAAAGCTCTTCTTCCCCTCGACGGTCACTCTTCACATTGCATCTACATATTGAAAACGGTAGTCTTATGTTTACCACCACATAAGTACAACTCGATTTCTGCCTGCATTTGGATCAGTGATAACCAAACTCAATACTACCGCGTTTTATCAATGTATAATGCTCATTGAAAGCTTTTATATTTTGCAAAGGCTGCAAGCAAGTGACGCAGATCTGTACAACTACTGACACAGTTGAACGCTTATCCATGAGTAAATATGAATACGGAAAGCTTTACCCACAAAAGCTCAAGTGCCCATGGGCATAAGCTTTGGATATCACTGCTTTAGATTCATCATTTTTTAAGCCTCTCAAAACGTATTACTATGCATCATGTAATTTGTTCGTCAAAAACAATCCAACGAGGAAAATATGACGCCTACTATTTGGTCAGATATTGTTTGAAACATGGACCAAAGCACCAAATGTTTCTAACGGTACTTCTGGATTTTCATCTACTGGGATTTATGCTTTCAATCCAAATAAGATTCCAGATCATGTCTTTTGAGAGGATTGCATTGAAGAAAATTTTAGTCTCCAAGACCCTACCGCCCCGTTTAAGAAAAAGTACCTGGAGACCGATCCCTGCTCGGTCAACAATCTAATCTTATTATTTTAGTCGATGTTTTTATTCATAGCTATTTTTTGTTATGAAACTTGTATCTTTTCACTTCTAACGGTCATGCTTTCAAAATGATAAATAAACCGATGAGAATAATAATAAGAAAAAACTCGGAAAGCATCGAATGGTATAGAAAAATATCAAAAACTCAAATTTTTTTTTGGCGAAATAGAATGCCCTAAAATAAATAAATGGGATATGCCACGCACCCAAAATATTTTGTCTTTTGTATGGCGGCTGAAATATCTTATCTTCAAAGGATCATAACTCGGAAAATAAGAATCCTATTGGAAAACTCTGAAAAGATATTTGGATAAGGAAGAGTGTAACTATCCGATGCTATTAATAAAAAAGAATTTCGCCTTTTCTTGTAGCTACGCTGTAAGACTGAACACAGCGTTTTCTTCAACTTCAAGCAAGGATATTTCAAAATCCTGCAGGTATAGTGACAGTTCTGCTGATGAAGACGGATTTAGCGTCAAAAAGTACATAAGACTGCATATAAGAATTAAACAGTTCATTCCATTTTTTTTTTGTGCCTGAGTTATTAACAAAAATTTTTATTTTGATAAAAAAGTGGGCGTGGCAATTATTAAACAAAGCCATCTTTTTATTATGCTTTAGATCCTTCTGATCCAGATTCGCATACCAAATTTCATCAAAATATGTTGTATCATTTGCGAGAAACAGCATTTAATGTGTTTTACTTGTATGGGAGGTTCCACGCGCACTTTCGATATTTTGCCTACTTTTAGGTCGTAGGTGCCTAATAGCAAGTAGACTCCCTACAGTTAAATTCAGAAAGATTGCTTTAGTAGTTTTCTTTTTATAGCGCAATATATTTTTGTGGGCGGTGCCACGCCCTTGAACGAGTTTTCCCAATATAATGGCATATGACACATTAATACTTGTTTAAAGAGGTAACAGATCCTAAATTTTCATCAAATTTACCGGAGTCGTTTTCGAGTAATATTGAATCAAATTTTTCAAGGGTTAAAAAGTGGGCGTGGCACTTAATCGATCCCGCCCACTTTTCGTTTGTTACAAGATATTATTAAGCAGTACCTTCGTACCAAATTTCATTAAAATACCTTGTAACATTTGCGAGAAATAGCATTTAACGTATTTTGCTTGTATGGGAGGTTCCACGCGCAACGGCGATATTTTGCCCGCTTTCAGATCAGAGATGGCTTATAGCAAGAATGCTCCCCACAGTTAATTTTAGAATGATTACTTTATTAGTTTTCTTTTTATACCGTATTATATTTTTGTGGGCGGTGCCACGCCCTTCAACGAGTTTTCCCAATATAACGGCATATCACATATTAATACCTGTTTGCTGAGGTAAAATCTCCTAAATTTTCATTAAAATCTTTGGAGTCATTTTCGAGTAATATTGAATCAAAATTTTCAAGCGTTTAAAAGTGGGCGTGGCACTTCTTCAATCCCGCCCACTTTTTGTATGTCACAAGGTATTATCAAGCAGTACCCGCCTACCAAATTTCATTCAAATACCTTGTATGGTTTGCGAGTTATGACCAAATCAAATTTAAAACTTAGGGCGGTGCCACGCCCCCTGGTGAGCATTTACAAAGTTCAAACCTAGCTCATTCTTCATTGTATGCTAGTATCTAAAACTGTTCCAAGTTTGTTTAAAATCGCTGTACCCGTTTTCGAGAAAAAGTTTTGCCCGTTCCGAACAAACATACATAAGTACATAAGTACATAAGTACATACAATTTTATCTCGTATAAGAAGAGAAGATAATTTTTTTTTTTTACATAGTTTCTTAATTACACTGGTCTACACGATTTTCGACTGGAGCAACCAAATAGTGTTCCTAGGGTTATTTGGTGCGCTGAATTCGAATCTGCAATCGGTTTTTCTCTATCAGGTCAGGTTTTCGAAACACAATAACACATTTTTTTATTTGAAAATGTTTAACAACTCAAAAGTGAATGGCAGTGTTTGAACATCGTTTGTATGTTGTCGGGTCCGTTTCATGTATAAAAGTCCAGCAATAGTCTTCCAGCATACTTTTGTCCCAAAAAATACGTTATGAATTTTTTGTAAATTTTGTTTTTTTTATTTATTAATGAGTAGTATAACGAACATAAATACCCCTTTATAAAGAGAACTAGACTAGATGGCGCATTTCTGGCGTCAGATTTGAATTCAGCGCACCCAAATTACTTAAGAAACATCATCCTCTTCTCCAGTCGAAATTTTTTCGAAATTTTTAGACCAGTGTTATTTTAATATTTTGCCATTAAGCCAGGTAAAATTAAATGCAAATTTTTCAATAAAACGCTTTACAACACTAAATACAGCTGAAACCACTCATATGCAATTTTAATAAAACACAATCTGAAACTCTGATCTCAGATTTTCATGCTGATTGTTGGCCATACAAAATAATTGCAGTTTTAAATTCAATTAGATTTTGAGTGAACAGAAAAAAAAAAAGCAAACGACTTACATTTAAAATCATGTAAGAAGTGTTTACTTACGAGTATTGCGAGTACTTTATGTGTACAACATCAGCAGCAGCAACAGCAACATGTAAATTGTTGTCTTCATTTCGTTTGTTGCAACAAACAACCTGCAATTTTCTACATAAATTTTCATGATTTTTAATTTGATTTTTACGAATGCGGCGGCGTCGCAGCTTCGCGCGCTCATTTAGCAGCTGTTAATTGGTAACGCGCATGCGAACCGCCAACGCCAACAGCCAACACTGCGCGTGCATTCGGAAGTGTGTGATTGCTGTGTTGTTATGTTGTTATGATTGAAACAGTTGTTATTTCTACTGTTAATTTATGCGTCTTGTTACTATGTTACCATATCAGTAAATTTGTTTGTTTAGAGATCGAAAATATTGTTATGCATACATTTTAAGTATTACTCTGATGAGCTATGTGGGTGATTCTCCGAAAAATGTACCTTTGGCCCGAAACTCAAAACCATGTTTTATTTTAGAACAAGAGCTTCTATACGACTAGCTTACAAAAAACAAAAAACAAAAGTTCTAAATATTTTACTGTGAAATTATAACAACGTGTTAAAAAGTCATTCTCCCTGCTGTCCACAGCCACTTCTTAGTGTACTTAATTTGCGCGTTTCGCATATAACTTTATTTTCTAAAAAAAACTCATGCAACAGTGTTTGTGTACGTATTTCAGTTGCTGGTTTTCTGAGTAAACTCTTCGAAAATTTTTTTTTATATTGAATTAATATAAATACATAGAAGTTGGTCCCTCAGTGTTTCTTATTCTAAATGTAAATTTTTTAAATATTGAATAAAAAGAAAACTAAAAGTGAAGAGAAAGAGAAGACTCAGTGCTTTTTCAGCTCAGTCAGTTTTGGTTTTTCGATAGTGAGTGTAGTGAATTTTTTTTTTAAATGTTGAAAAATTTTGTTAAGAACGAAAGTATGTGTCATTCTCCATGTCAGTTTTTTATATTATTAAACATGTTCTTTTACCTTTATGTACTTAAATCAATAAATATTTTGAGTGGCTAACCACCAGTTTCAACTTTTTTTAAAAATAATTCCTATTGTTATTGTGATATTATTGATTTTTCAAAATTTTGTCATTCTTCCGTATAGTAATCCTCCCGCCAAATTTAATACGGGAGAATGGTTCTCTTACAAGACGTTGTTGTTTATTGTTTGTTAAAGTAGTTTTCCTTTATATGATGAGGAGCTGGGGGTATAAACCTCGCGACGCTCCAATATAAAATTTTAGGGTTGCCACCTGGTGATTTTCGAAAATCTTTTATGATTCTTACTTTTTATTTAATTTAGTCAAAAATTAAAATTTTTGCTTTCAGAAAAGCTCAGATAAACTATTGAAAAATTGTACAAAAACTTTCTGTGTTGCCACCCTGTTTTTTTTTTTTTTGTTAGTTTTACTTAAATCATATTTCGGTTCGGTTGCTGTCAAAAATTTAAATTTAAAAGATTTAAGCAAAATTTTCGAAAACAATCATGTGGCAACCCTAAAAATGTATGTTGGCTTTTTAAAAAGATTATTTAAGCATTTTTAGACTGAAATTTTAATTTAATTTGTTAAATATATTGCTTAAGCAAAACTTAAAAAAATAACATTTGGCAACCCTGAAATTAAGGTCACCATATCGCCACCTCAATACTACAACTAGGTAACTTACATTTTCTTGTTTTGAGATAATTCAATTAAAAGAGTTTTAGAAATTTGAATTTGCGCTGATTTTCGACTTTTCTTGTTTGGTTTTTTTCTTATAACCTTTCAATGTTGCCACTTTTGAGAACTTTGGAAGAAGAGGACTGTGCACCAAGCCATGAGGAATATCATCGGTCACTTATCCCAAGTATGACAATTCCGAGTTACCTAGTTGTAGTATTGAGCTGACGATATTCAAGAATAAACAAAAACGATAGCACTGTTTACATTTGAACGAAAACTTAAAATAAAACTCGTCAGAAGTTGATTTAGTTTTGTTTGGTAAATCACATGACTTACAGCGAGATTTAGAGCTTAAACTCCAGATAGCCGTAAATCAACTCATAAATCTCCAGTGCAAACGTAGTGGAAGAAACTGTTTACAGCTTGAATAGTAAAATTGTAATTCCAAACTGTGCCTTTCAATTGTCGCGACTCAAATTGAGTTAGCCTTCAAGAAGTACAGTGTTTGGGATAAATCAAATGAAAACTCAACAAAAAAACATAGGAAAGAACGGCTTACAAGTGCATATCTGCATAGTAAAAATTTTAGTTTAAAAGCAAAAAGTATTTATATAGAACAATGCCAAAAATTGTATTAGTTTTAAACTATTTTGGAATAAATTTTATACTTTTCTGGTATAAATTTCAAACTTTAGGGATTTAATAACGAAAAATTTTAAAATCAATACTTAAGGGAATTAAAAGTAAGAAAAGTAAACTATAATTTTTTAGTGTGTACATATTAGAATCCAAGCCTACATACAGCCACTTTTTTATCTTTTAGTTTGCTCAACATCACTTGTGATTTCTACCTCACAGGCGTGTATTATTAAAATCGCATTAGAATGATATTCGAGCAGATGAAGAAAGGCTTGAAAAAAAGGTACTGCATACTTAAAAAGGTAGTAAACCGGCACAAAGTAAAAGAGCTCATTTTATTGCATTTCAACTGTAAAATAAAAAAATAAAAAAGAATCAAGTTGTGAAAAGAAACAATTAACGAGCTACGATCATAATCAGAATCACAATCAAAAGAATAATGGATATACATATGTAGGATTATATTGTTATCAAAGAGATAGAGGAGTAGGAGGAGGTGGTAACACAACAAAGAGTAGAAGTCATCGGGCGTCATCCGGCGTCATCAACGCATCAAATGTCCGTCCACGAATGTATCCGCTTCCACTCACTCATAATTCTCAGCCTGAAAGTGATCTCTCTCTAGACTGGCCTGGTCTGCTCTGCTTGCTATTATTGATGATCACTTTAGGGCATTTTCAAGCTTTTTTCATATACTGCCTGAATGACTGACCGAGTGGTTGGCGGTGCTATGGTGATGGTGTATGTAGCCTTAGGGGTAAAAATCATGGTATATCCTTTTTTAAAATTTAAATTATGACGCCACTTAACATTTATGACTCTTGATTCTACGCCGCGGCATAATTTTGCAATGCCATATGTGATCTTTTCCGAACGCTCTCGTTGGATGTGAAGAACGTTATGTTGTAGATCTTTGCCTAAACGTCATGTCGGCAAATTCATTCAGAAATTATGTATGCCCTGTTTGGGTAGTGGTTGGTGATGGTGGTGGTGGGTAGTTGGTGAAATCGCAGTCGGTTTTCTTTTGGACTAATGCATTAAACCACACACACGGACGGGTGTATCTGATGATGCCGGATTGGCAAAAAAAGAGTCGTTCATTTA
This sequence comes from Calliopum simillimum, assembly GCA_951812925.1. Taxonomy (NCBI): domain Eukaryota; kingdom Metazoa; phylum Arthropoda; class Insecta; order Diptera; family Lauxaniidae; genus Calliopum; species Calliopum simillimum. Next base: position 25,431,342 of record OX638368.1, read on the forward strand.
AATATGCACAGATTAATTACCACTACTTGCAGCATTTTATTAATGACCTGCGCGTTGCAATTAAACGTAATCAAATTAATCTTTAACGCTGGAATATTCATATGTCTGTATGTAATTTTGTATCCATATGTGTGGGCTACAAAAATGGTGCTTCGAAATTTTGTTAATTTTTTTTTTAAATATCGATTGCTGTTGCAATGAAAATCATAAGTTAATTTGAATTGCTTTGAAGCACCTTTATACAGGGTGTATTGCATAAGGTCACGAAGCTTCTGGGAGGTCATAGAGATATCCTAGACTAACAAAAAATTGCACCTGAGAAGGGAGGGGTCTAAAATGTACGCCTGAAGAGTTATTAGGTTAAAACTGATTTTCTGAGTTGCTTAAGAAAAAATATTCTTGGATCACACTATGGTTTTAAAGAAAATTTTTTTAAAGCAGACTTTTAGCTAATAAAACTTAGCTAATGAACTTTCTAAAAGTATATATGGTTTATAAGGCTTTCAAAGTTGATATTTTGAATTTTTTTTTTTTTTAATTTTTGACTTTGGCGGCCATTTTAGTATCAAAAAACTCCTATTAATATACTCTTTTATAATTTTTTTTAGAATTCTCGATACATTTTCTTTAATTCGGTAGCACATTTGTCATACCAACTTTTTAATGTGTGGTCGGAAAAAAATACTTTTCTATGTAACACATGGGTTACTCGCACTTTTCTTTATCTACTAGAGCCTTCAAATGGATTGTTGTTGAAAGAAGAATTTTAAAAAAAACAGTGTTTGTTAATAGGACCTTTTTCATACTAAAATGGCCGCCAAAATCATAAAAAGGAAAAAAAGTTTGAAATATCAACTTAAAAGATCCAGAACTTTGCAAAATCCTTTTAAGCCCTTTAAACTAAATACACTTTTGCAAAACCCATACAGTTAGCTAAAAGTTTTATGTAAAAAAAGTTTACTCTAAAATGCTAAGGTGACTCAAGAAAATGTTTTTTCTAAAACAACTCAGAAAATCAGTCTTAACCCTATAACTCCTCAGGGGTACATTTTAGACCCCCCTCAGGTGCAATTTTTTGTTAGATTGGAGCTTCGTTGCCTAATGCGATACACCCTATATAGTAATCTCCTGCGAATTTCCTCGATGATTCTCGTAAGTTTGTTCATACTAAAAACGTAGAAGAATTTCCTCAACGATTCTATTAAGTTTGTTCGCACTGGAAGCACTGGAATTTCCTCAACGATTCTATTAAGTTCGTTTGCACTGGAAGCATTAAATAATTTTCTTGATAAAAGGAAACGCTTCAGTCACTTAGTAATTTCGTTCGCATTAGAAACGTAGAAATAAGAGACACCTCAATGATTTCAGCAAGTTTCTTCAAACCGAAAACGTAAAAAAGATTTCTCGATGATTCTAGTAAATTTGTACACAATAAAATCTTAAAAGAATATCTCGATTATTCACGCAAGTAAACCACACTGAAAACGTGAATGAGTTTCTAGTAAGTTTCTTGTTGTAAGTTTGATTCATGATTGTTGTAAGTTGGTTCACATTGGACTCATAGAAAAATATTGTTCTCGATGATCCTTTGAAGCTTGTTCATACTGATGTCTTAGAAAAAAAAGATGCTTCTCAGTGATTCTAGTAAGCTTCTTCAAATCAAAAACGTAAAAAAGTTTTCTCAATGATTCTAGTAAGTTTGTTTACAATGAAATTGTTAAAGAATTCCTCGATTATTCCCATAAGTTTGTTCACACCGAAAACATGAAAGAGTTTCTAGTAAGTTTCTTCAAAGTGAAATCCTCCTCGATGATTATAGTGGTTTTGGTCACACAGGCTCCTCAGTGACTCTTCTTAATTTTTTTCATATTGGAATCATAAAAAATTTTTCATGATGATTCTAGTAAGGTTGCTCAATGATTCTCGTAAATTTATTCACATCAAAAACGTAAAAACTTTCCTCGATGATTCACACTGAAATCGTAAAAGACTTTAGTACTACTTGATGGTTAAAGTATGTTTTTTCACACTAAAAATCGTAGTAAAATTTTTTGGAGAAAAATCGTAAAAGAGTTTTCTCGATGATTCTAGTAAGTTTGTTCATACTGAATCTATTATGTTTGTTCGCACTAAAATATCTTAAACACCTTGTCCTAAATACTTTGATTATCTATTTCTTCTACTTAATATACTTAGTTTGACAATTAGACTATTTTGAATTTATCTTCTCGGTAGTAGTTTTGGTACTTAAGAACTCTTCTTTTGCTATGAATCGTACAAAAAAATCATCACCGTTGAATATGATCTTTAGATAAAAATTTTATCTCTCTTCATAACTCTTACGAGTTTTGTATTTCTCTTCCTAAGTGATGTGCGGCAATTGGTTGGGCGGTCTTCGGATAATGTGTCCCATACACTGCTAACTGTGTGGTTTCGTATCATCTAGCCATTTTTGATTAAAATAACTTCAAATGGTTCAGATTGACATAAGAGCCTCCTGCTGTAAAGATGGTCAAAGTAGTTGGCTGATACAGGATTTCAAGGATATGTTTCTGTCATCGTTTTTGGGTTTTGAGTTTTTTTCCAGACAATTTGTTACTTTTACTGCTGCAGCTGTTTTCGAGAGACAGGAATTTGACTTGAGAATATAAGTTTTTTAATCATTTCCACTTAGTTTCCAAGACCAAGCAAACCTCCATTTTACTAGCTAAAACTAAATGTTCCGCCAAAATGGGCAATAACATAAAAGATTTTTGCTTTACTTTTAAATGTTAACATAATGAATAATGTGTTTTTGTCCATTTGCGCTTATCATCCCCCCCCCCCCCCCCACTTAATTACATTTCGTAGCCCCTGACAAAGTAAAGTGAAATTATGAATGAACTTTGAGAGACTCAGCACAAACCATCGTCACCATCAGATTAGCAGGCAACAACAAAAGTCAGTCCACTCACTGTTTTTGTCCGTCCACATGAGCAGGTACCCAAAGTATCATTGATTTAATTGCTCATCATTTCCTGGTTTTATTTTGATGTGGATCTGATAGTTTCTTTTCTTTTGTTGATTGTTTAGCCGCAAGTTAGCGCCGTCGCGCAGCCGCATAGCCCCGTTCAGTCAACTGATCATGGTGATGGTGGTGCGTCCGTCATTCATTCATTTATGTCTTTGTACTCAAATGTACACATATGTATGTATGTATGTTTATGACTGACTGCAAATTATAATCTTGGGGGGAGCACACGTTGATGAATACAACAAGTAAACAAAAATTCAAAAATGATGGATTAACCCATTCAGCGGGTCTTCCAAAACAATAAAAAAATGAATTCATTCAAGTAGCAGCAACTCCAGCGGTTAGGCAATTATTATGTCGTCGTCATTTCTAAGATTCTATTTAATTTTTTTCTGATTTTTCTAATCGTTCTACTGTGTTTTTGTTGTATATTATAACTATTTGTTGTAATTTAATATTCTCTAAGTCTTAACCTATATAGACTTTGTTTGATATTCGATGGAAATTAAACCCAAATCAATTTTGTATTTTCGGTATCTAAGTATTTGTTTTTGACTTTTCAGTGGCACAAAGATTTAATTTGTAATTTTTCTTTTCTTCTTTTCAGGCTTTAAATGGATTTCTAATGATTCTCACATGCGAGGGTGAAGTCTTCTTTGCAACGCACAGTATCGAGAGTTATCTGGGTTTTCATCAGGTAAGCGTTTTGTTTAATGTGCCACCACCATTAAATGTTTTTATGAATGAACATATGGTATTTTGCTCAAAGCATTATGTTTCCTAATGCTTCTACATAATATTTTTGCCAATTGTCTATGGCGATTTTTAAATGTTACTGATCGTGTATGGAATTTGAGGCACATTCTACATTCGTGAAAACTACTGTATAGGTCATGCTTCTAACCATTTGGACAGAATTCTTTGTTTAAACATAAACTGTTATGAAACAAATAAAAACTTGAATCATAGACAAAGACCTAAGTAACACAGTCCTTGAACGGTTTTTCAATCTAGGTATTTGCAAACGATGAAGTGTGTTTGGGACGTCCTATTTACGAATTTTGCTAGCAGAGTAAATTTATTTGTACTGAAAATTCTATATCAAATATTTAAAGTTACAAATACAAAAACAATGTTGAATAGATATAGGGGAGATGTGTGTACCTTGGTCCGAGTGTACCTCGGTCCAAGTGTCGGTTGCCACTTAACAGTTGCACGTGTACGATAATGTTCTTCTATGGAATTTCCCAATCATACCACTGACTGATATTAGTAGACTTTAGACCGTCAAGCTGTATGCGTGTGTACAAAGTGACGGAAAAAGTGTTTTTGGTGTGTAAAAATTAGTTTTTGGAGTAAACTACGAAACATTTTGTAAGAAACTTACTTAAAATATTTCAGTTTTGCAACATCAGGAAGGAAATTTAGTTATTATTTTAAGCTTTTAGTGTGTTTAAGATGTATTTTCATTGATATATGTTATGGGTGTCGACAGTTTTTAAAACATGCGGTCTGTGTGTACCTCGGACCTATGCTTATTGACCAGCGAGAATTTTTCCATGGGCAACCAGGAAGCCATAATCGCCTTTTAATATAATATTATTATTATTATTTACGTGATTAATGTATTTATTTGCAACCATTTTTGTTTAATTAATTGTTTTTTCTAAATGGGCTTTTTTGTGTTATAATTTTTGTTTATGATTATTTTTTTTTTTTAATGTAAAAAATGTTACTTTTGATTACATAATATATGGTTCTTTCATAATTTGTTACCAATATACAATGTACTCTCTTTTATTTTTGATAGTCCAAGGCACACTTACATGGTGTACCTTGGACCGTTTGAGATTGGAGCAGAAAAAGTAATATTTCTACTCAATAGTAGGTAAGACATAGAAATATCATTGTCACGTCGTTGGATGCTGCAAGCATTGTGGAAATATAACTTAATCAAAAAACTAAAGAAACTTTTTTGGAAAATCCAGCACATTGTGAAAACTGAAAAGCGGACCAAGGTACACACATCTCCCCTACGTAGGCTGCTATAAATATTTCTGGCCTAGGCAACATTAAGTGTTGCCAGGTGCAATCTGACATTTCCATTGGAAAGTTTGACATTTCTTAGCACAAACGTACTCACAACGTTTTGATGTACAAGTGCTATTTGTTTTTTTTACAGTGAGTTAAGAAAATCAATTTTTCCATTGATAATTTAAGAGATTGCTAAATTATGGGGTTTCCAACGAGAACAAACGTTTTTTACAACGTTTTTTGGAACTAATGTGCAAGGATGCCTCTATCTCTCAATATGCCACATGACGATCTTGCATTATCAGTTCATGCACTGTATCGATGTTTTGTGGCACAACAACTGATTTTGGACGACCTCCACGAAATTCGTCTTTGAGCGAAATATATATAGAAGCCCACGTACTACATACATAAGGAACAAAGTATTTTAAGTAAAGTAATAACTCGATTTTCAACACCCCCACTCGAATTCTTAATTTACCAGTCCCAAATTTTACAGTGTCGCATGTTATTTACTTTTGGCTTTGGAATTCATGATGAACTCCTCAAGGTTTTTGATTCTGCGACGATCTCATCAATTTTACTGACCTCATCCACCACTTCATTTGATTCTCCACAGGCTGATGAGAATGATTCTTCGTTATATTGATTTCATTTTCTTTTTCTGGTTCTTCAGCATCACAGCTTACATCCCCCCTTCGTCCGTTACCTCTGCAATTCTATCAGAGTCAGGAATTACTCTATCGCTATTTACAGAACGATCTATACATTCATGTGCAGCCTTACCTTGACCAGTTTGCCTGTGCCAGAATAAATTTTGTTTTTTCCACGAGGGTTTTATTCATTCGTTCTGCTATCCCATTCTATTCAGGGTTATATATGCAACAGTAGACTGAGGAATTTTCATTTCATTGTTCATATTTCTTCCATTATCCGAGTGAAATATTCTAACCTCTTGCCTGTTTGATTTTCAACAAACATAGTTTTTTTTTCTATCAAGTCAGGTTTCTAAGCTATACTTACTTCAAAATAAAAAAAACCGGTTTTAACAACACTTACGGTACCATAAACATAATCTTCTTCATTACCGTCTTACTTTTCCAATTGAGCCATTTCTTTTCGAGTTAGCAGCCGTCCATTCTATTTGACTATTTTCCTTAACAGACACATCAGCAGACTACTTCTGAAATTCGATTTTTATAGACCTACAATATCTAGTTAATGCGGGACGTGGATTTTGTCATCAATTACGTCTTCGGTTATTAATCGAAGTGGAATTAGGCATATTATCAAGGCGGCTGAGTCGTAGGCTTCACAGCTCAGAAGTGCTTGCTTATAAGAACTACTTATGTCTCGAAGATCCATCAAATTCCCATTTAGAGATCAAGAAAATTTTATTCATTAGACCATCATTAAGTACGTCCCGAAGACAGAATCAATGTAAGGCATAAACGTATTACAGTGTGATCTAACAGAGATTGTAACCGGTTTCTGAAATTATTAGAATTGAACCGTTTTATAAGAGGGAAACTTTTCAAGGGCGCTCCTTCTTTTCACATCATACTGCTCACGAGATAGTTCATCTCCTTTCGGGGTAGATAATGCATCTTCTGCTTATAAAGAATGTTTTGGTTTAAGAGATTTTTGAAAAGCTTCTTGGTAAAGTTTAGCATGCTGTGGATGTGCTGGAAATATCTTTTGAAACTTTTGAGGCTTGAACTTGACCTTTAGCTCGTGAATTCATACAAATAGACTAAACCAATGTTGAAGTACAATTTGAATCACGGAACTGTTTAGTCATATATCATTTGCTGTTTCCGAAGAGTCTTCAAAAGGAGTTACCTGCCGGACGCGATTGACACCGCATATGGGAACGAAATTGAAATTTCGAGCCAATTATTTTTTCCTCTATTCTACACAGTACCAACCATCCATTTTTGTATATTGTGCCTTGAAATTAGATAATTTCCATCAGCTCTTCCAGCTCCTTTAACAAAAGAGCGTATTGCTAAAAATAATCCTTTCCAGAACTATAAGTTAGGTTAGGTTAACGCGACAGATGGCAGTTGCCATCATAACTTAGGCCACGATTAGGCCCATTGTACACCGGATATATAACTTCGTTGTTAACCTATGTGAACCATTTAGAAATTTTTATTAACTCCAAAATGAATTTAGGACTCTTTTGAGCTATATCTTCAAGAGAGTCGAAGGAGTGACTTTCGAACATTTTGTAACGTCGGTTAGCCAACGCTTGGCATTTACAAAGGAAATGAAAAATGGACTCTTCGACGTTAGGATCTTTACAACTTTTACAAAGATCTCTACGCCCAATCTAGAAGCGTGTCTGCCTGTAAAAAAGTGCCCTGTAATGACACCAATTAAAGTTCTGAGGCTTTGCCTATCTAATGTAATAAATCTACGTGTTCCGTTAGCGTCATACAGTGGCCATATTGCCCTCGACGTAAAACATGTAGTTAAGTTTTACCATCTAAAATAAGCCCACAAGATACATTTCGAGTCAATGTTGTTCCAGAACTATACATAATGTTTAAAAGTTCTTGTCTCGTGACGCACAAAAAAAAAAAAACTTTTAATATAATTTTTACTCCAGTAAAAACTTTAAGTAATTAGTACTAAATTTTAGACATAAATTATATTACCTTATACAACCAAACATTTGCTTAATATACAAATTTTATGTCTTTTCATCATATGGGCCAGTAGTGCAGAGGATATGTTTCTATCCATCACATGGACGGTCCACGGTTCGAATTCTTATGCAGTCAGTTCGGTTTTTTTTTTTTTTTTTTTTGAACTTGACAATAAGGTTAATATCACTTAAATTGTTTCAAAAAAATTACTAGACTGCAAGGTAATTCGAAAATTCTGAATTTGACTAAAAAAGTAAGGTAAAATTTACTTCAGTGGGGAGTTGTCACTATTTTTACTTGAATTTCTGGTTAAACTTATTAGAAATAAAGTAGTACGTACTATTTTTTTTCTCCGTTTAGCTACGACTTTTAAATCCAGCTCATAAGTAATTATTTCTTGGATAGTCGGCAATTTAAGTTTTGACCAGGGTCACAACGTTTGTATAGGAAATCAACGGTTTCTAGTGGCATTCTTGACCAACTGTTACTAACTCTAAAGAGAAAGAAACTTCCAAAAGTTACAAGCGATACCAACTACATTTTTAATTACAAAATAATTTAATGGATTCATTCCTACTTACACACATTGTACTAACTACTAAGTTCAATAAATCCCCCCCTCCCCTTTCCTTCTGTGAACCCCATTAAGCACAAAACTTGTTGCATTACCAACGCATTTAATTGAGTTGCCAATAAATGGGAGTAGTAGAAAACCGATTTACACATTTACAACTAAATTAAAAAGTGAAAAAATAAAGAAACCTACGCGCAGACGCAATATTTAAGTAACCAGAACAGGTCGGTAAGTAACAGCAGCACGCCTAAATCATCCCAAAACATGTTGCTGCAAATTTACTCGCATACGCGCAGATATAAAGTAAATGAACAAAATTCACTTTTTTTTCTTGATGTAGAGAATGTGAGGTAGTTGGGCCCAGGAGGTGCTCAAAAACAAATACAATTCAATTCAATTGATGTGGATATTTCGATATTAGGATCAACTGAAACAACAACAGCAATAACTATTGAACAAGTTAATTCACTGACTGCTATAAGGGGGCATATAAAGGGTGTGCCGAATAATATACGAAATATACCTACTTTTATTGAATTGTATCCACTAAAAGGTTTAAACGATACGTTAGAGTTTCTTGGCTAGACTCTGACTTTGTTCTGCAATATATTCTATATATATATAGCGCATTATACCACTGTACCTTACCAAATTTGCTTTTAGTCCAGCGTGGCTTATCTTCTTCTTATATGTTCTCTTTAAAGTTCAACCTCTGTTCGAGCTTTCTCCTGTACTGCATACAAATATGTCTCATTATCTCGTTTGTTATTTGTTCTTTCGGAATTTCGAACTAGAATAGTCTTGGAAATCAACACCCTTAGAATAATTGTCGAGCAATCATGTGAGTGGCGTACTGCAGTTCAACTTGTCTTCGTAGACTATAGTACTGCCTTCGACAATGTCTCCAGAGAAAACATCTAGGGTTCACTGCAGCGAAGAAGTATTGCCGCAAAGGCCATAAACTTAGTACGTGCAAAATATGAAGGCTTTAAATGCTGTGTTTTACATAACGGGTTGTTGTCACCGACATTCACCACTAATTCAGGCGTACGGCAGGGGTGTTTACTATCGCCATCTCTCTTCCTTATCGTTCTTGACGATATCCTAGATAAAGCTCTTAATAAAGCCAAAAGGGGTATCCAATGAAACTTTACCGAACATCTAGAAGATCTCGACTACGCTGACGATATTTTCCTCTTATCGTCCAAACACTCAGATATGCAAAGCACAACATGGAATCACAAAAGGCCGGCCTAAAAATCAACGTATCCAAGACTAAAAGCATGAAGCTAAACGCAAACAGGAATGACATCACGTTAAGAGCTGGCAGTGGTGACATTGAAAACGTCGACAGCTTCAGGTATTTAGGTAGCATTATCTCCATGGATGGTGGAGCAAAAGAGGATATCAACTCAAGAATAGCAAAAGCAAAAGGCGCGTTTGCCCAACAGAACAAAATATGGTCTTATTCCGTTACATCCACCAAAACAAGAGTGCGCATCGATTTTGTTATATGGCTGCGAAACATGGCTTGTTACTGAACAACTAACGAACAAGCTGCAAGAATTCGTCAACAAATGCTTAAGGCGTATACTAAAGGTTTGGTGGCCTCGCACTATATCAAATGCCGAGCTACATCAAAAATGCAATCAGAAGACTAAAGCAAATGAGGTCAAGCTGCGGAAATGGAGATGGATTGGTCACACTTTCCGCAAACCACTCAGCGAAGTTTGTCGACAGGCTCTTGAGTGGAATCTACAAGGCAGTAGGGGACGTGGTAGACCCAAAACCCACTGGAAAAGGTCGCTGGAAAAGGAAATACAAGAATTGGGATCGCAACAAATGAAAACGTCTCATATTGGCCCTATGCTCCTCCTAAGAGTTAAAGGAGAATACATAGTCTTGGAATACTCAATTCCATAGTGTGAAAGAACTATAGTGTGAACTTATCATTATTGCCTTGGACAATGTAATAAACGACCAGTTCCTCTTTGCTACTTACAAACCAAGCTGGGTCAAGTTGTTTGTGTGAAAAAAAAGACCAAGCGCCTGGCGGAAACGTTTTCTTAAAAGAAAATGCTTCTTCACCTCACTAACAATATCATTTTGAGATGACTTGTGATATGAATTGTTGCCACATCCACCGTACTTGTCTGACCGAGTTCTCCGAAACTTTGTTCTGTTCCCCAATTCAAAAACAAAGATCGAAAGTTAAATATTTACCTCAAGTGAGCAGGTTATCGCCGAGACAAAAGTCTGTTTCGAAGAGTTTGACAAATAGTATTTTTTTGGAGATGTAAAAGAAATGGCACAAACGCTCGGAAAAAAATCTCGATCTGCATAGTATGCTCTAAATCAAAACACCCTTTATAGCGCTACGCAGCTATTCCTTTCTATTTGTCTCTCCCTCTCTCCCTTAGCAACATGTGTGTACCTTGCTTGTGCAAACAATTGTTGCGCGTTGTAAACATCAGGGAATCCCAAATATCATATGGTGAATGGCGAACTGTGATTCCCAGTATATCGCCCAGTGTTAAAGTCGAGTAGGTTGTGGTCTTAAGAACACAGCTCCGAGTGTCTGCTGTTGCTGCTGCGATTGCGCAATCCTCCCGCTGATCTGATTTTATTTATAGGTTTTTTGTGGCCAAGACAAGTACCCGATGCAGGTTGCTCGCACAATTCATAATTTTTTGTGCGCTGCTGCCCATTGTGTTTTTTGTTTGCATTTTGATATGAATTTTTGTTGTTGTTGTTGGTGGTGTTTTTGTTGCTGTTGTTGTTGTTATTGTTACTTTTGTTCTTGTATCATACGATTGGAATCGTGTGTGTACTTTATTTGTTCAACATAAATTGATTGCCATTTCGATTTGGTATTAGTGTTGGCTACTCTGGTCCTGTTTGTCCATTTAGATCTCTCCATCTGTATTTTTTGGAGAAGCCTCTTGCAAATTGTGTAAATGCCTTTTAATCCGATTCATGTTTTTTGATTTGGAATCAATGTATCCATTCAAATTAATAAAAGAAAAAAATAACAGCAATATGTGATCGTAGCAGCATGGCAAGTGTTGGACTTAATTGAAGTCAGATCGTTGGTGGTGGGTTCATTTCTTTTCGAAGTAGATTTATATAAAAGAATGAAAAGCATTGCATCGTTCACAATTTTACCTGTTATAAAGAACAAATTTGAAGTCTGTCACAATAAAGTTCTTATAGAAAGCTCAGTATCCTTAAGGTTATAAACGACGTTGGAAAATATTGCAAAAGTTCATGTATGTTGACAAATTGGGCTGGCAGACGTCGAAAAATTTTGCTAAAGTCCACGTATGTTGACAAATATGGCAAGCAGACATCGGAAAATGTTGCACACGTTCATGTACGCTAATAAAATTGGATTGCAGACATCGGCAAATATTGCAAAATTCCATATATGTTGTCGAATTTGGATGGCAGATGTGGAAAAATATTAAAAATTAAAAAGTTAAAAATTTGGATGGCAGGCATCGTCGAAAATGTTGGTAAAAACTTGTTTATACTCACATCGGAAAATGTTGCAAAAGTCAACGTATAATGACACATTCCAATTGCAAACATCAAAAGATATTAGAAAAACCCAAGCTCGGATTGCATACATTGGAAAATGTGGCCTATATGTGCATGTTGACGAATTCATTTGGCAGACGTCGAAAAATGTTATAAAAGTCATTGTATATTGTCAAATTTAGATGTCAGACGTCGAAAAAGTCCACGTGCGTCAATAAATTCGGATTGCGGACATCGGAAAATATTGCAAAATTCCATGTATAATGACAAATTTGGATTACAGACATCGATAAATGTTGATAAAGTCCAAATTTGGATGGCAGACGTCGGAAAATGGTGAAAAGATCGTTTAAATTTTAAATTCGGATTGCTGACGTCGAAAAATTTAGCAAAAGTTCACGTATGCTGACAAATTCGGATTGCAGACATCGGAAAATGTTGCGAAAGTCATTGTTAATGACACATTCCGATTGAAGGCATCGAAAAAATTTTGTAAGAGTCCATGTAGACAAATATCGGATAAGAGTCCATGTATGTTGTCAAATTTGGATGGCAGACGTCGAAATCCTTTTGCAAAAGTCCACGTTTGTTGACAAACTATGTTGATAAATTCGGATTACAGACAAAATTCCTTGTATATTGATTACAGACGTTTGAAAATGTTACAAAAGTGTAAGTATGTTTACAAATTCGTAGTTTAGACCTCGAAAAATATTGAAATAGTCGAAATTTGGATGACAATCGTCGGATAATACTGTAAAAAATCATTTATATTGATGAACTCAAATTGCTGACATAGGAAAATGTTGCAAAAGTCTATATAAAATATTGACGAGTTTATTAGGCAGACGTCGAAAAATGTTGTAAAAAACCATGTATGTTGTCAAATTCGGATGGCAGACGTCAAAAAGATTTGCAAAAGTTCACGTATCTTGACAAGGTCCACTTGTATTGGCAAATTAGGATGACAGACATCGAAAAATATTAAAAATTTCCATGTATAGTGGTGAGTTCAATATGCAGACGTCTGAAAATGTAGCAAATTCTAATTTTGTGTACAAACTCGGATGGCAGACGTCGAAAAATATTGAAAAGTTCAAAATTTGGATGGCAGACCCCTGAAACTGTTGCAAAATTTCGTTTATATTGATGAATTCGGATTGCTGACTTTGAAAAATGTAGCAAAAGTCTATGTATGTTGACAAATTCAGGTTGCAGACATCAGAAAATGTTGAAAAATTACATGTATATGGACGAATTAATTTGGCAGACGTCGAAAAACGTTCATGTTTGTTGTCATATTCTGATGACAGACATCGAAAAGTTTTGCAAAATTTCACGTTTATTGACAAAGTCCGGGTATGTTCATAAATTTAGATTGCAAACATCGGAAAATGTTACAAAAGTCCAGGTATGTTCACAAAATCGGAAGGCAGTTGTCGAAAAATATTGAAAAAGTCTGTGTATATTGATGAATTAATTTGGCAAACGATGAAAAATGTTATTATACTTCATGTAAGTTGTCAAATTTGGATGGCAGACGTCGAAAAATATTGCAAAATTTTAAAATTTCATTTTTTGTCATGAATTCAAAAGTCCAAGAATGTTCGAAAACTCGGAAAAAGAACAATTTTGGATGGAAGATGTCGGAAAATATTGTAAAAGTTTGTTTGTATTGATGAATTTGAGTTGCTGCCGTCAAAAAATGGGTCAAACGCCCACTTATACTGACAAATTCTAACTGCAGACGTCGTAAAATGTTACAAAAGTTCATATTTGTTGACAAATTCGGTTAAAGATGTCGAAAAGCTTTAAAAAAATTCGGAATTCGGATGGCAGACGTCGAAAAATGTTGCAAAAGTAGATGTATGTTGTCAAATAGGAATTGTATATGGAAGAAATCTACGTATATTAATAAATTCGGATGGCTGACGTCAAAAAATGTTGCAAAAGCGGAAAAATTTATGAAAATATAAAAAAAAGTTTCAAAAAATTCGAAAGAACCAAAAATTGCTTAAGCATGTGAGGAATGTTAAAACAACATGATACCTTTTTCTTTTTTTTTTTAATAAATAAATAAAATTATGTGGCACAACACTGTTCCAACCGTACACTTCACGTTAACCAAAACATTTGCGTTTCTGTAAATTTATGTCTTAATTTGGCTGCTTGACTGAGATGCGCCCAATATCTATCGACATTCGGGGTTTCAATTTGTTGATCAATGATTTATGCAACGAATTCGCCCAAAATCAATAAACCAAAAAAAGGCAGCAGCAGCAGGCAACAGAAATTTAAATTAAAATCTAAAGCTGCTGCTGATGTCTGAATCTTCTTCTGCACCAAACTGAAATCAACAGCTTCATGCTACAGTGGGCGTCACAAGAATATTTGGCACATTTATCAATTAGAGCGCAAACGCGCGCGCACAGTTGCTCAAAAGAGCATTGAACCTTTGACAGCACTACATACATTTTCTATTCTCATTCTCGTTTTTCCCTTTCAGTCTGACATTGTGCATCAGTCAGTTTACGAACTCGTCCATTCAGAAGATCGCGAAGAACTACAGCGACAGCTTTTATGGAATTCTTTTCTACCCGCGGACATGTCAAGTATGCAGCTGGCAGATACTTTGGCGCCGGACAAGGCGCTCTACTTGGAGCGTAGCTTTACGGTGCGTTTTCGTTGTCTACTTGATAATACTTCCGGCTTTTTACGGCTCGACATACGGGGACGCATTAAAATTCTGCATGGGCAGAATCGTAAAACAGAGGAACCGCCATTGGCGTTATTCGCCTATTGTACGCCATTTGGGCCACCTAGTCTGCTGGAGATTCCACACAAGGAAAATATGTTTAAATCAAAGCACAAGCTGGACTTGTCGCTGGTATCAATGGATCAAAGGTAAGCTATGATAGAGTGTACTAGCGAAATTTTAACTTATTTCTAACGCAGAGGCAAACACATACTGGGTTACTCCGATGCGGAGCTGGTCAATATGGGTGGCTATGATTTGGTGCATTTTGATGATTTGGCTTATGTGGCCAGCGCACATCAGGAGCGTAAGTGCAATCTACTTACTCATTTGAGCTACTCTCACATTTTATGCTTTTACTTTGCAGTGTTGAAAACTGGCGCTTCGGGCATGATCGCTTATCGTTATCAAAAGAAAGATGGTGAATGGCAGTGGCTGCAAACAAGGTACGTATCAACTAAGTTTCAATTTTCGCGTCATATCACTCATAAGATCCCATACCACACTTGCAGTTCCCGTCTGGTGTATAAAAATTCGAAACCCGATTTTGTCATTTGTACGCATCGCCAGCTGATGGATGAAGAGGGTCATGATTTGCTGGGCAAGCGTACCATGGACTTTAAGGTCAGCTACTTGGATACCGGACTGGCTTCCACATATTTCTCAGAGGCTGATCAACTTGTGGTGCCACCAAGTGGTTCGCCCAACTCGCTGCCGCCGCCAGTTACTCCGACAAGGCCAAATCGCCGCTATAAAACGCAGTTACGTGATTTTCTTTCCACCTGCCGGACGAAACGTAAAATGCAGCAGCAACCGCAGCAGACATCACCACTGGGACAGGTTTGCCAATAAAAATTTGCGCATACATAACGCTCCTCTAATGCCATGTTCCATTTAGGTTACGTCGCCCGCTCCAGTTGTCGATTATTTGCCAGATCCTGCAGCCGCTGTGGCTGCTGCATATTCCAATCTTAATCCTATGTATACGGCATCACCATATGCCACCGCAGCGGATAACCTCTACATGAGTCCTTCGGTGCATTCGACAAATTTTTACCCAGTCACAGAGAATCTCTTCCATCAGTATCGTCTGCAGGGTGTCGGTGGCTACTATACTGACTATCATCACACTAGCGCACCCGCATCCGCATATGTAACAAATGGTTTCTTGTCTTACGATGGCTATGCGATTGCGTCGAAAGATGAAAAATGGCAGGATACGGGGAAGTATTACAGTGGCTATAGCAGCGGGTATGGTAGTCCGACCTCAACGCATCAGGTGAGAAATATTATGCTAAAATCGACACAGATTTTTCGAGAATATCGAGAAGATATTCCCATCTCTCTGCAACAAAAAAAGAAAGTTGTAAAAGAATCCATTTTCTTGTCTACTTGCAGCAAGTTCCTTTAAAAACTCCAAAATCCTCACCACATATTATGGAAGCCGTTTCATGTTCTTCCGATGGACCCTCACCGGTTAGCAATGCTGCAGCTGGTGGTGCAACAACAGCAGCTGTTGGACACACGGTCAATGTGAGTACTCCCAATAGCAATGGCAGCAGCATTACACCCAAAGTGGAAATGACACAACAGGATCCATACGAACGCCAAACTGTACTCATGTGGGGAACTCAATCCAGTGGTATTCCCATCAATAATCTCACTAGTCGACATAATGTGGGTGCGGAACGTTCACCACAACATACACCACTCTCAAATGGTGGCGGTTATTCAGGCAGTGGTGGCAACAACAACAATGATGGTGAGCAGCAGGTGACCAAATGGAATGGCAGTGGCGGTGTTGGTGGGGTGACCAAGGAAGCTAAACCAACAGCAACAACAACACCTGATGCCTCAACCTATCAATTGCAACATGATGATTCTGGTCTTTATTCAGCCTCATCGCATACAACGTCACCACATCGTTTGAGCGGTAGCAGTAGCAGCGTTGGACTAAATTCGGTTGCTGAACATCATACAACGACTACGCACCATAATCACTCGCATCACACGCCGCATCAGCAGCATCAACAACAACAGCAACAACACTCTGAAGCTTTGTCGGCGCACGCACATGCGTTGCATCAACACCATCACACAAATACAACAACACAACATCATAGCACACAAGCACCACCGCCACCACCGCATCATTCGCACTCGCATCATCATCCTCCGCACTCACACCACCACACGCACTCCCATCCGCATTCGCATCCGCATCATCATCATCATCACCCGCATCATCATCATGCCGCCGCCGCAGCAGCAGCCGCAGCAGCGATGCAACAATCGGTTGTCGGCGCCGCTGCTGCTAGCGCTAACAGTGCCGTTGCAGTTGCCGCCGCCGCCAATGGCAGCGAGGTATGGAGTCCTGCGTCATACTCGCAATACCAGTATTTCACTTATCACCATCACCACCACCATCACGCTACTACTCAGCACGCTAGCACTCAGTGAGTGTCGAGACGGCAAACTAGACAAAAAAAAAAGTAAACAAAAGATTTCCCCCTCTCCAAAATCCCCATTTTTTAACCAACTAATGACATGGCTTTTGTTGTAGTAAATTTGTGTTAAAACTTGACAGATACGGATAAGCTGAAACAACTACTGATATATGTACGCGGGTCGATCAATAAGTACCCGCATTACACTTCTTTCATTCTGCCATTTGTTTACCCTGCCCCCTCCCCAAAGAATACAGCTCTGCTATAACCCGCTCATTCAATGTAAAGGTTAAAGAGGTTAAAGCTCCGTTTTTGGTATTAACTCCTGATTTTTTTCCTAAAAGGTTTGATTTTTATACCAGAAAAGTATGAAATTTATTCCAAAATAGTTTAAAATCAATATTTTTTTTTTTTGGAATGTTCTTTATAAATACTTTTTGGTTTTAAAATTAAACCAAAATTTTTGCTGTGCATGTTTCCATTTTTTAAAACAGGAAAAAGTCGCTGGAAGCCAGATCGAGCAAATACGGTGGGCAACAATTCATAGAGCAGTTCTTGCAATTTGGACGCAGGCAAATGTACTTGTGCGTTGGTGCGTTGAAAAAGTCAAATGGTGCTTTGTCTTCCTGAAGTTCCTATCAAATTCTTCCATTAATGCATTACCGTTTCGCATCGTGATCGTTTTTACTCTCTGCAAAAAATTCATGAGTATTATTCCGATCGAATCCCAAAAACCCGTAGCCATAAACTTTTCAGCCGATTAAACCGTCTATGCTTTAACGAAGCAGTTTTGCCCGAGAAAGAACTTTGTGTTGACTCCTCGATGTCGATTTGACGCAAAAACTGCCCAGAATTTAGCTTAAACAGTTCTTCGAGATTGATAATCCTAATTGCCTATCCGCTGGTTGTGTACTGTGAACAACGAGCCGACCTCATTCTCACACGTACCTTATCGATTTATGGATGGGGTAAGGCAACATGGTTAAACAAACTTCTCGAAGTTTTTATCGAATTCGTCCAATAATGCACGGTCGTTCCACCCTGTGATCATCTTTACTTTCTGCAAAAAGTTCGTGAAGTTTAATGCCATCGAATCCCAAAAAATCGTTACCATAACCTTTTCGGCCGATCAGAACGTCTTTGTTTGCTTCGGAGCAGTTTCTCCCGAAAAATAATTTTGTTCTTATTGCCACAATACTGGTCCCGTCCTTGGTGTCGACTTGACCCAAAAACTCCTCAGAATTTTGCACAAACAGCTCTTCAATGACCTCTTTCTCACACGAACAGGAAAAACTCACAGGTAGCCATTTTGAGTAAGTACGATGTTTGCGACAAAAATTCGTAGCGCAGTTCATGCAATTTGCCCGCGTCAATACCGGATAAATGTGCTAACGCTAGTGCATTGGCGCGTTGCAATAGCTAAATGGGGCCATATCTTCCAGAAGTTCTTATCAAATTGTTTCAATAATGCATTGTCGCTCCACCCCGTGGTCATCTTTACTCTCTGCAAAAAATTCATGAGTATTATTCCCATCAAATCCCAAAAAATCTTTGGCATAACCTTTTGGGTCGATCAGACCGAGAAAATACGTTCTCAAAGCTAAACTGCATCGATTTGTATGACAATTAGTTTGGAAATAGGCTTGACATTAAAGAAGAATAATGAGAACACCTTTTTTTATGTGGTAGTTGTGCTAAATATCTCAAAATTCTGTCGTAATTGGCCGATTCTGATTCGATTCTAACATTCGGATTCTTCGCAGAAAATTTCTTAGGAAATGACGCCCAACTATCCTCCAACAATAGCAAACCCATTTTAACTGGCTTTGAGACAAAAACTAACCTATAAATCACCCCACGTTGGGCGCCATTTAAATTATTCATGAAATTAATAAAAAAAATTATTTTATATAGATTTGTCATCTATTTTCAAACACGTGTAGAAATTGATGGATTCTGATGCCGATAAAGACAGATATAAATCATCCCACGTTGGGTGCCAGTTAAACAATTTATGAAAATAGTAAAAAATTGTATTCTATGAAGTTTTCCCAACCATTTTCAAACACGGGTACTTATTGATGGACTCTGATGAAGATAAAGACAGTTAAATAAATCACCCCACATTGGGCGCCAGTTCAAGAATTATGAAATTGATAAAAAAATTTATTTTATAAAGTTTTGCCATCTATTTTCAAACACGGGTAGTTACTGATAAAGACAAATATAAAAATCATCCCACGTTGGGCGCCAGTTCAACAATTTATGAAATTAATAAAAAAATGTATTTTTTAAAGTTTTGCCAACTATTTTTAAACACGGGTACTTATTGATGGAATTCGATGCAAACAAAGACAGATATAATTCTGTTTATAAATATTGACAGCAAAAACTTACAATACCAATTGAGTTAACATTTAAACAACCTACGATTAAAAAAATAAAATCCTTAAAAATAATATATCCAATCATTCCTCACTTCCCTGCGTCTTTTGTTTAAAAATCATTGCAACTTAATTGTAGCTCTCGCACCAACACCACCACCACCACTACTTACACCCTATAGCAGTAATTGATTTGATTTTTGTAGATACATAATGTTGCAAATGTAAAACCGTTAAATTGCAAACCAAAGTCAACAACCTAAAACAAATCATAACAAAAAGATTTCTCTCTCTTCCTTCCTTACCCCAAAATGCCATACACTTTAGATCATACGCAGTGCAGCCGATATCTGTAGTGTGCAGGAGCAGCAGCAGCAACATTCGCAACACATTTTGCAGCAGCACCAACACTTCCAACACAATCACTCCAGCCAACAGCAACACATCAGCTATGCAAGCCAACAGCTATCGCAATTGCAACCACTATCTGCAGCAGGTGGATGCACTGGATCAACCAGTTCATCACCGTCCTGTACATCACCAAACTCAGCTGGAGGTGGCAGTGTTGTAAGCACCAATGCGCAATTGCAACAACTTGCCATCATTGCATCTCCAATTGTTATTGCATCCGCAGCTGTCATCAATGGCGGCGGCGGCTATGGCTCATCACTTGTGCCAATAACAGATGATGGCAGCATCGGTAGCGGCGGCAGTGTTGCGGCGGTGGCGGTTAGTGGTAGAAGAAGTAGTGGCCACCAGCAGCATCATCACCATCACCATCATCATCAACTTAGTTTGCTCGGCAGCGTACATGCGTTGCAGGCACCAACAGCAGCAACAGCAGTTAGTATACCAGCAACAGCTGCCACCATTGCCAATCTTACCGCACACACAGCACTTGCCTATGCACCCAATGCGTATGTCATCAGCGGTACAGCACTCGGTAGTGAACAACAACAGGCGGACGGTAGTCCTTTATTATCCTTCTCGGAAGTGACCAATACGCTATTGAATCAGTAGTGAGCAAGAGCAGCAGCAACCCAGTGAAATGTTGTATGCCAGTGAACAACAAACATATAACAGCTATACTACTTATATACAAAAATTTAGCAATAATCCTTTATCCTCTTTGAAATCCTTTTGAATTTGATATTAAAAAGTAATTAATATATTAGATGAAATATTTCATTTACAAAAAGTTTCCTTCTTCATTCAAATACATATATATATATTTAATACATACTAACATACATACATAAAAGTATTTAAACAATATATACATTAAAGTGGGTCGCCAGAAAAAATGTTCTGTTAGCCACAGAAATATGTTGCTGGGCTTATCGTTAGACTTAAAAAAAAAAAAAAAAAATTAAACTCTGATAAAAGCTTTAAATACGCCAGAACTTAGGTTTTTTGAGCCAAATACACAATATTTGTATGGAATACTACATAATGCGAAAAAAAATTCACAAAAATAATAGCACATACAAAAGTTTTTAAAATCAGTATCGCAGGACATTAACTTTAGTATCCGATAGCTTTTTTTTTAAGAACATTCACTGGGATTCTACCACCACGCCCGGCCGATAGGTACCGCTTATTTTTCTTATTAATGTTATTTGGATTAGTGCCTTTTACATACGTGCCAAATTTCATCCCAATGCGTCAAACAGTTTTTGAGAATTTCGCTTTTTAGGACATTGGCACCGCCCATTTTTCTAGCCTATAAACTTTTACTGATCTATATCCAACATACGATGAAAATTTCATCGAAATCGGTCCAGTGGTTTTCTAGTACATAAGAAAGGAACACACATACAAACTTAAATTTTGATATACTTATTAGATAGCTATTTTTTTGACGTTCGTTTATATGTGCTTGTCCTAAGCGCACTTATTTATCTGTGTTAAATAAAGCACATTTGCTGTTGCTTTTCCAAGCACAGATAAGCTTTCGTCAAAAACACAGCCAATGATAACTTTCAAAAAAGTCACCCGTTTAATATAGAGCCTAAAAATATGCTATTGTTTTTTTTTGTGCAATTTTGAACATATGCTGCGTTTTAAAACCGTAGCAAACTTTCATGCTCTTCGTTGTTTGAAACTTCACAAAAACGTAGCATATTTTAAGGCTCTAACGTAAGGCCCACGTTGGGCGCCAATTTGGCATTGTGACTATTTTATAGTTTTTTTATTTAAGTTATACAATCCAGAACAGACGATTAAGATAGTAAGATTTAATAAAAACTATATCAGTCGATGTGTTTTTGTGGTCATCTGGAAACCATTTTTTGTGATCAGTTTTGGACTGTATAACTTATATATAAAACAATCTCATGCTAAATTGGCAGCTGTCGTGGGCTTTCATAAAATCTCCAAAGACACCTGAAGACTGTAAGGTCGTCTGTTTTGGACTGTATAACTTATATATAAAATTGCCTAAATTGGCACCCAACGTGGAAACCCACACCTGAAGACTGTTAAGGCTCTGGTTGTCTGTTTTGAACTTTATAACTTATATATAAAACAATCTCATGCTAAATTGGCGTCCAACGTGGGCTTTCATAAAATCTACAAAAACACTTGAAGACTGTAAAGGCACTGGTAATCTGTTTCGGAATGTATAACTTAATTATAAAACAAGCTCATGCTAAATTAGCGCCGTGGGCTTTCATAAAGTTTTTAAAGACAGCTGAAGACTGTAAAGTTTCTGGTGGTTTGCTTTGGACTGTTTAATATAAATATAAAACAGTCTCATGCTAAATTGGCTTTCAAAAAATCTTCAAGGACACCTAAAGACTTTAAGGCTCTTGTGGCTTGAAATTTAATGAAAAGTTTTTTTAATTTTGAATTTTTTGATTTAAATTTGAATGCAAAAGCAGTCTGAAGAACTTAAATAAAAAAACTCTTAAATAGTCGCATGCTGTGAATTTTATTTTTTTTTTTTTTTTTCGTTTTACAAATGCTGACGTATTTAAAGTTTTTAACAGATTCAAAATAATTCTTTAAAAAGTCTAACAGTAAGCCCAGCAATATATTTCAGTATTTAATAGAAAATAATTTTTTTTTTTTTTTGTTTGTGTTTTGGTCGACCCATCTTAATACACATACATATATGAAAATAATTAAAACCGATTGCCAAAAGATGGACTATCGTATCTTCCATAACCTCATTAAAATGCATTAGAAAAATGAAAAAAAAAAATAAAAATTAAGAAAAGGCTCATTTACACTAACGACAGCTCTTCACACACACAAACAAAATACATTTAAACTGGTAATCATTTTACAAGAAAAAGAAACAACAAATCAATTTACACCAACAATAATCTATAGTATTAAAAGAAAGATCTCTTCTACTCTTTTTACAATAACCTTAAAAAAAAAGATCAATCTCATTTACAAGTTAAAAAATATCTAAGTATATAAAAAGAAATCCACCCAAATGATACATCAAGAGTTTCACATAAAAAAAAAAAAAAAAACCCTCAAATATTTCCAAATAACATACAACATACCTTAATATGTACAGCTATAATTTTATTTATTAAAATTTAAATTTTAAATTCTCTCTGTACAGTTACAAACTTAACCTCAAATGTATACTATGATTAGCACCAATATTTTTTTTATATCAATTAGTAACAAATTTGAAAATTTCTGCAAGTTTTCATTTCCGTTCAAATCGATATTTTGTTTAATAAATTAATGAAACTTTGGAAACACTGAACTCTCAGTAAGTTCTTCTGATGACATATAACTGGTGCCACTGTTTCAAGATCAACCACAAATCTATCGTCAGACACTTTTGACGTCACTCAGAAGAACTTAATCAGCATACTTTATTTAATCTTATGCATATATTTGTTGAGAATCACAGCAAAGAATAAAGCGCATGCAAAAGTTATAACTTTTTTGTTTGTTGCAATTTTGTTGGTGTTTTTACTTAAAACATATTGAACAATAAGCTTAAACCTACAATGTCAATGCTGTGATTCTAAACAAATCTATGCAAAAGATTAAATAAAGTATGCTTGTCAAGTTCTTCTGTAGCGTCGTCATATACGTCTGATGATAGATTAGTGGTGGGTCTCGAAACGTTACGCAAACTAGCCTTCAAACATTTGTTTGTCTCTTATGCATTTTGTCTTAGTTTTTCAGGTAATTTTGTTGAAGCTTACAAAAGCACAGCATATTTTTTAACGATTTGAATAGCAGAATTGAAAATATAGCAAAAAATTCTTAAAACAAAATTTTCTTGAATATACATAAGAAAAAAAAAATTAAAAACTTTTTTTAACAAATCAACGGCTTAATTTCAGCTTAGTGACTAAATTGTTTGATGTAAATAATTGACACATTTTCGGGTATTATGTATTTTATTAGATTCTGTAAAACTATGATTTTTCAATATTCAAAAAAAAAAAAAAAATAGCACAAACAAAAACTTTGTAATTTGACTAGTGTAAAATTAATCCAATTACCTTACCATATCTAAGTAACCAAGTAAATATAAATAAAAAAATAAAAAACTAAACTAATAATGAAATTCTAAGCAACAATTGTAGTAACAACCAAAGAAATACTTACATACAATACAATAACAAAATCTCAAAAGAAAAAGTATAAAAAACATGAACAATTTATAGTATTGATTGGTGTATACATAGTGAATATTTTAATTAAATTAAATGATTTTAAATTTATGGTTGTCACTTAAAAATTAATAAAAATGCATATACCTTAAGTTATATACAAACAAATGAAAATCATCGAAAGAAACATACATATATTGCAAATGATTCAAAAAGAGTTTTGCAATTTTATTACCTACTCTAATAGCAAATATAAATTAATTTTACTTTTAAATGAATATACTAAAATTAAATACATACATATATTTTAAGCTAAAATCACTTAAGTAATTGTTTTTATTTATACATATATTTATAATGTAAAAGTAAAGAAAAAAAACCATGTTTCCTAATTATTATAAAATATTGTATTTTATAATTAAGTAAAACGTAAAATATGTTTATGAAAATTCTAGTCCCAATAGATTTTATTTAACTAATATACATACATATATGTAGGTATATATTAGACTGCCCACAAGCTATACGAAATGTGTAAAGTTGTAATTTTTTTTTTGCTCCCCATCAATTTTGGTAGAATAGAGATCAAAAAACACAAGATTCAAAAAAAAAAAATCTGTGTAAAAAATGTTGTCGGTTTTCGATTAAAGCTTGAAAAATGGACTTTGAAATGGCAAATCACTTTAACTATCCGTAACTTCTGACCCTGCAGTTTATCGGACAGGTGCATGACTAACCCCTGAACAAGCTCCAGGTAATGCTAGTTCTTATTCCACAATAAATAAATTTTCATATACTTAGTGAAGATTAACCAAGGTTGATGTCCTACGAACCGTCAATTGTCTCCTGTGCATTACCTTTTCACCAGTCGAGACACAATTGGAAATTCGTAGAGCTCACCTAGTATAAGATAAGAAAACGGTTTCCTTACTGGAAAATTGCGTTTTAAGATGTAAATTTATTTAAACAAACAAACCCGAATATTTGCACTTAGGTCATTCTCCAAAAATGAACCATTCAATGTCTCAGGGCTCAAAAGCATATTTAAATTTTGATATTTTAACTATTTAATACAGATACTTAACAAGAGCTTCTATACGAATAGCTTGAAAAAAAAATAATTCTAAATATTTTACTATGAAATTATAACATAAAGTGTTAAAAAGTCATTCTCCCTGCTGTCTCTAACCACTTCATAGTGCACTTATTTTGCCCTTTTACGTTATTTTCTAAAAAAAACTTATGATAAGAACTGTTTGTATATATATTTGAGTTACTGTTTTTCTGTGTTAACTCTTTCCACCACGGTTGGGATAATAAACCCCAAAAAATTTTGAATAAATACATAATTCGGTTATTTACGTAACTTAATTTGAATGAATTAATTGAATTTAATGAAATTATTAGTAATCACTGTTTTTGCTAATAACCACTCCAAGGACATTGAGTCTCAAAAATTCAGATCAAAAACACCTGGTCCCAACAGTATAAACCGAAAGCGCCACTGACAGTCAAAAATTTTACTTAAATTGAAGTAGTTTCTAAGTTTAACCTTTCACAAGTATTGTTTACCCCACAGTGTTTTTTTGGTTCGAAAGGGTTAACTCTTGGAAAAAAAAAATTTTACATTGAATTGACATACATAGAAGTTGGTTCCTCATTTTAGACCATTTCCGCTCAGTTTTTCTTATTCTAACCGTACATTTTTTAAATATTGAGCAAAAAGAAAGTGTGGAGAAAGAGGAGACTCATTTCTTTTTCAATTCAGCCAGTTTTGGTTCTAAGGTAGTGAGTTTTTTTTTTAAATGTTTAAAAATTTTGTAAAGAATACAAGTGTGCGTCATTCTCCCTGTAAGTTTTTTTATATTACTATACACATTCTTTTATCTTTATATAATTAAATCAATAAACAATTCTCCAGTTTCAACTTTTTTAAAAATAATTACTTTTTTCATTGTGATATTACGGTTTTTACAACATTTTGTCATTCTCCCGTCAAATTTACGCCGGGAAAATGGTTCTCTTACGAGACATTGTTGCATATTGGTTAATTCATTAGAGCTGTTGAACTAAGTTTCCTTTTTATGATTAGGGGCTGTTCATAAGCCTCGCGACACTCAATCATATATTTAAAGTGTTGCCAGCTGGTTATTTTAGAAAATCTTATTTAATTCTTATGGTTTTTTAATAAATTGAAATTTTTGGTTTTAGAAACGATCGGATAAACTTCTCTTAAAATATACAAAACTATGTGGCAACCCTAAAATGTATGTTGGATTTTTCAAAAGTTTATTTGAGCGTTTTGAGACTTTAGTTTTATTTAAATTTATTGTATAAGCGAAACCTAAAAAAAAAACGTATGGCAACCCTGAAAGCTTATGTTCATTTTAAAAAAGGTTACAGAATTTAAGGTTATCATAAACTACTTATATCTTCAATTAATAAAAAAACAACAAAAAAAAAAAACCGAGGGGATAAAATGAGACTTATTCTGGTATATTTTTCGGAGATTCACCCATCTATCCATAAATAGGCATACGAAATCGGTTCAGTCCCTGCTTCTATACCTAAATGTGAGTAGGAGAAGTGCATGGGATCATACTTTTTCTAAATGTGGGCTGTGCCACGCCCCTAAATGCAAAAAACGCTCTCATGGCTAAACCACTGCATCGATTTTTACGAAATTTGGTATGGAGATAGGGTTAGTAATAAGGAACGAGAATATGACCTTTATGATTTTAAAGGAGGGGTGCTACGCACTTACGGCATTGATTTTTATGAATTTTGGAATGGGGATAGAATGAACAGGACGGAAAGATATAAAAAAGTTTTTGCTATTTGATAGAAGTAACACGCCTCTTAATTGAAAGCACGCCATTGCGACTAAGCTGCTCCATCGATTTAATGAATACAGATAACCTTAACCCTTAGGAGGAATATTAAAAGCGTTTTGTGTTTTATCGACCAAGAAAGGTTATAAAAACTTTTTCTTTATAGTAAAATTGAAATGGTCGAATTTCGGCCACAAGGCGAACTCTAGTATATATAAATAAATGCAATTTTCATATTCAGCGACCCCAAAATATAACTGTCAAAATGTTAACTTAACGAAATAACAATCAAAAAAAATTATATTGGGGGTTATCGCGAATAAATATTCCAGGGGAATTTCCTCAAACTGCCATGCATTCTCTATTGTTGTTTAAGAAAATTCCCAGGGAAGCTTGATTCACGATAACCCCGATTATTTTTTTTTTCTTAGGGGTAAGTGGGGTAAAGTGGGAAGTGGGGTGAAGTGGGAAATGCCCCTTTTCGGGCAAACTAGCAAAGTATAGGTGTCATGCGCTTCTGACTTGTACTTGCAATGGCCGTAAGCAAATCTTTATGGTATAGCGATGCGTAGATACGTATTTTTGTGATCTCTGGAATCATGTAAAGTTTTCAAGTGATTTTGAAATTTCATTTTTAAATTTTTAAGCATCGATATTTTTACTGTTTCTGGAGATAAACCGATTGTAAGTACACAAAAATATTCTTTGTAGTCTTAATTTTGATAACGCAAAAGGATTCCGTGTAATTCATAGAGTGAACGAATGAAGCTCACATTTTTTGCTTAATGTGGTATCGGGGTAAAGTGGGAAATTTTTTATGGGGTAAAGTGGGAAATGTTATTTCACGATTGCTAGTCCCCACTTGTCAACGTATTATACTATTTCATGATCCAAATAAGTATTGTACATTTATATTGTGAGTAAACTCTCCGGAAAAGCTAAGCGAGTTGCAAAAAGCAGCTGAGAAACGTTTAGCAATTAAATGGAAGAAAGAGGGAAACAAATCACAAAAAATAGAGTACCAGGAGGAAAAAAGCACCACCAGCAAAGAAAGCGTCAAAAAAGAAACAAAGATGTTCTAGCTCAGATGAAGATCGTGATTTTTCCACCATTTGCATGGAACTCATGCCCGAAATCATGAACAGACACAATACCAACAAATGCTACCTAAAGGATCGTCCACGCCCATTTCACTTGAAATGCGTTAATCTCACGACAAGCTTCTTTTATTACTAACACTGTGACTCGGACTTTGTTGTTTCATTACAGAACGACGAATAAGCTACTATTTCACAAATTTTTTTAAACACATTTTTTCTTATATTTTTTTGCAGCAAAATCATTATTTCTTTACATACTTACTCCTTACTTTTCAACATTTGTATTAGTTTTTATGAGTTTTTAAAGTTTCCCACTTTACTCCACGATTTTAAATTTTTGCCATTTTGGGCATCCTCGATCAAAGCGTCGTACTCAACAGAAAATCCATATTTTCGGTTCGTTTCTTCGGTAAAAATATAGCTTATTTAATTTTCTTTACTGAAGGAAGTTGAAAAATAAAAAAATAAGAAGTTTTGTTCATTTTATGGAGCTTCGAAAACAATTTACCACCTTACCCCACTCTCCCCTACTAATTTTGAGAGCGGATCCATGCCATAACAATTAATATATAATTTTTTTTTTTTTAATAAATATACGTTCGATTCCTTACAACATAAGATTTCCATAAAAAATATTCCGCCCTTTTAAAATTGCAAAAAAAAAACCATTTCTAGAAAGAAAAAAAGCATCACAAAAATATTCTTAAAAAATTGCTATTTTTGTATCAAAATACCAATAAACTTTATTTGTGGACAAAAAACTTCTTAGAAGAGAATGTTAGTTTGATCATTCTCTACAAAAGATAACTTGAGATCATAAGCTAAAAAATAAATAGTTTAGAAGTTACAAGCAGTTAAAGGGATTTACTCTTTTTTCCACTTCAGATTCGTATTTTTTGTTTTTAAATCTTTTTTTTTTTTTTGCCTCTATCTATACGAAAATGAACGAGAGAAAAAATTACAACTTTGCACATATGGGCAATCTAATATAAATGTAATAAAAAAGAAAATGTTTTGCCAGTTTTCAATAAAAAATTAGAAAGAAAAAAGAATAAAATTTTTATTATAAATATGTACATATAATTTTACGAAACATTTTGCGAAATTTTCAAAAAAAAAAACCTTACAATAAATTATGATTCCAAATAAAATTTGCTACAAAAAAACAAAGCTATATATGAATTTAGAAAATACAAAAAAAATAAAAAAATAATTTTAATAAAAATGGCATTATCCAAACAAGAAAACAATAAAATGTAATATTTGTAATTTACTAGTTTTATCGAAATTTAACTTTTTCTTCATTTTCTAACATATCGAATTTTAAAAAACAAAAAAAGAACAATTTAAAATATGAACTATATAATAAAATTAAAAACAAATTAAAAAAATGATTTTAATTTACATGCGCGTAATATTTACACTGAAAGAAAGAAAAATTTTAACATTTTACGGTCCAACGAAATCTTTATGACTTTTAGTCATTATTGCTTGTCATAAATTTTCTTCATGTATATCGCACTTAAATGAATTGGAAGAGTCTTGTGAAGCGCGAAATCTCACATCCATGTTCCACAATTCAGTGATGCTTATCGTCAATGGATTATCATACTCGTAGCATCCATTGACTGTATTGTGACAACTTAACTCTGAACATGTCGAACTACGACGTAGCAAAATTATAGCGGAGTTACGACGATAGGTATTCGGCGTTAGCACTTTCTCAATGCGTGGCTGCTCCCTATTCCAAAAAGTGCGATTAAGGTAACACATAAGAAATCCATTGAAAATTGCCATCGTTGCAAAGCATGTTATGGGCAACAGCTGATGAATGACGGTCAGTGTGGAAATGAATGGTGCTACAATGAGCGAAAAACGACTAACAGTGACTACTGAAATCATAAGTAATGGACGCTTTCTAGCGCTCACCATTTCACCAGAGCAAGTTGTCAGCACGGCTAACGATGCAGAATTAGATAATTTTAGTATAATCCAAAATATAAATTGTGCGGCAATACGACGATTTTCTTTAACTATAAAAGAAAAGAAAAATTCCGCTCAATAAAATGTACATAGACATATAAATAAAAGTTTGGAAATTTACTCTTTTCGGGCACTAGCCAGACTATATATGTGAGTATTCCAGCAATAATCATAATATAGCCAGCGTATAGCCAACGGCGTCTTGTGTAGAGTATTAGAACGAGTCCCAGAAAGACACCAATCATTTCGGAAAAGCCTGTAAGTATGAAATTTGTTGTGTTTTGCAAGTATTCTCAAACGCTTAGTTGGCGCGGCAAGAAATAACGCCCAATGAAATAACGCCCGAATTTGTTCGATAGTCATTTTTGTTATAACGCCAAAAATTTGGACTTTACTTCTCTAAAAATTTGAGCTTTATTTTGTTGTTATTTTGGGTGTTATTTCATTTAAACCAAAATCGAAATATTTTCGTGTAAATAAGTTTTGTGCATTATTTCCAAAATAATTATCGCCTTTATTATTATGTGAAGAATTTGGGCGTTATTTCACATTGTTTGGGTGAAATTTCATTTCATTAATTGGGCACTATTTCGTTTCTTGTTTTTAGGCAGTACTACGATTATTTTTTTAAATGAAAAGACGCCCAAAATTTTTAACGAAATAAAGCCCAAATTTAGGGCGTTATTTCCAAAATGATTATCGCCCATATTTTTTTTTTTTTTTTTATTGGAAATAATTTGGGTGTTTTTTCGTTTTGGCTTTTGGGCGTTATTTCATATTTTTTGGGTGATACTTCATTTCAATAATTGAACATTATTCAATTTTATGGGCGTTATTTCGTTTTTTGTTTTTGGGGTATTTCGTTTTTTTTTTTTTTAATGTAATAACGCCCCAATTTTTAATGAAATAAAACCCAAATTTCGGGTGTTATTTTCAAAATGATTATCGCCCAAATTTAAATGAAAATAATTTGTGCGTTATTTTGTTTTCGGACGTTATTTCCAATCGCCCACTTAGTTTCTATATATATATCCTTACCTAAACTCAAGGTATTCACATGTATATAATCAACTCCAAGCTGTCTGATCGTTAGCAACATAACATTGTAGAGCACCGCTGCCCAAATCCATGCAAAATGTATTGAGAATAAAAATTTGTACGGTGTCTTGCCATCCCATATGGAGCAATAATTGTATACTTTTTCATGTTGCAACTCAACGGCATATGTCTCTAGCTGCTGTACCAAATTCAATGGAATTTCACGATTATTAAATGCAGCGCATTCCAACAGCTGCTGTAAGGCCCGATCGATTTTATAATGACGCAGCAACCAACGCGGTGAATCCGCGATCCATCTTAAAGTAAAAGTTTTCAATCATTAGTAATTACTTTGTGCAACTTCGTATGTTAGATTCTCGAACCTATGCAAAAATACCAGTACTATTACTGAAGATGATATCATCATGTACAAATAACTCCAGCTGTCGAAGAAAATCGAGATGCCAGGCAACAGTATCAGACCAATAGACCAAAATAGCTCGAACAGTGTAATGACGATCGTTTTTGCTTTACCTCCTGTGATGTCCGCAACTAAAATGTGTTTTTTTAATAAATAAAAATAAATTTTATAAAATAAAATAAGGTCGCCTAAAATGTACCACTGAGAAGTCATAGGGATAAAACTAATTTTCTGACTTGTTCCACAAAAAAATTTTCTTGTGTAACCCGAACGCTTAAGAGAATTTTTTTTTATAGAAAACTTTTAGTTAATTATATAAGCTTTCTAAGGGTGTATTTAGTTTATAGGTTTTTAAAGGATTTTGCAACGTTCTGGACGTTTGAAATTGATATTTAAAAGATTTTTTCCTACCTCTACCTCTACCTCTACCTCTACCTCTACCTCTACCTCCACCTCTACCTCTACCTCTACCTCCACCTCTACCTCTACCTCTACCTCTACCTCTACCTACTCTACCTCTACCTCTACCTCTACCTCTACCTCTACCTCTACCTCTACTCCACCTCTACCTCTACCTCTACCTCTACCTCTACCTCTACCTCTACCTCTACCTCTACCTCTACCTCTACCTCTACCTCTACCTCTACCTCCACCTCTACCTCTACCTCTACTCTACCTCTACCTCTACCTCCACCTCTACCTCTACCTCTACCTCTACCTCTACCTCTACCTCTACCTCTACCTCTACCTCTACCTCTACCTCTACCTCTACCTCTACCTCTACCTCTACCTCTACTACCTCTACCTCTACCTCTACCTCTACCTCTACCTCTACCTCTACCTCTACCTCTACCTCTACCTCTACCTCTACCTCTACCTCTACCTCTACCTCACCTCTACCTCTACCTCTACCTCTACCTCTACCTCTACCTCTACCTCTACCTCTACCTCACCTCTACCTCTACCTCTACCTCTACCTCTACCTCTACCTCTACCTCTACCTCTACCTCTACCTCTACCTCTACCTCTACCTCTACCTCTACCTCTACCTCTACCTCTACCTCTACCTCTACCTCTACCTCTACC
Source organism: Calliopum simillimum (assembly GCA_951812925.1). Classification (NCBI taxonomy): domain Eukaryota; kingdom Metazoa; phylum Arthropoda; class Insecta; order Diptera; family Lauxaniidae; genus Calliopum; species Calliopum simillimum. The sequence goes on from OX638368.1 coordinate 25,463,797, forward strand.
TCTACCTCCACCTCTACCTCTACCTCTACCTCCACCTCTACCTCTACCTCTACCTCTACCTCCACCTCTACCTCTACCTCTACCTCTACCTCTACCTCTACCTCCACCTCTACCTCTACCTCTACCTCTACCTCTACCTCTACCTCTACCTCTACCTCTACCTCTACCTCCACCTCTACCTCTACCTCTACCTCCACCTCTACCTCTACCTCTACCTCTACCTCTACCTCTACCTCTACCTCTACCTCCACCTCCACCTCTACCTC